>OX328124.1:116726172-118048672 GCA_946811695.1 Gonocerus acuteangulatus | reverse complement strand
ACTGCATTATCCGGAGAGCGGGAGCATCAAACTAAAACGCCTCGAATAAAAGCCCCGTTACTGCGGGAATCGAACCCCGAGCCTCCATCCTGGAATGCATCCACTCTCCTAGCTACAGGCCAATCCCATCAGCGGAATACTCAGCCAAGCAGTTATTCTGGAATAACTATAGCCATCAAATCCTTCAGAAGCCATCGCCTTCTAGCTTTATCCGCCTTTTTACTTACTTAGATATTTGGAAAATTCTTGCACGGATTGTTTCTTCGGGATCAAAGGACTAAGTTCTTCCACAGACCCGAAAAACTGACTAGTAAAAGTTTATTGTTTCATATCGCAAACATACTCTCATAGAAGGCTGCCAGACAGAGGGGGCAAACGGTATTTCCTGTGCCAAGAAAGGCAGCCACTAAATCTCAACAGATTTCAATGCTATTTTTAAAAAATGAAACCTACTAAAATGTAGAACAACTTTGTGTAGCCAGATTTCAGTTTTATGTTCCCCTTGTTTATCAAATTAGGTAAGAATAAATATTTCACGGACATTTACAATTGAACATAAAATATTTCATTTTTCATCTAACTTATCGTCAGCACTGATATCGTAGAAATTAAACATTCAAATCCTGATTCGACTTGGAAAAAATCTAAATCTATTTTCAAATCATTCAAAAATCATATTATTTAAATTTATCTCATTGTTGAATTAAGATAACTTTTAGTTTTATGAAGATGTGTCAGTTATTTTCCAAGTCTAATCGGGATTTGAATGTTCAGTTTCAACTAACAGATATTAAGTTAGATGAAAAATGAAATTTTTTTTTTTATTTTCAATAGTCAAAGTTCGTGAATTATTTACACGAAATTTAATAAACAAAGGGGGGGAAAATCTGGCTAGTCGAAGTTGTTCTAAATTTTATTATATTTCATTTTTAAAAAAATAGCATTGAAATCGGGTTACATTTAGTGGCTGTAGCCTTTTTTGAAACACGAAACGAAATGTCGTTTGGCCCTATTGTGCAGGGGGGTAAATCCAAACTCTGAAAACGTTTTTTTTTTTTATTTTCAAGGTAATTTTAGTACTTGGGAGATTGCTGCCATCCATTTACCATTTTAATACGATAGAAAATCAGCACCAGTCTGAAAAAGAAATAAAGTAAAATAAAATACAAAATAATTAAATACATTAAATAATAATAATAAATAGAAAGATAAAAAATAAGTTAATTAAACAAAATAATATAAAAGAAAGACTTAAAATTAGTGCTTATATTTTGGAACAACTTTAATTTAAAAAATATTAATTGAAGGTGCTGTGCATTTCAAAACTAGAAGGTGAAAACTATTCACGTTTGTCTTTTATTTATATACAAAGACAAGGGATGGTTTGGATTCGGCTAAGAGAATAAAACGTCAGACCTTCAGGCAGAAATCTATATTGGACGTTTCGGCTGCACTTTGGCAGCCTTCTTCAGCTGAAAATAAATGTTCACAAATTACAAGTAAGAATAATCGCACTGCAAGGAGCTTTCTAAATATCATGAAAATAAACTTTGAAGCAATTTTTTTTTTTTTTAAATTGCACATTAGTTAGATAGTTAGTTATACTTATAATTATAGACAACCTCATTTTAGCGGGGTTCCTCCCTCCCCCATAGGGAGGAACCCCGCTTATAAGGTTGATCTCATGACGCAATCCATAAGTGCCGACTAAAAAATTTTGCGTTTCAGAACCCCTAGAGACCGAAAATGATGGTGGTTCAAATTTGTGTATATATATATATATATATATATATATATATATATATATATATTTGTCTGTTCGCTCTCTAGGTAGAAGACGAATGGTCCGATTTTGATGAAATTTGCTACCATAATCCGTCGTCCAATTTGAAAGGTCAAGTTCGTTAACCAGCAAAATCCGTCCACTGGAAGATGGCGTTTGGGGCGAAATTCGCGCAAAAAAAATCGTAACGCTTACGTTTTTGAGTTCATAAGCTTGTAAGCACTCGTTTTATAGGCTTCTTGGGCTAGGACGGTTGGAGATAAGGAAGGGTTAGAATAAAATATTTTATTAACAGACATAAAACGTTTTGGTAACTTTGTATACCTTCCTTAATATCTCGAAAAAGGTTGAGAATCTTGGTAATCGGAAAAATACAATTAGAAAGCTTACTAAATGCTCTACAAAAAAGGTTCTGATGAAAGTTTTGATTAGACAATGTCAATCGGAGGAATAAGTGCTTAAAACTTTAAAGTAATTGATTTCGCTTATTCGAACTGTTCTTTTTGTCTGTTTTTATTCCTTGTTATTTTTTAACTGCTTATAGTTGGATAATGTATTTGATAATAAATCAGGTTAAGAAAAATAAGAAAAGCAATTTAATCTTAGCGATATGGATTTCCAAGATACAGCTTTTCAACTGCCTAGCGGGGTCCTTCCTAGGGCGGGTTGGCCTATCCAGGTAAGATCGTAAATAAGACCTTTCTTGAAAGTAAAGATGGAACTGTCAACTTTGGTCCTCCTCTGCCTCCCGGCACTTTCAATGCTGACGAAGGCTACCAATGAGTAGCTGAAACGTCCTAAATATAGATTTTTTAACAAAAATCGTATTGAGGTTTCTTTAGCCGAATCCCAGCCATTCCATCTTTACTTATCAACTCGACGGCTAACTATCTAATCTTCATGCTTTCTAGAAATGTGGACCCAAAATAATAACAGCTTCTATTTTAATCATTTTAAATGAGTCTAGAGATAAGAACGGAACCGCGCTAAGATGATGCAGTTCCTGAGTCGGACTTTTGTATAATAACTAGCTAATGTGCGATCTAAAAAAAAAAAAATTTCTTCAAAGTTTATTTTCATGATGTTTAAAAAGTTCCTTACAGTCCGATTATTCTTACTAGTAATTTGTGTGAACTTACTTTTAGCTGAAGAAGTCTGTCAAAGTTCAGCCGAAAGTCCAATATAGATTTCTGCTTGAAGATATGACGTTTTTCTCCCTTAGCCGAATCCCAACCATCCCTTGACTTCGTATCACCGCAACGGCCAACTACCTCCATCTCATTTTATTTATGTAGGTTATTTGTAAGCGCATTATTCTGGCAAAAGCGGAACATACGGAGCGGAACTTACGGAGTTTTTTAAGTTGCTATTTACCTGACTCAATTGGTTTAAAAAAAATTCTTAGGATTAAATTTGATTTATATATATATATATATATATATATATATATATATATATATATATACATATATATATATTGATTCATAACTTTATAAAATATGTAAAATTTAAATATAGTTGAGCTTTACTTAAAATATAAACATAAAATGAAATTTTCATTTGCCATTCATCCGCATGAAAAGTAAAAATTGAATTTACATGATTTTAATTTGCAGTACTTATTTTGTTTATATATATATATATATATATATATATATATATATATATATATATATATATATATATATATATATATATATATTCTATTCCTTTATTTATTATAATTTTGTTGTTTCATTTATTTGGTTATATTTTATAATTATTTATTTATTTATTTCTATTTTTCTTTTGGACTGCGATTGATTTTCATAGTCATAAAACTGTGAAGAGATCATCGCCAAAAGTTATCGGTGCTCCGAAAACAAATATAGAAATCCAAATTTTCTATACCAAAAGACCCGATTTCACTGGTTTCCTTATATTTATCATATTTTGGTTCTGAATGTGCGGAATATATTTGTTTTTCCATGACTTCCCTTTCTATGAAACCCCGAATTAAAATA
Source organism: Gonocerus acuteangulatus (assembly GCA_946811695.1). NCBI lineage: Eukaryota > Metazoa > Arthropoda > Insecta > Hemiptera > Coreidae > Gonocerus > Gonocerus acuteangulatus. The sequence continues at coordinate 118,044,886 of OX328124.1, read as the reverse complement.
CGCCATTTAATATGCATCAGCTGTTCCTAAGTGCAGGTACCCCTGGGAAAGAAGAGCACATGTCTCTGGCTGAAATTGACCTTTGCCCATCTATCAGCTGTCCTGATAGCATCCTCCTTCACCCTACGATGGGACCTCCCCATCATAGAGAGCCCATACTCCTGCAGGACGGATAGTACACTAGTGGTGGGGATGGACTCAACCTTGTCTCTCTTCAGTCCACCTCTGGAACTGCTTAGTGAGTGGTCTGTGTGCTCTCTTTTTAGAGGCTATCTCTCTCTTTCTCCTCAGTTTCGCTGTATTTCTATCTCGCTTCAATTAACGGATCCTCTTTTTCTTCAATTTTAGAATAATTTTACAAGGTTAGTGTTAATTTATTAAATTATGATTCTACTAATATGTTTTTTATGCATTAAAATATTTATTGTTTTTATATTATTTTTTGCAAGTTTCTATTATCTAAGTGAAAAAAATAAAAATCACCTTAATAAGTTTTTTATTGACACACTGAATAATTAGCTATATATATATATATATATATATATATATATATATATATATATATATATATATATATATATATATATCTATATATATATAGATATATATATAGATATATATAATTCAGCGTAAAACAATCAATTATTAGGAGAAGTTGTTTTTTTTTTTTTTTTTGTTTTTTTACATTATAAAAGCAATTATAGGTAATTAAAATTATCAAAATAATGATTATACTTACATGTTTTTTCCCCCCAAAAATAATTAAAAACTTAGAGAATTTCTAGAAGTGCGTTTTATTTTTGATTTTCGGTCGCCATTTAGGGACATATTTCTCGAAAAGAATTTATTAAAGGCAACACCACAGAATTTCGTTTGACATCAAAAATATTTGTTACATAGACTACTTTACATCAACTTTTTAAACAGCTCTAAATCCGCATGGAGTGAAAAGAAAGTAAAGATGATGTTCACACATTTTTTTTTTTTTTTTTTTTTTTTTTTTTTTTTTTTTTTTTTTTTATGACACAAATGAATCTGTTACAATGTCAACAGATTATTTGAGGCCCATTTTAAATGTTTTGTCAAACATTGATAGTCACATGTCAAATTCTTTACTTTTATCACTTATTGACTTTAATTTTTAAACAATTGTCTTTAGTCAGTTTAATTACAATTGCAACGTATTTGTGTGTTTGTATATGAGTGTGTGTATATCCTTTGAATTTTTTTCGTTATGATGTATGAACTTAAATCTTGGCAATTCATTTTTGGAAAAAATATGACGTTTCTTGTGCGGCTACACGTCAATTTTCTGCTGATAACATTCTCTTGAGACTTTTCATTAATTTTATTGTAAAATATGAAAATGATTTTTTTTATTGGTTTTTCTTTACTATTAGTGCAATATAATATATTTTACAATAAAATAGCAAGAAGTGTCACTACTATTTATTGTCGTACATTACCCCTTTTTGAATTTCTTCAGTTTTTAGCTGTTCAATTCAGTTATGCAAAATATATATAGTTTTTTTTTTTTTTTTTTTTTTTTTTTATTTTACATAAATATTATTTCTGCGTTGAAATATTTACTTTCTGATTTATTTTATAAATAAACTAAATTGATGGAATAAATACATTTATAAACATTTACAATTGTTAAATATCTATTACTTTTTCGATTTAAAGTTTTCCTAGTATTATGTTTATGACCACAATATTTATCAATAATTTCGGAGTCCAACATTAATATATTGAATCCTAATTATGTTACTTAAATATATGTTAAAAATAACTTGTTACGGGAACAATTTTCAGCCATCGACTCCTGTCTCAGTTTGACGTAAAACTGTCAAAAAACAACAGATGACAACAAAAAAAGTTGTCAAACATCATTTTATGCTCGCGTTTCGCTTCGTGCGGGTTGAAAGCCGCTTACAACCTTGATGTAAAGAGAAGTTTTGATATTTTGCGAAATTCAGACAATGTGAAATTCTTTTCTATTACTGTGGTTCTTGGATGACAATAGAAAATTCAAAACACAAAACGAGAATGTCACTAACTTGCAATTCATTATCGGAAAATAATGTTAATTATCTTTAATGGTTGAACGAACATTTTCTGGAGATTATCAACGTTTAATTTATACTCTTAATTACCTACTTGTAATTGCATTAACTGAAGATAATGAATTTTTATTTTTTTAAGCTTTTTTACTTACAAGGGGAGTATACAGCGATGGGGTCACCGATCTGGAGCAATTTTTTTCTCGTGATTCTACATCGAAAAATAGTCGACACGTGTCCGAGCGTTCCGTCCAATGCGCCTTAGGAGCCGAGAAATAAAATAAAATAGGTTGAAAGTGCTTTATTTTTTATATCGACTTTAGAAAATGATATCAACATGATTCTTACACCAATTCATTTGTTTTATGGAGTAGGTTAAAAGAAAAATATAATCGTTAAACAATAATTTATATTTCGTCAAATATATTCATAAATATGCTTATGTTTTCAAGTAAACTAGTATTATACATTTTTTTACAACAAAAATAATAGCAGATTTAAAATCAGCACCCCAAGAAACCCTAATGTGGTGAATATTATTGGAAATAAAAAATAATGATTTTTCCCAGTCTGGAAGAGGCTAAAAATTTGTAAGCGAAAAAGTAATGTGACGTTTTGATATTCAATATCTCCCCTTGAGATAATCCGATTTTTATATCATTGAAATCTTTCAAAAGAAGAAAGACTCCTTTTTCTAACCATATAAATAACTATTGTATTATCTCAAAAGGTACTTGCGGAAAATGGTTCTCAAGATAAAAATAAAACGTCGGCCCCATAACACCTAGAAACGCCCCGTTTGGAGGGAAATGTGTTACATTAAGGCCCTTATCGACCCTCTAAATTCCGTTTGCATCGGGTAAATATTCTTTGAAATATGGCCGGATTGATGAATCTTAAACAAAATTATGAGGGTCCCTCATAAAATCCTCAGCGGGGATAGGGGTCCTCAGCGAAATTTAAAAAACATTTTTTTTATTTGTGTAATATTCCCAAAATTTGAATTTAGGGGTTTTTCAATGTGCTAAAAACGAATCTGACATCCGTTTTACTAAAAAACTACTCCTATGAAATCTTGAATAAAGGTTTAACTCCCACTATAATTAGGCGGAAATTGCTCTCTCGGCCTTTTCGACTTCCGTTCGGAAACCTTTATGACAAACAACCCAAAAATGTTTCTCATTTTGAGTATCTAAGCATAGTGTAGGAGCAACGCGCTAATTGTTCATCCCTATTTTCATTATAATATTTAAAAAACAAAAAAAAAAAAATGTTAATTTTGGAGCAGCCAATTGAAGTCGATTCAATCAATGCAATTATTCAGATAAATAATCAAAATTAAACAAATATGGAAATCAAAAACGAAGGAAGGTTAGAAATATAAATATACCTTAAATATATAAAGAAACAATGCAGCAAAATTATGTGATTAGTATAAATAGCAAACAAAACAAAAGTAATTAAGAAAATAATGGAAACTATAAAGGATGAAAATATAGGACATGAAATATTTATTCTGGCTTGGCACGAAACACCAATTTACTATCTCGGACAAGAATTAAACAGTCAAAAACTTTTTAAACAGTTCATTTATTCAAGACTCGTTTAATTATTTAAATCAATGTTAATTATATCATAATTTTATTTTTTGTTTCTGCACAATTTATGTTGTACATTATAACTTTAAAATAATTGATTATTCCTTATTGTGTAAATAATATTTGAGAAAAAACATACACTCGTATACGTGTGTGTGCGTGTTTCACTTATATTTCAGAAACGAGATTAGGTTTTAGGATTTCTCGGTTAAATGGCAGCCAAAAGAATTTTATTCCTAAGAAATAGCAATGATGATCGAACGTTGTTTTTTAATTAATTAAAATAGATTAATGCTTTCCTTGAGTCTATCACAGGGTTTTTTATTATTTCTTAATTCAATTTTTGTATAAAAAGGCGTCGACGTAATTTCCATAAAGGTGAACATTTCTTGAAGATATTTTCTTCGTGGTGAAATATTATCGTTATTGTTATTAATAACCATTTATTATAGTTCAATGTTATGAAGGCCATCTTTAAAATATTTATGATAAAATAAATTGAAAATGAGAGAGATTAATTTCATTTATTACAAAATCATCCGAAAATCATTAGCAGTACTACATTATCCTGCTGCAATAATCATGATATATTATAAATATAAAAATTTAATTTAGAAAGAAAAATACCAAAATAAACTATAATAGAAGCAGTCATAATATGTCTTGCAGTAAAATATAAATCAGATTGAACGAGGGTTACATCATTAGAATATATTTATTTCTTCAAATTATATTAAGGAAAAGCGATAAAATAATATAAAATGAATTTACCAATATAAAATCTATAACTAATTAGTTCTCATTTTTAATGAATCTTATTAATATCCTATTATAATAAAATTGTGAAAAAAACCTACTTAAAAACAGATTCTATCTTATGTTTTAATCTAATAGGAAATTAAAAGCTCTTATTCTTGCGTTTTTATTTTTTTCCTGGAAGTCATCCGTTTTTATGGCCTAAAAAATAACTAGAAATACCCAAATAATTCCACTTTATAGATTTCTAATCTTAGTCGTCCAATATGATACTAATTTATTTATTTTATCTAATCGTCCACTTGGGAAGACATCAAATCAATAATTTATTTGCGAATGTTGATAGTTTTTTTGCGGACCAGTATTTTTTATCCACAGATTTATTTAGTAACAGGATATATTACTTTATAATTTTATGTGGCAGAAGGTCTAAAAGCGTTTACAAGCCAATATTCTTCAAAAATGTTTTACAATCTTTCACAAAACTGTTTTGGTAGATCCTTTTATTAAAAATTAATATTTTATTTAAAAAAAAAAAAAAAAAAAAAAAAAAAAAAAAAAAAAAAACCTTTTAATATTGACACTCAACAATAAAAAAAAATTGAAATATCCGGGCAAAATAGATTTTATAATAGACAACAATTAAAAGGATTTATTTATAATTGGCGTGTAAAATAAATCTAACCGAGCGTCAATCTATTGCTATGAGCCAGGTATAGACTTAAGAGCAATAAAGAGTTATATTGTTTTTGTTTTTTTTTATATTAATAAAAATATAATTTTTACGAAGTGATGATGCCGACCCGATGACGCAATCCGGTGCCGACTTGAAAATTTCACGTTTCAGTATCCATATTTCACGAAAATAACGCTTGTTCTAATTGATAAGTTCATATATATCAATCGAAATATCAAGTTCCGCCAACTGAAAACAATTTTTTCAAGGCCAGATCTATAATTGTTTTTGAGAAAAGTCCTATATTTGGGTCTTCTTTACTTCGTTAACGCAAATTCATTTTTCAATAAAACATATTTTCTCAATTATAATATTTCTAACAGTTAACGTATTAGGTTATTTATTGTGTATAATATTTATTTATTTATTAAATTTTAACGTCCATTTATTATTAACCACGAATTTTAGGACGGGTTATCTATACCACACTTTTCTAGCCAGGATAGGGCTGATGCCTATTCTCTTTTCTAAAGAAAAGCCACCACCCCATAGTGGGAATCGAACCCACGACCCTTGGTACGGAGTGCTAAATGCACGCCTTAACACACTCGACCACCGGGCCTCCGAAATATTGTGTTTAAGAAAGTGTTTTTAGAGTAAAAAATAAGTAAATAATTAATGAATGAAGTAATAAGTAATGAATCTTTTGAAATTATTGGCAACATTCCAGAGCGAGAAAAACGTACTTAAATTCAGGCCCACAAGGTGAGAAAATGTAGTAATGGCCATTTCATGAAATGTAGTAATGGCCATTTCATGAAATGTAGTAATGGCCATTTCATGAAATGTAGTAATGGCCATTTCATGAAATTTAGTAATGGCCATTTCATGAAATGTAGTAATGGCCATTTCATGAAATGTAGTAATGGCCATTTCATGAAATGTAGTAATGGCCATTTCATGAAATGTAGTAATGGCCATTTCATGAAATTTAGTAATGGCCATTTCATGAAATTTAGTAATGGCCATTTCATGAAATGTAGTAATGGCCATTTCATGAAATGTAGTAATGGCCATTTCATGAAATTTAGTAATGGCCATTTCATGAAATTTAGTAATGGCCATTTCATGAAATGTAGTAATGGCCATTTCATGAAATGTAGTAATGGCCATTTCATGAAATGTAGTAATGGCCATTTCATGAAATGTAGTAATGGCCATTTCATGAAATTTAGTAATGGCCATTTCATGAAATGTAGTAATGGCCATTTCATGAAATGTAGTAATGGCCATTTCATGAAATGTAGTAATGGCCATTTCATGAAATGTAGTAATGGCCATTTCATGAAATGTAGTAATGGCCATTTCATGAAATGTAGTAATGGCCATTTCATGAAATGTAGTAATGGCCATTTCATGAAATGTAGTAATGGCCATTTCATGAAATGTAGTAATGGCCATTTCAGGAAATATAGTAATGGCCATTTCATGAAAAGGCGTTAACCTCTCGTTGGAGATGACATAGAACAGAATAGAATCACATGTTAATAATGCAATTTAAATTATTTATTTTTTTGTGTGTGTTTTCTTAAATATCTTGAAACATATCACGAAATCGTGGTACGTAAGTATTAGGTATCTATTAGATACCTAATACTGCTTAATAAGGTTAGGTATCTATTAGATACCTAATACTGCTTAATAAGGTTAGGTATCTATTAGATACCTAATACTGCTTAATAAGGTTAGGTATCTATTAGATACCTAATACTGCTTAATAAGGTTAGGTATCTATTAGATACCTAATACTGCTTAATAAGGTTGCTTAAAAATACGGGTTTTATGCAACCTTTGATAGAAAAATCACATTCGGAGAAATCTATACTTAAAAATGGTTTAATGGTGTCAGTCCTTTTGAACTTTATTGCAAATTTTTAAGTGAAACACCTTAAATAAATGAGAAGCATGTTTCTGATGTCGGAAGTTGATAAACGAGTGTCCTCAGAGTTGACTACTTGGTAGATCTCTTTTTACAGGAAATGTTTAAATTTTTCATGAAACATAATTTTTAATGTCCATTTACCTTCGAATTTTAGGACGGATTATCTATAGGTCAACACCCTTTTCTAGCCAGGATAGAGCTGATACCTTTTTTTTTCTAAAGAAAAGCCACCACCCCTAGTGGGAATCGAACTCACGACCTTTGACTCGGAGCGCTCACGCCTTCTCACTCAAGGCCACCGGACCTCCACATGAAACATAAAAATGATGTAACAGTTTCTATTCCAAGCTTTACAACTGACACTAATGATAAGAACGGAAACACCCTTAGATGAGGGAGGTTTTACCAAAAGTAGTAGAATGCATTTGGTTGCATACCATGATTACTGGTTGCAGGCCGAGGGAGTAGTGTGCAATTCTAGAAAGCTGATTTGCATTCAAGACGAGGCTTTTGAAACGCAAGCAAACAGCCTTATGAACGAAACGCGACTCCTTCAAGACTTTCGCGAAAGGTGAAATCGTGTAATGACGACCTCTGCAGAGGTACAATCCTTCTTGTCGTTACGACTCATCGTTATCGTCGCTACATAAGATAGATACAACACTCCTCAAGATATTTCACTCATGATGAGAAATATATCAATCGATAAGCAGATCACAGACTCTAAAGATAAAAACACCAAACAAATTAATAATTTTAATATCTTAGTTCGAATGATTGTCAGACGAATCCATCGTTTCCATGATTCTCGAAAACGCTTACAGATATCACCTTAACCCTAGAACACCAACCTTCCTCGGCCTACTCCGTTCTACCAAATATTCTTCATTCTGAGGAACACACTTTAAAAACATATATATAAAAGTTAAAACTCAACTTATATTGGTATTCATTAATATTAGCTATTTATTCATATTATATATTCTTCAAGATTGATTAATATAACTTTATTAAGTAGTTTCACGACTTTGAGTCCCACCCTTAAACACTTAGGGTGGGTTTACACTTGCTAGTTATTGCAGGAAATTTATATCAGACAGAAATTGCGACTAGTGTAAACCATGAGCAATTTATGTCTGAGATATATATTTCTATCCCGAGCAATAAGTGTCGACACTTCTATACCGTCAGGTGAATACGCTGATTATAAAGAGAGAAATAAATGTCAGACAGAAATATCTTGGTTTCTAGCTATATTGCCGAAAATTCTATACCAAGCAGAATGGACTAGACAGGACATATATGTCTGAGTGTAAACAGGCCGGACATTTATTGCAAAGCGAGAACCGTCCTATACATATCCATGACATAAATGTCTAGCTATTTCTGTCCGTATGTAAACTTGCAAGAGAATATCTATCCGACACTTATATCGCGACATATATCGAGACATATATTTCCTGCCAGAAATATCAAGTGTAAACGCACCCTTACTTACAGAATGCGAAACACGAGACTATTTAACGATTCCACATGACATGTCCGAACTATTTCCTGAAAAAAGCCCACACATTGTTACCATTCTACAACACTTACATAAAATGAAACTGTACGACAAAATATGACTCAACAGAACGTATGTATGGTTTAATGAAGCGATTGTAAATAAATGTGTTTGTATGTTTGAGTGTGTGTGTGTGTGTGTGTGTGTGTGTGTGTGTGTGTGTGCATAAAGAGCGGCGTCTGTATACAATGTCCTTACATTAAATCCCTCAAGACAAAGAACAATGTTTTTTATATTGTAACAATCTATCAGACACTATTATTTATTTCTTCCTACAATATTTCAGTTATTGTTTTGTTTGTTGTTTTTATTTTTTTATTTTGTTTGTCCCTTTTTTTCTAATGATTTTTTATGTTTGGTCTCTTTGTGTTTATACTTTATAAATTTTTTAAAAAAATTATTTTTACCTATTTGCTTAATTTTATTGAATTAATTTTCACGCAGTATGCGAGCATATCACCTTGCTGTTGTGGTGCTCCGTAACAAATAAACATTTCATGGAGCCAATCGCCTACGTTACGTAGCTCCTTAAAATAATAAATAAATAAATAGTGTTTTAGGTGTTATTTACTAAATATTTTCAATTTTTTATTAGATATTTTCAATTTTATTTTACATGAACATCCGTTCCCTAGTTATGAGTAAAGACATTTCACTAGATACCTTCTTACTCTTTACCCTCTTTCTGAATATCATATATTATGTAATATCTAATGTAATAGAGTAATTCCTACGATATATCTGTATAAATATATAGATATATCCATATATTTTCTGAGAATTGTGGTTTTCCATGACATTCTCATGGTCGACTTTCCTGTATAGTTCTCGTAAGAATAACACCTCTTGAGCATGCTCGTGTTGTTATGCTTTTCCCAGGTCCTAATTCGTACGACACCATTTCTCTCGCTTAATGGCATCTATTTCATAATTCCATTCAGAAGTATACTCTTCGTGGAATTGCTACAATGATATTGTCATTAAAGATCTTTTTTTTTTTTCTTTTTTTTTTGAAAAGTTTTATTCTTATTCCGGGACAGAAGTCCCATAGGAATAATTTTGAAATTACAAAATAATTTGAATTTTACGTATAAACTTAAAAACTTATAAATGCTATCAGTATCAATATATAGTGTACAGCTTCAATATAGACTAGGTGTTGGGTAAAACTTGGAGGGATAGAAGGTGGTGGAAGAGTCGGGATTTAAAGGTTTCTAGGTTGGTAGAATGGTGGACAAACGAAGGCAAGGAATTCAATAGCGAGGTGGCACGGGTGACGAATGATTTTTCGAATCATTTTTCGATCTTCGACTAATTTTCGAAGATCTTGTGCGGGTGTATTTTTTATTCGGCTTTGATTTCTACTTTAACTTACGATTTCTAAGCAGTTGGCGTTATTTCGTGACCTATGGGTTCTGAAACGTGATATTTCCGTTGTAGTTGGCACTTCCGGATTGCACATAAGGTGAACCACATGACCGGGGTTTTCCCTATGGAGGAAGGAAGGAAATGCGCTAAAAGCAACAAAAAAAGAAAATATTATTTACTTTTAGCGCGGTTCCTCCCTCCCTCCATAGGGAGGAAACCAGCTTATGAGGTTGACCTCATGACGCAATCTGGAAGTGCCGATGATAAAATTTACTACAAAAATCTTTCTTCTAATTTGAAAAGTCAAATTAGTTAACCAGCAGAGTCCGTCCACCGGAACATGGTTTTTGCACCGAAATTCGAACGAAAAATATCGTAACGCTTACGTTTACGAGTTCATATGCTTGCAGGTACTCGCTTTATATTTTTATCATACGAAAACGAGTGAATTAATTTTCAAAGCGATATCTGTAACCGTTTACGAGAACTATTGATACAAATACTTCTCTTCACTAAGTTATAGTTTTGGTATTCAGAAACAATTAATTCAGTTGAAACATTCTACAGAAAAGGTTATGAAGTAATTTTCGATAAGGCGATGTCAATCCCAGAAATAAGTGCTTAAAACTTTAAAATTGTTGCTCTTAGTTTTTTTTCTTTTCAACAGGTTTTTGTCTCTGTTCACCTAACGTTTTAATATGTTGAGTTTTTTTTTTTTGTAATTTCATTTAATAGTAAAATGAATACTTTAGTGAAATAAGGTAAGAAAATGAGAAACTTATTGGTAGTAGTGTCTTTCTAGGGCAAAAAATATTGATAAGGCGGGGAAATCATTTCCGCTTAGAACACTATCAGTTTCCATTTGTGGCGCCTTAAATCTCCCTTCTCTTTGAGATGTCATTTTATATTTTTCACAAAAGTTCGAAACCTACCAATAACTGCTTCCACTCCTTTGCTAATGACTCTAGGGATACGGACGGAACCGCGCTAAGATGACGCAGTTCCTGCGAGTCAGACTTTTTAGAATATATACTATACGAGCAGGTGTAAATACACAATCACCACTTAACACACAGCAAATAACCTAACCGTAAACAGTGCCTAAATGTACGGACAATGATAACTAAGCTGTTGATTGTCCTACCAACCAAGATCTTAAATTGGCAAAACTTGGTAAATAAGAATCTAACTTGCAAGAATTACGTGATCATAGGGTGTTTTCCTATAATGCTGACCCCTTGTGATTATAAAAGCTTAAAATATAAATTTTTAATATAACACTTTATAAAAAAACTTAAGGCAACAATATTTACTATTGTACTTTTTTCAAGGGGGGCGAGCTCAGTGGTAGAGCACTGGACGGTAGAGCACTGGACAGTAGAGCACTGGACTCATATGCTGGAGGACCTGAGTTCAAATCCCGAGCAAGCACTAAAGATTTTTTCTTCTAGTGTCTTCGTTCATGGGTTGAATTCGGCCTCCCTGGCCGTCCCTAGGCCAACCCAGCCTTTAATTAATTTAATAATGGGTACCTTGGTGCTAATGACTCTAGCCGTCGAACCAGCCAAGGGGAAAATCAGGCGGCCGGAGCATAGTACTGACCACACTATCTCCCTAGTGTGCTGTATGGTCAAGAATCAGATACCTCTACAGTATCTGCCCCTCAGGGCCCTCGTGGCCTGTTTAGGGACTGATTTATTTTTTTTGTTTTACTTTTTTCATGTGAATTAACTACGCCCTGTATTCTTCGAACTTCTTCAGAAGACAGTATAATCGCCACATATAGCAATAACTAAAAACTTACAAGGAGGAAGTTAGATCGTTTATTCCAAAGCTTTATAATAATAATTCTTATCAGAGAGGACTTGACATGGAATATAATAATCGCTTACAATCGAATACTCGGCTTCTAAAACTCTTATCTACACTCTCCTGTCTTGAGTACGGGTACTTTAGATGTAGCCCCCTATAGGTAGGATTGTAAGGTAGTTAGGGACTCCAGGAAGATTGTAGTGTTCTGTAAGAGATATCTATCTGTAAGAACAAAACCCCACCACTCTCTATGGCTATTCATCTATAGCATCTTTAGAACAACAACAATAGGCTGGTAATTGACTTTGGAATGTGACTATAGATGAAGCATATTCTTCTTGTTCGATTCTCTTCTCCTGGTATCACAAACCGTGGACGGGCAAAACATAATAATGGTACATCAATAAGATGCATTAACCTCTTAACCCTTTCGTTGCTCTGAACGAGTTAACTCGTGTACGAAAAGCAGTGCCTCAGACGCTCCACACGAGTTAACTCGTGTTCCACTGTCGGTGCCCCTCACGCTCCACACGAGTTAACTCGTGGCCGGTATTAGCTCCGTCTGTCGCTTCTCCGGCCTAGTGCTATTAACTCTTATAAAATCAGTGGGACCTAGCGATATTAAGGATGGTTCGCAGGTTCATTAAATATATGGAATATTATAATTTTTAATTAACTAATGTGTTTATACAATAACCATACTATGTAAGATACTATAAAATCTTATCTCTGAGAAATCTAAAGAAGCCATAATGAAATGATCCATTCAATATAATTTTCTGAGCATTTCTGGGATCTGTAATGACTAATAATTTTTCTCTAAAGTAACAGAGACTTTATATCTCAATTATCCTATAATTGCTAGTGATTTTATTATTTACGAATAGAGCTTCATCCGGTTCTTCACAAATATATAATTTTCGATTTCTTCAAATCTTCTTCTTATAATAATTGAAATTTTTCATTGTGTAAGTCTATTAGTATCTATAAAAAAATTGTAAAGTCCTACAATCGGCATTGTTATGGGTAATTGTTGAAGCTGGCGCACCTCGCCGCCTATTTGCAGGGTCCTACAATCGGCATTGTTATGCGTAATTGTTGAAGCTGGCGCACCTCGCCGCCTATTTGCAGGGTCCTACAATCGGCATTGTTATGCGTAATTGTTGAAGCTGGCGCACCTCGCCGCCTATTTGCAGGGTCCTACAATCGGCATTGTTATGCGTAATTGTTGAAGCTGGCGCACCTCGCCGCCTATTTGCAGGGTCCTACAATCGACATTGTTATGCGTAATTGTTGAAGCCGGCGCACCTCGCCGCCTATTTGCAGGGTCCTACAATCGACATTGTTATGGGTAATTGTTGAAGCTGGCGTACCTCGCCGCCTATTTGCAGGGTCCTACAATCAGCATTGGTATGCGTAATTGTTGAAGCTGGCGCACCTCGCCGCCTATTTGCAGTGTCGTACTCAGATTTGTCTCTCCAGCCATATTGTTGCTGATTTTTCAGTCACAATTAGGATCTTGTATAGTACGGTTGGTATAGATAGCCTCCTTCGATATGAGTGAGGATGCACCTCGTTTTCTCAGAGAGAGAGGAAAGAGTCGAACGGTAGTGAAGTCGAAATGAGGAGATATTGGCGAGCGAACAGGGGGAGTTAGACGGAAAGCATCGAGCATACCGGGCGCTGCGAGTCGCTTAATTCGTCGGCAAAGAAAGGGTTAATGATCGAAATATATTTTAGAAATTTTGCCGAAAATCCCTGCCCATTGTCAATATGGAGGTTGCTACATGTTATTACGGTGGATGGCCTTCAATATCCGTAAAACTTACCGCGCCCGAGTTAAATCGTTCGTTTTGGTACCTGGGGGATCTATTCACGAGATAAATCTACCGCAATTTTAAATCGCACTAACCGTAAAAGACACTAAACACCATTTTATAAATATATTTGAAAATTATTGTTGTACCAATTGATATTATAGCCTTAAGTCAAGTTTATCACTTCCTTCTTGGTATTAAGCAACTTTGCTTTTGCTCGCCTGAAAAAATAATATTTTGACTTAAGCCCTTTTTTTAAGATATTTGACTGTGATTTACTCAAAGTAGATCAGAAGACTGCATAACCTCGACCAAGAGCAGGAGGGAACGGGATCACTAGAGAGAACGCTGAGTCAGGAACTAGGCAACAAGAAGTGATTCTAAGCAGGATTACACTATGGTATTGTGAGCTTCTGAAGAAGTAGGGGGCAGGTGTCGAAAACTCCTTCGGCCTCTCTTCAGGTCAAGAGAAAGTCTTGTCCTTACTAGCAAACCATGAGTCACTGGAGAATCTTTTAGGTCACTTTTAATAATCACCGAATAAAAACAGTCAGACTTTCACTAGTGAGTTATGAAATTCGAAGCAGTTAATGTTAGCAGTAATATAAAAGTTTAAATCCAACTTTCACTTCAAAATTCATCTAAGCACTGTCCGAAGGAACGTACCTATTGAAGTTCATCTATCCCACCAGCATTTTTTTAAGCATAAATATCCTTTAGCAGTGACCAAACTGGAAAAAAAACGTTACAAAAAAGTGTCACAAAAAAGTGCCTGCTGGCCTCCGAGTATGCGCAGTGGCGTTCGGGCATGGAAGTGGCGTTTGTGCATGCGCAGTGGCGTTCGGGCATGCGCAGAGGCGTTCGAGCATGCGCAGTGGCGCTCGGGCATGCGCAGAGGCGTTCGAGCATGCGCAGTGGCCATGCACAAAAAAAATACTATATGTTACACAGTACTTTACATAGGTTTGTCGGGTGGACCTAAAGCATATTTATGTTCCTTAATTTAAGCAGAAGGCTCTAAACGAAATATTTTTTTTTTAATTATTTTTTTTTTTATTTATTTCAAAGTATATAAATTAACAAACTGGATGAAAGAAGACAGACTCCCAATGAAAGTTCAACGATGATCACTCGGCACCACTATATGCACTATTTAAAAAACTTACATTGTTTCAATATTTATACTACTTAATTTATGCTGTCTTGACAAAAAGATCGTTGAGGATTGTACGAAGTACTTTGGATTGGAAACATTGGATACTGCCTAAGTTTTGTGGCTTATCTGTTCCCCATAATTCTATCCCGTATGTCCATATCGGCCTGTTTGTTATTTTTTCTGTCAAATGTTTATTTAGAATCAAGTTGATATCGAAAATGACCGTCATAAAAATGTATATATATATATATATATATATATATATATATATATATATATATTGATTAATACAATTTTGTTCTGATGGATAAATAGCAAATTTACCAACATCTCGAATTGTTTTAAGTTATTATGTGTATGTGTATTAGGAATATCAGAAAGTCTGAAATTGACTCTTGCGGAAACCTCTTGTTTATTGTTTAAGAATATGATATTTTTAGTTTGATTGTTAATTTATTGAATTATAGAATATGTTTTCTATTTGATAATCACGAAACTTATAACGTCTCGTGTTCTTTTGGCTTCATACTAAATAATTAAGAATCATTTATGTGTATTAGAAATAGGAGAGGGCCCAACAATGAGCCCTGCGGAACACCTCAAGTAATTTTCTACCAATATGATTATTCGCTTTGATTGAGTATACATTTTATTTTCTATTTAATAAATACTACATTTCTGTTTTGTTTTTTAAATATCACTTACCCATCATATTCCAGAAAGACATGCGACCTTTAAGGGCGTGGACCGATTGAGAACGAGCGTACAAGTGTCACTAGTGAGACCTTGTGCCGCTATCCCTGTGCCAATATATATGCGTGAACCTAGTGACCTAGGCTATAGGTGCCAAGGATACCTGGACCTATGGTATATAGGGGAAAGTGTAGAGAATACTTCACCGACTGGATGAACATACTTCGCCAAGTATGTCCAGGCAATTCCTACTTGCCAAGGGTATGGTTACCAGGTACGGGCAGATGATTCTTCTAGCCTACCATTAGTTTTAGCCTTTGGAAAACCTGCAGTCCTCGCAGATGGGTCATTCGCATTTGATGACAAAACAGGACAAACCGAATAGAAATTAAATCAAACGAGATCAAAAAACAAATTATTTCTGGGACTTTTTCCTTAAAAATAACTTTTTTTTTTTTTTTTTTTTTTTTTTTTTTTTTTTTTTTTTTTTTTTACGGCGCATCTACTTCTAGGTCATTAGCGCCAGACCTTAAAAATAACAATTAAATTTATGTAATAGAATTAACACATTACAAAATAAACGTCGATAAACGCTATAAAAAGAAATTAACGCTATTTACATAATCTTAAATAATAAAATAAAATATCTGTACAAAGAGGTGAGTAATTATTGATGTGTTGTAAGCAAGCTGGGGAATTAGGGAGAGTGGAGCAATGATGAAAATTTTTACAGGAGGGAGGATAAGAATATAAAAGTATATTAAATAAAACAATATTCCTGATAATCCTCCTCGCCGCCTCCACCGCCATTGGCCACGAGACAACTTATTGCAAGAAATTGTGTAAATATTGTAAATAGAACCATAGTTCAACCAATTTTATTGGGAGTAGCAGTAATGTCTGCCTTCTCCCCTCATCTCATCCAGTGTGTTGCCATTGTAAGTTCAAATTTACCTATTGTACATATTTGTACAGATTGTAAATATCAATAAAGGAGATATAGAATTTGAAAAGGAAAAAAAAAAATAAATAAAACAAAATAGAACAATAATAAATAAGATGGAGGGAGATAGTGAAAAAAATGAATAAGCAAAAACAAAATAAATATAGCATCATAAAACAAACAGCAAAACACATGTGAACCTAAATAAACGGAGGAGGGGAATACAATACTACACTTTACAACTTAAACCCACACTTACAGACTGCAGACGGCAGAAATTGACTTACGTGGGACAGTAAATACATTAAATTCCATTAAATTTAATAAGTTCCACCTTATTTTTAATTATTTTTATTATTTTCGGTAAGTTTTTAAACTTATAAAAACAATTATTTATTTTCTCATAAATAAAATATACACAAAAAGTGTTTATTTTTTTCATCAAACATTTTTTTTTGGGGGGGGGGGAATATTATGCTTTGTTTTTTCTTAGACATAAAGAGTGAAACACTGTAATGTGTACTTTCAATAAATAAAATATTTCCTAATGAAACAAATTGTTTCTCATTGATAATTATCAATAATTATAATTATTAAAAACCCATGTATTATATTGTTAAATGTATTTATGGTTTGATGAAATTGACGATGCTATTTTTGATTTGTTTCAGGTGAGTGCGTCATTGTATTTTCTCCATAGTTCATTATTGAGGTAAGCATGATAAGTTTATTTGTATTGAATTTAAGAATTACTCAAAGCAAAACATTGAATAGGAGAGCGATATGCTTATAAAAGTTTTCCAAAAACGAAAATATCCAAACATGAGGGCAAGTAATTATGTAATGTTGTCATACCTGATGGCGAAGACCGTCGTCACTGGAGCTCTGTGGGTGAGCACTTTAGACGAAATGTGAGGGACATTGTTGAGGTAATACTAAGTATGTTTTGTAATGTCAAAGAAAAAAAAAATACTGGCGTTTAGTATCTTGTGTACTCCTGTAAGGATGGTCTAAAAAAATCGTTTGTCTTTACTATGTGCAAACGGTTGTACAGGTAACGTGCCTCTTTTAGAGCCGAGCAGGTGATTCCTGGTATTTTGACGTGAGATTTGGGTTAATATTGTGCATAATATGACCTAGTTTGAACATAGTACAGTACTCTCAGCAGTGGCTTAATAATTGTGACCGCAAGGGCTTGCTCACAGTACTCCAGCCGATCCCAGTGACGCCGCTCAGGCGGGCCAAACGACTTTTGTTTCAGAAAAGGCTACAGCCTCCAAATCTTAACCTATTTCAAAGCAATTTTTTTTTTAAATGAAAGCTAATAAAATTTGGAACAAATTTGTTTGGGCAGATTTTTTTTTTTTGTTTCCCCTGCTTATTAAATTGCGTGTAAACAATTAACATAGTTTAACAATTGAACATAAAATAATATTATACTTTTTAGCGCGGTTACTCCCTATCTCCATAGGGAGAACCCGCTTATGAGGTTGACCTCATGACGCAATCCAGAACTGCCGACTAGAAACTTTCACGTTTCAGACCCTATAGATCACGAAAATATAGGTGGCCCAAATTTGTATATATATATATGCTTGTCTGTTCTCGCTCTAGCAAGCTCAAAAATGGCCCGATTTTAACGACATTTGGCACAAAAATCTGTCGTCTAATTTGAAAGGTTAATTTCGTTAACCAGCAGAATCCGCCCACTAGAAGAAAGTTTTTGGGGCGAAATTCGCGCAAAAAAAATCGTAAACATTACGTTTTTGTGTTTATATGCTTGCAGGTACTTGTTTTATAGGTTTCTGAACATAAGAAAACGAATGAAACCATTTATAAGGCGATATCTGCAACCGTTCCTGAGAAAAGTGGAATCAATGTTTTTGTAAGTCATTATATTTTTGTGAGTACTTAAAATCGCGGGATTCAATTGAAATATTTTCTACAACTTGGAAATTAAGCCCAACTAAGATGTTTAAGTTTTGATTATATTTGGAGTTGAGGATACATTTTTCGTAAATATCTCGATAACGATTGGGAAATCGTAGTAAGTGGAAGGTGACCGTTCGAATGCTTACTAAATTCTCTACAAAAAAGGTTCTGAAGCAATATTCGATGGGGCAACGTCAATCACAGATATAAGTGCTTGAAACTTAAGAAGCGTTTGTTTTGTTTTTTTGAAAGGGATTTTCTCTTTGTTTATCTCACTTTTTAATTGGTTGTTTCTTGTTTTAAATTGCATTCATCAGTAAAATTAGTATAGTAGTAAAATAAGCTAAGAAACGGTGAAAGGTATTGGTAATAATAAGTTTGGAGTGGCTGTGGAAATCAAGATGGCTGTGGATAATCATGATGACGTAATTTGTTTTGAATTCTCCTGTGTCTATATAACCTAACTCATAGCCTCCAACTGAAGTTATCGTTATTTCTTATTTTATAGAAAGATTTAACCCACGACAGAATGGAATTTAATTCGCCATGAAGCACATATTTACAGTTGATTATAACAGTAAAAGAAATTTGCTAGTAAAACAAGATACTTAAAATGACAACGAATTTTTGGTTGTTTAGAATAGAGCCTTCTCAGCGGTAGTCGAAGAGTAAGTACGTTTTCAGTACATAATTGTATTGACTTATACAGATTAAGAATTATCCGCTTCTGTGTAAGTTGGCTTCTGTCATTTTCCTGTGATTTGTGATGCTAATCTATTCCATTTCTTCGAGATGTACGTAACCGCGCTAAGATGACGCAGTTCCTGCGAGTCGGACTTTTATCTAACTTAATATCAGCAGTGATCTCAATGAAATTAAACATTCAAAACCTGATTAGACTACGAAACTTAAATTCAAACGTAAATTTATCTTAATTCAACCATAATATTAATTGAAATAATATGATTTGAAAATATATTTTAATTTTTCCAAGTCTAATCAGGTTTTGAATCTTTATTTTTAACGATATTAGTGCTGATATTAAGTTAACTGAAAAATATAATATTATTTTATGTTCAATTATAAAGGTTTGTGAATTATTTAAACGCAATTTAATAATCAACGGAAACAGGAAAGTCAAATCTGGCCAGACAAAGTTGTTTGGCCCCACGGTGACGGCGTTCTCCATCAACACGTTTGGCAACAGTTCGTTAATATATCGCACTAGTATTTCTAACTCAAAAATCGGTGTTTTTCAGTTATGACTATGAAAGACATGGTAAATACTCTTTATCAACCATCAAAACTGTATGTACCTAGTTTCAGAGCTTCTACACCAGAGGGTAGTTGTGTCACTCTTCCTGTCTTAATGCTATTCCCTCTACATAGGCAAGAGTGACACATTTTCAGCTGAGTTCTGTTTTGTGTTCTGACACTTTAGAAATACTAGTGCATTATGTGTGTTTCGCGAGATTGTATGTTTTATTAGTATAATGTATACACCAGCATTTTAGACGTACCTAGTTGTATTAACATTAGTTCTGATATATTTTTATAAAGTAATAACCCAATCGTTATAATTTCTGTATCAAATATTCAAAGCTTTTTTCCTGCATTTTAATAGTTATTTTCATGACTATTACCAAAAGTGGTTGTTTTCGGTGCGCGGTCGAGTTTAACGCGCGAGGCGTAGCCGTGTTATGAACAATACTTTTCATTATACTGCTCATACTTGAGTGCATTAAAACCCTTTTATATTTCTTTAATAACTTAAAGATACAGAAAAAGAAATTAAATTGACACCTTTTTTTATTTGAAAAAAAAAACATCTGTTTATTAACCTATAATAGAAGAAAAGTACTTATACATTTACATTAATATTTATAGTACAATTCTGATTATTCATTATATTAAAACCTTTGTTTGGCATTGCCTTTTGGAATACAGATAACTTTTGATTAAAGGAATTATGTTGTATTGCACTTTAAACACACTACTTATTATAAGTAAACAAATATTATAATGAATCACAGTATCTAAAAGTAACCTCCTTCAAACACATGTTTATTAGTAGCAGGTAAGGTTAGCGCACCAAAAAGATTTTTCGGGCCTAGGCCCGAAAAGTACTATTTTACGGACTCAAACCGAGTATTGAAAACACATGTTTTTTGATGCAGTATAATGAAAAAGTAAGTAAAGATGGAATGGTTGGGATTCGGCTAAATAAACCTCAATATGATTTTTGTTTTAAAAAAATCTATATTTCGGACGTTTCGGCTACTCATTGGTAGCCTTCGTCAGCTAAAATGACAAAAAAGAAATTAATACAGAAACAAACAAGAAAAATTTATAATTGTGATAGGTAACAGAACTATAGATACAATTTAGCTTATAACAGAACATATCGTCTTAAATTCTTAGAATGAGTAGAATGGAAAAGAAAATAGGTACAGTAATTGATTTTAATAGTAATTAGTAACATTGATTGATTTTACAAAGAAATAAGATACTACATACCAATGGAAATGCCGAGCGGCAGAGGAAGACCAAGGTTGGCAATTAAGTAACCATTGTGAAAGTGTCTAAGGAAAAAAGGAATCTGCAAGGGGTATATGTAACTGGAAACGGCAAGAGGTGGGGGAAAACGGGCGGTAGGATCAAACAGATGTTTATGACATTTTTATGACGGGAAAGGAGAAAAAGGCGTTAATGGAAGGATACCCAAGGGGCAAGGTAAAAAAATCTAGGTAGGTGGTCGGGTGAGTATTTGGAAAATATTAGCGTACATAGGAGAAATGCCTTGTTGGTCAGTTTTGTAATTTATATTGTTTTTGTTTAAGTTTATGTGTACACATTCCGAGATCTGTAGTCTTTTTTTGTTTCGTTGTGTAGAAAGAATTTTCGTGTCGTCGAAGTTGAAAGTGTGTTTTTGTGTAATGGCGTGTTTTGCAAGTGCAGATTTATCTATTTCTTTATTAGTGATGGTTCGTTTATGTTGTGTAAGACGTGAGTGAATGTCATTTATGGTTTCTCCTATGTATACACCATTACAGGAAGGGGTTTGGCAAGGGACTTGGTAAACACATCGGGTAGTATGTTCAAAAGGGATGGGATCTTTGAGTTTGGTGTAGAGGGTTTTGAGTTTGTTGGTAGTTTTCAATCCAAAATTTAGGGAAGGGTAGGATTTTTTAATTGTCTTTGTAAGTTTTTCCGTCAGTCCAGGTGTAAATGGTAGAGATCGGAACATTTGGGAACTGGGAGTTAGGGAAGAATTGGGAGAGATAGTGTTGGAAAGTTGGGATTTTACTTTTTTAACAAGGGATTTTATGAGGTTGGGGGGAAATTGGTTGCGTGCCAATATATCTGAGGCGATATTAATATTTTTATTGTGGAAGGAAGCATGGGATAGGGAGAGGACTCGGCGAAGGAGATTTCTGGCTACATTAATCTTGAGGTGGTAAGGATGGGATGAATGAAAATTAAGTAACCGTCCCGAGTATGTGGGTTTTGTGTACCAGTCAGTAATAATAGTACCGTCAGTCTGTCTAATTAGTAAGATGTCCAAGTATGGGGGCAAAACACGCCATTACACAAAAACACACTTTCAACTTCGACGACACGAAAATTCTTTCTACACAACGAAACAAAAAAAGACTACAGATCTCGGAATGTGTACACATAAACTTAAACAAAAACAATATAAATTACAAAACTGACCAACAAGGCATTTCTCCTATGTACGCTAATATTTTCCAAATACTCACCCGACCACCTACCTAGATTTTTTTACCTTGCCCCTTGGGTATCCTTCCATTAACGCCTTTTTCTCCTTTCCCGTCATAAAAATGTCATAAACATCTGTTTGATCCTTACCGCCCGTTTTCCCCCACCTCTTGCCGTTTCCAGTTACATATACCCCTTGCAGATTCCTTTTTTCCTTAGACACTTTCACAATGGTTACTTAATTGCCAACCTTGGTCTTCCTCTGCCGCTCGGCATTTCCATTGGTATGTAGTATCTTATTTCTTTGTAAAATTAATTAATGTTACTATTAGCTACTATATTTGTCATTGGTATATAGTTTTCTTATTTCTTTGTAAAATCAATCAATGTTACGAATTACTATTAAAATCAATTACTGTACCTATTTTCTTTTCCATTCTACTCATTCTAAGAATTTAAGACGATATGTTCTGTTATAAGCTAAATTGTATCTATAGTTCTGTTACCTATCACAATTATAAATTTTTCTTGTTTGTTTCTGTATTAATTTCTTTTTTGTCATTTTAGCTGACGAAGGCTACCAATGAGTAGCCGAAACGTCCGAAATATAGATTTTTTTAAAACAAAAATCATATTGAGGTTTATTTAGCCGAATCCCAACCATTCCATCTTTACTTATCACCTCGACGGCTAACTATCTAATCATCATGATGAAAAAGTAATATATACACAGTGCTAATGACCTTTTTAGACATTGTAAAAAATTAAAACCTACCATAATCACAATAAAATAAAATAAAAGCCCGAATGATCCACTGAGAGAAAACTAATTCATGATTTGGTAGGCAATCAGGCTGTGTGGTTGTACCATGTAGTTGTGGATATTGTATAACGGTCAGTCAGGCAATGGGCTATCTGTAATGGTTATCTCTCATGGTTATCTGTAATGATTGTGGTGAGGTCACGATGTTTCTACTTCCGTATAATCATGACCATTGACCACCATTCTAGGTCAGGTCAGCATCCATGACGTCAAACCTTAAAATCGGAATATCGAAAAAAATATACGTTCTTGTGGTCAAAAAATGTCCCATTGAAAATTATAACATCTTAAAGAAATTAAGTTACTTTCAAATAAATAAAAAAGAATATGAACATACCAAAATATCCGATACTTTTTTTTTTTTTTTTTTTTTTTTAATATTGGACATCGACATTGGCCTCGCTCTTTTAGAATGTTTCCCTCAAATTATTAACTTTTTTTTTATTAATTAATGTTTATTTAAAATCTGTAAGATGGGATTAGAACAATTACATAAGCACACAAAATAAAATAAGTGGTAATTTCCAAAGACACTATACATATAGTTTTATGTATTTCGACACGCTGAATCCGAATCTGGAGACATTTCGCCCCATCACGTCAGGTTTAAGAGCATTTGAAGGTCAAATTTCGCATGAAGTCTTTTAAGAAGAAATAACTAGAGCTTCCATGGTTTTGACGATCGCTGAATTCGAATACGAGGTCTGTTTCACTGTTCTCAGGAAAAAAAAGTCAGTCCTGTAACAAGGCTCTTGAGGCCCAGGGGATACTGTAGAGGTATCTATTCTTGACCATACGGCACACTAGGGAGATAGTGCGGTCAGTAAAATGCTCCGGCCGCCTGATTTTTCCCTCTGCAGGTAATTAATTAAAGGCTGAGTGAGCCTAGGGACGATCTGGGACCCCAAATCCAACCCTCGAACGAGAACACTAGAAGATAAAAATCTTTAATGCGCTCTCGGGATTATGAACTGCCGGAGGTCCTCCAGTTCATTAGTCGAGTGCTCTACCACTAGGCTAACCTCGCCCATATCAGCTGGTAAAACATGTAAAAAACAGCAAAGCGTAAGAGTTTATAAAAGTCGCTGTTCTGCTGAGGGATGATGTCAGTATACACAGCTCCTGACGTTAGTTTGTAGCTGTTTTTTCGTTACAATATGTGCATGTCTACTTTCTCTAATTGGCATTATTCGCGCCATCTTGTGGAAAGACATTTTCATCTACTGAAAATATCTCATATCTCTTTGAGCGGAAGATCTAAATAATTCCTTCATCAGAGCAATCTTCAACCTTCGCAACTTCATCTAACATCAGCTCTGAATCCATTGATAATTATCTTTGTATAACTAATACCTATTCAGGTGAATAACATTGTCTCCCTATTCCCCTAGAATGATTGATGATGATGAACTCTGAGCTGAAAGTGGGCTAATGTTCCGAGTGAATGTCCCTAACTACTTGGGATGAGCTTGTCAAGTAGCCTGTTTGTCATTCACTCTCTCCAACAACAAGCCAAACTTTCAGGTCATTCTTTACCTGTCCGCATAGTCTATTTCAAGTACAATATCACTAAATGCCTTTTCATCATTTTCTCTTTCGTTTGTCGATGTGCGTACACTACCATTAATATCGATAAACATAAAGCGTTTCCGGTCTCATCCCTGGCTCAATCTCTCTAACAGGCTCAATCTCTCTAACTGGCTCAATCTCTCTAACTGGCTCAATCTCTCTAACTGGCTCAATCTCTCTAACTGGCTCAATCTCTCTAACTGGCTCAATCTCTCTAACTGGCTCAATCTCTCTAACTGGCTCAAAAATGTATCGATTTTAATTAAATGTAGAGTAAAAATACTTTCTCTTAAAATAATGCTTTGTGCACCCGTACAAAGTTTGTTTGGTGAAATTCCGACGAAAGAAATTTTAATGCCTACCTGTATGCGTTATAGAGGGTTTATCGCAAGTAAAAGGATATGTAGGAGAGTTATTTTTTTCACTCTAGAATTCCAATTACTTTATGAAATTGAGAGATAACCCCAGTTCTGAGTATAGCTTCAGAAACCTGGTTAAATTTTACAACTTTTGTGAAATTCAGCAGTCTGCAGGATTTTTTTTTTTTTTTGGAAGTGTAGTGATTTTCAAAATGTCTTTTTGAAAAACTTTTTGAATTGATATGACGGTTTAAATGAGATACTTGAGAACATTCAGTGTATATTAGCTTTAAAGAAAATTTAATTCTGATCTCAAAAATGCTATGAATCGTTACAAAAAAAAAAAAAAAAAAAAAAAAAACTGTACAAGCAGAGAAAATTGGAGCTGTACTACAAAAAAAGTCCGACTCGCAGGAACTGCGTCATCTTAGCGCGGTTCCAGTTCTTTTTTTTCTTTTTTTTTTTTTTTTTTACGGCTCATCTACATCTAGGTCATTAGCGCCGACATCTAGGGTTTAGCGAGGCATTTTACCAGCGAGCCGTGGGATGATAAAATTCCTGCCGGAGGTTGGGAATCGAACCCACCATCTCCCGCTTATGAATCCAAGGCGCTAGCCATTAGACCACGGGAGACCCCAACGTTCGCTCTTGTAAACAATATAAAACTGATTCACATTTTCTTAGCTTGTTTTACTAAAATACTCATGTTACTGTTAAATGCAATGAAAAAAAAACAACAACAACCAATTAAAACGTTAGGTAAACAGATACAAACCCCAGTTCAAAAGAGCAAAAGTAACAATTCGATGTTTTAGGCACATATTTCTCCAATTGACACCGTCCCATCGAAAATTTCATCAGAACATTTTTCGTATAGAATTTAGTATGGTTTCAAATTGTAACTTTCTACATACCATGATTTCCCACTTATTTCTCCGATTGACATCGCCTAATCAAAACTTTCATTTGAACCTTTTTTGTAGAGCATTTAGTAAGCTTTCTAATGGTATTGTTTCGTTTGCCAAGATTCTCAACCTTTTTCGAGATATTAAGGAAAATATACAGAGTTACCAAAACTTTTTATGTCTGTTAATAAAATATTTTATTCTAACCCTTCCTTAACTCCAAACGTAACCAAAATTTCAACATATTAGTTTTAATGATAGTAAAACATGCAGAAAATGTTTCAACTGAATCCCATGATTCTAAGTACCCAAACCAAAAACGGTATTCAAAAAGTATTTTTCCAATTTTCTCAAGAACGGTTAAAGCTATCGCCTTGAAAATGGTTTCATTCGTTTTACTAGCCAAAGAAGCCTATAAAACGAGTACTTACAAGCTTATGAACTCAAAAACGTAAGCGTTACGATTTTTTTTTTGCGCGAATTTCGCCCCAAACGCCATCTTCCAGTGGGCGGATTTTGCTGGTTAACGAACTTGACCTTTCAAATTGGACGACAGATTTTTGTACCAAATTTCATCAAAATCGGACCATCAGGGAAGCCAGAAATCCGTGAACAGACAAATATATATATATATATATATATATATATATATATATATATATATATATATATATAAATATATACATATATATATATATATATATACAAATTTGAACCACCGTTATTTTCGGTCTCTAGGGGTTCTGAAACGCGAAATTTTCTAGTCGGCACTTCCGGATTGTTTCATTGTATCAACCTTATAAGCGGGGTTCCTCCCTATGGGGGAGGGAGGAACCGCGCTAAAAACACGTTTAAAAAACCTTCAGAACAGCAAATATCCGGAACGGAGTGAGATAGAAATGTGTGGCGTTGAACTAAATTGTTTTTTAGTTTCACCCCCTGGAGTATTGTCATTAAAGTGCGATACACCATGTGTAAGAATTTTGACGAAGAGAATCTAATGACATAATTTCCAAAGCCATGTCCAGAACATTTGTTGTGGGAATGGAATAAACCTTGGAATTTTCGTACATATTGTTATATATCTTGAAACTGGTTAGGAAATCGTAGTAAATGTATCGAGTCTATTCCAAAGCTTATTAAATTTCCTACAAATAAGGTTCTCATGGAATTATTGTCCGAGTGTTTCATTCGGAGAACTTGGTGCTTATAAGGAGTAATTTCCCCCTAGGGAAAATGCCAGTTTCCTCTTTAGGCGCCTAGGATCTTCTTCCTAGGAGCCTAGGATCTTCTTCCTAGGAGCCTAGGATCTTCTTCCTAGGCGCCTAGGATCTTCTTCCTAGGAGCTTTCATTTTACATGTTTACATGTGTTAACATTTTTCACGAAAGATTAAGTCAAAACATCAACAGTTTCTATTTGAAGCTTCCAAAGATAAGAAAGAAAATATGAGTAGGACTTTGCCTTTATGTTTATCTTTGTTTTTGTGAGAAACGTTGTCCATATCTTCGATACAAAAGCAAACTAACGAATATGAAGTAGATGGAGATAGTTAGCCGCTGTAGAGATACGAAGACAGGTATAGTTGGGATTCGGCTAGGAGAAAAACGTCAGACTTTCAAAAAGAAATCTGTATTTTGGACGTTTCGACTGCAACAATGGTAGCCTTCTTCAGCTAAAAAATATATACAACTTATAAGTAAAGAAAATATACAAGTAGTAAGTAAAAGACAGAAAGAAATGAGCGGAGTATATATATCAATACAATAAATTTTAACCAATCTTATTTTTAAAAACAATGAAAATACGGTAGTTGGAAAGAAAACAGCATGTAGAAGTTGTTAGTAAAAACAGTACAAAAAAAATTAAACAGTAAAAACAACGCACATTTTTTATGTAGTGAAAAACAAAATCTATTTTATAAGTGAATACAATTTATAAAAATTAATATATAGTATATTCACTTATAAAATAGATTTTGTTTTTCACTACATAAAAAATGTGCGTTGTTTTTACTGTTTAATTTTTTTTGTACTGTTTTTACTAACAACTTCTACATGCTGTTTTCTTTCCAACTACCGTATTTTCATTGTTTTTAAAAATAAGATTGGTTAAAATTTATTGTATTGATATATATACTCCGCTCATTTCTGCCTGTCTTTTACCTACTACTTGTACATTTTCTTTACTTATAAGTTGTATATATTTTTTAGCTGAAGAAGGCTACCATTGTTGCAGTCGAAACGTCCAAAATACAGGTTTCTTTTTGAAAGTCTGACGTTTTTCTCCTAGCCGAATCCCAACTATACCTGTCTTCGTAACGAATATGAAAATCAACACTTTTCAGAGTAAAAAGGTTTTCAGAGGTAAAGTATTTATTCATAACTTTTTTTTGGACAGTCAAATATTCGGCAGATTTGACCTTTTGATAGTGGAATACTTTCCCTTTAATAGAGTGAAGTCAGATTGAAGAATTTACCGTAAATAAGTCCAGTAGAAATTATTAAAGATGGACAATGAAAGATGCATTTTTTCATATTCGTTAGTTTGCTTTTGTATCGACGATATGTCTTTGTCGTCTTTAAGTATGTCAGTATGGTATCAATAAGTGGGCTCCTATCAGATAACAGTTCACTGAGGCTTCCAGGAATCTGTAAGTTGTCTCTTTTAAGGCAGTCTGTTAGTAAGTGTTTTACAGTTAAAGTTACGTTGCATGTCCTTAGTTCTCCTGACGAATATGGCTGTATACTGCACTTTACTTCCCTGAGGTGGTTATCTTGTGTGCTGTGCCAAGTTGCTTGCCATCTATTCGGTACAGTGTGTGTTATTTTTGTTTGTAAGTCTTGCGATGTAAGTGCTGGTCATGTGGTCGGCTAGTTGTAGCAAGTTTTGCCTATAAGCATAATAACCGTATTTGTAGGAACCGGTTTCGAGATAAATAAGATCATAGGTATCCAAAAATCTACATTATTACTCGACTTCTGTTATAGATATGGCCTTGGGAAGGATAGCTACCCCTCATTAAATAACTGCATATAAAAGCGAAAATGTGAGCATTACGATTTCTAACGCGCAAATTTCGCCCAAGAACAATGCTGATGTATTCTGTTGGTATTTTTGTACCAAATTTCAATAAAATCGGCCAGTTTTTGAACCACAGGGACCGAAAACTCTTCAAAAATGCAAAGTATCGAATGTGAAAATCACCACTTTCCAGGGTGAAAAAACTTTTAGTCATTAGTTGGGTTTTGGACAGTCAAATAGTCGGCAGATTTGACCTTTTGACAGTGGTTACATTCCCCTTTTACGGAGTGAACATAGATTTGAGAGTTTGCCCATCCATTAGTCTAACTGCAATCAGTAAAGATTGAAAATGAAAAATGCATTTTTTCACATTCGATACTTTGCAATTGTATCGACGATATAAACATCTTCTACGATCCAATATTTTCCTGAATCCCAGATCTTCCTATTCCCGAGGATTCTCCTGGAAGATAAAGGACATTCCTAGTCCAATCTAATTCTATCTGGAACTAATCCATTCATTACACTTTTCAATTCAAACCTTTCTATTCAACAATTACACTCACCTTCTCCAGTCAGCAAATAGCAAAGGGAAAGTGAAACTTATCTTTTAATAACTTTTACAGGATTTTTTACATACTTTATGTAATTAATTTAATAATTATTTATTTTTCAAGCGAACACAATATTATTGTTGATTGAATGAAATAAATGAAATGACACCAAAATGAAATAGAACGAGACGAGAGCGTTGGCCGTAGGTATTGCGAAAGTTGGTATTGTCGGCGTTGGGTCGTGTCGTATTTTAATAATACTACACTTTTTAATAGGAAAATGTGTTTTTTTTTTAGCCGGCGTTTCGGATTGCAAATCAATCCAGGGCTGTAAAAAATCCTCTGAAGAGGTGCGAATAAAGCACGAAACATGTCTGGCAAAATATTTCAAATAAAGTAGTTGAACAGAACGAACTAATTTATCGACCCCCTGCCCTTTGAAATAAATTAGAAGAAGTAAAGAAATATATTTACTTCACAAATATATATACAAGATGCACTTAGCTGTAGACTCCCAAAGCTGTTTTTAGTTTAAGTAAATTAATTGTGACGGGACCTTGAGTTTTGTTTTTTTCCTATAGGGTGATGTACCACCATCGCTTAGCCAAATTAATGTCAAGAAATGAATTAATTGTGTCGGAGACCTGGAGTTTTTCCTATTTTATACTTGTTTGGTATTGTTTTTTCTTCGCTGAGATTAATATATATATATATATATATATATATATATATATATATATATATATATATATATATATAAATATATATATATTGGAACGGCTTCTTTCTCCAGCGGTGATTCTTCTTTTTTGCTTTTTCCAGCGATGTTTCCCTGGATTCCTTCTAGCTATTGGTTTCATCCTCATTTGTAACCAAGGGAATGTTTTTTTGTTTTTTTTCTGGGCGCCCTCATATTTCTATGGCTACCTCCAAGGATAGGCTGATGAAGCTGGAAATGAATGCAACGAAATATCCCTGGACAAGGGAAAAACCGCTGTAGCAAATATACGCATGTTTTATTCGACGTGTTTTTGACCTTTCCGATTTATTCTTTTTTTTGGGGGGGGGGATTTATATGACGTAGGTCTAAAAAAATAGTACTTGCTTTTTTTTCTTTTCGTACCATTTTATTTGTTCTTTGCCCTACATGTTTCGTGGCCTAACTCTTCAGGGGCCAATACATCCCCGCATGGGGTGAGCTCGCCACCCATATTCAGACTCTATTGGCCCCTGAGGAGGTGACAGTTAGGCCACGAAACATGTAGGGCAAAGAACAAATAATACGGTACTATTACTTAAAAAAAGTCCGTCACGCAGGAGCTGCATAACTAAGCACTTTCCTCAGAATTTGGGTAGTGTAGACTGCTTTCCAGAACAATTTGCTTAAAATATCCTACATAAATAAAATAAAAACATGAATAGTTCTCTTTTAATTTTGTAATGAGTAACTGATAAATTATTAATTTGCTTCCAGAGTTATGTTTACACATGGTACCTACTACACTACGTAATAAATACAAAAAACCTCGTATTATCGTATTTTGATCTAACACAGGAACCGGATACAGTCCCTCTAGCGCTCCTTGCGGCGCCTTTGTGAACCTATATCTGGCTGGCTTTTCTATTGAAATATATTACAAAGTAAACCCCCCTTTCCGATTGACCGATTCAGCTCATTTTTACAACACTTCTTTCTCATGAGTTACCCACGACGTATACCGCGTTTCGTTACAATACAGCAGAAATTACGACCAGTATGAGTATATTAGTAATTTGGGTCCGGAGTAAACCCCCCCTTCTAATGAACCGATTTAGTTTATTTTTACAACACATATTTACCTGTAGATTACCACTATGAATACCGAGTTTCGTCGAAATATACCTAAAATCACGGCTGGTAGTGGCGAATTGGTATTGTCGGTCCGGAGTAAACCCCCCCCCCTCCTCATGAACCGATTTAGTTCATTTTTATATCTCACTTTTCTCTCTATATTACCACTACGAATACCAAGTTTTGTTGAAATAAAACAAATATTACGGCTGAAATGGTCAAATTAGTGTTTTGGGTTCGGGGTAAACCCCCCCTTCCGGTGGACCGATTATGGTGGTTAACGAACTCGTTCAATCGTTTGCTAATTGAATGCTAAATACCAAGTTTCGTGACGAAAAAACAAAAACTCTGGCCGCTATCGTGTTAACAGACACACATATATATATATATATATATATATATATATATATATATATATATATATATGCATATATATATATATAGATATATATAAATTTTAACGGGGGTCATTTTCGGTGTCTACTAGGTAGGATCGATAAAGATTTGAAGACATTTTTCAAAAATTCCGTCATGAGTCCAACCTCAATAGCTACTTTCCTTCGGAGAAAAGTGCTAAGATAATTTGACTCAGTCCCTGAACGGTGACTTTCTTTGTAACTAGTTTATAATAGATTTGACTTCCTTGAAGTTGATAGCCTGAGAGGATGAAGAGGTTCGCGTGTACTAAGGAACTATGCCTCTATTAACAAGATCCACACAACTTCACTACTTTACTGTAAGTCTACACGCAGAATTGGAGTCTTGAACTTCTGTTATTGCATTTCATTATATGCCCTCATGCCACGCAACAATATTCCTCTAGTTCCTACTTGGTATTTATTGATTTTGTCGAGCTTAGGACTTCTGGGTGACACTTCACACCAACACATCTCCCAGTTAATCTAAATACAAAATGCTTATTTAGCCAGCCAGTAAGTCCTGGATCACCCTGAGCAGGACACCGTTCATTATTAACCCACAAATAATAAATTGATTTAAACTCAACAGACGCCTTGGACAGCTTTACAGATTACTGAATAAAAACTCACCTCTCTCACTCGAAAACAAACTCATAACCTACAACAGAATTATAAAACCTAATTGGACATACGGAATAGAGCTATGGGGAACTGCAAAACCATCGAACATCAGACGCTTGCAAACCTTCCAATCTAAAGTCCTCCTAACTATAGTCAATGCTCCTTTTTACATAACCAATAAGAATCTTCATAAAGACCTCAACATTCCTCTAATACAAGACTTATCCCCATCCGATTTGCGAATTTTCACCACAAATTATCCCTAAACCCTAATCCTGCTGTCCAGTTACTCTTCACTCCCAACCATCCCTATTCCCCAGCAGGACGGTTGAAGAGGATGTGGCCCCGCGATCTGCTTTAAGCAATACAAGGGAGTGATAACGGAGGTTATCTTCTCCCCACAAACCCCTAGAGTGTCTCCAGTTCTCTCGTCAATTTTCCAGCTCCAGTACTTCGTACCACTGCTGGTTGAGGAGTGGAGTACGGCTGTCCCTAGTCATCTCGCTTACCCGAGGAGACACGGGGGAAGCTGGTGCGAACGCTCGTGATTTTATTTTTTTTTTCTTATGTTTATGTGAGCACATTACAAAATGTATTATTATTTTACAGAATGTAATTTCATTAAATTAATAAATCAAATCGATTAGAGCACATCCAAGGGCATAGAATAGATAACCGAAAACTAAATGACATAAATATTATTCAAAACGAGTAACAAATCTATACGACGGAACATATATTAATTTAATTTACATGGGCATAAAGCATAATATAGGAGAATGTTTTAAAAAATGTACGTTACCTGTAGAACTGTTCTGAAAAAACATACATAAGTTTAAATAAAACATCACTTTGTATAATTTATCTGTTTAAAAAACAAAACAACAAACATTTTTTATAGCAGATCCTTGGAAACACATTTAATCTAGATGATGATTAGATAGTTAGCCGTCGAGGTGATAAGTAAAGATGGAATGGTTGGGATTCGGCTAAATAAACCTCAATATGATTTTGTTTTAAAAAATCTATATTTCGGACGTTTCGGCTACTCATTGGTAGCCTTCGTCAGCAATAGAAATGCCGAGCGGCAGAGGAAGGACACTTTACAATGGTTACTTAATTGCCAACCTTGGTCTTTCTCTGCCGCTCGGCATTTCTATTGCTGACGAAGGCTACCAATGAGTAGCCGAAACGTCCGAAATATAGATTTTTTAAAACAAAATCATATTGAGGTTTATTTAGCCGAATCCCAACCATTCCATCTTTACTTACATTTAATCTATTTCAGATTACCTATTTAAAATAATTTTAGAACGGAATTGCTGAGGGATCTAAGTGCCATTTGACAATTATTCATTATTTGACTGTAAATTAATCTATGTTCCTATGCCAATGTCCTGCTGAAAGATCTATGTGCTACTTTAGTTGGTTTTAGTTAGTTGTTGGTAGTAGCAGGGCATTGGCGCATGAACATAGATTATAATTATAGATTACCCGTTATTACGTTCCAGTCTAAAAATGAAAAATTGTAAAATGACATTCAGATCCCTTAGCAATTCCACTCTTAAATTATTTAAAATAGGTAAGTTGTTTTATTACTTATATTTGTCTCGCCTTATGATAAATTTAAAAAAAAAAATGATCAAAGGGGAAATCGCCTATGTACAGGTATATATACATATAGCCATATATATACACACTGTATTTCTATAAAACGCTTTGACTAAATCAACATTGTTGATTGATGCCTTAACTTCCACTCCTGTTTGCCTGGTCACGACAATCCCCTAATCAATAAGTTATTTTCATCCTCCATTCCCGGTAACCCTCACCGTCGCATTAAGCGTCAATGGTCTAGAGACCTATTGTAAACAATGTTTGTGAAATAATGTTAATATTATAAATGTAAATACTGTAAATAGCTACAACTACAATGTAAACATAAGGTAAAATTCCGAGCTAATAGGTTTTGGGCTTTGTTTCCTATCGGTTCTACATGCCATATCTTTAAGAACATAAGAATTATAAAAACTACTTTGTGTATTATATAATTTGCAAATAAAGATATATAATAAAAATAAATAAATTAAAAAAAAACATTTTTGATTGAGAAAAGTGTATACAATGTAAACGTTTTTTTTACAACAATTTGATTGTAAATCCCGTTAGTATCGGATTACCTCCACCTACTAGTTTTCTCCTTATCAATTGTTGTTTAGAAGATGGTTTAGGTGGCTCTTTACGAGCTCTTGGCTGTTACGAGCCAACAGCTGAGAGAGGTCAGTTCACCCAAGCCCAGGATCCACCTACATGTTTCCATAAGTAAGTGAACCTAAGATTTTAGCCGCTGTTGTTCCTATTGATTGTTGTCGACGAAGGTTGTCGACTGCTGGGACCTTGGAAACGTCACTTCTCCTTGACCAACAAGGAAGTTGTGTAATTGTGCGAACCTCCCACATTTAGAATTCCTTTCTTCCCGGTGGGTTCCTGTTGTTATTCATGAATAGCAGCTTTTTAGGATGAAGGAGGCTTTCACTCGGGGCCTTTCTCTAAGAAATTAATCCTTTATTGGATTATGCTTATAATCCCCCCCCTAAAAAATTTGACGAGTAGCGTGAATTTTCGAAATAAACATCAAACTTAATTTGAGCGATTTTCCACTAAAGGTAAATATTTTGCTCAGGGAAATGTCATTTGGGTAGTAAACAAAACCCTGTTATTAATATCTTGTAAAAAAGATATTTATTGTATAAACCCATTAATTTACGTTATTCATCTAATGTTACATTATTCATTAATATTTATCAATTAATTAAAATCAATTCCCACGTAATTACGAAGTTAATTTCTAATCAAAATCAATTTCCGGTGATAGGACCGATGACGTCATTTGCGTTACATTAATAGAAGATTATATTATAATATAAATATGTCAATTGCTACATGAAATTTTCATATAAAAAACAAAGAAAACATCCTTCCAAGACTTAAGGGGTAATATTTGATGTGGGTCAAAATCAATGTCATTTTCTTCAATTTATGGATAACAAATAAATCAATATTTTTCAATTTTTTATGTCATAATTTTTGTATGGGGTTTTAAACTAACCAAAAAAAAAAGTTTCAATTCTTCGAAAACAAAATGGCGGCGCTTTGTCTGACAAACTGAAACGCTCTTTTTTCATGGTTTATAGTCTGCAGGCGGCAATGTTTAATCTAGAATCAAAAACTATAATTATTTTGAAAGAAGAATGTTAAATCTAGTAAAGTACGTTGAATTTTTAAGAAATGGTGAACAATTCTTCATTGTCTATTAGAAAATCGGCCGGAGCATAGTACTGACCATACTATCTCCCAAGTGTGCCGTATGGTCATGAATCAGATACCTCTATAGTATCTGCCCCTCAGGGCCCTCGTGGCCTGATTTAAATTTTAAAAAAACGAAATTAAATATATCGATAAAATGTTTTTTAATTTGATAAACAAAACGTCATAAAATAACTTAATAATTAATTAAAATTACAAAGACATCCTTTGGAAAATTGGCATTTGTCCTAAAACGATGGATTTTAATCAGCTGATCTACCGTAGCCATCTTGACAATCAGACGTAGCTCTGAAGGTTCTCGAAGGTAAAGGCTGTAATGTTTTATTATTTTAAGTGCACCTGAAGAGGCGTCAAATAAAGACGAGAAATATATCAAGTAACATAATGGAATAGTGAAAGAATTGGCGTAGCTATTGAAATTCTGTCATATTAAATGCATTGTAAACATGAATAGTATATACTTCTGCCCATAGAGACTGGATCTCGATGTGTTTGGTCATTGTGATAAAGTATTCCAACCAGGGCCGCCACATCTCAGAGCCGAGCCCAGGACCAGATCACGGGCCCCCACTTTCAGAGCCGGGGCCCCACTTCTCAGAGACAGAGTGAAAATTGTAGTACTTTGCTATAGGGCTTCAAAATTATTTTCATCTTGAGTTTTGAGCGAAATGAGAATAAAAGCCGACAATCGGTGTAGCAAAGTTCACTTTCGGTACTTATAGTTTTATTACTACTCCTAATGAAATATACATCTCTGGGACTGCACTTGTTTTGTCGTTTATGTACATAAAAAAAAATATAGATCCCATTCCAATAAATATAGGCTCATAACCTACAGATTTTTTCCCAATTAGCGAGGCCCTGATTCCAACAGACTTCGTCAGATCTCTCCTTTCTTCTTCCTCCTTGTTGAATATCTGTTGACGATTAAAATAGATTTCATATCGTAGAGAAGCGCATGACGTTAGTAGGTTGGCAGACTTGTATCGCTTATCCGGCTCATGATTTCCTCTACTTCCTGCCCATTGTCTAGAAGATCACTGTCATGGGCTCAGGAGTTTCCTAGACGTTCCAATCTAGTTATTTGTCGAGGAAAATGGCTTTTTAGTTTTAGACGTCTTGCAAGAAAAACGAAGGAAATGATTGCTCCAGTCCCAGAAACTCTTTTGTTTGATGCCTTCTTAAAAAATATTTTTTTTTTTTATCTTCTGCGAGGCCTGACGCCATGACGTAAAGGATGGGCGATGAAGCAGATAAATCAGTCCGGAAAATTGCTCTAGATTATTTTAGGTTAATCATCTGTTGGGGGTTGGAAGCTACGAAATATTTGGAACTACGAAATATTTTGAATCCGATACAAAGAAACTGCTGTAACATAACAAGTTTCCATACTTTCTTTTGTTCCATTTTTTTTTCTACGATGTTTCAACAATTGGGCTATCAGCGCCAGCCTATCTACAGGTTGCCACCCTTTTATAACGCCAACAGCACATGGACGGTACTCTACTTAGGTACTGGCTACGCCCGACGTTGCTTAACTTGGGTAATTAACGAGAACCGATGTATTAAACATGGCTATGGCCATTCGACATGTTCCATGTTATTTTTTAGTCGAAACCCTCCGCAGCTTTGGCGATAAGAGTTTCATATTTGATAAAATTTTACATAGATAGATGATGAAGTTTTACAGATGCCTCATCTACATATTTACTTATTGAAAACGATTTTTTGATTAATCTTAATTTTAACGTCCATTATTATTAACTATGAATTTTGGGACGGGTTATCTATAGGTTACCACCCTTTTCTACCCAGGATAGGGCTGATGCCTTTTCTTTTTTCTAAAGAAAAGCCATCACCCCATAGTGGGAATCGGACCCACGACCTTTCCCACGGAGGGTATTTTTATATTTACACTGATTTTTATATTTACAATTATTTGCTTTTTTTAAAATGAGTAGCATATTTATTATGTTAACCTACGTATATTCACATATTTACAATTATTTAGGACTTGTGGTTACCTATAGATAAAATAAAAAAAAAAAATCATTCCCGTAACAGGCCACGAGGGCCCTGAGGGGCAGATACTATAGAGGTATCTGATTCATGACCATACGGCACACTAGGGAGATAGTGTGGTCAGTACTATGCTCCAGCCGCCTGATTTTCCCCTTGGCTGCTTCGACTGCTAGAGTCATTAGCACCCAAGGTACACATTATTAAATTAATTAAAGGCTGGGTCGGCCTAGGGACGGTCAGGGAGGCCGGATTCAACCCATGAACGAAGACACTAGAAGACACTACCTATAGATAACCCGTCCTAAAATTCGTAGTTAATAATAAATGAGGTCAAAATTTAATAATAATAACAATTATTTAGATATTTACAATAATTTAGAAATTTTAACTTAGAATATTTACATATTACAAGTATTTACATATTTAGCATGTTAACTTAATTGATTTAAATATTTACAATGACTTAAATATTTACAAAGTTGCCTTACACGATCTACATATTTAAAAGTATTTACATATTTAAATATTTACATATTTACTGAACATTTACATATTTTTATTTATTTCGCATATTTCCATATACTTATATTTCCAATGAGAAATTGAAGTTATACATATTTTTCCAATTAGATAATAATTATAAATCTGATTACATAATATTACAATTATACAATTGATGTTTAACCATATAAATATACAAGAAACTTTAACTAGAAGTAGCGAATAAGGCGGAAGGTCAATAAAATTACGCCACACACTTTCATCCTTTTTGTTTCTCTTCCCTACATGTTTCGCACCATTTTGGTGCCTCTTCAGGGGAACATACTTAAAACATAAACTCAGCCTCAACTTGAGGAATACAGCCTTCCACTAGCAGGGCCTCGTCTAGACTGCCTTATTCGCCAATTCTATATATTTGAGCTAAGGGTCATAATTATAAACCAGAAGGATCCTATGTATAAATCATAGTCCTTGATATGTATTTACAAAGTTAACAATTCTTAACGAACACATGAAAAAAAAATAAGAAAAACTTTAGAGAAAAATAAGTAGTTAAACAACACGATAAAACCCAAAATGTGAAGTTTAGGGTAGTTAATCGAATCGGAAGAAACCTTTCAGTCAAAACTCACCATTATGAGCCCATGTGTGTAGAGAAATATAGTTATACTGAAGTCTCATAACTATACTCGCTCG
The DNA here is from genome assembly GCA_946811695.1 of Gonocerus acuteangulatus. NCBI lineage: Eukaryota > Metazoa > Arthropoda > Insecta > Hemiptera > Coreidae > Gonocerus > Gonocerus acuteangulatus. The sequence continues at coordinate 118,006,193 of OX328124.1, read as the reverse complement.
CTAGGTGTGGAATTACAAACTGAACATGGCGAAACTCACGCTCTCTTGCCTTTCGTTCATATCAAGTTCTTCTGAAGGTTCGTTGACTCTTTGCAAGGAAGGATCGCTTTGCACGTTCGCCGGGTAAAACATTTCCTTCGTTTTTTTAAAAAAACGTCATCTCAGCGCTGTTTCGTTCATATCCCTAGTTTTAGTCTAATATTGTAACAACAAAAATGGGCTTAATATATTACCTTGGGTCTATCCGAGTATGCTATAAAATTAGGTAATAATAATAGGTCCGATTCATAAGAACTGGGGGGCGAGGTTAGCTCAGTGGTAGAGCACTGGACTAATAAGCTAGGGGGCGAGGTTAGCTCAGTGGTAGAGCACTGGACTAATAAGCTAGGGGGCGAGGTTAGCTCAGTGGTAGAGCACTGGACTAATAAGCTAGGGGGCGAGGTTAGCTCAGTGGTAGAGCACTGGACTAATAAGCTGGGGGCGAGGTTAGCTCAGTGGTAGAGCACTGGACTAATAAGCTAGGGGGCGAGGTTAGCTCAGTGGTAGAGCACTGGACTAATAAGTTGGAGGACGTGAGTTCAAATCCCGAGCACAGTACTAAAGATTTTTTCTTCTAGTGTCTTCATTCATGGGTTGAATTCGGCCTCCCTGACCGTCCCTAGGCTAACCCAGCCTTTAATTAATATAATAATGGGTACCTTGGGTGCTAATGACTATAGCAGTCGAAGCAGCCAAGGGGGAATTCAGGCGGCCGAAGCATAGTACTGACCATACTATTTCCCTAGTGTGCCGTATGGTCATGAATCAGATACCTCCATAGTATCTGCCCCTCTGGGCCCTCGTGGCCTGTTACGGGACTGATTTTTTTTTTCGTAAGAACTGAGTCATCTTGGCGATTTTCCGTTCTTATTCTATTGTCAGTCTAATATGGTGAGACAACCCGAAAGTTTTTTCTTACATTTTTTTTAGCAAAACAAAAACGGACTTAAACTCGTACCCTTGCTCATTCGAAGTATCCTATGCAATTGCCTAATAAATTAGAAAGTCCTAGCAAGTTGGCAATCTTATCCCTAGTGTCGTTTGGAAAGCTTTGAATAGAAACAGGCTATGTCTGGTTTTGATATTTTGTGAAAAACGTAAACATATACGCACAGTATACTCCAGTAGCCTCATGAACTCTAAAGTATATTGATAATTTACTATACAATTAATCGTCAAAGGCACAATAAACAAATCATAAATTTAGAGGAATCAACGACAAAATAGTTTTACTTGATTGTTATAATCAAATGATAAACTCATATTCATCCAATCAGGCGAGTGAATCACCGATGACAACATAAACACCAGCTGAGGTTGGGTTATCCTTCACTTCCCTCTGGAAATCCAAACACCACAATGAAAACAACCGCAAAACTCATAAGTGTCATGCGACGGAACCATCTTGACATTACCAAGACAAAGCGCGGTAGTGGTTGACGTCAAACTCCGAAAACACTTTTCCCTGATCTTCAATTCGATGGGAATGTCGTTTCTCTTTATACATGTATATATATATATATATATATATATATATATATATATATATATATAGATAGATATATATATATATATATATATATATATAGATAGATATATATATATATATATATATATATATATATATATATATATATATATATATATATATGTATGTATGTATATTTTTGGACGGAACGGCATTTTAGCACTTTCCTCCGAAGGAAAGTAGCTGTTGAGGTTGCACTCATGACGGAATTTTTGAAAAATTTCTTCGAATCATTATCGATCCTACATAGTAGACACCGAAAATGACCCCCGTTAAAATTTATATATATATATATATATATATATATATATATATATATATATGTCTGTTAACACGATAGTGGCCAGAGTTTTTGTTTTTTCTTCACGAAAAGTGGTATATAGTGTTCAATTAGCAAACGATTGAACGAGTTCGTTAACCACCAAAATCGGTCCACCGGTAGGGGGGGGGGGTTTACCCCGGACCCAAAACACTAACTTGAACATGCCCGCCGTAGTTTTTGTTATATTTCAACGAAACTCGGTATTCGTGGTGGTAATCAACAGAGAAAAATGGGTTGTAAAAACTAAACTAAACTAAATCGGGTTCTTTGGAGGGGGGGGGGGTTACTCCGGACCTAAAGTAATAATATACTCATACCGGTCGTAATTTCTGCTGTATTGTAACGGAACGCGGTATACATTGTGGGTATCTCATGAGAAAGAAGTGTTGTAAAAATGAAGTAAATCGGTCTATTGGAAAGGAGGGTTTACTTTAAACTCTGTTTCATTAGAATTAGCCCGCCAGACGTAGGTTCCCAAAGCCGCCGCGAGGAGCGCTATCTCCCACTAGGGGGACTGTATCCTGTTTCTGCGTCAGATCAAACGACGGAAAATGAAGTTTTTGTGTATTTATTAAGTAGTAAAGTATCATGTATTAACATAACTCTGGAAGCAAATAATTTACAAAATTAATAATTGAACAGTTCTCATAAGAAATGTAAATGAGCAGAACTATTCAAGTTTTTATTTTATTTATATAGGTTATTTACAGCGAATTATTCAGTAATGTAGTCTACACTACAAAAAATCTGAGGAAAGTGCTTAGTTATGCAGCTCCTGCGTGACGAACGTTTTCTTAAGCGGTGGTACTCCTCCTCACTTCTTCGTACCACCGCTGGAGAATAATGCTGTTCCATCCAAAAATATGATCGCAGCGACGAAAAATAAACATTAAACACACACATATATATATATATATATATATATATATATATATATATATATATATATATATATATATATATATATCCGTGCACGTTGACACAGACTCAGAAATGGCCAAATTTTGATCAACTTTGGTACAAAAATACTTTGTATAATTGAAATCGTCATATTCGCTAACCATGGAGAAATTCGCGCGAAAAAAATTGTTGCGCTTGTAGCTCAATGTTTTTAGGCTTCCAGGTACACATTTTATAGGTTTATTAACGTAGGGGAAAATAATGATACCATTTTCAAGGCGATATCTGTGGCGAAGAAGAGTTGATAAAACACATGTTTGTAACTAATTTTTGGTTTGCTTACGTAAAATCGTTGGATTTAGTTAAAATGAGTTCAACAAATTTTAAATTCATCGTAACTAAGATACTTCAATTTTGGTTACATTTGGAGATAAGGAAGTATTCGAAAAAGCATTTTTATTTTGAAACATGGTCAGTTTACGTATATTTTCTAAAATACCATTCAAATTGAGGGAAAATCGTGATAAATCGGCACCATTTGGAAGCTTAATAAACGTCCTACAAAAACGTTTCTGAAGTAATTATCGATACGACAGTCACATTCGGAGAAAAAAAGTGGTTACAACATTAACTTTGAAGTCGTTGGTTTCGTTTATTTGAACGGTTCTTTTTGTCTATTTCCCTTGGATTTTTTTCCCTTGTCATTTTTATAATTTATTTTAAAATGTATTTTTAGTAAAACTGTATACATACAATAATTTTTTTTTCTTCTTCTTTTTAGGAATAGAGCTTTCGAACCGGATATTTTTCTTCGTGTAAAAGCCCTATAGTTCAAATATATAGATTTTACCGACAAGGCTTCTACAAAATTGTATATATATATATATATATATATATATATATATATATATATATATAAAATCAGTCCCTTAACAGGCCCCGAGGGCCCTGAGGGGCAGATACTATAGAGGTATCTGATTCATGACCATACGGCACACTTGGGAGATAGTATGGTCAGTACTATGCTCCAGCCGCCTGATTTTCCCCTTGGTTGATTCGACTGCTAGAGTCATTAGCATCCAAGGTACCCATTATTAATTAAATTAATAAAAGGCTGGGTTGCCCTAGGGACGGTCAGGGAGGCCGAATTCAGCCCATGAACGAAGACACTAGAAGAAAAAATCTTTAGTGCTTGCTCGGGATTTGAACTCAGGCCTCCAGCTTATTAGTCCAGTGCTCTACCACTGAGCTAACCTCGCCCCCGTGTATATATATATAAACCGGCACACAGACATAGCCGCGCAAACACTCCAATACTTTCATCAACTCTATTAACCAATCGTCTTCCTCGCAAACACATCTCTTCGCCGTGAATGTCATAATAAACACATTATATTCCGTGGACTCTTTAGAGTGTTACATAAAGCCCAGTCTGCTTTATGCCCCACTGAGCATAACTACCTTTCAGCAATATTTAGTTTGCCAACAGCTTGCACAACAGCTGTAATTTCTTTCAGCTGATTTTTTCCCACTCTAGACGAGGTCCTAACCTATAAAATATTTTGAAAGTACTAAAATATTGCAATATCTCTTTATCGCTGTTGGAGCAATATAATTTCCTGTTAGGATAAATCATCGTATTAGTTATTTTAGGGTCTCACCGTAGTCTAGTGGCTAACGCTTTGGATTCGTATGCGATAGATGGGGGTTCGAGTCCCACCTGGAGAATGTTGATTTTGTTCATTTCAAGGCCCATTGAGAGAATTCCCTGCTCCGTCATGGATAATTAGGAAGGATGGCAACCAATAGATAGACCCGGTGCTATTCGCCTAGATGCAGAAGCGCCGGGAAAAAACTAGCTCTGTACATATATAGTTAACTATAATAATATTTTTTGTAGTTAACTATAATAATATTTTTTGTAGTTAACTATAATAATATTTTATATGTAGTTAACTATAATAATATTTTATATGTAGTTAACTATATTAATATTTTATATGTAGTAACTATAATAATATTTTATATGTAGTTAACTATAATAATATTTTATATGTAGTTAACTATAATAATATTTTATATGTAGTTAACTATAATAATATTTTGGATATATATGGAGTAGGTAAAAATTGTACTATATTCCCCCCACCGTCCCAAAATGTTATTATGTACAGAGAGAGGAGGAGACAATAAGGCCACGAAACATGTAGGGCAAAGATAGAATAAATTGGTACAAAAGAAAAATGAACTACTATTTTTGACCTAGGCCATACATATCCAAAAAAGTAAGTGAATATACTTGATTGCTCAAAAACACGCTGAAAAAAATAAAATAATAATTATTATAATTAATTATAATTATACAATTATTACTTAACGTTACATTTTGAATTTTTTTGCGCTTAAACCTCTCTACTCTTTAACGGATTCATTTGTAGACAGTCATATTAAGAAATATATGGAAGGTGGTATTAGAAATGATTTCGTTCGTACGTTCATGTGTATAATTTTGAACAAATACATACACTTCAAAATCACAACATTGACATTATTATGTTGTGGCTACCAGGACATTTTAACTTATTGAAATCAACTGACGTGGACCTTCAGGCAAAATTAGCCACCAGACAATGTACCGAAGACTTTTCACAAATTACAGAACCCGACATGAAACAGGCTGTAAGGACTCACGTACTCAATAAATGGCAGGCTGAATGGTTATCTTTGAATGAAAACAAGCTTCGGGAGAAAAAGCCATTCATAGCAAAATGGAACTCCAGCAATAGAACCTGCCGAAGAGATGAAGTAGTCCTTACAAGACTTAGAATTGGACATACACTACTAACTCACTCTTACTTAATGACAAAACAAGACATACCACTATGTACAGAATGCAATAAGACATTAACAGTAAAACACTTACTAACAGACTGCAGGAAACGTGAAAACATCAACATGCCACATGATATGTACGAACTTTTGACAGATGGTAGCCCACACATATCCATTATTTTACATTTTTTAAAACAGATAAACATGTACGAGCAAATTTAGAAAACCTTATTCTAATAGGTTTCACCATTTATTAAATTTTATTTGTACAAAATAGACCGAAAAGATCGAATTTTAGTTTATTGAAAATAATTTATTAAATTTACCACCTTTTTGTTTATAAATTTATAGCTGACGTTTTATGTTTTACACACGTACACATATATATATATATATATATATATATATATATATATATATATATATTCTTTTTGCCATTCTTTTTAATGATTCTAAATTTGGATTTTTAGATCTTTTAATTTGTTTGCACCCTACGTGTTTATAGAGCAAATCGCCCTGTTGCGGGCTCTGAAATCAAATAAATAAATAAAATCATGTGTATAAACGTAACAATGATCGAACGTAAAATTAATAATTACTTATTGTAAAACGATCTTGATTAGTTGACTAAAAGCTTTTTAACTATAGTTAGAATTTTGCAGTTATTAGCACAAATCTACTTTTTGGCAACTATTAGTTAAAAGTTCAATTACTAAATAGAAAAGCTTGATTCACTAATAATATTCTACTAATGAACAGTTTGTATGGAGTTAGGCAATACATCTACTCAACTACTAGTTAGCAGTAGACAAAAGTACGTCACGCAGGAGCTGCATAACTAAGCACTTTCCTCAGAATTGGGTAGGGTCGAGTGCATTCCTGAATAATTTGCTTAAAATAACCTATATAGATAAATAAAATAAAAACATAAATTGTTCTGCTCTGTTTGATTTTATGAGCAGCTGTTTCAATTATTAAGTTTGTAATTAATTTCCTTCCAGAGTTTTTTATATGCGTGGTACTACACTACGTAGCAAATACTCAAAGCTTCACATATTCATCTATTGATCTTGAAGAGTTTTGCGAACCTACGTTTGGCGGGAGAATTCAATTCAAACATAGTACAAAGTAACACCCCCCCCCCCCTTCCAATAGACCGATTTAGTTCATTTTCACAACACATCTTTCTTATTAGATAACCAGGCCGTATACAGAGTTTCGTAACAATTCAGCAGAAATTACGGTCGGTATAAGGAAATTAGTAATTTCTGTCGGGAGTAAACCCCCCCTTCTAGTCAACCGATTTAGTTTATTTTTACAACAAATTTTTCTCTTGAGTTGTCCACAACAAATACCGAGTTTCGTTGAAATATAACAAAAATTATAGCTGGTATTGGCAAAAAACTACTTTGGCTCCGGAGTAACCCCCCCCCCCCCCCTCTTCAAATGGACCGATTTTGTTGGTTAACGAACTCGTTCAATCGTTTGATGGGGGAATACTATATACCAAGTTTTGTGGCGAAAGAACAAAAACTCTGGCCTGTATCGTGTTAACGGACACATGTATAACTATATATATATATATATATATGTATATATATATATATATATATATATAATAGGAAAACCAACAAACTCCAAGGTCTCCACCACAAATGATTTATTTTATTCACTCAAAGCAAGCTTTCGGAGTCTACAGCTCCATCCTCAGTGCTTCCAGTTCTTCACTGCAGGCGGTTCACCCGTAGACTCCACGGGGAGTCTACGGGTGAACCGCCTGCAGTGAAGAACTGGAAGCACTGAGGATGGAGCTGTAGACTCCGAAAGCTTGCTTTGAGTGAATAAAATAAATCATTTGTGGTGGAGACCTTGGAGTTTGTTGGTTTTCCTATTATGATGCAGTACCACCACCGTCCAGCCAAATCAATGTCAAGATATATATATATATATATATATATATATATATATATATATATATATATATATTTGAACGGGGGTCATTTTCGGTGTCTACTAGGTAAGATCGATAAAGATTCGAAGAAATTTTTCAAAAATTCCGTCATGAGTGCAACCTCAATAGCTACTTTCCTTCGGAGGAATGTGCTAAAATGTAGATTTCCTCTCGTAAGTACTGGCCAAGACCGTTAGCTTTGATAAACCATGGTGCTGTATAGATCAGGTTCCGTTGAGAGTAACAAACTGGACTGCTCTTATCACTTTCTCTGCTTGCAGAGAAGTTCTGCAGTGATAGTACCTAGTGATTACAAACAGTGAAGTCACTGTTTCTGACCTTCCGAAGACTGGCTTTCCTTTGGCTGGCAACTTGTCGGCTTGTTTTTCAAAAGTGAGAAGAAAATATAATAAATATCTTCGAAAATGCTAATTAGATTTGAATCATGAATGTGAAAATTTACTGTATCTTGTAAGAGAAAGTTTCTCACGTTTCTAGGATGCATTAATAGTCGGGGTGTTTACATCCATCCACATAGAGCAACAAATCAAGGAGGGTTTTAGCTGCTTAGGAAATTTTTCAACATGTAGTTAGGAGCCGTAACTTTGAGGAATCATCGCTTTCTAAACTAAATCATTTCCCCAAGATCGTGGCACTTCTACCTTCTAGCCCCAAGATTCATCCTTTTGGATTCAACGATCAACACCAACAATCAGTCTGCATCATGTCGCTGGTTGCTTTGCATGCCCAAAATTACACGACTGCAATTCAACGTTCATACGACATCCGTCCATAAAGATTCAATATTTACTTCTTGAAATTAATCCTCCAGGGGGTTATTACCTGTTCTAAAAACCGGTCAAGCTGGATCAACACAGGAACCAGATGGTTCTATGAAATACTCAAAGATAGCCAAAATCCTTGTTTACAAAGCGTTAATGTCGCCATTGCTAGCGAAAGGATGCAAAATATTGGCTCTGACGAAGAAGACTAAAAGTGCATATCTAGTATGGGGGCGAAAGATTCTTAGGAAACATCGAGCCCTATCAAAATCGTTGAACAATACCAAGTTTGGAAGAATCACCAGCTGCAAAATTTATTTCGTGTGTTGGATCTTGTTGCTTTTACCCTAATAAGAAGGTAGAAGTGGCCGGCAGTCGTGGAAAGATTGAATCCAGACATTTTCCAAATAAAACATTGATGTGCCGGAAATTGTTGTTTTAAGCCGTTGAGCAGGGCATTCACGTTCCGATTTGCAGGACGACTTGCGATCCAACCTCCGAAGTTGGACCACAAGTCGGATGGTGAATGGGCTTGTTGGATTGTTGGAAGTCTAGTTGGACGAGTGAGAACATTTAAAAAGAACGGCTCAAAGGTCCGACATCCGACTGGCAACGGAGTTGGAGCTTGAGTCGGATCAATGTCGTCCAACGTAGCTCAGTCAGTGCTTCACCTTCGGGTGACTTCGGTCTGCTCTCGATACATTTTTTTGGCTCGTGAAAACAGACTAGGACTAAAGTTGGATAGTAAGTCGAAGCTTGAGTGGAGTGACTATCCAACTAGTAGTCCTACTAAGTCTTACTGCAAATCAGAACGTGAATAGCCAGCTTAAGAAAAGGTCGGGACACGAGGAAAGATTGACCCCACACTGGCTCCGAAAGAACTACGATGTACAGCAACATAAAGGCAAAAGGAGAACAGGAATGCCTCCTATCCGACGGATTGGTGATGTTGAGGACCTGTGTACTACAGGTGACTCTCACTGCAGGAGACGTGCGGCGGTGAGGTACGAGCAGGACTGACTCTTAACCTAGGTCTTAATCTTTAATGGACTGTAATGCCCATCAATGAATGACTGAATGAACCCTCTAGGATCATAACGCAGGCTGATTTGCAGCCCCAACATTCGCCACCCAGGAGAATGTCGTTGGTTGTTTTGCACCACGAACATTCTTCTTCGAGGATACTTATGTTAGTTTCTTTGGCCTCAAAGATATGCATCATTCAAGTTTGCAATACAACCCGTCATTCATCCATTCTCTAATACTATGTCGCAAACGACATTCGCCTGTACGAAAATACTTTTCGTCCCAACCTTTGTCCTCTACAATTATGTCACTACTTTCTTCGCATAAACATTTTCAACTCTCAAAGTCTTTACTACCATAAAAGCACCCAAAAACCACTCAAGGAAATGTAAAAGCTTATTATTTGTAACGGGCTTATTATTTCACAATAGATTGATAGTACTATTTTTGATAACGAATTGTCAAAAATTATTAATTCAGTTGATTCTTTTCGTTGAGTAATAATAATACCAAAAGTCTGTGCTCATATTTTCCTCTGCGTTATGGTTATCTTGCCCAACACCAGAGAGTATTGATGTTTAGTCCAGGGCCCATTTGTCTATTTGCTTTTCTCATACTTATTACATATTTTGCAAAACATCAAATATCTTTTAACATTTTGAAATATTAAAACATTATAGGAAATTTCATTAAAAATCATTTGATTCCTTGGGAATATGTGCAGCGTGAATAACTTAAGAGTTATGAGCAAAAGAAGTACAAACAAAACGTGTTTTTTTTTTTTCTTTATTATTTAAGAAAACACCTCTCCACAAATGTGAGTATGGACTATATAGAATACAGCTTTTAATAACGTAAGTTCTGAAGCGTTTACCACTTTAGGGACGAATAACTGGTTACTCAAATGCCCACCAGCCAAGCTATAATTTGTCCTGGAAAACATTTCAGCCATTTAAGGGCAGTCAATTCCCCACTAATAGTTCTTCACACTTATCTATTGCCTCTTAGTTATTTCCTTATTTTACCAATTTATTTCACAGTATAACGAGCGGAACAAAACGAAACAAATCGGAAGGATACCTCTTCAGGGATGTGCCGTTAGTTCTTGGAGATTTTAATTCATTAACCAACCAACGGGAGCTATCAACCAGACTCTACTAGACCGTTAATTGGAGTTAAAACAAATTCACTCCATTAGCAAAGGTAATTTACACTGCATTTAGATAAATAATATACATAAGTGATTTACAGAATTGAAAGTAATTTTTATAGGTCATTATGAACAGGTAAATACTATTCATAATGATCTGTAAAAATTACTGTAAATATATATACATATATATATATATATATATATATATATATATATATATACATATACATGGGAAACACGACAAACGCTCACGTCTCGATGGCTGAAATTTTCCGATCTGAGATTTTTTCACATACAAAGTGTCCCAAAGAAAATTGTAACCACAGGTGTAAAACATTGATTCTAAGTCGCCTTAAAAAATGTGAGGCTCTTTCCTTTACTAAACGAGATTAATATTACTTGGTATTAGTAAACCGAAATGTAATTTGATAAATAAAGTGCAATGGATGAAGCTTATCGAATTTCCCAGCAGCTCATTAGTTAGAATATCGGAGGCAAACTGCCTTTTAGGCTCCCAGAATCCAGGTTGGAGCGAGTTACACTTTTTGGCGATTAATCTCAGAACGATTAAGTTCATTTACGCCACTTTGAGGCTGACGGTCATAATCCTTTATCTGATATCAAAGCGCCTTAGTACTTCACTCTAAGCACCTCACCCTGGGTCTTCACTGAGACTAAAATGCCTTCTCTACGACACTAAAATCTTAACTTTTGACGTAGGGTTTAAGTGCCTTAGTAGCAACTGTTTACTTAAGGTGGAAGTCCCTTTCCTTGTACCTTTTTCTGTGCTACAAAGTCCCTTAATTCCTGTTGATGTGCATATGACTGAGGCGAAAATACCATATCTAGGAGATATTTGGTTGGCACCAAGATGACTTAAAGTTTAGTGGAGTTTGATAATAGGCTACATTTCCATCTCTGCAGCATAATACGCAATGCCAAGGTCTTTTTCCTTAAATACATTCTTGGGAGACAAAGCTAGTTACGACCTAGACCCTTTAAGAGAAACCAAAGTGCCTTCGCTATGACCCTTCCTGCGGCCGGTTATTTCGCATGTTTACTTGATTTCTATACTCTAACCTCAGCTTGGTTATCGTATTCATTGGAGTAAATCTGGTTCTTTCCGCAGATTCCCTTATTACTTCATAGTAGAAGGTTTCTTTACGTTAGGAAGGAAGTACTGCTTGTTCCATCCCTCCGTTATAGATCATTCATGGATCATATCCGGGCTTATCCTACGAAGCCAATGAGTTTCTTCGTAGAGCCGACGAGGGAACAGGGGCACCCTGAATCTGGAACTCGACACCCGATTTTACTCAATAATGGATGGATTTATTTGGGATTTTCATTCATTTCCGGGCACAAAAACCTACAACCTTGAGTATATTTTATGGGCTCTTCACCTAGAGGAGGAGCTCCTGGAGGTTCAGGAATTGGAGAGTGGGCTAAAGGATTGCAGGGGAACAGCATTCCTTGCACGACGCCGTACACCTGCCCCTTACTCCAGCACCGTTATCTCTCTCTCTCTCTCTCTCTCTCTCTCTCTCTCTCTCTCTCTCTCTCTCTCACACACACACACTCTCCCTACCTCTTCTTCATAGAGGTTTGTAACTCTTTATAAAGAGTAATTGTAGTATAGTGATCGGATTACGCATTAATCAACCCTTCTGCATCTGACAAGATATTCTTCTGGAGGAATATACTCAGGAAATGGGTTTACCGTCTTGGTTTAATCCTTTGAGCAGAATTTTCTCATTGACTCAACTGCATAATTGAAAAACGTCCTACAATTGTAGGCTCACAATTTAATTAACCAATATAAGACGAGATTATTCTTGAGCGGAGCTTTTAAGTCTTCTCAGCCCCTCAATAAACCATAGGATATGTCTAGAAGGATAAGGTAGGGATCCTCAACCCAATGGATCTTCTTCCTATTGAAACAATTGGTACCAGATATCGGCAAACTTGGACACAAAATGAAGTATGCAACGCTTACGTGTTCCGTAAGGGCAGTATCAATGCTTCAAAAATTATTCTGAAATATAATGGATAAGAGTCTAAAAAGAATGGAAACCACTGCCATTAAAAATGAATATATGCTGATCGATCTTGACGAAACCCAAAATCAACAGAAAACTTTTGGTTTTATTCATACAGGACATCTAACGTTTTCCAATTCTCCTGGATGCAATGAACAAGCCAAACATGGTTCTTAGATGTATCAAATTGTCAGAAAGCACATTTATACCGCACTATTTCCTCAACATCATAAAGGTGTGAGTATCTCATAATTATGGTTACATTTACCATCAAGGACACAGTTTCTACAATTGGAAATGTTGGCAGAAATCCGATCACCCTGAAACAAAATTTAAATCCTTTTTCTTATACGTTTCTGCATTTGTGGCGTATTAGCTAATGACAAAATAACTAAAATGAGAATTTGAAACTCATCTTAGAATTTATATCAGCCGGGAAATCTTCCCAACATATTGAATCTATTAATATTGACTCAGCCGTCGTTGGTGGACGGCTTAGCTCCTCAAAAGGTGCCAGAAGAGCATGAAATATGCAGAACATTACATAATAGATTTTTAGTTAATGTTTCTTTTTTTTAATTTTATGAATAAATGCTTATTTGTAATCTGTACAATTTATAAAGTACAATAATTTATTGTGCTTAAGTATTAATAAATAGTATTTTGAAGAATCCAGAGTTTTTATTGTTGACCTTCAGCATTTGAGACAATTTAGTGATTTTAAGGTTTCCAATAAACATAATCATCTTTGAGTTGCTATTACCCGACAGAATTGGTGAACCATTACTCTTGACAAGCTGACGGACGTGCTCTCCTCGGAGAGAGAAGGGAACCTTGGGCATTTCTCCAACAACACCGTGCCAACAGTGGAACCTTGCGGAACACCCGTTATTTGAACATAGTTTCGCAGCTTGCTCATGTCCAAAGCTACGGAAATAGAACTCACGCTCGGAATAACTGAACTTCTTTCTTGTCCTCTTAACAAAGCTCTTTTTTTCCACAAAGCATTTGTAAGAATAATATATATATATATATATATATATATATATATATATATATATATATATATGTGTGTGTGTATATAAGAGTTTTCGGTCCCTGCGGTTGAAAAACTGGCCGATTTTAATGAAATTTGGTACAAAAATACCAACAGAATACATCAGCATGGTTCTTGGGCGAAATTCGCGCGTTAGAAATCGTAATGCTCACATTTTCGCGTTTTCAGGCTTTTATATGCAGTTATTTAATGAGGGGTAGCTATCCTTCCCAAGGCCATATCTATAACAGAAGTCGAGTAATAATGTAGATTTTTGGATACCTATGATCTTATTTATCTCGAAACCGGTTCCTACAAATACGGTTATTATGCTTACAGGCAAAACTTGCTACTAGCCGACCACATGACCAGCACTTACATCGCAAGACTTACAAACAAAAATAACACACACTGTACCGAATAGATGGCAAGCAACTTGGCACAGCACACAAGATAACCACCTCAGGGAAGTAAAGTGCAGTATACAGCCATATTCGTCAGGAGAACTAAGGACATGCAACGTAACTTGAACTGTAAAACACTTACTAACAGACTGCCTTAAAAGAGACAACTTACAGATTCCTGGAAGCCTCAGTGAACTGTAATCTGATAGGAGCCCACTTATTGATACCATACTGACATACTTAAAGACGACAAAGACATATCGTCGATACAAAAGCAAACTAACGAATATGAAAAAATGCATCTTTCATTTTTAATAATTTCTGCTGGACTTATTTACGGCAAATTCTTCAATCTGACTTCACTCTATTAAAGGGAAAGTATTCCACTATCAAAAGGTCAAATCTACCGAATATTTGACTGTCCAAAAAAAAGTTTTGAATAAATACTTTTCCACTCTGAAAAGTGTTGATTTTCATATTCGTTAGTTTGCTTTTGTATCGACGATATAATAAAATATAGTTATACCACACATAACTCCCAAGTCAAAGTTTCTTATTTCAGGATAATATTCCTCAGATTTCAACTACCAAAATATCATTATGATTACTATTTATTATTACCATTAAAATTATACAATTAATTCTGTATTTATTTATTTCATTAATTCCTTATATATTTCTTTATTATTATTCTTTTCTTTATTTTTCTTTTATTATTCATTCTCCATACCCTTTATTTTTGTTACAGATCCTTAGCTTATAATTTATTATTTTTTAAGTAAATTCTTTTAGGGCAGATCACCATTGCTGTGCAGCTCTTCAAGCAAAATAAATAAAAAAATTATGCTTATTTTGATAGAGCTATTTCATTCGGTTCAGTCAGTGCTTAAATGGAGTAATTTCCGCTTAGGATACTGTTTCCTGAGATTTTGTTTCGTTTTGTGATTCCATTTAATATTTTTATATGTGTTTCAATTTTTCACAAATAATTAATACAATATATATTACCAGCTTTCCAAATAAAACTAGACATAAGAACGGAAACGCGCTATGATGACGCGCAATTCCTGCGTTTTGGACTATTTAAAGACGAAATAAAAAGTAGGTTAAGCTATAAGCTAATGACAATTATTCAAAACATATATTTCTAGACTTTCAGTCATTTATAAATGTCATATTTCTGTGCATGATTAAGATGCACTTCGTACCTGGAATACTCACGATGTAATTGGAATTTCATCACATCAGCTGGAGGCCGATGAAAGTTGCATCTAAATATACCTCTGATAGATGCTATGACCTCATGATGATGGCATTTTCTTTTACTTAACTCCAGTCAACGGAACTACTGCAGTTTATTACAATAACTGTATTGTCGTAGGTCAACAGCCACTATACTATAAAACGTTTCAAGACAGCTGTGTTTATTTAATATTTATGTATTTTTAGCACTTTCCTCCGAAGGAAAGTAGCTGCTATTGAGGTTGCACTCATGACGGAAAGTTTGGAAACTTTCTTCGAATCTTTATCGATCCTACCTAGTAGACACCGAAAATGACCCATATAGTTATATATATATATAGTTATATATGTGTCCGTTAACACGATACAGGCCAGAGTTTTTGTTTTTTCGCCATGAAACTTGGAATGTAGTATTCTTCAATCAAACGATTGAATGAGTTCGTTAACCAACAAAATCGGTCCATGTGGAGGGGGGGTTTAGTCCGGAGCCAAAGTAGATATTTCCCAATACCAGCCATAATATTTGTTATATTTTAACGGAACTCGGTATTCGTTATGGTCAACTGAAGAGAAAAATTTGTTATAAAAATAAACTAAATCGGTTGACTAGAATGGGGGGTTTACTCCGGACAGAGATTACTAATTTCCTTATACCGGTCGTAATTTCTGTTGTATTGTAACGAAACTCTTTATACGCCATGGGTATCTAATTAGAAAGAAGTGATATGAAAATGAACTAAATCGGTCTATCGGAAGGGGGGGGGGGTGTTACTTTGTACTATGTTTGAATTGAATTCTTCCGCCAAACGTAGGTTCATGAAACTCATCAAGATCAATAGATGAATATGTGAAGCTTTGTGTATTTAGTACGTAGTGTAGTACCCCGCATCCATAAAACTCTCGAAGGAAATTAATTAGAAAATTAATAATTGAAACAGCTGCTCGTAAAAAATGCAAAAGAGTAGAACAATTTATGTTTTTATTTATTTTATTTATCTATATAGGTTATTTACAGCAAATATTCAGTAATGCAGTCTACACTACCCAAATTCTGAGGAAAGTCCTTAGTTATCCAGCTCCTGCGTGACGGACTTTTTAGTTTTGTTATTTAAATATATATATAAAAAAAATCTTTATCTATCCGTCTACATACAAATCTATGACCACATAATTCCAGTCAAACTCGGTTGGACCATTAAATTTTAAAAAAATACATACAACGTACAAAAGTAGGGCCACGTCCACATAGGCAATCGATGTGTTAAATGTTTAATTTTTGTATAGAAATAAATACAAATAAAAACAGATTCAGTCTCTGAACAGTTTGGGCTTGGCGATACTAAATAATTTACTAAATTTTCTACAAAAAAAAAGGTTCTAATGCAATTTTCGATAGGGGGGGATGTCAATTGGAGAAATAAATGCTTGAAACTCGTAATTGTTATTCCTTTGAACAAGTTTCTTTCTCTATTCACCTAACTTTTTAACTGGTTGTAGTTCATTATTAATTGCATTTAACAGTAAAATGAGTATTTTAATAACAACAGTGTTTCCAAGAGCGAACGTTGTGACAGAAGATTGAGTAATTTTCGCTTAGGATACTGTCAGTTTGCTGTAATGGCACCTTAAATCTTCATTCTCTTTGAGATTTTATTTTATATTTTTCACGAATCATCAAAACGTACCAATAACTGCTTGTACTCCTTTACTAATAGCACTAGGGGGGTCTCCCGTGGTCTAGTGGCTAGCACCTTGGATTCATAAGCGGGAGATGGTGGGTTCGATCCCCACCGGCGGCAGAAATTTCTCATCTCACAGCTCGTTGGGAAAATTCCTCCCTGCACCCTGGATGTCGGCGCTAATGGCCTAGACGTCGAAGCGCCGTAAAAAAAAAAAAAAATAAAGCACTAGGGATAGGAACAGTACCGCGCTAAGATTACGCAGTTCCTGTGAGTTGGGGGTCTAAAATACGTTGTTTACAGGAAAGGGTCTCAATCTTACAATTGATCATATAATTATAAACCCTGGAATCACAACATGATAAAGCTGTTACAAATCTCACAACGTGGGGTCATATATGACCACATCTAGTCTTTAGTAATTCTTTTACAAATTTGGTGTTAGGTTTCTGAAATGGTATTTTAAGATGACTACCATGTATAATATGACAATATATAACCAAATAATCTTATTTAATTGTAACAAGGGGGTGTGGGAAATCAAACATCAAAATACCACAAATTTAGACATAAGTTTATTTTAATATTTGTCCTTTGAATATCAACATTAAATATAAAGTTTTCTCCTATAATATTTTCCCTTTATGACTGCTAGAATAAAAAATACTATGACATGTAAAATTGGTTTAAAAGGGAAAAAAATATACTGACTTGAATGTATGCAACATTATAATGATCAAAAAAATAAAAATATTGTTGTTCATTTATACACTTTTCAGATATACTTTGCCTGTGTTCAGCACACAGACTCTTACTACACTTTGCAGAATGTGTTAGAGCTTTCCTGTCTTTTTTACGATCAAAAACACCACATCGTATATATGACCATCCTCTTTTTCACTCGTACCACATACGTCACCATTTTCACTGTCTTAACTATCCAAAACGTTTCTAAAATTTCTGTTTTTCTCTTCAACAATTTGCCAAAGCAAATCATTGCGAATTTCATCTTCATTGCAAAATAATAAATCGCTAGACATATTACATTCGATAAAAAAAATATTACATAAACCACAACGTGGGGTCACCCGTGACCCAAAGGCTTTATATACGTTCACAGGGATAGGAATGAGAAAAGCCTGACTGTCAGGACAGGTAGGTAGAGGATCGGACATGTTTAACAGCTGGAATGTGTAGGGAATAACAAATACTTTCAGAACTCAGGGGTCATGGGTGACCCCACGTTGTGATTCCAGGGTTAAATATCTCTGGTGTATGTATAACTATGAGCTTGACTGCACCCGTTCTAAATGAGTTGTATCCGTTTGTGGGAATAAGTTAGCCCAGATGTTGTACTCTCATTCTCAGGAGTTGTGAAGATGTATGTGGATGATTCGGATATGATGAATAGCAGCTACCGTTCTACTCCTCCTGGGTGTGTCCGTTACTCCACAACAATAATACTGGGTTTTATGTGGATGTTCCTCTGCGCAACAGGTTGTATATAGGCTTATACAACTTCAGGATTTTTGTGTTAATGTGGAAGATATTCACCGCTGGTTTCACAATACTAGAAAAAAAAAAGGCATTTCACAATCACTATCTCTTACTTACACGCTTTCAGGTAAACTTTTTAAATGTATTTTGATGAGAGGAATCTAATGAAACCATTTTCAAGGCATTAACTGCAACTATTTTCGAGAAAAGTATAAAAAGGTCCGTCACAAAGGAACTGCGTATTCTCAGTATATTTCCGGAATAGAAGCATTTATTGGTGCGTTTTGATCTTTCCTGAAAAATATGTACAATGAAATCTCAAAATGAAGTGATATAAGACTTTAAGCGCCACAAAAGAAAGCTGATTGTTCCCTAAGCGGAAATTACCCTATCCCCTATCTTTTTTTTTTTTTTTTTTTTTTTTTTTAGTAGGCTAACTCTTCCAACGTCTAGGTTGTTCGTATTGCATACCCACCAAATATACCAGCCCCCCCCACCCCGAAATCATGTCCTATAAACGTTTTTTTTATATGGCATTTTATTTATTTATTTTTTTAACGGCGCATCGACAAATCCGGGTCATTGACGCCAACATCCGAGGCGACAGCGAGGAATCTTCCCAACGAGCCGTGGGATGAGAAAATTCCTGTCGCCGGTAGGGATCGAACCCACCGTCTCCCGCTTATGAAGCTAAGGCGCTAGCCACTAGACCACGGGAGGCACCAGTTCGCTCTTGGAAACACTATAACAACGTTTCTCATTTTCTTACCTTAATTTATTAAAATACTCATGTTACTGTTAAATGCTATTAAAAACAAAACAACCAATTTAAAAAAAGTCCGGCTCGCTGAAACTACGTCATCTTAGCGCGGTTCCTTTTTCAAAGAGAAGGAAGATTTAAGGTGCCACAATAGGAAACTGACAGTATCCTAAAAGGAAATTATTCCATCCTGTGTCACAACGTTCGCTCTTTTTTTTTTTTTTTTTTTTTTTTTTTTTTTTTTTTTTTTTTTTTTTTTTTTTTTTTTTTTTTACGGCACATCTACATCTAGGTCATTAGCGCCGACATCCAGGGTGCAGCGAGGAATTTCACCAGGGAGCCGTGGGATGATAAAATTCCTGCCTGAGGTTGGGAATCGAACCCACCATCTCCCGCTTATGAATCCAAGGCGCTAGCCATTAGACCACGGGAGACCCCAACGTTCGCTCTTGTAAACAATATAAAACTGATTCACATTTTCTTAGCTTGTTTTACTAAAATACTCATTTTACTGTTAAATGCAATGAAAAAAACAACAACAACCAATTAAAACGTTAGGTAAACAGGTACAAACCCCAGTTCAAAAGAGCAAAACTAACAATTCGATGTTTTAGGCACATATTTCTCCAATTGACACCGTCCCATCGAAAATTTCATCAGAACATTTTTCGTATAGAATTTAGTATGGTTTCAAATTGTAACTTTCTACATACCACGATTTCCCAAACGTTTGGAAATATTTTAGAAAATATACGAAGATCCGAAAACTTTTCATGTACATTAATACAATTTTGTTTTTTTACACTTCCCTCACATAGAGAATTTACGGCGCATCTACAACTTGGCCATTAGCGCCGGGCTATCTAAAGGTTGCCACCCTTTTATAATGCCAACAGCACGTGGTCGGTCACCCATTCAGGTAGTGGCCACGCCCGACGTTGCTTAACTTCGGTGATCTACGGGAACCGGTGTATTCAACGTGGCTATGGCCTTTATATAAGACAAATTAAACTAATCTTTCAGGAAAAACAATATTAATATTCATCGTTTTAATCCATTTGCTTGACCTTAGATTATCGTTGTTTTCTTTGTAATCATTTGCCTTTAAAAATAATAAGTATTCGAAACCCGCATTATTTCTGTAATAATATGGGGCTAACCAAAAATCAACTAAATCTTGACTTACACCACTTCCCTGTTTTGTTTTTTTTTTTTTATCTTTATTGAAATTTACAACCTGTACAGATAACAACATGTAAATAGTACTGTAATGATCTATGGACTAACTCATGGATACATAGGAGGGGAGAAGACAACCTTTGTCTTCCTTTTTAAACTGAATTTATTTATGCGATCGTGCTTGTCAGTTAATCAGTAAATAATAGTTTTGCGAAAGATAAAAGTTTCGGAATTTCCCGTTCGTATCCGGCTGACTTTTACTCAGCAGGCCGTGGATTACCAAACCGGTCGGGCTTGGAGCAAATATGTGAAAGTAACTGCACACTCGCAGGATGCAACAATTATTTCGTTGACAATTGGCAATCAGAAGATTGTCAAGCTAATCTCTAATTAGGTTTCTGGATAATTATAATTATTATTATTTCTTCTTGATAATATATACTATATTGGGATATATTGGGATAGCCCAAAATATTTTTATTTTGTTTTGGAGACTTGGGTTCGTTAATGCAGTAGCCTCTAATTTGACTTTATTTAAAGTAAATTACTTAATTTATTGTTTACGCCCACTAAGATTATTGCCTTTTCGGCATCTCCTAAGGATAAAATAAAATATTTTTTGTACATTCAAATGTAAAAAATTAATTGATTTTTTAATAAATAAAATGAATTCCTTAAATAGAATTTGGTTCAATTCAATCTTACCTTGTTAGAAAGTCCCCTGTTACCATGGACTCTCAACGGAGGCAGGCGTAAAACAAGCTATTTAAGATGATATACACACACACATATATATATTATATATATATATATATATATATATATATATATATATATATATATATATACGCATACATTCCCCGGCTTGCCGATAGCCGTATCAATACCGAATGTATGTGTGTTTATGTATATCTTAGATTTTTTTTTCTCATTAAAAACCAATAAGCGTTATATTATTTATTATATTATTAAACCTTTTGTTATTTTATATTAACCATATCATAGCTTGAGGTAAATGAAAAACGTCCTGTTCCTTCACAAAAGAACAGGACAAAACAGGACTTGTTTTGTGAAGGAACAGGACGTTT
Organism: Gonocerus acuteangulatus; assembly: GCA_946811695.1. Lineage (NCBI taxonomy): Eukaryota > Metazoa > Arthropoda > Insecta > Hemiptera > Coreidae > Gonocerus > Gonocerus acuteangulatus. The sequence continues at coordinate 117,984,736 of OX328124.1, read as the reverse complement.
TTCATTTACCTCAAGATCTTCCTTCTCTGCCAGCAACCTCAACGTTTTTGATATCATAGCTTCTTTAATGTACAAGTAAATATGCTTGCACTAAGGGGAAAGTTCCTTCCGTCACTTGCAAGAAGTAAATTTGTTTGAGAAAGACAGTGCATCAATTTCATGGTCACACTTTCAATCCTTCTTCTGGGGACAGCTTAATCCTATCATATCTGGGGCTGTAGCCCCCCCCCCTTTTGAACCGAAATTTTGATTTAGGCGGTAAAAATGTGCCATAAAACCCCTTAAAAGAAATTAAATAAGATTAATTAGTTCAGAAAAAATAATTTTTTGGGGCGTAATAACGTTTTAGTAGGCTAACTCTTTCAAGGTGTAGATTGTTAGTATTGCATACCCACCAAATGTACCAGCCCCCCCCCCCCCCGAAATCATGTCCTATATACGCCTAGTAGAAAGATTTATTTTTGTTTTTTTCTTTTTTTTATACGTCGCTTTGACAAATTTGCGCCGACATCCAGGGGGATGCCCGGGAGCCGTGGGATGAGAAACTTTCTGCCGCCGGTGGGGATCGAACCCACCATCCGCCGCTTATGAATCTGTGGCGCTAGCCACTAGACCACGGGAGACCCCATGTTTCGAAAATAAATCATATCATCATATATATATATAACATCATATTAGGATTGGGGGTTTTCACGTAGAGTCTTTGCGAAGCAAGTTGTTCGTGTAAAATGAGAATATTTTCGAGTGCACGCATCCATAGAGTCGGTGACACGCATAACATTTAGCCACTTAACCACGTAGCATAGCACTGTCATGCTTTCACTACACCCGGGGAATCTCCACTGCTTAATTCCACATTTTTAAAAACGCAGGCGTAAAACTGTATAATTTGTCAAAGCAAACAATTTTTAGGAGAAGAAAGTGACAATTTTTATTTTTCTGAAAATGATTTTTCCTCACTGGCCGCATCCAACCACGGAAGGGTTGAAAGGAACGTTCTGGTTCCATTAAGATGGTTGGCTCCGTGTAGAAGTCCGCCATAATTTTGAAGCATACATGAAAATCTTTTTTAGTGTGCATAATTTTGCAAAAACCACACCGTCTATTAATGATATTGAGAGAATTACATCTGCTACATCATATTCTAAACTTTTGTCAGGACGACAAGACAACCGAAGAAGTTTTGCGATACACTGACAAAATACCAAATTTTAGTTGACAGAGAGAAAGAAAATTTTGAAAATTATGAGAGATCATTAAGAAGAGATCGTTGACATTGAGAAAGTTTAGATTGTCGGAATTCGATCTTATGTTAAAAAAGTCCGACTCGCAGGAACTGCATCATCTTAGCGCGGTTCCGTTCTTATCTCTAGACTCATTTAAAATGATTAAAATAGAAGATGTTATTATTTTGGGTCCACATTTCTAGAAAGCATGAAGATTAGATAGTTAGCCGTCGAGGTGATAAGTAAAGATGGAATGGTTGGGATTCGGCTAAATAAACCTCAATACGATTTTTGTTAAAAAAATCTATATTTAGGACGTTTTGGCTAGTCAGTGGTAGCCTTCGTCAGCAATGAAAGTGCCGGGAGGTAGAGGAGGACCAAAGTTGACAGTTCCATCTTTACTCTCAAGAAAGGTGTTATTTACGATCTTACCTGGGTGGGTCCCCGCCCTAGGAAGGACCCCGCTAGGCATTTGAAAAGCTATATTATCTTGGAAATCCATATCTCTAAGATTAAATTGTTTTTCTTAGTTTTCTTAACCTGATTTGTTATCAAAAACATTATCCAACTATGAGCAGATAAAAAAAACAAGGAATAAAAACAGACAAAAAGAACAGTTTGAATAAGGGAAATCAATTACTTTAATTCATTGAGAGGAGATCGTTGACCGTTGATGATGCAAGGTAGGGATTGTCGGGGTTCGGTCACTGCTACTTAATAAAACTACATTTTATCATAAAAATGGTTTTATTGTGCCGACGTTTCGGCTTGAACTTCAAGCCTTCATCAGGGCTGTAAAAAACAAGTAGGACGGATGTAGTACTGAAATATACACATATATGTATATATATATATATATATATATATATATATATACATATGCCTACAAACATAAATACACATACATACATATGTGGAAAAAGACAAAAACATAAAATACTAGAACATAATATATAGAAGTGAACATAATATATAGTGTTTGGAAGAACATAATATATAGTGTTTGGATTATTAGGAAAACAGATATAAGAATAACAGATTACATATTAGATTAGATATAAGAATAACAATATGGGCTTACCGATGGGAAGATAGAGAACTATTCCTCACAAATGCGGGATCATTTCTGACAGTTAATACAGGGAAATATAGGAAGAAAGGAGTTGGTGAGAGGGAGGGGGGTTCTGGACCACCCAATGGACAGAGAACATAGAAGATGAAAGAAAGAGCGGCAAAGTACAGTAAGGGGTCATAAAGTCATAAAATGCTGTGTTAATGGAAAGGGAGGCAGGTATAAAGGGCTATATTGCAGGCGGTATAGGGGATTAGGATGGAGTTTTTAATAAATGGAAGATGATGGAGTAGGTAGAGGAGATGACTTCTTTGTCAATTTTGTCATTAACTGGATTATTTTCTAGGTGGATAAAAATTGATTCGGAAAGGAGGCGTTTTTCTTCGTTGGATTCAGTGGAAAGGATGGAGTATTGGTCAAAACCAAAGTCATGTCCGTCTGTGATGGCATGTCTAGTTAAAGCTGTCTTTATGTCTTTATTCCGTACATCATTTTTGTGGTTGTTGATACGTTTTCTTACTGGGTTTTTAGTCTGTCCAATGTACGCACTATTGCAGTTGGGTGTGATGCAGGGGATTCTGTAGACTACATTGGTCCTGTCTTTTTGTGGGATAGGGTCTTTAAGAGTCGTATGTAAGTTTTTCAGTTTGTTCTGTGTCGATAGTCCTAGTTTTAGAGTGGGGAAAGTATCGCGTAGGGATTTTTGGATTTTTTCTGTGAGGTTTGGGATATATGGGAGGCCTCTGAATTGAGGGACAATATTATCTTGGGTAGTGGGGATGGGTTAAGGGTTATTAAAAGAATTTATGAGACGGGTGATAATGCTTAGTTTTGAGGAGGGGGAGTTTATATTAGAAATGATGGGACGTAAGGGATTATTTTCTTTATGGATTTTCGGGAGGCCATAGCATCTGGGGGCTTGGGAGTTATGTGAGATGAGGTGTGAGCGGGTCCGTTGGTCAATCTCTTTGTTGTCATGTAGTTTATGTATGTGTTTGTTAAAGGATTGTGTGAGGGAGGGGTGGGATTTCTGTTATGGGGGGTCGGTAAGTAAGTGGTGTTGTCAGAAAGGAGTGTGATCATTTTTTCCGTGTATTCAGTCCTGTCCATGATAACGGTTTTGTTCCCTTTGTCAGCCCGGGTAACGATTAATTCGTTATGGGATTTAAGGAAGGAGCGGGTGGTTCTTATGTCTTTGTAGAGTAGGGGAGAAATTTTGGGGGATTTGAGGGAAGGATGGTGTAGGTGGTTTGTAATAACGTTGGAAATGCGTATTCGGGATAGTTCTCTCTCTTCATCATTTACAATAAGTGTCTTATCTCTATGAATGTATTCTAAATCGGTGATAAGCTTTGGGACCAATTTGCCCAGGTTCGTGACAGGGGTGGCAAAATTGGGCCCAAGTGATAGAATATTGTTCACTTCGGGGGGTATATCGATGGAGGAGATATTATGGACCCAAACCAGAATGGGTCCCCCCATGTTCCCCGACGATATTATTTTCCTTTAAAAAATATGTTGACGACCTCTTCCTCATAATTAATCCTGATAAGATTCCAGAAATTCTAACAGCCTTTAACTCCTACCACCCCCGGTTAATATTCACCATCGAGACCGAAACTAACAACTCCCTCCCTTTCCTTGACATACTCCTTATTAGAAATACAGACGGCTCTATATCCACTGATTGGTATACCAAACCCACTTACTCGGGACGACTTCTCCATTACCTTTCCTCACACCCCAAACACCAAATCCTCAATACTGCCAGCAACCTAATAAATCGAGCCCTCTCCCTATCCGACACCAAATTTCACCCTGCCAACAAATCCCGACTCCTCGATATTCTTACTACCAATGGATTTCCTACAAACATTATCACCCGTCTCATAATTTCTTTTAATAACCCTAAACCCATCCCCACTACCCAAGATAATATTGTCCCTCAATTCAGAGGCCTCCCATATATCCCAAACCTCACAGAAAAAATCCAAAAATCCCTACGCGATACTTTCCCCACTCTAAAACTAGGACTATCGACACAGAACAAACTGAAAAACTTACATACGACTCTTAAAGACCCTATCCCACAAAAAGACAGGACCAATGTAGTCTACAGAATCCCCTGCATCACACCCAACTGCAATAGTGCGTACATTGGACAGACTAAAAACCCAGTAAGAAAACGTATCAACAACCACAAAAATGATGTACGGAATAAAGACATAAAGACAGCTTTAACTAGACATGCCATCACAGACGGACATGACTTTGGTTTTGACCAATACTCCATCCTTTCCACTGAATCCAACGAAGAAAAACGCCTCCTTTCCGAATCAATTTTTATCCACCTAGAAAATAATCCAGTTAATGACAAAATTGACAAAGAAGTCATCTCCTCTACCTACTCCAACATCTTCCATTTATTAAAAACTCCATCCTAATCCCCTATACCGCCTGCAATATAGCCCTTTATACCTGCCTCCCTTTCCATTAACACAGCATTTTATGACTTTATGACCCCTTACTGTACTTTGCCGCTCTTTCTTTCATCTTCTATGTTCTCTGTCCATTGGGTGGTCCAGAACCCCCCTCCCCCTCACCAACTCCTTTCTTCCTATATTTCCCTGTATTAACTGTCAGAAATGATCCCGCATTTGTGAGGAATAGTTCTCTATCTTCCCATCGGTAAGCCCATATTGTTATTCTTATATCTAATCTAATATGTAATCTGTTATTCTTATATCTGTTTTCCTAATAATCCAAACACTATATATTATGTTCACTTCTATATATTATGTTCTAGTATTTTATGTTTTTGTCTTTTTCCACATATGTATGTATGTGTATATGTATGTGTATTTATGTTTGTAGGCATATGTATATATATATATATATATATATATATATATATATATATATATATGTGTGTATATTTCAGTACTACATCCGTCCTACTTGTTTTTTACAGCCCTGATGAAGGCTTGAAGTTCAAGCCGAAACGTCGGCACAATAAAACCATTTTTATGATAAAATGTAGTTTTATTAAGTAGCAGTGACCGAACCCCGACAATCCCTACCTTGCAATTACTTTAATGTTTTAAGCACTTATTTCTCTGATTGACATCGTCTAATCAAAACTTTCAGCAGAACCTTTTTTGTAGAGCATTTAGTAAGCTTTTTAATGGTATTCTTCCGTTTCCCAAGATACTCAACCTTTTTCGAGATATTAAGGAAAGTATACAAAGTTACCAAAACTTTTTATTTCTGTTAATAAAATATTTTATTCTAACCCTTCCTTTACTCTAAACGTAACAAAAATTTCAACATATTAGTGTTGATGAAACTCCAACATGCAGAAAATGTTTCAACTGTATCCCATAATTCTAAGTACCAAAATCAAAGACAAAGAACCCTCCCTAGGAAGGACGCTAGGCAGTTGAAAAGTTATATATCTTGGAAATCCATATCTCTAACATTAAATTGTTTTTCTTATTTTTCTTAACCTGTTTTATTTTCAAATACATTATCCAACAATAAGCAATTAAAAAATAACAAGGAATAAAAAACAGACAAAAGAACAGTTCGAATAAGCGAAATCAATTACTTTAAAGTTTTAAGCTCTTATTTCTCCGATTGACATCGCCTAATCAAAACTTTCATTAGAACCTTTTTTTTAGAGCATTTAATAAGCTTTCTAATGGTATTCTTCCGTTTACCAAGATTCCCAACCTTTTTCGAGATATTAAGGAAAGTAAACAAAGTTACTAAAACTTTTTATGTCTGTTAATAAAATATTTTATTCTAACCCTTCCTTAACTCCAAACGTAACCAAAATTTCAACATATTAGTTTTGATGAAAGTAGAACATGCAGAAAATGTTTCAACTGAATCCCATGATTCTAAGTACCCAAACCAAAAACGGTATTCAAAAAATATTTTTCCAATTTTCTCGAAAACAGTTAAAGCTATCGCCTTGAAAATGGTTTCATTCGTTTTCCTAGCCCAGGAATCATATAAAACGAGTACTTAGAAGCTTATGAACTCAAAAACGTAAGCGTTACGATTTGTTTTGCGCGAATTTCGCCCCAAACGCCATCTTCCAGTAGGCGGATTTTGCTGGTTAACGAACTTGACCTTTCAAATTGGACGAAGGATTTTTGTACCAAATTTCATCAAAATCGGACCATTCGTCTTCTATCTAGAGAGCGAACAGACAAATATATATATATATATATATATATATATATATATATATATATATATATATATAAATATATACATATATATATATATATATATATATATATATATATATATATATATACAAATTTGAACCACCGTTATTTTCGGTCTCTAGGGGTTCTGAAACGCGAAATTTTCTTGTCGGCACTTCCGGATTGTTTCATTGTATCAACCCTATAAGCGGGGTTCCTCCCTATGGGGGAGGGAGGAACCGCGCTAATAAAACAACATTTGATAACAAAGTGAGTATTTTTTCCTCATGGAAGCTACATCGCTAACATTTGTCTAAGAGATGTAGCATACAACACAAGAAAATGTTCTCCCTCTCCTCCATAGCCCTGAATGTGGGTTAAATGTCGAGCCCAAACGTCGTCAAAACCACTCTTTGTGTCGTAAAATGAAGTTTTCTTATCACAAAATGTTTTCGTTATCAGAAGATCACAACTGGAAGCAATAATAAATACCAGACTGCGCATAGGCCAAGCCATGTAGCCCATGAGTATCTGACGAATAATAGCGACAAACCTACTAGTCACATATTATGCACAATCAATCGTCTACTTACTGACTGACAATTAAGACGAGACCTACCGTAAAATGGGCTCTATGCTCTTAAAACGTTCCCAGAACATGAGGGTTAGTTTGTCGCGTATTGTTGAGTAGTTCGGTGCCTGTTTGTGTTTCCATTGCAATTTTGGGTGTTGGACCCGTGACGAGTCGCAAGGCGTTGTTTTGGACATCCCCGAGCTTTTGTAGATTCTTTTGGCTCGCAAGAGAGCTTACCTCAGAAGCATATTCTGACATACGTTATATATGCGATGGCAAGAATGTCTTGCGTACATCTCTTGAGTAGGTTGTTTCGTTTGTTTGCACGATCAGATGCTTCCTGGACGAAAGTTTGACACCATGGTACTTGGACAGCTTGTTTTCCGGTAGCTTGACATGTTTATATTTCAATACAATGACAGGTTGGTTTGATGATAAGGTGAATCGTTGAAATATGGTTTTCTCAGGGCTCACCCCAAGAAATGGCGTCACGTTAGTACAATGTGGTGATATTGGTAAAAACCTATACTGCCTATATACTTGTCTGAGAGCAAACAGACAAATATATAGGTACCTATATATTTGTCTGTTCGTACTCTTCGGGCAAAGTTCGACCCTTTGGTATCAGTAAAATTAAAATATCCAGCAGTATAGGTATAATTTATTATATATTAAGATTCATTTTGTTGAAGGGGAAAATGAAGGAAAATAAAAACGAAAATTCCGTCACGTAGGTGCTGCAAAACAAAGCACATTCCATAGAATTAGACTGCATTCCTGAATAATTTGCTTAAAACAACCACTGGATTCTCTGGGAAAAAACCAACGAGGGCGACTCAGAATCTCGTGAAAACATCCAGAGGATTGGAGAAGAAGCTTTCTAGGAACCGGAAGGCTTAGCTGCAATTTATCGAGGCTCCTCGATTCTACAAAGGGCACAAGAGGAAGTAGTATTGGTTTTTACTAATGTCACCACTCTGTATTAACGTGACCCCATTTAACGGTACTTTCTTTGTAGCAGAATTCTTTGGCTCGCTAGGCTTCCACCGGGGGGGGGGACTTGATAAACCTTAACACTCATTTCCCATATTAACATATAGCTGGGTATCTCCCCATTTTGGAAGTAAGGTCATCAGTCAGATAAACGTGCATTACCATATTGAAAATATGCCTACTATAGAAGATCGATTAACAGTTGAAGACATAAATATTTTGTTGCAACCCGGAATTAACATTTAAAATATTTTGTTGCAACCCGGAATGGATGATTTAGAACAGCGAGAGATGTGGATTTAATAATAACCTTTAATTGTTTATTAAGAATTTAAATGTTGTTATCTAATCATTTATTATTTTGGTTTCAGGTGAGTTTCTCATCCTAAAGTACATAAAAATAAACGAGTTTCCTAAGTAAGTACTGATTACTATTTAATGTGTAAGAGAAATTAAAATAAGCAATATATTAACAGAAATTATAAAACAATATTGCATGTAAGACTGTTTATAAACGAAGAATTTATTCGATGTATATAAATAAATTAATGGTGTGATGATAATTTTAGAGAATTTAGACCTACATATACGCACTGGTTACTATTCTGGAGGAAGGGTTCATATCCCGAGCAAACACTAATGATTTTATCTTCTAGTGTCATCGTTCGTGGTTTGAGTTTGGCCATCCCTACACCAACCCAGTCATAATTTTTTTTTTTTTTTTACTGTGCATCGTAGTCTAGGCGATTAGCGCCGACATCCAGGGTGCAGCGAGGAATTTTCCCAACGAGCCGTGAGATGAGAAAACTCCTGCCACCGGTGGGAATCGAACCCATCATCTCCCACTTATGAATCCAACACGCTAGCCACTAGATCACGGGGACCCCCCACCTCCAGCCAAGGGAAAATCAGGCGGCCGGAGCATAGTACTGACCACACTATCCCTATTGCGTCGTGTGCTCATGAATCAGATACCTCTATAATATCTGGCCCTCTGGTTCCTCGTGGCATGTTACGGGACTGATTATGTGTGTGAGTGTGTCATAACAGGACAAGAAATTAGAGACGCAATCAATACAGAGGTATCTTACTATTCACTGGCTGCATGATTTTCCAATTTGTAGGTACCCATTAAAGGCTGGATGGGCCTAAAGACAATCTGGCACCTCAACTGCGACCCGCGAACGACAACACTAGAAGATAAAACCTTTAATGTCCATCTGAGTTTCAAAATCGAATCACCGAACCCAAATTGAGTCGTCTATCACACACAATGAGCCAGACTCGTCCCCATATTTATAACAAAGTGATTTCTTATTACAGCGGGAAGTATGTTAACCTGTATAAAATATACCCCTAAAAATGTATGCCAATTACATACATAACTACAAAAAATATACATACATTTTTCTGCTATTGCCAGGAGATAACTATATTATAGTTTGCTATTATATAGTGACTATAAATAGTATTTTGAAAGGAAGGTTGCGAGGCCATCATGGAAGGTCGTAGTATTGTCTAGTAACCTTACAACTCTAGTCCTCATGCTGTAACCGCTCAGTTACCTTCACTCTATACCCAGCTGATAGAGAGATAGTATATACAGGAATGAAAAACTCGCAGCATCTTACAGGGTTTTCAAATTATGCTTATCCCTGATGATGATTAGAAATCTCAGAAAAGAAGCTCATATTAAGTAAATGATTTCATATTAGCACTTTCCTCCGAAGGAAAGTAGCTATTGAGGTTGCACTCATGACGGAATTTTTCAAAAATTTCTTCAAATCTTTATCGATCCTACCTAGTAGACACCGAAAATGATCCCCGTTCAAATGTATATATATACCTCTATATATATATATATATATATATATATATATATATATATATATATATATGTGTGTGTGTGTGTGTGTGTCTGTTAACACGATAGCGGCCAGAGTTTTTGTTTTTTTCTTCACAAAACGTAGTATATAGCGTTCAATTAGCAAACGATTGAACGAGTTCGTTAACCACCCCAGGAGGGGGGATTTACCCTGGACCCAAAACACTAATTTGACCATGCCAGCCGTAGTTTTTGTTATATTTCAACGAAACTCGGTGTTCGTTATGTTGATCTAAAGAGAGACATACGATGTAAAAATAAACTAAATCGGTTTATTAGGAGGGGGGTTTACTCCGGACCCACATTACCTATCTGCCACTACCAGCCGTAATTTTTGTTACATTTCAACGAAACTCGGTATTCGTGGTGGTAATCAACAGAGAAAAATGGGTTGTAAAAATAAACTAAATCGGATTATTTGGAGGGGGGGTTTACTCCGTACCTAAAGTACTAATATACTCATACCGGTCGTAATTTTTGCTTTATTGTAACGAAACGCGGTATACGTCGTGGGTATCTCATGACAAAGAAGTGTTGTGAAAATGAAGTAAATCAGTGTATTGGAAAGGAGGGTTTACTTTACACTCTGTTTCATTAGAATTAGCCGGCCAGACGTAGGTTCCCAAAGGCGCAGCGAGGAGCGCTATCTCCCACAAGGGGAATGTATCCTGTCCCTGCGTCTGATCAAAAGACGGGAAATGAAGTTTTTGTGTATTTATTAAGTAGTACAGTATCGTGTATTAACATAACTCTGGAAGCAAATTATTTACAAAATTAATAATTGAACAGTTCTCATAAGAAATGTAAATGAGCAGAACTATTCAAGTTTTTATTTTATTTATATAGGTTATTTACAACAAATTATTCAGTAATGTAGTCTACACTACAAAAATTCTGAGGAAAGTGCTTACTTATGCAGCTCCTGCGTGACGGACCTTTTGTTATTCACTGTAACGAAACCTACACGCTGAATTACATTTTCTTCGGCTGAGGTTTACATGAATTGAACCTGAAAATAATTCAGGCAAAAAAAAAAGATTTAAAACTTTTAAATGAATACAAACAATATTCTCAGATTTAAAATGTTTATAACATAATTTTCTTATAATTTCTGTTGAATAATTCATTACTTTTGTTTATACATATTTCTGATGAGCTCGCTGGAATGAGTAATCAACGTTTTTGTGAAACAAGGAGTTAAAAAATCTGGGTTATATATCTTGTTATGGTAATAGGTTTTAATGTATTTATGTTATGTATAAAGACCAATTTTTTAATATATCCTTTATTTTTCTTAAATACATCTAATTCAAGATCTGTTATTGTGGAGCACACACACACACACACACACACACATATAAATATATATATATATATATATATATATATATATATATATATATATATATATATATGTATGAGGGAGGGCAGAGAGAGAGAGAGAATTCTTCAAAGGAATTGGTACGTACTCGTACATGTACAAATAAAAAAAAAATTGATGAATAAACATGTCAATACTACATGTATGTATACTTAAGGAAATAAAGGCTATCATTTATATGATATTTTTGAGTAACCATGTTCTGAAGATGAAGTATTAATCATAGAAAATTATTGTGAACAAGAATAATTTTTACTGGAGGCATATTTTAAATTTCCCTCATTTGACACTCATTAAAACTGTATATATAAGTTTCTTACATGTAGGCATTTTCCTCCATTGTAGGCAGAATTTCTGAGGATTTGTCAATTTATTTTTATCATTGATGGTTATTATTTTTGAACGTGTTGAAATATCCTTCCGCTATGAATTGGCTAAATGTTCTCCGGAGAGTATTGTAATCTGAATGATAACTCGTTATGAAATATCATTATGACAGTTGGTGCCCACGTGGTCGAATAGAACATGCCTTCCTGTCCTATTGTTCTCCTAAAGGCTCCTACGTCAGCCTATGAATTTCCATAGGGCGTTCTCTATCTTCAAGGTGTGGCACTTCCTCTTCTTAAATGGGAGCTATGCAACAGCTCCGATTCATAGCAATCAATCTCTCGTGGCTATATTACACTTAAAAACTTCTTTTTTTTTTGTTTTTGTTTTAATCTGTTCCATCTGCCAAAAAACGTAAACGGATTTACGCGGAAACGCTGGGCTTCCGGGTACTCTTTAAATATACAGTTGACATAGAACATTAAATGAAACAATTTTCAAGGTCATATATTTTATTGGGTAGGATGGATGGATGGATGGATGGATGGATGGATGGATTGGGTGTTTAAGGGCAGAAAACATCTAGGTCCTCACCGCCCTGAAGTGTAATGTTAGAGAGTCGTGTATATGTCGTGAAAGGGTTAGTAATTTGTGTTTAGGACAGTGCATGACAATGAACTGTTATTTTGATAACTTGTATTCAATTTTCTTTTTTTACTAATATCATTGCTTACTACTAACTTACTAGGTAATGGAACTATTTGTACTAAAAGTAATACTAATATACACTATAGCACTATCAATACAAATAATATACTACATAACAAATAATAGACTACATAACCATATTAATATTTACATATTTATTTTTCCCCCTCTTGTATAGTTTTTTATTTATTTATTTTTTATATTTTTTATTTATTTTTATTTATTTTTTATTTATTTTTTTTTGTTTATTTTTTCCTTTATGTATAATTTTATTTGTTATATTTTTTAATACATATATATTTTTTTTATGTATATATATTTTTTTTTTCCTCTTTTGTAATTTTTTATATATCATTTTTTTTTTTTTTTTTTTTTTTTTTTTTTTTAGTAAAACACTAACTTACTAATACAAACTAAGTAACTAATAAAAACTAAACATAACTAATACAACTATTTGTACTAAAAATAATGCTAATGTAAGCAATATTAATACTAAAACTATACTACATAACAAAATTTATAATAATGCCAATTCTAAATTAAACTAGCACACGTATATACACATACGCCCACGTTCATACAATCATACACCCACATATGTACATACATACGTACCCGCACATGTGCATATACCCGTGCACGTATACATACATATGTTTATTTATTATTAAATTATTATTTTATATCATGAGATATAGTTGCGCCTTTTTTAAGAATTCCACAACTAGGTCAACTGCTTTGCCATCGTCCCGCAGAGCCTCTGTCCAGTTCCTTGGTAAACCCAAGGAACTATCGTGGAAACATATGGTATTGGGTAGGAAATATAGTGGAAACATAAATTACTAGTGCAGTGTACCCACAATTTTTTTCCCCAGTCGAATTGAACCATGCTGGTCATTGTAGTCTATTTAAATCTGTTGAATGTAATTGGTTGAAAAAATCTTGAAAATTCAGTCAGCCTCCTCGATTTCCGTCCGGAAAGCTCCATTACGAACCACACATAACACAAAACTGATTCTCAATTGTGTTAACAAGTTTGCCAATAGCCATAGCCACATTGAATACACCGGTTCCAATAGATCTCCGAAGTTAAGCAACGTCGGGCGTGGACGATTCCTGAATGGGTAACCTTCTACGTGCTGTTGGCGTAAAGGGTAGATAGCCCGGCGCTATTAGCCCAAATGATGGGCGCCGTAAAAAAAAATATATTCACATTAAAATATATATATAATATATATATATATATGTATATATATATATATATATATATGCATATATATTATTGAAGAGATATAGTATAATCTGCGGACATAAATAAATCCAGGAAGAATATTGAGAGACCTAGAAAGTGGTAAGGTTTATCCACCCACTTTCCCGAAGCCCGCCCACGCCCACCTGTAGGAATGTGGAGAACTATATGCAGAAATACTAGCAGTCATTCACTCTACACTTTCAAATAGAATACATTACTTCTGCCGGAGCTGTTTAGGTTCCCACTCTTCAATGAATTATATTATATGCTAACTTCGAGGTATCAAAGTATGGTATTAAAATTGATAGTATCAGTATTGTTATTAATAATGAAATGGGCCTGAATTCTGATCTCTTAAAAAATAATTAATTAAGATGTGTGGTAAAAAATGAATGATAATATTTCATATTAACACTAAAACGTAATGGTTTCTGATTTTTTAATATTTTTATTATTAAAACTAGCTTGCCCGAGACTTCGTCCGTGTGGATAGTGACTTATTTTGGATTATAAACACCGTCGTATGGGTATTTTTAAAAAATCTACTTTAGAGTAATGCTTCTCTATACGCGATATTAGACGTATAGCCAACGGGGATCAAGCATACAGGCTGCTAGGATTGCTGTGGCAGGGCCTCTAAGCTGACCTCTTAGTGATTGTTAAACCCTAGGGTGTATAGAGTATCTGACTGACAACAGAAATAGAGACAAACAGACACAAATTCTAAAAATCATTGTTTTGGGTACTGTTGCGTTGATAAAGGCCCCAATAGTATTTTTCCCATATATCTTCCATGAAGAGACAGCGATCCGTTAGAATTTAATTATATGTATAGATAGATTACGGTTGGTAGTGGCAAGTTGGTAATTTGGGTCTAGATTAAACCCCCCTCCTATTATATTATTCTATTAATATGTCCACAAAGAATACTACGAATAGCTACGAAGTACTTAAGATCTTCTAAACTACTGAAAACTGTCCCGAAACAGGCCACGAGGGCCCTGAGGGGCATATACTATAGAGGTACCTGATGACCATACTGCACACTAGGGAGATGGTGTGGTCAGTTCTATCCTCCGGCCGCCTGGTTTTACCCTTGGCTGCTTCGACTGCTAGAGTCAGTAGCACCCAACGTACCCATTATTAAATTAATTAAAGGCTGGGTTGGCCTCAGGGAGGCAGAATTCAACCCATGAACAAAGACACTAGAAGAAAAAATCTTTAGTGCTTGCTCGGGATTTGAACTTAGGTCCTCCAACATATCAGTCCAGTGCTCTACCACTGAGCTAACCTCGTCCCCTTCTAAACTAATGAGGTGTATGTAGAGTTATCTCAATTTTCATCGATCATACATAATTATCAGTGTTTAAGGGTAGAAAACTGATATATCGTCGATACAAATGCAAGGTATCGAATGTGAAAAGTTGTTGATACCTTATAGATGACTTAATATATATTTTATCTCATGAAATATTTTAATTAGACTTAAAGAACATTTGTTAGATTGATTTTCCGTAATTGACAATTATTTTCCTTTAATTTCCGAGAGTAATGCCACAACGTACATCAGTCCTACGGCAATCAGTATAGATTGATAATGCAAAATGCGTTTTTTCACATTCCATACTTTTCTATAGACGATATTAAACCTCTAACGAAACAAGTGCAATTTTAAAGAACGTTTAGGTTATTGAATTTAGAACAATATAGTGTTTGAAATAATATACTTAAAACCCTTCACCAACCCGCATAGATATACAGACGTTTATAAATACATAAAATGTATGGAGGGAGGGAGGAAACGCACTCAAATATTGTGATACGCGAAAGACAATTCCATCAAATAATAATAGGTATTCTTAGGAATAAATGCGCGCACGTTTGGTTATAAATCCTGTTAATTGTCAAATAAGTTGATTCTTTGTCTATCCCCCCTTTGGGGAAAATTTGGGCTCTTATCAACGATTTATTTTTATCAACTGTATTTAATGGACATAATAATAATAATATATCATTAATAGTCGCATTCTTTTCAGCAAATTGATGAAATAGGACTTTTGTCTATAGAATATTTATATAACACAACGCAAGTTTATGTATAATGGTCAGGAAATCGAAATGGTCACTGAAGTCACATATCTGGGTGTGCTGTTCTCTAGGTCTGGATTGTTTTTGAAGGCAACTAAACAAGCAATCAGCAAAACCAACACAGCAATTGGTATTGTAAGAGGGATCTGTGCTCGATCTAAGTCTAAAGAATGGGATACAAAGGAAAGACTCTGTCAATCCATGGTTAACAGTGTTTTGATATATGGTGCAAGTATATGGTCCCTCAGGTATCTGGAGATGGTGGAGAGCTGCCGCCTTGCCTTTTACAAGAAGATTCTAAACCTGCATCCATCCACACCTCATTATATTTTACGTCTGGAAACAGGGACTACGCATATAGCATATAACATTCTAGAACAGGGTCTGAACTGGGTTAGAAAAATACTGGACATGCCTGGCCACAGATACCCAAGAATCTGTTTCAATGCCCTCAAAAATAATGCAACAAGATATCCTAATAATACTAAATATAATTGGTTTTTACATCTTCAGGAGATACTTAAATCCTTTCAATTAGAGGAACTAATAGCAGTTTTGGAAAACACATCGGAGAGGAGAAAAAATATAAGTATCAGTCTTACCACTATAAGAGAAAAACTCCACAATAAAGATTTAGATAGGATGACCAACTCCATGTTTTGCCCAAATTACAAAAGGATTTATACCCCAGAGCACAGACCACAACAACATCTACAGATGGAACTCACTTCTTCTAACTCAAATTCGAACAGCCAGCATAAAATTTATCAGACTTTCATACACTTCTTATCACTTAACACCACAAGATCCATGGAATATCTGTAACCTCCAGACCAATGAAACCCTTCAACATTTATATTGCTGTTGCCCAATCTACTCACCCTACAGGAGATATTATCTTCCCAACTTCATCAATAAATCAACAGAAGAGTTTTATCAGATTCTCAATACCGCCGATATGTCGACCATCAGGGCTCTACTCCAGTACACTATAAGGAGTCTTAACCTCAGAACATTTATGCTAGAAGAGTAGTGATTGAAAAAACAGATGTTAATATATATTTATATATGTCATAAATTTATTTATATTAGACATATATTTATTTATTTATTTTTAGCGCAGTTTTAACTTAAATTATAAAGAATTATAAAATGCTGTATATATATATACATATTGTATATTTATGTTTAGTACGCACTCTATTTGTATGGGATATATTCCCAAAAACAAATAAATTATTTGATTTGATTTGATATTTATATAACACAAACCTATACCTAAATAAAAACCTAAATCGTTTTTTGCCCTTACAAAACACACTAAGCTATCTAATCACTTTACGTTATTAAGGGGGCGAAGTTAGCTCAGTGGTAGAGCTCTGGACTAATATACTCGAGGACCTGAGATCAAATCTCGAGCAAGGACTAAAGATTTTTATCTTTAATCTTAGAGTCTTTGTTCGTGGGTTGAATTCGGCCTCCCCGACCGTCCCTAGGCCAACCCAGCCCTTGGTGCTAATGACCCTAGCTGTCAAAACAGCAAAGGAGAAAATCAGACGGCCGGAGCATAGTACTGACCACACTATCTTCCTAGTGTGCCGTATCATGAATCAATTCTTCTATAGTAACTGCCCCTCAGGGCCCTCGTGGCCTGTTTCGGGACAGATTTTTTTGTCTACATTATTATTATATATCCTGCTAAATAATTTTTTGTCTACATTATGATTAAATATCCTGCTAAATAATTTGTTGTCTACATTATTATTATATATCCTGCTAAATAATTTTTGTCTACATTATTATTATATATCCTGATAAATAATTTTTTGTCTACATTATGATTAAATATCCTGCTAAATAATTTTTTGTCTACATTATTAAGATATATCCTGCTAAATAATTTTTTGTCTACATTATGATTAAATATCCTGCTAAATAATTTTTTGTCTACATTATTATTATATATCCTGCTAAATAATTTTTGTCTACATTATTATTATATATCCTGATAAATAATTTTTGGCCTACATTATTATTATGTATCCTGCTAAATAATTTTTGTCTACATTATTATTATATATCCTGCTAAATAATTTTTTGTCTACATTATTATTATATATCCTGCTAAATAATTTTTTGTCTGCATTATTATTATGTATCCTGCTAAATAATTTTTTGTCTACATTATTATTATATATCCTGCTAAATAATTTTTTGTCTACATTATTATTATGTATCCTGCTAAATAATTTTTTGTCTACATTATTATTATATATCCTGCTAAATAATTTTTTGTCTACATTATTATTATATATCCTGCTAAATAATTTTTTGTCTACATTATGATTAAATATCCTGCTAAATAATTTTTTGTCTACATTATTATTATATATCCTGCTAAATAATTTTTGTCTACATTATTATTATATATCCTGATAAATAATTTTTGGCCTACATTATTATTATATATCCTGCTAAATAATTTTTTGCCTACATTATTATTATATATCCTGCTAAATAATTTGTTGTCTACATTATTATTATGTATCCTGCTAAATAATTTTTTGTCTACATTATTATTATATATCCTGCTAAATAATTTTTGTCTACATTATTGTGTATTATTATTACATATCCTGCTAAATACTCTATGCTGCTACTCGTCCTCATAATTTAGTCACTGTGACGCCAGCAACCACGTGTCTGTGTGTATACTTTCACTCCTCACGCCCCATTGACTGACATATCCATTATGTGGCTTCATGTCATCTTGACAGCTAAGAACTTTTTTTTTTTTCTCTGCACCTCGTTTTAATAATATTTTTTTTTCTTTTACTTTCTTACGACGTTGTTCTACAGCTGAGATCCCGGAGCTGAACATCATTTCTACAATTACGCCCCGTTCTCATGACTCAGCCACGGGTAGTAATATTCAAGTAGTTACCTGCATTACATAATAACATTTACCAAGATGTAATTGGACTGAGACGTTCATCCAACATTCATTCATAAAGAATAATAACATCAGCATTCATACTTTTTCTGGGCAAAAAACTTTATTTTCTCTATAATACTCTTCAGAAAAATTACTTAAATTTAATCAACTTCTAACCACCTCTATGGAGTCTAGAGCTTCGATAAACAAATGTATAAATATCCATGAGCTTGTATACTTGCTGCTACCCGGCGTGCTATGGCTGCACCTACTTTCTGCATCTAGAAAAGCAAAAATAAATTAAAAACTAAATAAGTAATATTAAAATTTAATCATGCAAATCTGTAACTGTTCGGGTTCACGGTTTCCAACCCGTGACCTCCGAACTGTGAGTCCTAGACGATTTTAACCTAGCCCCCCCGATTTTAACACTCCCTGGATCAAGACCTACCTGTGTGTCAAGTTTGGATTAAATCGGACAAACGGTGTGGATTTGTATAAGGAACAAACAGACAAACAGATAAACAGACAGACACGTGATTTGTGTATATATATATATATATATATATATATATATATATGTATATATATATATATATATATTATTTTATTTTTATTTTAACGACCCTTTATTAGTAACTACGAATTTTAGGACGGGTTATCTATAGGTTACCACCCTTTTCTAGCCAGGACAGGTCTGGTGCCTTTTCTTTTTTCTAAAGAAAAGCCACCACCTATAGTGGGAATCGAACCCACGACCCTTGGCACAGAGCTTTTTTAGTTCTTATTTGGCCTAAATTAAACTTAATAATACTAGTAATACATAATATATTTTTTTTAATTAATTACAGGTGCTACGACTGCCAGGGTCATTAGCACCTACATAATGTATTTATTACTAATATTATATTGTTAAAACATGTACAATTTATACAATGTTATGCAACAAGTCATATAAGATTAATAAAAGTTTGGTTTAATTCCATTAATGGTATTATTGCTTGTTTTCTCCTTGTAAATAAATATTTTTGTGCCGGTTGCATAATATGCAGCCTAACTCCCAGATGTTGGCCTTGTAGATATCCGCAGGATTTCGAGGACATCAACTATCCTGCAGGATGCATGTCCTTCCAAGGATACAATTTGTGTCCTGTATTCTTGACCCGAAGCTATAAATAGCAGGCTTATAATTTGCGATATTAAAACTTTCAGGATTTTATTATGTTTATAAATTTTAATGTTTCACGGCTCAGTAATATATATATATATATATATATATATATATATATATATATATATATATATATATATATGTATATATATATATATATATTTACACACACACACACACACACACACATTTGTCCCGTATCAAGGTACGAGGGTTGATTCTTTAAGAAAGAAAACCTAACAAGACGAGAGCAAGTTATTCTGTCGAGACTTCGCCTAGGACACAGTTTCCTAACGCACTCCTATCTAATGGAACGACAAGACAGACCTATTAGCACATGTTGTAACGAGACATTAACAGTTAAATACATACTTACTCACTCCAGATTACTAAACCACCTAGCAATTCCTCACGACTTTCTAATCAAAAATTATATAGCCCCATATATTAATATCATACTATCTCAACTATAGGTCAACCAAAGATGTCTCTGAATAAAAGATTTGTTCTGAACCAACCGAAATCTGTCCAGTGAATACCTAAAAAGTAATTTCAACCTATTTTAAGTCTTCAAAAAGACAGAATATTATTTTTTTTTCTTTAAATTATTGATTCAGCTGGTAATAGCAAACCTTAAATGGTCATGTTATTCAGAAATTAACCAAGTGCCTTATTTTGCAAAAATTAGGCCTTATTTACTTTCAGCTATTTAGGTGTCAGAAATTATATCTATATCTATATATATAAATCTCGTGTCCGTTTATTTGTTTGTTTGTTCCTTATACAAATCCACACCGTTTGACCGATTTTGACCAAAATTGGAATAATGGTAGGTCTTGATACAGGAAGTCTCGTAAGCTAAGTCAAAAATTTCTACGAGCTGTCTGTCTGTATGTTTGTTCCTTACACGAGTTCCCCCTTCACCCTTCTTCCGATTTTGACCAAACTTGGTACACAGGTAGGTCGTGATACGGGGAGTGTCATAGGCTAGGTGAAAAACGTCTACCAGCTGTCTGTCAGTATGTTTGTTCCTTATGCAAATCCAAATCGTTTGACCGATTTTGACCAAACTTGGAATAATGGTAGTTCTTTACACGGGGAGAGTCATAGGCTAGGTTAAAATCATCTATGACTTACAGTTCGGAGATCACGAGTTCGAAACAATGAACCCAAATTGTTACAGACTTTAATATTAATTATTTGGTTTCTAATTTATTTTTGCTTTTATAGATGCAGAAAGTAGGTGTAGCATAGCACGCCGGGTAACAGCTAGTTATAAATAAAAACACCATGAAAATGGTTGGAAAATATTGTATAGTATTATGAAAAAATACTTGAACAAGAATAATTAACTGAATCTATGTGATATTGGTATTTTGGGTAATTTTCTCAGAACATTGAAACTGTCTCTTGGTTCCTTTCTGATTAACATGACCCAAATAACAGTTTTATATTAATTTTACTATTAGTTTACCCTTCTCCTATATATCCTGAATCCCAGATCTTCCTATTCCCGAGGATTCTCCTGGAAGATAAAGGACATTCCTAGTCCAATCTGATTCTACCTGGAACTATTCCATTCATTACACTTTTTTATTTAAACCTTTCCAGTCAACAATTACCCTCACCTTCTCCAGTCAGCAAACAGCAAAGGGAAAGTGAAACCTATCTTTTAATAACTTTTAAAGAAATTTGTATGTACTATTTTTTTTAACGTCAATCTATGACTGGATTATTTTATATTGCCAATAAACATTATTTTATTTATATTTTATATTGCCAATAAACATTATTTTATTTATATTCTTTGTCTGTCTTGAATAAAAAAATATTCACACGATAACTTCCAACAAGTGATACTTATAAGTAATTTTTGTACACAACCATATATATATGTATGTGTATATATATATATATATATATATATATATATATATATATATATATATATATACCCAGTCCAGATAACGAGTTTTTAAAACGAAATTATGTTGTTCAATATAGTAAATGAAGATTTGTTTTACAGACGATAAATTGCTATTATCAGTAGGTAAATTAGGCGAGTTATATTAGCGTTTCGGTCGAGGTACAGTATAGTTTTGCTGTTTCTCTTGCTCGTCAACCGAGATTTAAAAATTTAAGTAAAAACTTTCTTGTCACGACGGAAAATAGTATGGCTGCATTGACAAGATTGACAAGGGGGAATCGTTAAAGAACATTGCTGCAAAGTTTAGGTTAGGAACATCGAACGTATGTGATTGGAAAAAGATCAGAAAACTGTTGTTTCTAAATGATTTCTATGGACAGATTATGGTGGTTGTGACCCATGCATAAACTTATATACAAATATGTAAAACTAGCCGTTTTTAAAAAAATAATAAAAGTGAAATATGTTAGTATGATGAATTTTCATTTATAGGCTAATAAAATAAACAGTTATAATTAAAAACATAAAAAGAGCGACGAAAAATGTTTATTAATTTGTGTTTTTAAGTAAGGTAATATATTGTAGATGTGAGGACTACCTTCAGTCCTGCAACGTGTGTAAGTCTTGCAAGAGTAAATTTTCTCGTTTTTTGCAGTCTGCCAGTATGCGTTCAGGGCCACATTACTCTGTGAGTAGAATCACAAATGAATGTGTTAATAGCGATTGTCCAATTCTAAGCCTGGTTATGACAACTTCTGGTCTCATCTGCTTAAATACAATTGATTATCACGCCTTTCCCGTTTATAAATATTAAATTTGTTTATTTAAATTTAAACATCCATTATAATAACCTTAGAATTTTAGGAAGGGTTATCTATAGATCACCACCCTTTTCTAGCCCTTTATAGGGCTGATGCCTTTTCTTTTTTTCTGACACCACCCCATAGTGGGAATTGAACCCACGACCTTAACACTCCCGGCCACCAGGCCTCCATAAATATTAAATGCGAGCCATCTGAAGTGAACACGTTCCTGGAGCTCGCTCTACTTCCGAAACGCATTCCTGCTTCATAACTTCTTGGAATATAATTTTTTTTAGAAGTTACACCTAATCTCTTCGCCTTCCTGAAGTATAATAATAAGCTTATAAACATACTAATTATATAATTGATTGCTATAGCTGCTAGAATAGTGAAACCCTCCGCCTAGATAACTTGCTAGGCTGCTATTCTAGATTTAGGCTAGCAATGTCCCCGAATCAGGTCAAAGGAAAGAATTCAAAAATTATTGACTCACATTTCACAGGGGGAAAAACTCAATTTACTTCTACATAGTTATTGAACTCCAGAACAGCAAATTTATATGCAAACGCATTTACTTTCAGAAAAAATTTAATTTATCTAAAATAAGCTATGTAAATATTTTTTATTAATTTATTTTTTACCCTGATCCGGCATCTGCGCCAGTAGCGCCGACATCCACGGTGCAGCGGGCAATTTTCTCAACGAGCCTTGTGATGAGAAAATTCCTGCTGCTGTTGGGTTTCGAAACCACCACCATCTCCCGCCTGAGAATCTAAGGCGTTAGGCACTAGACCACGGGGAGACCCTTATTTATTTTATTAAAATAGAATTCTTTTGATTTGCAATTTAACATTAAATATGTTGTTATTATTGTTTAAATATTTCATAAAGAAAGAAAAAAAGGTTCAATTCTGCCAAAAACTTCTTATCTAATAACTTTTTATATTGCGTAGCGTAATCCCAAATTAATTTTATTTTAGGTTTAAATAATGTTTCTAAAAATTGTCAGGTAGCGGATAAGTTCGGGTAGGGAAATCACTTAAAGTTGCGGGCGATTCGAATTATTATAAACTCAGATACATTAATTTTTTTAATTTTACATCATAATTTCAATAAAAATAATTTCCTGTTTTAGAATGTGTTAATCAAATTAAAGAAACAAATCAATTTTGTTTGCTCCAATAGAACAAATTTATTGTGCACATTTTTTTACATGTAAAATTTATAGATTTAAATTTTCTTGATAAAATCTGTGTTTTACTGGAGATATTTTATTTCAACCAGTTGATGAAAAACGGAACTTCTTTGGGCTGGAAGAGCGTTCTTGGGTTTTCACACTAGCTTTTCCATGTGTGTAAGAAATAGATCAACCTCAAAACTCACTGTTTTTTTACGAATCAAGGAATATTGGACACTTTTCGGAATACCTTGTTTTTAAATGTTTGTATATGTAGTATGGGTAGTGCTGTCGACAGTTAAAAAAACAAAATTATCGAAAATAGAACAAAATTTGACCTTGAAGATGACAGTTAGTTTTCACCGGATTCTAGAATTGTCGAATACCCTTCTACTAATAGGGTGAAATTCCTTGATAAGGATTTGCCCGAATTTTTAAAACTTTTTTATAGTCTTTTGGAATGAGGCCATTATGGAAATTTTTGTCGTTATATTTTTGCCCCAAAAATAGGATGTGGCCAAGATAGTGGCTATAGCCCTCGAAATAGGATTTGATTATTATGGCTAATAACATTAACTCTTTAAGGTTGGAGGTCAGCTCTCCCAAATACCTCTTGTGGATGGCAGTCCCATGTCGAGACGTTTATATAGGTAATTTAAAAACACAATTTAAGCAAACATTGGTTGATCATTACGGAAATTCCAAAGCGTTATTACATGTTTAACTACCTATAGTTTAAAAATATTTACAGGCTGAGATCTAAACCCAGTTTTTTTTTTTTCAGATTCTTTAATCAAATAAGGTTACCGAGCTTCATATTCACAGCTTGTTAAGTTAAATCGTCTAATTGAGCCAAGGATTTTAGATAGACAATACACCGTATTGAGGTGTAATGTGAGAGCAAACTGTGATTAATTTCATGACTAATGACTAATGATTAAATGAGTATTTGAAATGTGACTAACGAGTGATGATTGATCAATCATACTTCTCCATGGGCCATAAGAAGAAGAAACCCATCGTTTTAATTGATTGGTTATTGAGGAAGTCTTATCACATATTCCATTGATAAAGACAACTAATTTCCTTGGTTGAAATGCCCAGTTTCTATCCTGAGACTAATATTCCATGATAAAAATAAGATTAATAAAGACGGCGTTAATAGCCTAAGTGTTGATACGTCGTTAAACACAAAAAAATAAAAATAAATAAAAAACAAAAAAAAATAATGAATATAAAAGCGAAAGTGGTTTGGGGGGGGGGCCATGATAGTCCTGTATAGTCACCAAAATCCCAATCTATTCTCCCCATTGACAAAAAGCGGGGATTTTGTTTTCTCCAGGATTTTCCCTACTCCACGCTTTCCACATGATTCCATTGTGTCACCTGCATTGTTATCTATTTTCTTATCTCGTTAAGAACCACTAACGGGGCCTATAAGTAAACACACACACACACACACACATATATATATATATATATATTATTTATTCTTGTAGATGACAAAATATATAAATTCTTTTTGATGTTAGGAGGCATGGGGTCGTTAAAGAGTCATCTTGTCTTCATACTACTTTATTTAGCCCGACATGTTTCGTGCATTTTTTTTCGCACCTCTTCAGGGGCACTTCTTGCTAGGAAGTCCTCTCGTTACCATGTACTCCCTCTGGAGTCTAATGCACGTTAAGATTCCTACATTTATTTATGAAATAAAATTTAGTGCATATTACATAAAGGCACTAAGCAAAAAATAAACACTATAAACTGTAAACTATAATTGTAGTGGTTCTAAAACCTTACAGTGAGAAAATAATAATTTCAGCTTAGTATATATATATATATATATATATATATATATATATATATATATATATATATGTTTGATGTAATTTTTCGTCGCTGGGATAGTATTTTTAGATGGAACGGCATTTTTCTCCAGCGGTGGTACTCCTCCTCACTTCTTCCCGGAATATTTCGATGGATTCATCTCCATCTTCTTCAGCCAGGTACTTGTTTCTTCCTCGGTGGTAGCCAAGGGAATCCCCAGCTACCACCGAGGAAGAAACAAGTACCTGGCTGAAGAAGATGGAGATGAATCCATCGAAATATTCCGGGAAGAAGTGAGGAGGAGTACCACCGCTGGAGAAAAATGCCGTTCCATCTAAATATATATATATATACACACACACACACACGCACACACATACTATGCTCAAATTATTATTTTCTCACTGTAAGGTTTGAGAAATCTATAGATTTGGGGGTCAAAGCCCCTTACCCCCTGGATGAAGGAACACACAATTTCCCTACGTGAGTCTTCATGTACGAATGAAATCATAAGGTGTTTTCCTAAAAAAATTGCATTTTTGCTTCGGCATTGTTTCATTGACAAATTTTGAAATGCATTTAATACCCGATATTACCTATGTTGTTTACGACCTATGTTGATTCATATCAAGCCCCCCCCCTCCCTTTGAAATTCCTGAAAAGCACGCATACTTTCCTAACTCCATATCCTGCATTCCTATAGGAGATATTGTCTTGGCTGATAGCCAGGAAGGACTCTCTCACTTTCCCTCCCATTCTCCCATCCTTGTAAACAGGTTTTGGTCCTTTATCTATTGTCAAACCCCGCCAAAACTAACATAAGCCTTATCTATATTAATTCCGATTATCCCCGTGGTCCATTTTTCTCAGCGGCTTTCACAAACTCTCATTAACCCAGCCTGATCCTGTATGGCTCTGAGGTTGTTTAATCTTACGTTCTCTACGTTCTGATAGTTATTAAAATCTGTGTCTAGATTCTTTAGGTGGTAGTGATGGGTTACTATTATTTAGATCTGTTACTTTTAGCAGTAAATCACCATTACCAGGTTACTGGTAACAACTAGAAATCACAGATACTTATATAAGTTTGACTGATTTTGGCCAAACTTGGTACACCGGTAGGTCTTGATCCGGGGAGTGTCCTAGGCTAAGTCAAAAACGTCTACCAGCTGTCTGGCTGTGTGTTTGTTCCTTTTACAAATCCCCCAGTTTGACTGATTTTGGCCAAGCTTGGCACACAAGTACATAGGTGTTGCTTGATACGGGGAGTTTCGTGGGCTAGGTCAAAAACGTCTACCAGCTATCTGTTTGTTACTTATACAAATCCACATAGTTTGACTGATTTTGACCAAATTTGACACACCAGTAGGTCTTGATTCGGGGAGTGTCCTAGGCTAAGTCAAAAACGTCTACCAGCTATCTGTTTGTTCCTTATACAAATCCACACAGTTTGTCTGATGTTGACCAAACTTGGCACACCGATAGTTCTTGATCCATAGAATATAGAAGTACCCATAGAATAGAGATCTTGGGCCTAGTCATAGGCTAGATCAAAATCTTCTAGCATTGACTGTTCGGGTGTCACGGGTTCGAAACTCTGAACACGACTAGTTACAGATTTTTGTTGTTTAATTTATTTTTCCTTTTCTGGATGCAGAAAGTAGGTATAGCATGGCAAGCCTGTTAACAGCTAATATATGTATAAAATTAAATGCTAGTAAATATATTCAATTATTAAAAGGCAAAAAATAAATAAAGTAAGTAGTCAAAAATGTTTAATGACCCGATTAGATATTGAAACCCGAAATCTAAAAGAAAAGTCCACGCAGGAGCTGCGTAACTAAGCACTTTCCTCAGAATTGGGTAGTGTCGAGTGCATTCCTGAATAATTTGCTTAAAATAACCTATATAGATAAATAAAATAAAAACATAAATAACACCTGTTTCAATTCAATTCAAACATAGTACAAAGTAAATCCCCCCTTCCGATAGACCGATTTAGTTCATTTTTACAACACTTCTTCCTTATTAGATACTGCGTTTCGTTACAGTACAGCAAATTAGTAATTTGGGTCCGGAGTAAACCCCCCCCCCTCCTAATGAACCGATTTAGTTTATTTTTACAACACATTTTTCTCTTTAGTTGGCCAGAAAGAATACCGAGTTTCGTTCAAATACAGCACAAATTATGGCTGGTATTGGCAAATAACTACTTTGGCTCCGGAGTAAACCCCCTCCCCGGATGGACCGATTTTGTTGGTTAACGAATTCGTTCAATCGTTTGATTGGGGAATACTACATACCAAGTTTCGTGGGGAAGAAACAAAAACTCTGGCCGGTATCGTGTTAACGGACACATATATAACTATATATATATATATATATATATATATATATATATATATATATATATATATATATATATATATATTTATATATTATTATTATTTATTATTATTTATATATATATTTTTCCGTGATGAGTGCAACCTCAATAGCTCCTTTCCTTCGGAGGAAAGTGCTAAAAGCTAAACCGCGTGCAATGAAAAAAATAATCTCACAAGATATTTTTTTGTCATTTATTTATGAGCGTCCGCAGCAAAAGCAATCCCCATTAAACAATTTTTATATATAAAGGGTGTGTAAGAAGTAGATGAAATTACTCAAGTCAGTAAAACTAGACCAATAATGCAGTTAAATGCTGCAAGCCGCATGTTTTTATATTTTTTTGTTCCAGACACATGTCGGTTACTTAGAAAACCCGTGTTTCGTTTTCTTCCCTTGAGTATGGTCCTCAACTTGCAATACACCCTACACTTATTTGGCAATGTATAAAATTAAAAAGATTAAACCGCTCAGGCATTCTATAGAATGCCTAGGCAATGTGTGTAATACGATGTACATTCTACACTTTTTATAAACCACTCAGGCATTCTATAGAATGCCTAGGCAATTTATGTAATACGATGTACATTCTACACTTTGCCTAAACCACTCAGGCATTATATAGAATGCCTAGGCAATGTGTATAATACGATGTACATTCTACACTTTGCCTAAACCACTCAGGCATTATATAGAATGCCTAGGCAATGTGTATAATACGATGTACATTCTACACTTTGCCTAAACCACTCAGGCATTCTATAGAATGCCTAGGCAATGTGTTTAAGTATACTACATAAACTTTACTTAGATACTTGAAAGAAATGACGACAGGTTGAATTTGAGTGTTCAGAATCAATGCAAATCACTAAAATAAAGCGTTTTCAGCACCGATGTCCTTCAATGTTTGCACTATAACGTATTTTGATGCACTAAACACGAATCTGTTAAAAAAAAACAAAAAAACTTGCTCTCAACTAGGAACGAAGTTATTAATCACTAAAGTTCACTGTTATGGAGGCTATGAAAGATGGCATAAACAGTGTATCCTTAATGAAGAAGTATAATTGAAATTTAGACTCACCTGTCGTAGCTGACCTGTCGTAGCTGACCTGTCGTAAGCTGACCTGTGACTCGCAGAATTTAATAGAATTCTATTAATTTCTGCGAGTTGGATTGACTAGGGTTTTGATATCTTCTTGAGCGAGCGTAGCGAGCGGAAACGCATAGCACGTATGCCCACAAGTTGTCCTGGTCATTCTTCCAATTCTCCCAGACATTCTTCTAATTCTCCTAGACATCCTCAGACGCGATGTTCATGGATATAAATCCGCAATCGCTCCGCCGGTAGTTACTCCTACAAGCTGTAAATCCTCTATTTCATACTTTGCCTAAAGCACAGTATGAAATAGAGCTCCAAATTGATGTCACTCATTTTTAGAACGACACAGAAAAACTGTTTCGCTAGGGCCAAGCAAATGACTCGAGCGAGTTGAAACCCCTACTGATGGCAGATCACAAGTTCCCCGCCGTAACTCCAAGCCCAGCGCACAGTGGGGTATTTTCCCTGAAAAACTGGCCAAAAGTCCTTTATGTAAAAGTTATCCGAGACGAAAATGAATTAGTGCTAAAAATACCATAGTTGAATGGTTTGTGCACAACGTGCAAGGCTAATTTTTGACCTGACATTGCCTGTAAGCCTGGTCGACCACAACAAAGTCTACAGTTTTTAATAGAACACTGACTTCTTAACTGTTCTCCGAATATTTATGTATGTAAAAAAATTAATTTTTCACGAGTTGGGAACTTGTATTGCAATTTTGGTTCGGGATAACTCTGAAGCAGATAAACCAGAGCACATTTATTGCTTTTTGATTGACTAGGGTTTTGATATCTTCTTGAGCGAGCGGAAACGCATAGCACGTATGCCCACAAGTTGTCCTGGACATTCTTCCAATTCTCCCAGACATTCTTCTAATTCTCCTAGACATCCTCAGACGCGATGTTCATGGATATAAATCCGCAATCGCTCCGCCGGTAGTTACTCCTGCAAGCTGTAAATCCTCTATTTAATACTTTGCCTAAAGCACAGTAGGCATTCTATAGAATGCCAAGGGAAAGTATGAAATAAGCTTTATTTCATACATTGCCGGCTGGATTTAGGCATTCTATAGAATGCCTGATTATATACTTTGCCGGTAACATATACATTTGTTAAAACAAATGGAATTCAACAAATACATCCAGTTATGCATTAATTATACATGCTTACGGAGCTAATGGCCAAGATGTCGATGCGCCGTTAATGAAAAAAAAATACATATATATATATCCAATTCAAGAATTATACAATATTACATATTTATTCCTTACATATGAACTCCCTTCAGCGGTACATACATAATAAATTACTAGATTTACGAAAAGATCCTGGGAGTCTGACGCCTGTCTCATTGATACCCTCATCTCATCCATGTGCAACAAAAATCGCTTGCACACAGCTATAAACTGGCTTTGCTCCGAGAGAGAACCTATCAGAGCATACTTTCACAAGCACTAGATTGGTACATAACTACGAAGTACTGACCTGGTAGTGGCTTGAGAAATCTCCAAGTTCGGGACCAGTATTTGGAGATAAAATCCCAATTCCCCTGTAATACTATAGAACAGCTTGTAATTCCTTGATCTGGTAGCGATACAGTTACAACACTAGCCTACAGCTGTTAGGCAACAAGTATCTTTAGACATAACTACCGAAAAAACCTGATTGTAATTTTTCTATAATGACTTATATGTGTGCATATATATGTTTATCTATTTCTTAAGACAAAAGCATTTATTTTTGTGATACATGTTCCCACATGATAACGTAAAATATGTAATATGTTTTATATATAGTAATTATTTTTCTGACCCTTTACTTAATTTAGTACTAGGCGGAAGGTGAAATAATAAAACTTCACTAGATATTTACCCTAGCTTTCTTTTATCCCTACAAGTTTCACACACTTTTGGTGTCTCTTCAGGGGAACAAGCCACAAATATAAATATTACAGCCTCTATTTGAGGAGGAAGACCTTCTAGTCTGGTCATGGTCTGAGAGAATACAATATGGTGGAATAATATCAGCTGATCTATAATCGGTATGTCATATTTTTATTATTATTATTTTTATTGTATGGTCATGAATCAGATACCTCTATAGTATCTGCCCCTCAGGGCCCTCGTGGCCTGTTACGGGACTGATTTTGATATATATATACATACATTTTAGTAGAGATCATTTTCAGTATCAAGTAGACAAGATCGATGACCATTTCAAGAAAATGTTCAAAAATTCTTCCACAAACACCACATGAATAGCTGGATTCCATCATAAAGTGCTAGCAGCCTACACATACGATCGGCTTGCTAATACTGTCAAGGTCCTTGCTAGATTATCTATAGGCCGCTGGATGAGAAAGGGAAATCTACAGGAGATTATTGGCCTATTTACTGGAGGTCATTATGATAATCCACTTTTTCATCTTCAATGGAACTTTAATCCCTGAGCACAATTCAAAATGTCGGATTAACCAATCAACACAAAACAAATGTTTTACTTTTCTTAAGCCTTTGTCCTCCAAGGAGTGTTTTCAATATATTTTTTATTAATGTTTACAACATGCTTATGTCGGCACGATGACACCATCCAGAACTTCTGACAAAAATGCCGATTTTCATAGCGTCAAGAAAGCTCAGATCGTACAAATTTGAATATATAGTTATCTCTTCCTGCTCCGTAATCTTTAAAACAAATTTTAAGCTTTAAAAAGTTTTTGATATAATTTGGAATAAAATAACTTTTTATGAAACGAAACCGTTAGAATTCGCTATTCTGGACACTTCCAGGGGCTTTTGCATGGGCAAATTTCATGCAAACAACTAAACATCTTTTGCTTCTTTTAAACGTATGTTGTATGAGAACAAATAGGGTATTTTTCAGCCCGCAAAAGACACCCCGCACCAGTGCGTGAGGAGCAGAGAATGGGTTCATCTCTTTCCGACGGACTTACCAATCAACAATTTTTTGTCTGAGTGTGTCTCTATCTTAAATACCAGCTGATTTTAAATCTTCTTTTACTGTCACTATACATTTAATTGTGTCTACTTTTGTCTGAGTGTGTCTCTATCTTAAATACCAGCTGATTTTAAATCTTCTTTTACTGTCACTATACATTTAATTGTGTCTACTTTTGTCTGAGTGTGTCTCTATCTTAAATACCAGCTGATTTTAAATCTTCTTTTACTGTCACTATACATTTAATTGTGTCTACTTTTGTCTGAGTGTGTCTCTATCTTAAATACCAGCTGATTTTAAATCTTCTTTTACTGTCACTATACATTTAATTGTGTCTACTTTTGTCTGAGTGTGTCTCTATCTTAAATACCAGCTGATTTTAAATCTTCTTTTACTGTCACTATACATTTAATTGTGTCTACTTTTGTCTGAGTGTGTCTCTATCTTAAATACCAGCTGATTTTAAATCTTCTTTTACTGTCACTATACATTTAATT
The DNA here is from genome assembly GCA_946811695.1 of Gonocerus acuteangulatus. NCBI lineage: Eukaryota > Metazoa > Arthropoda > Insecta > Hemiptera > Coreidae > Gonocerus > Gonocerus acuteangulatus. The sequence continues at coordinate 117,952,231 of OX328124.1, read as the reverse complement.
GTGTCTACTTTTGTCTGAGTGTGTCTCTATCTTAAATACCAGCTGATTTTAAATCTTCTTTTACTGTCACTATACATTTAATTGTGTCTACTTTTGTCTGAGTGTGTCTCTATCTTAAATACCAGCTGGTTTTAAATCTTCTTTTACTGTCACTATACATTTAATTGTGTCTACTTTTGTCTGAGTGTGTCTCTATCTTAAATACCAGCTGATTTTAAATCTTCTTTTACTGTCACTATACATTTAATTGTGTCTACTTTTGTCTGAGGTGTCTCTATCTTAAATACCAGCTGATTTTAAATCTTCTTTTACTGTCACTATACATTTAATTGTGTCTACTTTTGTCTGAGTGTGTCTCTATCTTAAATACCAGCTGATTTTAAATCTTCTTTTACTGTCACTATACATTTAATTGTGTCCACTTTTGCGATACTTTAGCTTTCATAAAATATGGCGATTTCCTTCGTTAGTACTAAAGGATCTAGTCTATTGATGTGACCGTAAAATTTTAATCTTCTTCATTTATGTCTGAATGTATGAATTCTTTTATTTCCTTTTTAATACGAAGTCATTATGTTTTTTGTTCAATACTAATTGGGCCTAATAAGTTTCCTTTCTCTTGCTTAAATTTTATTGCGTGTTTCTCTTAAGAACTAACGTTTCAGAAGTATAAAGGCTTTCCGGCTCGATTAGCGTGTTTTAGTTTCTGTTTTCTGTGTTCATAGACATTGATTTGTTAGTATCAAGCCTGTTATAATCTTATATTATTGATACGAAACGTTTATCATTTGCGATGTTTTATTATATACCTTCTGATGTCTAAGGTTTAGTTTCCTGTTTACGATTTTTTATATTTACTAATTTTGTATTTTAAATAAGTATATACCTTGTATTCTAAACACAAATATACCTTTGGGACATTTGTGGCTATATATGTTCTTAACACGTTCCCTAAACTACATGTGGTTCACAAAACGGTACACTGGGACATCTCGCTACGCTCGTGAACCATATGTAGAACACTGGGTATATACAATTTCTATTGAAATATATTCGCTGAACGTATACGTATACGTTTATAGGCAAGCTATAGCTTGTCTGTAAATTAATTAATGAGACTCGCCTTCTTATTTAAATAGAATCACAATTGTATATTGTTATTCACAATATAACTTCCTTCTGAATCCACAAAGCGCTGGAGACGGTTCTTTCACTCCTCATAGAAATACTGGAACCCAGGTACTGGACTAACCCAAAGAGTGAGTTCCCTTGAGGTGATTTTTCAACTTCCTGTAACAGACAAAAGTCACAAGGACTCAATTCAGACGAAAAATGAGGCTTCGGAGACACAGGATTTTTTTTTTTTTTTTTTTTTTTTTTTTACTGGCCAAAAACCTGATAGTATACCGTTGCTCCAAATTGATGTCACTCATTTTTAGAACGACACAGAAAAAACTGTTTCGCTAGGGCCAAGCAAATGACTCGAGCGAGTTGAAACCCCTACTGAAAGCAGATCACAAGTTCCCCTGCCGTAACTCCAAGCCCAGCGCACAGTGGGGTATTTGCCCTGAAAAACTGGCCAAAAGTCCATTTTGTAAAAGTTATCTGAGACGAAAATGAATTAGTGCTAAAATAGTTGAATGGTTTGTGCACAACGTGCAAGGCTAATTTTTGACCTGACATTGCCTGTAAGCCTGGTGGACCACAACAAAGTCTACAGTTTTTAATAGAACACTGACTTCTTAACTGTTCTCCGAATATTTATCTGTGTAAAAAATTAATTTTTCACGAGTTTGGAATTTTTATTGCAATTTTGGTTCGGGATAACTCTGAAGCAGGTAAACCAGAGCACATTTATTGCTTTTTGGCAATAATTAGGCCATTTGTTAATTAGTTTGACCACAAGAGAAAGTATAAAATATATTGGTCTTTTTAACGTCAAATTTGACATAACTCGGAGGTTTTTGTTATACTTCCAAGCATTTCCAACCTGTTGTTTTTATATGAATATTTAAAGGAAGTATTCAGCTTTAAGAATATATTATCATAAATCGCGGATTCGCGCGGATGTGAGTGTACATGCCAGTTAATGCCAAAGTTCACGAAAGCATTTCTTATGCTTGTCGTTTTCCGGAGTCAAAATAATGACTAGACAAAATGTATTTGACGTCATATGTTAAAGAAATGAACTTTAATTATAAAGAACAATTAGATGTGCTAATAGCCTCACAAAAAAAAAAACTAGAATAAAATAAAAATAAAAATAAAAACTAGAATTTGGCTAGAATTCTTTATTAAGATATGACGATTATTCTGAAAACCAAATGAATTAAATCAAGCACATATAAAAGGAGTATAAAAAAAATGACGTTTGGCTTCAGGGTAGATTATTGTTCCCAAGGGCAAAAATGAGACATGGGCGACCATTTTATAGATTCTAAGAATCCAATGGGCGCAGCCGAAGACAGTAAGGGTACGTTCATGGTGAGGATTGATTCTGCGATGCTACAATAGCTACTCCTATGAGCGCTGCCCTGATGTATTCTACATCGATGGAGGGTGTTCATGCTGACTCACCATTGCATTGGTTCTTGCTGGGAGTAAAGTAACCTTCAACAAAAAAAGCTCTGCTTATGTTAGTGAGAAAAAATGAGCCTTTACAATTAGTTCACGATGTTCCTGACAAAGAAAAAGGGATTGGTTTCTTACTCGGAAAAATTAATGGAATCCTATTAATTTTAGCGAGTTGGATAGACTAGAGTCGCTTAAATTAATATAATTCTATTAATTGAGAGTTGGATTGGCTAGAGTTTTCTTACATCTTCTTGAGCGATTGGAGCGTAGCGTAGCGAGCGGAAACGCATATCATGTAATGCTTAATAAATGTAAAAGATCCAAAAACGAGAGAGAGAAAGGAATAAAATATGTTTGTTTACAAATATCGTTGTTTGTTATCCTTCATAACCTGCAAAACAGTCAACTTTAATGCTTAATAACTTTTTCATAGTTGAGAGAATTGATTTTGATCATATTAACCTTTTTATTAATAAATATTACTTGCCATTATCTAATATGAATTATAACCGTAGATAACGAGTCAAGTAGTAAAAGATAACCAGCAAAGAACCTATAAGCTAATCAGTAAGCTTATCAGCGAGTACGGGTAACTGTTATAAATCACTGCTGCTACTTCAAAAGTAACTGGATGTAGTCTTTGCAAAAAGACCCAATTTTCTTTCATCTCGACAACGATATAACCAAAAAAGAATAATCACACAAGATGAAGTAATGAGAGAGGGTAGGTGACCTGCGCACTAGAGTCCTTTTGAAGGAACCAATCACAGTCAGGCCCACATCGCGGCTTCCCTCCTCACTGCGAGGAGAAAACAAAATATTTGTTCTTCCCCGCGGTCACTGCGCGGGTGCGAGAATAGCATCGGAAGTAAGGATCCTCACTATGAACACTCCCACCTTAATACATGTGTTTGTTTTACAACGGGGCAGCGCTCATCGGAGTAGCTATCGTAGCATCGCAGAATGAATCCTCACCATGAACGTACCCTAAGAGAGAAAAGTTCCATACTACTACTGGTTCAATGGAATTGCTGTATGCTACACAGATGTTTTTCTGAAGGTAATCCTCAAGCTGGTGATATATTAAGAATATAACGAGGATATAACTAGCTCCCATCCCGTGCAAATAAATACAAGGATGCTTATTCAAAATTTACATTACTTTCTGAGTGATTTGAAGGAAGTGGTGTATGTGTAGGTGTGTTTGTGTGTGCGTGTGCGTGGGCGTGGGTGGGCGATTGTGTGTAGGCGTGACTGCATGTGTGTGTGTCATCTGTTAACATTGATACTCAATGTATAAAAATATATGTATTATACCTAACATTAATAAATTATTTAAAACAAAAAAATCCTATTATTGCCTTAAAACCCATTACTGAAATAATATATTACCCATTTTTCAGAGTATATGATCAAAGAAAATGGATTAAGCATCACAAATATTTTTGGCCAAGAATATCAGTCCTGTACCCAACTGTGCAGCGTCTCCAGTTTTGCTAGATCGAATACTACACGGAGAAAAAAAACAGGCTGCCGGCAGCCTGTTTTTTTTTTCTCCGTGTACCTTGCCAGTCCTTTTTAATAAAAACACATTCGTACTTGCCGGGTTGTTTTCATGATTTATTCAGGGGACAGGGAATATGTTAAATATCTCAATTAATGTTATGAAATCTGTGGAAGTGGATATTTGGTGGTGATATTTCAAAGCCTAATACATTTCCTACTGAAAAATGTCGATTGCCACTCACGCTTTTTGCATGAATATGCTTTAGCGATGCCATTAGAGCAGGAACAAACCAGATATGGAAATAAATCAAAGGATATTAGTAGCCAACCGGTGCTATTTCCGCGTACGAAAACAGTTTTCGAGCCACGCCCTATCCAGAAAGACTAAGCTCCACTTGTACAAAACTCTAATTCGGCCAGTCCTTCAGTATGGCTCTGAGTCTTGGACAACCTCTCAATCCTGTGAGCACGATCTCATGGTGTTTGAGAGAAAGATTCTGAGGAGGCTATATGGAGGCAGACAAGTAGCTGGACAATGGAGGCGTCGAACTAATCAAGAGCTGTATGGACTGTTCGGAGAGCCAGACCTAGTCCAGTTAATGAAAATGAGTAGATTAAGATGAGCTGGACACGTAGCAAGAATGGTCGAGGGGGACATTCCGAAGAAACTCCTCACTGAACCTCTCTACAGGGGCCGAAGAAGAGGAAGACCAAGATTGAGATGGTGTGACCGTGTGGCAGAGGATGCTAGGTCTATCCTGGGAGTCAGAAATTGGATGGCTTCAGCACAGGATAGAGACAATTCGAGGAAGCTGTTGGAGGAGGCCAAGACTCGACATCGGGTTGTAGCGCCGTAACGATAAAAATAATGCTTTAGCGATGACTTAACTGAAAAAAAAGTAATTAAAAAGGGTTTTTGCTAATGGACACATTAATACTTACTAATGGATAGATTAGCTTTAGCGAAACAAATCTTTCCTTTCTTTGATATCTCTCTGAATAATGTATACAAATTTGTTTGACCTTATGGTATTACAAATAAGTTAAAAGTTAAAATATACTTTGATGTTTTCAGCAAAAATAGAAATAGGTTAAGGAATAAAATTGAAATTTCTATACCAGCGGGGTGACTTTGGTTCAGTGGTGGAGCAGTCGACTAATGTTTTGAAGGACCAGAATTCGAAACTCGGAAGGCAATAAAGATTTTATCTTCTTGTGTCGTCGTTCGAGGGTCGGAGTCGATGTTCCAGACCGCCCCTGGACCCATCCTGCCTTTATTGGGTACCTGAAAAGGGGGAAATCAGGCGGCCGGAGCATACTACTGACAAAACTATCTAAATAATGTTCTGTATGGATAAGAGGCCCGAATAACTGGGTATTCGAGGCCTAATAGAGGACTGATTTTTTTCTTCTATTCCTAGTATTTCAAATCACACAGGTTTAGGGATCAAATGGAAAAACGCTATTCGGTATGGGGGGGGGGGCTTTTTACTAAATTCTCTTTTGAACGTTTTCCTCGATTTAAGGCTGTGGAGTTTATTAAAAAGATTGGATGATCGTGAAGTTTTTTAATGAAACTTTTGATAGTTCTGGCTAAATGTAATATAAATCGGATATTTATGTAATGCAGGGTCAAATTGGATGAATTTCCTATATGTTCGTAACAATTACAGGTAGTCTGGTATGTAATGTACATAAAGTAGTATTACAAAATAGTAAATTATAGTAATTGCAACCAGCGAAATATAAAGAATAATGACAACAAAATAATATCAAATGATAACAATCAATGAATCCTAATTTGGTTTTGAACATTAACTGATTAATGTGTGGGGTAGTGTTTCTGCTTCTTTAAGCCAGATTGTACACTGTTCATTTTTATTTAAAACTAGTTGTTACCCAGTGTGCCATGCTACACCTACTTTCTGTCTATGACTCTCCCCGTATCAAGATCTACTTGATACCTAGTTGTCTATACCCAGTTACGGAAATCGGTCAAACGATGTGAATTTGTTTTAGTTCATAATGATACCTGCAGAGGCCAGCACAACAGCACTTCATCTAACAGCCGACAGAGGCCAGTAGTAGTCGATTCAAAATGGCCGTCACAATCTGAATGGTTCAGTATAGCCAATTTTTCTTGAACAAAACTTTTGACTAAATTTTGAAATTTGACTATTTTGACCTAGCCTAGGACATTTCTCGCATCAAGACCTACCTGTGTGCCAAGTTTGGTCAATATCGGTCAAACGGTGTAGATTTGTGTAAGGAACAAACAAACAAATAAATAAACAGAAAAAAAGACAGACACGTGATTTATATATATATATATATATATATATATATATATATATATATATATATATATATATATATATATAGATTTGCTGGATTGCTGTCCTTTTCTCGTTTATAATCATACTTGACTTCGTGTGTAGAATGTTAAATAACTCCAAAGCTGGCTCAAATTATTTATGATCTAACATTATTGCAGCTTTGCGTCGAAGGGCATGCGTTATAGACACAGCAACATCCAACAGCTAATAGATTCAGCTTAAGAGGCAAGCCTATAACTAGCAGCAGATATCTAGCTCAGGTGGCAAGCTGCATAACTCTTTATGGAGAACCTTGCAATTCCTGTCAACTCCTGGAGGTCTTTCTTAATGAGATTCTAGGCGCAAGGCTCTTATAGGTCAAGGAGTTGCATAGAGCAGGCTTGCAATGCGGTACTGAACATATCCAAAGCACAAGTGTTCCTTGGCTGTTAGATTTGTGAAATTACCATATTTTTCTGCGATCTATCAGAAAGGTGTCGTCTACGCTCTGTTGAGAATTGTCACAAGAGAGCGTAGACGACAAGCAGTTGCTAGGCAGGTGTAAAGACATTACCCTAGCAACCAACCGGTCGAAGCTAGTTTTGCTACACATTCTTCGTGGCAGACACACGGTTGCTATAGGATGGTATATGGCCGGGTCTACACCGCTTGAGCGCTTGAAGCTTGAACGGTTTTAAAGCGCTCTTGTTTCATTACGTCCATATATAGGCTTGCCATATTTTTGGCGAGTAAAACCGAGACACATTAATGTGGGATGGGTGTGCCGCGGGGGGGGGGATGGATTAAAAATTATATAAATCAGAAGAAAAATGGTGAGTTTTAAGCCTCGCAAATAACAGTGGGGAATCTGGAATCCTACATTGTTAGTCTGCCTACTTTTTAAAAATAAAAGGAATTTTGCTGGTAAATTGCCCAGCCAAATATTAGAGAGACTGGCCGCTGGTTGTGCAGGTACTTCCAGCATTTGCTCACAGATTACAATTAGAATAATTCTCACTTCTTACGTAGTCAAAACGTTTGATAGTAGTAAAGTAACCTATTCATAAAATATTCTTAAAAACATAAATTCATTATTTTTTTCATCTTACATCTGTTTCCGGGGCATTGGTAAAACCGTGTGGGACACCAAGACATGAGTAAAATACCGGGACTGTCCCGGTCACACCGGGACGTATGGCAAGCCTATCCATACAGCGCGTTAACATACGCCTGGTTTTTGCATGTTCTACCTCATTATCAATATAAATCCTACGGACATAGATGGTACTATAATCGATTACAGAACCCAAAACACTAATTTGACTATGTCAGCCGTAATATTTGTTATATTTAAACGAAACTTGGTATTCGTAGTGGTAATATAGAGAGAAAAGTGAGATATAAAAATGAACTAAATCGGTTCATTAGAAGGGGGGGTTTACGCCGGACCCACAATACCAATTCGCCACTACCAGCCGTGATTTTTGGTATATTTCGATGAAACTCGGTATTCGTAGTGGTAATCCACAGGTAAATAACTGTTGTAAAAATAAACTAAATCGGTTCATTAGGAGGGGGGGTTTACTCCGGACCCACAATACCAATTCGCCACTACCAGCCGTGATTTTTGGTATATTTCGACGAAACTCGGTATTCGTAGTGGTAATCTACAGGTAAATATGTGTTGTAAAAATAAACTAAATCGGTTCATTAGAAGGGGGGGTTTACTCTTGACCCAAATTCTTAATATACTCATACCGGTCGTAATTTCTGCTGTATTGTAACGAAACGCGGTATACGTCGTGGGTAACTCATGAGAAAGAAGTGTTGTAAAAATGAGCTGAATCGGTCAATCGGAAAGCGGGGGTTTAATTTGTAATATATTTCAATAGAAAAGCCCGTCAGACGTAGGTTCACAAAGCCGCCGCAAGGAGCGCTTTCTACCACTAGAGTGACTGTATCCTGTTCCTGCGTTAGATCAAAATAAGATAATATGAGGTTTTTTGTATTTATTACGTAGTGTAATAGGTACCATGTGTAAACATAACTCTGGAAGCAAATTATTAATTGATCAGTTACTCATTACAAATTTAAAAGAGAACTATTCATGTTTTTATTTTATTTATGTAGGATATTTTAAGCAAATTGTTCTGGAAAATAGTCTGCACTACCCAAATTCTGAGGAAAGTGCTTAGTTATGCAGCTTCTGCGTGACGGACTTTTTTTAATATTTCTTACAGTTATTATTATTATACACTTAATTTATAATTCTATTAAATCAAAATTTAAGATTTATTATTTTCGTAATGAATTAGGTATGTTATTATTTTTCATGAAACCCTAGAGAGTACTAATCTAAAGATTTTTGGAAACTATGACAAGAACTTCTAGATTTGTTAGATCTTCAAAAGTTTTGACTTCCTATTTTAGATCGATGAGGAAACGAAGAGGCCATGATTAAGAAGGCCTTCCGACTCTCCTAATACACAAATACTAGAAATGGCGGAAGTAGATGTGGTTTAGTGGAGATTGGATTGTGGTGTACGCCATCTTCCTGGGAGGTAATTCTAGAAAATACTTTCCCAACTTTGACTTTGACAGAAGATACAGTGATGATTTATCTTCAGAGGTATTTTGGCATGTCTGATACCCATTGCGCAGGTGCTTGCTTAAAATCGGTGGTTCAGGTATGCAAGGGATAAATATAAAAAATGACAAATTAGCTTATACCTTGTCTTAATTAACTGATTACCGGGTCTGTGGATGAGTCAAAATAAGGCACTAGATTGTTATTAAAAATAAAATCCCTTCTCGGGAGAAAATAAAAATATGAAGTATCCACTTTGCACATTTCGCAATTTATTGTAAGAAAAAAAGTAGAAACTCTCAAAAATACTGCACCATCGATTTTGCGTTTTGTTACTATCATAGGCGTATATAAGGGGGGGGGCACAGCCCCACTTCCCTGAAATTTTGATTTGATCGGTAAAAATGTGACATATACCCTTAAAAGTAAATTAAATAAGATAACTTAGTTAATAAAAAATATTTTAATTTGTGTGTAATAGATTTTTAGTTGGCTAAAACTATTCCAAGTTCTAAATTGTTAGAATTCCATACCCCGGAAATGGTCTCAGCCCCCCCCCGAATTTTCCCATCCTCGTCCGAATTTTTTTTCTATATACGTCCATGGTTACTAAACTTGTCCTGGATTTCGATTTACGCAGCTCATCGATATAAAGTCAGCCTATAAAGGTTCACACTATGTTAGATCTGTTAGTCTTGACGGGGGTAGTCACGGTAAAATGTGACCAATAATAATATTAAAGACACCGAAAATAAACCGTATAGACATAAAAAAAACATTGAATAGGAGATCCAGTTAGGTTATAATAAAGTATTCCAACATGTAAAAAAGTCCGACTCGCAGGAACTGCGTCATCTTAGCGCGGTTACATCTAGAAGAAATGGAATAGATTAGCATCACAAATCACAGGAAACTGACAGTAGTCAACTTACACAGTAGCGGATAATTCTTAATCTGTATAAATCAATACAATTATGCACTGAAAACGTACTTACTCTTCGACTACTGCTGAGAAGACTCTATTCTAAACAACCAAAAATTCCTTGTCATTTTAAGTATCTTGTTTTACTAGCAAATTCGTTTTACTGTTATAATCAACTGTAAATATGTGCTTCATGGCGAATTAAATTCCATTCTGTCGTGGGTACATCTTTCTATAAAATAAGAAATAACGGTAACTTCAGTTTGAAGCTATGAGGAAGGTTATATAGATGGAGAATTCAAAACAACCTACGTAATCATGATTAGCCACTGCCATCATGATCACCACAGCCACTCCAAACTTATTATGAATAACTTAGACCGTTTCTTAGCTTATTTTACTACAATACTAATTTTACTGATAAATGCAATTTAAAAGTAGAAACAACCAATTAAAAAGTGAGATAAAGAAAGAGAAAAACCATTTTAAAACAACAAAACAAACACTTTTTAAGTTTTAAGCGCTTATATCTCTCATTGACGTTGCCCCATCGAATATTGCTTCAGAACCTTTTTTGTAGAGAATTTAGTAAGCATTCGAATGGTCACGTTCCACTTATTACGATTTCCCAATCGTTATCGAGATATTTACGAAAAATGTATGGAGATCCGAAAACTTTTCATGTCTATTAATAAAATATTTTTTTCGCATACTTCCTTATATCCAAAAATAACCAAAATTTAAATATCTTAGTTGGGACTAATTTCCAAGATGTAGAAAATATTTCAATTGAATCCCGCGATTCTAAGTACTCAAAAAAATAATGATTTACAAAAACATTGATTCAACTTATCCCAGAAACGGTTAAAGCTATCGCCTTGAAAATGGTTCCATTCGTTTTCCTAGCCCAAGAAACCTATATAACAAGTACCTGCAAGCATATGAACTCAAAAACGTAAGCGTTACAATTTTTTTTGCACGAATTTCGCCCCAAACACTATCTTCTAGTGGGCGGATTCTGCTGGTTAACGAACTTGACCTTTCAAATTAGACGACAGATTTTTGTACCAAATGTCAAAATCGGACCATTTTTGAGCTTGCTAGAGAGCGAACGGACAAGCATATATATAAATATACACACACACACATGTATATATATATATATATATATATATATATACAAATTTTAGCCACCTATATTTTCGTGATCTATAGGGTCTGAAACGTGAAAGTTTCTAGTCGGCACTTCCGGATTGCGTCATGAGGTCAACCTCATCAGCGGGTTCTCCCTATGGAGATAGGGAGTAACCGCGCTAAAAAAAAGTCCATTTTAGCTCATGAAACGTGAAATTCAGACTACAGAGAGAAAAATATGTTACATTTATTTATTTTCTTGAGAGTTTCGCAACTTCAGGGATTAGCTCATGACATAGAAAATGCTCGATGTTCAGTCAAATGTTATATATGGGTTCAGCCAAATGTTCAGTCAAATGTTCAACTGAATATGTTCAGTCAAATGTTCAACTGAATATGTTCAGTCAAATGTTCAACTGAATATGTGCAGTCAAATGTTCAACTGAATATGTTCAGTCAAATGTTATATATGGGTTCAGTCAAATGTTCAACTGAATATGTTCAGTCAAATGTTCAACTGAACATGTTCAGTCAAATGTTCAACTGAATATGTTCAGTCAAATGTTGTATTCATTGTTATGTATTTCCATTTTATATGTGTACCTGGGCGAAACGCTGTCAATGCAGGGTGCTCATAAATAAATTATATATAAAAAAAAAAAAAAAAAAAAAAAAAATGTTATACACATATGCCTGTGCCTTTATATACATATGTATACAGATACATTCAAGAAATTCCCGATTACACGAAATCTTAAACAAAGCCCCAAAATTTGAATATATACACATTTATAACTATATAAAAAACTCCTTGAAATTGAGAGCTTCATTAATTCCTGATTGACACAATAATAATAATAATAAAAACACACACAAAAAAAAAATCCAACATTTAATATTAAGTAATCCATTTTTTGCACTGTTTTCTCTATCTAAAAATAATTTTTAATAATCACTTCTTGGTTAAGAAAGTGTATTTTATATTTAGTACATGTATAGAAATACTCCTTAAATTTAATGCATAGAAGATGTAATTATTTTCATTTATTTTAAGTTAAACTTTATTATTTCACAAAGTATCTGTATGTAAATAGAACATATGTGTAACTTTTATGTTGGGGTATGTTTATGAATATATTACTAACATAGGACTAAAAGCATTATATAAGGTCAACTCCTTGCAATGGGGAAACCCTGTATGCAATAAAAAAAAAAAAAAAAAAAATACAGATACATTCAAGAGCACGCTTATCAAATAAAATAAAAATAACAAAATAAAATACAAAAATATGTGGATTTATTAAAAAAAAAAGATGTAAATAAAAAATAAATGGGTGTTATCACTTTATCAAAAAAAAGTTCGATTATTGTGTTTATGTATGTACTACCTTCAGTCAATAAATTGTGAAGATCTTGAGGAATGTCTAGGTCACTACAACGTCAACAAGACATCAGCATGTGTCTCATTACAACTTGCACAGGTTGACCTCTGCTTATTAGCGCGGTTCCTCCCTCCCTCATAGGGCGGAACCCCGCTTATAGGGTTGATACAATGAAACAATCCGGAAGTGCCGACTAGAAAATTTTCAGAACCTCTGGAAACCGAAAATGATGGTAGTTCAAATTTGTATATATATATATATATATATATATATATATATATATATATATATATATATATATATATTTGTCTGTTCGCTCATTTCTGGCTTCCCTGATGGTCCGATTTTGATGAAATTTGGTACAAAAATCCGTCGTCCAATTTGAAAGATCAAGTTCGTTAACCAGCAAAATCCGCCCACTGGAAGATGGCATTTGGGGCGAAAATCGCGCAAAAAAAATCGTAACGCTTACGTTTTTGAGTTCATAAGCTTGTAAGTACTCTTTTTATAGGCTTCTTGGGCTAGGAAAACGAATGGAACCATTTTCAAGGCGATAGCTTTAACCGTTTTCGAGAAAATTGGAAAAATAATTTTTGAATACCGTTTTTGGTTTGGGTACTTAGAATTACGGGATTCAGTTGAAACATTAGCTGCATGTTCTACTTTCATTAAAACTAATATGTTGAAAGTTTTATTACGTTTGGAGTTAAGGAAGGGTTAGAATAAAATATTTTATGAACAGACAAGAAAAGTTTTGGGAACTTCATATACTTTCATTAATATCTCGAACACGGTTGGGAAATCGTGGTAAGTGGATAGAAACTATTTGAAAGCTTTCTAAATTCTCTACAAAAAATATTCTAAAACTATTTTTGATTAGGTTATGTCAATCGGAGAAATAAGTGCTTAAAACTTCAAATACGTCTGTTTTTGTCGTTCTTTTTGTAATTTTTGTCTCTTTCCCTTTGTTTTTTATTGCTTTTTATTTTTGTACTTTCTTATGTTGGGAAAATTCTGTGTGTAAAACAGGATATGAAAAATGAGACCAATTTTCTGTTGCTAGAAATAATGTAAATTTTGGGAACTTTCATTAATATCTCGAAAACGGTTGAAAATCTTGGTAAACGGAAGAATACCATTAGAAAGCTTATTAAATGCTCTACATAAAAGGTTCTAATGAAAGTTTTGATTAGGCGATGACAATCGGAGAAATAAGAGCTTAAAGCTTTAAAGTAATTGATTTCGCTTATTCGAACTGTTCTTTTTGTCTGTTTTTTATTCCTTGTTATTTTTTAATTGCTTATAGTTGGATAATGTATTCGAAAATAAAACAGGTTTAGTAAAATAACAAAAACAATTTATTGTTAGAAATATAGAGTTCCAAGATTCCAAGACCTTGTAACTAGCGGGAAAGTTTCTAGTGATGCCGACCCTTCCAGGTAAGATTGTAAATCCTACCTTTCAAGACTGTTGGAACCAAAACAATAACTGTCGGGGTTCGGTCACTGCTACTTTTATCGTAAAAATGGTTTTATTGTGCCGACGTTTCGGCTTGAACTTCAAGCCTTCATCAGGGCTGTAAATACAAGTAGGACATATTTAACACTAATATATGCACATATCTATGTAAATATACCTAACATATATATATATATATATATATATACATATAATATATATATATATATTTATATATATGCATATACACATACACATATACACGCACACATATGTACATATATATGCCCACATACATACACATATGGGGTATGTATTATTAAATAGCAGTGACCGAACCCGGACAATCCCTACCTTGCATCATCAACGGTCAACGATCTCCTCTCAACAAAATAATAACTGCTTCTATTTTAATCTTTCGAAATTAGGGATAAGAACGGAACCGCGCTAAGATGAGGCAGTTCCTGCGAGTCGGACTTTTTTTACATTATGTATGAATCTGTTGGACGGCAGTGTAACATTTGACATAAGATAACATGTATTTAAGCAGGAAAATAGAAAATTAAAACACGGACCAGACGTTTCCTCTATCATCCACAAACATTTCATCAACCTGTATGTTTATGATTACATTTCGCGCCCATATTTCTGCAACTCTAGTTGCGTGTAACCCCGCTATAGATGAGGAGTTTCGCAAAGCAGCTGTGAGAATGCGGGCGTTGGTTTCTCCATCCTCCTAGTTCTCATGGAAATACATCAAGGACCCACGCATACCTCTGCGACTTAAGGCTGTATCATATACAATCGACTTTAGCTATATTTATATATCGATATAACGTATTCACAAGGAATTGTCGCAAAAGTGTAGCGACCAATAGGTCAAAGATAAAAAACCGAAAGTGACTTTGATTTCATTGTCCAGAAAAAACAGGTGCATTGATGTAGACTTGACACACAACGTTGATCTGGAAATACGAAACTATATATCTTACTTTTCACCACATAAACCTATGCTTACTATCACTGAATGTAACGTATTGGGCATATACAATAAAAGGACACTTGTATCAGATAACCTGTTTTATTATAATAATTTGGATAATTTTAGGGAAATAATAAAAAAAAGTGGGCCTCTCGCTAGCTGCCACTAGCTTCGTCACAGCGGATAAGTAGTTAGTTTAGTGCTTTAAATAATGAATCTTCAAAATTAATGCTGCTACCATCATAGTTGAAATGAACCGCAAACAAAAATACTATTATGAAATGGATACAGTACGGTAACAGCTGACCTGTTATCGTCCTTGGAACGCAGGCTGCCTAGGTGTGCCTGCTCTCTTTAAAACAAACTAAAAATTCGAACTCCTCTAAAGATACTTAAAAATTTGAATATCAAAAAATCCTTTCTTAGCGAGTGTTTATATTCTAAAGGGAGTGTCCTTGAAAAATTTCAAACTTTTCTGTCAAGTGGTTTGGGCTGGGCGATGATAGGTCAGTGAGTGAGTGGTATTTGACAAATATATGGCAGGTAAACACTTCGTTTTGAAGGTATCGTTGTTCTTTCTTTTTTTTTTTTTTTTTTTTTTTATAAAACAGATCTTCAATCACACTTCCTTTCTTCTTTCGTATGTGGTACAAAATTATCTCATAAAACTATGCACATATATATATACACCTGGGTGTGTGTGTATATTAAATCTGTCCCATAATAGGCCACAAGGGGAAAATACTATAGAGATATCTGATTCTTAAACCATAAGGAGATTATGTGGTCAGTGTTATGGTCCGCCCGTCTGATTTTTCTCATTTCAGAACCCCATTAATAGTAGCGTCGTTCGAGGGTTGCATTCAGGGTCCCAGATCGTCCCTAGGCCTACTCAGCCTTTAATGGGTACCTGCAAGGGGGGAAATCAGGCGGCCGTCGCCTAGCACTGGCCATAGTATAGTGTACGGTATGCTGAACAATCAGATACACATACAGTATTTTTTATGGTCAAAATATGACCAAATATAGTCAGCCGCTACTTAGACTCAGCGGGAATCCATCACCCTTCGTCAGGGGAATTGGAATTCTTGAAATGTGGTATATTCTGTGAGTATTTACCAGTCCATTATACCGTTGACCATGTTCTAGAGACAAATTATCTGATGATGAAATGTATAATAAATTTAGTTTCTCTCTTAGGATGCTTTCTACAAGTAGGATTTATCAAAATTCTCTCTAATCCGTTTCAACTATCATTCATAGTACGACGCAGTTCCCCAGCTGAACATTCCTAGTGAATGATGGAACGACCCGAAGATCCAGAAGTCTGTTCCAGATTCCTAGGAGGCTGGTCCCGACAGCATTCCTCGCCAGATACCGCCTTCCGTTCATCGGGAATAGTGAATGTTCGCCATTCATCTCTATGTGTGATGTGTCTTCACAGCTGCTCATTCAGCTAGATTACTGAATGACGGGTCTCTATCGCATTAGCTGGAAGGCATTTCCGGCTGTTGTACAAGAACTCAAAGCCTTTATGCCTAGTTCGCACGAACTACGTACTTGTAATTAGTATTTGTCGCCTAAGCACTTGTACCTATGTGTAAACATATTTCTTACTGAAAAGTGAGAAGTGACAAGACGCTTCAAAAGTGAATAGGAATTGATTTACTAAGCGACAAGTAAGCTCCCATACCACGATGGTACTAACAAGGAAACATCCCCAAGTGTCCGGAGACGATTTTTTTGAAACTTTGTATATTTATTAAACACGTGTAAATAATCTATACGTATTTTTTCATATCGGTCCAATCACACGTTTTAAGGGCGAAAGCACCCTTCCAAAGTACACGTCAAATATTCTAACAAGGGGAATATACAGTGCTGGGGTCTCCGATTTAGGCCATTTTTTTGTGGTGATTCAACATCGAAAAATAGTCGACACGTGTCCAAAACGCCTTAGGAGTTGAGAAATAAAATAAAATAGGTTGAAAATGCTTTATTTTATATATTGTGTTTAGAGAACTATATATCGACATGATTCTTTCATAAATTTATTTGTATAGAGTAGATTAAAGGAAAAATACAATCGTTGAAGAATTATTTATATTTCGTCAAATAAATTCAAAAATTTGCTTACGTTTGACGCAAACTCCTTATACATTTTTCTACACCAAAAATAATAGCAGATTTAAAATCAGCACCCCAAGAAACCCCGATGAGGTAAATATCATGGAAAACAAAAAATAATACTTTTTTCCTCCCCCGAATATTATCTGTTATTTCGGTATTGGAGGAAAAAATTATTATTTTTTGTTTTCAATGATATTTACCTCATTCTTAGGGTTACTTGGGGTGCGGATTCTAAATCTCCTATGATTTTTGGTTTAAAATAATTTGCTAATTCTAGTTTACTTCAAACGTAAGCATATTTTTTAATTCATTTGACGAAATATAAATTATTGTTCGGACCCGGTGGCCTTGAGAGTTAAGGAGTGAGCACTTAACACTCCGTGCCAAAGGGTAGTGTGTTCGATTCCCACTAAGGGTGGTGGATTATCTTTAGAAAAAATAATAAACATCAGCCCTATTCTGGCTAGAAAAGTGTGGTAACCTATAGATAACCCGTCCTAAAATTTGTAGTTAATAATAAACGGACGTTAAAATTTAATTTAATAAATTATTGTTCAATGATTGTATTTTTCCTTTATTCTACTCTATAAAACAAATGAATTGATGAAAGAAACATGTCAATATAATTTTCTAGACACAATAAATAAAATAAAGCATTTTCACCCTATTTTATTTTATTTACCGGCTCCTAAGGTGTATTAGTAGACTATTTTTCGATGTACAATCACCAGAATAAAAATGGATCAAAATGGTTGACCCCACCGCTGTATACTCCCCTTGTTAGAATATTGGAATTGAACTTTGGAAGGGTGAATACATGAAAATATTTTTATCTCATTTCCTTTATTTTACTATTACGATTTTTTGTGGGTAAATTATTCTACCTTAGAGACGTTCTAGAGGGAGTACTCAAAGAATTAAAGAAACAGAAGCTGTTATGTGGCAGAACTTGGTTGATACACGAAGAACGGGGAAGTAAATACCCCAGAATACCGAAGATTGGCCTCGGTGAGCTAAAGGAACTACCTTGATGATATGCACAAGCATCATTGATAACAAACAGAAGCTGTTATGTGGCATACCTTGGTTGATACACGAAGAACGGGGAAGTAAATACTCTAGAATACTGATGATTGGCCTCGGTGAGCTAAAGGAACTACCTTGATGATATGCAGAAGCATCATTGATAACAAACAGAAGCTGCTATGTGGCAGAACTTGGTTGATACACGAAGAACGGGGAAGTAAATACTCCAGAATACCGAAGATTGGCCTCGGTGAGCTAAAGGAACTACCTTGATGATATGCACAAGCATCATTGATAACAAACAGAAGCTGTTATGTGGCAGAACTTGGTTGATACACGAAGAACGGGGAAGTAAATACTCTAGAATACTAAAGATTGGCCTCGGTGAGCTAAAGGAACTACCTTGATGATATGCAGAAGCATCATTGATAACAAACAGAAGCTGTTATGTGACAGAACTTGGTTGATACACGAAGAACGGGGAAGTAAATACTCTAGAATACTGATGATTGGCCTCGGTGAGCTAAAGGAACTACCTTGATGATATGCACAAGCATCATTGATAACAAACAGAAGCTGTTATGTGGCAGAACTTGGTTGATACACGAAGAACGGGGAAGTAAATACTCTAGAATACTGATGATTGGCCTCGGTGAGCTAAGGAACTACCTTGATGATATGCACAAGCATCATTGATAACAAACAGAAGCTGTTATGTGGCAGAACTTGGTTGATACACGAAGATCGGGGAAGTAAATACTCTAGAATACTGATGATTGGCCTCGGTGAGCTAAGGAACTACCTTGATGATATGCAGAAGCATCATTGATAACAAACAGAAGCTGTTATGTGGCAGAACTTGGTTGATACACGAAGAACGGGGAAGTAAATACTCTAGAATACTGATGATTGGCCTCGGTGAGCTAAGGAACTACCTTGATGATATGCAGAAGCATCATTGATAACAAACAGAAGATGTTATGTGGCAGAACTTGGTTGATACACGAAGAACGGGGAAGTAAATACTCTAGAATACTGATGATTGGCCTCGGTGAGCTAAGGAACTACCTTGATGATATGCAGAAGCATCATTGATAACAAGTCTAATTAGATGAAATATTCACACGGGCGAAATAAAAACAACTAAAGCAATTTAAATAAACCTTGATAACTAAAAATATCCCTCACGCAGGAGCTGCATAACTAAACACGTTCCTAAACAAGTTGGTTACTTCAAGCCATATTGCCGAGGAATGAGCATAAACCATCTGATGAATAAGTATAAATTATATTATTCAGGTAAGTAACTTATTTTACTTTTATTTTTAAATATTATGAAGCTGGATTCAATATTAAAATGTGTAATATCCTGCTGGCTAATAAATTATTAAAAAAATTAATTTCGTTTAGAGCCTGTTGCTCAAATTCAGGAACATAAATATGCTTTAGGTCCACCTGACTAACCTATGTAATGTACTGTATAACATACAGTCTTATTTTTCGTACATGGCCACCGTCATGCGCGAACGCCAGCGTACACTGTTGTGACAGTTTTTTGTAACGCTTTTCCGTAAGGTTTTTTTTCAGTTTAGTCATCGCTAAAGCTTATTATGCTAAAATACGACTCGCAGGAATTGCGTCACATTAGCGCGTTTCCGTTTTTATCACTAATGTTATTTAAAATGAAACACATGTGAAATAAAATCTGATAGAGAAACGAGATTTAACTGGAACGTACAGTATCCTAAGCGGAAAGTCCTCACTCAGACCTTCTTAATTAATTACGCTCTAGGAAAACTCTATTACAAATACGTTACTCATTCACTTACCTTGTTCTCCTAAAACATTCATTTTACAGTTAAATAAAATTGAAAAACACAACAAACAAACAATTAAAAACAAGCCAAAGAACCATTAAAAGCAATGAAACCTACAACTTCAAAGTTTTAAGATCTTTTCCTCCGATTAAGATAGTCCCTTTGAACGTTTTAGTAGAACCCATTTTGTTACTATAGAACCCATGATTTACTATACATCCAATGGTTACCTTCCACTTACCACAACTTCACAGCCGTCTTCGAGATATTTAAGAAACTATACGGTAGTCCCGAAACTGCTTATGTCCGCTATTTATTTTTTTTTCTAATACTTCCTTAACTCCAAAAAAAAAAAAAAAAAATCAGACCCGTAACAGGCCACTAGGGCCCAGAGGGGCAGATACTGTAGAGGTATCTGATTCTTGACCATACGGCACACTAGGGAGATAGTGTGGTCAATAATATGCTCCGGCCGCCTGATTTTCCCCTTGGCTGCTTCGACTGCTAGAGTCATTAGCACCCAAGGTACCCATTATTAATTAAATTAATTAAAGGCTAGGTGAGCCTAGGGACGATCTGGGACCCCAAATCCAACCCTCGAACTGTAGCACTAGAAGAAAAAATCTTTAGTGCGCGCTCGGGTTTTGAACGTGGTCCTCCAGTTCATTAGTCGAGTGTTCTACCACTGAGCTAACCTCGTCCCCCTTAACTCCAAACGTACCCAAAAAATATCTTAGTTAGAATATATCTCAAACGTCTGGGACAAATAACACAATATTTTTTTTACTGTTACTGTTTTGATTATTTTCTAGGACAATTTTCTATGTATATTTTTTGAATGAAGAAGGCTGTCAAAAACCTTACCGATACGTCCACAAATGAGGCGACTAGAACCAAAACAAGGTACATCATTGATACCAATTTGTTCAGAAAACACCAAGAACAGAACAAATGGGGTCTCCCGTGGTCTAGTGGCTAGCGCGCTGGATTCATAAGCGGGAGATGGTGGGTTCGATTCCCACCTCCGGCAGGGATTTTCTCATCTCAGGGCTCGCTGGGAAAATTCCTCGCTGCACCCTGGATGTTGGCGCTAATGGCCAAGATGTAGATACGCCGTAAAAAAAAAAGAAAAAAAAAAGAAAAAGAGATTTTTTCTGTTTTTTTTTTAATTTGTGTTTTTAGACATATCTTATATGATACAGATCTTATATATTTCAATTGGCATATATATTCCATATGACTATTGATATATATATATATTGATATGATATGACTATTGAGGAAAGAAAGTGATATTGACCAAAAGTGCTACTTGAAGATAGATTGAGAAGATCGATATAGATTGAAGATAGATAGGAGGAGATTGAAACATATATATATATATATATATATATATATATATATATATATATATATATATATATATATATATTCTGTATGATGAAGTTGTAAGCACCACGGAAGAATGTTTTTGAGGAATTTGAGAAGTTTAAGTGATATGTTATCTATTTTGACGTTGTTTTCTTTTGTTTTTGAAATGTCTCAGTTAGTTTTAAAATTCACTGATATAGGTATGTCTTATTTTGAAGCGAACTTTTCACTTCAGCATTACAAAACGGCATGATCTATGGAGTTTGAAAATTCTTTTTTTTTTACCAGTATATTGAGTACATTTTGAACTTTTAAAATCAACTGTTATCTCAAAATTGTAAAAATAGTGATGTGTCTTGTTTAGATTCTAGACGCCTCAAATATAGATAACTACGAAAATATTTCGGTTTTTTTCTTAGCCGAATCCCGACTATTTTATGACTTGTTATAAAAACAATGTAAGCCGGAGAGAAGACTCGTCAGACCCCCCCCCTTTTTTAATGATTTTCAGCCCTACAATCCTATAGATAGTCCTAAAAAACTAACTGACTCTTCCCTTAGAGGAGTTGGAACTGTTTTCCTACAAGGAGTAAGAGGTGCCTACGAAACCTACCATCCTTGCCTACTGACCCAAACAAGCAGACATATCTTTCTTTCGCCACTTCTCCATCTAGTCAGACTATTTGCAACTGTCAGCTGATAACGAGTTCCATGATAACCCTCGGAATCAGGAACAGCGGCTCCTTTCATCTCAGTGCCAGCTCCGTTATACTTTCTGCCGATATAATAAGAAGTTAAATAGCCTCAGCAGACAGAACTATATAATAAGCATATTATACTTGCAAATGTATAAACATTATACTATTATATGCTGAAAACGTTTTATAAAAAAATATATATTTTTTTTAATTTGTCTTGTAGGTCAACACGTGCTATATAAATATACTAGCTAACTAGCTGTGCTTCATCACGGCAGATAAGTAGTTTTTTATTTCGTTAAATCATGTATCATCAAAATTAACGCTAATGTATTTAAGATTCATTTAAAAGGTTCCTTCCTTTCTTTGGGTGCCCATGACCTCCCGCGGTTGAATACACCCTTCAGAACGATAAAAAAAAAAAAAAAAAAAAAAAAAAATTAACGCTACTATATAATTTTTTGAAGTTTATTATAGCATGGTTCCCGTCATACTATATGTTATTCATCAATTGATAAGTAATCAAAGTATTATGTTACTTGACACTAGGGCTCTCCGGACCAGTCTCAAGAAACAGATAAATTAGAGATACCCGCTATCTATAGGTTACGAGGAACAGCAGTGTAACGAATACAGGTTAAATTTCGTTGTTAAAATTTAAAAATTTATGTTACTCAGATGTCGTATTGTATTGAAACACCCATTATATTTTAGCGAGCATTGCCAAGAAGTGTTCTGACTGGGGATGCTGATGGGTGAGGAGGCTGTGCAACGGTCCAGAATATTATTACCTTGGATGGACCATCACCAGGTATAGCGTAAACTCTATGGGTGACAAGTTGAAATGAACCTCAATTAAAATTGTGTTTTTGTCCCTCATAGCGTAAACTTTATGAGGGACCGTTATTTCTAGTAAATCAAGGACTGCCATCATAGTTGAAATTAACCGCAATTACAAATAATACTATGAAATAGTTACAGTACGGTAGCAGCTGTTCTGTTATCGTCCTAGGTACGCATTCTGCCTAGGCGAGCAAGCTCTCTTTAAAACTAAAACTTCAAACTCCTCCAAAAATAGTTATACATTTTAATATCTAAAAAAACTTTCTTAGCGAGTGGGTAAAAATGCAGTTTCCAGCCCTCCAAACCGATTTCTTTCAAATTTTGCACAATAACGTATTTTGATGCACTAAACACAAATACGATAAAAAAAATCGTCGGATTTAACTAGGAAAGAAGTTATTAAGCACTTAAGTTCACTGTTATGCAGGTTATGAGAGCTAATGTAAACAACTAAATTTGTGACGACTTTAAGGCGTAAATGACGACTTTAAGGCATACATGCTATGCGTTTCCGCTCGCTACGCTCACTCAAGAAGATAACAAAACCCCAGTCAATCCAACTCGCTAAAATTAATAGAATATAATATTAAGCACTAAAGTTAGGAAGGTTATAAAACTAGGCGTCATCAGCGTATTTGTAAACACGCGCATGCGCAGATATGTAACATTGGGAAACAGAGAACTCTCATTTGAAATGTTCAGAAACCATTTATTCGAAAATATTTCAATTTTAAGGGCATCGTCCTCTGTCGCTTAAGGGCATACGTGCTATGCGTTTCCGCTCGCTACGCTCGCTCAAGAAAATAACAAAACCCTAGTCAATCCAACTCGCTATAATTAATAGCTCTCATAACCTGCATAACAGTGAACTTAAGTGCTTAATAACTTCTTTCCGATCGTTATTATTATCTTAATAATAAATCCGACGTTTTTTTTATCGTATTTGTGTTTAGTGCATCAAAATAAGTTATTGTGCAAAATTTGAAAGAAATCGGTTTGGAGGGCTGGAAACTGCATTTTTACCAGCGAGTGTTAACATCCCAAAGGGAGTGCAACATTTCAATTTTTTCTGTCGAGTGGTTTGGGCTGGACGATGATAGTGAGTGAGTGAGTGGTATTTGACAAATACAATACATACATAGTAGGTTGCTGATTTGTAAGTACAATACATACATAGTAGGTTGCTGATTTGTAAGTACAATACATACATAGTAGGTTGCTGATTTGTAAGTACAATACATACATAGTAGGTTGCTGATTTGTAAGTACAATACATACATAGTAGGTTGCTGATTTGTAAGTACAATACATACATAGTAGGTTGCTGATTTGTAAGTACAATACATACATAGTAGGTTGCTGATTTGTAAGTACAATACATACATAGTAGGTTGCTGATTTGTAAGTACAATACATACATAGTAGGTTGCTGATTTGTAAGTACAATACATACATAGTAGGTTGCTGATTTGTAAGTACAATACATACATAGTAGGTTGCTGATTTGTAAGTACAATATCCTATCGCGACGAAATATTACGTTGCAGAAGAATGTAGAATCAAATGACAACATATTCTAGGAATTAACCCCTCAAAGGATTACAAATGTTTTAATGTTGTCATCAAACGTTGACATATCGTCTATATCAGCATTCTTCCCAGCATTAGTATGCACCCAAATCCTCAAAATCCTTCTAAACCTTTTCCTCAGGACTCTAAGCCGGTGTGGTGTAACAGCCCAGAGTGTTGAAATACACTTCCAGACTCCGGGGCTCCGCCTTACGAATACTAGAGACAGAAATTAGCCAACAGCATTGAAATTCCTAGGGTGCTTCTGGAGATTTGCATTCAAAAACCGACAAGACTTCTTACAATTCCTTTAAATTAGAGAGAACGTAATTAACGGAACATAATTACTTCTGATGCTCCTCTTGTAAGATTTATTTTCTGTGTGCAGTTTCACTAAGCACCGTATCTTCATTTTTTAGCACATTCGGAATGAATTTAATTTATTTAAATTTCAACGTCCACTAACTGAGAATTTTGGGACGGGTTCTCTATAGGTTACCACCCTTTTCTAGCCAGGATAGGGCTGATGCCTTTTCTTTTTTTCTAATCCACCACCCCAAAGTGGGAATCGAACCCACGACCTTTGGCACGGAGTGTTAAGTGCTCACGCCTTAACTCCCACGGCCATCGGGTCTCCGACGGAATGAATTTACCAATTGACATCCTTGCAACATATGCTAGACTATATAAGCAGAACCCCAGAACATTGAGGATGTATGAGGTGTGTATTGTGTTGTGGAAGGTGAACGGCCGAATGTCGAAACAAAGCCCAATTCTATCTTCACTCTTTGGGAGTGGATGAATGACCGGCTTCATGGAGCAAGCATCAAATAGTACAATCATATTCAAGCTAATATAATATGTATGTGTGTATATAAATATATATATATGTATATATATATATATATATATATATATATATATATATATATATATATGTATATATATATATATATATATATATATATGTATATATATATATATATATATATATATATATATATGTGTATATATATATATATATTTATGTGTGTGTGTGGAGCACCGCTGGAGAAAGACACACAGGCCAAACACCTCATCATATATGTGTGTGTGTGTGTGTATACGTTCGGAAGTATCATGGAAATGTAAGTGAGAGCAGGTTTATGGTACTTTCGTGCAACGTCGTCTAAAATATCATTGATAAAACTTTTTTTTACGATAAATGTAATTTTTCATTGTGTTAGAGCAGATATAAAATGTGTCTAACTGTTCCTGGAATAAACTATTTCCTGAAAAAAGAAGAAGAATAAGAACTTCTGGGTCTCCCGTGGTCTAATGGCTAGCGCCTTGGACTCATAAGCGGGAGATGGTGGGTTCAATTCCCATCCGGCGGCAGGAATTTTCTCACCTCATGGCTCGTTGGGAAAATCCCTCGCTGCCCCCTGGATGTCGGCGCTAATGGCCTAGATGTAGATGCGCCGTAAAAAAAAAAAAAAAAAAAAAAAAAAAAAAAAAAAAAAAAAAAAAAAAAAAAAAGAACTTCTGTTTTCTACTCCTAGCAAAATATATAGAATATAATCACAACATGTGAAGCTGAAAACAGTAATCCCGCAGGAACGACAATTAAAATATAACGCGCTAAAATAGCTTAGCTCCTGCAAATTGTTTTCATCTAGGTCATTGGTTAGCCACGTTATCAGTAGTTATGCGTGTTTTCAGAAGAAACACATGCCGTGGTGGCCACATTTCCCTAGATCAGGTACTTCCTTGGGATGCCCACCGCGGGTAGGGATGGGCAATAGTCGATAGTTCAGCACTATCGATAGGACTATCGGATAAAATATATGAACACTATCGATAGTTATTCGATAGTGTCTTCCCCTAATCCGTCAAATGAAGAATTTAATGTTATCGAATTGAATTATCTATTCCTTGCAGGACTAGGTATATTTATAAGATGACACCAAGGTTTACAACGAAGCACGAAATTATTTAAATTTATAAAGAGCAGTTCTAAAGAAACAGATATCAAGAGATAAACAAAAGTGTAATTATTTCAAAAGGTTTCAATTGTGCTCCTTGAGCCAGTAATTAACCAGAAAGGTAAACCCAAATCTCCGTCTTTCTTTAGCTCTGTCTGGTTAGCGGCTCAGAAATACCTTTTCCAGCTGAAGAAATTACACGTTCTGAAGGTATAGACGAGCCTGGACCACAAAGGTATTTCCTGAGTATATCATGTAGTTGGTTGTATTAACCAGACACTTATTTTTGTTCCCAGAATTGCAGGGTATGCGTTGTTCGGCAGTGAATGTTGCTGCAATTTTAAATAGTTATAATCGAATGTACTCAGCTTTGTATCTTGTATCATTATTGCGTTGAGCATGCATGAGAACATTTCCTCTCATTACAGTCGTAGGTAGTTTATGAATTTTGGGTGCAGATGTAGAAGCAGCTAATAAAGTGTACTTGTAGTTAGTCTCCGCAAACTACTAACAGCGTTTTCATAGGAGGCTAAAGCATTCTGTAGACACATGAGTGCATTTTGAGTTTTACAATTGCTTAAAAATGTCTTCTTCCTCCACCTTGGGTGCAACAGAGTCGCCAAAGTAGGAATGGTTCTAGTTTCATAAGGAAACAGCCGGCAGGATACTCTGGCTACCAACGAATCAAGGAATTTCTTACCTGTGTCAGTACAAGCCACCGATCGTGTCAGTATCTAATACCACATCCGTCCAGATGCTGAGAACTTCTAATCTTGAAAAAAAAGTAAAACATCTATCGATAGTCCATGACAATCGATAGCTACTATTGATAGTTACTATCGATATATCGATAGTAACTATCAACTATCGCCCATCCCTAGAACAGGGTACCGCCTACGTTGGGAACCTTCTATCCAAACCGAGAAATTGTCAAATGACAATGTCATATAAAATCTTGAAACACTGTCTAGCTTTGGAAAGAACGAAACTGACATGTGAAACCTAAATCTAGACGGCGATATGGTTTTAAAATATTTGCCCAAACCATATTTGACGTTCTTTACTCATGAAAAAACATTCATGAATTAAATTAGGACTATCCGTAGATCTACAAGATGCTATCTTGAAGAGACCCGTTATTCGCCTCAAGCCTTGCTGTCGTTAGGTAATAGGTCCTGGTTCTGACTCTTCAGGGATCAGCGCCGTGAGGTCATGCAGGATTACGGAACTTTAGGGTTCGGATCCTGTCAGCGCGTGATTGTAGTGCTTTTCAGCACAGAATGGACGGACGAGGTACTCCCGATGGGTCGGAATCAAACGGAGTCTGTAACCACATTGTCTACGTTTAGAAATTCGGACGTCGAGTTGTACAATATTTCGACACAGTAGCGTAAACCTTGGTAATGCCGCCGCGCCCTGTATCCTCTACCTACAACATTTACCCTTTCTTGTCAAGCGAGCAGTCGGATAGCAGGATCGTTTTAAACGGAAAACATACTCAGACATCAATGACAACAGCATAGAGATCCCCTAAATAAACCCGTTCGAACGAGCTAACCTGAAACTTAAGAACATGTTTCACAGATGCGTCTCGCAGAAGTGGCATACACGAAATAATAGTAAAGCCTTTTATTATGTTCGTAACTCAACAATAACACAAAAAATATAAAATCCTATATATTTGTTATAACCGGCTAACTCAAAAGTTAATTCAGTGAAAAATGTATGTTAGCTGCTTCAGGACCATGCAAAAGATATCTCGAGTAAAGACGCCGTTTTTGTTTCCCATTGATTTAACTCTGCTCTAAATATTTTATCAAAACAAATTTGAAATGTTTCAATAATGAATTTAAATATATAAATTTATGCCATCGGATATGTATTTGCATGATTTTCACTATCACTATTATTACATAGTCTACTGTTTCGTACTACTTTTAGCTGGATTGTTTTTGTTTTTTTTTCTTAGGAGCCACATTGATGCATGAGTTAACTCGGGTAATGCCACGAACCATAATAAATGTATTGCTTATTTCTCGAAAAAAATAGGTTTTTGTCGGTTTACAAAGCTACAGCCTGACTAAATTAGCAACCCTGGAGGAAGAGAAGAGGAAGGAAAACCTGCTTGCTACACAGTCCCACCTCCTGTACAAAGAGCTGGACTTCCAAGATAGCGGTACTTCGTACATAGCAGATGGTAGAAATCTTTATGGAATAAGGCTGATAATAAGGGCAAGATTAGAGATGTTCCACCTTAATAAGAAGCCTTGGCGAGAAGGAGAGAGATCCCGCTGCTCTATGTGCAAGTTGAAAGAAGACGAAGATACTTTCCATTTCCTGGCAGTGTGTCCCGTTCTGAAGGAGTTCAGACTGAGGTATTATGGCAAAACATCTTTTTCTAAGGAAGACTTACGGAAGGAGCTAAATGGGAGAAACTGGGACGTCCTTGGCAAGTACCTCGACGCGATTTATAAGTATCGGCAATTTTTGGTCCAACAATTTAATTATTAGTGGATTTGTGTTTTGATTTATTGATATTGTTGAATATATATATTTTATTATTATTATTATTCAGAGTTTGATATATTTATTATTTTGTCTCTTATATATTTATTTATGCTTTTCATCCAATCTGGGTACGCAGAATGCCACTCCAGCTAACGGGCCTTGCCCAAGCTTTTCTTTTGTAAATAGGCATTAATTATTGTTAAAACACTGTACATATTTTAAGAGAAATATATTTACTTATTCATTCATTCATTCATTCATTCATTCATTCAAAGCTACATCTGTTGAGCTATATCTGTTGGTAATTTTTGGCATACATGTAAGCTGTAAATACTTATTCCAATTTCCTGATCTGCAGCATAAACCTTTCCTACTAGTTCCCAATGTTCTACTGCTGGTTTATTGAAACAATTACAATGCTATTTTATTTCCCCAACATTTGCAGCCTATGCTTGCGGAATACATCATCGGTATTGTGACGTAGGCTTTCTTATCCAATAAGAAAAGAGGAAACGCTCTATTGACATCACTTTCACACACACGCGCGCGCACACACAAACACACGCACGCGTTTGTCCGTTTATGCATATGTGTTAAAAATTTAAGAACCCTGAAGAATTCATTGTTCTCTGGAAGCCAATGGTAGAAAAGAAGAGGATGTACTCAGAAATAAATGGCTGATATGTTTTGTATCTATTATTTATTGGCTTTCTGACAGAATTGGATTTTTGACAGGACGTAATTCTCAGTAGATCCTGGTTAAAAGGCGAAACGTGGATGCAGTAGCATGAATGTAGTATGAATGCATGTAAATAGTAGGGAATAATGTGTATAAAGTAATGTGTAAGGTTGTGTATAAAATAGCATGAAAAAAAAAAAAAAAATCGCTTGTAAATAGTAGACAATAATATATATATATATATTTAAAAAAAATTGCTTGTAAATAGTAGACAATAATATAAAAAAAAATAAAAAAAATAAAAAAATAAATAAATAAAAAATAAAAAAAAAATAATAAAAAAATAAATTGCATGAAAATAGAAGATAATAATGTGTATATATTAGTATGTAAGGTTGTGTATAGAATAGCTTAAATGAAATTTAAAATGGAAAAATAATTATATAATAATGGTTAAATAGTAAATAATAAATAAACGTAAAACAATCTAACATCACAACATTTTTTTCTCATATTACAAAACAAATTATACTAAACACTAAATATAATCTAAAGAAAAAAAAAAAAATCGGGCAATGAGAGCCACAAAGTTGTTTGCCCTGAAACCCAAATCCAATCCAATCCAATCAAAGGCGAAACGCTTCAGCTATTTATTTGTGAGTAGATTTATTGTGAGCCACCTACTTTCAGTCCCTACTTATGTTGAATGGGTTACACATATATATATATATATATATATATATATATATATATATATATATATATTGTGAGCAGCCAATGCGCGGTTATTCCCTCCGTGCGGCTGCTGCGGATAAGTATAAAATGGGCATGCTGAGCCTTGAGGAGCATTGGACCTTTCACCAATATCCACCGGTTCATCATCAACAGGTCACGAATGGTGCAGAACAGGTTTCGAGGCCGTACACCTTCCCTCCTCGGGTCGTCTCCCCTCCCTAGCGTGTATTCGCACAAAGCACTATACTAACCAGCGCTCAACCCGGATAGCGATTTTCAATCACTGATTCGGCAACCTGATTCAGAGAATTCGTAAAGTAGCATTATGCACACAAACACTTACAGTATGATTCACTTGGCGCCCTCAACTCAAGTCTACATGAAATACGAAATTTTACGTATTCTGTTGCAATGACAAATTCTTTTTACTGCTAAAAGCAATCACTAAATAACATGCAATAAAAACTGAGAATTACAGACAAACGAACCGCTCAATTCTGCTAAACTATCACTTTGGAAGTTCCCGTCGAAGGCTACATAAGGAATTAAATTTAAATATTTTAGTTTGAATGAATTCTGAGGTCTAAAGCTATTTAACAGAATCAATGGTTTCTGAATACCCAACCCGAAAATTAGTTAGGAAAACTCAGTTGTATCCACATTTCTCGAAAACGGTTACAGATCTAGTGTTAAAAAATGGTTTCATCCGTATCCTTACCTAAGAAAACATATGAAACGTGTACTTAGAAGCCTATTAACGCAAAAACGTAACCACTATGATTATTTTCACAAAAAGTTCGCCCATACCAATTTGTTCCAGAGGACGGATTCTGCTGGTGTACAAACCTGACCTTTTAAATCAAACAATGTATTTTTCTACCAATTGTTAACAAAATTGGACCAAATATACATGTACACATATACAAATTCGAACCAATTGTATTTTCTTGATCTATTGGTTCTGAAACGTGTAATTGTTAGTCCGGATTGTGTCCTCGGGCTGACGTCATAATCGGATTTCCTTCACATGGAGGAAACGCGCTAAAAGTATAGGGCTCGGCCAGTCTGCTCGGCAAGTGAGAATGCCGAGGTTTACCAATCAGTAAGAACCAAGTAATAAATCGAAGGCCGTTTCACCGCACAATCATAGGACTTATTTAAACAATAAAATAAAAAAAATCTCTGATTTCTTTCGCAACCATCCTTTGCTCCCTCACTAGAGCACGGACATCGGCCGCAGCCACCGCCACGCACGACGGCCTGGTCTAAATGCAGTCCTTGAACAACTAGTCACCTCATTGTTATATACAATACCATCGGTCAGTAGGAAATTTACATAGAAATATCATTATTACATTCAACAATATTAATTATCAGACTGTTAAGTTATACCCATTCATGAGAAATACATTGCAAAAATATATATGATAAAATACAAAGACAAATTATAGTACACTGGATAAATAAAAAAATCAACCTTCTCTTCACGCCTCTTGGTGGGGAAGAAACATCCATGTAAACCCACCATCATCCGTATTTTGAGTGATTTCCTTGTAACGGGAAATCATTTTGATCATGAATATGGCATTTGAAAAATAAGTAAATAACAGTTATTTCCATCAAATTACGAATTTATTTTGGCACCTAACCTTCCAAAATCAATTTCAGATTACGTGACCGAGGGCGTCACTTACGTTACAACTTTGTCTTCCTGCCGTATGACATTTTCTTGTAATATATATATATATATATATATATATATATATATATATATATATATATATATATATTATTTGTTCCGTTTATCCATCGGGGACCTGATTCTCAACAAGGTCAAATTCCAAGAAAGTAAGTACGTTCCCCTTAATAATTATAAAACGGGGATTTATTTAATAATCAATCAATACTTTTCTTCTTTGGGGATTTGCATTTTTGCCATGATGGTCCAAAATTATATAGGTTTGTTTTAACAGTGTTCTTCTGATATAAGTGAAGCTTTTCGGTTATCAGCTGTACAGGATTTTGTTTCCTGGTAGCTACCATAAGACTCAATGTTTTTTTTTTTTTTTTTTTTTTTTTTTTTTTTTTACGGCGCATCTACATCTAGGTCATTAGCGCCGAAAGACTCAATGTTTAAAAATATTTAATAGCAATTCTAATAACTATTTATTTTGTTGCAGGTATGTTTGTGAAATAAGAGAAGCAATTACTATTTTACTGCTTTTAAGGTAACTCATTATTTTTATGTAATTATTTTCACGATATATATGCAAATAGAAATTTTCACCGTGTTAAAACTATTCATGCTTGACACGATCGGGATAATGAGGAGTTCCTGCAGAGAAATGTCACACAAAAACGATGTCCAGATATATCATAATGTTAGTATCATGGAAGAGTGTGATGATAT
This sequence comes from Gonocerus acuteangulatus, assembly GCA_946811695.1. Taxonomy (NCBI): domain Eukaryota; kingdom Metazoa; phylum Arthropoda; class Insecta; order Hemiptera; family Coreidae; genus Gonocerus; species Gonocerus acuteangulatus. The sequence goes on along the minus strand of OX328124.1, from coordinate 117,919,621 downwards.
TTTTGCAATAGCTTTTCTAAGAGAGCAAAATGGATTCTCTCTGTATCTAGTTGTTCCGTACGTACCAAAGAGCATTGGAGAGTAATTGAAGTACCTTGTAATGGATCAACCTCTAATTCTCTCTGTATCTAGTTGTTCCGTACGTACCAAAGAGCATTGGAGAGTAATGGAAGTACCTTGTAATGGATCAACCTCTAATTCTCTCTGTATCTAGTTGTTCCGTACGTACCAAAGAGCATTGGAGAGTAATGGAAGTTCCTTGTAATGGATCAACCTCTAATTCTGTCTGTATCTAGTTGTTCCGTACGTACCAAAGAGCATTGGAGAGTAATGGAAGTACCTTGTAATGGATCAACCTCTAATTCTCTCTGTATCTAGTTGTTCCGTACGTACTAAAGAGCATTGGAGAGTAATGGTAGTACCTTGTAATGGATCAACCTCTAATTCTCTCTGTATCTAGTTGTTCCGTACGTACCAAAGAGCATTGGAGAGTAATGGAAGTACCTTGTAATGGATCAACCTCTAATTCTCTCTGTATCTAGTTGTTCCGTACGTACCAAAGAGCATTGGAGAGTAATGGAAGTACCTTGTAATGGATCAACCTCTAATTCTCTCTGTATCTAGTTGTTCCGTACGTACCAAAGAGCATTGGAGAGTAATGGAAGTTCCTTGTAATGGATCAACCTCTAATTCTCTCTGTATCTAGTTGTTCCGTACGTACCAAAGAGCATTGGAGAGTAATGGAAGTACCTTGTAATGGATCAACCTCTAATTCTCTCTGTATCTAGTTGTTCCGTACGTACTAAAGAGCATTGGAGAGTAATGGTAGTACCTTGTAATGGATCAACCTCTAATTCTCTCTGTATCTAGTTGTTCCGTACGTACCAAAGAGCATTGGAGAGTAATGGAAGTTCCTTGTAATGGAATTGTCGTAGATGTTTTAAGTGTGTGTTACTAGCACCAAACCAGACCGAGCAAGCGTACTTTGGTATGGGTAGTACAGTTGATTAGGCATTAGAAAAGTCAGTAAAAACTTGGGGCTCATTGGTTTAGCACCAATGAATCGTTCGTGGCATCTCCAGTTGCAGCGGTCTCGGGAAGGGACATTTTTACTGTGCCAGTACTTTATCTTTTGCACTTAAAATGAAGCAATTTATTTGGCCCCGTTGATGAAAGACGGAACTGCTTGAAGCTGGAAGAGTGTAATGGTATTTTTGCAGTCACTTTTCTATGTGAAAAATGGATCAACCACCAATTCCCTGTGGATTTGGCAGTTCCGTACGAACCCAGGAGCATTGGATACTATTCCGAGTGCCATGTCTTGAAATGTTTGCAGATACTTTAAGTGTGTATTACTAGCACCGAACCAGACTGGGCATGCTAAGTTAGTAAAGGTAGTTAGGCGTTCAAGGATCGCTTCTACACCTCCAGTTGCAGCGGTCTCGGGACTGTGCCAGTCCTTTATTTTTAGCACATGAAATGTGGCAATTTTAACTTTTAAAATCTACACCTCTACAAGTTTACAATTGTGCAGCTTTTAAAACAAAAATATATTGTCCCTACCATGTCAACTATCGAATATGCAAATCTGATCAAACTAGGGAACGAACATATTCTATCCATTGACAAAGTAATATATTGAAAAATGGTCTTATTCGATACTTTATTTAAGCCATTAAAGGGTTAGAGTTGTGACAATTTGCGACAAGCCGTATCGTCCACAATCCAAGAGCAAAGTCCCGAATCTGAAAAGCAAGATTTTGCATATTCGATAGTTTGACATGGTAGGGACGACATGTAAGGTGACTTTTTATGACAGTATAAATACCGGACTGAAATATTTGCGGGTATTGAGGAAATAACTGGGCATTTACATTCTTCTCCAATTATTTCTGGGTTCCGAAATGTCGATGTAGTTAGTGAAACGGATCCATAACTCTCATTACGCGATTGTGACGGCGAGTGAGGAGTTGTCTTTTTTTGATGACGGACAGTTAGCAACCTTTAGACAACACAGTAAAACGGTTTCTCGATGGTATTCAAAAATATTTTCCGAAACGTCAACCATCAGATAAATCAACAATGAAATCTGGAGGAGGTTTCATCACTTATCAACCTAAGAATCAACACAGCTACCTACGCCGCATGTTGTTTCATCCCGTTAGTAAGATGTTATCAAGAAGGCCGAGTGAAACGTTATATACTGCCGTGTTGCAAGAGAAAGGACTCGGTGTCTTGCTCATACAAGACAGTCCGACTTTTTTTCTTTTTCTGAACAGCTTTCTCCTTCTGCAAGGTGAGTACGTCAGCTGGCCTTCTGCCACCAGCTGGGCGGGTCAGTCTGCATTGTTTCTTATATCTCTTATCAATCATAGTAGAATATGACCTTTATTCGCAGTCCTTTCTACTGTCTGTCCTTGAGACAAGCTGTAACCTTCCGTTAATACAAAGGCAGTTTTCGGTGAAAATATACATTAATGCAAATTGAGTATTTAGTTTCTTGCGATAAACATACTACTAAAACCAGTTAGATGAACGGAAAAGTTGCTTGTGCCAAATTTTGAGAGGAATATTCCTGGCGGTTCAGCCATTTGCAAATTCATATTTCAAGCAACAACACGATACCGAAAAACTGTAAGAACTCATTATGTCTCGTTTAAGACTAGGGAAGGCTTTGGGACCAATCAAGAGATATACTACTTCATATTTATGAATACTTGACCAAAAGTTATGACAAAGAGTTCTTACTGACACATTTCTGCTTCAGGCTTATATTGGCCACGCCTTTTTCTCTCCAAACTGTCCATAGTCCTAAACAAGACAAAATCAGCATTTATTGAGTTGATCAGCATTTCTCGACGGTAGCGTTTGCAAATGACAGCCGTCGAGAATATTTTCCTAGGACATGCGCAATGGGACTTTTCCATCCAATGGAATAGGCTATAGGAATTAATTTGTACTTTTAAGTGGCAGAATGTAAACTCTCATTCAGTACACACTATTCTTCAAGAATCGTTCCTTCACATTGTTGCTACCCAAAACTACACCAGACCAATTAGACCCAATATCTACAATAGCGACTTTAATGTCTTGCGTTAAGTAATTTTAAAAAATAAATTTAGTTTCTAGAAGTGTTACGTCTTCTGGAGCTTTATTGGAGGCTAAAATTTTGAGGCCTATAGATAAATATAAAGGGCGCGAGGTTAGCCCAGTGGTAGAGCATTCGACTAATAAACTGGAAGATCCACACTGGAGACCCGAGCACGCTCTAATGCCGTCATTCAGTGGTTGGATTTGAAGTCCCAGATTGTCCCCCCAGCCTAGGCTAGGTCTAGGCTCACCCAGCCTTTAATTAATTAACTAATTATTAGGCACCTTTAAAGGGAAAAATCAGGCGGCCGGTGCTTATTACTGACCACACTATCTCCCTAGTGTGCCGCATGGTCACAATCAGATACACTTACAGTATCTGCTCATCTGGGCCTATAGTGGCCTGCTACGGGACTGATTTTGTTTTTTTTTTAGATAAATATAAGGCTACGTCGTCTATCTCAAGGCTGGCGGTAACTCATTTGGTTTTGGCACATGTCCAGAGAGCAGAGGAACTCTTTTCGAATCCCGTCAGGAGAGCACATTCTTACTACAAGACCAAAATTAAAAATAGAATATTAAAAAAATAAAAAGTAATTGCCAATAAGCCCAAAAGATAATAAGCTGAAACATAATAACGTGTAATAATATTATAAAACAGAAAGAAACTTAAACACTACTACATTTTAAAGTCACTAATATATTGCACGTTGATTTGTTGGTGGCACCTGACGATAGGACAAATCTGCTGAAAGGCCTTTTGCAGACTAATGTCGAAAGACAATTTTTTTTTTCATCTTATTAAATTGAAATTTAGTTCTATTGTTAGTAATATTAAATTACAATACCTTAATTGTTTCCATGTATCGGTCTAAGATATTAATATTTCGTCTCATGTGCACTTTTTCTAATCCAAAATGTTCAATGTACTTAACTTTATTGATATGGTTAGGTTTAAAAAAAAAAAAAAAAAAAAAAAAAAAAAAAAAAAAAAAAAAAAAAAAAAAAAAAAAAAAAAAAAAAAAAAAAAAAGGTTTTTGTGTCGCAGGGCATTGAAAATAGGGCTGCCACCTAAAACGTCCTTCCTGAAATAAAATAAAACATCAGTTGAAATTCTGGAATTATATTCATCACTTTGAACATAAATGTTCCACCATTCAGCAATTCCTACAATTAACTTTAACAGTTACTGTTATCCGAACACAAGAAAAGGTTTTTGGAGATAAAGTGAAAAATATCTGCAAGCTACGTTTAAAGGTGAAATTAGGTTCTAGGTCTTTATTTAATTATCTTAATACTTTAAGATTAGTAAAATTGACCCATTACACAAAATCCAGCTTATTTTATTCGAGATAATTTAGATTTTCTATAATTAATTGTTTTCGCATTAAAACGGGATAGAATGAATTATACCTTTTGGAAATACCAAACGTCCATCACCGACCAAATGGCTAACTAGACAGCTCAGCTTTCTACTTTCGGTGGATACCAAAAAGGATTTTGGCAAAACTCCAAGGTTTCACCGGACCTAAAGGTCTCTCTTTATTCGCACGCTTCTGGACGCACCCGGCGTGGAAGACTGCCATCTGGATGTGCGTATCGGATCGGGATCTCGTCTGTGGTGTTACATTCCCAACAGATAGTCGTTGGGGTTTCATTTAATTCTTGACAGCTAACTTGTCCTACTCGCCCAGAAATATAGAAGTTTTAGGACGTGATTATATTAAAAATTTTAATATAATTCAATCACTCATATCATTTACGAAACAAGACCAGCCAAGGTGTGAGACATGCAACGTTCCTTTGACTGTGAAACATGTACTAACAGACTGCATGAAAAGAGACAGCCTACAGGCACCTCATGACCTTAGCGAGCTGTTATCGGACAAGAGCCCATATATTGATACCATACTGAAACCACACTTGAAGACCACGAATACATACAACGAAATGTAGCTGTATTACAGGTAACACACAATTACAATCAAAGCCAAAATTTCTGATCTCAAAATAATTTTACAGCAGTTTATCTATTTATTTTTACAATTATATTTTTCTTTAGGTAGGATCTTACATATTATTTTAAATATTTTCCTTATTATAACAATTATACCATTATTTTATTACCTATTTATTTCGTTTTGTACATATTTGTATGAACATGAACAATTAACGTTATTTATTATTTATTTCAGCCACCACATTGAAACAATACTCAAACATTAAAAGGACATAGACATTTATAACAACATCTAAAAAAAAATATTAAGTAAATACCAAGTCAAAATGTCTGGTTAAAATGTTTTAAAATTATTATTTAAGGACATTCACGGTTTTAGGAAAATATTAGTCTAAACCTATTTTGCATTGCCCTCTACTAAAAAGTATAGAAAAATGCACTTCGCCAATGATGCTGTGCGATAAATAAATATTATTATTATTATTATTTATTTATTTTTATTATTAATTTCCTTTGAGCAGATCACCCTTGTTGCACTAGCCCCTAGGCCACGGGAGACCCCTACTTAGGCTATTAAAATCAAATAAAAAATCTCGATTTATTTATTTATACATTAGTGAGACCGTGACAAGTGCAATTCATCACTTAAAACACTTAAATAAGAATAAACAATAGTGAACAATTGTAAACAAATTTGAAAAATGAATCAATTAAAAAATAATTTTCTAATACAATTTTCATTGATTATAAATAAAAAGGTACTAACCACAGAAAGGCAGATATGGCAGTCAGTAAATACAATTTTAGACTTAGATGTTTAGGAATTTAAAATCATAGTTTTCACGTATATATTAATGATAGCAGGATGTTAATAGAAAAAATAAATATACATATTAGTGGGAGAAAAAATAAATAAACCATACACTCACACATACATACATGTGAAAATGTATTTCATGAAAAAACATTTCGATGAAAAGCGAGATACACCCGGCACAAGGCACAGGGAACTAAAAGGAGCCGCGGAAATAGCTCACTTCCGATATAAAAAAAAAACAGCAATTCTGCAAACACGCTTCTCATTTAGCTATCTTGTTTTAATTAAAAAATTACAAATGAAAAAATTGCGAAAAATCTGACGCAAACAGATACAAAAACCAATTAAAAAAAAAACGAAACCGACATTTTAGAATCAAGCAAAGGTTTTTCCGAAGTATATCGCTCTATCAAAAATTGCATTGGAAACATTTTGTAGGGAATGTACTAAGCTTTCGAATAGCTGCCTTATTTATACAATGATTTCCCAACAAGTTTCGAAATATTTAAGAAAATATACGAAAATCCTGACAAGAAACTAGTTTTCCCCACTTTCCTCGAAAAATGTGGCCTTGAAAATGGTTTCATTCCCCCCCCCCCCAAACACAAAAAAAAAACAACTAAATAAAGTGTCTATAAAGGCAAATCAGTAAACTTTAAGATTTTTTCTTGCGATTTTGCCGAACAAACGGTGATCCGGTAGGCGTATTGGGCTGTTTATGGAACAACACCTTTTATTTGAGTCAGCGAATTTTAAACCGAATTTCATCAAAATCGGACCATTTTTGAACCCAATACAGCCAACAAATATGTATAACAAACAAATATATATAAGATGGCAATTCTGTTTCTTCATGAACATACATGAATAATTCTATTCGTAAAGAGTTACTAGTTTGGCAGTCATACTTGAAGCTAATAAAACACGATATATTTATTTGAAAACCTCCAATCTTCTAATAATAACTCCATATTGGCTAAAATATGTGTTTTACTGTAAGTAAAAACACATATTGTCAGAATGCAGACAACGCAGTCATCTGGACATTCCTCACGACATCCAGGAGCTACTCACACTTGACAGTATACACATAAACACTATACTAATATATCTACAACACATTAATGCCTACAGCAAAATTTAACATTCACACGAAATTCAATAATACATACATGAATGAAAATATGTATATAAAGTTATGCCCAAAACATTTTGTTGCCAGTATTTTTTATTTATATATATATATATATATATATATATATATATATATATATATATATATTTTATTATTATTTATTTTTACTTATTTATTTATTTATTAATTTTATTTCCTTTTTTTCCCTTATTTTTTATTTCTCTTAAATGTTTGTTCTAGATTCACTCATTATTTTCTGTTCACTATTGGTTCATTACCTTTTATAACTTCTGTTCCCTACTACATATTAGAATAAGAAGTTCCATTTGTACGATAATTACCTGACCATTTGTAAATATGGTACTATCAAACAGGCGATTCGCCGAAGTTCCGAAGCCTTATCAATAAATATTGGCTAAAATATTGGAAGATTCTCTTCCAAATATCTTAGAACTGCATTCATATCTACAGCTTAAGATTATCCCGATAATATTGGCACTAAATAACCTTGATAATACTTGTTGATTGCCGTAGATAACTATGCCAAGGCCTGAAAGGTAATAAGGTTTGTGGGTCTGAGTTGTTTCAATCCAGTCCTATTTCATCGGAGATTCGAAATTACCAATAATAACCATCATGAATTCCTTCCTGATGAGTCTGCAACCGAGAACTGGTTAATTTACTCATCGTCCGATCATCTCGCTGGGATGAGGCCAAATCCTTTTGTAGTCTTGCAATCTAATCTTCAACAATATTTGACATATATATGGATTAAATTATTATTAATTGTAATCATTTCCTACTTTCAATTCAGTAAGAGAAATACATTCCCAAGTATATATACATATATATGGATTAAATATCATATAAATAATGTTATTATTTATATATTTTGTTTTGTAATCATTTCCTACTTTCAATTCAGTAAGAGAAATACATTCCCAAGTATATATACATATATATGGATTAAATATCATATAAATAATGTTATTATTTATATATTTTGTTTTGTAATCATTTCCTACTTTCAATTCAGTAAGAGAAATACATTCCCAAGTATATATACATATATATGGATTAAATATCATATAAATAATGTTATTATTTATATATTTTGTTTTGTAATCATTTCCTACTTTCAATTCAGTAAGAGAAATACATTCCCAAGTATATATACATATATATGGATTAAATATCATATAAATAATGTTATTATTTATATATTTTGTTTTGTAATCATTTCCTACTTTCAATTCAGTAAGAGAAATACATTCCCAAGTATATATACATATATATGGATTAAATATCATATAAATAATGTTATTATTTACATATTTTGTTTTGTAATCATTTCCTACTTTCAATTCAGTAAGAGAAATACATTCCCAAGTATATATACATATATATGGATTAAATATCATATAAATAATGTTATTATTTATATATTTTGTTTTGTAATCATTTCCTACTTTCAATTCAGTAAGAGAAATACATTCCCAAGTATATATACATATATATGGATTAAATATCATATAAATAATGTTATTATTTATATATTTTGTTTCGTAATCATTTCCTACTTTCAATTCAGTAAGAGAAATACATTCCCAAGTATATATACATATATATGGCTTAAATATCATATAAATAATGTTATTATTTATATATTTTGTTTTGTAATCATTTCCTACTTTCAATTCAGTAAGAGAAATACATTCCCAAGTATATATACATATATTTGTGTATGTGTGTATTATATCGTAAATTGGCCTCTTCTATATCTGTTTTCTCTTTGTAAAGGCTGATGACAAGAAGTTATGATATACTCTTTGTTCCTTAAATTAAAACAAGTTAGTGGAGTATATGACGGTTTGATGCAATTATATAGAGATGTACAATATTGAATAAGTAAAATAAACAGATAGAAATGAGAGAAGGGAAAATACTATAGTACTTGCTTATCGGTGTGCCCTATGCTCGAAGCAGTGTTGGACAAAAATTATTCAGAATGATGAATAATGATTAATGAATAAATGTATTATTTCATTCATGAATGAAGAATAATTACTTTTATTCATTATTCGTTATTCTGTGAATGAAGTTTATGTTTTATTCACAAATTATTCGAATGATCATTCAGAATAAACATGTTTTAGTGAATAACGATAGATTTATTATAATGTTGGCAGCCAGAAATACGTATATATGTGTGTTTGAGTAGGATTATTCAGTAGACCAACTAGAAATAAATAATAACGAATGATGAATAATGAATAACGAATAATTCTGTGAATAATTCATGATGTAATGAGTGAATAAGATAATTCAGTGAATTATTCATCATTCACTAAAAATTTATTCGAATGATCATTCGAATAATAATTTATTCGAATAATGCCCAACACTGGCTCGAAGTGGACTGTTTCTAACTTGTTCGAGACCAGCCATGGCTGCTGAATGTTATTTAAGGGTATAATGTGTTTTTCTTTCTTTTATGTTAGTTCGTGAGCTTATTATTAAAAAAATATGAATTGATATGTTAAAAGTAAAATACGGCAAATAAAATAAAATAATATAAATGAATAATAACATGATGATATATACAAATTTAATGTTTTTTAAAAATTAATTTCAGAGATAATTCATTTTAAAAGAGGCCACAGTTACCAGAAACACGTAAACAATAAAGAGAAGTAATAAAAAAAAAAAGAGGACAAAATGAAGAAAGTCATAATAAGAAATTTAAAATTACTTGATCTATAAGTCCTTTACAAATAGAAAATAGTTAGAAGAGGTAAATTTGCGATGAAACTTTTATGTAAATATGTACCTCGCTTTGTAAGTTCTTCTAGATGAATTAAGATGTAAATCCTTCCCTGTCATATTTTATTTCCTTAACGCGTTTCTAGCACTAAACCTAGCTGCTGAATAGTATACAGAAGCCCTACACTCATAGCAATACCCCGAAGGGTCTGCATTGGTGATCGAAGGGCTTTTAGACCCCTACAACAATTCGGACAATTATGGGGTAAGAAACATTTATGTTTTGAATCATAATTGTTGAATACAGAAGATGGTACAATATGTCCCATTCATCCTTTCCTGAAAACTCCCAATATATAGATACACATAATTCAACGATAGGTTTTTCCTTGAAAAGTATATCAAGAAGCTTCGACATTTCTCGTAAGCACTTCCGGATTCCTTCATTGGGTCGACGTCTTAAGCGGGTTTCATACCTATAAGGAGGGATTAAACACGATAAAAACGACTTTCATACAGGACGAAGACCAACCTCCATTTTCTATTCTTCATATGAATATCGTACAATCTTTGTAATCGTACAACCGATGATGATTGAATAGAAAGAGAAATTGGAACAGATCTGTCATAAGAAAAAGCCAATAGCCTTCAACTATTACAGACCAATCACCTTACTCTATAGCAGTACTAAACTCTTTCAATCACTTGTTGATTCATTGAATATGTATGACAACCTCCATGATTCACTGATTGACAAGCTGTCTCTGCTTGGCAGGATCTCAATAGAGCTCTATAGTATTCATACTGAAATTGGACAACGGGGTTCTTGTTAAACGGCTAAAAGAAAGGTGTCATTCATAATAACCATTATATATATATATATATATATATATATATATATATATATATATATATATATATAGAGAGAGAGAGAGAGAGAGAGAGAGAGAGAGAGCTTTGAAAGGAAGGGTTTCCTATTTACCCATATTTTGCGTTATATTTTTAGAATGTACTAACAAAACAAGGAAGAGCCGTGCAAACGGGGTTTCGTTGCGTCAAGTAGTTCTCTGTAAAGATACGTTATCATTTGCATGTATTTCTTATCTGAAATTCCAAGAAAATGCACTTCAATTTATTTAAATAGTATTTTTGTTAAGGAAGGGCTAATTCAGCTTAGGAGAATGTGCTCAGCATTAAAAATTTTATTTATTGCCCCACCCCCAAACAAAAAAAAAAAAAAATTGATTATTTGAAATCTGTAATTTTGGCAACTCTTATGCAGAAAGCTCCAACTTTTATGATTTTTTGTTTTTATTAGTTTAGACTAATGGGAACCGTTTTGTTGAGTGCTGAACACATTCTCCTATGCTGAATTGCCCCTCCCTTAACAAAAATATTATTTAAATAAATTCAAGTGCCTTTTTTTTTTTTAATTTCAGATTTGGAATACATGTAAATGAAAACTACAGAGATCTGCTTGACGTATCGAAACCTCGTTTGGACGGTTCTTCCTTGTTTTGTTAGTACATTTTAAAAATATAATGCAAAATATGGCTAAAGAGGAAACCCTTCCCTTCAAAGGCCTATTTGAGCCCTTAGAAGTGTTATTTTTTTCATTTCCGGGCACCATTTTATAGATTTCGATGAGAACTACAACTTCGTCCTTATGAAAAATTTTGATAAATCAAACAGTTTAGTAGTTACTTCTCTTGTGGCCCACTTATCTGGCCACCCTGTACATATATATATATATATATATATATATATATATATATATATATATATATATATATATTCATCTTCTCTTGGTAATAAGTGTTTGTAAAACCGGACAATACGTTCGTCTTGTACATTGTTTGACTTGTGGAGGTATTATTGCTGATAACGCTTAACTCTAATTTGTTATATCTCTCGAAAGGTGGGGATGCGAAAGCTTCATTTAGTTTTTACTAAACGTTTACATGTGAATTTCGGAAGGATCATCTCAGTTTGAGAAAACAATGCTTCGCCCTTCAGAAGTATTGTTTTCGTTCCATTGAATATTAATACCTTACAAGACCTTATAACCTGTCAATCTAATTCACCTAAAAGATTTTTACGAAAAGTGTAATTTTTTCACGTAGTATCTACATAGGTACACCATAAAAGTCCTTTATGAACTCATTGCATCTCTTTACATCCTCTAGAAGTAAGTATATACTAAAGCAACGTTAAGATCAGCACACAGTAGTATAGAATTTCAGTACAAACTGGTTTGATTGTTGATAGAAAATCTTCTCTAAAGATAGGAATATTGTTAAACCCAAAGAGTTGAAATATTGATGGTCCCATTGAGTATTGGGAGCCCTTGAGGTATTCCAGCCTATTTGTGCTGTAATGCCTCGCACTCACGCCATTGCGTGTACGCTGTGAACAGGGCCGTGTCAGTCAATCACTTACACTACCAACATACCTATATATAATGGGATATAAGTGTTTCTATTAAGCCATACTGACATGTGAGGCATTGGTGGTGTAGAGGCTAGCGTGCATGATTCACGTACTGGAGTTCATGTTCGGATCTCCGAGAGGAACATTCATAATGGGATGTAAATAGCTAGCAGTCGAGGTGATATGAAGTCGAGTAATAGTTGGGGTTCGGCTGGGAAAAACAGTCAGATCGTCAAAAAAAAATTATAATTTCTACGTCTCGGGATGATCATTGGCAGCCTTATTCAGAAATAAATGCTTAGGGTTAAGACCTGAGATACCTGTCAGGTGACTATGAGTTAAGTGTGGTCACCTAAGCGGTATGGTTGGTCATTTTCAATCCCGTAGTCACTAATTGTATACTGTTTTGTGAAGATCTCAACGTTTCAGACGAAGACCGACTATTCTAATTTTCATAATGGGTTTAAGGTTATTTATACTTTGGAAGAGATTGGACACTTTCCTTTTTGTAGAATGTCGAACATTCAAAACGAACATATAGAATGAATATACTATTTCCCTAATATTTCTAGAATCTTGTTTGACATAATACCATATACATAATCCCAATATACTTATTTTCATATTCAGCGTGTTTCTTCCCTACGTATAGGGAGGAAACCTAATTGTGATTTCGATCAGAACATGCATTCTGAAAGTATATATAATTTTAGATTAATATTTGTGTTTGAATGTGTTTTCGTTAATTATGTTTATATTTCTTCCTTTGATTATTTTTTTTTTCAAATTATAACTAGTTATTATATGATATTTTTATAATTATAAGTGTTTGTAAAACCGGACAATAAGTTCGTCTTGTACATTGTTAGACTTATGGAGGTATCATTGCTGATAACGCTTAACTCTAATTTGTTATATTTCTCGAAAGGTGGGGATGCGAAACCTTCATACAGTTTTTACAAAACGTTTACAAGTGAATTTCGGAAGGATCATCTCAGATTGAGAAAACAATGCTTCATCCTTCAGAAGTATTGTTTTCGTTCCATTGAATATTAATAGAACACAAACAGTGTTAATTGAAGGGGTTTACTAAACAAACTCGATATCATTAAAAACACAACTGAAAATATCGTTTCGTATAGAAAGTGAGTTCAAGAACTTAGTACTCGTCAAAAAAACTATGAAACGCTACTGAAATGCGATAACACTACTTAATGCTACAAATGGATGTATACTTCTTTTCTAACAAGGCTGCAGTTGAGTCTATACTTGGCGGGACTACAATACTAGAAAGGGGAATCTATTTCTCCCAATAGGGGAAAGCAACCATGGAACAGATCTAGGAGGGAAACAGAGGGAATTCGAGGGGAAAAAATAGAAAGGAAATCTGCCATCAAGATGAGATTATAGTCTCCATCGACGAGCGAAAGTCTAACAGCCCGACGATTGATGTACAATGTTATCATTTCAAACTACTCAATTAGTACTCTTCATAACTACTGATAACTTATCAGCAGCTAATTCTCTCTCTTCTACAAATATTAAATTCATTGGATACCAAGTTCTCCAACAATTTTAGGGCTTCAATTATTCCACATATTTTAACATATTCCAAAGGAATCTAGGTATGAAGGGAACCATGAGCGTATATAGAAAATCATTTTTTAGGGGACTGGGAGAATTTCGAATAAGATGTAAAGTCAAAACCAGAGTAGGCGTCTCTGATAGCTTCGAGGTAAACAGTGTCTTAAGACAAGGGGACCCATTATCACCTGTATTATTCAATCTCGCCCTTGAAGTCGCCAACCGAAAGATAAAGACTAACCCAGGTGGCACCATTTACAACAGGCTCACTCAGCACATGGCGTATGCTGATGATGTGGTAATAACAGGGAGGAGCACAGCATCTTTGGCCGGTGGTGTGAAAGAATTTGATCGTGCAGTGAACGACTTGGGACTCTCTATAAATAGTGAAAAGACCAAATATATGAAAACCTCCAGACAGACCGGAGAACGAGGAGAGACCATGGATTTGAGCGAGGACACGTACCGTAGCTGTAGCACATTTAAATACCTGGGGGGAGTAGTAACGGAGAACAATAACCTGGAAGCAGAGGTTAAGGGCAGAATGGTGGCGGGAAACAGATGCTTCTACGCCTTGCAAAAAGCTCTCCTATACAAAAGTCTCTCCGGGAAGGCAAAGATTTTGTTATATAAAACTGTAATAAGGCCAGTTGTTGTGTACGACAGCGAAACGTCGACTCTGACCAAAGAAATGAGGAGAGGTCTGCTGGACTGGGAAAGAAGAGTCCTGAGGAAGATTTTTGGAGCCGTGAGAGAGCAGCACAGGTGGAGGATCAGAAGCAATGCCGAACTTACAGAAATGTATGGCGAGCCTGACATCCTCTGTGTCATCAAGAAAGGTAGGCTACGGTGGTTAGGGCACGTGGAGAGAATGGAACCCTGTAGGCTGCCTAAATTGATGCTGAATGGTGCACCTGGGGGCAAAAGAAAGAGGGGCCGACCAACACGGAGGTGGCTTGATGACCTGGAGGAGGACTTGCGGACGCTAGGTATCCGAAATTGGAGGAACCTGGCAGCAAACCGCGTGGAATGGAGCAGGATGTTGGCAGAGGCCCAGGTCCTACAAGGACTGTAGCGCCCAACAGTGAGTGAGTGAGTGAGAATTTCGAGAGGGGGGGGGCGGCTGAGAGCATTTGGGAGTATGGAATACTAAAAATCTAGAACTAGAAATCTAGAAGAATAGTTAGCCAATTAAACCGCAATTACACCCCAAAAACATTATTTAGCGATGACTAAACTGGAAAAAAACTTAACAAACAATTGTCAGAAAAAAAGTGTCCGCTGGCGTTCGCGCGTGCGGCCGAGTACGAAAAAAAATACTGTATGTTATACAGTACATTACATAGGTTTGTCGAGTGGACCTAAAGCACATTTATGTTCCTCAATTTGAGCAGAAGGCTCTAAACTAAATTTTTTTTTCTGAAATAAGTGATCTTATTTAATTTATTTTTAAGGTTTTTATGACACATTTTTACCGATTTTAGGGGGCTGCAGTCCCGTCAGCCCCCCATATATACGCCCATATAGGGAGTACTGAAGGCAGAATTTTATTTATATATATAGGGGGGGGGGTATTTATAAGTGTTAACAGTACAATGGCTATTATCATTGTTCTTGTGCCGAGAATGGATGGATGTCCTCTTCAGGTCTACTATCGCCTCTAATTTTCCTTGGTAATTTATGGGTTTCTCTGCTTAATAGTTTTTTTTTGCTATTTTGGGCTATTTAAACGATGTGAAAAGAGACAAGTTCGTAGTTGAATGATGGGGGGGGCGAGCTTACTTGTCGCTTAGTAAATAGAGTCTATTCCTAGTCACTTGTACTTGTTGTGTTTACTAATACATGTTACTTTTTACTAAAAAGAACCTGTTTACTCGTGGGTGCAATTGCTTAGGCGACAAGCAGTAAAGATAAGTACTAAGCTCGTGTAAAGTGGCATTAGGCGCCTGCTTCTTGCAAGAGCCCAATCAAAGCTAGTTCATTTCTATTAAGTTGCAGATATCAAAACTTTTTCTGGTACTTAGGTACTAGCTGCGCCGATCTTGAGAAGTGGTTCTCGTTCAGCGATCCGGATCATGAAATGAGAACATAAATGAAGCGTTTCTATTGGTTCATTCCTATGGGCAATTTCATTGGCTGTTCTTTCTTCCGTTCTAGTCATCGTTTTGTGTTCACCTACTGTTAGGCAGAGTTGGGCAAACGTTAGCGCGCGCTAATACCTAATACCTTCCCGCTAATTTAGCGGTACTGATAAGAGCCTGCGCTAACGATTAGCGCATAGCGACGGCAGTGCGCTAATCGCTAATTCATTTAAAATGTTTTAATATCTTTGTAGCTAACTAGGAGGAATATTGAAGGTGGAATAAAAAAAGGATATTGAAGGTGGAATAAAAAAAGGAAGAATAGGAGGAATATTGGAAGAATAGGAGAATAGGAGGAAGAATAGGAGATATTCCTCCTAGTTAGCTACAAAGATATTTAAACATTTTAAATGAATTAGCGATTAGCGCACTGCCGTCGCTATGCGCTAATCGTTAGCGCAGGCTCTTATCAGTACCGCTAAATTAGCGGGAAGGTATTAGGTATTAGCGCGCGCTAACGTTTGCCCAACTCTGCTGTTAGGTTTGTGTTTTTACAAGTTATATTTATTGTTTCACTTCTTAGTGTAGTAGTGTTCTTAGTACTGTTCTTTCGGCTAGGGAAATGAGTATTCGGGATTTACCGACGACTTAAAAAGTACTCTTATCAAGCAATGTTAAATTGCATATCAGCCCATTTTCCACCGAAAAAACCAGTGATCTATATTACCAACGAGTTGGATTAACTAGAGTTCCTATTTAACCTTGAGCGAGCGTAGCGAGCGGAAACGCATAGCAGTTATACAATTAACATAATTACTAATTTTATATAATATAGGAAACCAGTAGCATTTCTGTTAATGGCATAATTGCTATGCGTTTCTGCTCGCTACGCTCGCTCAAGGTTTATCGAAACTCTAGTCAATCCAACTCTTCGATAATATTAATAAATGGTCTTGGTGCCATAAATGGTCGCCATATTGCCTGATCCGGATCACTGACTGGGAGCCTTAATGGGAGCCACTTCTCGAGATCGGTGCAGCTATAATAGTATGTACCCTTTGTCTTCATTTTAAAGTCTTCATTTTTTAATATCTTGTATTGGCATAATTTTGATGGAGTATCTAGTGAAAACTGAGCTATGGTTTCATGAAAAGTGTCCAGATACCGTAGATAATATGAAAGTGCTGGGAGTTAGGAAAAGAGTCATTCTTGGGACATCCTGAAGATTATCTGGTCAGAAAGGACTTTCACCGAGAACTAGCTACTGGGAATACTAACTCCTAGTTTCTAAAGAATATGCAATCCTTCCTATCTATATGCTTCTTACTTCTATGGTTTCACAATATCTCGCAAGAATACTCCTATCTATGGCTCTTTTACATTCTTAGTTCTATGGTTTCACAATATCTCAAGGTTTTTTCAAGTTCATTGGACAATTGTTGAATTTCATTGCTATTGTTAACTTCTGACATCAGGTCATGGTGTTTAAAGCAGTATTTATTTTATTTATTTCGTCCCTTACGTTACTGCATTTTGGAAGGTTGTGTTTATTTAAAATTATTATTTAATGAATTTCTATCAATTTTCTTGTCTATTGCCAGAAAATTAGTAGGGGTAGATGGGGTTAAAAGTGTCGATTTTGCTAAATGGCAAGCTAGCATCTAGGGTCTTTTTGCGAACCACATCCAGTTACTTTGAAGTATCTGTCGTGATTGTAAACAGATTTTGGTACTTACTGATTAGCTTTTAGGTTCTTTGCAAGTTATCTATTACTTCTTTACAGGTTATCTAAGGTTAGAAACCATATTATATAAATAAATGTAGTAATTAAAAGTTAATGTAGTAATAAAAAGTATTTAAAATCACTGCAATCACTAGTAAAAGTAACTTTTTTCCCTACTATATTTATATAATATGGTTTCTAACGAACCGTTAGATAACTTGTATTTGTAAGTAATACTTTTAGGCTTGTAAAGCATAGTAAGCAGTATATATTACAGCATGCAATATTTTTCAATAAAAATGTTAATATTATAAAAATCAATGGAAATTGTAAAGTTTAGGGGCCTCCTCACTGATTTTTTTGTCCGGTGGTTCTATAAAATATTTATTTTTTTTTTTATTTTTATTTCGGATTATGAGCATACGTGCTCGCTTCGCTCGCTCAAGAAGATATCAAAACTCTATCTGGTCAATCTAACAATTAATATAATTTATGCGAGTTGGATTGACTAGAGTGTTGAAGGTTACTTTACTACCAGCAGCAACCCCTCCCCCCCTTAGGAATAGGCCAATAGAAATAGTAATGAGTTATGCGCATGCGCTGAATCATTGTTATAATTACTAGAGATACTTAACAAGTAACCAATACTAATACAATACATTCTAGACAATTTTACATGAAACAACTTTAACATTCTTGTATTATTTTATACATGGTCATGTAATATTTTTTAAAAGTTGAATCGCCTAGCCGCTACAATTTATTAAATAATAAATAAATAAATAACAATTAACCGGGTGTGGTCTTCGAAAAAAGACCCAGCATCTACACTGTATAATATTTATGCTGTATGACGTATCCAATGTGAAATTAAAGATGGTGGGGTAATTTCACACAAATATGTGCTTCACTTTTAGAAAAAAGGAAAACAATTTAAAAGAATGTAAAAAATGGTCTTATTACAGAAAAAGAACTGTTTGATAAACATTATTCAAGTTCCAGAGATTTTTGTAATAATATCTTACTTAGAAGACAATTGAAGGGTTCATCACAAAAAGTAGACAAATCAAAAAATTGATATTTTGAGATAAATATATCTTCTTCCTCTCCAAAGTCAGCTATACATATTTTTACTGTCCCCAAAAATCAGATAGGTCACGTTATAATACAAAAATAATACAATATATCTACAAAAATGAGACAAGTCCAACGCCTTTCCACCAAACTCTAGACAAGTCCTTAGACCTGTTTGCTATTTTCAGAATGTTTATGGTTCAACAATTATTTGTAATTTGTCAGGATTATATAATAAATAATCTTATTTGAGGATTAAACTATTTCTTCTTTCATTTAATTAAAATTTCTGCAAAAACAAACCACACAAGTCCATAAGTTTTTTTTTTTTTATTTTTCTAACCATCCTCTTAAAAAATATATTTGTTTTATGTACAATGGAAAGCACTTAGTGGGACAATAATAAGTCTAAAAGCAATTTTCTTAGCATCCAGCACAAATGGAGCTAGGCACTTTTCTAAGTTTCTGAAAAATTTAGCTTTTGAACTCATCTGGTTTTTCGAAGACAAGGTATAGTTGGGATTCGGCTAGGAGAAAAACGTCAGACTTTCAGGAAGAAATCTGTATTTGGACGTTTCGGCTGCACATTGGCAGCCTTCTTCAGCACTAGAGAATGCCTAGGGGGGGAGGGAGGAAGACCTCGAGGACAACTTAGGTAACCATGGTTGAATGTATTAATATTCCCTCCTAGGCATTCTCTAGTGCTCAAGAAGGCTGCCAGTGTGCAGTCGAAACGTCCAAATACAGATTTGTTCCTGAAAGTCTGACGTTTTTTCTCCTAGCCGAATCCCAACTATACCTTGTCTTCGTATCTCTGCAACGGCTAACTATCTCCATCTTCACTTTATCTGGTTTTTGTAATGACCCCTACAATTGATACTCACAAAAAAGTAGAAATTAATAATAAATAAATAAAAGTAAGAATGGAATTTAAAATTAAAGAAAATTAACGTTTCTTTTATGCTTTTTTTTTAAATTTATTTATTACCTTTTAATTATCTTTTTAATGCAAAATTATTAACGGATTCTGTTTTGGAACAGCTCAAAATAAATGGTCTTTTTGCAGGTTTATAACAGAGAGGAAACTAATGAATGAATAATTTATAATGATTTTAGGTTTTATCGATTTAGATTTGTTTTGAATATTTCAGAATCTGTTTCCTTGTAGACTCACTAAAATTGATAAGATCTGGATTATAAGTAGTGTTGGGTAGTTACACGAAATACAGCTGTGTTTTGCAAGATGGCTGCACATTGAGGCCAAGACTTGCTCAAACAGCCATTGGCTGTTCAACAACAAATCATCTTAAGGACTGCATTCCAAGTTGTTTGATTTATTCGGTGGATGTTGTATTGCAGCTTTTTTGCACGGAAACCAATTCCCGCTTTGTTGATGCAACCGACCGTCTGGAGGCAATAATTATTGTAGCGTTTATATCTGGATTTGCCAGGATATCTTATTTACTAGCGGTCAGATGCTTGACAATCAATTATAGGGTACGGGATTAAATACAAAATTATAGCCAGAAAATTAATTTGAACGTTTACTGCGATAGGGAGGAAAGCCGCTTATGATGTTGACCTATTGATGCAATCTGCCGACTAGAAAAGTTCACTTTTCAGAGCAAATTTGTGTATATTTTTCTGTTAGCTCTCTCAATCGCTCAAAAATGGTCCGATTTTGGTGAAATACTACAGAAATACTTTGTCTAATTTAAAAGGTCGAATTCGTTTACCAGCAGAATCCTCCTACCGGAACACGGTTTTATTGGCGAAATTCGCGCGAAAAAAATCGTTGCTCTTAGGACTTTTCGTTTGTAGTCTTCCAGGTAAACGAAACCATTTTTAAGGCGATTTATTTAACCGGTTTGTATAAAAGTGCATACTAACTTATTTCGGTCTTGGTACTTAGAATCGTTGGATTCTGTTGAAATGTTTTCTATTTGTTTAAAATTCATCTAAACTAAGATATTTAAATTTTGGTTATTTTTGGAGGTCAGGAAATAATCGGGGGAAAAAAAACATTAACAAACATGAGCGGTTTTAGGATTTTCTTATACTTAGCATATCGGAAAGGATTGTTGCATTGATAAAAAAATCGTTATTAAAAAATTCTTGATTATGTGGGGGTGAATGTGTGTGAGGGGGGTGCAATATCTCCTACAGTTGCTGTTCGTTCGCCAGTAAAAGAAGTATAGACGAACAACAGAAAATTCGAGTTACTTGCAAAATAGGCCTGACTTCATATAAAATATTAATAAAAATGTAAAACCCAAAATAGGTCTTATAAGAATTGTCCAGATCGGTACATAAAACGCGGAACTAATGAAAGATATGTAATATTTATTTATTTTTTTTTTTTTTTTTTTTTTTTTTTTTTTTTATCCAATGCCCGTCGGTGGCGGTTGAGCCATTTGACGCCGAGCCTCCTAGTATCGCTTAGTGAGGTCAGGAAGATGGATCAGGTCAGGAGGTGACTTCCCACCATCCTTCCGCTTGAACATAGAGGGACGTGGAACACGGTGGACGTGGGCCTGCAGGTAGTCGTGTCCAGTTTCCAGGCGGAATCTTGCAACAGCTTCGCTTCTCTTCAGATCGTCAGGGATGTGACCTGGGGTTGCTAGGTTTTCCCACATTTTTCCTGTGCTGGAGCTTTTTAGGAGTTCTTTAGTATGCCTGGATATTTCCGTCTTAATTTGGCCTCTTGCTGCTTGTAAGGATTGGAGAGTCTCAGGTTGCTCTTCGTCTATGTAATAGGTATGTAATATGGAAATCTGCAAATCTTCAAATAATGACTATGTACGTAAGTGAAGATTAAATGGAAAACAAACCGCAAAGTGTAGATAACAGTGAAATTAAGGAATGAGGAAATACTTTAACTACGCGAAGAAAATAAGGAAAAAGCCAAGTTTTTATGAGGTACTTTCGGAATATGAGGATGGTTCACGGCTTATTAACGAGTCCTTGTCTTCCCTAAAGTAGAAAGCACAGAGAAAACCTGGACGTGCTAAGGATGCAGAGCAATTTCCTGCTTCTAATATAGTGCTGTCAGTACATTCTTATCAGTACATTGCTATATTTTTCTTATTATTAGCACCTCCCACGCAAGAACCACTTGCTCCCGGGTATGGCATTCTTGGTGAACCCGAAATACACCACGCCTTACTTCTTGAACCCAAAACGCACCGCGTATTGCATTGTGAACCCGAAACGCATCACGCCTTGCATCTTGAACCCAAAACGCACCGCGTATTGCATCGTGAATCCAAAACGCACCGCGTCTTCCATCTTGAACCCAAAACGCACCGCTTCTAGCATCGTGAACCCGAAACGCTTCACGCCTTGCATCTTGAACCCGAAAATTACCGCGTCTTGCATCTCGAACCCGAAACGCACCACGTCTTGCTTCTTGAAACCAAAACGTATCACGTCTTACTTCTTGAAGCCGAAACGCTCCGTGTCTAACGTCTTGAACCTGAAACGCATCGCGTCTTGCACCTTGAACCCGAAATGCACCTGATCCGACATACTAAGTAGCACGAGATACATGGGATCTGGCATTCTTTTGTGATCTTATCTAAACAGGCTTGTATCTACAGAGGAGTGAAAATACGCCAGATTTCGCTTCCTTGGGCACTTGACGTGTGCTGTTCCTATAAAAACATGAGGTACGCCACCAGGAAGCCTCAGAGGAATCTAAGGAATTTTGATACTATGGGGAGAAGGAGCACGCACTCCGACCCAAACACACACACACACACACATATATATATATATATATATATATATATACACACATACATAGAGATATATGTGTGTACATAAACACAATAATTTTTAGATATTATCTAGCTTGGTAGCGTGGCGGAAGTGTGTAGCAACCCTTTTGAAGAAGGCTGCTTTCTTTTTCCGTTTGGTTAATATGCAGGTTTGAACATAATCAGTAAGAGATAAACGTCAAGTTTCCTGTTATTCATAAGGGAAATATAATTCAACCATTAGAGTGTCTCTATAAGATGATGATCTAACCTCTTTGGAATATGACGAAGCGAAAGGTAAAGTCCTCATCTTGAGATTGTATCTCTATGGAAGGTTCGATTCGAATATCCTTGGATTGCACTTAAGCGGCAAGGTCGTAGCAATCTAGCCAAGTACCTGACTGGCACTTTATGGAAATGGCATTCCCTGGTGTAGTAAAAAGCGTAAAAGTAAATTCAGCGTGTGATAGTTTTTCTACGCAAAGCACAGAGATTCTAGGTACCAAGTAATACTTGGTGTCGTTTTAGCAATTAATTCAATGTCTATTTATTTCATTAGGATTTAGTAATATTTTTTGGAAATAAATTCTCAATCTTATTTTGGAGAAGACAGAATATGTATACAGTTGCACCAGTACAGTACATATGTATATATTTCAGTGAGGAGAAAATCCTTGCTCCGCCTCCTAACAAACCAATATCTATTGTACAGTTCTCGTGAGAGTTTATATAATGATTATTATTTTATCAACAAAAAAAAATAACTCATTTGGATAAAATTATTATTTTATCACAATATCTTCTACTAACGATGGTTTTACTTCCTCATAATGGACCAATATTTCCGATTAATAACTCCGCCGGCATTATGATAAAATACTTTTAGTTGCTTGTGTCTATATACGTATAAATATATATTTATATATGTATAAATCAGTCCCGTAACAGGCCACGAGGGCCCAGAGGGGCAGATACTGTAGAGGTATCTGATTCTTGACCATACGGCACACTAGGGAGATATTGTGGTCAATACTATGCTCCGGCCGCCTGATTTTCCCCTTGGCTGCTTCGACTGCTAGAGTCATTAGCACCCAAGGTACCCATTATTAATTAAATTAATTAAAGGTTGGGTGAGCCTAGGGACGATCTGAAATCTTTAGTGCGCGCTCGGGTTTTGAACCTGGTCCTCCAGTTCATTAGTCAAGTGCTCTACCACTGAGCTAACCTCACCCCCATAAATATATATATATATATATATATATATATATATATATATATATACAAACACACATGTATACTGAATTATGCTCAGTTGTAGAGCACACGACTCATTTGAAGATCCTTCCTCAAAACTTGGACGCTTACTAAATCATTATATTTCAGTGTCATCGTTCGAAGATCGGAGTTGAGGTCAAGGCTCACCCATCGAAGAGGATTATAAGAATGTACTGCAGAAATTCATTTGCTTGTACAACCTCAATTCCTACGTTTCTTCGTAATATGCTTCATCCCTTAAAACGAACAATGAACTAGAGAAGAGGAACGAAACTAGATTAAAGAAACCAATTACGTATTTGTTACGTATGAAAAATCTTCAAGTTGAAGCCGAAGAAAATCCCTGCTTTCCCTCGTGTGTACGTTAATGTTCTGCCATTTGAAAATTCTACTAGTCCCTGAGTGATGAGTGATGACTCGTAGGTTGTGTTCTGCGCCCTGAACTGCACATGGGGTTGCACCATGACAGATATCCCTGCACCTCCAGTAGGTCACTCAGCTGCACTTCTCGTTACCTCCTCGTTCAGGACTTCTTGACGGATGAGGATGACTCGAATGCTTTCTAGGATCGGCTGACGAGATGATTCGTGGGATTCCGAATGTTCTCTTTTAGAACGCCAGAGAAATGTTGGTAAAATTGATGAATGTGGGAAGAAAATATGCGAAATCGTTATGAAGTCCCGCTATTCTACAGCCATGGTTAGCTCATGTCAGCATCTTTCCTTCCACATGGCGGGAAACACAAATGTTACATAGACCACATCAATCAAACGGCGTCCAAACCAAGGTGCGAAACTTCAGGTTCATTGTCAATTCGAAAT
The DNA here is from genome assembly GCA_946811695.1 of Gonocerus acuteangulatus. Lineage (NCBI taxonomy): Eukaryota > Metazoa > Arthropoda > Insecta > Hemiptera > Coreidae > Gonocerus > Gonocerus acuteangulatus. The sequence goes on along the minus strand of OX328124.1, from coordinate 117,895,110 downwards.
AGCACACATTATTTTTTTTTTTTACGGAATATCAACAACTGGGCTATTAGTGCCAGGCTATCTACAGGTTGCCACCCTTTTATAATGCCAACACTTGGACGGTTACCTATTCAGGTACTGGCCACGCCCGACGTTCCTTAGCTTCGGTGACGAACGTGAATGGGCTACGGGCGTTGGCAGCACACATTATTATATTAGCCAGCAATGCATGCTGACGAAGGCAACTCAAGGAGTAGCCGAATCGCCCTTAATACAGATTTTTACAAAAATCGTATTGATGTTTTCCTAGCCGAATCACAACTATTCCCTGACTACTATATATATATATATATATATATATATATATATATATATATATATATATATTATATATATATATTACAATAATGCAATCATTACATCCCCAGTAGAAATTAGCAATATTTTTGGCCAACATTTTAGAGAAATTTCTGGAAATTCTAAACTTTCGAATGAATCCTTATCCTACAAAAACTACCTTGAAAGAATCCCACTTAACTTAATAGCCCATCAAGTGCACCCACTCAATGAACCTTTCACGATGCAAGAATTAGTACTCGTTCTATCTCGCATTAAGTATACAGCCCCGGGTAGCGATGGTGTTTGCTATAGGATGTTAAAAAATCTACCAACAGCAGGTCTATCTGTCCTATTGAATTTATTTAATAAAGCATATATCTCAGGAATATATCCAGAAAACTGGAATGAGTCAATAATTGTGCCTCTCCTAAAGCCCAATAAAGATCAAACGCTGTGCAACAATTATCGGCCGATAGCACTCACCAACTGTGTCTGTAAGCTATTTGAAAGAATACTGAATAAAAGGCTACTATAGTTTCTTGAAAAGAATCAACTTCTGTCTAACTATCAGTGTGGATTCAGGCAAAATCACTCAACCATGGACCACATTGTAATGTTAGAAAGCGAAATATTAAATGCTTTTGTCAAAAAAGAATCAATACTAGCCGTATCCTTTGATATTGAAAAAGCTTACGACAGAGTGTGGCGTAGGACTATCGTTTCAAAATTATCTGAATGGAATATTCAAGGAAACTTCTTGAACTTCGTAATCCATTTTCTATCGAATAGAACATTCAGAGTGAAAATCAGTACTACGTTGTCTGATGAATTTCTGCAAGAAAATGGCGTCCCACAGGGAAGCGTACTTAGCACAACATTCTTTAAAATAGCTATGGACACCGTACGAGAACATATCTCTCTTCCCGTGCGTTACTGCCTCTACGTTGATGATTTGCTTATATATATTAAAGCAAGAAATCTGGACTATGCCAAAGAATTAATTCAAGAAAACATAGCAAGTCTGGAAAACTGGAGCGTTACTAACGGACTACATTTCTCAACAACGAAAACACACTACACAATTTTTACAAGAAAGAGACGAGTACCAAACATTGACTTATACTTACGAAATGAAGCAATCACACCTACAAACACACTACAATTTCTAGGACTTATATTCGACTACCGACTCACCTGGGTGCCTCATCTAAAGGAACTCGTTAATAGATGTAAGAAGTCTTTGCACCTATTAAGGATTCTTGGTGACACTAAATGGGGAGCAGACAGACGTCTAATGCTTACACTCTACCGAGCATATACCAGGTCTCTACTGGATTATGGGAGTGTAGTATATTCGTCTGCCAGAACCAGCACACTAAAAATACTGGACCCAATACATACAACAGGTCTACGTCTTGCAATTGGTGCATTTAGGTCAAGCCCAACCGTAAGTCTCTTTGCAGAGAGTGGAGAACCACCATTGGAGCTCAGACGTATGTTCAACTGCATCAAAATCGTTTTAAAAAGTAAGTTCCTCAATAGCCCATGTACTCCAAATTCTATACATCAAGATTATTTAGAACTTTATCAACGCCATACAAATAGACAACGCCCCCTACATGTGAGATTCCTAACCTACACTCATAACTCTGATTTACAACATCTTATACCTCTACAAAAACCTGACTCGACTTACATACCGTGGACGATTAGAAATCTGAAAATTGACATTGAACTGACAAAATTCAAAAAAACAGATCCAACTTCCAGACATTTATACAAAAACACATTCTGTTCACGCTTGACTGAAAACACAGACCAATTCTTCATCTACACTGACGGTTCGAAATCAGCGGAAGGAACCGGAGCAGCTGCTGTAGTGGGAGAAAAAATCGTATCATCAAGATTACCACAAATGACAAGTTCCTACTCAGCTGAGCTCCACGCTGTAATACTTGCATTAGACAATATACCTAACACTGACCACAAACACATTACAATATGCACTGACTCACTGAGCACATTACAAACATTACAGGATATTTACAATGACAATCCATTAATAACACTCATACGTAACAAGATTTCCCTATTAAACAAGACTGTGACTATTTACTGGCTGCCAGGCCATGAAGATATCAATCCTAGTACTCAAGCAGACACACAAGCAAAACTTGCAGCACGAAAAGATCATCTAGACATAGACAACTCGACGTACCAGGACTTACTGACAGAGGCACAGCCACTCATTTTACAGATGTGGCAGAAAACATGGTACGAAACACGGGACAACAAACTAAGGGAGATTAAAGAAACTGTCCGGGAATGGCCTTCCAGCAGCAGATGTAACAGACGAGAAGAAGTCGTTCTGTGCAGGCTAAGGATAGGCCATTCCCGACTCACTCACTCTTACCTTATGACTAGACAGGACAGACCAACTTGTCAGTACTGTAATACACAACTTACTGTTAAACACATCCTCACAGACTGTAGACAAAGACAAAATGATAACATCCCACAAAACATGCACGAACTACTTACAGATGACAGTCACTACATCGGACAAATATTTGAATACCTCAGACATTTAAACATTTACGACCTCATATAATTTCGCATGAACGAACTATATAAGTATACAAATGTAAATACAACTGATTGAGAACTAAAGCCAACCTCTACAAGGAAGGGATTATGTCCTCTTGTTCTAGTATTAATATTATTATTATTATTTTATTTATTTATTATTATTATTTTTTTATTCTTTATTTTTTTTTTCTAATGTGAATTTTTGATGTATTTTCATACATATGTAAAACCCACTTTGCTGTTGAGTCGCCATAGTTGCGAAAAAATAAAAAATAAATAAATAAATATATATATATATATATTCATTTTTCCAGATAAGACAATAGTAACATATTATGTTTGAGTAGTCAGTGAACAGTTGTGATTCGGCTAGGAAAACATCAATACGATTTTTGTAAATATCTGTATTAAGGACGTTTCGGCTACTCTTTGGGTCCTTCGTCAGCAATGAATGCCGGGGGTAGATTTTCACCATGGTCAATTAACTGTTAAGTTTGGTCTTTCTCTACCCGCGGCATTCATTGCTTTCGAAGGTTACCAAAGAGTAGCCGAAACGTCCTTAATACAGATTTTCCTAACCGAATCCCAACTATTCCCCAACTACCTATCACCAAGACGGCTATCTATCTACGCCTCATTATAATATATTTAGTTGCATGCAAATGATTTCATATATCCATTGTTGCTTAGGAAATTTAGTATTGAGGCTATGTGTTGGCTACCTTTACTAAACAATTTGCATAAGTCTTAGGGATGTTCAGGTGACGTCATCTCATGCTTTCTGGGAGTAAATGTTTATAGTAAGAGTAGTATTGCATATTTCATATTTTGTATCATTATTGAGTAAATTTGTAACGAATAATATGTAAATGGTGTCATTATACAGTTTACAGTTATCAGGTTATTCTAAGTCGTCACAGACAGCGCTTACAGATTGGCTTTTAGCGCAGTTCCTCCCCCCCCCCCCATAGGGAGCTTACTAAATGCTCTACAAAAAAGGTTCTGAAGAAAGTTTTAATTAGGTGATGTCAATCGGAGAAATAAGTGCTTAAAACTTTAAAGTAATTGATTTCTTTTATTCGAATGGTTCTTTTTGTCTGTTTTTATTCCTTGTTATTTTTTAATTGCTTATAGTTGGATAATGTATTTGATAATAAAGGAGATTAAGTAAAATAAGAAGATCAATTTATTGTTAGAAATATAGCGTTCAAAGACAGAGATCCGAATGCTTTCCAAATGCCTCTGAGCGGGGGCCTTTCTGGGGTTGGCCGATCCATCCAGGTAAGATCATAAATCAAGTCCTTTGAAGAAAGTTGAAACCACTGTTTCTATTTTAATCCTCCCAAATGAGACTCGGGATAAGAACGGAACCTCGCTAAGATGATGCAGTTCCTGCGAGTCGGACTTTTTGTCCGTCGTGTATTACGGAGTATTAATGTTGTCACGGCGGGTTAAAGCGTTTCAATCACAGACAGCTCCTACAGATTGGGTTTCTGTCCGTCGTGTATTACGGATTGCATTGACGTGCCTTTGTACGCCTAAAGTGTACTTACCTCCCTATATAGAGTGAGTAATCACGCTAAAACACTGTGGAATCTTGGAGTGGTAGTTTTAATGTTGTCACGGCGGGTTAAAGCGTTTCAATCACAGACAGCTCTTACAGATTGGGTTTCTGTCCGTCGTGTATTACGGATTGCGTTGACGTGCCTTTGTACGCTATAAGTGTAGTTACCTCCCTACATAGAATAGGTAATCACGCCAAAACACTGTGGAATCTTGAAGTGGTAGTTTTAATGTTGTCACGGCGGGTTAAAGCGTTCTGTCGAGTCCGTCATAGAAACTATTTCTACGATTAAATTTACATTTAATTGCTCGCTAAAATATTTCTCACAAGCTGAGGGAAATTCGCTTTCTGCACAGTTAATTTCCGGAGAAAGTGTATATAACGTTTTTTTCTGCTTTGATTCTGAGCTGTGTCCTTCCGCCGTCCAGCTAATGTCAATTCGTTCCCACGGCATAATCTCATGTTTTCATTTCTCCCATGGTCTAAGATACCAATTATATCTTGCGTAAATAGCCGTTTGTCTATTCATGAATGAAATAGACATTACGCTGTATAGTAAACTAAATAAAAGTCTTTCATTGAGTAGCTGGAAATGTCTCAGAAGGTGAGAAGATTACACAGTATTCTTGATAAATTCGTTCAAATACAATATAAAAATTAATTATTATTTTTTGTGCGACACTAAAATTGACATACTTACATATAAAACAACCATAAGACGACAAAATACCGGATACAGCTGTTCAACGCCCCTATTGATGTCCATAACAACCTGACCGCTGAATTTAATTTGAACAAAATAAAGAGTACATTCATTTTAATCAACCAGATTTCATTTCTATCGAGTTTTGTTGAAAGGAATTACAAATAACGGATAGATTTAAAATTTGATTCCGGAGTAAACACTCCCTCCTAATGTTCTTTATTATTTTATTTTAACAACGCATCTTTCTCTTGAGATGGTCACGAGGTTTGCCTAGTTTCGTTAAAATATTACAAAAATTGAGGCCAGTATGAGCAAATTAGGAATTTGTGTCCGGGTAAACCCATTTTTCTGGACAACGAACTCGTTCAATCGTTTGTCATGGCAATGATATACAGGGTGTCCCAGCCCTAAACCGACAGACTTCATTTATGGACAGGGAATCGAAAAACTAAGTCAAAAAACCCTTAGGCGATTTTCTCGTTTTCGAGAAAAACTAAAAAAAACGTTCTTTTTTTTTACAAATCCCAATTTATCGCTTAAACGAAGCGTTGTACGAACAAACACCTCAATACAAAAGTTGTAGCTTATTAAATTACCTTTAAGATGAGACCAAGATCAGCGCCTTAGCTTGAATATTTTGCGGGATAATAATGTTTGAATAACCCAACGGATGGACATTTTGTTCCATGGAGAGTTAGACATTATATGATCCGACTAACCGTCTGCGCTTGGAACGCAAAAACTGGGAAAAATAATCTCTGCTCAATTTTTTTTTGTTTTGTTTTATTGACAAATTCTCACTTATTCCTTAACGGAAGAATTGTGTAAAAAAAAATCTTATTTCTGTACAAATTAGTATCAAGTCTAAAGTGAACGCCTCAATTAGACGCGAGACGAGAAATTAACGAACAATAATATTTGTGGTATTTCAATTGAAAAAAAAAAATAATAATAAAAAAAGAAAAGTGAACCGATATTATTTTTTCTAGTTTTTTGCGTTCCACGCGCAGACGGTTCGTCAGATCAAAAAATGTCTGACTCTCAATGGAACAAAATGTCGTTTTGTAGCGTGTGCCACGTCCTTGTTCAGAGTATGCTCAGAACGACATGTCCCGTTAGTTGCACACTAAAATAATGAAAGGACATGCATAAGTGAACATATTATTGTCCAGGTAGACCAGCCACTGCATGTAGAGCATGCAACAAACTAACTGTGCTCTTTATATATATCTAGGCTAGGGAACAGTTTACTCCAGAACAATCGTCCGACTAGAAGTCTGTACCGCTGGCTGTAACAAGGAGTACAACACAATACACACGTTACTTCTACAGAAAGGGGCCGTGATAGGACCTCTTCTTGCTCTACCTTTGTATCCGACCGTCTTGGAGGAATTATTATCTCAAGATGGCTGTCAGGGGCGGCCATGACGGATTACAGCAATCATGATGTCTTGCGCTGTTAAAAGAACTCTTTAAGTAAAGGAACTTAGTTATTGCCGAGTTCAGAAGGACTCAGGTTGTAAACATAGAATCATTTTTATAGCAATTCTTCATAGGCTGAGGGCAATATACACGAAGCGTGGACGCCCGTAGAACACGTGGTCAAGAACTGTCAAATAACGATTTCTTTTGAAAGGTAAAAACGCATGCATTCAACGATTGAGGCCCCCTAAAAGTGTAATTCCATGGATAAGAAAACGAGCAAAAGCCTGTACGTTGTGGGAGGATATTGATCAATCGGAATGAGAACGTGGTCAAGTCCTGTCAACATTCAACGAATTGACGATTGAAATCCCCATGAAGTATAATTCCGGGTATTATTGCAACGAAATAATCAGAAAAGCTTGTTTATCAGAAAAGTAAATTTATCGTTTGGAAATACTCGTGGTCAAGAGCTGTCATATCGCGCTTTCTTTTCAAAGGTAACATCGAATACATTCAACGATTGAAATCCACTAAAAGTGTAATTCCGTGGGTAAAGGAAACGAGCAATAGCCTGTACGTTGTGAGAGGATATTGATCAATCAGTATGGGCACGTGGTCAACTCCTGTCAAAACATACTCACTATTCAATCAATGAAAGAGCCCACTCAACGAATTTGACGGTTTTGGGTTGAAATCCCCTAGAAGTATAATTCAGGGCATAATGGAAAACAGAAAAACGTCTATATCATAAAAGGAAATTTATCGACTGTAAATACACGTGTTTGCCTTTTAGGTGTCTTTAAACAAGAAATGGGAGTTACTCAGGGTAGTGTAATCAGTACTACACTATTTCTTATAGCAATGGATACAGTAAAAGAACATATCCCTCCTGATGTACAATAAGGCTTATATGTTGATGACCTATTTTTTACTTATCCCATTCAGTAGAAGAAGCACAAAACAAAATTCAAGAAGCTATTCACTCACTTGGACACTGGACCGAGAAAACTGGACTGACTTTCTCGACAAATAAGACAACATTTATTTTCTTTACTAGAAAAGGACAAAACACCAACTACACTCTACACTTAAACAACAGACCTGTTATTCACACAAATGATAAAAAAGATGGGTATGTGGTAAATTCCTGTCAAAACATACTCACTACTCAATCAATGAAAGATCCTACTCAACGAATTTGATGATTGAAATCCCCTAGAAGTATAATTCAGGGTATAATGAAAAACAGAAAAGCGTCTATATTAGAAAAGTAAATACTATCTCGATTGGGAATACACGTGGTCATGAACTGTCAAAACACAATTCGTTTAATGTGTACACATTTGACGATTGAACTTTCTAGAAATGGAATGTCTTGTATAATGGTAACCAAGTAAACATGAAAGCCTCTAGGTCGGAACAGGAAATCAATTGACTGGAAAGACACGTGTCCAATAGCTGTCCAATCACGTTTTACGTTCTAAAGGAACAACGCATTCAGCGCACACTTTCGACGATTGAGCTAGCCTAGAAAAATAATGCCATTTATCATGGAAACGAGGTAAACAGTAAAGCCCGTAGGTCGGAAGAGGAAACCAACAACGGTGAGCTTTTTGTTGTCCACTTCCGCAATTAGCCACAACGTTACGCTGTTCTACGCGCTTCCTCGCCGTGCACACCGACTCCAGCCTTTTCTGCTTATACACAAAGCCTGCGGATTCTATCAATGAACGGCCATCTGCTTCCGTACATAATGGAAATGTTTCAGACAACGATCCATGTTACGCTTCATGTTATCGATTTTTTCCTCCTCCTGTTCGGTGAAATAAGTTTCCATATGTCATTTACCTCACTCAGAAAACCATTTACTTTTATTTTAAAAATTATCGAGTATCTTCTAATAAAAACAAATTAGTTAATGTATAATTCAATCATAATTATATAGTAATTATTATTATTTTTATGTTGCATCCATAAATAGTAAAAACCCTGCCAGTAAGGGCTAATTAATAAATTATACAACACATTTTCTAATTATTTGAGCTCGAAGTATACCGAGTTCTCTTGTAATATAGCAAAATGATCAACCACATGGGACATTAAAAAAATGTCTGTCCTCAGTAAACCCCCTCCAAGTTGATTTTACTGGTTGACAAACTTTTGCTATAGAAATGCTCCCCAAGTTTTATGGTGGAAGAGCAAACTTTGTAGTCACTAAATTCTTTAGACACAAACAATTTAATTTCATCAGGCGGAAAGTAAAATAATTGTAAATATTTTTTATTTTAGCTCCTGATGAGGCACTAAACCTGCGAACCTATCAGACTGTACCGTAGGAAATGTCAGTTTTGTTTACTTTGCGATTTAATCCTTCCCCTTTTTTATTTAATTATTTACAAACATCATTGTTATTCATATAGAATTAAAGCTCTTTTATTCTTATTATCTAATCAGTAACTTGCGTACTGTGTTGTGAGAACGATCCTCTGAGGAAAAAATAAAACTTAAATTATGACTTCAACGGAAATCCGTATTATTTTTCGTTATGAATTTAAGCTCGGTCATAGCGCCCGGAGGCGTGTATGTTCATCATCACGGCGTTCAGGGAGGGAACGATGAATGAACGAACTGTTTGCCGGTGGTTTTCCAGGTTTCGAAGTGGAAATTTTGACCCTGACAACGAGGAGCGAGGAAGGCCAGAAACCAAGCTTGACAATGACCACCTGGAAGAAAGGGTTGAAGCTTGTCCCTCAAAAAGCAGTAGGGAATAGAACTCGGAGTGGGAGCCAAGACAGTTTCAAGACATTTGAAGGAAATCGGCAAGTCCAAAACTGACATTTCATACGGTACAGCCAAATACCGAAGCCAGAACTAGGATTAAAAAGAAATCATTTTTCTTAATTCACATATTTCATTTATTGACCTTCCGCCAGATGAGTGTATTAATGTGGTCACTTTTGAATATTTAAATATTAATAGATTAATCACGCTTGATGAAGATTTAAAGTAATTTCTCAAAACCTTTTTCATTATTTCAACCTCAAAAACATTAGGTGGTAAGAACACAAGTTTTGCGCCAGCTCAGTGAAATTTCAAACCTGCTTTCAGCTATTTTCAATAATTTTATCATAGCAATAAGGTAGTTCTCTTGGTGATAAGGATCCTAATGATTGATGTGATAAGAATCAAGTAGAGAGGAATTTACCTTTTATTGTAAAAGGCAAGATGGAAGTGTGAGAGCAAGGTAACCTTGGCGTTAGCTTTCTCAAACAGCCATATACAGCAGCACTGGAGGTGTCTATGACGTCACCCCTTTGTTTTTGTTTTCTACCTCGCTGCCAATTTCCAAGATCCTCTTTCCGGCTCCTACTAATCGACCTTATTCCCTTTTCGATACTCATGAAGATTTCTACTCCATTAGCATATTAATTCGCCGACAAGTTTACAGTTATTCCACCATTCCTGTCGGAACTGCCGGCAATTAGAAGCTGTATTCGTTCAGGAACGATAGGGTTTTTAGAGTGCTGTGAATAAATGCACGGCCCGAATAGCGGGACTAGTTCACACTGCAAGTATTAATGGCTTCTCTCCATCCTCAGATAGAAATAGGATTCCTATATCCTTGGGCTTGCTGGATTTGGACAAGTAGGTTCTTAAAAGAAAACGTTTTATTCCGTTCCACCTACATTAGAAGGAGGATGGAAACCGGACTCCATTTAGGGTGTTTTACTTATTAGCCAAAAGGAAGATAAAAACTGTAAATATTTAAATGTCTCCTACTGAAATAACTTGGATCGAAGTATAAGGAGATTCATAAAATCAATACCTTATCCCATTCTATAAATGGAAAAGTTCAAACCCGCATGCGCGAAATTCTAAAGGAATCATTGCCGACAGTTCCGCCATTTGCAAATTCCCAGTTCAATGAAGAACACGCTACCTGAAACTTAATAAAACTGATTACGCCTAGTTTAGGACCAAGGAAGGCTTGGAGAGGTCAAGCAAAGGAAATAGTGATAAATGTCTATCAATACTTAACCAAAGCTAAGGCTGAAAACAAGTTAAACTATAAGGTTTCCTGTTCAAAAAAATGGTTAGAAGGAGGGAAAAGGGCGTCACCTATATTCCCGGTGCAGAAAATTGTCGGTAAAAATTCTCCCAATAAAACAATCTTATCACTAGGAGGTTTAAACACGTTTTTGGCCTTAGCTTGGGCTAAGTATCGATAAATATTCAATACTACCTTCTCTGCCTCCGTATGCACCTTATTAAGTTTTTTTTTTTTTTTTTTTTTTTTCTTTTATCCCCATATCTCACTTCTGACTTTGTAATTGCTCTCTCCTAAAAACCAATGGGAGACATAAAAATAAATAATCCGTTCCCTTCCTTCATCCACAGCTATGCTGATTATCTGGGAAGGTTCCTCAGACAGAACCTTGTCTTCAAAGGATTTTTTCCCTCAGCCAGGGAAAAACCAACATCATTTATCTCTCATTAGTTACGAAACAAGGAAGAAACACCTTAAAAACAAGATGTCGAAATCTTGGCTCACGATTTTGGATATCTTCAAGGTAAATTGCCAAGGAAAAAATTTCATCAACAGAAATCGCTTCATTAAAACTATCTTTATTATAATTATTATGCTTATGAGTTGTGGAGTTTGACATTGCATTGCGGCTGACTTCTTGAACCTCGGAATTTATGCTTATGAGTTGTGGAGTTCGACACTGCATTGCGGCTGACTTCTTGAACCTCGGAATTTATGCTTATGAGTTGTGGAGTTTGACATTGCATTGCGGCTGACTTCTTGAACCTCGGAATTTATGCTTATGAGTTGTGGAGTTCGACACTGCATTGCGGCTGACTTCTTGAACCTCGGAATTTATGCTTATGAGTTGTGGAGTTTGACATTGCATTGCGGCTGACTTCTTGAACCTCGGAATTTATGCTTATGAGTTGTGGAGTTTGACATTGCATTGCGGCTGACTTCTTGAACCTCGGAATTTATGCTTATGAGTTGTGGAGTTTGTCATTGCATTGCGGCTGACTTCTTGAACCTCGGAATTATGCTTATGAGTTGTGGAGTTCGACACTGCATTGCGGCTGACTTCTTGAACCTCGGAATTTATGCTTATGAGTTGTGGAGTTTGACATTGCATTGCGGCTGACTTCTTGAACCTCGGAATTTATGCTTATGAGTTGTGGAGTTTGACATTGCATTGCGGCTGACTTCTTGAACCTCGGAATCTATGCTTATGAGTTGTGGAGTTTGACATTGCATTGCGGCTGACTTCTTGAACCTCGGAATTTATGCTTATGAGTTGTGGAGTTTGACATTGCATTGCGGCTGACTTCTTGAACCTCGGAATCTATGCTTATGAGTTGTGGAGTTTGACATTGCATTGCGGCTGACTTCTTGAACCTCGGAATTTATGCTTATGAGTTGTGGAGTTTGTCATTGCATTGCGGCTGACTTCTTGAACCTCGGAATTATGCTTATGAGTTGTGGAGTTTGACATTGCATTGCGGCTGACTTCTTGAACCTCGGAATTATGCTTATGAGTTGTGGAGTTTGACATTGCATTGCGGCTGACTTCTTGAACCTCGGAATTTATGCTTATGAGTTGTGGAGTTTGACATTGCATTGCGGCTGACTTCTTGAACCTCGGAATTTATGCTTATGAGTTGTGGAGTTTGACATTGCATTGCGGCTGACTTCTTGAACCTCGCTATTTATACAGCTGGTTAATTTATACATTTGGTTTACATCTTTGTCTGATTTATTTATACCGCCGATTGGATTTATATACCTGGTTAATTTCTACGACTCAAATTGATATAGTTTTGTTATTAAGTAAGGTGATTTAATTATACAGCTAATATTATAGTACAGCAGTTATTGTCTGCCTCATATCCAACTTAGGTCGGACGGTTATACAGCTGATTTATTCATTTATTTATGCAGCCAATTTATTTACACAGCTGATTTATTTATTCTTCTGATTTGTTTATAAAGCTGCTTTATTTATATAGCTGATTTATTTATACAGCAGCTTTATTTATACAGCTGATTTATTCATACAGCTGCTTTATTTACACAGCTGATTTATCTATATAGCTGATTTATTTATACAGTTGATTATATATTCAGCTGATTTATTTCTACACCTGATTTATTTATACAGCTGCTTATTTTACACAGCTGATTTATTTATACAGTTGATTATTTATTCAGCTGGTTTATTTAAACAGCTGCTTTATTTATATAGCTGATTTATTTATATAGCACCTTTATATTATCAGCAGTTTTATTTATATAAATGATTTATTTATACAGTAGCTTTATTTAAACAGTTGATTTATTTATATAGCTGATTTATTTGTACAGCAGCTTTATTTAAACAGCTGATTTATATATACAGCAGCTTTGTTAAAAAAGCTGATTTATTTATACAGCTATTTTGTTAGTCCAGCTGATTTCTTCATCCTCCTGCTTTATTGTAATTTAAAATACGGCTGATGTATTTATACGGCTGTTTTGATATATTGAATAATACATCTGGGTTATTTATACACCTTCTCATTTATGCAGCCGGTTAATTTCTACATCTGATTTATCCCTATGGAAAGAAGAAAGCTGCAGAAGCTGCCTCATCCTGGATGTGATGAGTAATTTGAAACGAGTTTTCTCCGGTCTATAGGTATATATACCTTGACATCGCCCCCTTTACGTGTCCTATCAACGGCTCTATTGTCACAGCGTGGACTGGTTCTTTCTTCACAGCGGGACGGTCGCCGGCTAAAACTGTGTCCGTCTTCTTCAGCTAATCCTGTCTACGTGGATGTATTCAGCAGGAGAGATACTTCAAAAGAAAATACGTCTTTTCACTATCCCTTCAGTCCTTCCGTCCTGAAAAATCTTCGAAGATCCAAGAAGACATTTCTTAAATCGTCTATGTCTCTTGAGTAGAGTATTTGAGCAATATAATGCCCAACTTGTCGGAACTGCGCCATCTTTCAATAATATCCCCCCCCCTCTATCAGTATATTAAATACTTACAATATATATACCTGAATTATACTAATTGCTTAGAGAGACAACAACTTCCAATTTCCAATTAAAAAATGCAAATGTACTTTTCCCGTAATTTACAAAAAGTGGAGTGGACATTTTTTTTAAAGAAATTTAACAAGTATTTGACCGGTCAGGTCATAAATTTCCTAAATACTTCTTAATTTTAGAATAATGAATAAAATTCTAACATTTCCACAGGTAATTTATATTTCGGGACTTTTTAATGTCCATGCAATGGTCCTTATTCAGCCGAGCCCTGCTCCTTCCATTCAAAATGGGGCTAACTCCTTAAAAATGTTTTGCGAAAAATGAAATACCATTATCTAAACATCAAATTCCTCCATCCAGCAATTCCCACAACGCCTTATTTTTATTCATATTCAGCAAGAAAACTTTAACCATGAAAACTTAAATACAACTTAGATACATTTTTCAAAAGTATAACCCCTACAGCTAAATTCATTCGGAAAGTGCTGAAAATATATATATATATATATATATATATATATATATATATATATATAGTATATATATATATAGTATATATATATATATATATATATATATATATATATATTTCAGTGTCTTTTTTCCGTCTATGGATGGTTGCCATAGATTTGTTATCACGCAAGATGGGGTTACTCCAGAAGTTATTAATATGATCCTAACTGTAAAAATTGTTATAAAGCAACGTGGCTCGGCAAACGACGAGAACATCCATTAGGGATGGGACCTATTTATTAATTCGTTTGATTATACACCATAGCATTAATAAGTCAGCTTGTATTTTTTCGTTTAATGCCCGAACTTAGTATTTTAGTATTTACGATATTTCCATTCAATAACTACAAATAATAAAATCACCACCTATTTCGATGATAGATTTAACGACCAATTGCACCCAGCTGATAAAAGCCAATTATTAGTGATGTAAGATAAATTATATGCAAATCAAGTGAATATTACTTATCTTGGACAATGTTCCCATCGTGTGTTAATCTGTAAATCGAGAATTGATTTTTCAGAAAATCATGAATTAATTACCACAGCTTCTGTAGTTACCCTTGAGAATTATCTGATCAAAGAAATGTTTAATAAGCAGTAATGGTTCAAATCCATCTGTTAGTAATTAATGAAAATTACTTGTCATTATTTTTTAATATTTTTCATTTATTATACATGCAAACGAATATAAATACATACTTACAAACCAAATGGCAAAAAAGTCCGTCACGCAGGAGCTGCATAACTAAGCACTTTCCTCAGAATTTGGGTAGTGTAGACTGATTTCCAGAACAATTTGCTTAAAATATCCTACATAAATAAAATAAAAACGTGAATAGTTCTCATTTTGTAATGAGTAACTGATCAATTATTAATTTGCATCCAGAGTTATGTTTACACATGGTACCTACTACACTACGTAATAAATACAAAAATCCTCATATTATCGTATTTTGATCTAACGCAGGAACAGGATACAGTCACTCTAGTGGTGGCTTTTCTATTCAAATATATTACAAATTAAACCCCCGCTTTCCGATTGACCGATTCAGCTCATTTTTACAACACTTCTTTCTCATGAGTTACCCACGACGAATACCGCGTTTCGTTACAATACAGCAGAAATTACGACCGGTATGAGTATATTAGGAGTTTGGGTCCGGAGTAAACCCCCCCTTCTAATGAACCGATTTAGTTTATTTTTACAACACATATTTACTGTAGATTACCACTACGAATACCGAGTTTCGTCGAAATATACCAAAAATCACGGCTGGTAGTGGCGAATTGGTATTATGGGTCCGGAGTAAACCCCCCCCCCTCCTAATGAACCGATTTAGTTTATTTTTACAACACGTATTCACCTGTGGATTACCACTACGAATACCGAGTTTTGTCGAAATATACCAAAAATCACGGCTGGTAGTGGCGAATTGGTATTGTGGGCCCGGAGTAAACCCCCCCCCCTTCTAATGAACCGATTTCGTTCATTTTTATATCTCACTTTTCTCTCTATATTAACACTACGAATACTAAGTTTCGTTGAAATATAACAAATATTACGGCTGACATAGTCAAATAAGTGTTTTGGGTTCGGGGTAAACCCCCCCTTCCGGTGGACCGACTTTGGTGGTTAACGAACTCGTTCAATCATTTGCTAATTGAATGCTATATACCAAGTTTCGTGACGAAAAAACAAAAACTCTGGCCGCTATCGTGTTAACAGACACACATATATATATATATATATATATATATATATATATATATATATAGATATATAGATATATAGATATATATAAATTTTAACGGGGGTCATTTTCGGTGTCTACTAGGTAGGATCGATAAAGATTTGAAGAAATTTTTCAAAAATTCCGTCATGAGTCCAACCTCAATAGCTACTTTCCTTCGGAGGAAAGTGCTAACACCTGGACGGACACACAAAACCAAATGGTAAAACACCTGGACGGACACACAAAACCAAATGGCAAAACACCTGGACGGACACACAAAACAACAAACTAAGGTTTGTCTGGTCGGGCGGTTGTTTGATGAAGCAGTTATTCCTAGATTGCTTATTGGACTTTTCGTCCTAATACATCACCATTTATTCTCGTTAGAGGGCGGGCTAATCTTTAACACCTGCAACGCCAAATTTCCCTATTCATTTATTTTAATTTTAACGTGTACTTATTCCTTCATAACGAGGGCGAGGTTAGCTCAGTGGTAGAGCACTGGACTAATATGCTGGAGGACCTGAGTTCAAATCCCGAGTTCACTAAAGATTTTTATCTTTTAGTGTCTCTTCGTTCGTGGGTTGAATTCGACCTCCCTGACCGTCCCTAGGCCAACCCAGCCTTTAATTAATTTATTAATGGGTATATCTCTGGTGTGCCGTATGGTCAAGAATCTGATACCTCTACAGTAACTTCCCCTCTTTATTATTATGAAAAGCCGTTATGCCTTGTAGGCATCGAACACACGACCACCGGACATCCTAATTTGCCTATTAAATACATACTTACCGATTGCAAAGAACAAGACAGATTAAATCTACCAAACGACATGAACAAACTCATGAAAGATGACACGCCATAAAAACAATTAATTACATTTTTTAATATTAGTGATGATTTTCCTATGTAATAAGCAGCCTCTACATTTGACCTTATGAAAAGTATATGTTGTGTTTTTTATTTATTTGGTCTTTAATTTTTCTAAAATTGTTTTCAATGAACTATGCAACGTATATGCAGAAAGGTGAATATACTTAATTGGCCAGAAATACGTAGAATATATAGATACACACACTCATATTGGTTCTTAAACGTGGACTTTTTTAGAGAGCACTTACAGATTGCGTCATCGAATCGACGTGATAAGCGGGTTTCCTGCCTACAGGAAACACACTAAAATCTAAATGTTAGTGTATAGACAGTATGGCGGAGTAAATAGTTGTGTGGTTGCAACTGGTTTCTGTAGGTTGCAGATTGGTTGTAGAATTTATGTCAGGTCTTTAACCCTCTTCTTGCAAAATGGCCTCATTTCTGTAATTAACAGACTGCCATGCTACCATGAAGAGTGTAAGCCAGTATATTACCACATATAGCCTTCTCATTTATCTACAGGTGTTCAGGTTATATTTTATCTCTTTCCTTTCGGTATATGTTTCGTCAGAATTATACGAACAGTTATCAACTTTAATGCGTGTATGAATGAATGAATGAAAAAAATACTTTATTCTGGGACTTCGTCCCAAAAGAATAAAGATACATACAAATGGTTGAATAAACAAATTTAACACAAAAATATTACTATACATACGAATACAAACATTAATAACAAAGTCTTATATAATAAAATTAAAAAAATAAGTACATAAGTACATAGAATATAATATTAAATAAAACAAGTACTTACAAGCATTTGAACTCAAAAATGTAAGCGTTACGATTATTTTGAGCGAATTTCGCCCCAAACGCCATCTTCCAGTGGGCGGATTTTGCTGGTTAACGAACTTGACCTTTCAAATTGGACGACGGATTTTTGTACCAAATTTCATCAAAATCGGACCATCAGGGAAGCCAGAAATCCGCGAGCAGACAAATATATATATAAATAAATAAATATATATATATATATATATATATATATATATATATATATATATATATACAAATTTGAACCACCGTTATTTTCGGTCTCTAGAGGTTCTGAAACGCAAATTTTTCTAGTCGGCACTTCCAGATTGTTTCATGAGATCAACCTTATAAGCGGGGTTCCTCCCTATGAAGGGAGGGAGGAACCGCGCTAAAATAAGATAGTGATTACTGAGGGAGTGTAGAATACTGGAACAAGAAGAGGAATAGGGGTTGGAGGAATGATGAAACAATATTCGGAGGGGGATTAGAATATAATTAAATAGTCCAAAATATTCAAATAAATAATTAAATAAATATTTTTAAAAAAATGTATGCGTGTAATTTATTAGGTGTTGGCGTTTTATATATCAAATCGTATAAATAAAGGAAATGTGATTACATTGAAAGTGGCGATGAATTAAATGATCGACAACAGCCGACAGTGGCCAACTTAAGTGCCTCGGGTCGTGACCAATGTAGACACCTTCATTGTGATGCTTGTGTTTGTTTTTCTTCCGACAGTCGGTGGCTATCGGATCGGATCGGATCGGGACCAATGTAGACACCTCCATTGTGATGCTTGTGTATGTTTTTCTTCCGACAGTCGGTGGCTATCGGATCGGATCGGATCGGGACCAATGTAGACACCTCCATTGTGATGCTTGTGTTTGTTTTTCTTCCGACAGTCGGTGGCTATCGGATCGGATCGGATCGGGACCAATGTAGACACCTCCATTGAGATGCTTGCGTTTGTTTTTCTTCCGACAGTCGGTGGCTATCGGATCGGATCGGATCGGGACCAATGTAGACACCTCCATTGTGATGCTTGTGTTTGTTTTTCTTCCGACAGTCGGTGGTTATCGGATCGGATCGGATCGGGACCAATGTAGGTGCACCCATACCAGGAATGGAGGATGAGGATAAACTATTTCGTAGTTAATTTCAGTACTACCTTCTAAAATGAAACGCCTAATACTCTCCTAGGATCACGGACTAGTGATTATTGACGCATCACTTCAAGTGCTGCCGACTTCCGTGAGAACCAACCTTGCTCAACCCCCCCCCCCTTCGTTACTAATAATTATAAATTCACTTGTTTATGGTAATTCGTACTCTGCAAACTTCTCACGTCCCACATTTCAATTCGATGGATTCATCTTTCGACACGTTACTCGCAAGAGTCTGTGTTTTCCACCAGGAGGCGGCCTGATCAGAGTCATGCTTCCGATGACATAACCATTTCCTTCCTTGCTATAAGGAGGGAGGAATCCCGTTGATGACGTCGACTGTTTGAAACGGTCCAGATGTTCTGACGAGAAATTTCGACTCATCTTAAATAAGTGTGAGTGTGTTTATATATATATATATATATATATATATATATATATATATATATATATATGTAACCAAAATTTGGTTACATGAGTTTCAAACTTTTGTAGCAAGTTTCAACTGAATTAATTGTCTCTGAATACCCAAAATAAAACTAGTTTGGAAAAGTATTTGTATCATTTTTTCTCTTAAACGGTTACAGATATAGCTTTAAAAATGGTTTAATTCGTTTTCTAAAGCACGCTACACACGATTCAGGCAGGCCTGTCAGTTAGACCTGAACAGTCCGCCTGAAAGCCGGTCGCCTGAACGTGTACATATTCCGGCCGGTCTGCCAGTTAAGACTGTTCAGGCGACCGGAATATATACACTTTAAGGCGACCGGCTTTCAGGCGGACTGTTCAGGTCTAACTGACAGGCCTGCCTGAATCATGTGTAGCCTGCTATATTTTTGATTTTCCTCCGGCCGCCAGAACACTCTTGACTGACAGACCAGCCGGATTATATACACGTTCAGGGGACCGGCTTTCAGGCGAACTGTTCAGGCCTAACTGACAGGCCTGCCTGAATCGTGTGTTGCCTAATTTACGTTAAGGAACCTATTACACGCGTTATGATTTTTTTTTCGGCAAATTTCGCCATAAAAACCATGTTCCGGTAGACGGATTCTGCGGGTTAACGAACTTGATCTTTCAAATTAGAAGAAACATTTTTGTACGAAGTTTAAAAAAAAAATCGGACCATTGTTAAGCCGGTGGGCTTAATTCTCCAGCAGTGTTGCTCCTCCTTTCTGTGCGATATTTCGCCGGATTCCTCTCCGGCTTCATCAGGCTGTCATTCATTCTGGCTGATTGGTAAGGGAATGAAATATCGCGCATAAAGGAGGAGCAAGTCCGCTGGAGAAAGAAACCGCATCACGAACACATGTAATTCCGAGCGAATCAATCTAAAACAAAACACACACACACACACACACATATATATATATATATATATATATATATATATATATATATAAAGTTTAAAAATTGATTTGCCATTTTGCTTAGCGGTGGTTAGAAAGTGTTGGTAAGCCTGGAGATGGAAGGAATCTACTATAAGCTAAGTAAAAGGCAGTATAACCTGCGGTCAAGAAAACCCTTCACGACTTCAACCTATCAGGACGCTCCAAGCCTATCTCTTAAGCAACACATCTTCAACAAAGTACAAACACCTAATACTTACGATATTTATGACTGAAGATAGGTAGTCCAGGCTTAAGGCAGTATCTCTAGGTTTTAGGCAAAATCTTCAGACTTTAGGTTCTTTACGGGGCTGCTTTTCCTGTTTCAACGGGGTAAGATCTTATGGCTGAGGGTCAGCAGGAATTGGGGGGCACAAGAGTCTAAATTATCAGACAAGTAATTACACAAGAAGTATCTAACACAGTAGGAACACACATATCACAAGACTAGCTAAAACATATTTAAAAAAGTAACAACACAAATAACACAAGATTGGCTAAAACACTGGTTACGGATAAACAACAATTTATCAGAAATTAAAAACACAATCAAAGTCTTACATGATAATCAGTTGTCTTTAAACCAAAGAGACCTAGTTGTCATAAATAGCCATAGAATCAGTTGTTTTGGAATTTTCTTATATTTGTTAAAATATCTCGAAACCAGTTCGGAAATCGAGGTAAATGTAAAGCATCTATTCGAAAGTTTTATAAATGTTTTACAAAAACGGTTCTTATGAGATTTCTAATAGGGTTCTCATATTCGGAGAAATCGGTGCTCAAAGTTGAAAAAAAGTCGGTTTCGTCCTTTTGAACGCATTAGATTTTAATTGGTTGTTGCTGTTTTTTATTGGATTTTTTTTTCAGAAATACACGATAATTAAATGAGAAGCACGTTTTTATTATTTGCTGTTTATAATAGAGTGAGTAATGTCCGTTTAGAGTTGGCTGCTGCCAGTTTCCTGTGCTTTGCAGCATTTGTTAAAATTTCGTTTTTTTGTACTGATTAGTTTCTTGTACTGTTTACTTACTACTTTCTACATGCTGTTTACTTTCCAACTACCGTATTTTCATTGTTTAAAAATGAGATATGTTAAAATTTATTGTCTTGATGTATATACTACGCTCATTTCTGCCTGCTTTTCACTTACAAGGTGTATATTTATTTTTTTACTTATAAGTTGTATATATTTTTT
Organism: Gonocerus acuteangulatus; assembly: GCA_946811695.1. Taxonomy (NCBI): domain Eukaryota; kingdom Metazoa; phylum Arthropoda; class Insecta; order Hemiptera; family Coreidae; genus Gonocerus; species Gonocerus acuteangulatus. The sequence goes on along the minus strand of OX328124.1, from coordinate 117,873,757 downwards.
AGCTGAAGTAGCCTGCCAATGTGCAGCCGAAACGTCCAAACACAGATTTTTTCCTGAAAGTCTGACGTTTTTCTCCTAGCCGAATCCCAACTATACCTTATCTTCGTATCTCTGCAACGGCTAACTATCTCCATCTTCATTTGTTAAAATTGTTCACAAAATATCAAATCAAAGTATTAACTTAAACAAAACAACATAACAAGCTTTCCAAATGTCCATAAGAACGGAAACGCGCAAAGATGACGCAGTTCCTGCGAGTCGTACTTTTTCCGTTTACATCACAACAAGGCCAGTTGATATAATTTAAATTAAATGATATAATTTAAATTATTAAGACGTTTACTAACTAAAATTTTGTTACAATTACTTTTTTTACCGTTGGTGGCGTTCGGAACGGAGGTGGGGCGCGTGTGTCGGCGGGAGCGATGGGCTTGGTTAGGGTTGAGGACAAGCCCCCCCCCCATGCGGTCTGTGAAGGTTTGGTTGCCCTGGCACCAGCAAGCACACCTTCTATCATAGACCTGGCAGCCAGTCACCAGATGCGGGCCACTAAGGTTGAACTGGCACGGGGGACTCTACTCGACCTTGGCTGGGTCCGCCTCCCGCTGGCCTCGGGCTCTGTCTCTGCTTTCGATGCTACCAACGGACCGGCCAAGAGTCATAAATGACCCAATAGTGGTTGAATGGCATTTAAACACCAAGGGAAAAAAAAACAAGGCCAGTTGTAAGCGCAATTGAATAATTCTTAGAGTTGAACTAGGTGACATACAGCACAAAAGCGAATGTATTTCGAGGGTTGGGGGTTTTAGGGCATAAAACGCCTTTCCGAAGGAATGTAGCTATTGTGGTTGCACTCAATAAAGAATTTGTCACAAATGTCTTCAAATCTGCATCGATCCTATCTACTAGATACCAAATATGGGACTTGAAACGAGAAATTTTCTGGTCGGAACTTCCGGATTGTGTCATAAGGTCAACCTCATAAGCGGGTTCCCTCACTATGGAGGGAGGGAGGAACCGCACTAAAAACGTCCTCCGTAAAAATGTATATATTCGTCTGTCAACACGATACTCGCCAGAGTTTTTTCTTCGCCACAAAACTTGATGTAGGTATATCAAACGATTTGGTAACCACCAAAACTGGTTCAATTGCTAATTTGCCCATTCCGGCCAAAATGTTTGTTATGTTGCAACGAAACTCGGTGAACGTCGTGGACATCTAAAGAGAAAAATGGTTTGTAAAAAGAAGCTAAATCGGTCCATCTGAAAGGGGGGTTTACTCAGTACCCAAATTACAAATTTGCTCATACCGGTCATAATTTCTGTTATATTGTAACAAAACTTGGTATATGTTGTGGGAATCTAAAGAGAAAGGTATATTTTAAAAATTAACTAAATCGGTTCATTGGAATTTGGGGTTTACTCTGTTAGCACTTTCCTCTATAGAGTAGCTATAGAGGTTGGACTCATGACGGAATTTTTGAAAAATTTCTTCAAATCTTTATCGATCCTACCTAGTAGACACCGAAAATGACCCCCGTTAAAATTTATATATATATATGTGTGTCTGTTAACACGATAGCGGCCACAGTTTTTGTTTTTTCGTCACGAAACTTGGTATATAGCATTCAATTAGCAAACGATTGAACGAGTTCGTTAACCACGAAAATCGGTCCACCGGAAGGGGGGGTTTACCCCGAACCCAAAACACTAATTTGACCATTTCAGCCGTAATATTTGTTATATTTCAACGAAACTTGGTATTCGTAGTGGTAATATAGAGAGAAAAGTGAGATATAAAAATGAACTAAATCGGTTCATAAGGAGGGGGGGTTTACTCCGGACCGACAATACCAATTCGCCACTGCCAACCGTGATTTTTGGTATATTTCGACGAAACTCGGTATTCATAGTGGTAATCTACAGGTAAATATGTGTTGTAAAAATAAACTAAATCGGTTCATTAGGAGGGTGGGTTTACTCCAGACCCACAATACCAATTCGCCACTACCAACCGTGATTTTTGGTATATTTCGACGAAACTCGGTATTCATAGTGGTAATCTACAGGTAAATATGTGTTGTAAAAATAAACTAAATCGGTTCATTAGGAGGGGGGGGGGGTTTACTCCAGACCCACAATACCAATTCGCCACTACCAACCGTGATTTTTGGTATATTTCGACGAAACTCGTATTCGTAGTGGTAATCTACAGGTAAATATGTGTTGTAAAAATAAACTAAATCGGTTCATTAGGAGGGGGGGTTGCTCCGGACCCAAATTACTAATATACTCATACTGGTCGTAATTTCTGCTGTATTGTAACGAAACGCGGTATACGTCGTGGGTAACTCATGAGAAAGAAGTGTTGTAAAAATGAGCTGAATCGGTCAATCAGAAAGGGGGGTTTACTTTGTAATATATTTCAATAGAAAAGCCAGCCAGACGTAGGTTCACAAAGGCGCCGCAAGGAGCGCTAGAGGGACTGTATCCGGTTCCTGCGTTAGATCAAAATACGATAATATGAGGTTTTTTGTACTTATTACGTAGTGTAGTAGGTACCATGTGTAAACATAACTCTGGAAGCAAATTAATAATTGATCAGTTACTCGTTAAAAATTAAAAGAGAACTATTCATGTTTTTATTTTATTTATGTAGGACATTTTAAGCAAATTGTTCTGGAAAGCAGTCTACACTACCCAAATTCTGAGGAAAGTGCTTAGTTGTGCAGCTCCTGCGTGACGGACTTTATTATGTTCATATTGAACCGCCAAACTCGCATGTGCGACTTTTAGCGCGGTCCTCCCTCCCTCCATAGGTATGAAACCAGCTTATGAGGTTGACCTCATGACGCAATCCGGAATTGCCGACTAGAAAATTTCATGTTTCAGATCCCATAGATCAATAATATAACGGTTCTTCAAATTTGCATATATTTATATATATATATATATATGTATATATATATAAATATATATACATATATATATATATATATATATATATATATATATATATGTATATATATATAAATATATATACATATATATATATATATATATATATATATATATATATATATATATATATATATATATATATATTTGTCTGTTCTCTCTCTCTAGGTGCCAGAAAAATGGACCGATTTTGATGAAATTTGGTACAAAAATCTTTTGCCTAATTTGAAAAGTCAAGTTCGTTAACCAGGAGAATTCTTCTACCGGAAGATAATTTTTGTGGCAAAATTCGCGCGAAAAATATCGTGACGCTTACGTTTCGAGTTCATTTGCTTGCAGGTACTCGTTTTATAGGTTTCTTAACGTAGAAAAACGAAACAATTTTTAAAGCGATATCTGTAACCGTTTTTGAGAAATATCTACTTTTCCAAACTATTTTAAGTTTGTGTATTCAGAAACGATTAATTCAGTTGGAACTTGTTCCAGACGTTTGATATTCATCTAATCTATGATAGGTGAACTTTTGTTCCGCTTGGAGTTAAGGAAGTACTAGAAATAAAATATCTCATTAACAGGCGTGAAAAGTTTTGGGATTTTCGTATAATTTCTAAAATATCTCGAAAACGGTTGGAAAATCGTGGTAAGTGTTTGGTGACCATTCGAAAGCTTCGAGTTTGACTTTTTTATTTACACACAATAAAGTTAGGCGTGTGGTTTCTACATGGCAGACGAAGCTAGCTGTGTTGAGCCATGAGAAGCTGTGTTGTTGACCTCATAGCAATCAGTAGATCCTCGAATTCAGCTCCCTGCTGATTCAGAGCCATCTCCCATTCCTCACGCACGGACTACACATCCCAGCTTCTATTTCGACAAAGAGTATCATTGTCTGTAGGATGACAGATCGTAGCGGGATCTAGAACCTCTTTATTCTCCTTCTCTGCGCTATCTTTAACCGTCTGGATCCTGATCCAATTCCTTTTCGGGAGTCGATTCGCACAAAGTCGTGAGGTAGGGGAACGTCTGTTCAATAATGAAATACCGTTAAAGTAATTAATTGAGTCATACAAACTGATAGGAAAATAAGCAGAAGACGTTTTTAATTCTTCTGACGCAATTGTCTTAAGAGTATCCATAGGAAATTAGACAATGAGTCATATTTATAAAAATGTCCGAATCGCAGAAACTGTTTCCCCTCAGCCACTAGCGTATATAAAAAATAATTTGGAGGGCTGGGAGCACCAGGGCCGCCACATCTCAGAGCCGTGCCCAGGACCAGATCACGGGCTCCCAATTCTCAGAGCCAAACTGAAAATTCTAGTAATTTTCCAAAGCTATAGGACTTTGGACATTTTAAAATTATTTTCATCTTGAGTTTTGAGCGAATTGAGAATAAAAGCCGACAATCGGTGTAGCAAAGGTCACTTTCGGTACTTGTAGTTTTATTACGACTCCTAATGAAATATACTATTCTGGGACTGGACTTGTTTTGTCGTTCATGTAAATTAAAAAAATATAGATCCCATTCCAATAAATATAGGTTACGCCCGTCTGTATTTCTAAACCTCATTCTTTTTACAAGCTCATAACCTGTACATTTTTTTCCAAGTAGCGAGGCCCGGGCAACTGTACCCGGCAGTCCCCCCCCCCCATGTGGCGGCCCTGGGGAGGACCTATGCATTTGAGGTATAGGTAAAATTTTAAATATTTTAGTCGAAAATGGTGAGTTTTAAGGTCCTCTGGACACCTAGTAGAACAGGCTAAATTTAGAAGACATTTTTCGTTATAGTTTTTTTACATGAAATGTTATCACCAAAACAAAATTTGGGGGGGGGGGCTGCAGCCCCCTCAGCCTCCCCTTATATACACCCATGATCTCAGCGTGTTTCTAGTGCCATTTGAAAAGCTGCTCACTCCTCATTTGCAGCCTTGTTTTGCCTTATTCCCGCTCCAATTTTTTCTATATCTGGTTTTTTATAGTAATTAAAGTCAGAAGTCCACTTTCTAGACCTGGCAGCAGTTGATGCTGTTTTAAACATATCAATCAAACCCAGCAAGAAAATTTAAACAAACATGTATTTATTTTATACAGAAACCATCTTTTGTATATTTTTTTTGTCTTTAAGCGCACATTGAAATAAGATACTAATTCTTTCTTTCTTGTAGGCTTACCAGAAGGCAATCGAAAGCGGTGGAGAAGTTGAGAAGATCCTCGCACGAGCACCCGGAACTGAAGTTTCTACAAGAGGTCCTGTCGTAGTCTCGCATGTCACCAGCAGTAGAAAGACTACAGACACAGAAGACACCGTCAAGACTAGTGCTTTAGACAGCACTGGGAACATTGTTACCAACACCTCCACTGTCAGGGACCATGAAGTAGTGAGTAGTATTCAACAGGCGTAATTAATTATTTTTATTTATTTGTCGCAGCAGGGGTCGAGATTCATGATCCATCAGGGCTGGTAAAAGGATAAGCACATGGGCTGTTTTAATTTGATGTGTCCAAAGATGACTATAATTAAGCTCCTGATGAGGCACAGACAGTGCATGAAATATTTTGGAACATATTTACCTAATTAATCAAAGGTTTTAGGAGCTGGTTGGTGAAGGTTTGTTATCGTATAACGAAATGGAATGGCCCACATTCACTCTTTGGAATATTCTTTCTTTTCTTGGAATATTCTTTGGAAGAAGGTCACATCTTGAGTGCCTTTAGACACAAAATAATAAATTAAAATTAATCTAGATTGTAAAAGAAATATTCCAAGTAAAAATAAAATCAGAGTTTCGGTCAAGAACTTAAAATCAGTAAAAAGTCAGAAAGATGATCAGAGCACCTAGGCATTTGGGCTGTAGGGAAAATATTAAATATTTTAGTGAAAAAAGGTGGGTTTTAGGGTCCTCTGGACACCTACTAGACCAGGGTAAATGTAGTAGACATTCGTTGTTATAGGTTTTTTTTTAAATGAAATGTTCTCACCAAAACAAAATTTTGGGGGGGGCTGTAGCCCCTTCAGCTCCCCCCTTGTATACGCCCATGGGAAGATCTATTCTAGATTAGTTGTAATTTCTTTTGTTCCATATTTAACTCAGTTTTATTAATTACTGACCTCTTGCCCTTTTTTAAGTTATTTGAGTGAATAAAGAAGGGCAGCAGGCCCGCCTCCCTTACATACGCCCTTCTTTCCGAGAAAAGAAGTTATCTTAACAAATCCACAATAAGATTTCTCATGAAACTATCCACCCTACAAACTGCCAATAGCCCACACATATTATGCTACTTGTCTTGACTTACATTGAGACTTCTAATTTTGCTTACAAATTATTTCTTAACTCAATAATCTGTATTAATAAACAACATATTTTGGTTATTAATCTCTTTCTCAGACTTATGATACCTTATAACTATTTGCAGCCTTAGCGGGAATCACATTACACTTCTTGTGACCAGCAGATTTCCTACCTAGAGATAGCACCTAGAAATAGAGGAATCAATACTAATTGATGAATATATCCTTTAAATGACTTTTTTTTTGTTTGTTTTAATGTTTGTTACTTGATTCCAGGTCAAAGAACTAGATGCCCCTGACAGTGAGGGGAGTTTTGAGGACTTTAAGGTCGAAAAGAAAAACGAGTACAGCAAAACAAGAGCACAGGAATTCGTAGATCACGTGAAGGAAAACGGTGAAGTGACGAGGGAGATGCGCTACGACGCTGAAACCACAGAAGGGAAGAGGCACGGAGACGCTGACTGGGAAAGCCTATCTGCCAGGCTGCGCAGGAACAGGAGCAGGTAACAATGTTTTCCATAACAGCATTAATAAATCTGAGGCAAGAATTAGAAAAATTGAAAATCCCTGCAATTATCGGCTTTGCGTTGGGTAACGATCGCAAGATAATTGACAAAATAATAGTTTTTCTTAAAGAATCCGGTTTATACCAAAATATATAAATAAAAAAAATAAATAAGTGAAATTTGAAAAAAAAATAACTAAAAATAAAATAAAATATAAATATCAATAAAACATTATAATAAATGTAGCATATTTTATTAGGGATACAAAGTACAGGATTATAATATATTGTTATAATATTAAAAAATAAAAAAGAAGTTATTTATATTTATAATATTTTATGATGTTTTATTCTACGTATACCTCTACGTTGGGAACCAATATAATAAAAAATTTTATAATAATTGATGTTAGAAACTCTTTATCTCAGGGTTAGGGTTCGATTTTCACTAAAGTAACACAAAAACCATTTTACATAAGAAAAAAACTCATAGATAAGTTAAAATCCGAATTAGACAAACAATCATTACCTGATATAAAAGCCAAATCTGGAACCAACCTCAGAGAACAGGATCCTCGTTACAAAAACAGCTTCCTTTTAACTCAACAGACTGCACTGCTTTCAAAAAGACTGACTATGATACCACTGTATACCAAACTGTAACTGTCTCTTGTAACCGACTCTCATGTGAACCTGGAGCTACCTTTTCACAGACTCACTTGTAACAGACTCTTGTAACAGACTGACGCTTTCATGGCGGGAGCGTCATACCGGTATCCACAGCTACCTGTATGGACTGCTAGACCAATATAACAAATAATAATTGTTTATCACACTGAACTCAACATATCAATGAGCTTTATTGGATTTTCCGAATTTTCTGTGTTAGTTTTTAATTTAGAACTTTTAATTTTTTGATGAAAGTTAAATATAAGAAAAAACTTATTTGTTTTTTATTTTCCGCAAACCTTGTATTCGTCTTTTCCCGCCTTTTTTACCTTTAACGGTTATTTGAATTTAAAACTTTTAAATATGTAATGTAAAATATCATTACAATATACACAATTTAAGAGAAATATCATATATGTAAAAAAAAAAGTAATGGGAGTTTAGAAAAACATTCGTACAAAGCACAAAAAACATTATTACATTATATTTATTTATTTGGTTTTAGAGCCCGTAACTGGACTATTTGCTCTATGAACATGTAAGATGCAAACAAAATAAAAGAACCATAACATAAAAAATTAGAACATTTAAAGAAACAATTAAACATATTAAATTATCAAAATTTATACTATGTGAATAAAAAAAAATTAAAAAGATCAATGGATTCATTAAAAAGGTCAACTATAAAAACAAGTAAGTAATAAAAACTAAAAAAGTTAACCAAGGTTAGGCAAAAAAAAAAACGGGCAATTTTATCCTTGAGGTTGTTTGCCCTAAAAGTCCAAACTAACAAACAAAACAAGTCTGAGGCCTCAAAGGCCCAGAGGGTAGATACTGTAAAGGTTTCTGTTTCTTGATCTTACAATACACTAGGAAAACAGTGTCATCAGTACTATGCTCTGGCCGCCTAATTTTCCCCTTTGTAGGTGTCCAATAAAGGCTGGTGAGAACGATGCCACCAGAAGATAAATCTTTCAGTGTGTGTCCGAGTTTTGAAGTCCAATTCCTTATGCTCCTGAGCATAAGTCGAGTGTGAAACTCAGCTCTCTTTTTCCAAAAGTATTTTAAAATATTGAAGCATTTATTAAAAGAGAAAAAAAAACTTATCGATTATAATGAGCTAGTGTGAATAAATCAATTTAAAATTATATAGACACATTGTTTATACTTCTTTTTGGCAATTTCTAAAGGAATGTAGCCTTTTCTATTAAGGCTGCTCTCCCATAAAAGGCCACAAGGGCCCAGTACGGCACACTAGGGAGAAAGTGTGGTCAGAACTATGATTCGGCCGCCTGATTTTTCCCTTTTCGGGTACCTATTAGTAAATTAATTAAAGGCTTCATAATGAAGAGATAGTCGACCGTTGGTTTTAAGAAGCTGTAGATGATCGGGATTCGGTCAATTTGTTAAATAAAACTACATTTTATAACTGAAATGTGTAATATTTATTTGTCTATGTTTCGGCTGGAATTACAAGCCATCTTCAGGGCTATGGAGTCTTCACACTTTGAAATGTAGTCTCTACGGTACGGAGCTGTGTTCTCTCTCCTCCATAACACTGAAGATGGATTGTGATTCAAGCCAAAACTTTGGGAAATAAATATTTATTTATTCAGTTATAAAATATAGTTTTATTTAACAAATGACTGAACCCCGGTCATCTAAAACTTCTAACTTCTGGCTTGGTGGGTCTAGGGACGACCAGGGACCCCGAATCCAACTCACGAACGAAGACGCTTGAAGATAAAATCTTTAATGCGATTGAGTTTTGAACTCAGATCCTCCAGTATATTTGTCGAGTGACATCAGTGTATTCAATCCTCATACCTCAATAGAGATATTCACAGATGGCTCTAAAACTAATGATGGTGTAGGATGTGCGATAGTCTCTAATACCAGAACACAGATGATATCCCTTCCGGCTATATGTTCCATATACACAGCAGAATTATTTGCACTAAGCAAAGCCGTTAATACTTTCATTGAAAATAATAGTAAGTTAGTGATATATACCGACTCATTATCTTCTCTCCTTTCTTTTACTTTTAAAAGTAAACTTTTATTCCCGTAATGCGATCATCTCTGACCTCATTATTGGAATAGATTTGCATTGCAAAATAAGCCAACAAGTTATATTCTGCTGGATTCCTAGCCACAATGGTATAAAAGGCAGCGATAAAGCGGATTTTGGTGCAAAACAAGCCATTAATGTAGGCATTCCATACTCGCACATCCTACCGGCAGATGCTATAGCACAACTAAAATATCGAATGCTCTCAAAATGGCAATATGAATGGTTTCGAGACAGAGATAATAAGCTAAGGGAGATTAAATCCACAATCCCGGAATGGAAAACCTCATCTCAAAACACAAGGCGAGATGAGGTGGTTCTGTCAAGAATAAGAATTGGACACACCAATCTTACCTATGCTTACTTATTTAAAAAAGAGTCCTGGCCTGAATGTTCTGTTTGTGGTGAGGATATGTCTATTAAACATATTTTCACCGAATGTAGAGCCTATGAAGCCACTCAAAACGAAATGGGGATTCATGGTACTCTCTGTGATATACTTGGAGACGACCATGAGTTAACCCAGCGAGCGTTGAATTTCTTAAGAGCTACAGATCTCTATGATAAAATATAATTCATTTAATTAACAAATAATGTAATTTGGACGCATGAAATGTTTTTTATCCCCGGTTTTCTATACTTGAGTATTTGTATTTTTTTGCTTGTGCTTATGTGAATGTGTGAAAGTATATGAGTTTTATTGCTACAGTTATTTCATTTCTGTCTAAATCATATGTACCTATTTATGTGCGAGTGTATGTATATGTATATGTGTGTATGTATATGTATGTGTGTGTGTGTGTGTATATGTATATATATGTATGTATATGTGTGTCTGTATGTATGTATGTGTGCGTACATATATATATATATATATATATATATATATATATATATATATTATGTGTGTATGTATGTGTGTGTGTGTTTATATGTATGTATATATATCTTCATGTGTGTGTCTATGTATATAAATATTTTTATGATCTGATTGCTGCCTTGAATTTTCATTTTGGGTAATTATTACTTTCCAATAAAATTAAATAGGCAACAATGACCTGTGTTGTTGAATTGCCTTTAAAAATCAAAATTAAAAAAAAAAAAAAATTCTCATACCTACTAGTGACTGAAAATGTGTCTATTAACGCCAGGGCTGCCACATGGGGGGGACTACCGGGTACAGTTGTCCCGGGCCCGGGCGCCGTGGAGGCCCGGACCGGGCCTCGCTAATTGGAAAAAAATGTATAGGTTATGAGCTTGTAAAAATAATGTAGTTTAAATATATAGACGGGCGTAGCCTATATTTATTGGAATGGGATCTATATTTTTTTTTTAATGTACATAAACGACAAAGCAAATGCAATCCCAGAATAGTATATTTTATTAGGAGTCGTAATAAAACTACAAGTACCGAAAGTGACCTTTGCTGCACCGATTGACGGCTTTTATTCTCATTTCACTCAAAACTCAAGATGAAAATAATTTTAAAATGTCCAAAGTCCTATAGGAAAGTACTAGAATTTTCAGTCTGGCTCTGAGAAGTGGGGGCCTGGCTCTGAGGAGTGGGGGCCCGTGATCTGGTCCTGGGCCCGGCTCTGAGATGTGGCGGCCCTGATTAACACAGCATATTACCACAAAATGATATATATCATTCCCACTACAATTGATTGAATGAATTCATTATCTACTGAATTAGGTCCATCTAGGGGAGGAGAGGGGATTTATATGTGCCAAACAATAAAAAATGGTAAATACGAATCAATTTGATCCAGACCTCAAGTCTTTTGAAAAATTTAGCAAAAATTTACTCTCTCTTGTTCTGTTTACTTGGGATTTCCAAACTTCTAAGATGTATGCCAATCAATGAATCCTACTATAGTCCGTCTGCAAACAAAAGAACAAGGTAGTGCACATGCGCTGCACCCAGCCCATGAGTGGGAAGGTCTAGCTCCCCTCCAACCAAGCAAGTAGTTTGCGGGCGGACTACAGTACTGTATTTATTTTTAATTGCACTTTCTTATAAAATGTATTTAAAAGTAAATTTAATTAATAACTCCTTCTATTTCAGATTCTTAAAAGAAATGGAGGAAGAGAGGAAAGATGCGCTTACAAGAAGGCCTTTGGATTTTCACCAAGAAGAAAGGACGAGGAAAGTAGAAACATCAAAATGGCTGGAGCATCACTTCGGAAGCGAATCTACGTCGAGATCGTCCAAGGATTCCGAAGATGAAGGCCCTCATACTAGTTTTATTAATGTCACAATGAAATCGGCTAAAGATCCAAAACCCAGCAAAATATTCTTATCGTCTCCCGAACCCGAAAAATCGTATTTCAAAGGCGTCAGCGAATGGAAAAGTGAAGAAAGAAAGGTTAGATCGCCAAAAATAGACGGAGTACAAGTTTTACCAACCGGCCCGAACCACACATTCAACCCTTCGCCAAGCCCTCCTTACACGAAATCACCTAGTCCATCCTACAACAGGTCTAAATCGCCAAGTCCTCCGTTTGTAGGAGTCAAATTGCCTTCGACAGAAAATATTGAACGAGGTAGTCCGCTGCACGGTGGAAGGTACATGAAAACAACGAACTACTACCGACACGAACGCACGACTTCTCCTTTGGGTAGGAGTTCCCCGCTGTACAATGGCCACTCTCCAAAAGTCAACGGAAAGATGACTCCAACACGAGAGTACACACCACCTTCTGTTTCACCACCACCTCGGAGAAGAAACAGGCGAATTGAGGTCAGTAGAGATTAACCAATCGGAATTAGATTTATAATATACGAAATTTCACTGACTCAACTCTATATTGGTCATTCCTGTTTTACTCACTGACAAGACATAACAGACCACTTGCGAACAGTCTAAGAGAACATTCACCTTGAAACATATACTGACAAACAGCATAATATGAGGATATCTAGATAATCCTGTGACTGAATTTCAATGTGTAATTTTAAACTTTTTTTAAAAGTGTTGACGTCCATTATTATTAACTAAGAATTTTAGGACGGGTTATCTATAGGTTACCACCTTTTCTAGCCAGTATAGAGCTGATGCCTTTTCTTTTTTTCTAAAGAAAAGCCCCATAGTGGGAATAGAACCCACAGCCCTTGGCATGGAGTGTTAAGTGCTCACGCCTTAACCCTCTCGGCCACCGGGCCTCCAATTTTAAACTTATTAAAAATGTAAACATTTTAGTTTCCAATTTTATCAATAAATGAGAAGACACAGCCTATGGTAATTGCAAAATGTTAAATTACAATTTAAATAACTGATTTGCATAAATACTAATAATGAGATATTCATATCATTGCAGGAGGCCTGAAGATGCAGACAAAACGTATCATGTAATAGAAATAGGTTTGCTTTTATGTTAAGGCAATATTAATATTGGAACAAAAACAATTTTACAAACCTCAAATAAAATATACATCTCAAAAAGCTGAATGAACCCATTAAATATAATTATTTCTATTTGTCTAATAATAATAAAAAAAGTTTTTATTTTGTCCAAACTTCCTACAATATGTTAAGTTTGTGATATTGAATATGTTGGACAATGTTCATTCATTTTTTAATTCATTCAAAGGATCGAAATAATTTTTGTTGTATTTTTTTCCAATTTTAATATTAATAATGCCTAGACATTAAAGCAAGAATATTTTTATTACAAACAATTTTATACCTAAATAGCAGACATGTTCAAACCTCCTGCATCAATACTCATACGTTCTTTTTGTTAGATATCACTAATGCAAATCACACGTTTAAACATTTTGCCCTTGCCATTGCAGTGTCTACTCATTTATGATAATTTCATTTTTCAAAGGTGAATTATTTTTTTAGCTAAATTCTTTCCATTAACCCTTTATCTGTCATTGACTGCTCCAGCAGAAAATACATTTGTTATTATTTTGCCCAAGATGCCTGCGCCCTCTGATTCACAATCCTAGTTTCTTAAGTAAGGACAGTTCCTTCTGAATGAAAAATTATCCATAAGTGGTTCAGTTCCTGGCATTGTATTACTAGTCAAAATATAAGGGAGCTTCCTTAATTTTTAAAGGCTAATTACCAATTCAAAAACTGATACTCTTGTGCAACACTCTACTCTCTCTGGCTGAACAAAGGTTGGGCTTCTTTCCCCTCCCAGACTGACCAAATCCGAGCAACTACGGACAATGTACATTCACCTTTTGGTTCTGCTTGCAGTCCGACCACTAACTAATTTTTGACACTGTGCATACTGCATTAGTCGCCCAACTATAAAGCCATCTAAAATGAGCACTGAATAAGGGCTCAGTAGAACAAGTGGAGTCCAAAAGCATTATTACTAGTCAATTGTGGAAGAAGCGAATGCCTACGACATATAGTGGCGGGAAAGATGACTTAGAAATACGACTGTCCACTAATAGAGGCCACATAATACTTTGAAAGCGACATAAAAGGGAGGGACGGCTGACAATGATCCGCACGAGTCTACTCGGGTGTAGCCTGTGGAGGGCGTATATCCAGCTCACAAATACTGGGGCATAACCTTTAAGCGGTTAATGCATTTCGCAAGGATTCATTCCTCAATAATGTTCAAATGATTGGGTGTTTGAAAGATATTTATGAATGTTTGGTCCGATCTCGTAATTACAAAAATCATGAACATTCTTCTAGAAGCCTAGGGTTTTGACATTCTTCTAGAATCCTCACTACTAGGTCCCCAAGATTTTCTAAGCTTGTGTGTGACACATTTAGGGCCATAGCAATCTCTCGCACTGATTGGGTGGGATTTTTGATCAGCAATGGCTTTAACAATGCTCTTTTCATTTTCATGTGGGCAACCAGATCGTTGAGCATCATTGATGTCAGAATTTTCTGAATGAAATTTTTAAAACCAATCTTGACAGGTGCGTTTGGTTAAGCCATCATCCTCATAAACACTGCAAAGTTTTCTAAGAGCTTCTGCAGCACGCTTACCTTTTTTAAAATAATAAAACAAAATATGCCAATCATGAATAATATTTTCTTTCATATTCACAGTGCAAAAGCAAAACCCAATACTAAGCTAGTTTTGGCAAGAGTTATATATAGGATTAATTTATCAGATAAGAAGTGCATCATACTGACATAAAAATAAACAGAAAAACTAAAAGGTCTTATTTGCCAACCCAATAAAAGAAGTAAAAAAAAAATGTTTTTTAATTCTAAAACAAGATGTCATGAATACACAATCACACATGCTTTCTGTTATTATTGTTCATTCATTTTTTTTTAATTAATTATTATTCGGTCAAAATCTATAGACAATACAAGATTCTTCAGTTCCTCCTAGTTTTTTCCTGTGCATCAACTGCTGATATCATTAGCAGTCGATACACCGGAAAAACAAACAAAACTGCTGAGGTCATTAGCAGTCGATGCAGATACCCCTTTTGAAATAGATTTTATTCTGACTCATGCCAGTTTCACCCTTTTATAACAATATTTTTAACAATTCATTGCATGTAACTATTGTAAGCCTTACATACAGTACATGTTTAAAAGTTTGTATTTGTCCGTCCGTTGTACATTTGTCATCATTAGTAAGTTTAAAACATTTTCAGTAGTATTATTATTATAAGATGGTCACCCTATTTTTCTAATATATTTATATGTAGCAGAAGGTCAAATTTCAAACAAAAACACTCACTTTCTGCACTACTCCTTTATTACGCTCTACATGTTTCGTGTTCCTATGATGCCTCTTCAGGAGCTCTTAAAGTAATATACAATTACAGTCTACACCTCAGAGAACCTTCCGCAGGTAGGGCCACGTCTAGACTGATAAGATCTGTCTACAGCGCGTCAGCTGTTTAAAATCCATAGTTTTAGGGTAAATGTCGATTTTCCAAAATAAGTCTTTGTCATTTTATAAATTAATCTATTTTAAGCTGTCTTGTTTATTAAATTAAAAGATATTTTATCTAGGTATTTGATTTCTGTTCTTTCTTTTTTTCTTTTATTAACTGCCTTTTTCCTGTTTTTAATTATGTTTATATTTTATTTTATTTTTCGTTTGATGGGTTTTTTTTCTTTATCTAATATTTTAACTGTGTCAAAATTAAAAGTAAGTAGTGTAGAAAGTGAGTGTTTTTGTTTGAATTTGACCTTCTGCCACATCTAAATATTTCAGTAGTGTTTTTTGTCAGTATCAAATATTCAGTATTTAGGAGGCAAAGCAGTCATTTCAAGTTGACAAAAAAATAAGTATATAAAACATTATCTGTCCTAGAGAAGTATCTAATAGAGTTAGTTGGGGAGTTTACTTTATATTATTTTACCCGTGAAAAATATTATAAAACTTACATTGCTGTTAAGTTACTTATTATTTTATATCATATTTTACCTTTAATTCATAAATATGAGAACTATATCTCGGTATTTTATTAAGCCTAATGAAGAAGAAATCTGTGATTAAAGTAAAATATATGTTTTTGGTAACTTTGAAAAGAGTATGTTTTAGGAGTTGAGTTTGTAGGTGTGATGTGAGGTTCTACCAAGCATGAAAAGAGGCATGAGTCAGAAACACTTTAGTTGTCAATCTGTTTCAGAGGGAAGACGAGCCAGCCATGGAAGAACCCGCTCCTGACTATTCTCCGACACCAGAACCAAAGTCTCGCCACAGCCCCAGTCCTCAAGACTCTAAAAAGAAAGTGAGTTTCATTCATAAAGTTTTATTTATAAAATTATTTTCATTGGGTTAAACTTAATTTAGCAACAGATAAATGAGTTCGAAACCCCGATTCTAAAGTAAAACTAAATTCACTGCCCCTTCTGGAATTTAATGCCATCTTCTTGTTAAAATTGGACTTTTAAATATAGTATAGTAGCATATAGAATAGACAAATATTTCAAGATCTCCATACAGCAGATTCAAATTTAGGAGGATAACTTACAGAATTTCTTATACACAGGAAGACTGGGATTGTTATTAAAGAGGTGACAATATTTTTGAAAACTGGGAGTAAAAATTAAAGTATGAAGATGAAATTTAAGAGTATTTACTAAATATAAATTTAAAATTTAACATTAAAGTCGAGTTCTTCCCTGCATCACTTATTATGTATATTATATACATATATGTGTGTGTGTTTGTCTAGACGCACAGTAATGCGCCAGGCCAAGGTACAGCCTACGCACACTGTGTGTATACACCAACTATTTGAGCCAATTAGTATCCTTTCATAACTTTGAGCCAGTTAAAGATAAACCTACAAAATTTTGCACAGGTATTACGCTACTAGATCTGAGTAAACTTGAAAAGTTTCATAATTCTACATTGAATAGTTTGTGAAATATACAGGCGATGGAATATCAAAATTTATATGACTCGCTCACTCATCAAAATGAGGCACTTGACAAAAAGCTAGAGACTTGAAACATTGCAGGATGATAGACAATAAGGTGTTATTAAAGGCAAAAATAAAAAAAAAAATCGTCAAAAGTTGTATTTGGCACCTCTCCCAGGGGAATGACCGTTTTGTACATGTTGTTCCTTCAGAAACCACCATGCCCTCTGAAACCCTTCATGTGGGGTTATCAAATGAATCATCTCAGTAAGGAGAACCTAAAACTAAAAGGAAATATCCGAAAATACAGAAAAGTTGAGTTGGGGCCCCCTGGCTTTACATGCAAAAATACCAGACAAACAGCTTGACGCATTACCAAGCGTCATGTCCCCATCTATGAAGAATTTTGGGCCAAGTTTTAGGCTATTACTTGCCATAATCAGCACAAAATCTCTTAACCTTGGGAGCTAGAAATTTAATCATGGAATTGTGGTGGACCATGTCTATAAATGAATTGAAGTTTTTCTGAATATTATTATTATATATATCTTCCATGGTACAAAGCATACTCCAATCTAAGATTAATGCAAACTAACATCCACATATTGATTATTAATAACTGCAGTTATTTATTTTTATTGCATTTTGCTTAAATTAAAACTTTAAAATCCATTAGGGGGCTTGATATTTAGGCTAAAGTGTAAAACAGTCTGTGGCAAGGGTCGTGGGTTTGATTCCCACTAGGGGTTTTGGCTCTTCATTAAAAAAAAAAAAAGAAAAAAGAAAGGCCTAACCCCTATCCTGGCTAGAAAAGGTTGGTAATCGGTGAAAAAACCTGTCTCAAAAAACCATTGTCTTGTATAAAGGGACGTTTAAAAATTTATATAGATTAATAATTAACAAAATTCAATATATTGTACTCATATTTTAATCATTTATTTTAAAATATCTGTTCAATAATTTTTGAATTAAGGAAAATAATCCCAATATCAAAATTATGAATTGAATTTCAAATGTTTTCTGCTCCACAAGCTTCAATATTAACTTTCAATAGTTCCTTAAGATTTATTTTCTTTTTAAAACATTTTCTTTTAGTGATGAAATCTTACTCTCTGTTTATTCTCTCTTTTTTAATTATTGTTCTTCAGAAATAGTGAAGTTTGGATATGTCAATGTTGGGGCGGTATGGACTTGATTTACAAAGTCCAAGCCGCAGAACTTGGCCTCAGCATTGTTTGTTGGCAAATAAAAAGAAAAGCTTTTGTCCGTTAAGTCCTTATTAGGTAATTTCCTATAAATCTTTGCTACGAGCGCCACAGCATCCGGTACTTGAATCAGCTGAAGGGCGTTCGCCCCACCTCCGCACCTAGATTTGTAGAAGCAGCCTATTTTTGGGTAAATTTGTATCGGTTTAATTACCTCGTGTATTCCTTTTGGTTCATGAGCTCTCACGTGTTCAAAGAGTATCTTCGAAGGCTTTAATGTTATCTTCTTTCTGAATTTTGCATGTTTAAACTTTTCCTCTAAGTGGGGTGGAGGCCTCGTTTGCTCTCTCAGTGTCTTCTCGTCGAGTTGAGGCTTGAAAAACATATGATCTGGCTTCTGGAAAGGTTTTTTAAACAATTTCTTCGAAAGAATCCCAGGTTCTTCGTCATCTTCCTCTTCTACTTTATCGGGATCTTCGTTAGGAATGGTTGCATTATACTGTCGGAATGCTGATGAATTAAAGTCATAAGACTTTGGAAGGTTGTTCCCATCCACCACGTATATTTCATACATTGCTTCCTTACCTTCCTTTGAATTTTTTGGTTCATTCTTGGTAAGAGTAGAGCTTTCAGATTTAGAATCAGCTTTGGCCTCATGAATTATAAGCTTTGTTTTATTTTGATCGCCAGAAATCAAATCTCGAAGTAAATTCGTTAATTCTTCTACGTCCGTTTCCTTCATAAGTTTTATTGATTCATTCTTTTGCACGTCATTACTTTGTTCAAGAACATCAAAAGAATTTCTTGAATGTTCTTTGTTTAACAATACGTTTCTATCACTTCGAACATAAAACCCACTTATGTAACTTATTATATTTAATAAATAAAAGATAAAAAGCATGAAAATTTTGAAATAGTTTTGAAATCAAAAACTTTCTTTTTCATTTATTTCTATATTTGCTGATAAGCTTTATCTACAGAAATGCTTCTTCAATTTTAAATCATATGATTTTTCACAACAAATTCTGTTTTTATGATTACTTATATCATAAGTACATTTTACTTCTATTTAATTATTTTAGATGAATAAATTAAATAAAAGTCATTTGCTCAGGAGTTGTTTTGGTTTTTTTCCATTGAGGGGAAAACCTAAAAGGCCTTCAGGAGGTTTGCCTCATGCAAATTTCACAGAGTGTGTGAGAATCTCGCCCACCAAAAACTATTACCGGTAATAACCATCATTACCAGTAATGTTCCCTATTGGAACATCTGCTTTGGCTAATCTTCAAGATGGGACCGTATTGTCCCTTAAAAAGGGCCCGTGATATTTTCCTTATATTTATGAGGGTCTAGCTCTGTTCCCCTCCCACTTCTTTTTGTGCAAAATCCTGCTTGTGAAAGTGGCAACAGTGCTCCACTTATCTGGGCTCGACAGCATCATCGATGCCATGGTATCCGGTGAGAGCGGATTGATGTCCACACTCAGCTCTTCCCGTTCTTCCTCCCACCTCTTGCACTGAAAGGTGTGGGAAACACCATCGTAGTCTGAGTCCTCATACTGGCATTTTGGGCTATCTATTATTCCCAGCTTCCAAAGGAAACCCTGAAAGTTACCCTGGCCAGTAAGAAATTAATCTACTTCTTCAAACTTTTTGCCAACCCACGTATTCAAATCCCGTACTATCCGCGTGGTCCACCTGCCTCTGGTTTCGGCATCCCACCGTTCCTGCCAAGCCCTCATTGTTTCCCTGCGGGCTAACAATGAGGAGCACAGGAGTTGATAAATACTTTTAAGTGAATCTTAATTTTATTAATTGCCAATGACTTCAGTAGAAGCGATATAAACCAATAAATAAAAAAATAGATTTCATTAAATTTATTTTTACTCGGTAATATTAGATACCAAATTCCTGATCAGAACAGTCAGCAATCCAATGTAGTTTGGTCAGCTTCCTATGTTTTTCTTTAGTAATAAAGATAATCCAAACATGAATTTGAGACCATTTAATAAATTTATTAGCAACTGAAGATATAAAATAACTACGTTAAAAAAATTATTAGATAACATGTTGGCAAACCTGGATAAATATCTTCATTAACATTTATTACACTCAGGACTAAATAAATTAATTTAATTTTTCCATAAATGGGGAAATTTTATAGTTGGAGATGTAGAAAACCAATTAAATATATGATTTCTTATGGTGCATTGAGTGTCAATGCCATTTCCTGCTAACAATATTTATAATGTTCACCCACAAGTAAATTACATATTAGTCTTATCCCATGGGAGGAGAAGATTGGGTTATAAAAATGAGAGTGCACCTTCCCATCCAAAGAGGTAAGGTCTTCCTTTTCTTATTACCACTATACTATGGTCCAGAGTTCCTGCTTTGCCACTTCCAATACACAAGAAACAAGTATGAACTTCTGTAGCTGAGTGAATAAGGTTAGGAATGTCATCAATATATGGGCATATATAGAAAATAATTTCAGGAGGGGCTTGTAAAATTTCGGGGGGGGGTTAGAGCATTGGAGGTATGAAATACTAACAATCTAGAATTTCGAATAGTTAGCCATTTAAAACGTAATTACACTCAAAATAAATTATTTTTTCTGAACAAAGTGATCTTATTAAATTTATTTTTAAGGTTTTTATGACACATTTTTACCGATTTCGGGGGGGCTGCAGCACCCTCAGCCCCCCTTTTATACGTCCATGGCATTGGCTGGCAATTCCTTTTCCTACTAACAATATTTATGATGTTCACCCACAAGTAAATTACATATTAGCCTTCCCCCCCTGGGAGGAGAAGATTAGGTTATAAAAATGAGAGTTCACCTTCCCAACCAAAGAGGAATAGGCTCCGTTTTCTTATTACCTCTATGGCCCAGAGTTTCTGCTTTACCACTACCAATGAACAAGAAACAAGTATTTATTTATTTTACTTTGTTAGCCAATGAAGCAAAATATCAGCTCTTGGCTGATAAGCCATTCAGCGGCGAGCCTCCCAATAACGACCAGGTGTTGAAAGCTGGGGATCCAGTTCAAGAAAGATGGCAATGTGGATATTATTCACATGGGCTTATATAGGGGGGGGGGCTGAGGGGGCTGCAGCCCCTCCCGAAATTTTCATTTGATGGTAAAAATGTGTCATAAAAACCTTAAAAATAAATTAAAGAAGATCACTTAATTAATACAAATAGTTTATTTTAGGTGTAATAGCGTTTTAGTTGCCTAAAACTATTCTAAGCTCTAAATTTGTCATATTCCATACCCCGGAAATGATCTCAGCCCCCCCCCCCGAAATTTTCCCAGCCCCTCCTGAAATCATTTCCTATATACGCCCATGATTATTCATGACGGATCGGGCAAGTCTCGTCTTTTGCCAAGCTAAAGCGTGCCAGGTGTTAGTCGTGGCCAGTCAACAGTCGAAAATTTGCAACGTCGGTTTGCCTGTCGGTGGTTGACGGCGGGGCCAATGTGGTAAAGTGGGGCCCATTTCTTCCTCACGCACTTGTTTGGCGTAACGTTTGACGGCAACATCAAGTAGGTGTTTGGCAGAGGCAAGATTTGTGTCCATTTTTGTCCCCTTATTTGGAAGATCTTATCTTATTTGTTGAATAGGGGTTAGCTGAGTTGTTTTTCTCTCAGCGGCAGGTCTTTAGTTGGACCAGTGGCGGTTTAAAGTAGCAGGCCTCCACGTCGTGCACTCTGGGTAACGCTAAATCATCCTAAATTCTAGGAGAGTGTTTATCATATTCACTGCAACAAGAACTTTTCTGCTGAAAGACGAAGTCGGCATCATTGATTCTTGGTGAAAAGAAACGGCATAATATAAGATATAGTGATATATTTGATGGTCATTAAGTTTCAATAATACTTCTTCGCTTTTCTCTGTGGCACCATCAAGAGTTTCGTCTAATATTTCAGGCAGTGAAGTTTACTCTTGCTTTGGTTCAATTTTTCACGCTACAATTGTATGAAAGTCTGTAGTAAGTCGGTAATTTTTTATCCTTTTGAAGTCAAATAGCTTAGAATTTCGCTGGTGGGTAAAATAAATTTTCTCCGGTAGCTCCGCCATTTGTAAATTCACACTTCAATGAAAAATACGCTAGGAGAACCACTGGAAAAAAATAGAATATTCAAATGAAATAGTTTTTAATTGTTTGAATAATAAATAGAATTTTCTTATTTATGGATAGGATGAACACTTTATTTAAAAAGAAATAAAATGTACTGCTCAACTAAATTGGGTTGTTAGGTACACAGCGGGAGTATCTACCATTCGGAAATAGGGTTAATTTACAGGCTCAAGATGTTAGGATTGGAAACAAGGAATAGATAATAAAGAAGATGAGACTAAAGAAGGCTATAGTGATTAAAGAAAAGTAATTGAAAAGGTATTCTATAGTATATGCGGAGACATCTTGAATTGATGATCAGCACTCAGTGGCCATTGTTATGATAAAGTCGTCACTAATATAGACTCAGTTAGTGATGACAGGTGATCTGTTGAATCTCCGAGTCGGTAAAAATGCAGTTTCCAGCCCTCCAAACCGATTTCTTTCAAACTTTGCACAATAACGTATTTTGATGCACTAAACACGAATACGATAAAAAAAAACGTCGGATTTAACTAGTAAAGAAGTTATTAAGCACTTAAGTTCACTGTTGTGCAGGTTATGAGAGCTAATGTAAACAACTAAATTTGTCAACATACGCATGCGCGGGTATGGAAAAGTTCGTAATAAGGAAGTTTAATTGAAATTTACCATACAATATCGAAATTCATCAGCAGTTATTTATTTACAATCATTTTTTTAAATAATGAAACACTCTTCACATTTCTTGTTTCGTTCATGAAAAGTATTATATATCAGAAATACCTTAATAATTAGCTAATGCCTTTATAATTATCGTTCTAATTCGCGCCTACCGAACTTCAATTGTCAACAAGTCAATTGTCTACTGTTATTTTATAAAAAAAAAACAATAAGTATGAAATTGCACAAATTTATAATTCTTGTCGATAATAGCCAAGAATTACTCAAATTTTTATTTGAACATAAAATTTTGAGTAATTCTCTCAACTGTGCTCAATGTGGGGAACATTTAAAACTTCATGAAAAAAATTTGGAGTTTAGGTGCCGCAAATGGCACATCGTAATTGACAAACATAGAAAAAAAGTGCGGAAACAGTGTGAATTTAAGGCTAGCGGCAAGCAGAATACTTGGTTTCATGGGACACATTTGCCTATCGAAAAACTGTGCCTATCGAAGAAAGCTAAGAGAGATGTCTTGGAGGATTAGAAGAATGTCTAGGACGACTTTAAGGACATACATGCTATGCGTTTCCGCTCGCTCAAGAAAATAACAAAACCCCAGTCAATCCAATTCGCTAAAATTAATAGAATTCTAGGGTTTTGTTATCTTCTTGAGCGAGCGGAAACGCATAGCACGTATGCCCTTAAGCGACAGGTGACGACGGGTGAGGATGCCCTTAAAATTAACAATATCTTTGAATAAATGGTTTCTGAACATTTCAAATGACAGTTCTCTGTTTCCTAATGTTACATATCTGCGCATGCGCGTGTTTACAAATACGCTGATGACGCCTAGTTTTATAACCTTCCTAACTTTAGTGCTTAATATTATAGTCTATTAATTTTAGCGAGTTGGATTGACTGGGGTTTTGTTATCTTTTTAAGCGTGCGTAGCGAGCGGAAACGCATAGCATGTATGCCTTAAAGTCGTCATTTATGCCTTAAAGTCATGTATGCCTTAAAGTCGTCACAAATTTAGTTGTTTACATTAGCTCTCATAACCTGCACAACAGTGAACTTAAGTGCTTAATAACTTCTTTCCTAGTTAAATCCGACGTTTTTTTGTTGTTTTTTTTATCGCATTCGTGTTTAGTGCATCAAAATACGTTATTGTGCAAAGTTTGAAAGAAATCGGTTTGGAGGGCTGGAAACTGCATTTTTACCTCCGAGTCCTTCAAGTAAGGTGGCAGTGGTCTTCGGAGCGGTGTCTCTAGATGCATACCACAGTCCTTTCACGATATGCCTCCTCTTCCCACATTCCTCTTAAATCTTCTCTAGGTAGTTTGCCGTGCATTAAGAATCTATGTATTTCTTTTCTGCCTTAACTGTATTTCTTTAGAACCTTAATTTAGAGACTTTAGTAAGCTTTCGGATAGGTACTTTCCTATCACCAGGATTTTTTAACTGTTTTCGAGATATTTTAGGTAATATACCAAGATCCGAAAACATTTTACTTAAAACACATGAAAACATTTCATGTTTTCTATTAATAAAATCTCTGTTATTTTCGAGATCTATGGCTTCTGAAACATGAAATTTTCTAGTCGGCCCTTTTTGATTGCGTCATGAGGTCAACCTCATAAGCGGGGTTCCTTCCAATGGAGGGAGGGAGGAAACGCGTTAAAAAAAAACCTTCCTTTTATGGCCCAAAAATAAAATTAATGAAATTCTTATAATATTAAGGCATTTGTGGAATAGGTTTGGTACATACGTATTAGCTTCAACGAAGGTTAAATATGTGGGTCTCGTCAGAGAGATCTGGATCATCGATTTGGAGCATTTCTGTTGGCAATATCGCAATATAGCAATTATATTGGCCATTGTGTTTATAGTAACCGTCTGGCGCTAATGGCCTAGATGTTGATGCGCCGTAAAAAACAACAACAGTAACCGTCTTGTTCCCTTTCTATTTAGAACGCAATTCATTTGTTCATTGGTGTTTTTTACGCGATCGGTGTTTCTTTGTTGTTTGTTGAAACATAGGAAGCACTGTTAAACTGCATATCGGCACAATATCCACCGAAAAACCATCCTTGATCTATATTATCAACGAGTTGGATTGACTAGAGTTTCGTTATAACCTGTAGCGAGTGGAAACGCATAGCAATTGTGTGATTAACGTAAGTGCTACGCGTTTTCGCACGCTCAAGGTTATATTGATACTCTAGTCAACCCAAATCGTTGATAATCCTGTCGCCATATTGGCAAAAACTCAATTGACGCCTAGATCCAGATCTCTGACCCGGTAATGATTCAGAACTCTGAGAGCTGGTTCTCTAACCTGCGTTGAAGCTAATACGTAAGTACCATAGATTTTTTACAGAGAACTCAATATTGGATAAATCAACCTCAGCGGTGCCTACATTTATCAGAAACAAACTGATTCTCGAGTATGTTATGAAATCATTGGCAAGATAATTGAGTTCCTAATGTGGAAAATATAACCAGAAAATAATAGCAACCCTAGAGGAAAAAAAGAAATCAACCAAGCAAATTTGCTAGAATTTGCAAAGGTTGCATGAATATCAGCATAGTGAGTCAACCATCCATAGCGGCATGCAACAATACCTGCTTTAGATGAATTCCAGGGCTATCTGTACATCTGGCCTATCCCACTCCTCATGTTTATTAATCGATACACCAATATACAAACAGACAGCCTAATTATAGTGTAGGCCGATCACATTCCCCCACTCCCGGGACTTGGGGTCTCCTTCTTGTAGTAGTCTTTAGACCTCCTGTAGTATGCTCGACTGCCTTCACTCTGCAGCTGTGAGTAGTAAAAAATATATATCAAGTAGTTGTCGAGCATGCGCAAAGATTTATTATTGTACTTCCGATTTTTCGAAATAAACATTAATTTTAACACAACATATACACATATGTTTTGTTCTTTTAAACGGGTTTTTGTAGTTGTTTAGCTCACTTTTTAATTGGTTGGCGAGTCGGACTTTTTTAATTGTATTTAACAGAAAAATAAATTTTAACACAAATTATACGAAAGTCCGACTTAGGAGCAGTACACGCACTCACATATATTTATATACATATAAACATACTTATCAACAAATGAGAGTACATATCGCACTAGGATTTCTAAAGTGACACAACTCAGAAATCGGTTTTATTCACACCGTCATAGTTATGACTATGAAAGACATGGTAAATATATCTTTATCAACCATCAAAACTGTATGTATCTAGCTTCAGAGCTTGTACACCAGAGGGCACTTGTGTCACCTTCCTGTCTTAATGCTATTCCCCCTACATAGGTAAGAATGACACATTTTCAGTTGAGTTTTATTTTTAGTTGTGTCACTTTAGAAATACTAGTGCGAAATATATCTGAAGCATGTTCCATGCTAAATCTAATAATGTGATATTAGTTATTTTTAGCGGGATGGTATATATATATATATATATATATATATATATATATATATATATTTGCCTGTTCGTCTCTTACCGGCTGAAAAACGGCCAGATTTTACTTTTGGTTTGTTAACCAGCAGAATCCGTCGAAATTCGCGCGAAAAAAAATCGTAGCGTCTACGTTTTGTTGTTAATATGCATGCAGGTACTCTTTTAATAGATTCTCTAAAAGAGGGGAACGAATGAAACAATTTTCAAGGTGATATCTGTAACCGTTTTTGAGAAAAGTTTATAAAAATAGTGTTTTTTTTTCGGTTGGGATACTTGTATCGATTGGATTCAATTGAAATATTTTCTACATTCTTGAAATTTATCTAAACTAAGATGCTTAAATTTTAAAAGGTTCTGAAGAAATTTTCGATGGGGCGACTCCAATCGGAGAAATAAGTGCTTAAAAGTTCGTTTGACTCAGTTCTTAATTGGTTCTTTTTTTATTTTCATTTAACAGTCAAATTAATATTTTAGTAAAACAAGGTAAATAAGAAGCATTATTATAGTGTTTCCAAGAGCGATCGTTGAGAAAGAAGATGGAGTCATTTCCGCTTAGGATACAATCCGTGTCCTGTTGTGGCGCTTAAAATCTTATATTACTTCTCTTTGAGATTTCATTATATACTTTTCACGAAACATCAAAACCTACCAATAGCTGCTTCTACTCCCTTGATAATGACACTAGGGATATGGACGGAAACGCGCTATGATGACGCCGTTTCTGCAAGTTGGACTTTTTTATTATTATTTTTTGTCTATTGGTAGAAGTACCTGTACACATATAAATAAATAATTATTATTCATTCTTTAAATGAACCCTTTTTCCGAAAGGACGATAGACCCCAAAAAAATTGAGCAACCCAATAAAATTGAGCAGACCATTCTATTTTTGAAATAAAGTTTTCACTCCCTCCCAATCTTCCAAAAGTTAAAGTTCTTTATTTTATTGCGTCTGTCGGTGTATAAATTTCTGGAAATCAAGTGACAAAGGGAGTCGGGTATATTCGTGTAAACTTCATATAGTAATATCGGCGATCAGACACATTGCAACCATTTTAGCGCCCAAAGTGTAGTTTTATTCATAAATAGTTTTTATTCCTAAAGACATTTAAATTTATTTATTTTTTTATTCACGGAACACATAAATTTGCTTAACTACAAAATTAAGTTATCCGTATAATTTCTATGCAAAAATGCGAAGAAATGCTTTCCACTACAAAGCAGAATATTGAGTTGCTATTCTTAGCTTTTCATATTAAACTAGGGATAAAGAATCGCTCTTCCACGCTTTTGGCCTACTTACAGGAAGGTGGCACACTTCCTGTAAGTAGGCCAAAAATAGATGTCATATTATTTATTTATTTAAATTTTAACGTCCATTTATTATTAACTACGAATTTTAGGACGGGTTATCTATAGGTTACCACCCTTTTCTAGCCAGGATAGGGGTGATGCCTTTTCTTTTTTTCGAAAGAAAAGCCACCACCCCCAGTGGGAATCGAACCCACGACCTTTGGCACGGAGTGTTAAGTGCTCACGCCTTAACCCTCACGGCCATCGGGTCTCCAGATGTCATATTAAAAAGATTCTAAAAGGCTGTATTTCAGAATGTATGATGCCCTCTTCATTATGAGGACAAGAACGAGTTTTCGCACCCCACTAGCAGATGAATGGGACATTTCGCGTCCGGAGGTTTAACATACGACCCTTAATATGGGCTTAGCTGATATCACATTCAAATATATGTGATGATAGGATGGGCCGAAGAGAAAGCGCCACAGAGCGAGACGGCGCATGCGGGGGCGTGGGGTATCCACGGAGAACGCGAGGCCTACGCTAATGGAGGGAAAGTACGACCAGAACCTGCGTATTATTATTTGGAACGCACCGCTGTGTGGGTCGTTGATTTTCATTAGCCGATTTCCCATTCGCAGATTACAGTGGAATTAGTCCTCAAGGACTTAGGAGCTAAAAAACCTATACGCAGGCAAATGAAGAATCGCTCAGCAGATGACCACAGTGTCAGCACGAGAATGAAGAATTTCTCACGGGATGTCCACGGTATTCGGTATGATAATGGAGTATCGCTCAAAAGATGTCCATGGTATTCAGTATCAGAACGAAGAATCGCTCAGCAGATGTCCACGGTATTCGATATGAGAATGGAGTATCAATCAACAGATGACCACAGTATCGACAGAGAATGAAGAATCGCTCACCGGATGTCCACGGTATTCGGTATGAGAACAAAGAATCGCTAAGTATATTTCCACGGTATTCGGTATGAGAATGGAGTATCACTCAGCAGATGACCAGAGTATCGACTGAAGAATGGAGTATTGCATACCGGATGTCCATGGTATTCGGTATGAGAATGAAGAATCGCTAAGTAGATTTCCACGGTATTCGGTATGAGAATGGAGTACCACTCAGCAGATGACCACAGTATCGACAGAGAATGAAGAATCGCTCACCGGATGTCCACGGTATTCGGTATGAGAACGAAGAATCGCTAAGTAGATTTCCACGGTATTCGGTATGAGAATGGAGTATCACTCAGCAGATGACCACAGTATCGACTGAAGAATGGAGTATCACTTACCGGATGTCCACGGTATTCGGTATGAGAATGAAGAATAGCCCGGCAGATGCCCACGGTATTCAGTATGAGAATGGAGCATCACTCAGCAGATGACCACAGTATCGACTGAAGAATGGAGTATCGCTTACCGGATGTCCACGATATTCGGTATGAGAATGAAGAATCGCTCGGCAGATGGCCACGGTATTCAGTATGGGAATGGAGTATCACTCAGCAGATGACCATAGTATCGACTGAAGAATGGAGTATTGCTTACTGGATGTCCACGGTATTCGGTATGAGAATGAAGAATCGCTCGGCAGATGGCCACGGTATTCAGTATGGGAATGGAGAATTACTCAGCAGTAGACCACAGTATCGACTGAAGAATGGAGAATCGCTTACCAGATGTACACGGTATTCGGTATGAGAATGTGGAAGCGGTCAGTTTGTGTCCACGGCATCTGGCTATCCGGAATCAGAATGGAGAATCTCTCTGCAGATGGCCTGGTCATCGGTATGGAAATGAAGAATCGCTCTGCAGATCGCCACGTTATCGGCATGAGAATGGAAAATCTGCGATCATAAACCATTGTCGTTACGATTTTGTTGGGCGTATTTCGAAGAAAAAGCCGATGGGTGGATTCAGCAGGTTAAAGAACGTCATCTTTTGAAGTATTTTTTGTGCCAAATCTCTTGGATCATTTTTATTTATAACTGCTATTTTTGGTCTTCGTCCATTCCCTACGCATTCATTCCTGAAGAATATTGCCAAAGACCATCCCGAAACCTTCTCAATATAGATTTTTATGAAAATATGACTTTCTTAGCCAAATCCCACATCAACATTCATAAACTAAAGAAAGTTTAATACTTCTTTTGCTGCGTAGAGAGCATAAAAAGACAGCAGGAATGAATCAAGTCGGTATATGTTCTGCTTAGGGAACACCTCTCTGCGCCCACAATATACTTTCCAAGTACTTTACCATGGCAAACGATTATTCAATGTCGGAGGCAAAGCATGTTTACATTTATATCGTATTATCTCCTTTTGTGTAGATAAAATATCTTCTCAATTTTTCTAGGGAATACATTAGAAGCTTGAGAGCAAGAGACAAATCAAACATTACCTTTTATTCAGAGGTATGAGTTATTTCTCAACAAATTCGTGAATTTACATCTGAGAAGTATGTAATACATAAATATAGGTACACCTTTTATGTAATATGTTGTCTGGCTTTCATTTTTAACGTATTACCACATTCTCTAAAGGGAGTAAATCCGGTTTATTTTTGACATAAAACTGGCATATGGCTGGGAAGAATGGAGTATAATGGTATCAAAATTTTGCGTGACAGGTGTCGCAAAAGTGTAAAGAAAGCAACAACATCCATCACGTGACTATAAATTATTTTGGCGTTTAATTAACTTCGTAATTTGGCGGGAATTGATTTTTTATAATTTGTGTGTGCATATATATATATATATATATATATACAGATTAGCAACAACGATTATTGTTGACTGCGATAGTTATTCAACGTTAATTTTTTGGTTCATACTTACAGTAACATTTATTAACCCATTTGCTGCTGAGCATTACAAGGCTTGATCTTTACTGGTGCAAAACCACCAGTTTGGCAGATCCCATTTGGGGTGGGTACCTCAGCAATCACCCAGTGCTGAGTTAGTTTGGTCAAATTACCAAAAAAAAAAGGTTTGAGGGCTTACGGTCCAAGTTGGTATAGTTCGAAAAGCAGGTGCCTACTCTAACTACTGGCAATTCTAAGAATAAACTTATAGATTTAGATACCGCTAGACGCCAGTTCTGAGGCACTCAAATATGTGAGAGTAGAGGTTGTTCGGGATCACAGCTCTGTGTTTGAAGCACCAAAGGTTAGCCGGCCAAGCACATTGTTTGTAGCAGCAAATAGTTTAGTTTGTGCCGTGATGTCGTCTAATATCTTTGCCTAAATGACGTTTTCATTACCACAATGATTTACCTTTAGAAGGAAATCAACCACAGTAAGGAATATGGTGGTTACCTCGTAAAAAGTGATTTTTCTTTTCTCACAATATCTTGCCAAAAAGACAAAGGTTCCTCTGAAGAAGGGCTTTAATCATGACTAAGGTGATCTGGGTGCCAGCTGGTGGCTGCTCTGGCCAGATTCAATATAGTGACCTCAATTCTCATTCATAAAATAAGGCGTAACTAATTGATTGCATGAGTACAATCAAATTAATAATCACCCACAAGGTTAACATATTGACAGGCGAGAACCCATTGTGTGGCCCAAATCTCTAAGCAAATTACACTTTTGGAGTTACTCTGATGAACAGTGTGCGAGTGAGTGACTCTACATCTAAACTCATGGAAGCGCCCGAACAGTGAACTTTCAGCGCTCGCTCGCGCAGAAGAAGCTGTGCTGGCTTGGCAATAAGCAGCAGTACCTGGGATCAGTTGGTTATTAAAGACAGAAGATTAACCTTGTTACAATTCATGCCGGTATAGTGAGTTGGCTGTGAAATGGGAAGGTTTGTCCAGCATTTCTGTGTGTTCTTATCTTACACTTAAGTTTTTAATAGACTTACACTTTGAAAAAGTAGGCTTTAACACTTAGACCGTAATATGTATCAAATTGTTACACAGTCTGTGTTCAGTAAGACGCCTGTGTATCAGATTGATATTCATGACCTCCACTAATTGGAAGTACAATAATTGTAATTAAATTTCATTGGAAATCAATCATAACTGTTTAAGGGCGTATCAATGCCAACAGCACATGGTCGGTTACCCATTCATGCACTGGCCACGCCCGACGTTGCTTAAATTCGTTGATGAACGGGAACCGGTGCACCCGACGTGGCTATGGCCGTCGGCTGTAATAATAGTGTTGGAAAAACTGAAAGGTCTTGGGGGGAATTTTAATGATTTTTTTTTTGCCTGGCAGTCTAAGAAGTAAATTTAAGCAAAATATTCGGGAGGACCAAAGCTAATTTGAACAAGCAATTGGACAACCAGGTAGAGGATGTAGATCGTGGTACTCAAGGAGGAGATAGAAAACGAATACGTTTTTTAACCTATTTTGCAAAATAAAACAATGATACTGGCCACTTCAAGGTTTCTAGTATCAGTGTGCAGCTGGAAACAATGATGTTTTGGTAAAAAACATTGGAATGTTTGTCTCGTTGTTGAACAATGCTCTCGAACCAATAACAACAAACCTCTTCGTGTAAAATTGGTAATATGCATTCTACATGACGGATCACAACAACGACACTAATTTAGAAACTCATGGACTACCTGCGGAGGTGCACAAATGAAGCTAAGGCTTACGATAATCATTCAGAAAAATGATAATATTCCTTCACAAACGATTATGAGCTCAAAAATACTTTTCGGTCTTTTTAAAACCCCGCACAAGGACAACCACCATTGATGAATTCCTTTGGGTGCGATCCCATTGGAGCAGATTGTCAATTACGCCTCTGTTCATTGAGCAGATGACCGAGAGATAATTTGCTCCTTTATTAGCCCCAACTCCTTTTATGAATGGAGTTGATCAATGAGACCCATTTACTAAACGCCACCAGTCGAGGTCGTCAACGGTAGCGTGGGCAGTGTTTGTCTCCAGCCGTTGAGGTCAAACATTGGTATTTTACTATACATTTTCGGGGGGTTGTGGAAATTCACTGCTTGGCTTTTTTAGGAATTGGTCGACAATTGGTCCGTTTGATTTTTTTTAATGAATAAATAAGATAAGTATAATAAACCTTACGTCCTACTTGCCCTGAGTGTTCAACCGTCTTCAGACAATTTGTAGTATTCGAGAAAATGCCTGATATGTTTCTTTATTATTTTGTTTTAACGAACATTCTCTCTACGTATCCTTTAGCTAAGCCAATACACAAAACGGATATTTTAAATTTCGATTGGTTATTCATTATTTTGGTGTATATTTAGATTCAAATAAGTCTAAAAGGTATATAAATATTTCAATCTAGAGCCAATATAAAGTCAGTCGGCGATATTTTCTCTGCATATCGATGTTAAGTAGTTACCTGGATTCATCGACTGAAAATCGCCCGTAATTCGTAATTATTCGTAATAGATTATACAATGTATAATCGTTAGATTTACCCTGATAGGTATCATACTTATGATAAACCAGTGGAGGAATAATGGGATTTTGGAATCACAATACTATTTTAAGTGTATATGTACATACATATACTTTAATCCAGCTAAGTATGAGAGATACATTTTAACACAATTTCGCAAACGTGCCGATATACCCAGAGAATACTGCACGTGTAAATAAGGGGGAAATATTCAGATAAAAGAAAGTGTTCAACCAATATAATTTCAATTAAAATTAATAAAAAATCACTTGAGACAAATTGCTCTTGCTTTTGGAAGAATATTTAACTCCTTAAACTCTGTAAAACATGAAGGATAAAATTATCGGATAATTGATGCTAAAGGAATGCTGGGCTATTAGGATATTGCAGGGTTTGGTCCTTATATGAGCTATTACAGCGCACCCAACGGCCATTCCTGTAAGCATCTAGATGGCCGTGATTCCAACCACACCACCTGCTTCAACCTCTCTGTTTTGATTGATTGATTCTATATCCAGCCGACTCGACACCTTATCCATCTGGAGATCTCTTTCAATGAGCAATTCCTCTCCAATATCTTCCTTTATTAATAGCTCGTCGTTGTCGATTCATCATGATTACAAAGCATTCACCTCCATTTTCCCATTCGTCATGCCTGAAAAGACACAATCATTTCTGACAAAATCGTTCATCTTTTGGGCGTTCCGAATGGTTTAACTTGCACTAGAATTCTTTATGATATTTATGTTAGTAATAAACAGTATCTGTTAAGTACGAGTTTTATTTTTTAAACTTCCGCCTTATAAAAAATAAATAAGAATATTTTTATGCATTTATTTTTATTTGCGATTTTTTTGTGTTACACATGAATATTGATAATTTTAGTTATTAAAATTGTCATTATATAAAATATGTATATGATTGTATATCAGACGATTATATAGTAAATACGATATACTCTGCTGTTATTAAATAAATATCAGTGGTCATAATATTTGTATGATTTGATTATAAAATCCCTATCTATACATTTTTTCTTTATTATATTAGTAGGATACAAAGAAAATTAAAAGCTTATAAAAGTAAATTCTTATGAAATTTCAATTGTACAAAAGTAACAAATATATGCCGCGTCTATTTATTAAATAATGTCAAATAGAGTGAAAATTGCACTTTGTTTGAGCACTGTGACATGTAAAAGCTAATAACAGAAATAGTAAAACTTTATTTATTAAAACAAATGCCATGTTGTTTTCATATATGCTTATATATACATAGTGGTAAATTTCTGACAGCATCTATGTTTGTTGAATCATTCTTCGATTGTTGTTTATGCCATGTGACATGTTAAATTATAGTGATGTTATTATTTTCTTTTGAACGTTAATTCATTAATGACATCGATTTTTTGGACAAGTTTCCACTCTTTCCTGACCAGAATTGGAGTTATGCCTTTCATTTTTCCGAAAGAAAAGCCACTCGCGAGAATCGACGCTTAGGACTGAATGTTCACCCCTTGACGCTCTCGGCGTTTTATTGTAAATAGATGGGCCTCCATGTAGATTGTGGTAAAATGGCGAACTTCCTTTTAGACTTTTAAATTCATTATTACTTGTTTACATGAAGAATTATTGAGTATAAACCATGTACTGGCATATGGCGCGTTGCTTACCTGTTGTCCTGTCGGCGAGTGTTGTAAACAAGCAGATAACTCTAAACGTCATTGTTGCAGGTGTACCAGAGGACAAGGTTCGCAGCGGACATCCCTCCTCCGTCGAAACCGGTCAACAAGAAGAGCGGGGATTCTGGAAGTGGGGAGAAGAAGTCGCTAGGCGAGTCCTTCAGAAGGCTGGTGGGGAGACTGCGAGGTAGGAGAGGCGTGGACTCAGGGACTCAGACGGGACAGGACATGGCTACTGTGCACAGATACTACCTGGGGGAGGATCCGTTTCAGGGAAGCATCTATGGGAAGGAGTCAGAATATCCTCGCAAGAAGTCAGAACTCAGGTAGGTTACATTTTCAGAACAATGCACAAATATATATATATATATATATATATATATATATATATATATATATATATATATATATATATATATATATATATATCAATGGGTTAGATATACAATAGAAGCACCAATGCTATCGATGGGTCAGGAGAGGTCATCAGTATTAGGTTTGTAAAAAATAAACGCCCAGAATTATTAATGAGTTAGGTTTACAAAAACGAGCAACACGATTTATTAATCGTTTAGGTTAACCAAACCATACCATGATTAGGATTAGGTTTAAGAATATTAAAAATAATAGGGGTCTCCCGTGGTCTAATGGCTAGCGCCTTGGATTCATAAGCGGGAGATGGTGGGTTCAATTCCCAACTTCCGGCAGGAATTTTATCATCCCACGGCTCGCTGGTAAAATTCCTCGCTGCACCCTGGATGTCGGCGCTAATGACCTAGAAGTAGATGCGCCGTAAAAAAAAAAAAAAAAAAAAAAAAAAAAAAAAAAAAAAAAAAAAATAATAATAAACCAAGAGTCATTACAAAAAAAAAATGGTTTCATCTATGAATGAGTTTCTTTTAAGAAAACGAGCACCCAGATTAAGGTTTGCAAAAACATACAACATATTTTTTTTAATTAATAATCTTTGCAAATATAAAAAATAAATCAAGGAGTTCGGTTTACAAAAAAATAGGAAGATCTATCAATGGGTTTGGTTAAAAAAAATGAACCAAGATTTATTAATGGTTTTGGTTTACCAAAAATAAATAAAATAAAATAAACCAAGAGTGAGCAATGGATTAACTTCCACGAAAAGAGCATCAAGAATTATTCAATGAATTAGGTTTACAATAGCAATAAAAAATGCAAAATCTGTCATTAGATTAGGTTCACGAAAACATGCACAATGGTTTATTAATGGATTAGCTTTGCAAAAAAACAAAACAAATATAAACCAAGAGTCATCAATGGGTTAGGTTTACACAATAATAGCAAGATCTGTCAATGCATTAGGTTTAAAAAAATGAAAACCATGATTTATTAAAGGGTTTGGTTTACAAGAAATAAATAAATTAAAATATACCAAAAGTCAGCAATTGGTAAACATTTCAAAGAAAGAGTACCATTTACCATAGATTTGAGTGGAATGACCAGTACTGGTTATACAAATGGTAGGTTTTCATTTAAAGCACTCAGAAGTTGTTGTTTTCAAGAAAAGAGGTTATTATTTCGACTACTTTTTCTTGCAAGTCTTAAGAGTTAACAATGATCAAACATTTTTCAGTGAGTTAATATTTAAAAAAAAAAAAAAAACTAGTACATTTATAAATAGAATAAGTTGTAAATAAAGGATTAAAGGATTTGATTTTAATAAATGTATCAAAAGATGCTTAAAAAATAATTCATTTCTTATTAACTATTAAGTTTCTCAAATAATAAAGTAGGGCTAAAAATTAAAGGCATTTTCATACAAAACACAAACAGTTATCAAGGAATGAGATTTAGATCAAGTCGACAAACACAACAGGAGGCTATCATAAAAAACACTTATTTTTCTGAATGAATTAGGATTTTGTAGAGAAAAAAAAAAAAAAAAAAAAAAAGGATTAAGAGTTGTCAATGAATTAAGGCAACAAGACATTCCATAGCAATTTCCGTGCTGCATCTGATTTATTTTTTGTTATCCTAATTTTTTTATTTTTTTGAGGGCTTGAATACGTAAATCAATTTATTCTTATATCAATCATATCTTCGGTTTTAATATGCTTTTAAATATCAATATATAATGCACTCATTAAATTCTTCACTGAATAATTTTATTTAAGTTATACGACATGAAGAATTCAAAGCTCATATTTTCATACCTCACGCCTTGGGAAATGTATTCAAAGCTCATATTTTCATACCTCACGCCTTGGGAAATGTATTCAAAGCTCATATTTTCATACCTCACGCCTTGGGAAATGTATTCAAAGCTCATATTTTCATACCTCACGCCTTGGGAAATGTATTCAAAGCTCATATTTTCATACCTCACGCCTTGGGAAATGTATTAAATTTGCCACCTAAAATTTCATCTTGGTTCTTCATCATGCTTCAAGAGACACAATCCTTTCTGGCAGGATTTTTCATTACAGACCTTTTAGACCTGGTTTATCACAGCTGATCGACCTTTTTTTAGCCAGGATAGGGCTGCTGTCCTTCCTTTTTTTTTTCGAAAGAAAAGCCACCACTTCTAGTGGAAATCGAACAAACAACTTTAGGGACGGAGTGCTCTGCCTTAACAGAAGGCTATCATATTTCCATGTTTCAAATAAATTTTATTATTATTATTCACATTCGGAATAATAATCCGAAACCGTATTTTAATTGTTCCCAGACTTGTTTCATTCTATCTGAATGAGATTCTTTTCTGTCATCAAACCAAGCTGCTCCACCATGGGCGTATATAGGAAATAATTTCCGGGGGGGGGGGGGCTGGGACCATTTCCGGAGTATGGAATACTAACAATTTAGATCTTCGAATAGTTTTAGGCAACTAAAACGCTATTACAGCCCAATTAAAATATTGTTGAACTAAGTGATCTTATTTAATTTATTTTTAAGGGTTTTGTGACACATTTTTACCATCAAGTAAAAATTTCAGGAGGGGGGGTGCAGCCCTTCAGCCCCCCCCCTTATATACGCCCATGCGCTCCACTCTTATTTTAATCTCCCTCTGACCAACTTACCAAACAAAAATGTTTTGCCTGAATGGTTCTCTATCAGAAATCTCTGCTTGATTTTATTCTTGCTGATTTTAAATATTATTTTACTGACGCAATTCATTTAATTATTTCTACTTTTGCCTTATTTCGATGTTCATAGAATTCCACGATTTCCTTTGTTACTCATCTGTGTTTCAATGAATTCTTCTATTTTCTTATAAGTTCGAATTTTGTGTTTGTTGTTCAGTATTAATAGTTTTCGAACAAAGTCAGTTTAAATAATTTTTGTTGTTGTTATTATATTATTTAATTACGGAGCAATACAAAACATGTTGGTTTACTCGACAAGGTTATTATACACTTCAATAATCTCACACTCTTCAATCTCATTTAAATATTGTATGTTTTGATCATAAACATTATTGTTTACTATTTAAATGCCGTATTAAATTACTTGTTACTGAGATGAAGTTTTTAGAATGAGTTATGTAGGCGGTTGTAAGTAGGTGTATCAAGAGGTTGGGCTCTTTGTGTTCTATATCTGCTTGTATTTAATATTAAAATCTCATATGATATTCATATGTATGTAGTTACATTGTTATTTATTTTTTCAATTTATCCTTTAATAAGTAATAAGGATATGTATGTTTTATGCAGGCTGAGAAAAATCGTGATGTTTCATATCTAAGTAGTATCCACGCTTGCGTTCTGTACACAAAATTAGATGAGCAAATAAAGTTAAAAAGAAGATAAAGTAAGGAGTAAATATCAAAATAATAAAACTAAAATAAAATTAAATTAGAAATATAAATCTGAAATATGAGTAACAAAGATTAAACGAATTATTTACAGTTTAAACTTCTTAAAAGTCTGGTTGAAATAAGTTCGTCTCATTGTGAGAAATGTTCATTTTACCAGGAAGTATTTTAAGGTCGTTATTTGTAATAATAATTTTTTTTTTTTTTTTTTTTTTGTTTTTTTTTTAGTTTTATTTATTGACTTGTCAACAATTCGGCTATTAGCGCCGGGCTATCTAAAGGTTGCTACCTTTTTATAATAGCAACACCACGTGGTCGGTCACCCATTCAGGTACTGGGAGCCGGTGCTTTTAACATGGCTATGGCCGTTGGCCAATCGTTATTATCAACTTAATGTGCAACCTTAACCGTATTAGGGATATTCAAAAAGGTTATATTAAAAATCCAAAATTTGTAAATTAATGTATTTTAAACTGAAACCGATAATTATAATAATTATTCGTTGTTTTATTTCAGCATGGAATAAATGGCCCCCAGAGTATCTAGAGCCAAAATCTTAACCTTGAAACGTAAGCTTTAAACTGAAAAACAAAATAAATAAACCACTTATTGGAAAAATAATAGTCCCCAGGGACGCCAATTCTTGGCTACTTACGCGCAGGTGGTGCTCCAAGCGGATGTTAATGATAAACAGGGATTATCCCTGTCTGAAATTCAACCCATAATTTGAACAGTAAATAGCATTTTCCATTTCTTTTTTTGTGACTACTCACTTAACTCATTAAATAAGAATGTTTACACTGAGAATAAGGCCATTACAAAATGAAAAAAAAGAGTCCGTCACGCAGGAGCTGCATAACTAAGCACTTTCCTCAGAATTTGGGTATTGTAGACTGCTTTCCAGAACAATTTGCTTAAAATATCCTACATAAGTAAAATAAAAACATGAATAGTTCTCTTTTAAATTTGTAATGAGTAACTGATAAATTATTAATTTGCTTCCAGAGTTATGTTTACACATGGTACCTACTACACTACGTAATAAATACAAAATCCTCATATTATCGTATTTTGATCTAACGCAGGAACCGGATACAGTCCCTCTAGCGCTCCTTGCGGCGCCTTTGTGAACCTACGTCTGGCTGGTTTTTCTATTGAAATATATTACAAAGTAAACCCCCCTTTCCGATTGACCGATTCAGCTCATTTTTACAACACTTCTTTCTCATGAGTTACCCAGGACGTATACCACGTTTCGTTACAATACAGCAGAAATTACGACCGGTATGAGTATATTAGGAATTTGGGTCCGGAGTAAACCCCCCCCCCCTTCTAATGAACCGATTTAGTTTATTTTTACAACACATATTTACCTGTAGATTGCCACTACGAATACCGAGTTTCGTCGAAATATACCTAAAATCACGGCTGGTAGTGGCGAATTGGTATTGTGGGTCCGGAGTAAACCCCCCCTCCTAATGAACCGATTTAGTTTATTTTTACAACACATATTTACTTGTGGATTACCACTACGAATACCGAGTTTCGTCGAAATATGCCAAAAATCACGGCTGGTAGTGGCGAATTGGTATTGTGGGTCCGGAGTAACCCCCCCCCCCCCCCCTTCCTAATGAACCGATTTAGTTCATTTTTATATCTCACTTTTCTCTCTATATTACCACTACGAATACCAAGTTTCGTTGAAATATAACAAATGTTACGGCTGACATGGTCAAATTAGGGTTTTGGGTTCGGGGTAAACCCCCCCTTCTGGTGGACCGACTTTGGTGGTTAACGAACTCGTTCAATCGTTTGCTAATTGAATGCTATATACCAAGTTTCGTGACGAAAAAACAAAAACTCTGGCCGCTATCGTGTTAACAGACACGCACATATATATATTTTTTAACGGGGGTCCTTTTCGGTGTCTACTAGGTAGGATCGATAAAGATTTGAAGAAATTTTTCAAAAATTCCGTCATGACTCCAACCTCAATAGCTACTTTCCTTCGGAGGAAAGTGCTAAAAAGGTGTTCCACAAGATTAAATGTTAATCCCTATCTTATGAAATCTCATGAGCCTTCTGAGAACCTATTAGAGTTAAACTGTTTTTCTAGAATAGCTGAGGTTTTGTAATTCCTGTCGACAGGTTAAATTAACCTGATAAAAGCAATACATTTTTATTTTTTATTTTGAATAATAATTGCCTATAATGAGGAGTTTGTTGAGTTAATGTCAGGACCTTGGCTGCAACATTCCATCTTCTGAATTCCACTAGTACCTGCCTATTTCCTCAATAAGTATATCATATTGTAGATATCCGTAGATAGACTTTTATTTATAAAATTATTTTACACTAGCTGTGCCCGCGACTTCGTCCGCGTGGATAGTGAACCGATTTAGTTTATTTTTTACTTTAGTTTTTCTATTAATATGGCCACAAGGATGTACATTCCGAGTTTCGTTGCAATAGAACAATAATTTTTCCGTGAGAATTTTATTATATGTATAGATAGATAGATTACGGCTGGTAGTGGCCAAATGGTAATTTGGGTCCAGAATAAACCCTCCTACTAATTAACCAATTTCGTTTATTTGTACAACATATTTTCGGGTCTTTTTGCAAAGACCACATCCAGTTACTTTTGAAGTAGCAGTAGTGATTTATAACAGTTACTCGTACTCGCTGTTAAGCTTACTGATTAGCTTATAGGTTCTTTGCTGGTTATCTACTACTTCTTGGCTCGTTATCTACGGTTATAATTCATATTAGATAATGGCAAGAATATTTATTAATAAAAAGGTTAATATGATCAAAATCAATTCTCTCAACTATGAAATAAGTTATTAAGCATTAAAGTTGACTGTTTTGCAGGTTATGAAGGATAACAAACAACGTCATTTGTGAACAAACATATTTTAATCGTTTTCTCTCACTTTTTTGGATATTTTACATTTATTAGGTATTACATGCTATGCATTTCCGCTCGCTACGCTACATTCCGCTCGCTCAAGAAGATATCAAAACCCTAGTCAATCCAACTCGCAATTAATAGAATTACATTAATTTTACCGACTCTAGTCTATCTAAAAGTAATAGGATTCCATTAATTTTTCCGAGTAAGAAACCAATCCCTTTTTCTTTGTCAGGAACATCGCGAACTAATTGTAAAAGACTCATTTTTCTCACTAACATAAACAGAGCTTTTTCATACACAAAAGCTAATTCACTGTTGAAGGTTACTTTACTCCCAGCAAGAACCAAAGCAATTGGTCATCGGAATCCTCCAATAGGAAGGCAAAGGAGTTATGCGCATGCGCTTAATCACTGATACAATCACTACTGCTACTTCAAAAGTAACTGGATGTGGTCTTCGCAAAAAGACCCATATTTTCCATTTATATTTCCACTAAGAATATCGAGTTACGTTGCAAGACAGCAATAATTGTGGCCGGTATGGGCAAAAAACTCCTTTTGGTCTTGAGTAAACCCCCCTCCAGATGAACCAATTTTGCTGGTTAAATCATTTGCTAGGGAAATACTATATACCAAGATTCGTGACGAAAATACAAAAAGCTCTGGTGTGTATCGTATTAACGATAGTTCATGAAATGTTCGACGTGACATTGGCATAACGATATTATTTTTGAACCGATTGACATGAAACAAACACTAAAAGTTAAGTGAAGCTCAACACAACATATTAGTGAAACCGCAACAAAATTGGATAAGCCATTTCTGAGATTAGCGCGCACAGACAAACAAATAAACAGACAACAATTTTAAAAATCATTGTTTTGGGGCCTACAAAGGCCCCCAATAGTATTTTTCCCCATATATCTTCCATATACAGACAGCGATTCTTGTTCAGACACACACACACACACACGCCACTCGGTAAATAAAATATGTCTATTATGAATTTGTTAATTTTTCAGTATTGCAGAAATTCCAGAATCCTCTACTAAATTAAATTTAGATTAGCTGGTCTTTAAGATTTCGCTCTTGAAATGGGCCAGTCGATAGAGTTCCCAAAGTCTCTCTTTATGTACATACCTCCTTTACCCTACATTTATAAAGGGTTAATGCTTCATTAAAGGTTTTTAATATTCATTTCATCTTTTATTTTAGTTTAGTATGTGTTATTCTTTTTATGAGTAAGGACCTCTTGAATTCACCATGTCATAAAAAGGTTTTCGTCTTGGCCGATGTGCTGCTCAAACCGCTCGTTAACGTCAATGCTGTTTGGGATTTTGGAAGCATCAGTCAATATATAATGCAGCGATGGTTCCAAAAATGTCGTCTTGGAGATTTTGAAGACAAGGAAGGTCACGGTTAGCCTTCTGTTGTTGATCATGACCTATTGAGGGTTTTGGTAGCAGAAAAACTACTTGGGACATTGCGAGACAAGTTGCTGTTGGCCACTAAGCAGTTGTTCACCATGTGGAGCGAATTGGTCATATAAAACCTTGCGCCAGCTCGATATAACAGTGAGGAAAAGGCATTTGAAAATGTATATATCCTCTTTCGCGAACCATATATTAAAAGAAGGCGTTCCGCAAGAGTCAATGTTACTCCCAATCTTATGAAATGTTATGATCATTCCGAAAACCTATTAGAGTTAAACTGTTTTTGGAATTACTCGAGGCCAATATAACCAATGATTGGTGTTAGGAAGAGAACCAAGAGACCTCCTTGTACCAACACATGTCCTAGGGATGGGCAGACCATTATGTGTAATTGCAGTAGTTAGCATCCGTCCAAGGACTCGCCATAGATCGGGAGATTGTGACTTCAATAGTCCTACAAGGATATCGCAGGCGCTCTCTGACGTACTAGAACAGGTTTCTTTCATGAAGACAATTTCAAAATAGCCCATTTGTCTTTTAACATCTTCATCATAATCATTTATTTTGGACTACATTACTAATGGAATACTCAAAACTTGTTAGAAGCACAAACGTTTAACACTTTCGCTGCGGGTGTCATTACGGAAGGACACTAGCGATCCTACCCGCTTACGAGTGTCCCTTCGGAAGGACACTAGCGATCCTACCCGCTTACGAATGTCCCTTCGGAAGGACACTAGCGATCCTACCCTTAGTTCGAGCGCAGTAAATATTTTATCTTCTAGTGTCTTCGTCCGCGGGTTGGATTTGGCCTCCTTTGCCGTCCCTAGGCCCACCCAGCCTTTAATTAATTTATTAATGCATACCTGCAAAGGGAGAAATCAGTCGGCCGGAGCTTAGTGCTGATCACACTCTCTCTCTAGCGATCGGTATGGTCAAGAATCAGATACCTCTACAACTTCTTCCCCTCTGGCCCTAGTAGCCTGTTCTTGGACTGATATATATATATAAATAAATAAATAAATAAAGTCTTTATTGCATAAAAGGAACAATACAAACAAAAAAAAAACTATTTCCAAAAAAATAACCAAAATAAAAAGTAATAAAAATTTAAATTCATTTCTTTTTAAATTACTATTTACAATATTTACAAATACATGTTTCTCATGCTGGCCTCCCCTTGATGGGGGTAATGGTCTAACTTCCCTGGCGACCAACCCAACTAGGAAGTGGAGTTCCCTGTTTCTTCCAACACTGCTTTCCATTTGTCTTTGTTCCTGGCAACGTTCATCCAATTCGGACCAGCAACGGACTTAAAGACATCACTCCAACGCCTACATGGTCTTCCTCGTCTCCTCCTTAAGTTAAGCGGAATCCATTCCGTAGCCTTCAGGGTCCACCTGCTATCCTGCAATCTGGCAAGATGACCAGCCCATTTCCACTTAATTTTCTTTATATGCAGGCCTATATCT
Source organism: Gonocerus acuteangulatus (assembly GCA_946811695.1). NCBI lineage: Eukaryota > Metazoa > Arthropoda > Insecta > Hemiptera > Coreidae > Gonocerus > Gonocerus acuteangulatus. The sequence continues at coordinate 117,829,499 of OX328124.1, read as the reverse complement.
GTCACTCCAGATTCTTGCCGCATAAATGAACCCCTGACTTTATCCCGTCTCCTGTAGTTCATCATGCTTCTAAGGACGGAGTTTTGCCACACTACTAGCTTGGATTCTTGCTCCTTGGTCAGTGCCCATGTTTGGCAGCCGTAACTCACAGAAGGGAGAACACAGCTTTCGAACACCATCTTCTTGTTATTCAGGCTAAAGTTACCCTTCATTACTTCCTTTAGTGACCAATACTTCTGCCAACCTCTAGTAATTCTCCTATATATATATATATATGTCAGCCTGTTCGCTCTCTACCATTCGTTTATTTAACCTTAAAATTTAAAGTATCCAGTGAAAATAGCATGAAATTTGTGAGAAAAATATTATTTACTTCAATTGCATTAGAAGTACTATGAATAATAATAATGCGGAACCGCTAAAAGAAAAATTGTAATATTGCGATAAGCTATAGCTCTAATTGTCCTAAGATTATCTCATTTGTATTTTTATGTTCTCCATTATTCCATATTATGAAAAATGGTTTAATAAATTACAACTTATATTTAAGATAATTGGTCCAAGTCTTGAAATGGCTGTGTTGAATAGGTGTTTATGAAGGCTGCTAATCGTCAAGAAAGCTGTTGATGGGGATGGAATGCTAACCTATATCGAGGCAGATTATAATATCGATATGGATCAATTATCAGTGATGTAATAGTCGATTCTTGGCAAGCCGCCATTTTCCTCTTTGGCTTGTATTACAGATAGTCCATGTGGGTGCGACTACCACAAACACAAACATTATGTTGCTTCAACAGTTTATGACAATAAGCATTATATAATATAATAATATATAAATTATATATATATATATATATATTATTTAGGCAGCAATGACAGATATTAGCTCTATGGGGGTAATTGTGACGTCATCAAGGAGAGGTTACAAAGGTACTAATACTGGTACACCGAGTGTACTAAATATTCCTACCATAATGATGGTAAACCAGAAACATAATTAATCAAGGTATTTTACAGTATTCCTTAATTTGAAAAAAAAAAAATCAAATAGTTGCCCTCATGTTACATAAAAACAGTAGGTGTAATTGAGCCAGCAGCACTTATCATGAATAAAGCTTTTCTTTCTGTATTCTATTTTTGAAGATGCTAAATTTGAGGAACGTAATCGTAACATTTAAATTTAATTACGGTATTAAATGGTCAAGAAAGAAATAAAGTGGTTTTATTTGCAGGAAAATACCCCTGATCTCAGGCTATCTTGTTTGTTAATATAGATATAATAAATTTTTAAAACCATATTACTGTGTGGAAATTGATTACTTTTATAATTCATTTTTTGAAAAAAGATATTAGAAATTTTGTAAATACTTTTAATTCTTAAATAATAAAAAATTATTTCATAAAATCTTAAAATATGGGAAGATTTTATTATTTTTTACGGTGAGCCGACAATTTGACCATTAGCGCCGACACTCGAACCATCTCCCGCATGAGAATCTAAGGCGATAACCACTAGACCACAAGTAAAAAACTTTTAAATTTACAATGCGAATGTGTTCAGTATGAAATAAAAATCATCAAAATACCATGGGTGGTACATGACCAAATTACGATAATTTAAGACTGCATTACGTTTATACGCTATCACATAAGAAGTTAATAATCAAAACTACTGATACATAGTCGAAAAAAATGTAATATTTCAGTGGTTCTATGTAATTCCAAAATTTAACGTTTAGACTCTCGCTAGGGCTGACAAGAACAGGGAGCGGTTTATATACAGCACACCCCTAAACTACAAAGCGGGAGGGCCGAAGGCTCCAGCAGTCAATACAACCTGATATCGTCCAAATTAACTCTCATATTTAAATAAGTTGTACATAGTCCTAGTCAGTAAGATACGAGTCAGTACTGTTAGGGGCTGTATTGTCCTCCTTTTAGCACTTTCCTCCGAAGGAAAGTAGCTATTGAGGTTGGACTCATGACGGAATTTTTGAAAAATTTCTTCAAATCTTTATCGATCCTACCTAGTAGACAGCGAAAATGACTCCCGTTAAAATTTATATATATCTATATATATATCTATATATATATCTATATATATATCTATATATATATATATATATATATATATATATATATATATATATAAATATATATGTGTCTGTTAACACGATAGCGGCCAGAGTTTTTGTTTTTTCGTCACGAAACTTGGTATATAGCATTCAATTAGCAAACGATTGAACGAGTTCGTTAACCACCAAAATCGGTCAACCGGAAGGGGGGTTTACCCCGAGCCCAAAACACTAATTTGACCATTTCAGCCGTAATATTTGTTATATTTCAACGAAACTTGGTATTCGTAGTAGTAATATAGAGAGAAAAGTGAGATATAAAAATGAACTAAATCGGTTCATAAGGAGGGGGGGTTTACTTCGGACCCACAATACCAATTCGCCACTACTGGCCGTGATTTTTGTTATATTTCGACGAAACTCGGTATTCATAGTGGTAATCTACAGGTAAATATGTGTTGTAAAAATAAACTAAATCGGTTCATTAGGAGGGGGGGGGGGTTTACCCCAGACCCACAATACTAATTCGCCACTACCAACCGTGATTTTTGGTATATTTCGACGAATCTCGGTATTCCTAGTGGTAATCCAGGTAATCCACAGGACCCAAATTACTAATATACTCATACTGGTCGTAATTTCTGCTTTATTGTAACGAAACGCGGTATACGTCGTGGGTAACTCATGAGAAAGAAGTGTTGTAAAAATGAGCTGAATCGGGGGGTTTACTTTGTAATATATTTCAATAGAAAAGGCAGCCAGACATAGGTTCACAAAGGCGCCGCAAGGAGCGCTGGAGGGACTGTATCCGGTTCCTGCGTTAGATCAAAATACGATAATATGAGGTTTTTTGTATTTTTTATTAGGGCGTTTGTTCCCTCTCTGCATAGGGAGGAAACCCGCTTATGACGCCGACCCGATGACGCAATCTGAAAGTACCAGCTTGAAATTTCACGATGCAATAGCCATAGATCACGAAAATGTTCAGAGTTTAAATTTTTTTTATTAGTTCGTCTCTGCAGTAATCCTGCAAAAAGGCCATTTATTTTGTACTACATGTCGTCGATACAAAAGCAAACTAACGAATATGAAAATCACCACTTTTCAGAGTGGAAAAGTATTTATTCATAACTTTTTTTTTGGACAGTTAAATATTCGGCAGATTTAACCTCTTGATAGTGGAATACTTTCCCTTTAATTGAGTGAAGTCAGATTGAAGAATTTGCCGTAAATAAGTCCAGCAGAAATTATAAAAGATGGACAATGAAAGATGCATTTTTTCATATTCGTTAGTTTGCATTTGTATCGACGATGTTACCATACACAATTTATTTTATCTAATTTTTTTTACATATAATACATTAATGATTTCACTTACATTGAAAGACAATAATTACATTTTAAATAAAAGAAATATAAATTAGTTTTTTTTTGTTGTTTTTAGCACTTTCGTCCGAAGGAAAGTATTAGCACTTTCCTCCGAAGGAAAGTAGCTATTGAGGTTGGACTCATGACGGAATTTTTGAAAAATTTCTTCAAATCTTTATCGATCCTACCTAGTAGACGCCGAAAATGACCTCCGTTAAAATTTATATATATATATATATATATATATATATATATATATATATATATATATAAATATATATGTGTCTGTTAACACGATAGCGGCCAGAGTTTTTGTTTTTTCGTCACGAAACTTGGTATATAGCATTCAATTAGCAAACGATTGAACGAGTTCGTTAACCACCAAAGTCGGTCCACCCGAAGGGGGGGTTTACCCCGAACCCAAAACACTAATTTGACTATTTCAGCCGTAATATTTGTTATATTTCAACGAAACTTGGTATTCGTAGTGGTAATATAGAGAGAAAAGTGAGATATAAAAATGAACTAAATTGGTTCATTAGAAGGGGGGGTTTACTCCGGACCCACAATACCAATTCGCCACTACCAGCCGTGATTTTTGGTATATTTCGACGAAACTCGGTATTCGTCGTGGTTATCTACAGGTAAATATGTGTTATAAAAATTAACTAAATCGGTTCATTAGGAGGGGGGGGTTACTCCGGACCCAAATTCCTAATATACTCATACCGGTCGTAATTTCTGCTGTATTGTAACGAAACGCGGCATACGTCGTGGGTAACTCATGAGAAAGAAGTGTTGTAAAAATGAGCTGAATCGGTCAATCGGAAAGCGGGGGTTTAATTTGTAATATATTTCAATAGAAAAGCCAGCCAGACGTAGGTTCACAAAGCCTACTTTCTACCACTAGAGTGACTGTATCCTGTTCCTGCCTTAGATCAAAATACGATAATATGAGGTTTTTTGTATTTATTACGTAGTGTAATAGGTACCATGTGTAAACATAACTCTGGAAGCAAATAATTAATTGATCAGTTACTCATTACAAATTTAAAAGAGAACTATTCATGTTTTTATTTTATTTATGTAGGATATTTTAAGCAAATTATTCTGGAAAGCAGTCTACACTACCCAAATACTGAGGAAAGTGCTTAGTTATGCAGCTCCTGCGTGACGGGTTTTTTTTTTTTTTTTTTTTTTTTTTACGGCGCATCTACATCTAGGTCATTAGCGCCGACATCCAGGGTGCAGCGAGGAATTTTCCCAGCGAGCCCTGAGATGAGAAAATTCCTGCCGGAGGTGGGAATCGAACCCACCATCTCCCGCTTATGAATCCAAGGCGCTTTAATTTTTAGCACTTTCCTCCGAAGGAAAGTAGCTATTGAGGTTGGACTCATGACGGAATTTTTGAAAAATTTCTTCAAATCTTTATCAATCCTACCTAGTAGACACCGAAAATGACCCCCGTTAAAATTTATATATATCTATATATATATATATATATATGCATATATATATATATATATATATATATATATATATATATATATATATATATATATATATATATGTGTCTGTTAACACGATAGCGGCCAGAGTTTTTGTTTTTTCGTCACGAAAGTTGGTATATAGCATTCAATTAGCAAACGATTGAACGAGTTCGTTAACCACCAAAGTCGGTCCACCGGAAGGGGGGGTTTACCCCGAACCCAAAACACTAATTTGACTATGTCAGCCGTAATATTTGTTATATTTCAACGAAACTTGGTATTCGTAGTGGTAATATAGAGAGAAAAGTGAGATATAAAAATGAACTAAATCGGTTCATTAGAAGGGGGGGTTTACTCCGGACCCACAATACCAATTCGCCACTACCAGCCGTGATTTTTGGTATATTTCGACGAAACTCGGTATTCGTAGTGGTAATCCACAGGTAAATATGTGTTGTAAAAATAAACTAAATCGGTTCATTAGGAGGGGGGTTTACTCCGGACCCACAATACCAATTCGCCACTACCAGCCGTGATTTTTGGTATATTTCGACGAAACTCGGTATTCGTAGTGGTAATCCACAAGTAAATATGTGTTGTAAAAATAAACTAAATCGGTTCATAAGGAGGGGGGGTTTACTCCTGACCGACAATACCAATTCGCCACTACCAGCCGTGATTTTAGGCGTATTTCGACGAAACTCGGTATTCATAGTGGTAATCTACAGGTAAATATGTGTTGTAAAAATAAACTAAATCGGTTCATTAGGAAGGGGGGGGGTTTACTCCGGACCCAAATTACTAATAGACTCATACTGGTCGTAATTTCTGCTGTATTGTAACGAAACGCGGTATACGTCGTGGGTAACTCAGGAGAAAGAAGTGTTGTAAAAATGAGCTGAATCGGTCAATCGGAAAGGGGGGTTTACTTTGTAATATATTTCAACAGAAAAGCCAGCCAGACATAGGTTCACAATGGCGCCGCAAGGAGCGCTAGAGGGACTGTATCCGGTTCCTGCGTTAGATCAAAATACGATAATATGAGGGTTTTTTTATTTATTACGTAGTGTAATAGGTACCATGTGTAAACATAACTCTGGAAGCAAATTATTAATTGATCAGTTACTCATTACAAATTTAAAAGAGAACTATTCATGTTTTTATTTTATTTATGTAGGATATTTTAAGCAAATTGTTCTGGAAAGCAATCTACACTATCCAAATTCTGAGGAAAGTGCTTAGTTATGCAGCTCCTGCGTGACGGACTTTTTGTTATTTCAAATTTCATTTTTACCGCCAGCTTCGGCTGGATAAACGTCCCACACCCTTATTATAACTTACCTGTCTTTAAGTTTGCTTTGGAGCAGTGTATATGCTGTTTGTATAGCAGACATTTCCTGCACCACTGTGTGCAATTAGCTGTTTCTCTTGTTTCAATTTCGTTTTTATTTGGTTCAATAATTTAAATGTATTTGGAGCGCGGAAAAAAACTACTACCTAACTAAGAGGGCCGGAGTGAGTCCATCTAAATATATATTTATAAGTTGCCAGGGCAAATTTGTCTCAGTGGTAGAACACTAGTTCTGGAGGATACGTTACGAAACTCGGAATAAAAATGTTTAACATTGAAGTGTCTTTGTTGGAGGGGCAAAGACACCTTTTTTTTTTTTTTTTTTTTTACTTAAGCCTATAGAATTTTAGGCACGAACGATTTCAGGGAAACGAGCTTAAACTCTCGCTAGTGCTGACTGGAGTATAGATTGGTATATATACAGCCAGCCTCGGACCAACAGCTGGGAGGGCCGAAGTCCCCAACAGTCTGTTAAACCTGATATCGTCTGCATCAACTCGATTAGAAACATAAGTTGTACATAGTCTTAGTCAGTAATTAACGAGTCAGTACTGTTAGGGGCGGCTTTGTCCTCCTTTTTATTCTGCCAGAGTTAATTACAAAAAGAAAAGAAAATATTTGGATGAGAATCTCGACAGGACCACCTCATTTGGAGAAAATTTGGCTTGAAAATTCGGAAGCGTTGATTTTGTTCACACACATTAAGGTGAGAAAGTTGTTTCTAGTCGGACTTTAAGCATGGGCGTATATAGGGGCAGCAGGGGGCGTATAAGCAGTGGGCTGCAGCCCCCCCCCCGAAATTTTGATTTGATCGGTATACATTTTATAAACCCTTAAAAATAAATTAAATAAGATTATTTAGTTCATAAAACATATTCTATTTTGGGTGTAATAGTGTTTAAATGGGCTCTTCCAAGATCTAAATTGTTATGTATTCCATACACCAGAAATGGTCTCCCCCCCCCCCGAAATTTTCCCAGCCGCGTCCGAAATTATTTTCTATATACGCCCATGACTTTAAGCGCGTTTCTCCATCCCTCCACCAGATAAATCTGATACGATGGCAAGCGCCACCCGGCGGGTTGTGTTTCGCAGCGTACAGGTGATGTCGGCGTATCATTGCCTCACAATGTTTTGCGCAACAGCTTTCGAAAAGTCTTTAGCCGTCGCCGTATAATCTGCCCTGTTAGCGAAACCGTTCTGGAGCTAATTTGAAGACGCTTTTGGACGACCTGACTAATGCATTACAAACACATCTAGACTTCCAAAGGACCGCTCCTGGTCTTGTTGGGTTTGTATATCCTTCTTCTTTGTATGTCTTCCGACGAGGGTTGGCCAACACATATCCTGTATGATTCACTCTTCGTATGGAACAATTGGTGCCCGTTCATTCTTGCGCAATGTACCTCAACAATAACATACCACACATTCAGGAAGGTGGTACTCAGGAAAACCTTCTTGACAAATTTCTACAAATCCTTATATATCCTACATTCTTGGAAGACTATATATATATATATATATATATATATATATATATATATATATATATATATACATATATATATATATATATATATATATATTATTTTCAATTGAGTAAAAAGGAAGACAAAGCCGCCCCTAAGAGTACTGACTCGTATATTTCTGACTAAGACAATGTACAACTTATTTATGTAAATTAGTACGTGTCTGACGACAACAGATTGTATATACTGCTGGAATCTCCGGCCCTCCCAACTGTTGGTCAGAGGCTGGCTGTATATATGTTACCGGCAAAGTATAGAATCCAGGCATTCTATAGAATGCCTGAGTGGTTTAGGCGAAGTGTAGAATGCACATCGTATTATACACATTGCCTAGGCATTCTATATAATGCCTAGGTATTCTATAGAATGCCTGTTGCTTATTTGGCAATGTATAAAATAAAAAAGGTTTTGAGTATACTACATAAACTTAGATACTTGAAAGAAATGCCAACAGGTAGAATTTGAGAGTTCAGAATCAATGTAAATCACTAAAATAAGGCATATATGAGTGTATATATATATATATATATATATATATACATATGCATATGCGTATATGTGTCCATTAATTCGATACAGGCCAGAGTTTTTGTTTTTTTCGCCACGAATCTTGGAATGTAGTATTCTCCCATCAAACGATTGAACGAGTTCGTCAACCAACAAAATCGGTCCATCATAGGGGGGAGGAGGTTTACTCCGGAGCCAAAGTTGTTACTTATCAATACCAGCCATAATTTTTCTTATATTCCAACGAAACTCGGTATTAGTTGTGGTCAACTGAAGAGAAAACTTTGATATAAAAATAAACTTAATCGGTTGACTAGAAGGGCGGGTTTACTCCGGACAGAAATTACTAATTTCCTTATACGTAATTTCTGTTGTATTGTTACGAAACTCTTTATACGTCCTGGGTATCTAATAAGGAAGAAGTGTTGTGAAAATTAACTAAATTGGTCTATTGGAAGGGGGGGGGGGGGTAACAAAGTACGTGCCTAATATTTTTTGAAGAACACAACATATTACAAATATAAAAAAAAAAATCGCTGAAGTACACCTGGGGTAGTTTCCTGAGAACCTAGGTAGTGTACGCTTCCTAAATAATTTGTTTGAAATAACCCATGTAATTACAAAAATCAAAAAAAATGAATGGTTTTAGCACTTGCCCTCGAAAGCAGCCATTGAAGGGTCACTCATGACGGAATTTTTGAAATATTTCTTCAAATCTAGTAGAAACCGAAAATGACCCCAGTTAAATTTATATATATATATACACACACATATACATATACATATACACATACACACATATATATCTGTGTGAGTGTCCTTCAACACGATACAAGCCATGTTTTTTCGCCTCGAGTTAATTTTAGCCACAAAACGCGTCCCAAGGAGCTTAAACTCTCGCTAGTGCTGACTGCAGCCTAGAGTGGTATATATACAGCCAGCCTCAGGATTACCGGCGGGAGGGCCGAAGTCTCCAACAGTCTTTACAGAACCTGATATTGTCATTATATCTGCAAATATTTACATAAGTTGTACATAGCCTTAGTCAGTAAGATACGAGTCAGTACTGTTAGGGGCGGTATTGTCCTCCTTTTTACTGAAATATACAGAACTTTAGCCAAAACGCGCCCAATGAGCTTAAACTCTCGCTAGTGCTGTCTGCAGTATAGAGAGGTATATATGTTACCGGCAAAGTATATAATTAGGCATTCTATAGAATGCCTACTGTGCTTTAGGCAAAGTATGAAATACAGGATTTACAGCTTGTAGGAGTAACTACCGGCGGTGCGATTGCGGATTTATATCCATGAACATCGCGTCTGATGATGTCTATATATATATATATATATATATATATATATATATATATATATATATATATATTTATTTGAACGGGGGTCACTTTAGGTGCCTACTAGGTAGGGTCGATAAAGATTCGAAGAAATTTTTCAAAAATTCCGTCATGAGTGCAACCTCAATAGCTACTGTCCTTCGGAGGAAAGTGCTAAAAGGCCCTGAAATATATACGGTAATGTTTCTGTAATATTTAAAAAAATATTTCTGTAACTTTTTTTTTTTAATAACATCGGTATTTTTTAGAAAAAACTTCATTCTTATATTTCAGAAAGATTCCCATTCTTTCATGAATATTTTTCCCCCATATTCCGAAACACATCAACTATTTGATAATGCAATTTATAATCTAATCCAGGTGACTCAATAAATTTGGCGTGTTAAAATTAAACTTTTAGTGAAAATAAATTAGGGGTTGCAACCCTTTTCCCCTAGAAAGGAGGACAAAGCCGCCCCTATCACTACTGACTCGTATCTTACTGACTAAGATTATGTACAACTGATTTAAATATATTAACCTTTATATGACGATATCAGGTTTAACAGACTGCTGGAGACTTCGGCCCTCCCACCAGTAATCCAGAGGTTGGCTATATATATACCACTCTAGGCTGCTATCAGCAATAGCGAGAGTTTAAGCTCCTAGGGAGGTATTTTGTGGCTAGAATTCTGTAGATTTCAGTAAAAAGGAGGACAAATTTGCACCTAACAGTACTGACTCGTATCTTAAATACTAAGTCAACTTATGTACAACTTATGTAAATACTAGAATATTTATGACGATATCAGGTTAACAGACTGTTGGTGACTTCGGCCCTCCCACCGGCAACCCGGAGGCTGGCTGTATATATACCACTCTATGCTGCTATCAGCAATAGCGAGAGTTTAAGCTCCTAGCGAGGTGTTTTGTGGCTAGAATTCTGTAGATTTCAGTAAAAAGGAGGACAAATTTGCACCTAACAGTACTGACTCGTATCTTAAATACTAAGTCAACTTATGTACAACTTATGTAAATACTAGAATATTTATGACGATATCAGGTTAACAGACTGTTGGTGACTTCGGCCCTCCCACCGGCAACCCGGAGGCTGGCTGTATATATACCACTCTAGGCTGCTATCAGCAATAGCGAGAGTTTAAGCTCCTAGCGAGGTGTTTTGTGGCTAGAATTCTGTAGATTTCAGTAAAAAGGAGGACAAATTTGCACCTAACAGTACTGACTCGTATCTTAAATACTAAGTCAACTTATGTACAACTTATGTAAATACTAGAATATTTATGACGATATCAGGTTAACAGACTGTTGGTGACTTCGGCCCTCCCACCGGCAACCCGGAGGCTGGCTGTATATATACCACTCTAGGCTGCAGTCAGCACTAGCGAGAGTTTAAGCTCCTAGGGAGGTGTTTTGTGGCTAGAATTCTGTAGATTTCAGTAAAAAGGAGGACAAATTTGCACCTAACAGTACTGACTCGTATCTTAAATACTAAGTCAACTTATGTAAATACTAGAATATTTATGACGATATCAGGTTAACAGACTGTTGGTGACTTCGGCCCTCCCACCGGCAACCCGGAGGCTGGCTGTGTATATACCACTCTAGGCTGCAGTCAGCACTAGCGAGAGTTTAAGCTCCTAGGGAGGTGTTTTGTGGCTAGAATTCTGTAGATTTCAGTAAAAAGGAGGACAAATTTGCACCTAACAGTACTGACTCGTATCTTAAATACTAAGACTATGTACAACTTATGTAAATATTAGAAAATATATGACGATATCAGGTTAACAGACTGTTGGTGAGTTCGGCCCTCCCACCGGCAACCCGGAGGCTGGCTGTATATATACCACTGTTTGCAGCAGTCAGCACTAGCGAGAGTTTAAGCTCTTAGGGGTATTTTGTAGCTAGAATTCTCATAGTATATTAACTTCAAAACTATACTACGTTATTAAAACTATGTAACACACAATTGGAAATTGGCCATTAATGTAACTGAATAATTTTCTTGAACTATGTCGCTCATCTCGTGACGGGGGAAAATATTTTCTTGAAAGCTGAATTCTTTTATGATCTAGAGATGTTCGGGGTGGTACAGTGGTTAGGCTCATGATCTCTGTACGATACAGAACCCTATCGTCCTGCCTGTGCTATTTTTTACGCTACAGGAAATAGTGAACAGAATCCTTGTCTCTCTAATGGGGAGTATTATACCAGCTAACAACACTCATGAAAGAAAAATAAAAAATGATATTTATATTATATTTATTATTAGATCAATGTTCTAAAAATTAAATAAATAAATTTAGGCGAGTTTGTTGTTTTATTTTTTTTTATTTTTTTTTTTCCTTGAAGTTTAAAGGCCAGTCAACCACTATTGGGTCATTTGTGCCTCCTGGTCGGTCTGTTGGTAGTATCCAAAGCGGAAACAGAGCCCGACGGCCAGCGGAAGGCGGACCCAGCCAAGGTCGAGTAGAGTCCCCCGTGCCAGTTCTACCTTAGTGGCCCGCATCTGGTGACTGGCTGCTAGGTCTATGATAGAAGGTGTGCTTGCTGGTGCCAGGGCAACCAAACCTTCACAGACCGCATGGGGGGGGGCACGTCCTCAACCCCAACCAAGCCCATCGCTCCCGCCGACCCACGCGCCCCGCCCCCGCCCCGAACGCCACCAACAGTTAAAACAAAAATATTTTTAACGAAATTTTTGATAGTTAATGTATTAATAATTTAAAGTTAATCAATTAATAATAGAATACAGTTCTTTTTTTAAGAGAATAATATTTTTTACGCTAGCTTTAGAAAATTAGTTATTAATTACATAAATATTTAGTTCTACATATATTTAGAGAATATTAAGTGGAAATGTTTATAGGAATTTATTTAAAAAGCCAATACACTTTATAATAATCGTTCATTAGGTAAATGATTTGACTTTATGATAGTTGTTTATTAACATCATTAACTATGATAGTTGTTTTATTAACATCAACAATTAGAAATGAGCAGTCCTCTCTGCTCGCAGAATAATAATAGTTGAACACACCAACTGCAAGTGAAGCTCTTTCCATTTCTTTTTTTTAAATCTTCTTTTGCCAGTCATAAATTCAAAACCTTGGAAGAGAAAGGGTGAATCACGAATTCCGGATGTTAAGAAATCGAAGTCAAAGTTCTAGAAGCGCTTCAGGATAGAAAATACGAATGTTTACTCTATGGAATGCTGATTCATAAGTGTGATTGAAAAAGGATGCAATTGAAATAGGTAGCATGATTTAATTATAATTTTTACAAGTGATTTATGGGTAACAATGTCCTTGGAGGGACTTTTCAGATCTCGAATTCACATATGAAATAGGACTTTGAATTTTTCTTAGATTATGGTGCTATTCACTTTAACTTAAAACTGTGAGAGAACTAAAGGCGAAACAGAGAGACAAGCTGAAGCGTAATGTTACCTACTTCTTTCTGAATCAGAAAATAAAATAAACATGGTCGCCCTTTTTCTTCCAAGGTCCTGAATTTCAGTTCAAATTTATATAAATGTGTGTCTTACACATAGAGCGTAAAGTGGTAAAATAAAAAAAATGGAACATACAACTTGCTTTTCTCATTTTGAACGAATCGTTCTTAGAGTGTTTTTTTGGAAGCATAAATCATTTTGAGGGGCGTGTAGACATGAAATAGGAGTATACTCAGGAAAGCGCCTTGGGCTGAAACGAACTGCGAACAGTTTTCTAATTACAAGATGTCTGGGAAGAAGATTGATTTCAGACTGTCAGTATTTTGTCGGCTATTATTTTTGTTTTGCTGTTGCTAAAGAAACTAATCATACTGATGACGATGAAATGGCAGAATATGGCACAGCTTATGGGGTTCTTAAACCGTGAAAAGATGGAAGGATTCTAAAGGCCTCTACTCTACTTAAAATAACATAGTCAGAATTGGTGTTAGTTGGATGTTAGAGAATCATCATATTGGGTCAGGATGAAACAGAATAGTCATTTCTGCTCCAGTTTTACATTTATCCTGGAAGAGTACTTTCGGAGTAGCTGCATCATCCTGAGTTCATTCTTAGCATTAAATCGAAATAATCGCAGTGGGTCTCCAAATGCTGCGTCACGTGGGATGCACGTAGAAATGACGTCATCGGTAGGCTTACATAAAATGTAAAAACGGATGTAATGAATATCTTTGTTTAAGAATATTTTATGTATTACGGCTACTTTTCTACAATCAACGTTTTTATTACCTTGCACAGTGCCAAAGAAGTGAAAAATAATCTCACTGTAATCTATGAGCAAACCCTGGAACTACTTGCACTGCGCTGCCAGCGGTCAGCCTATGTACTATTTGGCTGGGCGAGTTTCTTAAGTAGCAAAAATCCCGTTTCAATTTTTAAAATGTGGGTAGAAAAGATTCCTCACTCCCGTTACTTGCGAGGCTTAAAAAAAGGCTTAAAACTCGCCATTTTACTTCTAATTTGTACAATTTTCCTTCCCGGTTTCACTCACCAAAAATATGGCAAGCCAAGTCTTCGGTCTCGTGACCGGAAATCGATTTTGGTGGGAAAGTTTGGGTGGGTAATTGCTTCATACTTTTGGTGAGAATCGATTTTTAGACACATAGGCTTATATAACGTGTGACGGCAAATTTATATTCAAATTGTGGCGGGACTTTATTACTTACAATTTTAAATATAGCTGGTTTTGCCAACGTTAGTTACTCAACTTTAGTGGGATTGGAAAAGATGATTTATTTATTATTACCAGTTTGGCGGGAAATTTATTTTTATAAACTGTTTTGCGTATTAGTGATGGAAATGAGTAATTTCAGTACAAAAATTCTTGAAATAGGCGAAAGGACAACAATATTTCACTATACACAAATAATATTTATTTATTTCCCATATGGTAAGTAAAGGTAAACATTTAAAAGAAAAATATGGTTTAATCAGTTGGTCTATTTTTTTTTTATTATTAAAAAAAAAAAATTCTTACGACTATATTTCATCTGGAAATTAATTTTAAAGATATACATATCGATTATCAATCAGCTGACTACTTTCCACCATATTGGATACATTCACTCAATCTAGCTTATCCTTGAGGCTAATGCTGTTTTATTTTAAACATATCCCCCTGAAAAGACACCAAAATGGTGCGAAACATGTAGGGAAGAGAAATAAATATTGGGAAACCGTATAGTGTCAATTAATGATTAATTCTGTATATTTCAGTAAAAAGGAGGACAAATTTGCACCTAACAGTACTGACTCGTATCTTACTGACTAAGTCTATGTACAACTTATTTAAATACTTAAATTAATAGGACGATATCAGGTTAACAGACTGTTGGAGACTTCGGCCCTCCCACCAGTAAGCCAGAGGCTGGCTGTATATATACCACTCTATACTCCAGTCAGCACTAGCGGGAGTTTAAGCTCCTTGGGACGTGTTTTGTGGCTAGAATTCATTGGGCAATGAATGTAACTGAATAATTCTTTAGTCTTGCTCGAGTTTGAACTCAGCTCCTCCAGCATATTAGTCCAGTGTTCTACGACTGGGCTAACCTCACCCCACTTGATATAGCCACCATGTTAATATTTTCCTATTAATAGAAATCTTTCAAACGTTCCGAGAAAAACATTCTTCACACATTTCTGGGAAATATGAGTTCTGTTCATCGGAAGCCTACTGCCCCTACTTGTTGCCAAGATTCCAGTAGGAAACCATACCATGAGTCAGAGCCAGTCCTCCAGATGTCGCTGTTGGCCTGGTCAGGGCTGTGTACTTCCTACGCCTCTGGCACATCCTTATACAGCCTACCAGCATACGTCAGGTCTTCCACTGCCTACGTATCAACCTGTTCTACACCTGACGAGCTCATCGCCGGCCTTTTAAGCCTAAACACTATTTTCCTGATTGCTACCTAGACCTCCTTCTTTTTTTACACCGGGCTCTATCATAAAGCCCAGATAGTATCAGTAAATTCATGCTATTACTGATAAGCAAGGTGACTCATGACAGACAAAGGAATCAATACCCTCGGGTATACGAAACCCTATATTATCTCTCTTATCTATTTTTGGAAAGGCAAATTGTGGTAATTATTGTACTATATATATACCGCCCCTAGGCCCACACAGCTTTTAATTAGTTTAATGGGTACCCGCTAACGAGGAAATCAGGCGGACGGAGTTGGGCGGACGGAATTGGGCGGCAACAACTATTTCCCGAGTGTCCCGTTTGATCAAGAAGAATTTACCTGAACAGTCTCTGCCCTTCTGGGCCTTCATGGCCTGTTACAGGACTGATTTTATATATATATATATATATATATATATATATATATATACCTATACATATGTAAATATCTTTTTCCTTCACAGCCACCTTAGGTTTGTCGTTGTCTTCTAAATTTATGGTTAAAAGTACAAAGATTACCATTTGAGGAAGGACACAATTTTAAATTGATTTGATAAATATGGAATTTATGTGGAGGAGCTCTTTAAAAACATTGTTGGACTTTATACCTGCATATTTTCATTGTGAACATTATAAATCGAAACGATTTGTTTATACTCATCTGTTAACTCATCTTGGAGGTAGATAGAGTTAATGAAGTAGTACAGGTGAGTTTTGGGGCTTTTGGATGACTCATCTCGAGATTTATGTTTTTTTTTGTCAAAAATGGGGAAATATAATTAGTAACTTTTTGTCAGTATTTGACGAAAACCATCACTAAAATACAGGTTCCAGGAACACAAGTTCCGACATTTTCGGAAGTGTGAAATGGCAGAGAAAATATTATTTTCAAATGGTCTTACTGATACGTCACGTATCTGTAGGTGTCGGTCATTTATGTTTGGAATTCAATTGAAAATACAATATAGAATATTTGTCTAATAAACGGCGTATGTAAAAACTTCCTAAAATATATAGGTCCTGCAATATAAGGCAAGCACCCGTTGAAAGGGATTTTTGTCTCAAACTTCCATGCAACATGCCATAAAAAGTCGCACTGTGTATACGCACCCTAAGAATGTCAAGGTTTTGGAAGTGGTAGTAGAGGAACCTTTGAAACAAGAGGCTAGTTAGAACCTTCTTACACCTAGTTCATGCTATACAGGCATGCACCCGTTCAAACCTCCATGCAACATGCTATAAAAAGTCGCACAGTGTAAACGCACCCTAAGAATGTCAAGGTTTTGGAAGTGGTAGTAGAGGAACCTTTGAAACAAGAGGCTAGTTAGAACCTTCTTACACCTAGTTCATGCTATACAGGCATGCACCCGTTCAAACTTCCATGCAACATGCCATAAAAAGTCGCACTGTGTATACGCACCCTAAGAATGTCAAGGTTTTGGAAGTGGTAGTAGAGGAACCTTTGAAACAAGAGGCTAGTTAGAACCTTCTTACACCTGGACTCGTGTCGAGGTCGGCTATTTATACGAGAACTTGGGTCTCATAGACTACTTCCTAGATTCCCAAGATGGACAGCACAGTAGAGGATAAAGGAGCGAGAAACTACAGGATATTCATGTTTTTTTTCTATTTATAAAAAAAACTTTAGAATTGGCATTAATTAATGTATGAACCAATAAATTATTTATTCTACATCAGATAAAATAACATAATTAACCGATTGATACTAACTAGCTACCGAGGGCTTTAGTGGGGAGGAATCATAATTTGCGGTTTATATGGCCACAATTAAAATTTTTGCTTAATGGTAATTCCCACTCGTAACATGCGGATTCGAAAACGACAACCAGTTTCGAATTTTGGCTTGAGGTAATCGAAAATTCTGAAGTGCCTTAGCACTAGCTTTAGATTTTAGACAGCGAATGCCTGATTTTACTGTCCAGGATAAGCTGCCGAGGTCTGAGAGACAGATTTTGCCATCCGACGTGTCGTTCTGTGTTAGTAGCAGATCAGTGTCAGCGATGAACCTCCTAAGGGTCATGAGGTTAAGCTCCGGTAACGTCCTTGGATCATCAAGAGATTTTAAAGGACGTTAAGCGCCAGAATCCACCGAAACGTGTTTTTTCCTGGGCGAAATTTACGCGAATAAAAACGTAACGCTTACCTACGTTTCGGGCGTACGTTTTTGATGTAATTAAATGTGAGGAGGATTTCGATCTTCTCAATCCATCTTCAAGTAGCACTTTTGGTCAATATCACTTTCTTTCCTCAATAAACATATCATATCAACATATACCAATAGTCATATTGAAATTATAAGCCAATTGAAATATATAAGACCAAGCGAGTCTTCTAACTGAGACATCCATGAAAACACAAATTAAAAAAAAAAAAAAAAAAAAAAAAAAAAAAAAAAAAAATGTGAGGACTCTTATGCAACCATTCCCAATGCCTTATTTTTGTCTAGGGAAATGTAAAAAACTACATTTCTCTTGGGGTTTTCCGATCTATTCTTATTTATCTCGGAACCGGTTGGGAAATCATAGTAAGTATCTATTCGAAAGCTTATTAAATTTCCTACAAATACGGTTCTTGATTGCTTTTTGATGGAGTGATCTCATTCGGAGAAATCTCAGTTTAAATTGAATAATTTCCGCTTGAGTTTTTCTGCTCTGGCGCAAAAGATCTTGCTAGGCTTTGAGATTTCATTTTACTTTCGTTTACATTTTAGCACTTTCCTCCGAAGGAAAGTAGCTATTGAGGTTGGAGTCATGACGGAATTTTTGAAAAATTTCTTCAAATCTTTATCGATCCTACCTAGTAGACAGCGAAAATGACCCCCGTTAAAATTTATATATATATATATATATATATATATATATATATATATATATATATATATATATATATGCATATATATATATATATAGATATGCATATATGTATATATATATATATATATATATATATATATATATATATATATATATGTGTGTGTCTGTTAACACGATAGCGGCCAGAGTTTTTGTTTTTTCGCCACGAAACTTGGTATATAGCATTCAATTAGCAAACGATTGAACGAGTTCGTTAACCACCAAAATCGGTCCACTGGAAGGGGGGGTTTACCCCGAGCCCAAAACACTAATTTGACCATTTCAGCCGTAATATTTGTTATATTTCAACAAAAATTGGCATTCGTAGTAGTAATATAGAGAGAAAAGTGAGATATAAAAATGAACTAAATCAGTTCATAAGGAGGGGGGGTTTACTCCGGACCGACAATACCAATTCGCCACTACCAGCCATGATTTTTGGTATATTTCGACGAAACTCGGTATTCATAGTGGTAATCTACAGGTAAATATGTGTTGTAAAAATAAACTAAATCGGTTCATTAGGAGGGGGGGTTTACTCCAGACCCACAATACCAATTCACCACTACCAGCCGTGATTTTTCGTATATTTCGACGAAACTCGGTATTCGTAGTGCTAATCCACAGGTAAATATGTGTTGTAAAAATAAACTAAATCGGTTCATTAGGAGGGGGGGTTTACTCCGGACCCAAATTACTAATATACTCATACTGGTCCTAATTTCTGCTTTATTGTAACGAAACGCGGTATACGTCGTGGGTAACTCATGAGAAAGAAGTGTTGTAAAAATGAGATGAATCGGGGGGTTTACTTTGTAATATATTTCAATAGAAAAGGCAGCCAGACATAGGTTCACAAAGGCGCCGCAAGGAGCGCTAGAGGGACTGTATCCGGTTCCTGCGTTAGATCAAAATACGATAATATGAGGTTTTTTGTATTTATTACGTAGTGCAGTAGGTACTATGTGTAAACATAACTCTGGAAGCAAATTAATAATTTATCAGTTACTCATTACAAAATTAAAAGAGAACTATTCATGTTTTTATTTTATTTATGTAGGATATTTTAAGCAAATTGTTCTGGAAAGCAGTCTACACTACCCAAATTCCTAGGAAAGTGCTTAGTTATGCAGCTCCTGCGTGACGGACTTTTTCACAAGAGATTGAGACAAAACATTAACTGTTTCTGTTCTAAGCTTTGCAAATGACACTAAGAATAAGAATGGAGCCACGCTAAGATTACGTAGTTTTATTTCCAATAGCCATTGGGTACTAGTTGCTGAATTAACCGAACATCGCCAGTGAAATGAAGATGTATTTCAACGAGCCAATCGCTTAAACCTCACATTTTCGGCATGTATTATATTTCTTATATCGTCATGGCCAGTTTCACAAATTGTTTCGAAAATTTTATTTGTGTTTTTCAATCTCATTAGCTTTGAAGAATTACCTAATTCTTACATACATTTTGAAAAATTAAGAATAATTTTGATCTGGATCAACTTTGTAGGTTAATGAACTCAACCCAACTTAGAAGATATATGTGAAATCCATCAAACAGGGGAAATGAACCTTCACCAAGCAGTTCCCAACAACTGTTAAGTGAAAATCACCTATATGGAAAGGTTATTAGTCATCATTTACCTGTAAACTTAAATTATTTAAATATATTTCATGTTGAATGGATCTAATTAGTTTTGGGCAAAAGGTTAGGAACATTGCTAAAAGCGTACCGCTAGACCGTTCCTTGCGTCCGATTGTTGCCTGATGGTTATGCAACATATCATAGGGCGTATATGTTACCTAAGCTCAGCTTTCGACGACCTAAGGTCATCATCGCTCGTTAATCATCACGCTGCGATTAGTTACCGGTGTCTTCGTTCTCTTTCTCACGCTCTCATCCGTATACAGGATCATCTCCTCATCGTTGTAGTATCTTTATATTAAAGAGGTTGCACCACTTTGAGATTTTCAAAACAACGATTTTATCACCTTGGGGTGGGATTTATCCATCTTATTCTCTAAACTACTTTTTTCTCAAACGGTATTTACAAGATAGTTCAAGATCCTTTTGGAATTATCTGAGTTATGAGGCTCGAACAATAAATAAGTAAAATCCAGATCTTCTAATCATCTTTTTTAAAACAACACATTCTTAATGACGTGGTGTCTTTTGCTTTTTTTTATTTGATTTAAAGCTCAAAAGTTTCAAATTAAACTGAAAATGTTGGCGAAATCTAGTTTTTAGTAATTTACAAAAAAAAAATGTTAATTTTTTTTTAACCTCGGGGCATTGTGGCGTGAGCTCTCCGTCCTTCCTACCGCTTTATATTCGGATTGATGGTTTCATGGGCCTATATAAGGGGGGGGGGAGCAGCAGCCCCCCCCCCCGAAATTTTGTTTTGGTTTGAACATTTCATATTTAAAGAAACCTATAAAAACTAAATGATCTTCTACATTTATCCTGGTCTGCTAGGTGTCCAGAGAATTTTACTCTAAAATATTTAAAAATTTTAAATTTACATATTTAAAATATCTCCCACTTAGGGTACAAGCACCCAATGGTTACTGGATATTAAGTTTTGTTACTTGTTCGATTACTGTTCATGCTCAAAGGTAAGTTGCTTCCGTCCTGTATTTGTTCTACTTCCTCCTTACATACCTTCTTCAATAATGCTATTATTCGGTGCAATGCCGTTCCGACATTCCCTACACCCTTCATATGTCTCCCACTTAGGGTACAAGCACCCAATGCTTACTGGATATGAAGTTTTGTTACTCGTTCGCAGGTTCGATTATTGTTCATGCTCAGAGAAAGGTTGCTTCCGTGCCGTATTTCTTCTACTTCTTCAATAATACTATTATTCCGTGCAATGTCGTTCCGACATTCCCTACACCCTTCATATGTCTCCCACTTAGGGTACAAGCACCCAATGCGTACTGGATATGAAGCTTTGTTACTTCTCATTGGTTCGATCCATTCTCAAAGAAAAGCTGCTTCCATCGGGTATTTCTTCTACTTCCTCCTTACAGACCTTCCTCAATAATGCCACTTCCCTGGACAATGTCGTAGCGAGATTCCGAACTAATTGTCTCCATTGTGAGCCATTTCCACTCTCGCCTTCTGCTCCTGGGCCTTTTTTGGTCGGAGAGCCCGATCCCTGCTTGCGGAGGCTGCGCCCTTGTCCGAGCCTTATAAAGCTACCTCTACCCACGGCTCGATCCCCGCTTCTGTTTACTCAGGCTATAAACTCTATTATATCTGTAAACATAAACACTTGTAAATTAAACCTTCTCTTAATCGGCTATCTTACATTCCCATCTTACATGTTTATTTATCTTTTATCGTTTTACATATGCTAATATAAAGATATGGAATCTTTTTACGCGGACTTCACCTTTCGTCCTGAAAAACCCCTACTTTTTTCAGAGATCATAAAAATTGATGAGTTTTATTCTTTAGAAGCTAACACAAGTTTAGAAAGCGGAAACACTAAACTACTGAAACCTGTCATCGAATCCGAAACTGCACCCAAGAGTCTTTAGCGCAACTTGACGATAACGAGCAAAGAGGTAATCTAAATATTTGTACAATCAAAAAAGGAAACTCAAATGCTTGTAGTTCTTAATACATTCCGAAGGAATCTAATTCTTTCTAATTATTGATGCTGCACTCATAAAAGAATTTTCCAAAAATGCCTTCAAATCTTCATCGATAATACATTCAAGACACCAAAAATCACCTTCTTAATACATGTGTTGAAGAGCTTGTGAGTGTTTTTCGACAGCAACCGCAGTGTTTTTTTTCGGCACGAAACTCGTGCAAATTCAAAATTTCGATAGCAAAAAAGAGGTCGAGTTCGTCAATCGGCGATATTATTCCGCCGGAACTAAGGCCTGGAAATGAGACCCTCTAATTCCTGGCCGATTTATTTATCCTGTTGCTAAACTATTTGTGCACTCAAAAAAGTTCCACAGATTGAAAGCACCATAAGATGGTAGGTATAATATTTCTTTGCGTGTTCGCGTGGCTGTGTTTGAGAATTGTACTCGAAAAGGGCAATGCGATTATCTAAAATCCTCTAATTATTTTATTAGGACAGTCAGCTTTTGATCTCTCATTGTCGCCAAAAAGGGCACACGGCGAGTCTAGTACAGGACAAGGTGTGGCGGCAATAGACAGGGAAACCATGGTTGTTAGAGAGGTTACCTTGAGGAGTGATGCCTAGCTGATAATTGACATTATTTATATATTGATATTATATATATATATATATAATTTATATATTGATATTATATATATATATATATATATATATATATATATATATATATATATATATATAATTTATATATTGATATTATTTATACTTCGGGACGGATCATTTACAGGTTACCACCCTCTTAAATCCAGGGTGATGCTAATGCCTACTTTTTTTTTAAAGAATAGCCACTACCAATAGTGGTGATCTAAGACACCACCTTAGGCTCATGCCTTAACACCCACGGCCATCGGGATTCCTGTAAACGATATAGTGTAGAGATTGAGAAGTGTGACTCTTTTCATGTTCGCGGAA
The DNA here is from genome assembly GCA_946811695.1 of Gonocerus acuteangulatus. Taxonomy (NCBI): domain Eukaryota; kingdom Metazoa; phylum Arthropoda; class Insecta; order Hemiptera; family Coreidae; genus Gonocerus; species Gonocerus acuteangulatus. The sequence continues at coordinate 117,806,460 of OX328124.1, read as the reverse complement.
AAACACTGGTGATTCTCCAAGAGTTGTCAGATAGGAATGTTCTGCATTTCCTTTTATCACGCTCGTTTCTGGGAATAAACTTGCGTGGTAGCACAGCCTTGAAGCAGAAACAGATCTGTGAATGTTAACATACTCATTTGATTATAAGTAACCAATACTAAGCACCATGAATGCTGTTATCTGCCAGCCATAGACGTAGAGCGTGGTTATTGCTCTCAGAGGACCGAAGCACCAAACGAAGCAGACAAGAATTTAAAACAGTTATCAGTGAATTCTATTAACATTTATGTTGTGGATTAATAAACTGCTGTTACTTTCATTGGATATGCAGTTTTTATCAGGATCGTATATTGAAAATAATTTTGAGAGGGGCTGGGACCACCAAGGGGTACGGGATACCCCCAAGACGGAGGGGGTCAAGGAAAAATATTAATATGTTTTGAAGTAGACTGATACCTAGTAAACCAGGGTAAATGTTGAATACATTTTAGCACTTTCCTCCGAAGGAAAGTAGCTATTGAGGTTGGACTCATGACGGAATTTTTGAAAAATTTCTTCAAATCTTTATCGATCCTACCTAGTAGACACCGAAAATGACCCCCGTTAAAATTTATATATATCTATATATATATATATATATATATATATGCATATATATATATATATATATATATATATATATATATATATATATATATATATATATATATGTGTGTCTGTTAACACGATAGCGGCCAGAGTTTTTGTTTTTTCGTCACGAAACTTGGTATATAGCATTCAATTAGCAAACGATTGAACGAGTTCGTTAACCACCAAAGTCGGTCCACCGGAAGGGGGGGTTTACCCCGAACCCAAAACACTTATTTGACTATGTCAGCCGTAATATTTGTTATATTTCAACGAAACTTGGTATTCGTAGTGTTAATATAGAGAGAAAAGTGAGATATAAAAATGAACTAAATCGGTTCATTAGAAGGGGGGGTTTACTCCGGACCCACAATACCAATTCGCCACTACCAGCCGTGATTTTTGGTATATTTCGACGAAACTCGGTATTCGTAGTGCTAATCCTCAGGTAAATATATGTTGTAAAAATAAACGAAATCGGTTCATTAGGAGGGGGGGTTTACTCCAGACCCACAATACCAATTCGCCACTACCAGCCGTGATTTTTGGTATATTTCGACGAAACTCGGTATTCGTAGTGGTAATCTACAGGTAAATATGTGTTGTAAAAATAAACTAAATCGGTTCATTAGAAGGGGGGGTTTACTCCGGACCCAAATTCCTAATATACTCATACCGGTCGTAATTTCTGCTGTATTGTAACGAAACGCGGTATACGTCGTGGGTAACTCATGAGAAAGAAGTGTTGTAAAAATGAGCTGAATCGGTCAATCGGAAAGCGGGGGTTTAATTTGTAATATATTTGAATAGAAAAGCCGGCAGACGTAGGTTCACAAAGCCGCCGCAAGGAGCGCTTTCTACCACTAGAGGGACTGTATCCTGTTCCTGCGTTAGATCAAAATACGATAATATGAGTATTTTTGTATTTATTACGTAGTGTAGTAGGTACCATGTGTAAACATAACTCTGGAAGCAAATTAATAATTGATCAGTTACTCATTACAAAATGAGAACTATTCACGTTTTTATTTTATTTATGTAGGATATTTTAAGCAAATTGTTCTGGAAAGCAGTCTACACTACCCAAATTCTGAGGAAAGTGCTTAGTTATGCAGCTCCTGCGTGACGGACTTTTTCGTTATTGTAAACAATGAACTTAAACGAATATATATATATATATATATATATATATATATATATATATACATATACATATACATATATGTCATATTCATATTGATTTATATTTATATATATATATATATATATATATATATATATATATATACATATATATATATATATATATATATATATATATATATTTATATAAATTAATAAGAATACGATACATGATTATATTCGTTAAATTCTATTGTTTATTTACAATCATATTCAAAAATTCACCTTTTCGCGCACCACTGGTCACACTGAAATGACCGATTTTAGGCTTCCCCTTATTTCGTTTAGACTCCCTCCATTCCCTACTAACTCAATCATGGGCGTATATAGAAAATAATTTCGGGAGGGGCTGGGGAAATTTCGGGGGAGGGGGGCTGAGACCATTTCCGGGGTATGGAATACTAAAAATTTAGAGCTTGGAATAGTTTTAGGCAACTAAAACGCTATTACACGTAAAATAAAATATTTTTATGAACTAAGTGATCTTATTTAATTTATTTTTAAGGGTTTTACGACTGCAGCCCTCTCAGGCCCCCCCCCCCCTATACATGCCCATGAACTCCATGGATATTTATCACTATTCATATACCTCCCAAAGAGGTAGATATAAAGGCTAGCCGCTTACTCAATGATTCGGAATCAGCTGACTCGTTCCAGTCCTTTTCCTCTTCTGCTTCCTGCTCGGTTCTCCTTGACACTTGAAAAGGCCTAATACCTCTAATTCTAACCTCTCAGCTTCAATTATCCTCATTCAGGAAGGTCCAACCACACAGCTGCCAGGAAGCTGGCATTTTTATTCGCAATTTAAACAAAATTAAAGGTCTAACATACCTTTATGGGGTTTTACTTCCATTTTTAGAAGACAATTCCAATTATATAGCTGTCAAGATGACTGATTGAATAATTGCCTACTTGTCAGGAAATTCGTTGTATAGATTTTGTTATATATAGCTTAACTCAATTTTTTTTTCGAAAAACACACAAATTGGATTAGCTGGACCTATTAACAATGACTTGGATTTTTTTGTTTAAATTAGGCTTTTAATTATACCTCCACTGACAGCTGTCCGATTTTGAAAATGTTCAGTCTTTCTCATTAGTATTCTACGTTACAAAGCAAGTTTTGTTGGGAAAAATACCGTTAATTTAAAATCCGTGGTGTTTGTGAAAGAGACGTATAGATGACATAATTTCGGGGGGGGGGATGGCAGCACCGAGTGATTTGGGGGGTATGGAATACTAACAACGTAGAACTTGGAGTAGTTAGCCAACTAAAACAACGCTATTACACACAAAAAAGTTTTTTTTTTTTTTTTTAACCAAGTAATCTTGTTTAATTTATCTTTGAGGTTTTATGACACATTTTTACCGATTAATCCAAAATTTCGAGGGGGGTGCTGCAGCCCCCCTTATATAAGCAAATGGTTCGCGATGGTGTTCGGTCACGTCCAAGCGATGACACGGACATTTGTTCATTTAATAGATTTCAGATAAACAGTAATACTCCGAGTGTGCTCGTATAATTTCTTATGACACCATTTAGATTTCAGCTGAGATATTCAATTTGATGGAAGTAAGTCTGCGGAATAAAGGTGTTCGATAAGATTTCTTTCGATTTTATTGATCCATTAACGTCTCAGGAGCCGATTTTTATGAAACTTTGTATATTTATTAAACACGTGAAAATAATCGATACTTATTTTTTTACATCGAGCCAATCGCACGTTTAAGGGGTGAAAGCACCCTTCCAAAGTACACTTCAAATATTCTAACAAGGGGAGTATACAGTGGTGGGGTCACTGATTTGGTCCATTTTTTTCTCGTGATTCTCCAACGAAAGTCAACATGTGTCCGAGCGTTCCTTCCAATACGCCTTAGGAGCTGAGAAATAAAATAAAATAGGTTGAAAAAATTATTCCGTTTAGAGCCGTCTGCTCAAATTCGGGAACATAAATATGCTTTAGGTCCACCCGATAAGCATTATTGAAAACAAAAAATAATAGTACTTTTTTCGTCCAATACCAGAGACTCTTCCGGAGAGGAAAAAAGTATTACCTATTTTTTGTTTTCGATGATATTTGCCTCATTAAGGTTTCTTGGGGTGCTGATTTTAAATCTGCTATTATTTTTGGTGAGCCAAGTAGAGAAGACAAAATTGCTGCTAAAGTGGCTTCACGGGAGTATGTAGAAAACAATTTCGGGTGGGGGCTGGGAGAATTTTGGGGCCATGGAATACTAACAATCTAGCACTTAGAATAGCGATATATCCTACTAAAACGCTATTACAACCAAACAAGAATATTTTTTTCTGAACAAAGGGATCTTATTTAATTTATTTTTAAAGTTTTTATGACATTTTTTTCGATTCATCAAAATGTTGGGGGGAGGGGGCTTCCGCTCTCCCCCTTATACATTCCAATGAGTGGCTTTATCCATCCAGCCGCTTGCGTTATACGCGTTTGTTTGTTTTGTATTTAAGTAAGCTATCTGTATGATAATAAGTGGGCGGGTTTCGATCGAGCATTCTGCGCAGCAAGGGCGGGGCCGATGTATTTAATTACATAGAGATATCGATATAATCACTCGATCCTAACCACGGCTGCCTTCATCTACATCTATAACAAGATTATAATTAATATCCAACTTCTATTGGTTTATGGAACTCTTTACCTACGCAGGAATAACCTCAGAATTTAAATTAGCGACCTATCTCTTTGGATTGATTCATGCCTCTATCTCGATGTTCGTCATATCGATAGTAGAGATTTGGGTACTTTCCAGTTTAAACAAGACTCTCGCAGAGTTGAGCATAATAATAATCATAATTACGATTACGATTATAATCACAGGCTTTCGAGATGTGATTACGATTATAATCACAGACCCATTACGATTGCACAGAAGTATTAGAGCCTATTTTTACCCTCTCATAACTTTGAACCAGTTAAAGATAAACTTATGAAATTTTTCACAGGTATTATACTAATAGATGTGTGTAAACGTGCAAAGTTTCATAATTCTACATTGAAGCGTTTCTGAGATATAGGCGTGAATAATATCGGAATTTATACGGCTCACTCACTCATAAAAATTATTAGGAACTTCCCAAGAACTTTTAACAGGATGTTAACTTTTGCAGGATGATAGACATTAGGGTGTTATTAAAGGAAAAAATCCTGAAAAGTTTTGTTTGAATCACCTCGGGGGGAGGAGGGGGGTGGAGCCCGTTTTGTACTTAGATAATTCCTTCCGAAACCCATCATGTAGGGTATCAATTGAATCGTCTCGGTAAGGGCGACCTAAAACAATAGTGGAAATCCGAAAATACTGAAAAGTTGGATTAGGGCCTTTCCCAGGGCTTTTCGTAGGTATACTCGCAAAAGTATCCGACAAACAGCTCGACGGACTACCAAGCGTCATCTCCCCGCTTCATCCTCCTCAAGCCAAACTTCGTCAGCCCCAACTCAAAATTAATTAACATACAAAAAGTATTGACATCCCCCCAAAAAAAACTAACGTCGAAGAAAAGAGTCCAAGTTCCAGGCCCTCCCAAAAAAGTTTGCCTATGAAAGTTATGATATAGCATTGAGCCGAGTTTTAAGCCCTTAATACCTTATCAGAGAACCTAATAATACCCTCTCACTTTGTGCAATTCCAACTTTGCCAGTTTTCGTTAAACGATGATCGTTTTAACTTACATAGAGTTCATACAACCCCGATCATCATGGTATGATAATACTGAAAGTTTTAGGTAGACATCTATAATTATTGTAAAAACTTTAAAATCCTACTTTTTTTTTTTTGGTGTATCAACGACTAGGATCATTAGCTCTCCTACTCTTATTCTTCAAATTCAAACAAGATAAATAATTTTCTAATAAGTATTGATCAAATCAAATGAATACAGCTTCATTATTATATTTCTAGACTGACAGGCTTGCAATTTATTTATTAAATAATATGCACAAAAAAATTAAATATTTGTGAACTAAGAGTTCTTCCATGAAATTCAAGACTTTCTGTCTACAATAATTGTTTTAAGGAGATTTCATACTCTCAATCTGCTGAGCAATAAAAAAGGAGCTGCTCCTACGAACCTTGTGAACAGTCATGTGAGTTTTTCACTCAAGAAATTTTATAATTTATTTATAATATTAATTGTTATTCAAAACTAAATGAATACTGCTGCTTGCTTTTATCTCTATGCAATTGTCAATTACGGCCAAGAACAGCAATGGCTCAAGACTGATTTATTTTAATATGTTGCAGTTTAGTTATCTTATTAATTTGAAAGTTGAATAATGGCAAAAAGTCATTAACTAAAAACCAGAACAATTTAACCAAGAAACAAAAATGAATATTCTTTCTTTTCTTTTTTTAACCCTTAGTGTGAATAAAGTGTCTGAGAGACACGAGGGAAAATTTGAGTAAAGTATGTTGGCAGGAGTGAGCGTCTAGTCTAGATGCTCACTGCTGCCAATATGCTTCCCTGAAATTTCCCTTTTGTCTGTCAGACATTTTATACACACCAGGGATTAAATTAACTCACCTGGCTGAGATTGGAGCGCAAATCAGATCGAAGCCTAATATGACAATAACATTAAAATTGTGTGCTTATATTTAACCAATTACTTAACAATATAATTAGTGTTCATTCATTTGCTTAAAAAACAAAACAATAAAATTAAAATAAGTAAAAAACTAATGGCTAAAGCTAGTTTAACATAGTTCAATACTAGTGCTTGTTTATTTAACTTCAAATTAGTTTACAATTTGTGTATAAATGCTGTGTAAAATATTCGTCTAAATATCACTTTCTTTGTGATTGTATAACTAACGACAAAATTAATGCAGTTAAATTGTGTGGTATAGCCTTACAATTGTACAAAATGATGGGAACCGTTAAAAATAAAATACCAACTCCATTCATCACAATAAAATGTGAAGAATTTAACGACAACAACGAAAATCCCTACTCCAATATCTTACAGTAATTGGGAAAACATCTGCACTTGAAACTGGAGGATCTTTGCTTAAATACCAGCTTCCAAAGTTAATTTTTCTAAAAAAATAAAGATTCGAAAAATCATTTTATTTTATTTTTTATTGGGCACTATAAGTCAAACAGGCTAAAAGTGACATACTTGGCACCTTTCGGCTTTAGTGTCAAGCCTTCATCAGGGCTGTAAATCTACATGCAAATAACAATTATGAAGACGTAGATCATCGGGGTCCGGTCAAAAGTTGAATAAAACAACATTTTATAACTAAAATGAGAATGTTATTTATTAAATTGTTTTAGTTCGTTTTTATGAGAGTAGGGCTTTTATTATAATTGACAATTATTTTCCTTAATTGGTTTTCAGTTATTTTACTAGCAATTAGAATTACCTTCTGACTTGTTTTCCCCAAAAGAGCCCCTAAAATGAGATTTTTCCAGGACTAGTTTTGCATAATCGCTCCAAAAGTTAAATTTAAAAGAAAAATGGATTGAATTAGCCGAATGCTTGACAAAATATATCATGACTAGGTATTTACCCCCCCCCCCCCACAAAAAAAGATACACTTTAGCCAGATAAAATATATTGAAAAAAATAATATTAATAAACATTTTATTAGTTATGTAGGAATTGAAAAAATATCTGGGAATTACAAAAGCTATTATGTAATTCTTGTAAGAAAAATGACTGCTTCAACAATGATACAATATTGTTTCTGTGCAATTCAAATTTTTAGAATACATAGCTCTTGATGGGGTGCTACACATCTTGAGTTGTAAAAAGTTTTATGAAGAAGATATATATTGTAATATTAAATACTAATCTTTCGCAATTTTGAAAGTAGTGATTTATAAAAAGGTTACAGTATACGCCATATAATAAAGTTTTCTAGGGGTTTGCTTCAGGAAGAAAATAAATAAGCCCAGTCCCGAAATTTAATATTCTATAAAGTATAATATATAATTTTTGTGCTTGAGAGAAGGTCAAAAAATAAAAAACTTCGATAAATAGTTTCACTAACTTTATTTCTTTCCTACATGTAGCGCACCTTTTTGGTGCCTCTTCAGGGGAACAAGTCACAAATATTAAACTTACATCAATTTGAGGAGGACAACCCTAGTAGGGCCACTTCCAGATTGGTTATTGACTGAAAGAATCCAATATGGTGGAATATAGTCATTGGATTCTTTCAGACCCTGACCAGTTTAAACGTTGCCCTACTAGTGGAAGGTTCTCCTCCTCAAGTTGAGGCTGTAAGATTTGTATTTGTAGCATGTTCCTCTGAAGAGACACTAAAAAGGTGTGAAACATGTAGGCAAGAAATAAAAATAGTGTAACTACTTATTGAAGTTTTTTTTATTTTTTGACATTCCGCCTAGCACAAAGATTCAAAGGTTAAAGTTAAGGGTCAGCTGAGTGTAATATAAAGTTTCAAAATTGTACGAAAGAAGTCTATGATATCTCTAATGTATGGATTCATTCATTTGAGAAGAGAATTATTTTATTAGCCAACTTTAAAATGGGTTGAAAATAAATTCGAAATTTTTCGACTTCCAATGTCATTCACAGGTAAAAAAATTGTTTTTTTGTTTAGAATTAGAGTAAAAATCTTGAATTTGGGCTCAATTTTTATTCCAGGCACCAGTCGAACAGTACAAGCACTCTTGGGAGACTTAGTAAATCGACAAGCAAGCTGAGTAATGATAAGAATCATGTTTCAAATGGAACATCATTGTACTACAGCGATCGAGGGGGAGTTCAGACCCTCCCGCGAAAACTACAAGAGCACAAGACTAAAAAGCAGGTTCGTCATCTCTTAGAAGAAATCAGGAGACAAACTAACCTTTTCCGCTCTTAACCTCCTTCTAAAACCTCAGCTCTAACTAACTTTTGTAGAAGTGCATTTACAGCAATTGCCGAATCCTTTTCAAAATATTCTCTTCTCTAGAAAATAATTCTCTTTGTTTAGTTTTCTATTAACTTTCTTCCTAAAATCTGTTCTATTGAAGAACTTTTTTGGCTATAAATAACAAAAGTAGTAACAAAATAAAGAAATGTTTTAAAACACCATTTATTTTGATCAGCTACCTCAACCAACTTTTGTCTATTCACTTCTTCTTTTGCATTTTAGTTCCAGCTAAAGCTATTATCGCTTAACCCCTGATGAGTATAAAGTGTCTGACAGACAAGAGGGAAATTTCAGTGAAGTATGTTGGCAGCAGTTAGCATCTAGAGTCTAGATGCTCACTGGTGCCAACATACTTTACTGAAATTTCCCTCGTGTCTGGCAGACACTTTATACACACCTGGGGTTAAAATCATAATATCCTATTTACTATTTTATAGTATTGACGTTGTCTTCCCTGGAATTTGGCATCTACTTGTTATTCACTATTCATTTTCTGCCTCCATTATATCTACTTAATATAGAAAATTAGCTGTAAATAACAAGTTAATGGGAAATGTCAGGGCAGACTATGTCTATACCATAAAATTGAACAGCATGATTTCAAGTGAAAGTGACAAACTGAAATGTAATGTGAAAGAAGTGAAAAAGTAGGACGAGGCTGCTGATCAAAAGAAATGGTGTTGTTGATCTCAGAAGTTTTCGTGTGAAAAAAAAAACACAAGACTATAAAGAAATGTATTTAATATAATACACAGATCGGCATAAGCCATTAGTGACTTAATTTTTAATTTTTTTTATTAATAAAAGTTAACTTGCCAGGTCATAATTTAAACTGAGTATCTCCTGTTCTACATGTGAGCTCTTACAAATTAGGCCACTGGGCTTCATATGAAGGCAAGGCAATTTAATTTATCTAATGGAACCGCTGCATCAGATAGACAACATTTTTCTAAATAATATTCATTACTACAAGATGGTGACCCAATTTATCAGTTTGTGATTTTATTGTGGTAGAAGGTCAAAACACATTTAAAACACAATATTCCTTAATGATTTATTTAGTGTGCCCTACACGTTTCACGTCCTAATGTCGTCTCTTCAGGAGCTCTTAAACTAGGGCATTACAGAAGGTACTTGTTCATTAAGGACGTAATGTCCTATAGCCTGTTCAGATTACTTGTGCATACAAAAACTTCTGGGGGGGGGGGGGATATTCCCTACAGTTCAAACAACAACACGCTGTGTGACAGTCTAAAAACTCATTATGTCTAGTTTAGGAGCAGGTAAAACATTGAGAGGTCAGGCAAGGGAGATATTGTTTAATTTGTATCAATACTTAGCCAAATCTAAAACTGAAAACAATTTAAACTGAAGTAGAAACATCTCTGTGTTAACGTTATGGAAAAGGGATTTTTTCCACGCATCTTTTCGCTTCAATCTATCTGAACAAGCTATGATTATTTATTTATTTATTGTGAGTAAAGCTATGATTATGTTCGCCTGAAGAGGTGTTGTGCGAGCGTAAAACATGCAGAGCATACATTAAGGAATAGTATGTCTTCCCCTTCTGCCAAAATAAAAATTTCAGGTCTTTGTTGCTTTAAGGCTGCCAGTTACTTTTTATCACCAAATGATTACTTTAAAAGTAAGGTCTTCTTTTTTCTTTTTAAATAATTAAACCACATGACACCTAAAAACTCTATTCAGAAGGTTATTCCCTGTGTGTATAATGGATACAGAGATGAATTTTATTGATTTAATTTTGTTTTCTAATGAAGAACAAAACGTCGTACATTTTTTTCTAGATAAAGGTGTCTTAATAAAATTTAAACATTTTAAAAGTGTGATACTGCACACAATATGAAAATGAACTCTAAACAAAAAAAGTGGGTTCGCTATGTGAGAAATTGCAGAACTTCTAAGAGTTTATAAGGGTTTTTATGGAGACATAGCAACAGTAACAAAGGCTTTTTTTTTTCGGTTTAAATAATTTAAATTTACCTGTATTCTTATTTACCTAATCATATGTTAATTAAAGCGATTACTTATAAAGTAATCATTTGGTGATAAAAAGTAACTGGCAGACTTAATGTAAAAAATACCCATACAGAAGGTGTAATTCATAGAGATGTGATACCTTCAAATAATATAGTCTATGTTGAGATAAATATGCCACCACCCCGTCTATCTGAGGCATTGCTCCATTAAATCACTCAAATTGCCATGCTGAGATGTGACGGCCGGTAGCCTATTGTAAAAGTGCCTGCACTTAGAACGGGAGGGACTGAATTAAAACCTAAACCTGGCGAGTTCATTTTTCTAATAAATAAAGATTTTAGGATAAATAAAATTACTCTTGCCCCATAGAAAATGCATTAATTTTTTAAATGATTGATTCTTGCAATTTTAAAATAATTTTCCCCATGAGGTGTAGATAGTTAGCCGTCGAGATGATAAGCAATCAGGAAATAGTAGGGATTTGGCTAAGAAAAACATTAAAACGATTTTTTCAAAACGATCAAAAGTCGTATTGATGTTTTTCTTAGCCGAATCCCATCTATTCCCTGATTGCTTAAAATAATTTTGTAGGTATCAATTGATTTTTTTTTTTTTAATTAACAACTCATATATTTTTTTAATAATACCAGGAGTTTAAAAATGAACATTGAGGTTTTAATGCTTTGTAATATTCATTAAATTAAACTTGCAGTTATAGATTTTATGAATGATATGTCAAATGAAAGAGCCACTCAAAACGTTTTTTTTTTGTTGGCACCAGATCAATCAGTTCACCAGTCGCCATCTCTACCACTAGCTCTTTTTAACAGAAGGCGGTGGATAGATTGCGTGAACGAGTAAAGTGGTTGTACCAGATTTATTATTCAATAAATTTATTATTCGGTATCATTCAAATTCATGTTTATTTAATAAAAAAGTATTCATTGATCATGTTTTATCCACTTATTTTTTTTTTCTTATTCCATGAATAACAGGGTTGGTTCATTATTTAATAAATGTCTTATTCAAAAATTATTCAAATACATTTTTGTTGAATAAGAATTTATTCATTGATACAGTGCTTCCTAAAAGATAGCGACAGGAGGATTGCGTACACAGGTGAACTGGTGCCAACAAACAAAACTGCACTCTCATTGACATATCATTTATAACTTTATGGTTATTGTATAAAGCAATAAAATAAAAATTTTGAAACACCCAATATTATCTAAAATGCACATAGGGAAAATGCATTTATTAGTATAAATTAGACCAAATTTTTACTAAATCGTTGAGCAGATATTGTGACATCTTGTATACCAGTTTGAAAAAGTATTTTTGAGAATAAAATGTTTAGTAATCAATTTATGTAGCCGGACCGAAAATTTAATTTTTGAACATCTCAAAGTGGTGTAACTCCTGAAGCTGAAGTGTTGATTTTGAAATGAATTATTACATTTCACAAGAGCATTTAGAAAACCAGTTGACCTTCGTAGTTCTTACTTTTCCCCAGACAACAAATTTTATCTACAATCTATTTTTCAAATTCGATTGATCTTTATCAGAAAAAATGACTTAATAGCATGCTTAAGAATGATTTGTAAACATTAAAGCTTCTTATTAATATAGACTGCTTTATTAGTTTAGCTTGCTTAATATAACCAGCTTCCATTAAAAAAATTAATAATAAATTAAGGCCTAAGGATAGCTCATACAAATTGTTAATAACATTTAGTTTTTATGTAAAGAAGTATAACAATTCTTTTCTTGCTACAATTTACTTACAATTTTTAACGCTTAGTTAATGCCATAATGTGTTATTATGAGCTAACGCATTAGTCTACAATTTACATAATTTATAATTTGCATATTGTTAAATACAAGATAAATTATACTAAAATATGGAATATCTGTAGTCTCCTTGAGAATTTTAGCAGAATAATAAATTTCTAAATTTATCTAAGAGGCCTCTTAGACCTATTTAGGTAGAAGACAACTTTTGGATTTGAGTAACAAGTTGACAACATTTTGATGGTGTGATTGGTTTTTACAAATAGCCTTGCACAGATTAAAATTTATTTCTAGGCAATCTGTTCGTATTTGTATATGTATTTAATAGTTATTTTATTGTGAATTAAAAAAAATTACTTTTAATAATTTTTCAATGGCTTTTATTAAACAGACAGAAGGTCAATCAATAAAATAAAAATACAGCAAAAAGTTCAAGTAATTTTGATTCGGGAAAAGAGATTTTGGTTAATATGTAAGAATGTGTGATGATAAATAAGATAATTAAATATAAACATGGGTGTAATAAGGGGGGGGGGCTGCGCCCCCCCCCCCTGCAATCAGTAATAATGTACCATAAAAACCTCAAATGAAATAAGATCACTTACTTCAGAAAAAATAGTTTTGATTGGGTGTAATAGCTAACTATTTTATTGGAGTTTTAATTGGCTAACTATTCCAAGTTCTAGATTGTTAGTATTCCATACCCCCTAAATGTTCTCAGCCCCCCCAAAATTCTTGCAGCCCCTCCCGAAATTATTTTCTATGTACGCCCATGAATATAAAGTTGAGGTGGCTGATCAAATAAGAGTTGTCTTTAATCAAATATATGATATTAGGTTAAGGACTCATAATTGTCTAGTGCTTTTTAATTGCAGAGAAAGGAACCAGGGACTTCAGTAAAAATTGTTGTAATCTTTGATTTCACAGTAACGAAGTATCATATGTTTCAAGGAGCTTCTTGCAAATTTTTTTTTTATTCGCATTTCTGTCTAAATACAGTAATAATGTCTAATTGTTGAAATAACCTATTTTCATCCATTCGTTTACAACATTTCCAGCAGTCATTGCATAAATTCATGGACAAATAAAAAGCTAGCAGTTAAAGTGCACACCGGATAAGGAGACTCAAAACTTTCACTACTTGATTATTTCCTTTAGGTCCTTGGAATTATAAACTCGTCAGCTTAAAACAACTCAAAACTCATATTCTAATTTTCAGAATGAGACAGACTTATGACTGACCGCAACTGAACAATGAGACTGTTTTCCTTTTACTAAATAAACTTTATCGGTGAGTGAGTTACATATTCATTGAATGCTGATATATGTATCATTGCATGCAATTTAAGCTAATACATACTTCTTATTGCAACAATGTGAGGACTTTTTGCTAGGAGATAATTTAGGTAACCAACATACTGCAGATGATCAATACATTTTAAGCAAATTTCTATACACATAATAGGATTGTTGGGATTCAATCATGAGAGTTAAGAAAACTAATTTTTTTAAAGTAACTGGCAGGAGTTGCTCCCCAAAATTGTTTAAAACATTAACTTATATTTGCAACATTTCAAACCTGATTAGCATGAAGATTAGATAGTTAGCCGTCGAGGTGATAAGTGAAGATGGAATAGTTGGGACTCGGCTAAAGAAACCTCAATTCGATTTTTGTTAAAAAAAATCTATATTTAGGATGTTTCGGCTACTCATTGGTAGCCTTCGTCAGCTAAAATTACAAGAAAAACAGAAATTAATACAGAAAAAAGTTTATAATTTATATAAGTCACAGATCTATAAATACAATTAACTTATTATAAAAGAACAATAGGTGTTAAATTATTAGAATGAGTTCTAGAAAATCAATAGAAACAAAACAAAAAAAAGAAGAAAAAAAGGCTATTTTATTGAACTGTATATAAGTAAATAGGTGCTAATAATAATATTAGCTAATTTGAACAATGAAATAAGATACTACATACCATTGAAAATGCCGGGAGGCAGAGGAAGACCAAAGTTAACAGTTAAGTAACCATTGTGGAAGTTTCTAAGAAAAAAGGAATCTTCTGGGGTATACGCAACTGAAAACAAACCAGGTGGTGGGAGGAGGTCAGTAGGGATCAAAAGCCTTTTATGACAGGAACGGAGAAAAAGGTGTTAATGGAAGGATACATAAGGGGCATGGGAAAATACTAGGTGGGAGGTCCTAAAAACCTGTTTAGGTTCATCATCAGGCATCTACAATATAAAATAAAAATAAAACCAAGGAGGAAACTTCTCCTATGTCACTAAGTTTTCCTTATTATGTCACTAAATTCTCCTACGTCACTAAGTTTTCCTTCTTACGTCACTAAGTTCCCTTACGTCACTAAGTTTTCCTTATTATGTCACTAAGATCTCCTATGTCACGAAGTTTCCTCCTTATTCTTGGTTTTATTTTTATTTTATATTGTAGATGCCTGATGATGAACCTAAACAGGTTCGAAGCGTCGCAAATATAAGTTATAAGCTTTAAACAATTTGGGAAGCAACTCCTTCCAGTTACTTCAAGACTCCATTGATACTTCCCCACTCTCACCTTCAACTAAATTTTTTATATAAAATTGAGTTATATTTGAGAACGTTTCATATTGATCAGGGCTCTAAACAGAAATTAACAGAGAAAGACTTAATAGTAATTACATATATATTGGGTTGGTGCAAAAATAATGCAGGTTTTTATATGGTGAACAGTCCTGATGGCAAACTACTGCTGTGTGGTCAATACCAACTTCTCTTGCAATGTCCCGAGTAGTTTTGTGAGGGTTTTCTTCTACCAAAGCACTAAATTGGTTGTGATAACAGAAGGCCTACTGAGACCTTCCTTGTCTTCGAGATTAAAATATCCAAGACAACATTTTTGTAACAATCACTGCACTGTACATTCACAGATGCTTCCTTTGCCCCGAAAAATATTGATTTTACACGCACTTCAACCATGACAAAAATTTTGTTTTGACTTAGTGTTTGACACAAACTAAACCAATCTTTGAGGAAAAACAACATTAATAACCATTGATTATAATCCATTAACTAGACTTTAGATTATCTTTGTTTATTTGGCAAGCACTTGCCTAAACAGAATAAATACTCAAAACCTGCATTATTTTTGCACCAACCCAACAGAGAAAATAATCATAAATAAAAAAAAATGAGTAATAATTTATTTAAACATTTGTGTGCCTGCTACTATGGCAGTTCGCTACATAAAACTAAGATTCTAATTCAAAATTGTTAATTCTTATCAATAAACTAGAAAGAGGCATTTTTCCTCGACTCTAGGAATATTTTCAAATAACTTATAGTTTAAAATTGCATTTTTTTTTTATGCTTGGGGCCAATGGCCTTGCTACAGATGCACCCTAATAAAAAAAATATATTATGCTTTCCAAGTAATTTTTTTTATTTTAAGATGAAGTGGAGGAGAAGTGAGGAGTGGAGCAGTAAGTAGAAATTAGGGATGTGATAGCTTCCTAATAAATCATGACGTTTTCCAAGAAAATCGTCTGCAAAAAAAAATTTGATTGGTGGTCTGGTTAGAGTAGGTTTTATTTTTAGGGAAAGGGAAAAGGGTTTTTTTTTTTTTTATTGGTTTGAAGGGTGTATTCAACCATAGTAGGTCATGGGCACCCAATGAGAGGAAGGAATTTTTTAGAATACTGAGCCTGACAATCTTCTAAATGCAGTAGAAAACAAATTTAATTCCTGGCCGACCAAATACTTTAGTTGCAGTGAAGTGATTAACATAGTAATATTAGTGTAAAGCGACTGATTGGCAAGGATAGGATTTAGAAAGGTAGATAATGAAATATTTTAGAGAAGTGGTATTCCATTTCAAAGCTTTAATTTATACTAAGATTACTGGTACATACATAAAGAGCATAAAACATCGCTAAGATGAGAGACAGATAGAGGGAGAGAGAGCTAGCTAGAGTGACTGCTATTAATTTGGGAGATAAGAGAATATTGGACTGACATACCTTTGACAAACATGTGGGCCGAGTACTCAGGAGCTGGTCTAGTCTCTCCTGTCTTAGGTATGCCAGCCCTTATAAACCCTTCACCCCATCACTGCTCTAGCTCGTGGCTCATCAAGATTTACCTCATCAGGTATAGTAGACCTTACGGGAATTATCTTATGTGTTCGTGTGAACGAGTCAGACACAGCATCTGTAGATTCATCATTCCCACATCCCCAGTATTAGACATCCGACCTTTTCTTTCATCTTTATTCACTTACTCTAAGTCCAAGGAAATACAGGGCCTTACATTAGTTTTAGATTATTGTAAATATTACAGAAATTTAATAAGGTTTTGTTAGCTTTAGTCATATTAAGGAAAATATAGTCAAATATTTTTTATGCACAAACCTAAGCTATTGTATTCTATTTTTCAAAAGTTTTATACTCCCCCAAGTATAGCTTCATCCTTAAGTTTCCAACAGTTGCATTAATATATAATTTAAATGAGTTTAATTCTTCTCCTTTGTTCTTCCCTCAAATGATTATGCCCACGATTAAAATTGTAAACTCGACTGTCTTCCTTGTAAACTCAACTTCGGTTAGATCCTCCAGATTACTGCAAAGCTTTGTCATCAAGCCGGTGGTGTTTGACCAGAACCACTTTCTGATGTCTTGTAATTCAGGTTATGTCTGAATTCTGTGGTTCTACATTGACAAAGAGAGCTGAATTGCCTCCTTGGTTGGACGTCCGACCCTCCTTGCCGTATATAGCAGCTTTATTAATAGAGATTACCACCAGGAACACTAGCGTGGAATTAAATGGGATGTCCTACTTCCTTGGAAATTTCGTGCTACTCCATTTCCATGCAATCCATAGTGCTAGGGTATCTACTGGAGAAACAACCTTATGTCTTTCTGCTTCTCTTGTAAGTGTGTAAAGTCCTGATATACATTAGGACTTATGCGGTTTTAGTATCAATGCTGTATCCCACAAAAAAAAACATTTTAAATTACATTAGGTACACAACTTTGCTGCCGCTTTTTTTCTATAGATGGCGTTAGCTACAAGTGGACATCGAATACATACATTATAGAAACTTACAATAATCGTTGGTATCCTTTAAACATAACCTGATAGCACCAGTAGTTAATTTTTGTGTTTACATCATATAGTTATTCTCAAATAAAAATGTCAACTTATGAATGGAATTCTCTTCATTTGCGGGAAGTGTTAATTTATTTTTTTTAATATTAAAAAATCTGCAGCTGAGGCTCACCATATGCTCTCAGAAGCTTATAGTGAAGCTGCTTTGGGTGAAAGAACATGTCGTAAATGGTTTAAACGCTTCAAGAGTGGTGATTTTTGAAGATGAAGGATTAGAGCATTCGCTCAATGAATGGAATAACAATTTTTTTGTTTTGTACAATTCGTTTTTACAATAAATATTTGAATTTTGAAAAAGAAAACGGCATAAGCAAAGTTGAATACCTAATAGATTCCTGTTGAGACACCTTATTATTCTGCTTCTGTCTGAGATCGTCTCATGGACATTTTTAGTTTAATTTATACTATTTAGCTGTTACCCGGAGTGCAATGCTACACCTACTTTCTGCCTATGACTCTCCCCGTATCAAAATCTACCTGTATACCCAGTTAAGTCAAAATCGGTCAAACGGTGTGAATTTGTTTATATCGGTCTAGATGTAGTTTGTGAGACAGCCAACGGAGGCCAGCACCACAGCAGTTCAGAAAAAAACCGACAGAGGCCAGCACCAGAGCCTGCGAATAGATAGCTCTTATCAAAGAAAGGCCAGCACTCTTTAGTTAGACAGTGACAGTTGAAATAAATTGCATTACATGATTATATAATGATGTAAAGTCATCAATGAGTTCGAGTTATTCTAATTATCAGGAGCATCAACAAATAAATTTGAGACATTATTCAAAATGGCTGTAGATTCAAAATGGGCGTCACAATCTGAATGGTTCAGTGTAGCCAATTTTTCTTGAACAAAACTTTTGAAATTTGACTATTTTGACCTAGCCTAGGAGATTTCCCGTTTCAAGACCTACCTGTGTGCCAAGTTTGGTCAAAATTCGTCAAACGGTGTAGATTTGTATAAGGAACAAACAGACAGACACGTGATTTTTATATATATAGGTGTGTTCAAGATACATACTTCATTTTTTTTTTTTTTTAAAGAAAAGTTTGTTTGCTCATAATAGTTGATTGAAAAAACATTTTTCCCACTCTAGAGAGTTCACAAGATTTTTTTTTTTTTTTTTTTTTTTTTTTTTTTTTTTTTTTTTTTTTTTTTTTTTTTTTTTTACGGTGCATCTACATCTAGGTCATTAGCGCAGGCATGCAGGGCGCAGGGCGAGCCCTGAGATGAGAAAATTCCTGCCGGAGGTGGGAATCGAACCCACCATCTCCCGCTTATGAATCCAAGGCGCTAGCCACTAGACCACGGGAGACCCCCACAAGTTGTTATGTTATATTAATTATTTAAACCAATATTTATTCTTATCTGGTTAATTTAGTTTTCGTATTAGCAAATGAATAACTAATATATATATATATATTTAAATATGTTCTTAATAAACTACTGAAACTAAACCACAGCTGTCTCCATCCTGGTAATATCCTCAATCGATGAGCTTTTAACAAATACTTAATTAACAAGGTATTTTCATGAACATGAAGTATTGGAAGGCGCAAATAACCTAGTAGTAGAGCGTCAAACTCCATATGTATCTATCTATCTATCATGAACATTTACATGTGAACACATACTAATATCTGTTTTCATACGTATGCATAAATGATTAATGAGTCCCTATTTCTGGATCATTACTAGTTTGAGGACTTACAATCAGCTCAATTTGAAATTTTTGCTGGTTGTAAGAAGAAAAAACTAGATTTTTATCAATAGTTTTTTTTTATGGACAGGTTTCTACTTGTAAATAAATCTGCATTTGTCGCTGGAGAGGCGAGGAAATGAATAATTTCTTTTCTCAGTTACATTTTATTTAAAACTAATGAGCTTCAAGTAATTATTCCTTAATTGTTTTATATGTTATGAGGAGACCAGGTGGCCGTGAAGCAACTTAAGCAAGGCGTGAGCACTTAAAACTCCGTGCGAAGGGTTGTAGGTTTGATTCCCACTAGGGGTGGTGGCTTTTATTTAGGAGAAAATAAAAGTCGTCAGCCTTATCCTGGCTAGAAAAGGGCGAATACCTATAGATAACCTGTCCTAAAATTCACAGTTAATTATAACAGATGTTAAAATTTAAATAAATTATATTTTATGAAATATTTCAAAGCTCTAAATATTATTTGCTCTAGTTTTCTAGTAGTAGTGCTATTATTCTCTGTAAAATTTAGATTTGGCTGTAGGTGTTTGTCAAAAGTGCTTGCATCATCTCCTCATTGTTTGTACAATCTCTTCCTGAAGATATTAATTTAAATTAAATATAAAATAATTTAGAATGCAATAATGTGCATACTTATCTGACATTTTAATTATTTTGTTGCAGGTATACGTGACACGGAGTAACGGTGAGACAGGAAACCACTCTGATAGATACCGGCTAGGAAACAATTCAAGTAGCATGTTCAACGTATCAATAGTGAACAACGTAAGCAACGGAGGACCTGCAAAACCAGCGAGGACATTCAGAAGCAATCTTCTTAGAAGCAAAAGCTTCAACGTGCATGGAGGCGATTTCGATAAAAGATCGAATCGCTACACATCCAACCCACAGCTCCACAGACTCGACGAAGGAGTGGAACCCCTCAAGAGTCCGGGAATAGTGACGAGCATCAGTAGAAGCACTAGAGATCTCTCTCAGGATGACGAAAGATGGCCGCTAGGATCTTACGATCAGAACAGGAGAAATGGTTACAGCAATTACAGAAGTACGGACACAAAGAAAAAAATCTTCATGAAGGGTCTGATGGATCGAGCGCCAGAGTTATACAGGAGCCTTCACGGAAATGAAAACGGAATTGCAGAACCAGTTCGCACAAGTACACCTCTGAAAAACGGCAAACTAGAGTACTCGACATCTTTCAGATCTAGTGATACCAGTTCTCCTCTGCACTCTCCTTCGTACAGCGCTTACAGAGGTTCCCCGGACGTCAATAGAAGCATCGTCAGGCGTGGTAGCAACGATTACACGGAGACCGTAAGCTACACGACTAAATCCGATGACCCAATAAGGCCATCGGTAACAAACACTGTACAGAGCTTTACAAAGAAAACTCTGCCCATTTCTGGAGGCCGGACTGAAAGGATAGAATCTACTGAAACTAAAACAGTTACAAAAAGTCACTTCAGAGGCGGAACTCCTGATCTCAGTTTCGATAGCCCTAGCAAATATTCTCCTAACGGAGGAGTTATCATAGAAGTCAGAAACACAAGAAAATAAAATATTTCACCTCTGATAACATTACACCATTTGAAGTCTTTTGAGTTTGAGGTTTGTGACGTTGTTTCTTTCAAAGTTAAGATTATATATATATGTAGTAGCAGAAATATAGACCAGTGCCATTCATGGACAGAACTCACCATTACTCATGAGTGAAGGACATTCATAAATATATTGTATAAAGCATGTAAAGAGTTTCAATAACAAATATTAAAATGTACAATTTTTAAAGACATTAATTATTAACTGTTATTGAAATATAGTCATTGAATATTATTTGACCACATATAATTACTAGAGTATATATTTAACTAAGTTGTATCTAAATAATTTAGGATTTTAAAAATCAAGTTTAAGTATATGTAATTAATTTAATTAATGAGAAATGTGAAACTAAGTCATACAATGTTTTAAGACTTTATCAGATCACATTCCATATTTAAACCTATTAATTACTATCACTATTTTTTATATGTCTATACTTATCTCAAATATACAAACAATAACAATTATATTATTGAATTTTACCATTTTCCTTTAATGTAATCATTAGAATACTGTTGTCAGAAAATTCAAGTACTTCATTTAAACAGGAATAGAAATATTTATTTGTATAGGAGGTGCTATAGGCTGCGCCTCCCTCCCCGAAATTTTGATTTAATCTGTGAAAATTTGTCATAAAAACCTCGAAAATAAATTAAATAAGATCACTTAGGTCCAAAAAAATATTTTTTTGGGGGTGTAATAGCTTTTCAGTTGACTAACTATTCCAAGTTCTAGGTTATTAGTATTCCATACCCCCCAAATATTAATAGAAGTAATTATAATTAATATTAGTAGAAGTTCCAGATATATACTTTCAATCTCATATTTGTAGGTAAAATGACAGCCCTTTCAAAGAATCAAAGGGGGTGAGTTCATTTTTTTTAAAAATAAAGATTTGAAGGTTATTAATATTTTACTGGTGCAATTTTTTATGGTAAAATGCATATTTAAAAGAACAAAACCTCTGTCTGAGAAGATTTAGAAATCTGGGTAGCTGGTTGGACATTGATATGGATACAGAATGAAAACAAGATCATAAAAAGTTAATGTTTAATATTAAATAAATAATAACAATCAAAACAAGTGTTTACACTTTATATGTATGCATTACGATAAACAGTAATAAAAACACATATAAATCCATTAAAGTCATAAAGAAAGTGAAAAATAAAAGCAAACACAGCCTCTTAATAAATAAGTAGGTAATACACAATATTTGTTAAAGTTATGCCAAACAATCAAATATAATAAAAAATTGAATATAACAAATTTAAATGCAATACTTGTATAATAAATAAGTCATTATTTGCTCTCAGTCTTCTATTATATTATATAATGCTGTAACGACCTCGAACATCTTCGGTGTATAAGTACAAATTACAATGATAATTTACCTTAAATAGATTACTTAGCATTTTATTACAATAAATATTATAAAAAGTTAATAGCTTAGTAACATAAAAGTCAAAAACATTTGGTCATTTATAAAAAATATACAAACATACTAAGAGTAACTAAGTGTCAGTATAAGTGAGCATCTTGGAGCGTGTTTTTCAAAATAATATTTGATATCATCGAGAAACAGCTTAACCTAGTCGAGAGTAAATCACAGATAGTTTCTTATGGCTATCAAATAACAAATTATTTCCTCTCTTTGAGAGAAATAAACAAAAACTTTATAGCAATGGCTTAAAGCTCAAAGGTTGTTTGTCCATGTTTTGTCAAGATTAAGATACAGCCAACAATTTATAGTTCAGATCCATTTATTTCTGTGTCCCAAGTATTTTATGCCACAGAATTTACAAAAAGCTTTTAAAAGGCAAATACTATTTTGTAGGATGTCCACTGTTTTAACATTACAGTAGAACGCCGATCCCAATTAATTGGGACCGGGGGTGCATCGGATGATCGAAAATTTGGATAATTGGACATGTACCTTCCGTGCTAATGACCCAATTGTCAGTGTGCCGTAAAAAATAAAAAAAAATAAATAAATGATAATATTATGTTGAAAATATTATTTATTAATCTTCCAATGTACAGTAGAGCCTCGTTAATCCGGACCTGTTTAACCCGGACCAGTTTTGAAAACATGAAGACATGTTTTACAAACGCTAAATCGCTATTCTCAGTAGGTAAATTACGCGAGTTTTCCTAGCGTCACGGTTGAAGTACAGTATTGTTTTGCTATTTCTCTTGCTTGTTGTCCGTGATTTAGATGAAGTGTAAAAAAATTGCTGTGACTATGGAAAAGCATTGACAAGAATTGATAAGGGAGAATCGTTAAAGACATTGCTGCAGAGTGAGTATGAACATCGACTGTATCTGATTAAAAAAAGAACAGAAAACGCATTGAAGGAATTTGTTTCAAGATGATTTGTAAGGACAGTCTATAGTGGTTATGACCCACGCACGCAGTAGCAAACATTGAGAAATTGATTGTGTATTTCGAGAGTCAAGCCGAAACATTGCCAAATGAACCTAGTGTTAAAGCGGATGCGAGACCGCGCTGCTTGTCAGTGATATACTAAGCTGAGACGGCAGAAGCGCTATATTGAGTAGAGTGAAAATAGATAGGCAGTACAGTGTATGTGTTTTTAGGTGAAAGTGTGTCAATAATAATTTCTGGACTACATTAAAAATATTTCGGTTATTTACATGTTTTTTTTTTTTTTGTTTTTTTGTTTTTCCGTCATTTTTGGGATAACCCGGATTTTCATTAACTCGGATCCGCCCTGGTCCCAGATGATCCGGGTAAACAAGGTTTTAATGTACTTTCAACACAAATTAATTAATACAATACTGAAAAAAATTATACAAACTAAAAAATTACTTATCTTTACCTGTAGATCAGTTATGAAAATGAACTATTCGTACGTGTTATCTTAGTTCAATAGCGAAAATGTCATTATGACATAGACCACAATAAAAAAAAACAACAAAGACCTATAAACTTAAACAGAAAAGCAATACTCTAGTTGAATGTTTCTCGTTCACGCTTTAGGGACTCGAATAGGATATTTGGAGTTCTACTGTATTCGAATGCAAACAATGTATGTGCCTGAGACAAAACATTTTGCCAGTTGAAATAGAGACAATACTATTATCAAGGCACAATTTTAGTATGTCTGGACTACTAAAATTTGTGCATAAGTCCAGAAGCAATTAATGAGAACGAATTAACTTATCGTACAACCAGTATACATCCGGTTTAAAACAGATAACTTTGACACTTTTCTTTAAAAAATTCTTATTTTCAAGTGCCAAATGTTTTTTGTTTGGATTAAAAACGATATAAATAAGAATTTAATTCTTATGATAAGCCAAATTATAACAGTCAGCAAAACATGGTCATAAAAACTTGACAATTTGGTCGGAAGCTGGAATGGTACTGCATATTACAGGTGAGAAAAATTCAGATCTCCACCACAATTATTTTATTAATTCTCAAAGGAACACTTTTATTCAGAGCTATAGCATCAACATCATAGCTCCTTGGGTATCTCTGAGGTGATTCAACCACAGAATGTTACCATAAAGAAGAGTCTGCTTATGATCCGTGAGCAGTGACACAAAAAACGTACTGTTAATAAAGCCATTACCATGAAAGCGTCGCTGTGAAAATTAATAAAATTGTTGTAGTGGATTTTTTGTCACTTGTGACACTTATGAATAGAATATTCTAAAAAATTTAAAAGAAATTACATAATTGTGAATGTTTTTTAATAATGACTACTAAAAACCTTTCATCAATGCTACCTCAAAATTATATGAAATAAACAATGTTTATGCTTTAAGCCATCGATATATTCGTGTGTAAAATTCAGATTACTTCAGTTTCTTACATTTCTTGCATATTCAACCCTTCATAAAGTTTTGAAAAATAAATTAGTACAAGAATGCAACTACTCTTGATGAACACCTGCCAGAACGTACATGATAATACACATGTGCAAAAGAACGCGTATAAAATTCTAAAACCAGTAGAGTTTATGAGTAAGAAGGGTTGAACTATTTAATGATAATAGCACATGAGATTTTCACCATCGTACGATGTTGATAAAGCTGCAAATCAATCGATGAAGAATCATTTTATATAGATTGCACGAGTCAGCTCTATCTCAGGATCTCTTCTTACATTTTAGGTAAAAAAAGAAAAATTGAATTCATATAAAATTAGCAAAATTGTGCATTTGAATTTATGCTACAACAATAAATTGATATTTGCCTCTAGCTTTCTTGATAAAATAAAAACATTTCCTTGTTATAACATTGCTACATGATTAATAATTTTTATACATGATTTATATAATTTATGTACACAATAATGTATAAGTAACTTTTTCAGTGCTAGCTGTCAATCAAAAGCTGTAGGTAGGCCCCTGTACATAAAAAATATATAAGATAACAAAAATTAGTATATAAGTTAGCAGAAAGAAAAAAGTGAACTTTTATGCATGGAATATGAATATTTCATGAAACATGTAATAAATGTCCTAACCCTTTCCGTACGCAATGAGCCACGAGGAGATGTGTTCTGCTGTACGGGATACCAGAACCCGGCGTTGGTCCCCCTGTATGGGATACTTTTCCCACTCTCGGTCACAGCACCTCGACTTTCAGTGATCTTGTCGCCGTACTTAAACTCGTCTTTTATCATTTTGATTTTTATTTTGCTTACAATGATTATTAATTTTTATTTATACTGAATTAGTTTGGCATTTAAATAATTATTTTAAGTTGAATAACTTTCTTTAAAAATAAGTAATAAAAAAGCTATACTATATATACGAGTAAAAAAAGAAGGTTTTTTTTTTTCAGTTAACATTTGCCCTTTCTTTTGTGAATAATAAGCATGGCAATTAAATACTCAATAACTACGGAAAATAAATTTTCCATCTTCATTTTTGATCCGTGACTTTGTACACCGGCGGAGTTAAATTTTTTTTTATGTATAAAATTTAGTTAAAAAACAAAAGCATAATTATAAATATTTACAGTTAATTTAATGAATTATTTAATTAAATATGTAATATATTAAACATTATAATTAAATATTAAATAATTTTTTAAAAATGAAGGACACGCAATAAAAAAAAACAGTTTTTCTAAATTTAACAAAACACGAATATAAGATCTTAACTTCAGGACTAAAAGTTAACTGATTTTGCAAATAAATGCTGTTAGGAATGTACAGAAGTATAAAAACAAACGGTAATTTGACTAGGGTTGACAGGGTAACTGGGCGGAAAAGGCAACGAGTGTAATTCGACTGAAAACGACCAAAAACTTCATTCAAATGCCATCTAGTAATAGGCAGGAATACTAGAAGTACAATACGGTAACGCTAGATAGCTCTAAAGTCGAGAAATAAAAAGATAAAGAATGCAAGAGACACGCCGAGCTCTCGACTGCTGTACAAGTCCACGGTATGTGGGTCCCGTCTTCCTTCGACTTCTACACAAGTCCACGGTATGTGGGTCCCGACCGCTCTCGACTGCTGGAGCAGTCGGAAAGGGTTAACCGCTAACAGGCGTGCGGGACGAGCATCTCCACAGGCATGAAGGGTGGGCCAGGTCTACTTAAACTGCAACTGTGAGTAGACCCGGTCTCTCCGGGCCTCCTCGTTCATTTTTTACCATTATTCCTGACTTAAAATTGTTAAAAAATAAAGTATTCTATCCTCTTTTGTGATGGAGACACAGTGCACACACCTGGAGGAGTTATTTTTAAGAATAATTTTATTTTATTTTACCTCTTTCCCTACTTTCTTTCCAAAATTTGCCTAATTTCATTGTCAATAACTACTTAGTACTATGTAAAAGTTTGAAAAAAGAGGCACAAATAGAACCATACTGGTCGAGAGTACACTTCAAGGGGTATACTATCTTGTCTGATCAAAATCAAAGTCATTTTCTTGAATTTATATGTTTGCCCCCAACAAATAAATCAATATTTTTCAATTATCAATATCTAACGTGTTATATGGGTTGTTAAAGTATCCCAAAAAAATAAGATTCAATTCTTCGAGAAAAAAAAAATATGGCGGTGCTGTGTCTGACGAACGGAAGCCCTCTTTTTTCACGGGCAATAGACCGCAGGCGGCAATTTTTAATCTAGAACGAAAAGCTAAAATTATTTTGAAAGAAGAAGGTTAAATCTAGTAAAGTACAGAGGATTTTTAATAAATATTAATTTTTTCAAAAAGGTGAACAATTATTTATTTTTCATTAAAAAATCAGTCGAAAATCAGTCACAAAATCATTATATTTCAATGAATCGAAAAAATCCTACGTACTTTACAAGCAAATATCATTAGGAAGCCGCAGTTAAAATGTTAACCCTTAGCGGTCCTAACCCGAGCAGGGATCGGCAAGGGTAGTTAGCACTAGAGTTCCTATGACGGTCCCTGCTCAGCATAGAATTCCTCCCTCTCTAGTCCTTTTCCTAGAGCTTCTAGGCATATTTTTAATACAGCTTATTATTCTAGACGATCAGCTGTTCATTTTAATTCCAAATAGGAAGGAATTGTCTCGAAAAGAGATAGGCGCCGTGTGAATCACAGGATTCTTTAAGTGACGTCTAGTTGTTTGTGCTGGCTTCACAACGATTTCGGCTGTTCTTTTGTCCTCATCTGTCCTATTCTTCTACCATTTTATAGTACAGATATTAACTAGTGTATTTTGAAATGGAGTGCGAAGACATTTTAAAGATTTTGCCAGAATTACACGAAAAGAAATCCATCTTATTAGATTGGGAACGTGTCATTCCCTCGAAAAGTATAGCTAACTTTCAACATATTTATCTGAATATTTGTATAAATTACTTTTTCTTGTTATTAAAAGTGAAATTTTGAAAGAAAATACGTACTTATCGTATTTTTATGACAACTAAAACAAAATGCACGACCGTATGGACAGTTTATGGAATAAAGACTGAGACCGGTAAGGGTTAAGTTGATTGGGCAAAAATTGAAGACACCAGAGTATTGCCCGATTTTAAAAACATAGTTTTTAGAAAATTACTTTAAAGTTTAATAGTCATGTTTAACGGTGGAAACGTTCATTTTTTTCCTATTTAATTTTTTTTTTTATACTTTCTTGTAATAACAATTTTAAAAAATTGGTTTTAATTTGAAATGTATTGAAGAAGGACCAAAAAAAACATTTTTCTTCTCCTTTGACCATTGACCGTTTTTAGAGGGAAGGAATATGAAAAACTATGAATCAAGCTGATCATGGCGAGTGCAGAGAACAGATCGCATATATGCGTCTAGAGAGGTGGGGGGGGGGAGCTGCATAAATGCACTAATGCGTTTGAAGGGTTAACATTTGGAGTAAAAGTTTGAAGAAATCTGGAAGCCATTAAACTAACAACTGATATTGGCCATTTCCATTTTTATAGGCCTCATAAATACTAAAAATTCAAATTAAAACATTCATTAATAAAAACTTAAAGATTAATAATTACCATAATACTGAGTGAGCACAGCTAATGCAGACATTATACATGAGGGAATAGAAATAGATCATGATGCAAAAGATCGAGCGAAGCATTTTTAGCACACTTGTGCGCCCTGAGATCCTCTTCAAGCGAGAACGATTCCGTACACTCAGGACAGCTGAAGTCATGATCAAGCCCATGAGTAAGGCTGTGCAGATCTAAATCTTGTTGTTTCCCTTGCGTGGATATCTGTAAAGATTAAAAAGGGTGAGTACAAGGCTCAACAGTATCAAACTAACAAATTACAAAAATGTAAAATGAAATTTTTTTCGTATTAACAGGACATCAACTTGCAAGGTCTGAGTCATCCAAGCATATTTCATCCATATAATGCTAATCCCTGCTGTAACTTGTAAACAAAAATTCTTTCAAATTTTCCCAAAAACAGTTAAAAATATCCCCTTTAAAATGGTTTCATTCAATTTCTCGCGTCTATACAACTAAAACACCTAAAGCCAACTAATGCAAAAAACTATACTTTGTTTTGGGGGGAGGGGCAGCACCCTGTGTTAGTATTACAGTAATTACCAATAATAATCTGGTAATAGTATCCTAATTTAAATAAAAAAAAGATATTGAGGTTACAGTGGTAATTGCAGAAAAAGTTGGGATTACGTTCATAATCACAGATAGATTATGATTACGTTCGTAATCACAGAATGGTTATGATTACAGCAGTAATTTCAGAAAAAAAAATTGTGATTACAGTTGTAATTACAGGCTTAATCATAGAAACAGCTGTGATTACGAGTGTAATTATAACCTAGGATGTAATTACAAGTGTAATCATAATCACTCTTTTAATTGCTATTCTAATCGTAATCATAATCATATCTCGAGGGTCTATGATTATAATCGTAATCATATCTCAAGAGCCTGTGATAATAATCGTAATCATAATTATGATTATGCCCAACTCAATCCAATGTTCACTCCGTCTTAATTGAAGGTATTTTATTATATAAAATAATTTCTTCCCCAAAATGCTACTACATAACTTTTTTAAATTAAGACTAATAGTGAAATGAGGGTCTCCCCGTGGTCTAGTGGCTAGCACACTGTATTATCATGCGGGAGGTGTGGGTTCGAATCCCACCTTTGTCAGGTTGATCTTTTTCAGGGATGGGCTCACTGAAAAAATTCCCTGTTACAACATGGAGTGTCTCAACCCATAGATAGCCCGGCGCTAATGGCGAAGAAGAAAAAAAAATAGTGAAATGAGCTTATAAATAAACTGCATACATAAATATACTTACAGATCTACTGCCTTCTTCATTCGATCTCGATATTTCAGCATCTCCATTTGTAATGGTTACTATTATCTGATTTTCGAGTGAGAAACTGCCATCTTTTCCACTAGCTTCATCCTTTATAGACAACAAATACTTCGGTGCTTCCCCATTCCCGCCACCTTCATCGGTAAAATGTAAGTACTGTTTCTGTCTAGGGTTACAATTATCTTTAGGTTCTTCGTTTTCATTAACTCTTAGAGCGGATAAATACTCTTCACTTTCGTTATCTGGAAAACCTTCAACAGCACTGGCCGCTGATTTAAGGGCCACTAGATAATCGGCGTCTTCTCGAGGAATACCAGAACTAGTATCTTCAAGCATTTCGTCTTCTTCAGATTCCAGAAGTTCGCAGTTATTGTTCCCGCTCTGTGTTCCTCTCGATTCTTCAGATCCCATGTTATCTCTCATGTGCTTCAATAAATGTGCTTTCTTATGCCCGGACGTTCGGAACTTAGCATCACACAATGTGCACGAGAAAGGTTTCAAACCTGAAAAGCAAGCAGAAAGGTTTATTCCACGAATTATGATTGAAAATCAAGCTATTAAAAATTCGAGAACCTCTTGTAAATGGTGCAAATACTGAGTTACTTTTTAATCGATGGTCAATAGTTTCACTACTAATTTCCTTGGTCAAAGAGAAGCCATTAGATTCAAATAAAAATCTAACACAAATAAGGGAAAAGTATATGCTGGGAGTGTTAGTACAAGAGCCAAAAAGTGGCAAT
The DNA here is from genome assembly GCA_946811695.1 of Gonocerus acuteangulatus. Classification (NCBI taxonomy): domain Eukaryota; kingdom Metazoa; phylum Arthropoda; class Insecta; order Hemiptera; family Coreidae; genus Gonocerus; species Gonocerus acuteangulatus. The sequence goes on along the minus strand of OX328124.1, from coordinate 117,775,955 downwards.
GATTGAACACCCGTCTGGATTCAAGATATTTTAGAAAACTTAGTGAGTCAATAACGCGATCTCCTACTCTTCTCCGGTAGTTAGACATAATTGACACTTTTCCGGTTGCTAGAGAGAAATAGCAAAAAAAGAGAAGATAGTGAAATTAAAATTAATTGTGATTGTTCTTATCCTGGTATTATTTCTAAAGCTTATGGAAATAGAAAGTTTTAATATTTTGTTAACCAACTTCTGGCTATTTTTGAGAGGAACTTACACCAATAAACTAATGTTACATTTAAACTAGTTTAAACGCCTAAGATAACTCCAAGAAAAGCGAGGAGCATTAGACGCTTAAATGGCCCCGATGCTCAGAAAATAGATACTGGCCTAAGTGGAAATAATTCACTCGCCCTTCTACTCGACGTCCTATCATTCATAAGAAAAGCACTTTAACTAACAGATAATAATACTAACTACATTCAAATTTCAACTGTCTAGTTTAATTGACAAACTCTACTAATTATTTCTATCATGGAGTCAACATATCAGAACCAACATGCTTAATATAAAAAATATTAGAATGCAACATCAGATGCCCAGGTTCATCATAATACAAGCCAACAGGTTTTCTATGCAAGATAGGAACACTGTAAATTTATGTGTTAAGTAGTAAGGCAGATTAAAGAAGCTTAACAGAAAATACTAACCAGTATGCAGCCTCATGTGAATTTTCAAACTTCCAGTTGTAGAAAAATGTTTTGAACACACAAAGCATTCAAAAGAACGATCTTTCGTGTGAGTTTTCATGTGGCTTGCTGCAGTAGATTTAACAGAAAATGTTTTGTTGCAGGAAGTACACTGGTAAGGCCTCTCTCCTGTGTGTGTACGTAGATGCCTAATTAGATCTGAAGGTTTTCTGAAGCTCTTTATACAATATTTACACTTGTGTCTGTGTACTTCTTGTGGTTTAGGTTCTTCTTTTACCTAGAAAAAAAAAATATTAAAATTTAACTTGTACTATTTCTATCAGAGGAGAGTCGTTGAAATGTTTAATCAATTGCTACAATCTGCCATTTTGGGGAACATAAATGAATATTCTAGAAAATTATAGTTTTTTCTACTTTTCTAGTAAACGGTTATAGATATTGCCTTGAAAATGGACCCATTTGATTCTCTACATCAAATTACCAATACAATGAGAAACCTGGAATCCTATAAATGAAAAGCCATAACAACCAAAACAATCCAAAACAATGGCTCGACTTTACAGTTTTTTCACACGTTTATTATTCATCCAAACTGAGACATTGTGTACGTCAAATAGGTAGGAAACAATGAGAGAATACAGAAACCCGGGAAACTGGCCTGGAGCTTTTAACACAAGTCACTACATCTGTAACTGGCGAACCTGAAGGGCACTGGCCACCACCCACTCTCGTACTACCATTTTTGGACTAATCAAGGCCTTGAATGGTCACAGGCACAGAGAAAGGTCAAGAAATTGTTTTAAGTGGAAGTTGACCATTGAAATTCCATGGTTTTGTCCCTTTTTATATATAAATTAAGAGTAAGAGTTTCAATTCCAAGCTTCCCAAATCATACCAAGGATAAGCATTTTCCATTATATACTGCATGAAAACATGACAGTTCATCTTCCTGTGATTCAGACTTTCTGTTACAAGATATAGATGTAATCCTAAAGGTACGATTCCACCAAAGTAGTGTGTGGCACAACTTGTTTTGCACAATTTGTACAGAACTTGAGGGGTTCACATACTAAACGAGTCTCTGTCTCCACTATTAAAGCTGTGTGTAACTTTTGATAGCGCACAGTGCAGCACACTTGAACACAAACATGTTCACTTGCACATATGACAAACTGTTGAGCTTTCAGTTGTTATTGTAGACGTGCAGAAAGAGGTATTGCTGTGAAGTGTAGCCTATCGACAGCTTAAAATGAAACAAGGAGCAACCTGCAATGTAGGGTGAGGCCCTTTCTACAACGATTTAATCAAGAGATGACTAGATTTTTAAAAGAAATAAGTATAGATTCCTTTCATACATGTCGGAAGAAGGTCAGCAGGCAATGTGAAAGATATTAGAGAGTAGTTTGCAGAATATTTCCAAATTTACATTGGAATGATGCCATGGCAAGAAGCAATCGCATGAAATAATTATTACTCCTACTGATAATTATAATTGCAAAAGCAACATTATATGTTACATTAATTTTCATATGATACTTTTTAACCGAACAATATACTCTTACTTTACATATTATCACTTTTTTCTAAATAATGCAGCTATTAAAGAAAAACGTTTAGTTTGTTTAAGCCATTAAATTTTATTGAACTTAATAAAAAGAGTGATTACTTTCAACTATTACTTTAATAGAAAATGGCATTGAGCCAAATTAATTTTCCAATTTCTCTTCACTTCTGTTGAATCACAATTAAAAATGTTATTCAATTCTTGAGTTGCATAGTGTTTTTTATTCCTATTCTTATAGTCAATATGACTATAGCCACAAAGTAGAGGAAACAATTCAATTGATTGAATAAAGTCAATAATTTTATCATTCGTCCAATCCATATCTACTTTATGTGTGCGAACAAATTAATGTTTTCGATCCGAGAGCGAAAGCAAAACTGAGTTCGCAAACAACGAGTATGTGCAAGTGAGACGTGAACACTGCTTGAAGTGGGCGAGCACTTTTCTACAATGTTTGCGAACAATTTATTACTGTTTCTTCCATGAGTTGACAGAAACAAACATTTGTGCCACACAGTTCAGCACACTGGTGGAATCGTACCTTTACACTTACTGTATTTAAAAAAAAAACCCTCTCCTCAGAGAATATTATCAAACAGGCATGAATGTGAGCCTGAGCTCAAAAACATAAACTTACAGGATGTTCGAATCTCTCTTTTTCTTGAAGAGACTGAAGAAGGACCCTTTCTGATATTGTTGCATTATCTGGTTCGATAGAAGAGAGAATTTTTGCTTCTTCTTCTGTGAGCCTCCTCGCAGGTGGCCTCCAATTAAGACGGACCTTTTTCTTATCCGATGTTCCTCTGTGTAACAATAATAATAAAATTATTATTTACACAGCCAAGAGATAAAAACTTTTAAAAATAAACTAACATTGATTTGTCATTCATTTTATGTCAAAGCCGAGAATTAACTTTCATAAATATTTGACAAAATGAAAGTGAAAAAAATTAATTTCATAGATTTTATTTTAATTAAGTAACCAGAGAAAAACAATTTAACTAAAGGCAGATAAATATTTTGCTTCAGATAGATAATTGTCTAACATATCGTGTACTTTTATAGTCATGCTTTTAGCACTTTCCTCCGAAGGAAAGTAGCTATTGAGGTTGCACTCATGACAGAATTTTTCATGAGAAAATTTTTTTTTGAAGAAAAATTTCTTCAAATCTTTATCGATCCTACCTAGTAGACATCGAAAATGAGCCCAGCTAAAATTTATATATATATATATATATATATATATATATATATATATATATATATATATATATATATATATATATATATATATTGTAATGATATATTACATTCTTGAAAATATTTTTAAATTTAAATAACCATCGATATTTTGAAAAGCCCGCGCAAATCACAAACCAGATATACAAATAACATCGTATTATATACGATCAAAATTAATAATATTTTTGGACAATACTGGTATACAATATATCCATATTAAATGTACATCCAGATAACAATAAATTAATTATTTGTATTGCAAAAAACAATTGTTATCTTTATATATAATCCGGTAAACTGCGGAAGTTAAGAAGCAAGGACGCTAAACTTTCCCGCTTTCTCGAACGAAGCGTCAGTCTAGTCTCAGCATTCAGAGGGAGAAGAAGAAGTCTGTTGCTTCTCAGCGTTGATGGAATGCAGAGCTCTCCTCCAAGGAATACCAAGTGAATTGAGGTTTTGTTGGAAGCGGATTGATTTAAAGGTAAGAATTGTTTTTTTTCGTAGTGTCGATTATTTTATTGTTGTTTGTGTGTGGTTTAATATTGTTTGTATCTCAGAATTGTCTGGAGATAAATGTTATATCGTTCAATCACTCGGAACTTTAATTCCTGAGGTTAAGTCAAACTCATATAATAAATCTTATTAAAATAATTAAAATATTTTTATTTCTTTTTAAAAAAAATTAATCATTACAATATATATATATATATATATATATAGAGTTATATATGTGTCCGTTAACATGATACCGGCCAGAGTTTTCGTTTCTTCCCCACGAAACTTGGTATTTAGTATTCCCCAATCAAACGATTGAACAAGTTCGTTAACCAACAAAATCGGTCTATCTGGAGGGGGGGGGGGTTACTCCGGAGCCAAAGTAGCTATTTGCCAATACCAGTCGTAATTTTTGTTATATTTCAACGAAACTTGGTATTCGTTCTGGTCAACTAAAGAGAAAAATGTGTTGTAAAAATAAACTAAATCGGTTCATTAGGAGGGGGGGTTTACTCCGGAACCAAATTACTAATTTGCTCATACCGGTCGTGATTTCTGCTGTGTTGTAACGAAACGCGGTATACGTCCTGGGTATCTAATAAGGAAGAAGTGTTGTAAAAATGAACTAAATTGGTCTATCGGAAGGGGGGGTTTGAATTGAATTGAAACAGGTGTTATTTATGTTTTTATTTTATTTATCTATATAGGTTATTTTAAGCAAATTATTCAGGAATGCACTCGACACTACCCAATTCTGAGGAAAGTGCTTAGTTATGCAGCTCCTGCGTGATGTACTTTTATAGATAAATACTTACTTTGAAGAAGAATGATATTTTTCACTATGAACTTGAAATTCTTCTTCTGTGTGGAATTCCATTTTGCAAGACGAACAATTAATAACCCTCCCCACAAAGTAATGTGTTTTACTTGAATCCTATAACAAAAATAATGTTGGTTATTACAAGGGCAAAAACTGTAGGACTATCGGCTGTTTCAAAATAAATATCAGGGTTTTAAAGCTATATTTATTTATTACATTAAACTTAAATATAAGCAATATCTCAAATGAAAGACCAATTCTAATAGTTTTGTTTGTCTCTGCCGTAATGAAGCAAATTGAGCCATCTGTTCACCAGTCCCCTTATTTTTCTACTAATGCTTTCTAAAGATGGCGATGGAATGATTGTATGCTCTGGTGCCAACACCATGCTCTGTTTGAGTTTCTCTCATATACAGGGTGTCCCAGTCTTTAACCGACAGACTTTGTATATCGATGGGGAATCGAAAAACTAAGTCAAAAAGTCCTTTGGTGATTTTCTCGTTTTTGTTTCATTTTTGAGAAATTAACGCAAAAAAACGTGTTTTATTTTTTTTTACAAATCCTGATTCATTGCTTAAACGGAGTGTTGTACGAAAAACACCTCAATACAAAAGTCGTAGCTTATTAAATTATCTTTAAGATGAGACCTCTAAGAATTCTAATTTCTGTACGAATTAGTATACAATCTAAATTGAACGCCTGACCCGAGGCGATAAATTAATGAGCAAAAATATTTGTATCTACCTGATATTTTAAATTGGAAAAAAAAAAAAAAAATAAAAAGTGAACCGAGATTATTTTTTCCAGTTTTTACGTTCCAAGAGCAGACGGTTCAAAAAATGTCTAAATCTATGGAAAAAATGTCCATCCGATGGGTTATTCAAACACGATTATCTAATAAAATATTCAAGCTAAGACGCAGAATTTGGTCTCATCTTAAAGATAATTTAATAAGCAACAACTTTTGCATTGAGGTGTTTTTTCGTACAACGCTTAGTTTAGTTTAAGTGATAAATCGGGATTTTGATTCCCCATTGATAAATGAAGTCTGTCGGTTTAAGACTGGGACACCCTGTATAACATATCATTTTTAACTGGAAGTCTAATGAATCCCAAATATTCACTTTGAAGAGCCCGGTATTTTCATTTAAAAAAAAGGACTAGGAAATAATGAAGTTGTTTTAATGGCAAATTTAAAAGTAAAACATTACCTCAACAGCTGAAGCTACATAAGAGTAAGGTTGTTGTTCATGCATCGCCTTATGCATAGTATATTCACTCGAACTAGCAAAAACTAGATTACATACATCACACCTGAAAAACAGTTTTAATGATTTAAAAAATAGTAATAAATAAATTATTTCACTGGAGTAGAAATATTAAAACTAACAGAGTAACTACAAATTTCTTATTGCTCAGGTATATCTCAACCAATGTCGGTAATTTGTTACAGGGGAGGTGCCAAAAAACTACTTAACCCTTTCCATACCTAGAGAGGCGCACGGTGAAGGGTTCTCCCGTACGGGATACTCGCACTCAGTCTCGGGCCTCCTGTACGGGATACTCGCACTCAGTCTCGGGCCTCCTGTACGGGATACTTTTGCCACTCTTGCTCATACCGCCTAGACTTTGAGGGATCTCCTTGCTGAATTAAAATGCATCTTTTATATTATAATTCTGATTATTCTTTTGTTCACTATCATTAATTTTTATTAATTTTGAGTTGTAATTATTTATAAGTTGAATAACTTTATTTAAAAGAAAGTTATAGTGTATTTATGTAAACAAAAAAAAAAAAAAAAAAAAAAAAAAAAAGAAAGTTTTCTTGTTTGGGCTATACCACCCAGTGCTGGGGGGTATAGCCCGGCCACCCTTCCTCCTAAGGGGTCATAAATATTAGGAGGCCACCCGTCCTTAGGATACAGGACCTCTTCTACTGGGCCAACCAATCACCCGTAGAAGAGAATATTTGATTCAAAGCCCTTTAAGAAGCCTCGGATTTGGACAGTCACAACGGTTACGACGTGGCGCTCGAAAGGACTTAAGATTTGGAACATGGAATATCAAGACATTAACTGGTAAAGAAATGTAACTAGTGGAAGAGATGGAAAGGTTCAAGGTAGACATCTTGGGAATCTGTGAAGTGAGAAAGAATGGACAGGGAGAAGTGCGTCTAAGCAAGGACCACATGCTTATTTATTCAGGAGTGCCAGCTGGTTTTAGAGCCAAGGAAGGTGTCGGCATTATCATGAAAGAAAATCTCTTTTCAAAAGTAAAAGACTGGGAAGCGATCTCTTCAAGGATTATAACGGCAAATATGGATCTATCTATAGGAAAGGTTGCTATCATGCAAGTATACGCCCCGACAGAGGGAGCTGATGTCGTAGATAAAGAGCAGTTCTATGCAGATCTAGAAAGAGAAATCATCAAGGGGCAGGACAGGAATAGAGATATTATCGTAATGGGTGATTTCAATGCGAGGACAGGAAGAGATCATTTCAATACCCAGGGTGTAATGGGCCCACACGGAGGGGAGATCACTAGAAATGGAAATGGCCAAAGGTTTATTGATCTATGCATAGATTATGATCTGCTCATCGGTAACTCCTTCTTCCCTCATAAACTTGTTCATAAAATAACCTTTTCAGCCGAAGAAAGAAATGTAAATAGCATAATAGACTACATTGTATACAGTAGAAGAATAAGGAGATACTTCACTGATGTAAAAGTAATTAGAAGGTGCTGAACTTAGTACAGACCATCTTCTTCTGATTGGAAACACCCAGATTCTTCGACCTAGGAAGGAACGTCCCAAAGCATACAAGAAGATTGACATCAGAAAGCTACTGATGGAGGAGAAAAAATCTGAGTATGCAAACCTTCTGGATGAGAAACTAAGAGGTATAAGTATGGAAGACAATGTTGACAACACATGGGCAAACATTAAGTATGCAATTCTAGAGACAGCCGAAAGTGTATGCGGGTTGAAAGTAGTCTCCAATAAAGGCAAAAGGACTAAGTGGTGGAGCGATCGAGTGCAAGCTGCAATATCTAGGAAGAAGGTAGCCTGGAAAGAATATTATACAAGTAAGAATCCAGCTAACTGGGAGGTCTATGTTAGAAGAAGAAATGAGGCCAAATTGGTGGTAAGAGTGGCAAAAAAGAAAAGTTGGGAGGAGTTCGGAAGGAACCTACAAAATGATTATAAAGAGAACACCAAAGTCTTCTGGAAAAGGATAAAATCATTGAAAGGGAAGACTAGTAAGCCTATTAGAAATGTGAAGGATGAAAGGGGCCAATTAATTACTAGGGACAAAGAAATTTTGGAAAGATGGCGACAACATTATGCAGGAGTATTCTCTGGAGGTAATGGAGAAAGAATAGAAATCAGGCAAGTAACAGAAGGAGTAGAATATGATGAAGTGATATGGGAGGAGGATATCATATGGGCAGTAGAAAAGATGAGAGTTGGCAAAGCAGCAGGCAGAGATGGTATTGTGCCTGAACTCATAAAATTTGGAGGCCCAAATCTACATAAGGCTCTTCAAGAACTGTTCCAGATTATTTTTACATCTGAAGCCATGCCAAAGGAGTGGGAGTATAATATTATAATACCAATCCACAAGAAAGGAAGTTCCAGTGAATGTGGAAACTATAGGCCTATATGTCTCTCCCAAGTAGTCTATAAGCTCTACTCCTCTATTCTGGAAAGGAAGCTCAGGGAAATTGTGGAAGGCCAGTTAGAAGAGGAGCAGGCTGCATTCAGACCCCACCGCCAGACCTAAGATCACATTTTCTCGCTCAGGACTATTATAGAGAAGTCATGGGACAGAGGGAACGGGGCGAGGTTAGCTCAGTGGTAGAGCACTGGACTAATAAGCTGGAGGCCTGAGTTCAAATCCCGAGCAAGCACTAAAGATTTTTTCTTCTAGTGTCTTCGCTCATGGGTTGAATTCGGCCTCCCTGACCGTCCCTAGGCCAACCCAGCCTTTAATTAATTTAATAATGGGTACCTTGGGTGCTAATGACTCCAGCAGTCGATGCGACCAAGGGGAAAATCAGGCGGCCGGAGCATAGTACTGACCACACTATCTCCCTAGTGTGCCGTATTTGATTGACTGATTTTTTTTTTTTTTTTTTTTTTTTTTTTTTTTTGTTATGGGACAGAGGGAAGAGTATATACCTCGCATTCCTAGACATTAAAGCAGCATTTGATTCAGTTCCTAGAGAGGAATTATGGGCAGCCTTAGCTGCTAAAAAGGTTCCCAAGGCATTAATAAGCGCTATAAAATCTACCTATCATGACCCTAAAGGTATAATTAGATTAAATGGAATTGAATCCAGGCCCTTCGCCATAAATAAAGGAGTTAAACAAGGAGATAGCCTTAGCCCCCTCCTTTTCATCATATTCATGGACGAAATCTTAAAAATTTGCAAACGTAGGACAACACGCACAGTAATAGGAAAGTGGAATATGAGGACAATTCTAGCACAAGCATTGGTCTTTGCGGACGATATTGTTCTCATAGCTGATTCCAATGAAAATTTGCAGCAAGCAGTTTCCGAGTGGGAAGCGGAACTAGAAAGGAAGGGCTTGGTAATAAATGCAAGGAAAAGCAAGGTGATGCACATTGGTCATGAAGAGGAGGAAATAGTAGTTCGCTGCATGGGGGAAGTATTGGAAACAGCAGAGGAATATACATACCTCGGAACTGTGATCAGCAGGAATGGGAATAATAAAGTAGTGAAATAGATACTCAATAACTCAATGAACAAGCTGTTGGCGCTAATGGCCTAGACGATGCGCCGTTAAAAAAAAAAAAAAAAAAAAAAAAAAAAAAAAAAAAAAAAAAAAAAAAAAAAAACTGTTGGGGATGGCAGAGGTAAAAGAACTTATGGCAATTTGACAAGGCTGAGAGGCAACGCTAGTTAGCTCTAAAGTCGAGAAAGAAGGCGAGAAATGTGCGGAGCTCTCGACTACTGGACAAATCAACAGGATGTGGGGCCCGTTTTTCCTCCTGAACCCTGACTTGTGCAGCAGTCAACAGTACTCAGGTCCCAGCCGATCACGACTGCTGGAGCAGTCAACGGTTTACTTGTTAATTTTATGTATAAATGCGTTTGTAATAATATATGATCAATAAGAATCTATTTTAAGCTTAATTTACAACCTATTTGTTTATTTACTCCATGGACAGAGATGCGTGAGGATCTTCACTACTAAACGTCTTCATTAAGGAGCAAGAAGCTCATTCTAGCTGTCTATGTTCGATTAACTTTTTAATGATAAACTGACCAAGAGTTCCTTGTTATCTTTAAAGATTACATCGTCGATACAAATGCAAAGTAACGAATGTGAAAAGTTGTTGGTACCTTATAGATGACTTTATATATATTTTATTCTATGATATATTTTTAATTAGACTTAATGCAAATTCGTTACTTTGATTATCTGTAATTGATAATTATTTTTCTTTAATTTTCGAGAGTTTGCCATAATGTACACCAGTCCAAAAGCAACCTGAAAAATTGAAAATGAAAAATGCATTTTTTCACATTCGATACTTTGCATTTGTATTGACGACATGATAAAGCTTTGTGTCAACCCATGAATGATGTAAACAAAAGCACATCTGTGAACAGAATTTGGATATACAGTTAGATAAATTCTTCTTCTTCAAGAGGGAGTCCCAATTTATTTGGAATGACAAATTATTCAGAAGTACAAGAAATATTTATTTAAATTTTATCGTCCATTATAATTAATTCAGAATTTTAGGATGGGTTATCTATAGGCCACCACCATTTTCAAACCAAAATAGGGCTGATGCCTTTTCTTTTTTCCAAAGAAAAGCCTCCACCCCTAGAGCTCACCCCTAGTGCTGACGCCTTAACACTCATGGTCGCCGGGCCTTACAAGAAATAACTACTTTTAAAAACTAAAATTATAAGCCCACCTGTTAAAAACTTGATCCTCTGGTAGTATAACTTGACTCTGTGGTATGATCATCTGACTTTGAGGTAATATCACTTGATTGTCTGGCAACATAACTTGAGTTTGAGGCATAATGACCTGATCTTGCGGTATTATAACCTGGTTCTGTGATAGCATTACTTGATTCTGTGGCAGTATGACTTGGCTTTGAGGTATTATAGTTGATATATCTGATCCGATGATTGAAGCATTACCATCAACTTCAGGCTGTAAAAATTAGCCAATATTGAATATAAGAGAAATGATTACTCAGAGAAAAAATTATATTGTTGAAATATAAAACTATAAAGGAGGAGATTGATTATCTTAATAATTTAAATAATTATTGCTTATAAGCAGAGCTTCTACATTGATTTTCTCTCACTTTATTTTATGGTTAAATATTTCAAAAAAAAATCATAAATCATGCTTCTAAAAAGAAAACTTAGCTACCCAAAACTATTATTGAAGTTCCCAAAGATTGATAATCAATAAAAATGAATTCATTCTGAGAGATAGAATGATTACAAAAAAAAAAAAAAATAAAGAAATTATTAATTATTTTAAGGAATCTCTGCCTACCAGTTTCATTTATTTTGAAAACAAAAGTAAAGTTTAAGCTTCATAAACTGATATAAATTATAATTTTTTATTTAATTCTCTTCATTTTATTTTCTCCCTTATCATGGCATTGTTTCATTTTAACATGTTGACTGCGGGAGGGTTAAACTTCAAATCACCAAAAAAATTATAATTTTTTTTTTCTATTTTATGATTTAATTTGTTTTGTTAATGTGAAAAATAATTTACCCATTGGAAATTCTGGATAATTTTCTTTAGAAACATTTTTTTTTACCATGACTCACATGTGGTGAAGAAACTCCTGCAAAAATTTACAGAAAGGTCTGAGCCCAGAAGGATTCTAGAATAGGCACTCGAAACACTCCCTGAACCGATGGACCAATAATAATAAACCAGCCTGGAGGTTTATAGCCAATCCCAAAAACTTTTTATCTTTTTCTCCCAGCTTGCCAGGTAGCTCCCATGACACAAATGCGGCAGCAGCCCCCACAGCCGGCTGGTTCATGATGGCGGATACACGGCGTCATACCGCAGTCAAGGTGTTAAACAACAAACTCTTTAACTCTTAGAAGACAGAAACCCGCACAACCTCCGATGCTTGTGGAGAGGAGCCTGTTTCACACTCCTATTTCCACAGGACGGCATTAAAATAGCTGAGACTCCACTGCCCATCCATTCTCATTTCTCCTGATACGCTTTCGTTATTTCTTTCTTTAAAACCATTTTCTTCCTGGGCTTCAGACCAGTCAATGGTAGGCTTAAAAACGTTTTTATTTTATTTTTGAATTTTTATTTTTATTTTTAAAAAACTTTTTTGAAATTATTTTTTTTTAAATAATATCGCCAAATATCTCAGTGTTGGTATAATATCTATGAAACATGATCTTTATGAACACATTAAACGGAAAAACACAAATAACACTCTTCAGAGAGACCCGAATGATGTAAAGGGACTGGTAGTGAAGAAATGGCCATGTCATGAAAGTGGTTATCACGCCACAGAGGATGCCAGCCCTTTGTCACAGAATTGGCTATGAAGCCACGAGGCATGCTTATTGTCACGAAAGTGGCTATCAGTCTCAAATGGGTTAAAAGACAAATTTATAAAACTTTTAACGCCTATTCTGTTACACTTTCCTTGAAGTTCTCTTCTATTTCTTTCATAATTAATGAACATAATAGAGAGTATGAGTAAAGCCCAATAATAATGAGGATGAGAACTTCAAGTTAATAGATAGACTGCAAGCGACATAGTTTATTAGACTTACAGTATGGATAATGTACTTATGGGAAATGTGCTTTTAGCATAAAAGTTTTTTTTTTTTAATTTACTGACCAGATTTTTTTTTTTTTCATTTTCAATGCCTGAGACATAACACGGGATTTTAGTTCCAAAAATAAATTACATTTAAAAAAATCACAGAGCACTCAGAGCCAGTTTCCACTAAATAAGCTGGTAGTCAAAGTATTAAACAGCTGACTAATGAGAAAGAGACAGTGAGAACCATTATACAAACCTCAAGTGTAAAAATACAAGTGTCTAGAGAATTTTCAAATAGCTGTTTTCCAGAATTAGTCGAAGCAGATTCATTTCTGGATATGTTCGTCTCATCATAAAGAGGAAAGCTTTCGATCTGGGATTCTTGCTGATGGGCTTCAGTAGGAACTGTTGTCAACGAAAGGTCTCCCTGAGCATTGGCTAAAAACATTAAAGAAAATATTTTATTATTAAACTTAATAATAAAACCTTAAAAATAACTTAAACCTTAAAAATAAATTAAATAAGATCATTTAGTTCCGAAAAAATATTTTTTTGTTGTGTGCACTAGTGTTTTAGTTGGCTAAATATTCCAAGTTCTAGATTGTTAGTATTCCATATCCCCTCCCGAAATTATTTCCTATATACGCCCATGGAATGAAGGAAAATAAATTACCTAAGCAGATGTTTTATTTCATTCAAAGTAAACAAAAATAAAGGGAATTGGTTTTCTCAAGTTTAAAAGAATCTAAGAGAACTAAATATATCTGAAGAAATTTTAAAAGGGAGAGACAATCTACAGGAAACATTAAACAATGAAAATAAAAGGCTTGAGGAAGCACTAAAGAAGTGCAGAGCTAAGCTTTCCAAACAAAGGAGGAAGGAAATATCAGGAACGATGGAAAGTACTGGTCTAATAGAAAAGCGCTCAGTATCAGCAAAAAAATAATTAATTTTCTGTGTTCCCATGTGAACCATTTACAAAAAAAAAAAAAAAAAAAAAAAAAAATCATATAAAAGACAGAATTTAATTTCAGTGGGAATGAATAAGTGCTTCATAATTTGGCTTTCAAATCTGGATATAATAGAAAACTTACATGCCACATTAATTACATTAAATGCCTCAAAAGAATAAGATAATGCTTTATGTAAAATGAGATTGTTTTCATTCGAGATTAGTTGAGAGCAAACACTGCATGAGGATCATCTAACAGGCAAACACAACTAACATAAACAATCCACATAAATAGTCATTATTTTTAATATACAACTAAAGATACTAATATTGAAAAAGGTAATGCTACTTAGAATATAAACAATGATACCTATTAGATAAACTTGATTAGACTGGATCGTTGGATTGAGCCTTCTCAAGCCTGTTTGACTTTCTCCATTGGCGGCGGGACCAGAAATAGATGAATTTGCTTGAGGGCAAGAGTTATTCGTCTGTTCCTCAACATTCTCAAAGATTTGTGCATTTTCTACAGCCTTTTCCAGAAGTTTTAATGGTTTCAGCTAGAAAAATAAATAAATAAACCAACAGAAGAATTTTTATTTCATGACAGAAACTGTACATGAAACCAATATATTTCATTTAAGTATTTTTTAAATTTATAGTACAATGAGACTAAAAGATGTTCATTTTTTTTTTTTTTTTTATGTTTGAATCTGAAAGACGTAAAAAAAAAATGTCCAACAAACAACGTGCATGAAATAATATTGTAAGATCAGCTTAAGGGGTAATACTACTTTGTGCGATCAAAATCAAAGTCATTTTCTTGAATTTATAGATAACAAATAAATCAATATTTGTCCATTCTTTTTAGGAAACGTTTTATATGGGATGTTAAAGTAACCAAAAAAAAAAAAAAAAAAGTTTAAATTATTCAAAAAAAACAATGGCGGCAATGTCTGATGAACGGAAACACTCTTTTTTTTTTACGGGCGATAGTCTGCAAGCGGCAATTTTTAATCTACAACAAAAAACTAAAATTATTTCGAAAGAAGAAGATTAAATCTAGTAAAGCAGGTAGGAGTTTTAAGAAATATTTATATAAAGCAACATCTTCAAATCAGCACCGCGTTCACTTGGCATCCGGACTTCATTTGGACAATCATATTTTTTGCCCATTTAAAAAATATTTCTTCACATAAACTCTCTAGGATTTCATTTTTGATTAATTAACGAAGACTTTTAGCCCATAAAAAAAAGTTAAATGTAATATTACTCCATAAACAGTAAGGAAAGAAATACAGACTCAAAGATTTCCTCATCAAAAGAAATAGAATTGCTTCAGTGGCATCTAAGAGATATTTCATACTTCACACTTAGAGCATAAACATGGTATTTGGAGAATCATCCATTTATAGATAATTATTAAGTAAAATTGTCATTTACATGAATTCATAACATGGGACAGTTATTTGGAGAATCATCCATTTATAGATAATTATTAAGTAAAATTGTCATTTATATGAATTCATAACATGGGACAGTTATTTGGAGAATCATCCATTTATAGATAATTATTAAATAAAATTGTCATTTATATGAATTCATAACATGGGACAGTTATTACAGTCCATTAAATAAACAATGAGAAGTAATAAAACACAACCTTTCTAAAGTTTAAAACAAACTGGAGTTCACAATTTATATGATAAAAATTGTTCTTTATGCTTTTCTTTTCTTTTTTTTTTTCTTTTTTAGTCGCAAGAACTTTACGTTTTACATGGGATACAAAGTATAACAAACGCAATCTTCATAACAATTATACCCAAGGTACAATAACCAAAAAAAGCTTTGAAAATAGGTCCTTATTTAGATTTTACTGACTTAAGACTTTCTTGGAGTCTCTAGAGACATCTTGTTCCTTTCATTTGTTCAAAAATTAAAAATATTTGCTGTAATTTCAAAACTTTAAAAACAAAATTAAAGAATATTTTTCTACAAACCAAAATATTTCTCTGGGACAGTCTAAAAGATTCTAGTTTGTATATTTCTGTTATCAATAACGTTTGACAGAAAATGTCTAAAAATATTTTTATTTTAGTTATCCAACTTTTTGGTGTTCTTTAAAATATTTTATAAGCCTAAACTAATGAAATATTTAACTCGTATACTTCCACGGTTCAAGTCATCACAAACTCTACAGCCTGCGGGTATTGATTGTGTCATAAACTTCTTTACCAACCTTTTGCCAGTCATACTGCCAGCTTCCTCAGGGTTAAGTCTGAGAAACCCTCAGGGTTAGTTCTCAGACTTAACCCTGAGGAAGCTAGCAGTATGACAAGTGAAACTTGGGTAAAGAAGTTTATGACACGGTCAATGCGCGAAGACTATAATGTTTGTGATAATCAAATATTGTTTATTGAATAGTCCTTAGTAAGAAATACATTATGTAAAAACATTAAATAGGCAGAAGATCAAACAATAATACTGAATTTACAAGATATGTATCTTTATTTATTTGCTAGTTTCACGTACTTTGGCCACTTCTTCATAAGATAAAAATATATTATGATTACAGTCTATATAAGAAAAGAACACTCAGCTACAAGAGCCATTTCATGAATGGCTTATGTATGGAGAGCTACTACATGTACATTTGTATACATATTGATTGATCTCCTGATTACTTAATTATTGGTGTTAAAAGTTCGTCACAAAAAGCATTGGTATATTATGAGTTTTATCTGAGTGTTTACCCTCAGTTTTGGATGCCGAGATAGAATATGTTTTCGACAGGCCATCGAAGATTTGTAGACCCAACCACAGAGTGGGCAAGCCCAAGGAAATCCTGCTTTAGCTATTTCCTTCCGTTGTTTAAGAGAGACATCGTTCGGCTGCTTCTTTGTAGTATTAGCTTTGTCCTTCGCTAAGTCATGAAGCTTCAGGTGTGTTTTTAAGGTATTTTTAGAGTTGAATGTACTGAAAATAAAATAGAGGTAAAGTTATTCCTTTAGTTTATTAAAAATATATTTCATAAGTAGAGATTATTTTAGAGAATAATTTTGTTTCCAGAGAAAAATAATAATAAGTATTATTTATAAGAACTGTACCATTTTAGGAATTTCCACAACAATTTAACCCCCCTAAGTCATGCGAAAACCTCTCCTATCACTAGACATGGGAAGGAGTGAGGAAGGGGGAGGACACCAGACAGTGGGAAGACGTCTGATTCGGGAGGTAATTGAGGTAGTTCAGAGACCATATGCCATGAACAGAACCAACAAGACTTGCTCTGTGGATGACATAAGGTGGATGGCCAGGAGTGGAAGTGGAGATCCAGCTTGTGAGTGGACTGGAAGCACTTTCCAGGAGAATGTGGAACATTTGTCGACAGGAGAAAAGCTTTTGTCTATTGGATTGGTGATAACGAGTATTAAAATAACACTACACAATACATGGGACGCCTGGCCACTTGCGCCAGCCATTAACGGTGAGATCCTGGCAAAATATTGTGTACATTATATTCGATGCCTCTGGGAAAAAAATCAACTTTTGTTTTTAGAAGTCCTATTTGTAGCTAATCAATGGAGTATGAAGTCTGAAATGGTATTTTGAGTGAAGTTAGAAAATTAAAAGTTGTGTAAGATAACATAAGAAGAATTTCAAACTCTTTTTATATATTATGTAAAATCTTGAAAGCAGAAAGAAAAATGCCCCTTGAAACACACATTCTGCCCCGAAGGTTCTGATCAAAGTTTCTCCCCAGTAAAGAGCGATAGAAGCCACAAAAAGAATGATGGTGTAATAGCAGGGTGTCTACTACTTTTGTGAAAACCAATTTCACAACTTGAAATGCAAATTTCATGCCCATTAATAAGAAAATAATTTCACTTAAAAAGAAAGTCTTAACTTTTTAGCTTAAAACTATTTGTAACCTTACATGGATTACTGGATTTCCATGATATCTATAAACTTACAATTTTACATACATTTAAAAACAATTAATAAAACTGTATAAAATGTATATCGCATGTTAGAGGGGATAGTTGCATTAATTATAAATGTGAAAAACAATGATGCTAAACATTTTAGAATGACTATAGAATTAGCAGCCTCAAAAATATTGAACAATATGAAAATATGACTAACTAAATATTTATTGTCAATGAACATCATTTAGTAAATTAAGCTGTACACAATCTCAATATTTAAGTTTGCACGAAGATCTCTAAATATGAATAAATAAAAATAAAAATATAAGTAAATAATGGAAAATTGATATGTTAATGCTACAAAAAAGGAATCTAATAGGAAGGGGGGAGCAGATAGAATTATGTCACCATAAGAAAACAGTGACAATTACGAATGCACGGAAGTCCAAGGATTACATTAGACTTCGGTAAAACTGAACTTTCATTACATAGTTGATAATTCATTACTTTTCCATGCCCTATTTTCCATTTCGTGACCTTTTTCGTCCAGCAGACACTCTGAATATTAACCAGAATGATGATGAACCACTCACCAGACATCAAAGTTTAGATTGTGATACGTGAACATCAATTTGCAGGGAATGGGTGAAAGAGTAAACACTACCTCCATTGTCTAAACTCAAAAGCTACAATTCTTCAGAATATACTAAATGCAATTTATCTTAAAATGAGGAATTATTAACAGAAAGAGGTTGAGAGTAGATAGTACAGATCATATAAAAAATTATATGATTATATATACAAACCATGGACAGTATTCACAACTATAGGATGATGCTCTATGCGTTTGCATATGAGTACTAAGATGTATGAGCTTTTTAAAGATCATATCACATTCCTGACATTTGTAACAGTTTTCGTCAGCCTTCTCCTGCTCTTCTTCGACATCACTGCTCAAATCAACTATATTACCTGGAACAAAAGAGAGCAATAAAATAACTTAAAATAAACTGATTAAATTGTTTACGTACATTTAGCATTTATTGAGCCATGGTACTATCCAACAGGAATTTATCACTTTTGACAGTTGGAAAAAATTGTCCTATATAATTTTACTTCAAATATAATAAATACAAGTTTTATATCTCTAAGTTTATCAAAATAAATCTCAACAACTCTTTCTTGTGTAGGCAGAAGGTTAGTGCATAAGCATCCATATAACATAATCGTCAATTTATTAAAATGATTCAACATGTTTCCCATCTTAAGATGCCTCTTCAGGAGCTTTAAGAAATAACGTACAGGCTAATGGAACATAAATGATCCTTCTGCTACAAGGGTCATATCAATACTGCAGTTATGATGTTAATTTGGAATGTTATTCATTGACGTTCTGTCTCATAAGAAATAATCTCTAAACTTGCTCAGCATATTGTCATCCATTAGAAATGTCTAGGGAACGGATGTTATTGTATTTACATATTTTTTTCTGGTTCGTAAATCGTAAGTGTTGATGTAATTCTGCAAATTTTAAGTGATTTTAAAGCATTTAAACAGTTTTGTATTTTACATATTTTGTCAAAACTCCATATTGTTACATATTCTGCCATAAATACATATTTTTGCTACATATTTTGGTATCCTTTTTATATAGTAATTGAGGAAATAAAGGGAAAACCGAAAAAGAAAATAATACTTTACCCATTGAGGCTAGGACACGGTGTCTTTTATAATTCCAAGAAGTAAAGGTTGTTGTATATATACTATATCAAGAGTAGATACAAAAGTCATGTTGTTAACGGATAGCATTGCAATCATACAGGGAGTAATAGAGAAAATCAAGGTTTTAGAAGGAGATACTAGAAATAAATTAAAAAGAATGTTAAAAAACTGTCTAGAAAGAAAATTTAGATCTTTAGCAGTGATGTTGAAATTCAAATGAGAATCAATCAGTTCATATCATTGGAGTCTCCTGATGATGCAGGACCCTAACCTGTCACTAAATTGGTACGGATACTCAAAAGGTAAAAAAAAACTACAAAACATACCATTTTCAGTAAGAATTATATTGCCGTTGAGAGAAGATATGTCCACATTATTAAGGGAAGGAAAATCTCTTTGCATATCAGTTCCTCCATCTTCTTCCCCAGTTTCAACAATTATTTCATGAACTTCAGCTTCTTCCTCATATTCCATCGATTCTCCACAATCTGTGTGCTTTCTAAAATAATAAAACATGATGCATTAAAGAATGGCATGTAACAATGGTTTGAAAAATGGTGAATGGTTTGATTTAGCTAAGAATAAACATTAATTAACAAATATAAGTAAAAAAAATAAAATAAAAAGGCTAACTATTTTCTTCATATAAAATTATTTTTGTCCTTGATGCTCTTGAGAGGATAGATTCTACTATAGAAGAACAAATTTGCCTCTAGATAAACAAACTTAGAATTGTTAAATACAATTGAAATATTTTATAGATGTTAGAAATTTATCGAAACTAAGGTATTTAAATTTGTGTTACATTAATTAAATTAAGAAAGTATTCAAAAAAATATTTTATTAAGAGACATGAAAAGTTGGGAAATTGTGGTAAGTGGAAGGTGTGTGGTAAGTGGGAGGTTCTATGAAGTAATATTTGATGTCAATCGGAGAAATAAGTGCTTAAAACTTCGAAAGTGTTAGTTTTGTTCTTTTGAACAGGTTTTGTCTCTGGTTAACTCACTTTATAATTGGTTGCTTTTTTAACAGTAAAATGAGTATTTTAGTAACAAGGTAAGAAAATGAAACATATTGTTAATAGTGTTTTCCTAGATCGAACGTTGAGAAGGCAGGGGAAGTCATTTCTCCTTCTCTTTGAGATTTTATTTTATATTTTTCCCGTGATTTCAAAACCTACCAATAACTGTTTCCAATCCTCTGCTAATGACACTAGGGATAGGAACGGAACCGCGCTAATTCTAAGATAACACACTTCCTGCGAGTCGAACTTTTATTAGATTAAGTTACACAAAAAAACAATCTCTCTAAAGGCCTACTAATTAAGAAACATAATAATAGAATAAGATAATCATCTTATTGCATAAGATAATTTCCAAATCAATTATCAAAAATAAATAAAATTGATTGACTGAAATACATATAAATGTCTCCATATTTCAGAAAATCACAAGAAAAAATTTGGATAAATTAAAAAATATTAATACATAACTCTTACTTCTTATGAAGCTGCAAACTGCGACTAGTTGAGTAACATTTATTACATGTCGGACAATAAAATTTCTTTCCTCCATTGTGTGTCTGAGTATGTAAGCTGAGTGTAGACTGCAGAGCAAAACTTTTACAACAGATTTTACACTGAAAAGGAGATTAAAACTCCATTATAGTAATAATTCTATAATAATAAGAAAAATAGTTTTCTAAGTAAATGTTCAATCTAAAATATACTTCACTCAGAAGAAAAGAAGATTTTCCAGTCAACTACACAAAATTAATTGCCAAGGCAGAGCTAGTTGGGGTTCGATCATGAGAGTTAATAAAACCACATTTTCTATATATATTGTAATGATATATTACATTCACGAAAATATTTTTAAATTCAAATAACCATCAATAGTTTGAAAAGCCCGCGCAAATCACAAACCATATATACAATTAACATTGTATTATATACGATCAAAATTAATAATATTTTTGGACAATACTGGTATACAATATATCCATATTAAATTTACATTCAGATAACAATAAATTAATTATTTGAAGTTACGAAAAACATAATTATTATCTTTATATATGAACGAACATAATGCGGAAGTTAAGAAACAAGGATGCAAAGTTTTCCCTCTAGCAAAGCGTCAGTTGATTCCCAGCAGCCCTGGAATGCGGAGCGTCTCTCTATTCTCAGCAGTGGTCGAATGCGGAGCTTGAGTCTATAGCTCTCCTCCGAGGAGTACGGAGTGCAGTCCATTATTAATTATTCATATAAGACGGAGTGAGAAGACAACAGAATCCAAAATTCAAGATATCCATTTTAGGCACAAGACCTGGCAAAAAAGCGTATCACATTGAAGAAGGAACTACTGAAGCGCAGTGTATTGAGGCTTTGTTGGAAGCGGATTGATTTAGAGGTAAAAATTGTTTTTTTTTTTGTAATTGTTAATTTTTTTATTGTCATTTGTATTATTTTTGATATAGGTGTTTGTATCTCAGGATTGTCTGGAAATAAATATTATATTGTTCATTCACTTGGAACTTTAATCCCTGAGATTAAGTCAAATTCATATAATAAAACTTACTCAAGTAATTAAAATCTTTTTATTTCTTTTTAAAATAATAAAATCTTAACATTATTGGCGACCCAACGTGGCGCAATCATTTTTATAAAAATTTATCATAACAATATATATATATATATATATATATATATATATATATATATATATATATATATATATATATATATAAAATGAAATATTTTCCATTTCGAAATTGAAGATTTAAGATTGAACATCGGGATTATGTTTTCGCAGTTCAATGCATGGTACTGTGGCATGACATCAGAGTGTCACAGATGAGCCATAGGATTAAAATTTATGAAAACAGGAGCTGAGAGTGCTCCAATCCATGTTTCCTTTCTTATGAAAGGCTATTGGTACACTATTCAACACACTTTAAAAACATCATAATAGAAAAAGAAGCTATAGAGAGAGGGAATAACGACCACAAATTACGATTCAGTATTTGCTTGGAACTCATGGAGGAGATTTAACAAGAAAGTATGTTCGCTAGTAAGTTAAGGGAATGTCAAGTAAATATTACAAAATGGAAGAGAAAGCGCTGGTGGGTGAGAAAGTGGATCCAAAAAAGGAGGAATTTGGGGGTGACCAATTTATTAGATTTGGTGCTGCGATATGATTACTCTGAAGATTTTCACAATCTACTTTGAATGATGAAAGAGCAGTTTGATTTTATACTGGTGTTAATGTCCCTTCAAAACACAAAATCTGGAGACTATTTTAAAACTTTTTTTTTTTTTATAAAGTATGAAACACACACACTCTCTATACAAACATTTTCTCTATTTATGAATTACCAAATTCTTTGCGAATTTCTATATTATTTGCAAGATGGGTCGTATAAAATCCTCTTATTTGCATATAATTTTAAAAATGTCAGAGTTTTGTCGTCTTGGAGTTTAATTACACAAAGAAAATGACTCCGACATTTTATCGTATTATTGGCCCATGAAAATGGGGCTTTATTGTTGAGAGCATGGGGCCACTGTGAATAATGATATGTTTCTTGTATTACCTTAAAAGGCTTCTCCTGAGTGTGAGTCCTAACATGCTTCACTAAATCTCCAGATCTCCTGAACTCCTTTGAACAGTAGCTGCACAAGAGACTTTTGAGTTTCTTTTGGTAAACAGTATGCTCTTGTAAATTTCCTTCTTTTAGGTAGATAGTTATTGTTAGAAGACCAGACTTATCCAAAGTTTTAGTTGCAATTTTTTTATCTTCTGTAACAAAACAAAAAAAATCAGATATTATTTAAATAGGCAGAAGGTCATGCATATATAAAACTCTTCAACTTCACATTATATGCTTTATTTATTGCTCTACATGTTTCGCATCCCTTGACGTCTCTTCAGGAACAACTAATTACACATAAATAAATTTAGCCTTATCTAAGGAAGACCTTCCACAGGTAGGGCCACGTCCATACTACTCACAAACATTGTTCACCCCCCCCCCATGTGGGCAGAATTGGTGAATAAGGTTGTCACTGCCAGGTTTAGCAGTCCAGGTTCGCCCATGTATTCCAGCCTTTAGTGACCAAGTATACAGTTAATTTTAACACAGTTGTGTAGGGAGATTATTTAGAGCATATTTCCTGCCAAACGAGGATCTAATGTGAACCCATTCGAAGCTCAGAAGAGCATGGCTGTTTGAATATATATTTATGCCAGCATGGAGTGCCATGTTGAATCAGCATCTCCCCACATTTTCTCGCTAGAGGGAAAAAGACTGGCTAGAGAGATTAAAACAGTAGTTTTTTCTATACCTTTATTTGTTGAATCTGTAGAAGAATCTACTTTTTGATGATCGCTGTTTGATTTTTCAGTTTTATCTTTATCAGAAGGCTTCTCAAAATCGGCCTAAAAAAGAAAATTCAAAAAAATTAAAATGTGTAATACAATAAAATAAAATAAAGCCGAAATGTTATGTAAATGAAGATATGAAAAAATAAAAGTTTGGTTGAGGAGTTGTTCACATGAAATGGTGCTTTCAATAATTTTAAAAATATTTAAAAATAGAAAGGAAATTTGAGAGGAGATTATTGACCGTTGGGATTGTCCCAGCCGATCTCGACTTTTTGAGCAGTCTACGGTAGAGAAAGGGTTAAGATACCAAGACCGAACCCTGACTAAATCGATCGTCCAAAGGAGATTTAGAATAGAAAAACAAATAATACTATCTTACACTGGAAAGAGAATGAACTTTGGTCAAATGTGCACTGAGACTTCCTAGCTTTCTGAAATTGCAAGAGCACAAATGGCAAGTATAAATCCTTTCATCACTGTCTGAAGCTAAATGCAGTCTTTTAATATGCGCCTGAAGATTTCCTGAAAATAGAGAAACAATTTAAATTTTTTGAGAGCACTTCAGGGCTACTTGGCAAAAGCGTGGATTTAATGAATGCACTGGAGGCAAGAATAATAAGGATATTTAAATAATTAAACATACTTACCCTTCTGGCTGAAAGTTCCTTTGCAATATTCACAAATATACGGCCTCTCTCTTGTGTGCTTCAACATGTGGATCTGAAGAGAACCTTTCTGACTGAATGCTCTAGAACACAACTGACACTGGAACAAAATTGTACATGACGGAAAAGTGCAGATAGAAACTCCAGAATTTAGTTTACAAAGGATCAAATATGGGATAATAAATCAAATAGTCGCAAATATTTATTTTCCAGTAAGAAGAAGTGCCTTATATAACAATCTGAAACTTATGGGCTAAAGCCATGTTATTAAATGAAAATATGAACTTTAACCTTTAATAATTGTAGATGGTAGGGTGGTGCAGGATAGGCTAGGGCCTGCTGAATACTTTCGTCACACGATGTTTCGTCAGAAGATAATTCTCTTGTACTTTGATTTCCACAAGTTCCAGGTGTTTCTCCAACAGAAACATTTTGGGATAAATTATCAGAACCCTCATCGTAATCCGAAGAAAACTCCGATTCACTTTAGCTCAAATCCCTCTAAAAGTTCTAACAACTCTTGTTCAAAAGAAATTTTCTTAGAAATATTTACACACACAATTGTTCAATTGAAAAGCTCAAAATACAGAGTGACCCACGTTGAGATGTCATAACTTTAGGGGTTTATTCTGCATCCCATTTGTAGTTCAGTGGCGCAAAAATGAGCGTTCTATCTGAAAATGTACTCAAACTTTTGTCTTTTTTTAAAAACTACTGGATTTTTTAAAGAAAAACTGAGGTTTCGGACTTTGTGATCACTGTATCTTAAATAAAGACCACATTTTTAGAATCTACATTAAATTTCCAATAAGAAACACCCGTTATTGAAATATTATCATGTAAATTAAGAGCTATATTAAAAGCCGTATAAATGAGAATTTTTATATTAGTGAATTATTAAATTATTCAATATTTTCTTAATCAGCTATTTTTAGACTTAGAGGTTTGCCTCCGCCTCAAAAGTTGCATTATTTAATAAGCTTCAAAATGGTACCACGTAGTTTTAGAAAGAAATCGATTTCAATCTATTTTTTTCTGATTTCTAAGTCAAAACCAATAATTGAGCTTTAGCGTGTACAAGCCATTCTGAAGAAATTCTTTAATTTCACACGATTATGCTGATGTCCCATCCTTCCCAAACTACATGACGTTTATTGCACAAGCTCTTCTACCAAATAACAACTCATTCTGGTTTCAAATGGATGGTTGCCCAGCTCATAATGGACGAGTGGTGACGGAATGGATGCACACTGAATTCCCTAATCGTTGAATCGGCCACTATGGACCAGTTTGTTTGTCTCCTGATCTGAATCCTCTATATTTCCATGTATCGGAAACATTGAAGAGCAGAGTGTACTCCGAGGCCGCGACAATGAAGGAGGAACTCATCGACAGGATCCAGGAGCAGTGCCAGCTCATGAGAACTCAAAGACAAGACGTCCTCCGTAATGTCGTGGATTCAGTCAGAAGTTAAGCTTATATTTGTAGACATTTTTAAAATCTACTGGACAAATAGTTATTAGTCCAAAGTAATAACCATTTTCACCCATCGATTTCTATAGATTTTTCCTAGGAAAACGAGGTAACATTTTAAAGCAACTTTTCATGGTGCCTTTCATTTAAATGTATTTTTTTTTTTGCTTTTTATCTGCAGGAGAGAGTTTTTGGATACAATTTCAAATTATTGTAATGTATAACCCAGTTAACTTATAAGCAGAAATTTTATTAAATAGAATAGAATTAATATTACAAATTAAATAAAATAAGACCTAGGCATAACCATATAATACATGTATTCATTGTATTTACAATATTGGTAATTATATCCAATGTGTTCTTCTGAATTCTTTCACCCCTCTACCCTTATCAGAGCAAAACGTTTGTTTACGTAGTGTGGGAACGGTTAGGGAATTATCTCTTCATCCATTCCGTCACCACTCGTCCATTATCAGCTGGGCAACCAACCATTTGAATCCAGAGTGACTCAATATTTGGTAGATGGGCTTGTTTTATACATGTTATTCTATTCTCTTATTTTATTTAATTTGTAATATTAATTCTATTCTATTTAATAAAATTTCTGCTTATAAGTTAACTGGGTTATACATTACAATAATTTGAAATTGTATCCAAAAACTCTCTCCTGCAGATAAAAAGCAAAAAAAATACATTTAAAGAAAGGCACCATGAAAAGTTGCTTTAAAATGTTACCTCGTTTTCCTAGGAAAAATCTATAGAAATCGATGGGTGAAAATGGTTATTACTTTGGACTAATAACTATTTGTCCAGTAGATTTTAAAAATGTCTACAAATATAAGCTTAACTTCTGACTGAATCCACGACATTACGGAGGACGTCTTGTCTTTGAGTTCTCATGAGCTGGCACTGCTCCTGGATCCTGTCGATGAGTTCCTCCTTCATTGTCGCGGCCTCGGAGTACACTCTGCTCTTCAATGTTTCCGATACATGGAAATATAGAGGATTCAGATCAGGAGGCAAACAAACTGGTCCATAGTGGCCGATTCAACGATTAGGGAATTCAGTGTGCATCCATTCCGTCACCACTCGTCCATTATGAGCTGGGCAACCATCCATTTGAAACCAGAATGAGTTGTTATTTGGTAGAAGAGCTTGTGCAATAAACGTCATGTAGTGTGGGAAGAATGGGACATCACCATAATCGTGTGAAATTAAAGAATGTGTTTAGAATGACTCCTTCACACTAAAGCACATTTATTGGTTTTGACTTAGAAATCAGAAAAAAAAAAGATTGAAATAGATTGTTTTCTTAAATTACGAGGTACTATTTTGAAGCTTATTAAATAATGCAACTTTTGAGGAGGAGGCAAACCTCTAAGTCTAAAAATAGCTGATTAAGAAAGCATTGAATAATTTAATAAAACACAAATATTAAACGTTCTCGTCGATATGGCTTTTAATATAGCTTTTAATTTACATAATAATATTTTAATAACGGATGTTTCTTATTGGAAATTTAATGTAGATTCTAAAACTGTGGTCG
Source organism: Gonocerus acuteangulatus (assembly GCA_946811695.1). Taxonomy (NCBI): domain Eukaryota; kingdom Metazoa; phylum Arthropoda; class Insecta; order Hemiptera; family Coreidae; genus Gonocerus; species Gonocerus acuteangulatus. Next base: position 117,748,653 of record OX328124.1, on the reverse strand, counting down.
TTATTTACGATACATTGAACACAAATCCCTGTAACACAGGTTTTCCTGAAAAAAGCCAGTAGTTTTTAAAATAGACAAACGTTTGAGTAGCTCCTCTACATTTTCAGATAGAACGCTCATTTCTGCGCCACTGAACTAAAAATGGGATGCAGAATAAACCCCTAAAGTTATGACATCTCAATGCCGGACACCATGTATACTAGAGAAATATGGAGGGTAAGTTCCAGGTAAAGAGAAACAACGGTTTATGTCCCTTATGCCCCCTATCGCCTTTGAATGACACTTCAGCTTCTATAAGCAGCCTACAGATGGCAATAGTAGAAGGACTGATATAATAGCTAGTAGCAGCCAATATATCTGTCCGCAGCACCCAGGACACTACTCCCTCCGGACTGATATATCAGTCCGTAGCACTCTGAGCACTGCAACCACCAGACTGATATATTGGTCCGTACCAGCGTTAGGGTTAAGCTCCTCTCCACTAACTCCCTATAAGCTAGGAGTTTTAGTATGATGTCCAGTGCACTCCTCCTATTAAATACAGAAAAATGTGTGGCTAAAGAAATTATTTTATTTCATCAGAAAAACAATAGAGGCTGTCAACAGCACACTTTATTTTCAGATTGAAGAACTACAAATTGGGCAAAGCTTTTTTTAACACCTTAGGTGCTAAATAAATTGAAATATCTGTTGGACAGTAAAAAACGAATAGTTATTATAAAGATTGCTCCGTAGTTGTACTCCTAGTATAAAGGCACATTTGATATGTTCTACCAAATAATGGGATTCCATGTCTATTAAATGTGTCACTGTAGTTTTTCTTTTTACATTATCATATCGTCTTATGTGAATTAATTACAAGAACGAAAATTATTTTAATTTTAATATCGGTTCATTATAATATTAAAAAAATTAGTCCCAAGGCCACGAGGGGGCCCAGAGGGTCAATTTTTGTAGAGGTATCTATGTTTTAATCAAACGGTACATTAGAGATAGTACGGTGAGTACTCTGGGAGCCTGATTTTCCCCTTTGCAGATACACATTAAAGACTGTGAGCTTCTAGGGATGGTCTGAGACCCCCCACTCCTACTCTAGAAGGTAAAATCAGTGTGCCCGAGCTTCAAAGTCCAGAACTTCTATCGAGTCCTCAATAACTGTACCAATATCGTCGATTTGTACCAAGGATGGGTGTAATGCCCCAAGGATGGATGGGTACCTTTTTTGAAAGAAAAGCCACCACCTGTAATGTAAATAGCCTTTGCCATCCACCTACCTTGATGAATAGGAACTGGTGTCCTGAATCCAACTTGGTTTCTACTCAAGGCTCTCACAAACACCAGAACCAATTAAAGTAATTCTTTGTAGTCATCTCGTGGTTGGAATTCTGTCAGTTCAGCTTTGAACTCGTCCGAAAAATTTGAAATTACATCAGAGGTTAAACTAGTTTTCACTGTTTTGTCACTAATATCGGTTTCATATTCTTTCTTGCCAACTAGGGTCATGCATTTTAATATCTCTTGAAAATATCAGGTTGAGGTTCAGTTGAAGACCAGCACTTCAAGGATATGGTGGTGGCAGGCAAAATACAGCAGCTCTCATCCCAAAACTTCCCTGACTCAAACCTCTAAAATACTGGAAAGGTGGAGGAGGAAAAAAACCTAAAATACCTAGGACACCCCTAAAGAATCATTAATAAACATAATATATCAATTCAATATTCGACCTATCCACATGTGTGTTTACTTTGTTCTACTCCAATCTGATATTCCGAGGAACTCGTAACTGTATTGTATTGTCATTATGTATTCAATTTATTATCAATACAATAATTATCGAACTATATAATATACCTAAATGTCTCAACGAAATACAAAATCGTTTGTTATACTTGATTGACTAAACAACAAATTCAACCTCTGAAATATCGAAAATGTGGAGTAAAAAAAATGCCTAAAATACCTAGCATAAGTCTTAACACACATAAATAGGCATACGATATCAATTCAATAAGTAATTGTTTCATTTGAGCAAAAATCGTCATTTCTCTCATGAAATTCAAAGTTTGTTTTTACTGGCACTATGTCAAGTTTTTGATGAGAAAGGCTGTTCTGGATCCGTTAGACTTGATGTTACGGCAATTCTCTTAAAGTTATGAATTATGTAGAACAATATTGTCTATAATTTAAGACATAGTTGGTGTGTTTAGGAGGAGCCATTCCTTAAATTTTTGCCTTGAAAGTTGCTAAACAGCATAAAAGTCACATTTTTAAAACTTTAGGCGGTTTGCGGCACGTGTTAACAACCTCCAATTGAGCTCAAACTTCGGCTATCCAAATATCTGGAAAGGTGATCATTTTGAGGGGGTGCCGTATATGAAATTCTGACATCAATTTTTAGCGACCACCCCAGTCCACACTCTATCCCTAGTGTGCTGTATGGTCAAGAATTAGATACCTCTCTGTAGTAACTGGCTCACTGCGTGCTTGTGGCCACTTATGGAACTGATTTTTTTTAATGATAATAAGAATTTACCTTGTATGGACGTTCTCCTGTATGAATTCGCTGATGTCTTAAAAGCTGACTAGGTTTCTCAAAACATTTAAGGCAATAATCACAATAATTATTTCTTCTTCTTCGTCTCACTTTCTTCAATTTTCTAGTTTCTGCAACCTGGAATGAAATATTTTTATTGTTTAACAATATTATACAGTATACTCGCTGGGGAAGTTAAATAAAAATATAAATAATTGTATAACTATTGTTTTCAAGCATTATAACAATGGGTTATGAATATTTGATTATAAAAGATAATAAAAATAATAACTGTTTCTATTTTAATCTTTCCAAATGAGACTAGGGATAAGAACGGAACTGTGCTAAGATGATGCAGTTTCTGCGAGTTTTTTTGAATAAATATGATCAGGTTTGTATGAACACTATGTAAGTTAAAGCACCCAAGCCATATGAAAGTTAACAAAAACTGGCTAAGTTGGAATTGCACAAATAAGTGAGAGGGTATTAGGTTCTTAACAAGGTATTAAGGGCCTAAAACTTGGCCCAATACTACGATATCATAACTTTCATAGGCAAACTGTTTTTGGGAGGGGCCTGGAACTTGGCCTCTTTTTTTCAACATTAGATTTTTTGGGGGATTAAATTTACAGAAGTCAGCAAGTTAAAAAATGTCACTTAACACAGCAATTTAATGGCTCGAATGAGAAAAAAAAAACAATAAGTCCTTACCTTGTGCGTTTTGATGAGGTGTTCTTTGCGAGCAGCACTGGTTGGGAATTTTTGTAGACATTGGCTACAGAAATACATTTTTTTGGCTTGAGGTGTTTTGAGTTTTTGGGTAACCCCAGTCTGATGCTCTTCCAGATGCTTTTGTAGATACACCTATCGCATTATATGAGAAAAATAATTATTATTTTTATTGTTTTAATTTAGAATACTGTTTATAGAGATAGAGAGAGAGAGCTATCTAATCTCTAAACCATTACTCTCACTCTGATAATGCCTTGCTGTTTAAGTTGATAAACCAACTTATAAAATAACTAATAAATAATTCGTTTTTTGTGTATGCTTGTGCACGATTCGTGATAAACCTCCTAGTGACAAAAGGTAATAGGTCACTGGTGACTTAGGTCAATTTTACTGCACCAGAAATATAGGACACGCCCTTTTCCCTCCAACTAAACCATCTATTTGAACAGGCAAAGTTATAGTTTAAAATTTTTCAGACTTAGCTTGGTTTAATATTGATAAACACAATATCTCTTGCCTGACCTCTCAAATCCTTCTCTGGTCCTGGGAACGAAACATAATCAGTTTTTTTTAATTTCACATTGCATGTTGTTCATAAAAATGGGAATTCGCTAATTGCGTAATCGTCGGGAATATTTCCCTCATAATGTCGTGCATGCAGAATTGCATTTTTTCATCTAAGTGGGCAATAGAAAACAAGTTTTTTCATAGGCTAGAGTCTAGTGCAAATAAAGAAAGTTGGCATTCTAGCCTAACTAAAACTATCTCTCAACCTCAGGTAACAGTATAAACATAATTACTAAAGCCCCGCTTCCATTAATACAAATCTGCCTTGCGACATGTGCCGGGAAAAAAAAATTGCAGAACGGAAACCATTAGCAATAAGTAGCAGCACATGTGCCTGGGACAAATATGTGCCAGACGACCGCACGACAAAACATGTGCCCGCGACTTGTGCCTAGGGTAATGGAAACAGCCTGCAACTTGTGCCAGGAACACGCGCATGTGCAAAAGACTGTTTACACATACAACCCTGTCTAGCATCCATAGAACATAACGTAACAAGTCGCAGAGAATTGGAAACAAAACTGTCCAACAAAGGGGTCTGTCAGAATGGAAACGTAACTTAATTAACATAATTTTAAATAAATCAAAGAATTATTATGGAGGGAATAAATTTCTATAAGAAAATCTCAGTATCTTACTAACATGGCTATTGAACTCTTCTCCGCACTCCTGGCAGAACACGCTCTCTTCTTGTTCATGGAGCATTATATGCGCCTTCAAGCCAGCAATTCTACCAAACTTCTTCTTACAAACCGGACAGACTAGATTTTCAATATTATGAGTGGCCAAATGCAACTTTAGATTCAGCTAAAACAAAAATAATTGATAATATAATTAGAATAAAATAAGCAAGTAACAAATAAAGAAAATAAAGTTTTATCACCAAATAAATAATAAGTTTTATCATCAAATAGCGAAAAACCAAAATAGAATAATACTTCATTATTCTTACCTCATAATTAAAAGTTTCATCACATTTGCTGCATTTAAAAGGCTTATCTTCGGCATGTTTCCACTTATGCTTCTTGTAGAGTTTCTTTGAAGCAAAACTCAAGTTACATGTCCCACAAAACAGAGATCCCTGAAATTAAATAATGAATTATTTATTAATAGAAGATATGAAGATGGTGGAAGAGTGTATTCAGATAAGATGGGTAGAACCTTTCTTCAGCCAATTATAAATTATTTATTTTCATGAAGTTTCCAGCAAAACCAAACATTGTTACTCATATAATTCATAAATAAAATTAAAGGACCAATGGTTCTCTCCTTGCTGTAGTTGTTAGCATGCTGAATTCTCGTGTATTCGTGCGTATCATTTTAAAGGCTAACAACCACTTCCAATATATCTTGGATAGATGCCGTTTCAATTTTCCTACGAACGAGTTAACTCGGGCGCTGGAAACTTTACGTATATTTAATGCCATTGCCTGTAAATGTATTTATTTCATTTTTACTTTAACTATTATTACCTAGATTACAGTTTCGTATTACTTATGGCAAGATTGTGTTTTTTCTTTGACTGCTTCATTGAAGTCTGAGTGGTAAATGCTGTTTTCACATAGCAAAGTGGGTGACTAACTCCCAAAGAGATGGCTAAACCTCAGATATCTATCTGTGAGTTCTATATTAACGTTTTGATCATTATGCTGGAGGATTTTAGCATTGTAACCTTAAAACTATAATAGTTACCTCATTCTCAGATCGACTTGAATTTTTCCCTTGAGAAGAATCGGAAGTAACATTTTTTTCAGGTTTTTTACCACCTGAAGGACTGGGTTGATGTGCACCAAGAGCTGCTTTCTCATTTGAATCATGAACTCTAAAATAATAAATCAAAATTATTAAATAACAATACAGTAGAACCTCTCATATCCGACTCCTCCCGATATACGACCTAGTGCCCGACCGTCTGCCGTCTGTGAATCTGTTGGCAAGCTTGTTCAGACTTGCTATGCTTTGTTTTCCTGTAACAAACTGTCAGTTCTGCCATGATTGTTAATGTGGAATGTGTTCTAACTATAATCTTGTACTATACTGTTCTATATTTGTTAACGTTAATACTGTTTGTGTTTTTCACCATTACATATTTATTTTCGATTACGGAATTTGCGCTGCTTTCATTTGACAGGTTAAGTATGTGACAATGACAACCCAAAAACTTAAACGTGTTTGTGTTTCCCTGCAACAAAAACTTGATGTGTTACAACGATTGGACCATGGTGAGTCTGTTATTAAGCTAGCTTCTGAGTTGGGTGTAGGAGTGACTACGGTAAAAGACTGGAAAAAAAACCTTAATGATCTGGAAGCTTACTCAACAAAAGTTGAGACAGATAATGCGTTAAAAAGTAGAAAAATGTAGAAAAAAAAAACAACAAAAAAAAAAAAAACAACTTGAACTTGTTGATGAAGCGTTATGGGTTTGGTTTTCTCAGGAAAGGGAGCAAGGGAACATCATTGTCAGGCCCTATCGTTAATGAAAAATCCATAAAATTGTATCAAAAGTTCAGAGGTGATCTTAAAAAGTTAAACGCTAGCGAAGGGTGGCTAAAGAAATGGAAGTTGCGACATGGCATATGACGATTATTTTCCTCCTCCCGATATCCGACCTTTTGGCCGTTCCGACCATGGCCCGGTCCCGTCATGGTCGGATATGAGAGGTTCTACTGTACAAGTGTGTGTATATATAATTACAAGATTGTAAATAAAGAAAGCCGTATATATAGCTGCAGCCCCCTCAGCCCCCCCCCCGAAATTTTGATTTGATCGGTAAAATATTTATAAAAGCCTTAAAAATAAATTAAATAAGACAATCTAGTTCATAAAAAATATTCTATTTTGGGTGTAATAGCGTTTTAGTTGGCTAAAACTCTTCCAAGATCTAAATAGTTAGTATTCCATACTAACTATTTAGATTTATAGTTCGGATAGTCGGAGACCATTTCCGGTGTATTCCATACACCGGAAATGGTCTCAGCCCCCCCCCCCCAAATTTTCCCAGCCCCCTTCGAAATTATTTCCTATATACACCCATGTTTCACATATTACTGTAAATTCAAAATTATTTCTAAGGGACATGTGTCTCGAAATAAGAGTAAGAAATTGTCATTTCATTTAAAGAAATAGTAGGAAAATACTATTACCCGACTGCCTTATATCACTTTTTACAACTATCCATTAAAAGATGGGTGGAGGTTCCTTCCTTTCGTTGGGTGCCCATGACCTCCCGCGGTTGAATACACCCTTCAGAACGATAATAAAAAAAAAAAAAAGATGGGTGGACATAAATGAGAGTCTGGGACAGTAATTTTTACTCTTGATCTATGATAATAGAAGAAAAAATGTTTAGTGCACAAAGACTATAGAACAACCAGGAAGCTTAGAGGTTACAGAGACTTACATTATTGCCAAAGGGTCTAGATAATCTGATAACTGTTTTTCCAGTCGTTCAACTGAGCTCTCCACAGCAACATCCTCATCAATTTCAACAAGAGTTTCCTGATTCAAAACAATTGGCCTGTCCACAAAAGGAATCTAAAAATAATAAAAGATCATAATTACCTCTAATTGCAAACAGGCAATAACAGATTTCATTTTAAAAAAATCATAAAACTATTTACTTGTATGTTTTTAGGAAACTAAAGTACTTAATACATACATTTTAACCACAGAGTTTTGTTAATAAGATTTGTCAAGTTATGTCTCAAAAATATCAAATAGCATGAATCAGTGCATTCAGGATGCAAAATGAAAATAGACATATTGATCATATCGCACTAGTATTCCTAAAGTGACACAACTCAAAATAAAACTCAAGTGAAAATGTGTCACTCTTACCTTTATAGGGGGCTTAGCGTTAAGACAGCAAGAGTGAAACAAGTGCCCTCTGGCGTACAAGCTCTGAATCTGGGTGCATACAGTTTTGATGGTTGATAAAGAGATATTTACCATGTATTTCATAGTCCTAACTATGACAATGAGAATAAAACCGATTTTAGAGTTGTGTCACTTTAGAAATACTAGTGCGATATCTGAATAAATGCTTAAAATTCTTCAAAATACTGTCGCCAACATCAATATACTTGCAGAGACGTGTCTGCTATGCTTGGAAGGAACCCTGAAACTCCTCAACGGGAACGTTTCTTAGGAAACTTGTAATATTCTTTTGGGGGTTTTCAATGAGTGTGTGGTGTTCGCAATGCTTTCCTTTTACTTCCTTCTTCAGGCTACAAAACAAAAATAAATCGCATGGGCCAGCAAGTAGCCATGAAGACTATGTGGCTGAGGGTAATGTTCTGTTGGAGCTTGGCCATGGCAGCCCCCAGGCGCATGAATCTTTGGTGTTTTAAATAAATGAATTATTTTAATTTTAACATCATTTTATTTATAACAAATATTTTTCAGATGAGTAATCTAAAGTTTATAGCCAGACAATGCCTTTCCTTTTTCCGAAAGAAAAGCCGTCATCATGTCAACAAGGACAACTTATAAATATTAAAATGAAGAATTGGACTAAATATTATACCTGGTTATTATTTATCAAATACCCAACATTTTGTTGGTTTCCATCCTGTACAATTTGAACAAGATTTGGTAATGTAACGTAGGTAATGTTGTTTCCATAAGCTGACAAGTCTGAAATAAAATAAGATTTTTTCTTAAAAAATAGCAAAACATTTATGAGACTAAAATACATGTAGAGCTTAATTACAAATAAAATTTCATCTCTAGTTTTGACCATCCCTTCTTCTATTTTTTTACCTTTCTTTATAAAAATTAAAAGACAGAATAATGTTTACTCTGTGCAATGTATGTTAACATATTCCATCCAAAACCTTTCTTTCATTTTATTTTATAATTCAGTACCTAAATTTTACTTAAATATGCAATATTAAAAATGGTACATATTATTATATTCTCAAAAAATAAGGTTTTTCAAATACATAAGTGACCGGTTTTAACTGAATTCTCCAATCCGGCAATTCTCTAATCCACTGTACCCCGGTCCCGACGACACCAGTTTAAAAATTACAAAAGTGAAAAGGAAATAACTGACAAAATGTTTACCTTGGTTAATATTAATTGTGCCATCTTGAGTATAAACAATGTGCGAAGAATCAGTGATATTCCCTATGAATTCAGTCGAACCATCAATAAGTCCCATCTCTTGCAAATCAACTATATCCATCGGAAGAAGAACTCTTATCTACAATTCTGAAAATAAATAATAATTGTCTCACACTATGTTAATTAAAGATATGATGAAATATTAAAAGCAAAAGAAATATAAGAAACATTTCTAGACAAATCCTTCCAAATAGTTGATGCAGTACCTGTGAATTAAACTCCTTTTTGCACCGTTCCTCCCTCCCTCCTATAAAGATCGACTGTAGTACTACAAGCACTTTGTCCAGGCATAAAATTGAAATCTTTGAGCTGTACTTAGGATAATTGAAGGGTACAGGGGGGAAAAAAGTACTGCTCAGGATTGTACCTTGTTGTAATGTACCTCGGGAAGAACTGGTGGTTCCAACAAAATGGCAGCAAATAAAAAAATAAGATAATTTAGAATTTTTCACAACATTTTAAACTTAAAAATGGCTAAGTAACACGCTAAATAACTTCCTACAGGCCCGGTGGTTGAGATTGTTAAGGAGTGAGGACTCCTTATAGTCGTGAGTTTGATTCTCAATAGGGGTGTCAGCATTTCTTTTGAGAAAATAAAATCAGCCCTATCCTAGCTGGTAATCTGTTGATAATCCATCCCGTGTTTTGTGTAAATTGACATTAAAATTAAAAATAATAAATAACACACCAAAAAAAAAATAGTGACAGAAATGGTAAATTTAAACTACAAAAATAAATCAAGAACTTGAAACAAAGAATATTCTTGCGAGTAACTGTTCAATAGGACAGCATCTATATAAATTTATCTTACGACATAAAATTACTACAAAAAAATTGCAGAAACTTTACTACAGATTTGCATAATTAAAGTGAAAATATATTACTACAATAAACATCGTACAGTACCTAAAAGTGTGAATGCCAACTTATCACTTAAAAAATATTTTGTCAAAGAGAAAACACGTCCGTTTTTACTCTTATCTATTATTTAAAGTCCAATTACTTTTAATAAGTATTTGAGGTAAGAAAACGATTTACTATAGGTAGCTGATATTGAAAGCTAAATGACTTTCTAGAGGTCTGATGGCTGTGAGTGTTAAGGCGTGAGAGCTCTATGCTTAGGGTCGAGGATTTGATCTCCAGAAAAGGCAAGCCATCAGCTCTCTATCCTGACTAGGTGAGGGTGGGAAACTGTAGATAACCCCTTCAAGAAATCTGTGCTAGTTATAAGCAGACATGAAAAATTAAATGAATAAATTACTTCCTTCCATCTTTGTGAACATAATATTATTATTTTTATTTTAATTTTAACGTCCGTTTATTATTAACTACGAATTTTAGGACGGGTTATCTATAGGTTACCACCCTTTTCTAGCCAGGATAGGGGTGATGCCTTTTCTTTTTTCTAAGGAAAAGCCACCACCCCTAGTGGGAATCGAACCCACGACCTTTGGCACGGAGTGTTAAGTGCTCACGCCTTAACCCTCACAGCCATCGGGTCTCCATAATATTATTAAAATACAGCATTAACATTATATTTCTCTCAAATTGTGATAAGAACTACTTAGACAGAAAAACTAATAATAAACAGAGAGCATTATAATAGAGAGTTATTCTCCAAATAAACAAATAATAAAAATATTCCTTAATGTTAAACGAAAAACAAACATCAAACAAAACCAAGGACCATACAAATTGTTAGTAACATTCAATTCAATATTATTGACACTGGAAAAGGAAGCATCTAATATTATAAGTTCACAGCACAATATACAGAACATCAATCATAAAGATGAGGAACAAAATAGCTATCAAATCACAAAGTTATTGACAGTGATAAATAAAATAAAACAATTTAAAATAATGTGGTCATTTTATTAAAATAAGAAGACTTACTGAAATTCTTTAGAGCTCTCTGTAAAATAAAGCATTAATACTCCAAAGATCAAGAGTTACTCCATGGCTCTAAGTCATCAAAACAATGTTAAAAATGATTTATTTCAAATAAAGACATTCAACATTTAGAAATTAAATTCCCCAAATAAAATCAAGTTGTTAGCTCAATAGTTCACTATAAATTATTGCCATTATAACACAGAATAAAATAAGCCCTTTGAACTGTATTTACAACAATTTACTTTTCAAATCAATCTACTACAGTACAATCATGTCCGAACCTTTTAATAATTTTTCTCGGTGTATCGGTATATACTGGAGGCATTTTAATAAATAACTACATTATGAGAATACTTTAAAATAACTCCATTAACAAACTAACTAAAAACAATACACATAACCAATTCAAACTTTGAAGTGGGTGACATATTTCTAGAAACATCTGTTCAAATTGTTTCAACTACGGCTTATCAAAGTCAACTAGATATTTTTAAACTACCAAAAAATCCTAAAAGTGATTTCCCCCCTGCTTTAAGAGCATGTAAGTTTTATACAAATAATTCGAATAATAAATAAAACGCTATTTATATCTCAAATTTTAATGACCAATTGTAACAGAATATTTTAATGCGTGCTTTCCAATGATAATCATAATTATTTAATTTTAATTTTAACGTCCATTTATTATTAACTAATGATAATCATAAAAATTGCCGTAACGTTAAATAGCTTCCAACTAAAAAATGTAATATTTTATTGAAATGGTGCACACTATTTCCTGTGCTTGCAAGAAACTCGCCTTCAGCGAAAGAATAAATTGAATATTACTATGTTGTGAGAGAACATAGGCCGATGACGTTTTTGGCCTGGGTAAGTTTGGCTGTCTTTATCAAAAACCACTTTTATTACGAAAATTTACATTTAACTACACGCCTAGAAGATGTGACAGTTCGCACTTGGATCCCTAAACTAATAAAAATATGCAGCATTTACATTCCTCCATCAGAACCATTTGTCTCAAACGACTTTTACGATTTGATCTGAAACCTACAGAGATCATTCCTTTTGCTTGAAGACTTCAATGGGCACGAACAGTTGTGGGGATCAACAAAACACGATGGTCATAGGGGAAAATATATTATATAATAAAACTAGTACAAGAAAACAACTTGCCGAAATAATGAAAACCTATTCCAGTACGGCACCACCCTCTAGGAACCTATAGCGCTAGAGTGCCGGCGTCCGCCCCGAAGTCGGTGAAAAGATGTAAACTGAGAAAACAGTGCCGCGAGTGCTACAAAGAACTAAGAAAGACTTTTGGAACCTAATAAGGAAGTGCGGGAAGTGACAAACAACTGTGAGGATAGACTTGGGCAACCAGGGTTTTGTTCACTTCAACGCTCTCCACAAATACAGTGAATTGTTGTGTGCAATCATAAAAGTTATCTGTGCATTATTTCCAGTTGCAAAAAGTATATAATAGGAGTTATTACTGATTAATAATAAAATATTACAAGTTCTTCATAATTAAAATAAAAGTTTTTAATTAATATGAATCTCACAGGCTATCGGTCGCGGTAGACCGCTCCTTCGTTTGCCAAGGATAGTTCCAGTTTTAACAAGGAAGTAATGACACTCAGTTACTGATTTCGCTCACAAATCGAGCCAGTAGATGCATGGGCTTATATAAGGGCGGGGGGGCTCCAACCCCTCCCCCCGAAATTTCGAGTTGGTGGTAAAAATGTGCCATAAAAATAAATTAAATAAGATCACTTAGATCATAAAAAATATTTTATTTTAGGTGTAATAGCGTTTTAGTTGCCTAAAACTATTCCAAGTTCTAAATTGTTAGTATTCCATATCCCCCGAAAATGGTATGTAATAACAGACCTCCTCAAGAAGAAGGCATGAATTTCATGCCGAAACGTCGGCAAAAGTAAAACGACTTTAATATACTATTAATACTATAATTAATATACTATATTATATTAATATACTATTATATTATATAAAATATTCGCTCGAAGTTAATCACGATCTCCCTTTAGCTTGTATATAGCGTTGTTCACGAATTTACAATGCAAATCATTTATGAATAATAGGAACGGAAAGGGTACAAAATGGCATCCTTCAGGGACTTGGAATGTACAAGTGACTTAATATCAGTAGGGAATGATTCTTTCGTGATGGAACATTTTCGCTTTATATGTTTTGCTTCTTTGGGCAAAGAGGAACGTAGAATAGAATTTGTTATTATTGTTGTGTATGTTTAACGGCGTATCAACATTAGGGCTATAAACGCCGGGCTATCTACAGGTTGCCACCCTTTTCTATAATGCCAACAGCACGTGGTCGGTCACCCATTCAGGTACTGGCCACGCCCGACGTTGCTTAACTTCGGAATTTGTTATTGACATTAAGAGTTTCTAACTAAAAATTCATTGTATTATTAAAAAAAAAAACAAAAAAAAACTAAAAATGCATTATTCAAAAAATATTTTTAAATGTAAATCATTCTGCATTTTTATTACTTTTACAAATAAGTAATTTAAACATATCATTAGAAAAAATATTATTAGCACTTTCCTCCGAAGGAAAGTAGCTATTGAGGTTGGACTCATGACGGAATTTTTGAAAAATTTCTTCAAATCTTTATCGATCCTACCTAGTAGACACCGAAAATGACCCCCGTTAAAATTTATATATATCTATATATCTATATATATATATATATATGCATATATATATATATATGTGTCTGTTAACACGATAGCGGCCAGAGTTTTTGTTTTTTCGTCACGAAACTTGGTATATAGCATTCAATTAGCAAACGATTGAACGAGTTCGTTAACCACCAAAGTCGGTCCACCGGAAGGGGGGGGTTTACCCCGAACCCAAAACACTTATTTGACTATGTCAGCCGTAATATTTGTTATATTTCAACGAAACTTGATATTCGTAGTGTTAATATAGAGAGAAAAGTGAGATATAAAAATGAACTAAATCGGGTTATTAGAAGGGGGGGTTTACTCCGGACCCACATTACCAATTCGCCACTACCAGCCGTGATTTTTGGTATATTTCGACGAAACTCGGTATTCGTAGTGCTAATCCACAGGTAAATATGTGTTGTAAAAATAAACGAAATCGGTTCATTAGGAGGGGGGGTTTACTCCGGACCCACAATACCAATTCGCCACTACCAGCCGTGATTTTTGGTATATTTCGACGAAACTCGGTATTCGTAGTGGTAATCTACAGGTAAATATGTGTTGTAAAAAGAAACTAAATCGGTTCATTAGAAGGGGGGGTTTACTCCGGACCCAAATTCCTAATATACTCATACCGGTCGTAATTTCTGCTGTATTGTAACGAAACGCTGTATACGTCGTGGGTAACTCATGAGAAAGAAGTGTTGTAAAAATGAGCTGAATCGGTCAATCGGAAAGCGGGGGTTTAATTTGTAATATATTTGAATAGAAAAGCCGGCAGACGTAGGTTCACAAAGCCGCCGCAAGGAGCGCTTTCTACCACTAGAGTGACTGTATCCTGTTCCTGCGTTAGATCAAAATACGATAATATGAGGATTTTTGTATTTATTACGTAGTGTAGTAGGTACCATGTGTAAACATAACTCTGGATGCAAATTAATAATTGATCAGTTACTCATTACAAAATGAGAACTATTCACGTTTTTAGTTTATTTATGTAGGATATTTTAAGCAAATTGTTCTGGAAAGCAGTCTACACTACCCAAATTCTGAGGAAAGTGCTTAGTTATGCAGCTCCTGCGTGACGGACTTTTTGTTGGTTGGACGGCTGGAGAGAGGGTGTTTCAAATTCACCACATCATCATTTAATACTCCTTTGAATTAGATTACCTCTATTAAACAAAGAGGTTAGTACTTTAAATAAACAATTAACAAAATATAATGAATGTTTAGAAATATTACTAATTTGAAATAACTAGTATATTTTTATAACGTATTCTGAACGAATATTACTTTATTTATAAATTATTTATTTTTTCGTGATTTTCTTTATTTCGGCTTTAATTCCCTTTCTAAACGTTTTTCCCTAGAGAAATTTTCTTTTATTCTGGTTTTAGTTTGTTATCTTGCATTATTATAAAGAATAGTTAGTTGGATTTAGTGCCATGTGTAATATTGAACTTTAATTTTGTTAATATAATATTTGATGCTTATCATTTTTCTAGCCTATTGAAGTGGCTTATGTGTCCTGTTGACTACGTACTTACAGGGAGGTTTTGAAAAGTATGGCCGCCATTACTCTATTAAGAGCATGTCGGTCTTAAGTTAAGAGTTCATTAGGTCTGTGTGATGGTTAACACCTTTTTTCTATTGAACCAGTTAAAAGAAAGACAACTAGAAAGATGAGTGTTGATGCTTACGGTCCAAGTTCGCAGACTTTAACGTTCTTAGACCCAGAAGAAAATGACCTTATCGGTGCTGACACACAAGGCTCCCAGTATGATTTCACTGATTTTACAATACCCTCACAGAGCCAGACTCAAGCATCACAATTGGATGGCCCTACAACTCAAATACAGGTAATGTTCAATATGCGTTGCTAAAAGTAGTTTATTTTATTGTACAGACGATCCATGTTGGCATTATTTACTGATACTGATACAAGTTCGTAAGGGCTTATAATAAACATGCCGCCTTATTAAGCTGTAAGATTAAATTCCATAATTTTTTATTTTAAAGTTCATCGATGCATATTCAGTGTTTACATATTTTTTAATGTTAACCTTATCAGCATCACAAGGTTTGTAATGTTAATTAGTAGCACTGGCTTTTGTTTTCAGATTTTACTCTAGTAACCAATCAGTCTTATTACATTTATTACAATTTGATGCTCCATAACATAAGTTATGTTCTTAATTTATAATATTTATGTGATTAATTTTGTGTGATAATGTTGAAATTGATTAGTACATTTATTTGTGTTTTGCCATTTCATTGAATAACTTTCCATTCCTATAACTATTAATTTGAAATCTATGAAATTTGTTATTAAGTTGACATTTAATTTATGACGCATATGAATATTAAAATTTGCCTATTAGCAAATTTCAATATCGCAGAATGGATCTATATGTTGTAAGTTTTTTTTTTATTATCAGCCAGGAGTTCATGTTAGTTAAAAGATTTGTTTCGTAATCTAATATTACATTATATTATGCAACATATATTTAACCTTATTCCAAACAAATTATTTGCTCGTATTATCACAGCATTGTTTAAGCTCATTTGTTATCTAGGTTAATGGAAAATTAAACATTGATTTGGATGGAGTGTCTGCGGCCACACAAAAACTTGGAGAATTACAGTTTGAAGAGGAGGAAGAGGATTCCTACTACAATAAGGTTAGTCCTAGTTTTGAGAGAGTTATTAATAATTATTTTATAAAGGGTTTACATAATTTTAAACCAATCTTGTACTAAGTAAACACACAATGTACTAAGTAAACACACAATTTAACTGTCTCAATGCAGACTAATGATTTTTGTGTTAAAATTCTCAGTTTTATTATTGCGTATTTTTAATTATACATGATCTACTTAAGAAATGTTAAGTTATTCATTCATTTAATTGATGTTACATTAAGTCCTTGAACTAGATATTTTATGAATGAAATACAGCAGCTTCAGAATCCTCCTATTAAATAACATATAAGTTAAGAATAATATTGATTATGGAGAAAGAAAGTGTAGTTGCTCTTGCAGGAGATCATGTTGCTTTGGCTGCTGTCATAGAGATATAAACAATAAAAGGGACATTTAATAGTGAGTTCAGGGATTGTCACCCAAAATTACTCCTCAATCTGATCATATTTTTCTTACGTGTCTCCAAACGTTTACTGTGTCGAAGTGCTTGTATGTACGAAGGTGTTAGATCCTATTGTTGTAGTCTGTGTTCTTATGCGAAAGAACATGACATTAATTCCTAATAATCTAGAATTTAGTTGCTGCCATAAACCACCTGTTGTCAGGCATGATTGTCAACCAACTGGCTATACCTCGCTCTCACCCTTCTGAAAACACCTCATTCCTCTCAGGAAAACTTATAAAACTTGATTGTTTATATAAATAAAAAAATATTTGATTTGACAGTTGAGCTATTACACTGTCAAATTTATTTTATAAAAGAACAATGATTATGCATTACCAGTCTTAGGGAAGTATAAAACTAAAATAATCAGTGACTGTCTCTTTAACACGTCGTGCCATATGCGTCAGAGAGACGTGTTCTGCGGACTGGCTTCTTGGCATATGCGTCAGCAGATTATACTTAGGTAATTGGTATGGAATATTGACTTTTTCATTGCTGATGTAATTTTATAATCAACAACTCAATGATTTGCAAACCAAACTATACATGAGGAAGATTTTTCGATTCAGCTCCTGGTAAAACATAAAATTTACAAAAAATAATCCATTTAGATTTTATTTGTTCTCTGATCTATGTTATCATATTAAGAGAATGATATTTGGTTCTGTGGTTGTTTAGGGATGGTTTATTCTGTTATTTTAATAAACTGGTTTTTATTTTTCAGGAACTTCCATTCTATGCTTGCAAGTATTGTGGAATCCATGATCCGAGCTGTGTAGTGATGTGCAACATTTGTAAGAAATGGTTTTGTAATGGAAGAGGGAATACGTCAGGATCGCACATAATTAATCATCTTGTTCGAGCTAAGCACAAGGTAAGTTTTTTTATTTATTTAAATGTTAATGTCTACTTATACATAACACAGATTTTTGGAAGTGTTCTCCTTTTCTTCCCGGGATACGGCTGATGCATTTTCATTTTTAGAAAAAAAAAGACACCACTCCTAATGGGAATTGAACCCGAGACCCTTGGCCTAGAAAGTGTAAACACAATGGCCATTGGGCGAAAAATACCTACCCCTCCCACAAAGTATCTACGAATGTAGGTGTTACTTGAGGCAAAGCCATGCTGATATTTACGTATAGCTTCACCACATCTAGGTCAGAGATCTGGGTTATCAGCGCAGGCACATAACTCACTAGAATTTTAGACAATAAGGCCGTTATGAGTTGGATCGACTAGAGTTTCAGTAAAACCTTATTGTTTATTCCTTGTGTTGTCTGTACATTTGTGAAAATCAGTAGTGTTTTTAAGATTTAAAAGTAAAGTATAACCCTTACAAAGTGGTAATGCACTGAGCTCTATGTAGAGGGTGTTACCAAGGCAAAATGAATTACGCATGATCCACACAACTCCAGTGTATTCAGTTCAAGTTATTGATTTGCATAAAGTCTTGTATCTTATCAGTCCTGTAAATGGCCCTGGAGGGGTTAGATACTATAGAGGTATCTGATTCTTGACCATACAGCGTACCAAGGAGATAGTGTGGTGAGTGCTATGCTCTGGCTGACTGAGTTTTCCCTTTCCAGATCCCATTATTAAATTAATTAAAGGCTGGGTGGGACTAGGGACGATCCGAGACCCCGAATCCAACCCTTGAACGACGACACTAGAAGATAAAAAATCTTTAGTTTGTTTTGAACCTAGGTCCTCCAGAACATTGTGTTCTGCCACTGACCTAACTTCACTTTTTGTGACATATACTGTGGTTAAATAAATTTAAATCCTAGTAAGGATATCTACTCTTTACTTTGTATGACAATTATGTTTTCTGGCTTGAGATAAATATGACACTATGTCATTTTGTTGAAACATCAGCTCCATTAGATGAATTAACTTGCCGATCTGGGCTGAAATCCGTGCAAATGTATTTCTCTAAAAAATTGGAAATCAAAATATTAATGTATATAAAGTAATTGTTTGTAATCTATTGTATTATAGGAAGTGACTCTGCATAAGGATGGACCTTTGGGTGAAACAATTCTCGAATGTTATTCCTGTGGAGTGAGGAATGTTTTCGTTTTGGGCTTCATCCCAGCCAAAGCAGATTCTGTTGTAGTACTTCTTTGCAGGCAGCCATGTGCAGCTCAAAATTCTCTCAAGGATATGAATTGGTTAGTCAATTTCAATATTTTATGGATTCAAGAATTTATTTTCGATTTCAGGGTGGATGAAATAAATACAATAATCCAGGATGTCTACTGCACGAAAAAGCCACAAAAGTCATGAAAATGTCACAAAACTGAAAATATGGCACAAAAGTCATTAATTGTGAAACCATGTCACGAAATTTGAGTTTCACTGGAGTTGACATAATACCGGGACTTGTGTGCATCCGTAATTGTCACCATATTTCTATCTGCCACCCCTTCCTCTGTTAGATTCCTTTGTTGTAGCATTTACACATAAATTGTCTGTTATTTACATACATTTGCATTTTTCTTTATTCATATTCAGAGTTTTTCATGCAGACTTAAATATTGAGATTGTGCACACTTTAATTTACTAAATTATGTACATTGATAATTTATATTTAGGTAGTAATGTTTTTAGAAATTTTGCATTCTGCTATCATCATTTAATATTTATTAGGCTGCTAATTCTGTAGAAATTTTAAAATTTTTAGTATCATTGATTCTTTGCTTTTAAAATTAACATAAACTGTCCTCTTTGACATATGATTTACATTTTATGCTGTTTTATTAATTGTTTTAAATGTTTGTTAAGTTGTAAGTTTATAGATATTCTGTTAATCCGTGTAAGGTTTTCCAAATTATTTTAACCTAAACGTTAAGGCTTTTTCTTTTTAATGGGCATGAAATTGGCTTTCACAAAAGTAGGAGACACCCTGTAATCTCAATCTTCTGGTAAATTAATAATTATTCTTGAGTGAAGAATTTTACAATTTTGAGCTAATAGAAGTATAAATATTTTCCTAAAAAAGTCAAGAGCTCTACATTTGAAATGTTTGTTCTTATTGAATATTGTACATTATAATACCTAGTCATTTCACTGATTACATTTTTTTTTTTTTTTTTTTTTTTTTTTTTTTTTTTTTTTTTTTTTTTTTTTTAATGAAGGGCTGGATGTAAATTCTTTCTTTTAGCACTTTCCTCCGAAGGAAAGTAGCTATTGAGGTTGCACTCATGACGGAATTTTTGAAAAATTTCTTCAAATCTCCATCGATCCTACCTAGTAGACACCGAAAATGGCCCCCGTTAAAATGTATATATATATATATATATATATATGTCTGTTAACACGATAGCGGCCAGAGTTTTTGTTTTTTCTTCACGAAACGTGGTATATAGCGTTCAATTAGCAAACGATTGAACGAGTTCGTTAACCACCAAAATCGGTCCACTGGGAGGGGGAGTTTACTCCGGATCCAAAACACTAATTTGACTATACCAGCCGTAGTTTTTGTTATATTTCAACAAAACTCGGTATTCGTTATGTTGATCTAAAAAGAGACATACTTTGTAAAAATAAACTAAATCGGTTTATTAGGAGGGGGGTTTTACTCCGGACCGACATTACCAATTTGCCACTACCAGCCGTAATTGTTGTTACATTTCAACGAAACTCGATATTCGTGGAGGTAATCAACCGAGAAAAATGGGTTGTAAAAATAAACTAAATCGGGTTATTTGGAGAGGGGGTTTACTCCGGACCTAAAGTACTAATGTACTCATACCGGTCGTAATTTCTGCTGTATTGGAACGAAACGCGGTATACGTCAAGGGCATCTCACGAGAAAGAAGTGTTATAAAAATTAAGTAAATCGGTGATTGGAAAGGAGGGTTTACTTTAAACTCTGTTTTATTAAAATTAGCAGGCCAGACGTAGGTTCCCAAATGCGCCGCGAGGAGCGCTATCTCCCACTAGGGGGACTGTATCCTGTTCCTGAGTCAGATCTATAAGACAGAAAATTAAGTTTTTGTGTATTTATTAAGTAGTACAGTGTTATGTATTAACATAACTCTGGAAGCAAATTATTTACAAAATTAATAATTGAACAGCTCTCATAAGAAATGTAAATGAGCAGAACTATTCACGTTTTTATTTTATTTATATAGGTTCTTTACAGCAAATTATTCAGTAATGTAGTCTACACTACAAAAATTCTGAGGAAAGTGCATAGTTATGCAGCTCCTGTGTGACAAACTTTTTGTTTTACTCAAATTATAAAAGAACGATGTAAAAATTACCCTGTTTTATTATGTTTTCCTGTGACTGTGTTAGCACGATTGTCCGCCGAAATCTTCTATTTTATCCCTCTGTTACCGGATTCACTACTGCCAAGAATGCATGTGGTATATTATAATGACTACTGATGCTTTCCCTGATATAACCTAGATTTTGGCTAACACATATTATCTGATGCTATATCTAATAATAAATATCTAAAATTAGAGCTATTATGGCATATTTTTCATAAAAGTTAAATTTTGCCTCTTATTGGAATATGTTTTAATCTCACTCTGTCACTAGTTCGTCATTTGGCAAACATTGAGATACCTTGACAGTATTTGCTCGACATGGCCTTAGAGGCTTAATGGACTGCCTCCCCCCATTTATAGTAATCTAAAACTGCTTACTATGAAAATTATTTTGAAATTACAGGGATCAAGAACAGTGGAAGCCATTGATATCGGACCGTTGCTTCCTTTCTTGGTTGGTGAAGGTTCCAGCCGAACAAGACCAGCTTCGAGCGAGACAAGTAAACGCAACACAGATTGCAAAGATGGAGGAATTATGGCGAGATAATGCTGAAGCAACGTTCTCAGATTTAGAGAAGCCTGGAGTTGATGAAGAACCACAGCAAGTTCTTTTGAGGTATGCTTCAAGTTGTTAAAGAAATATATATTTTAATCATTTCAAACTGGTATTCCATTATGTTTTTACTGGGTTGAAATTCATCTGGATAGAAAATGTATTACAGAAATTGTGACATAAAAGCTGTTTCCTTGATGTATTTTCCTTGAGTTAATTGTATCACAGGCGAATAGTTTTTGAATATTCCTAATTGAAGAACCTATTGTATTTGGCAGAAAATAAGCAGAACTAGTTTTCACAGTTCATATTGAAAGCAATAGCAAAAAGTAGAATTAATTCTAAACTTTGCATGGGTTTTCTGGCTGATATCTTTAGGTTGGATATCCTATAATTTTATTTTAAACTGATGTATTGTAATGATATATTACATTCTTGAAAATATTTTTAAATTCAAATAACCATCGATATTTTGAAAAGCCCGCGCAAATCACAAACCATATGTACAAATAACATTATATTATATACGATCAAAATTAATAATATTTTTGGACAATACTGATGTACAATATATCCATATTAAATGTACATTCAGATAACAATAAATTAATTATTTTGTATGGCAAAAAACAATTGTTATCTTTATATACAATCCGGCAAACTGCGGAAGTTGGAAAGAGGGAAGCCAAAGTTTCTCTCTCGAATGGCGTCTTTCTATTCTCAGCGTTGGTGGAAGGCGGACCTCTCCTCCAAGGAATACCAAGTGAATTGAGTTTTTGATGAAAGCAGATTGAGTTAGAGGTAAGAATTGTTTTTTTTTGTGGTTGATTACTTTATTATTATTTGTTGTGTAATTTAATATTGTGTGTATCTCAGAATTGTCTGAAGATAAATGTAATACCGTTCATTCACTCGGAACTTTGTCCCTGAGATTAAGTTAAATTAACATAATAAAACTAATTAAAATTTCCTTATTTCTTATTGTAAAAAATAATCATAACATTTAATGGCGCCCAACGTGGGGCCGAGTGAATTAAAATTAAAAGCGGTAAATAAATATTGAAAATAAAACTTAAAAGTAATTTTTTTTTTTTTTTTTTAAATAAAAATGTCTGACGTAAATATTGAACAATTTCAAAATAACGGTGAAGAAAATAATGTAGAATCACCGGAATACGTATTTTTTACGCCAGGAGAAATAAATATTATAGTCGAAACACGTGAAAACGAATTGCAGGAGGATGATGCAATAGCATTCAGAGAATCGACGGCGGGTTCCTTAGGAACAGAAAGTCTATCCAATGACCGTACTCCGGAAAGGGATAATGAGATGCATCCGTGGCACGTGGATCAACTCATGAGATTTTTAACAGACAAGTTCCAAGAGTTTAATGCTAAGAGTGATAAAAATTATGCAGAACTAAGTAAAAACCATAAAATATTAGAAAGTAAAATAGACGCGAATAGAATGGAACAAAATAAAAAATTGGACGATTTATGTAATACTTTAAATAATATGGGTAAAAATCGGAATGAAGAGACGATGGAGTTGGAAAAATCGAATGATGACTTTTTTAATAAAAATAATATAAGTGGTGAAGAGGTTATTGAGGTTAATGAAAATAATAACGAAAATTTAATTAAAAATACCGAAAATGACGATACACAATTCAATAAGGACGATTCAAGTGAATTAATAAAAGATAATTTCAATTATGATTGTAGTATTATTGATCAAAAATGTGAAGAAAATAAAATATTTGTTGAAACTAAAGATGAAAGTGAGTATGTTTGTTTAGTGAATGAAGATGATAAAATTAAAGAAATATTATTGAGTAATTTGAATAATAATAATGAAAAAATAAATCAAATAATTAAAAATAATATAACTAATGATAATTTAAAAAATAAAATAAGTACAGACGTTATGGATGAGAATTTGGGACAAAATAATATTAAAAAATTAGTTGATGATCATATAATTAGTTTAAAAATAATGAGTTATAATAATAATAATGGTAATAATCAAAATAATATAATGAATAAAAATGTTAACATAAATAATCATCTGAAAAATATGGACACCAAATTTGGTAATAAAGTAAAAATACTTTTTGAGTATCAATATCAAAATGGGATTGAAAAAATTGCAAAATTAAATCGGCCACCACGAAAGAGAATAAAACAAATCCTTAGGAATAATTCGGACAGATGCAAAAAAGATTTTAATGATAAATAGTGGATCCAGGACAATTTTTAAATGTAGTACTAGTTTAGAATTTTTATCTGTTACAAAAATTAGTTTGGTATAAGATTTAATTGATAATAATAATAATTAAAAATTAATATAAATGTTGAAAGCACATTAGTTAGGATAAGAAAATTTTGATATTATGTAAAATTAATAAATTTAATAATAATGTTTTTTGTATATTAAAATAAACTTATTTCAATAAAGATCATTAGTTTAGCCTAAAATAAATTTGATGATTATAAAAATAATTTAAAATAAGAATATTAATAAAATACTATATTCATATAATCAAAATAATTAAAAATTATGAGACGAAGTAAGCTATCAAAATTTAAAAATAATATAATACACTTGCTATTATTCTGAACTCTATATTCCGAAACTCCAAATTAAAAAAGTCAATTTTAAATTTATTTTTTATACCGGACTAAAAACATTTTTTTTTAAATTTTTTTTTTTAGACAGGAGTGCAAATGTAATGATATATTACATTCTTGAAAATATTTTTAAATTCAAATAACCATCGATATTTTGAAAAGCCCGCGCAAATCACAAACCATATGTACAAATAACATTATATTATATACGATCAAAATTAATAATATTTTTGGACAATACTGATGTACAATATATCCATATTAAATGTACATTCAGATAACAATAAATTAATTATTTTGTATGGCAAAAAACAATTGTTATCTTTATATACAATCCGGCAAACTGCGGAAGTTGGAAAGAGGGAAGCCAAAGTTTCTCTCTCGAATGGCGTCTTTCTATTCTCAGCGTTGGTGGAAGGCGGACCTCTCCTCCAAGGAATACCAAGTGAATTGAGTTTTTGATGAAAGCAGATTGAGTTAGAGGTAAGAATTGTTTTTTTTTGTGGTTGATTACTTTATTATTATTTGTTGTGTAATTTAATATTGTGTGTATCTCAGAATTGTCTGAAGATAAATGTAATACCGTTCATTCACTCGGAACTTTGTCCCTGAGATTAAGTTAAATTAACATAATAAAACTAATTAAAATTTCCTTATTTCTTATTGTAAAAAATAATCATAACAGTATATACATAAAGAAACTTATTTTGTGTAAATTAATGTAAATTATTCGGATAAAAAAAGATCGGTGTAAAACAATAGTCATACATTTTTGTTGGCATTCTTGGGCACGATATGTATTAATCCTTTAAAGTGTGGTTGACTGCTATACAAATGCCAGGAAGGCTGTGCCCTGGGTGAGGATGGCTTCTCCTCAAGCTGGAGAGAGCCGCTGATGCAATTGATTTGTCCAGCAGACCGTTACGATTTTTAGTGTAGAAAGCTGGTGACTTCTGGACGAGTTTTTATCTTGTCAACCCTTTTTTCCCCCGAGCTGTACTTTACCTGTTCTTGGTTCTATCTAGGAAATTGTACGGGAACTAACAGTTCCCTGTTTCACCACTAGACTTTATTAAGGTGTTATTTTTACTTCATCTAGCTGGGAGACTAGCTCCGCCTATCTCCCGGGCTGTACTTTGACTTACCGCTCGCTAAAAAATGATTTAATTAAACATACTGTTTAAAAAATTGTATAGTTTGAAACAGTGGTTGAACTCATGTAAATTTTTAAATGGCATAAATAAATATGATGAAAATATAAATATGATACTCAGAAAAGAATACCGCACCCAGATCAAGTATTGAATTGCAGTTCACTACACACAAGGATCGTAGGCCAGGTCAACTCGTAGCTCTAAGGTTTAAACATTACTCCTAACTTCTATTAAGATATTTGTTATTTTTAATAATTAATTAATCATTTCTAGATACATTATTTCTTTTTATGTGTCTTATTTCTTTAGATATGAAGATGGCTATCAGTATCAGAACATCTTTGGTCCTTTGGTAAAATTAGAAGCTGATTATGACAAACGATTGAAGGAATCCCAAACCCAAGACAACGTTGATGTAAGATGGGATGTTGGGCTGAATAAAAAAATAATAGCTTACTTCACATTAGCTAAATCAGATGGAGGTAGGTAACAGTGTGGCATTCATTATCCATTTCTTGTATTTATAAAATGTTCACTATTTGTTTGGTCAATATTATGATACTATTTTATTTTTAGGGCATATTTATCTAATCTAAGATTGATAAATTTTGGTTCCATTTAAAGTTAAGGAAGTACTAGAAAAAAATATTTCATTATCAGGCATGAAAAGTTTTGGGATTTTCGTGTTTTCTAAAATATCTCAAAAACGGTCGGGAAATCATGGTAAGTGGCATGTGACCGTTTGAAAGCTTACTAAATTCCCTACAAAAAAGGGTTAGATGTAATTTTCAATGGGGCGATGTCAATCCGAGAAATAACCTCAAAAATGTTAGTTTTGTTCAACGGGGTTTTGTAACTGTTTACCTACTGTTTTAATTTATTTTTTCTTAAATTGTATTTAATAGTAAGATTAGTATTTTAATAGCTAGTAGCCTAATAGTTGATGCGCCGTTAAAAACGAAAAAAAAATAAAAAAAAAGTATTTTAATAAAATAAGGTATGAAAATGAGAAACGTATTGGTTATAGCATTTTCCATGGCGAACGTTGAGAAGGTGGAGGGAGTCATTACTGCTTAGAATACTATCAATTTCCTATTGTGGTGCCTTAAATCTTCCTTTTCTTTAGGTGTCTTTTTATATTTTTCATGAAAGATCATAACCTACCAATAACTGCTTTTACTCCTTTGCTAATGACACTAGGAATATGAAAGGAAGCCCGCTAAGAAGACACAGTTCCTGCGAGTCGGGCTTTTATAAACTGATTTGAGCCAATGGCATTAAAAATTAATCCCTGTTTGAGTCTACCTTATTTTAATTCTCAAGATCTCTGTTTTATTAAAAAGTCTTATGATCTGTAAATTATCCATTTTTGACTTGTTTTCTTTGTAAGTGATAAAACTAATATAGTTATAATGCCCATTGAATGTAATAAGATAATCCAAAATTCATTTCAAGTGTTTCATTTGTAAACATGGAGGGTATGGCAAGTGCCTGCATATCACAGGCCCTTCAGACTACTCTTCTTTTCGTACTGAATGAAGAAGAAATGGATCTTCTTGGAGCTAACACTTTTATGTAGAGCAGTGTTTTTTATCATTCCAAAGATATGGCAGAGGAAGTGGAAACGAAAAGTTAGCCAAATTCAGAAAGATTACTTTTCATTCCTTGGTTTTATATATTTGTGTATGAAAAACTTCTAATTCATTGCCTCAACCACATATTAGCCTTTAGGTTGTGTAATACCCTTACGACAAGATGGTAGGGTGGTGCGGGATAGCCTAGCGCCTGGAGCGCCCCGTGTGCTGAATACTCATTACAAGATGTTTCGTCAGAAGATAATTCTCTTGTAATTTGCATTCCTCTAGTTCCAGATCTTTTTCCATAAGAAACATTTTGGGATACATCATCAGAATCCTCATTGTCATCCGAAGAAAACTCCCGCTTCACTTTTGTTCACACCCATCAAAAGTTCTAATAATTCTTGTTCAGAATAAATTTTCTTAGAAATATTCACACACACAATTGTTCATTTCAAAAGCATAAAATATGCTACAGAAATATGCAGGGCAAGTTCCAGGTAAAGAGGAACAACGGCTTTTGGCAGTAAAAAAAGGAAGGGAGCAGGTATACGTACAGGTAGGCTGAGTAGTAGGAAGCTAAAATGACAAAAGTGAAGTCCTATGGCCCCTATCGGCTTCTAAAAACAGCCTACAGATGACAATTGTGCAAGGACTGATATAATATCTCGTAGCAGGCAAGCTCAAAACAGGCCGAACTGATATATCAGTCCGTAGCATTCGGGGTACTGCTCCCTTCAGACTGAAATATCAGTCCGTAGCACTCCTGGCACTGCAACCACTGGACTGATATATCAGTCCGTAGCAGCTTAAGGGTTAAGAATAAACACATTAATTTACTTCATTGTTCTGGTTTCTTTTAGGGTCAATGTTTTACTTTTTCATTTTTATTTTAGATATGAAACTAATGCATGGCGATGAACTGCGATTGAGATATTTAGGAGAGCTTCATAAAGCATGGTCTGGTGTTGGTCATGTTATCAAGATCCCTGATAACTATGGCGAGGAAGTGGGTATAGAGCTGAAACAATCTTCAGGCGCTCCAACTGAATGCACCTCAAATTTTGTTGTGGATTTCATTTGGAAAAGTACTAGTTTTGACAGGTATATTCTACTTTTTAGGTCTATCTTTTCTTGTTCTCATAGTAATAATGGAATGAGGTGAACTATTTAACTATTACTTAAGCAATTTATTTTCTAAATCAAAGTGCTTGATGGCCATGGATTAATGATGGGCAATTCTCGAATAAGAATCCATCTTTTGAATCGATTCGAATCGAATTGAAAATATCGATCCACTATAAAGATTGGCTAGTTCAGATCGATCTAGGCTCAGAAGAACGATCTACGATATGGATTGATTTCATGACTACTTACAATTACCTACAAAATTCCCATAACTACTATGAATCGACGAATAATGGGAAAAATATATCTGTAACCTAAAAAAGAAAAATGTAAAATTATTTTTCATCAAAAAGAATATATAATTAAACTATTACGGATGCATCATGTTAAAATATATGGGTTTTATTACATATATAGGTTTATCAAATGAGAAACGATTATAAAATAATAATAATGATAGAGAAAAATGGTTGTACCTAAGAAAACAGTTTGAAACCTTATTTTTATTATAATACCTCCTTCCCTCTATTTGGAGAAGCGGAAGGTATTGGGGTCGTTGTATAATGTTATTGATGTATTAGAAATCTGTTACTGAACATAGCACACTGTTCTGTAAATTTCTTCTTCAATTAAATAATAGAAATAAGATTGATTAACAAGAGATGAGATTAAGTATTTGAGGGGGAAAAAAACAAAAAAAAAAACTTTATTTTACTGTAATCTAGATAGACTGATTCTTGGAGATCGATTCTTTAAAAAAATCGGCCATTCGAGATCGATTCTTTGAAAAGATCGGCCCTTGGAGACCAATTAAAAAATCTATATATCAAGTTAAAAAGTTTGATCTTTTAAAAGATAGATTCAGATCGCTCATCTCTACCATGAGTGTATTGATTTCAGCTTTCTGATCGCAAGGCAGTCTAGAACAAATGTCACATTGACTTTAAACATTGAAGCTACGACAATACTTAGGGGGAATTTGGTGAAAAAATAAAGAGTTTTGGCTATGGGGTACAAAATTTATGGAGTTCTTATATTTGTTTCCTTTCAAGTACCAGTTTCAGTCAAAACTAATTGTAATTATAGATAGAAATGATTGTAACTGAGACAGTATCTTAAAAAACAACATTAGAAAGTAATTTCATTAAGTGAAAAGTGCCTGTTCTTAAAAGGTCTAAATGCCAATTTTGATTTGAGAACTTGTGTTGGAATACATTTTTTTGTTAAGCCTGAGTTTATTAAAGTAAAATAAAAAAATTTTTAGGATGCAGTATGCCTTGAGAAAATTTGCTGTTGATGACGTCTCAGTTTCTGCTTATATTTATCACCGACTTCTGGGCCATGATGTAGATGATATGCTCTTTAGGGTGCATCTTCCCAAGCATTTCTCAGCACCTAATTTACCTGACCTCAATCGTTCTCAGGTAACTTTAAAGAAAATATTATATTTGATTTTTTAACAACATAAGCGTAATTGCAGTTTAACAGATACTGCAATTGTGCCCTATAAAACTTCTTCCTATCTTGTTTTTATTCTACTATCTTTATTTGAAGTTCAATCAATCTCATAATTAATTTAATCAACTTTTGAAATTGATTTTTATCGAAATTTATGTTTATCCTTGATTACTTCTTTTAGCGCGGTTCCTCCCTCCCCGATAGGGAGGAACCCCGCTTATAAGGTTGATACAATGAAACAATCCGGAAGTGCAGACTAGAAAATTTCGCGTTTCAGAACCCCTAGAGACCGAAAATAACGGTGGTTAAAATTTGTATATATATATATATATATATATATATATATATATATATATATATATATATATACAGGGTGTCCCGTAAATGTCTAGTCATATTGTGGGAGGTGATAGAGAACCCTTAGAGGAACAAAAAATGTTATGTGACGATTTTCCGAATTCTCAAGCATAAGGGAGAAAACGTCATTTTATTGTTTTTTCGAAACAACCGTGGTTTTTAGAAGAATAATCTTCATACCTCCATCCCAGGTGGTTCTACTAGAAAGGAAGTGAAACCAATCAAAAGCTGAGTAAATTTACTATAAGACTAGATGGAAGTAAACATAAAAAGCAATGAATTGAAGTATGTCTATCTTATCAAAAGAAAGCTATTCTAAGTTTCCTGACTTTTTCTTGATATTTCTTTTCAGCGTTACTCTTCAATGGGCCGGATCTGAGATTTCCGGGTTTCAGGAAAACTTCCTCATTTAACCAGCTTTCCATTCATGTATCACAACCCTGTGTTGCTAAGTGTGTGGACGATTTAGGAACAAAAGTTTTAATAAAAACATGGATCTGTGAAAAGAAAATTCAGTTTTTTTTCTCAGTTTATTCAAAAAGCTAAATGAAATATTCATTTTTATAATTATTTACTTATATATTAATTAAAATTTTACTTAAATAAATAATGAAAATTACCAGGAAAACAAAAAAAAATCCAAAAACGGTAAATTAGAAAAATACACATTTATTTTGAATTTATTAATTACAGTAACTAATACTGGGTCCAGGAGGAGGCCATTAATGAACTCCAACCACACGTTAACCTTAAAAATCATTATTTTTACCTAGATAACGCATTTGAACACATTTTTACAGAACTATCTACATCTTATTTATTAGGAATAGGATTTTTGATTACCACAACAAACACACATGGGTTCACAAGAACCCACGGCAGTTCACAAGCGTGGTCATCTGTATCAATTCAAGGTAAAACATTAGTTTTCTAATTATAAATACGTGTAAAAATGTGTTCAAATGCGTTATCTAGGTAAAAATGATAATTTTTGAGGCTAATGTATGATTGGGGTTCATTAATGGCCACCTCCTGGACCCGGTATTAGTTACTGTAATTAATAAATTCAAAATAAATGTGTATTTTATTTATTTACCGTTTTAGGATTTTTTTTTTATTTTCCTGGGATTTTTTTATATTTATTTAAGAAAATATTTACTTTATATTTAAGTAAATATTTATAAAAATAAATATTTCTGTAACCTTTTTGAATAAACTGAGAAAAAAACTGAATTTTCTTTTCACAGATTCATGTTTTTATTAAAACGTTTGTTCCTAAATCGTCCACACACTTAGTAACACAGGGTTATGATACATGAATGGAAAGCTGGTTAAATGAAGAAGTTTTCCTGAAACCCAGAAATCTCAGATCTTGCCCATTGAAGAGTAACGATGGAAAGAAATATCAAGAAAAAGTCAGGAAACTTAGAATAGCTTTCTTTTGATAAGATAGACATACTTAAATTCATTGATTTTTATGTTTACTTCCAACTAGTCTTATATTAAATTTACTCAGCTTTTGATTGGTTTCACTTCCTTTCTAGTAGAACCACCTGGGACGGAGCTACAAAGATTATTCTTCTAAAAACCACGTTTGTCTCATAAAAACAATAAAATGACGTTTTCTCCCTTATGTTTGAGAATTCGGACAATTACCTCCCACAATATGACTAGACATTTACGGGACACCCTGTATATATGTATGTATTTATTTATTTATATATATATTTGTCTGTTCGCGGATTTCTGGCCTCCCTAATGGTCCGATTTTGATGAAATTTGGTACAAAAATCTGTTGCCCGATTTGAAAGGTCAAGTTCGTTAACCAGCAAAATCCGCCCACTGGAAGATGGCGTTTGGGGCGAAATTCGCGCAAAAATAATCGTAACGCTTACGTTTTTGAGTTCATAAGCTTGTAAGTACTCGTTTTATAGGCTTCTTTGGCTAGGAAAACGAATGAAACCATTTTCAAGGCGATAGCTTTAACCGTTTTTGAGAAAATTGGAAAAATAGTTTTTGAATACCGTTTTTGGTTTGGGTACTTAGAATCATTGGATTCAGTTGAAACATTTTCTGCATGTTCTACTTTCATTAAAACTAATATGTTGAAATTTTGGTTACGTTTGGAGTTAAGGAAGGGTTAGAATAAAATATTTTTTTAACAGACATAAAAGGTTTTGGTAACTTTGTATATTTTCCTTAATATCTCGAAAAAGGTTGAGAATCTTGGTAAACGAAAGAATACCATTAGAAAGATTACTAAATGCTCTACAAAAAAGGTTCTGATGAAAATTTTGATTAGGCGATGTCAATCGGAGAAATAAGTGCTTAAAACATTAAAGTAATTGATTTTGCTTATTCGAACTGTTCTTTTTGTCTGTTTTTATTCCTTGTTATTTTTTAATTGCTTATAGTTGGATAATGTATTTTACAATAAAAAAGATTAGGCAAAATAAGAAAAACAAGAAGAAGAAATATAGCTTGCCAAGAGAAAAAGATTCGATGACGTCTTTTGAATATTTTCAATTGCCTTTATGCTGTTGGTTTTTTTATTTTATTTTTTAATTGATTTTATCTGTAGAATTATTACTATAGTAAAAGAACACAGGAATATGTGAAAATTTTTGATATTTTCCAATTCATTGAAATGAAGTATCGGTAGAAGAGGTTTCTAGGGTCTTGGGGACCCGACCCCAGGTATAGCCATAAAACCTTTTGAACAAAGGCCGAGGAAAATATTATCTGTTTCTATTCTATGTTTTTCAAATGAGAATAGGGATATGAACAGGAACCGGGGTCTCCCGTGGTCTATAGCTAGCGCCTTGGATTCATAAGTGGGTTCGATTCCCAACCTCCGGCAGAAATTTTATCATCCCACGGCTCGCTGGTAAAATTCCTCGCTACACCCTGGATGTCGGCGCTAATGACCTAGATGTAGATGCGGCGTAAAAAAAAAAAAAAAAAAAAAAAATGAACTGGAACCGCGCTAAGATGACGCAGTTCCTGCGAGTCGGACTTTTTTTCTTCTTCAGATTGTTTTTGAAAACAATTTTCTCATATAAGCTTAAATGTTTCCTCCTCCCTCCATACATGATCAAAAATCCTTTTATGACGGCTTAATGTAATCTCGAAGTACTGACTAAAAATATTGATGTTTCTCAACCCGTGTATAAATATGTGTGTGTGAGTGCATGATAACCCTTAGCTTAACCTATTTTTTGTTATAAAAAAAAAAAAAAAAAAAAATCCTCTTTTTCGATTTATGGCTTTGGATCTAACAATAGCACAGTTCTTTTTTTTTTTTTTTTAGCCGGACCCAGGTATCCCTAATCCCTTATGACAAGGGAGCTTGTCATAAAGTGTTCATTCCCCCGACAACTAGTGGTGAGGAGACCCGGTAGCCATGAGGGTTAAGGCGTGAGCTCTCAACACTCCGTGCCAAAGGTGGTGGGTTCGATTCCCACTAGGGGCGGTGGCTTTTCTTTCGAAAAAAGAAAAGGCATCACCCCTATCCTGGCTAGAAAAGGGTGGTAACCTATAGATAACCCGTCCTAAAATTCGTAGTTAATAACAAATGGACGTTAAAATTTAAATAAATAAACTAGTGGTGAAATAAATTATAGCTAAGGGTGGCCTCAGTCGTTGTTTAATAGCCTCAAGGTCAAACTCCTGGAAAAGTCAGCCGTAGGAAGCCGGTAAACGAGAGAGGAGGGTCAGACTGCTGTACAAGTCCTTCGTTCCAGGGGCACTGCAGCTCTCAACTTGTACAGCAGTCTACAGTAAGGAAAGGGTTGTCTTATCTTCAAACAGACTTGGCTGATATTTCACTATTTCAGCTTTAAGAAAAAGACTATTTCAGCTTTCACATATCATTATGAAATATTCCAGCTGTAATTTTCTCTAATATTTTTCTTTAATTCTCTGAGGATACTAAAGTAATTAGTCTGGAAGAATTACTTATACTTATGATAAATGCTTTTTAAGATTATAATAAACAAACTTTTTTTTTCACAGGTTTATGCTGTGAAACATGCTCTTCAAAGGCCACTTTCATTGATACAAGGGCCTCCTGGTACTGGGAAAACTGTTACTTCTGCAACAATAGTGTTCCAGTTGGTTAAACAAAATGGAGGGCCAGTTCTTGTCTGTGCTCCATCCAATATTGCAGTTGATCAACTTACTGAAAAAATACACAGAACAGGATTGAAGGTATTTTGTTATAAAATATATATATATATATATATATATATATATATATATATATATATATATATATATATATATATACATACATACATATACATATACATATACATACATATTTATATACAGTAGACTCTCCACTATCCAGCCTTCTATTATCTATCACTCTCTCTAATCCTGCTGTCTCCCAGGGGAATGAGTACTGGATCTCGGAACTCACCTGAGCTAGACTACTCGAGGGTTCCTAGAAAACCAACTCTTCCTAGCTAGCCAAGCATTTGTTTTAGAGGCAGGAAATTCTGTTTTACTAAGAAATTAATTTTTCTACTAAGAAAATAAATGTTTTCTAAGGAACCTGCAGCTGGAACTCCTGATTTTAGGCAGTCTCTTTTCAAACATTAATCGCGAGTGGAGTTTTAATCTTAAAACTTGCATTCCACTCATTACTTTTAAGTAATTGTAATAATATGTACCATTTTAAATATGTAATATTAAAAATGGTACATATATTATAGCCTCAAATAATAAGGTTTTTCAAATACGTAAGTGACCGATTCTAACTGAATTCTCTAATCCAGCGTTTTCGCTAATCCGACTGTACCCCGGTCCCGGCGATGCCGGATTAGGGAGTGTAATGTATTATGATTTTATTTATATGCATACCTCAAAACCTATATAGAGGAATTTGTTTTATTTTGATTAAAGTGGTAGTTACCTATTCCATTAAAGTTTTTTTCCATAAAAAAAAGGTATGTCTTTTATATTAAGGGCAAATAACAATAAATTAAAGATTTATTTTTTTTTCCCTATTTGAACCTACGTATTAGTATTAAAAACAAATTAAATATTATTGGTTTAATTTAATAAAAAAATAATGTAAATGCCTAATGATTTTTTTTTTTTATTTATTTATTTATTTATTTGTTTGTTTTGCCTCTATCCTTTAGGATCATTGGCAGTTGTAGATCAAAGGTAAAATAAGGAATATTCGATACAAATGATAATGAACAGATTAAAATGAATGAAAATTAAATAAAATGATGCTAGAATAAGTAATAATATAAATTATAATAATGTTAACAGAATTAATAATTTATAATAATAATTATAAGGATTAACTCAAATGTAATTAAAAAAAACGGATTATAAATAATAATTATAATAATAAATAATAAACGTGTAATAATAATTTTAATGGATATTAGTTTGAAAACTAATAATAAAAATAATTAAAAGTTATAATTTTGAAAATAGGTTGGCTCTTCTTAGGATATGAAGAGTTTTTTTATGTTTTCTTCTTTGTCCGCTAGAATTTCTTCAATTGAAGATCCGATTCCCAGGGATTTTCTTTCGGTAAAGTAGTTCCTGCATAAGACTAACAGATGTTCTACCGTCAGAAGCTCCCCTACATCACAGCTGCATGAAGGTGGATGTAGGTTGAGGAAAAGGTATTCATGGCTAAGTAGGCAGTGGCCGATCCTCAACCTGCACAGAACCACTTCTTCTCTTCTTGAAGACCGTTCGCTTGTGTGCCACAGTTTCGGTATTTTCTTTATTTTTCCAAGCCCTTTCTCGTCTTTATCAAGCCAATGTTTGGTCCAGAGCCTGAGTTGTGATTCTTTTATTAGATATTTCCAGTCGGAATATATTATTTACTCCTCTATTCCATCATTGGGATTCACTGATGATGCGAGCTTATCGACTTCCTCATTCCCTTGAATGCCACTGTGCAATGGAACCCACATGAATGATATCACCTGTCTTGCCTTCTTTGCTTTCCATAGTAAGTACTTTGCAAGAGCGAATGAGACCTTCAGTTGATTCCCCTTCTTGTAATGCACTTAGGGCGCTTAATGAGTCTGATATGATCAGAGCTTTGGGTATTTGGTTTATCGAAACAAACTTTATCGCCTCATGGATAGCGACTGCTTCAGCACTGAACGAGCTGCATTCTCTTCGTAGAGCAATGACCTTTTTTGTTAAACTGGATATAAAAGCAGACCTTACTCCATTAGATGACTGGGATCCGTCAGAGTAGATTGGTTCATAGCCAAAATAGTTTCTAAGGTGCGCCAAAAACTCAGCAATTATGGTATTTGGTGGGTTCTCTTTTTTGTTTACCTGTTGCATTTTCTTGTCGATGATTATTTTCTCAGTGTCCCATGGTGGTTGTTCTATTATTTTGGTTGGCCAAAATGTGGGAAGTTCTATTTGCAGGGAGTTTAAAACTTTTTTCATCTGAGAACAAAAACTATTTTGTGCCGATAGTTGTTCATTTTTTATTGTAACACAGAGACACCGATGATTTCCTCTTGATAGAAGTTTGCCTAGGAAACTAAGTCCCAAGAAATTTCTCCTGTTGTACAGAGAAGGTTCTACACATTCCACTTGAAGGCTTTCAATCGGTGATGTTCGGAATGCTCCAGTACTTATCCTCATTTTTTTTTTAAATTCATTTATTTAAGAGCACCCACCCGCAACTACGGCAATTCGCTCTAATGAAAATCAATGTTTTCTCTGAGATAACTCTTCTCCAATTCTCTTTGTGATAATATTATTATTTCTAATTCTATACCAGGCATAGTAATTTTTTTATTCTTGATGTTGCATGATTTTCTCATCCACATAGTGTAATATTTTAAGATTATTATTAATTTAGGTGTGAGCACTTAACACTCTGTGCCAAAGGGTCGTGGGTTTGATTCCCACTAGGGATGGTGGATTTTCTTTTGTCTACAGAAAATCCCTATCCCGGCTAGAAAAGGGTGGTCACCTATAGATAACCCATCCTAAAACTCTCAGTTAACTCTATTAAATTAAACTGAGTTAAAATTTAAATAAATAAATATTAATTTTTTCCAGGTTGTAAGAGTTTGTGCTAAATCTCGAGAAGCAATCGATTCTCCAGTTTCATTCCTAGCACTTCATAATCAGATTCGTAAAATGGATTGGTTGGTATTATTCCTGATAGATATTTTTAATAATTTAAAGCATACTCTGATTGATTAAGTTAAACTGAATTAATAATCTTTCCTAAATTTAGTAATTTATTAATTTTCTTCCACAATAAAATTTATATAATCTAGTTGTTCATTTTACTGATTTATTAATTATGAAAAGAATAATAAGATATTTAAGAAGCTCCTTTATTTTTTTACGGCGCATCAACGTCTGGGTCATTAGTGCCAACGTCCAAGGAGCAGCAAGGAATTTTCTCTACCAGCCTTGAGATGAGAAAATTCCTGCCGCCAGTGGGAATCGAACCCACCATCTCCTGCATGAGAATCTAAGGGGCTAGCCACTAGACCACCGGGAGACCCCTAGCTCCTTTATTGTTAATAAAATATGTTACTTATTTATTTCAAAAAGGCAATATAATATTATCATGAATAGATGATTTGTAAGACAATTTTTTCTTGCCCTTCAATGTTTTAAAAAAAAATTCTACTATCTTATAATTTACCTTATTCTTCAATTTTTTAGTCTTTAACTCCAGAAAAACTAATTTTTTAACCCGGGATTCAAACCCTCTCTTCTGCTGCCTTCTTTTTTTTTTTTTTTTTTTTTTTTTTTTCATTCAGTCATACTTTCTACCGCCCACTATTTTTTATTTAGCGCCCCCTCCCCCAGTATTTCTTGAAGTTTCAATCGCCCCCTCAAGTAGCTTCAGTGCCCACTGGGGGTAGTACCGCCCACTCTGAGAACCTATGGTGTATACTGTCCTGTGTAATGAACATTGATATAATAACAATGTAAAGTAATTTAATTTTACTATTTCTATGTTTCAGTAACACAGAGTTACAAAAATTGCAACAGTTAAAAGATGAAACAGGTGAATTATCTTCAGTTGATGAAAAACGATACAGAATGTTGAAGAAATCTGCTGAGAAAGAATTATTAGATGCCGCTGATGTTATTTGTTGTACCTGTGTTGGAGCTGGTGACCCTCGCCTTACTCGCCTTAAATTCCATTCAATACTCATTGACGAAAGCATGCAGGCGACTGAGCCAGAGTGCATGGTTCCAGTTATACTCGGGGCCAAGCAGGTGATAATATTTGTATAATTGACTTTTTTGTATTCTCTAGCAAAGAATATAAATAATATTTTGAATTTTTACTCTTAGTTTTGTTTTTTTGCTATTATCTGTCTACAAATATAACTTTTTAGATTTTATTTGATTGCTATTTTTGTCAACACAGGGAGGCTATTAGCATATACATATTTTTTAATAAGATGGTGATATTTAGCCGTTAGATGATAAGAAGTCAAGGGATGGTTGGGATTCAGCTAAGAGAAAAAACCTCAGATCTTCAAGAAAAATCTATATTGTGCACATTTTATCTGCAGTTTGGCAGCCAAGGAGAGGGAGGAAGACCCAGATAATATTTAGGTCAACACTTAACCATGTTCACCTAAATGTTATCGTGGTCTTCCTCTCTCACCTAGGCATTTTTAGTTCCGAAGAAAGCTGCCAAAGTGCAGCCGAAATGTACGCAATATAGATTTTTCTTGAAGATGAGACGTTTTCTCACCCGAATCCCAACTATTGACTTCTTATGCATGTTTTATTTATTTTTATGTTTTGCTATTCTCTGTCACTGT
Source organism: Gonocerus acuteangulatus (assembly GCA_946811695.1). Classification (NCBI taxonomy): domain Eukaryota; kingdom Metazoa; phylum Arthropoda; class Insecta; order Hemiptera; family Coreidae; genus Gonocerus; species Gonocerus acuteangulatus. The sequence continues at coordinate 117,709,992 of OX328124.1, read as the reverse complement.
TTTAAGTTCATTTTAGTCTACCCAAATTTGCATAAACATATTTTGTTTCTTCCCTATTTTTCTGTCTTCACAGAAAGTCCATTAGCAATTTCATTTCTTGACTATTCTTTGTCTAATTCTCGGTGAACTTAACGATCTATTTGACAGATTATAGTCTGTGTTGTTTCCTTCTGGATATTGCAAGGGAAGTGAGCCTTTACTGAAAGCTAGGTTTACAATTGGAACTGTCCAAGCTCCATCTCTTTTATATTTGTTTATCTTAATAGGCTAAAATAAATAAAACCATTTAGTATTTGTTTGTGGGTGCTCAATTATTTTGTTTCATTATTCCTAACCCTTTCTGGATGGTGGGCTTTCCAGCAGCCAGCACAGGGCTGTGACTGGCTGATGGTGGGCTTCTACAGCTGCCACCTCACTCATCGTATAAGGACGGTCGCTTCTTTTCTTTTGTTCTATTTGGTTCTATAAGTTTGTAATTTTGTATAAATCTGTATTTGTTATATTTTAAAAAGAGCAAATCGCTGTTGTTGAGGAGCTCAAAAATTAAATTAAAAAAAAATAAGGGCGGTAGGCTTCTCCAGTTCTTTTAGACTATTAGAGAGATTTCTTAGTAGACATGTTTGGGACTTCTCGGAAGATGAAACATCACAGCTCCAGGAAGTAATATTGAAGATCATCATCTAGGATTTCGATGAAGGCGGTGGGCTTTTTCTGAAGCGTAAAAAATGTAATTTGCTGAGGAAGCATCGCAGTTTCCAGGGATATAAGTTTTCTTTCAGTAGTACATGGGGCGAGGTTAGCTCAGTGGTAGAGCACTCGACTAATGAACTGGAGGACCAGGTTCAAAACCCGAGCGCACACTAAAGATTTTTTTCTTCTAGTGCTGCCATTCGAGGGTTGGATTCGGGGTCCCAGATCGTCCCTAGGCTCACCCAGCCTTTAATTAATAATAGGTACCTTGGGTGCTAATGACTAGCAGTCGAAGCAGCCAAGGGGAAAATCAGGCGGCCGGAGCATAGTGTTGACCGCATTATCTCCCTAGTGTGCCGTACGGTCAAGAATCAGATACCTCTACAGTATCTGCCCCACTGGGCCCTTGTGGCCTGTTACGGGACTGATTTTTTTTTTCAGTAGTACAAAGGTGTTACGTAGAAAGGGTTCTGCGCTGATTAAAGAATTTATATATTACTAATAGGAGAACAGAAATCTAAAAAAACAAACAAAAAATAGAAGCCAATTGTCGAGCGCGCGTGGAAGGGAGCTAGGCTAGTAGCTGTCAGGAGGGACATGCAGGTTTCGGGAGGGTCCCCTCAACAGGTACCCTCTGTCATAGGACTCCCACCATCTCCATAGGGCTAATGAGGCACTGTTTACTTCTGTTGGCTTCCTAAGATATTTATCTTATAAAAGCTTAGGTAGGAGTTCACTTGGCGCAAATTCTTTTCTTTTTGGATGCTGCGATTGATAAAACCTTTGTTGTATTCTAAAGCCTCAATGTTGTAATTATCTCGAAGTATGAATGGATTTTTACCCTTGATATTCGTCCTTGAAATTCTTTTTGGATAAGTAATTTATATAGAATATTAGAGATATATTGAAGAGTTTACTAAATTACTTTAGTTTAAATCTGTACTCAGTTATCAAAATGTTTTGTCACTTTTACTAAAAAAGTTCACATACCAGAGTCTCATTTGTTAATATTTAGGGGACTGGAAAATGTCGTCTCTCCAGAGATTATGGAATCTGAAAGATTACTTCCCAGGAAAGTGGCCTAACATTTTGCTACCTGAGCACAGATTTTATGTGCTGTAACCTTTTCAGATAAACCTAGGAGTTCAATTGAGCATGCATGAATATCTTGGGAATTTCTCCCTGTACTCTCCCTTCTGTTCCGCCATTTGCAAAGCCTTTTAATAATCAAACACTTAATGTGAATCACTATAAAAACTTATTATATCTCATTTAGGACTAGGGAACGCTTTGAGAGGTTAGATAAGGGAGATAGCATTTAATATTTATCAATACGTAGCCAAAGCTAAGGCTGGAAATGTTTTAAATTTCATAGTGATTAGGTTATGACTGAGAGAATTTTTACCGCAAATTTTCTACTGGGAATATTGGCCACGCTCTTTTCCCTCTCTAACCATCTATTTGAACAGGTAACGTTATAGTCTAAATTGTTTTTACCATTAGCTTTAGCTAAGTATTGATAAACATTAAACACTATCTCCCTTGCCTGGCCTCTCAAAGGCTTCTCTAGTCCTAAACGAGACATAATCAGTTTTTATATCGAGTTTCACGTAGCGTGTTATTCATTGAAATAGTAATGCAAATGGTGGACCCATCGGGAATAATTCCTGCAGAATTTCGCACATGCGGGATTTGAACTATTCCATCAAACTGAACGGGCTATAAGTTAATAGTGTGTACATTAAATACAAAGTATTTATGTATTATTTCTAATACATTTGCTGTTGTTTCCAGTTGATATTGGTTGGAGATCACTGTCAGCTGGGGCCTGTGGTAATGTGTAAAAAAGCTTCTCGCGCTGGTCTCTCACAGTCATTGTTCGAGAGGCTTGTAGTTCTTGGGATCCGGCCATTCAGGCTCGAAGTGCAATACAGAATGCACCCAGAATTATCAAGATTTCCGTCTAATTTCTTTTATGAAGGATCTCTTCAAAATGGTGTTTGTTCAGGTATGTTATTCATATCATACTATACAAAAAGAATGAAATTCTTAATTTTTTTGTGATTTAATACTATGATTCCTTTATTTGAAATTCCTTTATTTGAAAAAATTTGAGAGGGTGATCAGATTTTGAGAAAAATCTTATTTGGGAGATTTTTAGGATATCTATAATTTAAATAAAAAAAAAAAAAAAAAAAAAAAAAAATGGTGGAGCATAAAGGTATTTTACAAGCACTGATTTTATTCATCATTGTCGGCATACAATTTAAACAAAGATAAATGATACACAGAAATTTAACAAATTATTAGAAAGTACATCAAACAATACATCTCTTTCAAACTAATAGATAATTATGACTGAGAAAATTGGAGTTTTATGTAGGAAGAATCAGAAAAAAATAGTGTTGGTGGCAGAATGATTTTAATTGGTCAAATTAAAGTCATTTCTGTCACCAACACTAATTTCTGATTCTTCCTACATTTAACTCCAATTTTCTCAGTTATCTCTAATTGTAGATTAGTTACTGAGCCCTTCAATTATTCTTGGATTCTTCATTATGATATCTATGTTTATCCATTACTACAATATGTATTTATGTGTTCTTAGACGAGAGGAAACTAGCCAAGGTGGAATTCCCATGGCCTGTCCCTGACAAACCGATGCTCTTTTATGTTACTCAAGGACAGGAGGAAATTGCAGGTTCTGGAACGTCCTATCTGAATCGAACTGAAGCTTCTAATGTTGAGAAAATGGCTACTAGATTCTTAAGAGCTGGTGTCAAGCCTGAACAGATTGGTGTGATCACTCCTTATGAAGGACAGCGAGCTTACTTGGTTTGTATTTTTTATTGCTTTGTTGTATACATTTTAGCATTTATTGCAGTTCCTCTCTCCCATTGGATGCATTATCAGGTCAAGGAACATTTCCTCAAAGAACTTGGTTAGTAGATAATTTTATTTACTCTTAGCTAAGTACTTTGAAAAACTACTGTTTATTTGCTAAAAAATGTTTTGTTGTTAAATATGCACATATATATATTTTTTTTCTTTTTATAAGGTGCATCGACTTCTGGGCCATTAGCGCCGCATAAAAAATGTTTTTATTTTCATCATCTGATATATATTTGATTATCAGGGTGTCTACTGTTGAAATTTGGCACAAAAATACTTAGCGTGTATCAAAATGTTTGTTAACCAACAGAATTCGCTTAAAAGATTGCTGCTCTTCTGGCAAAAAAATAATTTTGCAAAGATTTAATTAATAATTTTTGGTTTCTGGTATTCACAATGACTGACTTTGCCATTTTTGAAATTTTTCCACATGTTCCTCATTCATATAAACTATGTTGTATAGATTTATATAATTACAGTATAATAAGTGTCCATTAGAACTACCGGAAGTCGAGGAACTGGAAGAGTAAGTTATTTCCCCTTTCTATACATTATGGTCATTTTAATCAGCAGATGTTTAAATTTTCTTAACTGTAAAACTTGTTTATAAATTTTAGATGACAGAAAACATTACACATATGAAATGCGCCTACCTATGTGATCTAGCTCCTGTAATTCTGACTTTATTTTGTTTTCTTATTCCAGGTGCAATATATGCAGTACCAAGGAGCTCTTCACTCGAAACTCTATCAGGAAATCGAAGTAGCCAGTGTTGATGCTTTTCAAGGGAGAGAAAAGGATCTTATAATCATGTCCTGTGTTCGGTCGAACGAGCATCAAGGCATTGGCTTTCTAAATGATCCTCGTCGTCTCAATGTTGCTCTCACTCGAGCCAAGTATGGAATCATTATTGTTGGAAATCCTAAAGTTCTTTCCAAGGTACATTTATTATATTATCTAATAACACTAATAGTGACTTAACAATTTTAAAACTGGTCAAATTTATAAGTTTTTGATGCTCTTCGACTTTTAGGGATGGGGGAGTATCAAAAGAATTGATGAATCCAAGCTGTAACTCGTTAAAAGCTGGCTCACCACAATTTTTCACGAGATTGGGAAAAATTGTTGTTTTTTGGCTAGATATTGTGACGATTTCACCTGTCCGAATTTGGACTTTGGCCAGTTCATTTGATGCAGAATTTAATGTTCTTTACTCCCTATTGGAAGAGTTTTTACCCAAAATCAAGGGTTAAACAAGTTAATGAAGAAAATCTGAAAAATAATGCTAAAATTTAGCGATTTTTTGCTTGCCAAAAGTTCTTCCCCTGGCTTTTGAGGTCGAAAACTCGGTTTCAGCATATTCACACCATACCTAACGATATTATAAAAAAAAAAAAAAAAAATCTTGTGGGGAAATTATTGTTAGTTCGGGCAGTGAGGTGACCGCCTTTTAGCGCGGTTCCTCCCTCCCCGATAGGGAGGATCCCCGCTTATAAGGTTGATACAATGAAACAATCCGGAAGTGCCGACTAGAAAATTTCGCGTTTCAGAACCCCTAGAGACCGAAAATAACGGTGGTTAAAATTTGTATATAAATATATATTGTAATGATTAATTATTATAAAATGATTGCGCCACGTTGGGTCGCCATTTAATGTTAAGATTAATTTTTATAAAATGAATGAAAAAATTGTAATTACTTCAATAAGTTTTATTTTATGAATTTGACTTAATCTCAGGGATTAAAGTTCCGAGTGAATGAATGATATAATATTTATTTTCAGACAATTCTGAGATACAAACATCAATATTAAAAACAATACAAATGACAATAAAAGAATTAACAATTACAAAAATATAAATTTTACCTCTAAATTAATTTGCTTCCAATAAGGCTTCAATACACTGCGCTTCAGTAATTAATGGACTCAAGCTCCGCACGCGACCAACGCTGAGAATAGAGAGACGCTCCGTTCGAGCGGGCTGCTGGGACTCAACTGACCTCTTCTCTCTATAGCTGCTGAGAATCAACTGACGCTTTGCTAGAGGGAAAACTTTGCATCCTTGTTTCCTAACTTCCGCAGTTTTGCCGGCTTATATATAGAAAATAATAATTATATTTTTGTAATACAAATAATTAATTTATTACCATCTGAATGTACATTTAATATGGATACATTGTACACCAGTATTGTCCAAAAATATTATTAATTTAAAATGTATATAATACGATGTTATTTGTATATATGGTTTGTGATTTGCGCGGGCTTTTCAAAATATCGATGGTTATTTGAATTTAAAAATATTTTTGTGAATGTAATATATCATTACAATATATGTATATATATATATATATATATATATATATATTTATTTATATATATATTTTCATGGTCCGATTTTGATGAAATTCGGCACAAAAATCTGTCGCCCGATTTGAAAGGTCCAGTTCGTTAACCAGCAAAATCCGCCCACTGGAAGATGGCGTTTGGGGCGAAATTCGCGCAAAAAAAATCGTAACGCTTACGTTTTTGAGTTCATAAGCTTGTAAGTACTCGTTTTATAGGCTTCTTTGGCTAGGAAAACGAATGAAACCATTTTCAAGGCGATAGCTTTAACCGTTTTTGAGAAAATTGGAAAAATAGTTTTTGAATACCGTTTTTGGTTTGGGTACTTAGAATCATTGGATTCAGTTGAAACATTTTCTGCATGTTTTACTATCATTAAAACTAATATGTTGAAATTTTGGTTACGTTTGGAGTTAAGGAAGGGTTAGAATAAAATATTTTATTAACAGACATAAAAAGTTTTGGTAACTTTGTATATTTTCCTTAATATCTCGAAAAAGGTTGAGAATCTTGGTAAACAAAAGAATACCATTAGGAAGCTTACTAAATGCTCTACAAAAAAGGTTCTGATGAAAGTTTTGATTAGGCGATGTCAATCGGAGAAATAAGTGCTTAAAACATTAAAGTAATTGATTTTGCTTATTCGAACTGTTCTTTTTGTCTGTTTTTATTCCTTGTTATTTTTTAATTGCTTACAGTTGTATAATGTATTTTACAATAAAACAGATTAGGCAAAATAAGAAAAACAATTCATTGTTAGAAATATAGCTTGCCAAGAGAAAAAGATTCGATGATGTCTTTTGAATATTTTCAATTGCCTTTATGCTGTTGGTTTTTTTATTTTATTTTTTAATTGATTTTATCTGTAGAATTATTACTATAGTAAAAGAACACAGGAATATGTGAAAATTTTTGATATTTTCCAATTCATTGAAACGTATGAAATTAAGTATCGGTTGAAGAGGTTTCTAGGGTCTTGCGGACCCGACCCCAGGTATAGCCATAAAACCCTTTGAACAAAGGCCGAGGAAAATATCTGTTTCTATTCTATGCTTTTCAAATGAGAATAGGGATATGAACAGGAACCGGGGTCTCCCGTGGTCTAATGGCTTGCACCTTGGATTGATAAGCGGGAGATGGTGGGTTCGATTCCCAACCTCCGGCAGGAATTTTATCATCCCACGGCTCGCTGGTAAAATTCCTCGCTACACCCTGGATGTCGGCGCTAATGACCTACATGTAGATGCGCCGTAAAAAAAAAAAAAAAAAATGAACTGGAACCGCGCTAAGATGACGCAGTTCCTGCGAGTCAGACTTTTTTCTCCTTTTTGTAATTTCGGGCCTCACTTATTTAAAAAAGGTAAGAAGGCGGTGGGAGGGCCATGTATTCTCTAGTTGTACTCTCTCGTGACAGATCCTGCTCAAAGTTCACTCATATCACTCCTCTCTGCCTCTCAGTACAGGTCACAGCAGGTCGGCGGTCCGTTCACCTCCTTCCGAGCGCTTACCTCATTTTTTTTCCACTCGTCTACTTCAGAATTTAAGTTTTTTTTTTTTTTTTTTTTTTTTCGCATTCCCTATAATTTTTTAATTTCATGGAGTCTTTCCATACACTATTGTTTGTGCATTATGTTCACAAATGCTGTTTTTCTTTCTTTTGATTCAAAGAACGTTCTATTGGCAAAAGTACTTCTCAATTATTGCCTCTCAATTATTATTATTTCTCAATTATTATTATATCTTATACCTTACGATTGATGACATACCTCAAATCTAGGAATAATTGGATAGGGAAACAAATGCCAGGCCCTAACGTACTCTGCAATAAACTGTATGACGTAGTGCCTAGATTGGTTAAATGCATAGAAGGGACAAATAGAAATTTAACTACTGATAATTATTTTTCAAGTTATCCGTTGGCTGAATACCTCCTTAGCGAAGGTCTCACTAGGTACCATGAGAAAAAATAAATTCCTCTCAAATTCGTGACAGTAAAAAGATGTGCAGTGACATTTGGATATTTGCTTTTGTGTTTTTTTTTTTTTTTTTTTTTGTTTTTTTTGTTCCTTTGTATATTTCATTGATAAATAAATAAATTTGATAAAAATGAGTTTACAATTTTGTGTGAGAGATCCTATTTCAATATTTTATGAAAATTTGGGCTATAAAAGAAACATCAAAAGATTGATGAAAAAAAAATGCGAGCTGGTTTGTGACTCCGTCTAGTGCGAACTTATAAATCAATTATTTTGGGTAAAAAAAGAAAGAAAAAAAAAAAGGTATTAATAACTTCTCTTTTGGAATTGTCCATTCAAATTTGGATTAAATAGTGATGTCAAAAAAAATAAATAAAATAAAATAATAATACTATGGCACATTTTTTGCAAGACAGAGTTGTATTTCCCTCCCTCTAAAGAAATAGATTGCATCTTTAGACATTTGTTTTATATTGTGTAAAAATCACACATTTAATTTAAAGTAATTGTGAATACGTGGGGTAATAATGTACTCTTAATATTCCAGCAACCCTTATGGAATCATCTGCTGAACTTCTACAAGGAGCAGAAGGTATTAGTAGAAGGGCCTTTGAACAACTTAAAGGAATCACAAATCCAGTTTTCAAAACCTAAACAGATTGTAAATACGACGAATCCAGGAACTCATTTCATGTCGACAACGATCTACGATGCTCGCGAAGCCATTGTTCCTGGAAGTATATATGATCGAAGTAGTGGTACAAACAACACCTCTCACTACTTCCCAAGACCAGGTATAAAAATCTTTTTGTTAAAGGCTTGTTTCTTTTTTCCAATTTTTTTTTTATTATAAAAAATGAACTTGCCTGCCTGGGATTTCAATCAGATTCTCCCGTTTTACGTTCTAGTGGCTTGCAAATTATGCTAGCAGGCTTCATATCTCAACATGGCAACATTTAAATGATTAAGTTAATGTTACTGATTTGATTTACTATCAAGAAAAAGTAATTTGAAAGCTTAAAAAAAAAAGAGTTTATTTATCTAAACTAAATTAGGTCACACTAAGGACTACGTGGGGTGCGAGAGCACCCCAGGCCTATTTTTAGTCATATTCGTTCAAATAACATGAAGTTCATTTAGTTATTCTATTTATTTTTTGATCCTTGGGATTAAGAGTCTTGCAGAAGAAAATTATTTATGGATATTTATAAATTTATAGAAATGGCAAGCGAAAAACGAGCAGTGGGGTGCGGGATCACCCCACTCAGTCCTAGGAAGGTTAATTGTGCTTTATTAAATTATCTTTTGTTATATAATATACTACATTATTTTATGATTAGGTGGTGGTGGCGTGGACTTGTTTTCTAGACCACACGACCCAATCAGCTACATTTCATCGGAAAGAGGTGGTGGTACTATGTCGAACATTCCCGTTCCACTTGGTATGTTCATGAACATGAGCCATGTACCACCAAGGTTCTACAACCAACACCAGCAAGCTCTCCAAGGTAGGAAGCCATTTTTAATTTCTTATCTCACTAACCAATCACTTTCATTTTAATTTGAATAATTACAAGAAAATGTTTACTTTTGTTGAAATATCAATTTCTTGAAATTAACATGGCCTTAGTTTTTAGCACTTTCCTCCGAAGGAGAGTAACTATTGAGTTTGCACACATGACGGAATTTTTGAAAAATTGTTCTATTCATATATTTTTGTTTGTCTCAGCCCGCCAGAACCAGAGAGGAAGGCTTGGAAGTGGAAGAGTGCGGAATAGAGGAAGTAATTTGAAGAATAAACTGTCCGGTATGAGCCAAAACAACAGCCAGGATGTAACTCAACCGTACAGCCAGGGAATCACACAAGCTATGTCTCAGGTATATTTTCATCTATACAGATTTATTAAAAATATATCTCTGTAACTCAGCTACTTACTTAAATGGCAAATACATATTTTATGCCGACCGACAAATCTTCTACCTTCTGATATATTAACAATTACATAGACTAAGAAACCATACCTTTACACTCACAACATTGGACTAACAAGGGGAGTCTACAGTGGTGGAGTCACCAATTTGGCCCATTTTCTTTTTCTGGTGATTTTGAAAGAGCTCAACGACGTAAAAATCGGATTATTGAATTTTAAAACGTCAAGTTACTTTTACTGGGAAAATTTTTTTTTTTTTTTTGTTTTCGATGATATTTACTATTTTAGGGTTTTTTGGGGTGCTGATTTTAAATATGCTATTTTTTTCGTGTTTAAAAATTTATAATACTAGTTTACTTGAAAACGCATATTTTTTAATTTATTTGACAAAATATAAATTATTGTTTAACAATTAAATTTTTTCTTCATTATACTCTATAAAACAAACAAATTGATGAAAGAATCATGTCGATATCATTTTTAAACCCAATATATAAAATAAAGCATTTTCAACCTATTTTATTCTATTTCTCGGTTCCTAAGGCGCATTGGACGGAACGCTCGTACACGTGTTGGCTATTTTTCTATTCAAAATCACCAGAAAAAAAAATGGGCCAAATCGGTGACCCCACCACTGTATACTCCTCTTGTAATTACTGAAACAAACAGGAATAATCAACAACTAAAAACGAAAATAGACATAGAGGAACATTCTATACAGGGCGCATTTCTCACGTATTAAATGAGTGGTTACATAGGTGGCTACAGACAAACAATGAATCATTATAAATTACGAACACAGGCGCAGCCCTGAATAACAGAAAATATATTTAATAAGAAGAGTCGGGAAGTTGAACTGACAAGAGTTCGAAAAGTGCATTCTTTACTCACATATAACTACTCTATGTAAAAAAAAAACAATCATATGAAGGGGTCGGGGCAAAATAGTGCCAAGAAACATTTTTAAGATAGTGTAACTGTAGCTGCTATATATTGGATAATATGCACGACTATCAGTCTATGATGCAAATTCTATTAAAATATGACTACAAAGTGTTAATGCTACTTAATCTTGTTGCCCCTAACCATTTCAACTGATACTCCCACGTAATATCCATCATACTGCAGCTACGGTTATGCTTTGTTAAAAATGTTGCTTGGCACTATTTTGCCCCGACCCCTTCATGCATTCTCAAAGAATACAAAAGACTCGACAAAGAAACTATACCTCACCAACTACTTGCAGAAGGTGGCCCCTACATACACTCCATATTAAATTACTCGAAACATGCCAATATTTATTCCAAAATTTAAAGATATCATTTTAAAAACAAATTAACTATCCTTATAATACAAATGTAATTTAAATATTATTAGCTTTAATTTTTGTTGTTTGTAGTCCTCAATTTTTATCTCTCTTACACTCTTATGTTTTTCATTTAATTTTATTTGTCTTCATTTATTTCCTTCCCTATAGCATTTTCGTTTGTTAACTAATTGATTTTTCTAATTTTGTATCATCTTGTTTCTAATTTTATTTTTATCATACTATTTAACAATAACAGAATACTACTTACTGGATCTATATTTCTAATGGTTTTATTTATTAATTTAGAAGAATTGAAATAGATTCATTTCAGTAGGCTTGTAATCTTGTTTGCAATTCTAATTCATCAGAAAGCATTTTTATCTTATTTTTTCCTTTTTTGCTTAAAATGATCTTAAATGTTTCAGGGAATGTCACAGGCAGGTCTTAGCCTTTCACAAGCAGGATTATCACAAGCAGAGCTCTCTCAGGATTCTTACCTTGTTGGTGAATTCCAATCACAAGTCGATGGTCTCTTGTCACAGGATTCGACATACCAAGGTGAACGATCGCCGTTCTATACGCCGCCTACAGCCACTACAGCTCCTCCACATTTTTCACAGGTAACTTATTCATAATTTGTATATTACTCATTGAGTAACTAATTAATGTCAGATTAATAATGAGATGGTTTTATGTTGCAGCCATATTGAAGGGTAAGCTAGTGATCGTTGGGACGGCTGGCTGACGGAGCCTAGTGAACGGGCTAGGAGTGACGCCCAGAGCTAGCCCAGGGCCGAGCCGCAGTGGACCACACTCTCCCTCACACGAGAGAATTATCTCCATTCTACTCCGAAACTGAACCAGGCTTAGATCCATCTCAGACCGATGTTTTTATCGAATAAGGATTTTTTTTTTGTCTTTTTAGATGTAGTCTATCACTTCTCAATCAGAAAGATTCCCTCCTAAAGAAATTATCACCACTTGTTTTTAAGTATTTGGTTGTTTTTCTTATTCATATCCAGCTAAAAAAGCTATTGAATTAGTAAAAAATCTGTTCTGGAATGGATAATTTTGTTTTAATGCATTATCTGCGATGATTTTTCTCAACAATTGGTTTACATGTTCAACGTGTGAGGTGATCAGGAGACAGGCTGAGTGTGTAATAATGTTGACGATAGCGTCTACTATTATTAACATTGATTAAAACTAAGTACCTTAGTCGATTACAGACTGTACAATATTAAAATGACTCACTTTGGCAGATCACAAAGTAAAATATAGAATAATGCCAATGTGCAAAGCTTTATCCTTTATATTTTAAAACATCTATTAATTTTAATTTTTTTTTCTATGATAAAATTTTTGGAGAGACAAACAATTGAAATGTAGTTTTTAGAGGAAATAGTAAATAAATGAATGATGTATGATGGAAACCAGAGCCTGTATAGGTAATAAAATTATATCTGAAAATTATTTTTGGTTTGTTTTTAACAGATCTCCATTTCTGTGTTCAATTATTAAAGAGTTTGTATTTTGATTCTTCATAAATGTTTGCAAATTTATAAATCATCTGTATTTAAATCAGCATTTTGGAAAAATTGATTAAGTTTATTTTTCTTTAAAAATTTTATTTACATTGACAGCTAGCCACATTTTTCCAAGTATATTTCCTTTTTTTTATTGCATTGTTTTTGTTGACTTGTTTAATTTTATTTTATATATAGTTATAATTATTGTATTGTTGATAAACTTTTTATTTCATTAATTTTTTTTGTTCTTAACTATATAATTAGTGGGTAGCTCTCAATGTTTTCTAACAGCACTCGAGCAAATCACAGCTTCTGCTTCTGAGTGAAGAGATGCTTTTGAGAAAAAAAAAGAAAAAAAAAAAAAAAGAAGTTTTATCTGTACCTGATAGTTCAGAATTTAAGGGTTCATTTGAGCCCATGTTTAGAATATACTAAGCTATTTATAAATTGTCAAACTAACAATCACTTATTTCACTCAGTAAAACTGATGAAAACTGTCGAATCAGTGAAATTTCTAGTAACAACTTCATTTTATTTTTTCTATTTCTCCTTCAATTACTTTATGTACTCATAATCTTAATTGAAGTAATTTTCATTCTTCCCTTATGCTTCTAAATATTTTTTGAGTCTGTAACCCAACAATATTAACTCTGTGTAGTCTAGAAGCAATGTTAGAATAGAAACCACCATTCCGAAGAAATTAGACATTAAAAAGCATTATCATTATTACTTTGGTTAAGATTGTATTGTTGTTACCATGGTTTTAAGAAGAGAAACCTTTCATCAGATTAAAAATTAAAACATTCTGTTAATTTTCCTTTTCTTTATCCTAAAGCCAGTTCTCCTGCGATTATCTCTTTATTAATATGGAATAGTCGGAGATCCCGGTGCCAGTGACTGCAAAGAGTTTTAGAAAGGCTGTAATTTCAATATAATATTGCATTTACTGTATGCATAAATACTTACTTTACCTTGTCCAACGCCTACACAAAGCAGTTCAGCCATCGAGCGCCACAGGTCAGTGTAGGGAGGAAAGGAGTTTATTTATCTCGACGGATTCTTGAGTTCTGCAGGATGTAAGATGTGCAGCGTACATTCTATAGCATGTTCAGATTGATCATTTACTAAATTTCTGAGAAGGAAATATTCCCGACGGTTCCACCATTTCAGTGAACAGAACTCTGTGTGAAGAACTAAAAATAGATTAAGTCTCATTTAGGATCGAAGCTTTGGGTTGTCTGGCAAGGGAGATAGCGTTAATCAATACTTAGCCAAAGCTATGACTAAAAACTATTTAAACAGGATTGAAAACTTCCTGATGATAAGGTTATAAAAGAGGTAATTTTTACCTCTACCTTTATATATGGGAATATAGGCCACACCTCTTTTTCCCTTTGAAATGCACAGGCTTCTATCTATTTGAACAGGTTTTACCCTCAATTGTTCAATAAAAAAAATTGTAAAGGTATATGTGCGAAAATTTGATATATAGTTTATTGTGTTTAAAAGCTTAAGGAAGTCGAAAATCAGAAGAATAGTGTTGCTATACTCATCAGAAAGCATTAAAAAACTAGACAAACTTTTCTGGGGGGCTAATTTAGTTTGGGCTTACCACCGTGCCTGGGGGTGTAGAATGAAATTTTTATAACCAGGCACCTGGAAATCATTAAGGAAGTATTTGATAAACTAAGAACATATATTAATTAGAATTTATTACTATTAATTTGCCTAAACAATTTATTTTTCTAACTTAACCAAAAAAGATTGCCAATCTTCATTCTGGGGGCTAAGCCCCTCTTTAGCCTCCACTGCATATGACTTATCCGATGTAAAATAGTAAACTGTCAGTCAACACACCTTTTGTTGCAAACATCATCAGTAGCTGATAAAAGTGTGAGCATTTTGATGTTGTGAGACTATAATGCTTGAATGTACACTTCGATAAAAGCCAAAGCTAAGTACACTACATATTTATACAACTTTACTGTAATTAATAATAAAAAGAGTATTAATTCTTTAGTATGTTTGTGCTACTACAAATATCATCTGATTCCTCGGCTTCAACACCCCTTGTTTGAATGGACTCAGCATCTTTATATTAATAAGTAGACAATGTTAATAATTAATGAATCGATAAAAAATGTCTGAGTTACATTTTTGTGTATATTGATTTACTGAGTAACATTATTGTGTATTTTGGCTGCTCCAATCAAATGATGAGCCAGGTAATCATCATTCGACTAGAGCGGCCTACTTCTTTAGCAAGACGAACAGAGAACATCAGAATTCTTGTGTTTCTAACGCATGGCTACAAAGTCATTAACCGAGCACTGAATTGAGCATGCATATTGCGTCCACATTTTTTTTTTATTTTATACATTAATTTACAATCTCTACAGATACTTACAATATGTGAATTTGGTCTAACTACAAAAACAACCACTGGATGTAATGAGAGAAGGCAGACATTGCTGCTACTCCCAATGAAAGTTCAGCTCTTATATGAATGCAAATTTGGTTGCACTATTTACAAGTTAATTTAAGTTGTCTCCTGGCCAAAGATAGTGAGGAAGATTAGTGGAAATAAATAGGAACAGAATCTCTCCTCCAATGTACAAATACAAATTTGATTCCTCTTCCATTCTATGGACACAAATAAAATTACTGACAAAAGTATTCGTGATTATATAGGATCGGCCAGGAAGTCTGCGGTTTTTGTTATCTTTGTTTTGCCTCAGCCTAATACTTTCCTCAAATTGTTTACCTATCATAAGAAATGGATCTTAAAGTGTTTTAGTTTAATTTTGTTTCATTTGTACTTTAAAAAATTGAGTGTACTGCTGAGTGTTATCTATTGACACATAATGCATCATGTCATGAAAGCCCTAATGATGCCAAAACGGTTCATAGGATTTGTAGAGTTTATGGACATAATGCCACAAAAGAACGCGTGGTGCAAAAATGGTTTGTGCGATTCCGTGATGGAAATTTTAATGCGAAGGAACATTCAAATCAGCAACCATAAGACTTCAATAACACTCATGTCAGGAAAGAAAGAGTTAGCACTTTTTTTTTCATTGTTCCTTAGGACAAAGCATAATGAAACAATCCAAAAATAATTTAATTTCTTAGAGCATATAACTTAATCTAATGTTTTTGGAGAGCTTGTGTGAGGCGTCTGTCCTTTTTGTTTTTGGAATACCTAACCATAAATGACTTCCTTTAATATGAAAAAATAAATAAAAAATGTGAAGGCTAAGTGTGCAACATGATCGATCAGAGCTCACAAGGTACATCACTGCAATAAAGTTCAAATGTTGGATCTGCTGGAGCAGGTTAAAATTAGGCTGGACGCTTAATTAAAATTTTAACGGCTCTCATTTTTGGTGTCTGATGTAGGATCGATGCTCATTTGTAAAAATCGTTTGATGAGGCCGACCTCAATAGCTACAGCTACATTTGCTTCGGAAATTTGCTAAAATTTTGCATTTAGACCCCTAAATATACCTAATGGGGTACAAGGAAAAATCTAGAAAAATGTCTCTATTATCTTCCTTTAATGGACTGCAAAAGCTTCCAATAAAAATTATGTTTATTTTAGTATATGGGACATTGTTATTTTTTTCAATTTGGACATATAATTAAAATAAAATTATTTCAGTAATAATAACAATTAGTTATGGTAATTTTCTAAACTCATAAAAATAAAGTTAAAATACCGTTGGCATCTTTCTTAGGAGATTTTCTTTCCATGGAGAGCTTATTTTTTTGCATTAAACGTTGATATGCTTCTTGTGCATTAGGACTGTTTAGGACAACATCCATAGTGTGTAAGAGGGAAGGTTTTTAGAAAGCCAGTCAGTAAAAGCATTCAATCTGCTATAAGCGGGATTGCCCTACATCTGGATACGGTTCATTACTCAACAATAGCTCTTACATTTTAAGTACAAAGGGTAAAGATGAATAAATTTAACTGTGAAAACATTTTTTTTTTATTTTATAACACATTAAATATAAAAATTAGATTATGGTCAGGCATAACTTTAATCTTAGTTAAATACTATACTAAATAAATCACAATATTTTTATATTAAAAGTTTTTAATATGTTTTTATTTACAGCCTATATTTATTCATTTCAATTTGGATATCTAAGACTGAAATCACATATAATATAATAGTAAGTAATTAAGGGAGGGGGGGGGGGGGTTGTTTCAAAAATATTAAGGATTACAATTTTATCCTTGTTTCACTATGATATTTGGTTTAAAACAAGTAAAATTTTAAGAAATGACAAACATTTACCCACCATTATATACAAAAATAACATTTGTATAGGAGTTATGTTTAAATATATTTATAATTTACAAAAGAATAAATATTCTTTTAATTGCATTGACATGTTATCACGTTCAGCTTAAGAGTTAATTTGTTATAAAATTAATTTAGTAAAAAAAGAAAAAAGAAGAATCCTTAAACATTACTGGCTAGGAACTGTTCTACTGGTCTTTCGAAAGAAAACTATAAGTATGACAAAATTAATCATGCATTTTGGACATTCGAATTTAAAGCTGAGACAAAATAAATATTAATGGATTTTATGTAGGAAAAACAAACAAGTTAAAAGATTTATTTTTTTAAAAAAAGGTATAAAAGTTGGAAATATCTCTTTAAAGACCAATAGAGTAAAAGTATTTTCAATTCCTAAGGACACATAAAATCATTTACAATTTCACAATTATTTACATTAAAATTTATGAAATAATACTATTGTGATTCTTAATGTTTTTAATTTTACATTAAAAAAATAAATTAATTTAAATATTTGGAATGGTATATTTATTTTAATTTTTTAAATGGCAGGAAAGATATTTTAAAAAAGTATGGAGCTCAAATTTTCTTTCTAGAAAAATATTAAGTGTGAATAAATGCATTAATAATTACGAAGAAAATAAATAAAGGACATTCCATTGTAGGTAACAAATAATACATGTATACACGTGCAATTTTTTTTTTAAAGGAATACTGAAAGCCCAATTCACTTTCAGACTTTAAATTGAAGTGCTCCAAAAGTTGGAATGAAAGAATAGATAATTTACAAAACAATATGTACATATTCCAATCGATTTAACCAAATCCCTTTGAAGATCAAAGCTTAAATATTATTACTCCTAAGATCTAATGATGGCCTCAAAGGAAGACAACTCTCCACCCAGAAGTTGGGCCTTTCAAGCATCCGTTCCCAAAGAGTGATTTCGTTCCCGCTGCTGTCCATCCAGTCGACAGCTTTCCCGTGGTGAGTCCCTTCAAACAGACAGTCACTATCAGAAAATTCTTCACATATTAATGCAAATTATGAAATACATTTAGATCTTAAAAATGCACCAGCCTCTTTATAAATTTATCTCCATAAAAAACAATGGCTCTCAAAGACAACTGAGAAAGTTTTTTCTTTTATTCATTTTTTTTTTTTTTTTTTTTTTTTTGCACCTTTAATATTGACTTAATCAAATATGATTAAGAAATTTTAAAGTAAGTCAATTTAAAGACAGCACGCCAAGTCCTGAAAACAAAGAGAGGCAGTATCAAACTTTGAAGTTAGCTCAAGTGAAATTTATTTACTATTTAGGTACATGGTGCATAATTCTTTAACCCTAGATGACAACCCTTTGTCGTTTCGACGAATACTGCTCGGATTTGTAATTGTCCTGTGATGAGCGATCACTGTAGGCGGCCAATCTTCCAGGTATTCCACCATTAGTCTATTAAGTACAAGCACCCAGAAGAAGATTGTGTCGTGCTTCCGGAAGTAAGATAACCTTCTCTTTCTAAAAGTAGGTCGTCAAAGAGACAAAAACTAAACAAACCATTCTTTCAAAAACGACAATATCATGAAAGAACTAAAGGCATTATTGGTTATACTTGTGTATTTTCAGAGGACTCATAGATAATCATTTGCGTTTGAGGATTTTGTATTATGCCTCAAGGAACGGTGATAGATACGTAGCAGGTTCACATTCCTAGTAAATTTCCTTTGGTTTGACGATAAAATCATCAATATCTGCAGTCTAGTGAGAGCATTGCAACTTTATGACCTTAATGATAATGTCCTATAGATGAAATTCTGAAAACGCCATATGTAAATTAAATATTTGCTGCTAAATAATAAGATTTTACAACTATGTTTGTCAAAAGGACGAATAGGTTGCAAAATGGGTACCTAACTACAGAGTTACTATCCAGAGTTAATGAAGTACTTTCAGAATATTATAGGAAATTTTGAAAATTTGACATTTCTCAGTTTCAGATTTATTTTTTTCCTTGGCTTAAAAACAAGTCAATAAAAAAAATCATTTATTAAATATTGTAACTGATATCTATTAAACAGAGAGGGGAAAAAAAGGTGAATTCATTAAGTAGTTTTTGAGAAAAAGCACATGGCGCATGAGTAAAACATTACTTTTTTTAAAAAAAAGAAGATTTTTTGAACCTTGAACTTTCAGATATTGCAAGTTATTAGTCAGATACATTATTAGTACAATTTATAATCAACTGGTGTAACTTTTTTTAAAAGAGTTAATAATTATTATGTCGTTGCAATTAAACTTGTTTTGCTTTTAATCTATCAATTCTCTAAAACTTCTAATATTCTTTTTAGATAGAACAAAATAATATCTTCCTACAGAATTAGAACAGGTAATTGTAGTGGGAGAGATATAACTTGTCACTTGGGGAAAGCATAGAGGGGGCTCGACATTGCCAGTTCTATAATACTCCCAGCCACCGCTCTGGCAAGGCATGGGACTAGGAGAGGGAGGAGTGGCAACCCAGGAAGGCCGTCATTGGGTAGATGCGCCTGCACCTTCCCCTACCCGTCTACAGCCAATTGACAAGTTATATATCTCCCACTTTAGTGAGTTGCCATCTAGATGTAGACTATTCATTTATTGTTTCCTAAGTTTACCTTCTACTTTAGAGTTAACATATCATGCAACGGAGTGAGGCTGCAGGTATTTATCACAAACATAATAAAGACGAAATTTCCTCCAGCCTTCGAGCGAATGAGTTGATCAACAAAAACAGAGTGAGTAAGTTGTTGGAAACAATGCTAACCTGTTCCCATATTGAGCCGTATGCCACCAAGGAATTCGTTGCTAGCAAGTCGGTCGTGGTCCCATATTGTCAACTCCAAACTCCTTTCAGAAAGTTCTTCGAGGCTCACATTATGATAGGAAAATGTATGGTTCCAGATAGGATTACATGTCTTCCTAATTACAGGAGCCTTTTGCTTAGACCATCTACCTTTGTCTGGTAACAAATAACTGGAAAAAATAAATAAACAGATTACTGGAAGTGTTGAGAATTATATATAAAGAAGATTACCTCTACTGAAAATCATTACTTATGAATTGATTTTGTAGAAAATTTGTTAAGCTTTTGAATAGATGCTTTACCACGCATACCAAGATTTCCCAATGGGTTTGGAGATATTTAAAAAAATATATATGAGAATCCCAAGATAACACTAGTTTTTTCCACTTATTTCAACTTTTCGGTTATATATATGACCTTAATAATGGTTTCATTTGATTCCCCAAGTGTGTCTGAAAGCCTATGAGTGGAAAACTGCATTGCAATTTTTCTGGCATAAATTTTTCCCAAAAAACAACGTTCCGGTGGAACGGATTGGCGAGAAGGTCGTCATCATAAGCAGGTTTCGTCCCTGTAGAGGAAGGGAGAAAACGTGCTAAAAACAATCAAAAAATGTCATGCATCTACCAATGTCTCCAAAATTAAAACTGTTCAATCGGCCATTCATGTATTGTCAATGGTGGAAGCATATTTAGCAACTAATGTAGAACAAGGCATTCTAGTATAGACCAGGGCGCATCTGTAAAACTGTCTGATGTTGAGAGGGAGACGCTAATTTTTGCGGCAATTTCTTCGGAAAAAGTCTAAAATAACAATAATTCACGTAAATCAAAAATTTCCTGGAACATATTTTTTTAAATGTAAAAAATTGAAAACATTGTTTGTTTTGTTGTACTTCAGTGGCCCATAACTGCAAAAGTATTCATGTCAGAAATCTTCCCAAGGCGTCAAAAGATTTCTAATAATGTTGTAAGATGTTTCATTATTCAATAACATTATCATGCTAAACATATTATCAACTTTTTTTTCCTGGAACATGAAGGACCTACATTCATTTCAAGTCGCTTAAGAAAATCATAATAAAAATGTTTATTTTTTGACATATTTTTTTTAAATTTTATTACTTTATATTATAACGTATTGCTAATTTTCTCAGCCGTGAATTAATTTCAACATTTCTGAGAAGATAATCTAAAAGGGTTAGAAAGTCTTCGACATGAAGACTATGGTAGTTAAAAGCAAAAGAAGTAAAAAAAAACAAAAAAAAAAAAGTGCCTTTTTTAGGCATTACTCAATTGTTCTTTAAGGTCTTTTGAAGATATTCTCCAAAAATTAGCGTGCCCTCTTTAAACATCCAACTAAAAACAGATACGTCCTGGTCTAAACCTCAATTATTGTTATTTCAGATCTTCCAAAGATATTCTCGCATGCACCCTCAAAAAATTAGCTTGCACCCTCTCAACATGTAACTCAAAACAGAGGTACCCTGGTCTATATGTATACACAACAAAGTCTCTAGAGTGTATGTGCAAGGGTAAATAAAGTATAGCCCTTACATAAAGGGTATAGCTGACAAGGAATGAGGCAATGGCCGAGAAAAACTTCGGTAATTCGTATAAGCTGTTTTAAGAGTATATATAGAAGTTAATAGATTCTATTTACCTCTTGCAGAAAGGATCAGAAGACATGTTACTTTTGACAGCAGGTAGATTTTTCGCTTCTTTGACAAGAACATATAAACAGCCCTTCGACTTCTTCTTTGGAGAATTTTCATCTGGTGGTTCATACTTCAGACCAACTATCATTTCACCTTTAGAGTTTAGTTCCTCTAAAGCTTCAGACTAAAACAACAATAAAAAAACGAATAAGTCTTGTAATGATAATTTCATATTTTAAAAATAACTTTATTACTTGACTATATCATATTAATAAATCATCAATTATAAGTTGCAATATTATATTGTTAACAGTAGAAATCATTTAATATTATTTGATATGATTTCTAACAGATTTAATATTCAAAATAATCAGTGGGTTAAAATAACATAATTCTTGGTTTGATTGTTTATAATATCCAATTCAAATTATATACATTGAATATTCTAAGACAAATGTTTTTATAATAAATACGTAATTTGCATTACTGTAAGCGATTAATCCTCCTAGTTAAAAATAATTCATTTAAAGTTATAAAAGGTGTAGATTTTCAGAGTTTGGTCATGTGATTGAATAAAAACTACATTTTCTAACTAAAATGAGTTTTATTTTTGCCAACGTTTCGGCTATAACCGTTTGAGATTTACTCATAGGATGCACTGAGTGTATTTTTACGGACTAATATAGAAAGCACTTTCGAGACTTAGAACCATCTTCAGGATTATAATTGGTTAAAGTACACTCACACCAAGGTTGCACCGAGTGCAGTTCTACCAATTACACAGACACACAAAATAAAAAAAAATGGTATTTTCCAAAGATATCCTATTCTTAAGTATTTAGACACGCTCAATAAGAATCCGAAGTACGTTTCACTCCAACATGTCAGATTTAAGGACATTTAAAGGTCAAATTTCATATGAAGTCGTTTAAGAAGGAATAACTAGAGCTTCCATGGTTTTGAGTGTCGCTGAATTCGAATCCGAGGTCTGTTTCACCCTATCAGTGCAAAATCAAGGACAAATATGTCTATTTTGCAAAAATGAATTTTTGTAAAATAAACATATCTGTCCTGATAGGAGTGAAAGTGACCTCAGATTTGAATTCAGTGATCCTCAAAACCATGGAAGATCTAGTTATTTATTTTTAAAAGACTTCATAGGAAATTTGACCTTCAAATGTCCTTAAAATTGATGTGCTGGAGTGAAACGGACTCCGGATTCGGATTCAGACTGTCGAAATACATAAGAATATATGTATGGTGTCTTTGGAAAATACCACTTTTTAGCACTTTCCTCCGAAGGAAAGTAGCTATTGAGGTTGGACTCATGACGGAATTTTTGAAAAATTTCTTCAAATCTTTATCAATCCTACCTAGTAGACACCGAAAATGACCCCCATTAAAATTTATATATATATATATATATATATATATATATATATATATATATATATATATATATATATATATAGTTGTGTGTCTGTTAACACGATAGCGGCCAGAGTTTTTGTTTTTTCGTCACGAAACTTGGTATATAGCATTCAATTAGCAAACGATTGAACGAGTTCATTAACCACCAAAGTCAGTCCACCGGAAGGGGGGGTTTACCCCGAACCCAAAACACTAATTTGACCATATCAGCCGTAATATTTGTTATATTTCAACGAAACTTGGTATTCGTGGTGGTAATATAGAGAGAAAAGTGAGATATAAAAATGAACTAAATCGGTTCATTAGGAGGGGGGGTTTACTCAGGACCCACAATACCAATTCGCCACAACCAGCCGTGATTTTTGGTATATTTCGACGAAACTTGGTATTTGTAGTGGTAATCTACAGGTAAATATGTGTCCGTAGAAGGTAGAAAAATAATGTCTCTCCACTGTTTTTCAAAGTATTTATTAGCAAAAGCTTTTCGAGAACATGGTTCTCATTGTCAGTGCATCTACAATTTTCACAAAAACACGCATATATTAATTACAGAAATATTTATAAGTATTCTTATTACTAAAGCTATGACAAATAATGTTACCTATTGAAAAACAGTGGAGAGACATTATTTTTCTACCTTCTACGAAATCGAGAACTCCACAAATAACGCTGCATACATCACAGATAAATATGTGTTGTAAAAATAAACTAAATCGGTTCATTAGAAGGGGGGGGGGGGGGTTACTCCGGACCCAAATTCCTAATATACTCATACCGGTCGTAATTTCTGCTGTATTGAAACGAAACGCGGTATACGTCGTGGGTAACTCATGAGAAAGAAGTGTTGTAAAAATGAGCTGAATCGGTCAATCGGAAAGCGGGGTTTACTTTGTAATATATTTCAATAGAAAAGCCTGCCAGACGTAGGTTCACAAAGCCGCCGCGAGGAGGGCTTTGTATCTAGAGGGACTGTATCCTGTTCCTGCGTTAGATCAAAATACGATAATATGAGGGTTTTTTTGTATTTATTATGTAGTGTAGTAGGTACCATGTGTAAATATAACTCTGGAAGCAAATTAATAATTGATCAGTTACTCATTACAAATTTAAAAGAGAACTATTCATGTTTTTATTTTATTTATGTAGGATATTTTAAGCAAATTGTTCTGGAAAGCAGTCTACACTACCCAAATTCTGAGGAAAGTGCTTAGTTATGCAGCTCCTGTGTGACGGACTTTTTTATTTTGTGTGCCTATGTTCTAGATAGAATTGAAGATGGAATATTTAAAATGCTTTGTGCTGAAAAATAAAAGAGGATCTATCAGTGGAGGTTGTTGACTTTTTTCAATCCATCAAAATCATGATCCTCCTCCAGCAATTCATAACTAAAAATATGGATAATTAAAAACATTATTTCGTTTAGAGCCTTCTGCTCAAATTCAGGAACATAAAAGTGCTTTAGGTCCACCCTACAACCCTATGTAATGTACTGTATAACATACAGTGTTATTTTTCGTGCATGGCCACTGCGCATGCGCAAACGCCAGCGGGCACTTTTTTGTAACGTTTTTTTCCAGTTTAGTCATCGCTAAAGCATATTTATGCTAAAATATCTTTATGTATAAATGAAGGAAAAAAAGAAACTCACTCGTTCCTGAAGAGTATAAAACTTAGGGAGTGGATCGTCAAAAACTTTATTTTCCAAAGGCATTAATACTTCCCCAAGGAAGTCGTTCCTCCCAAACATGTCAGAATGCCATACAGAAAGCCAAAGGGTTCGGTTCTCAAGCCCGTCCAAACTAACTTGAAACTGCAAATAACATTATATTTATAAAATATTTATCATTATATCTAATAGAAAATTAAAATAAAAGAGAATTGTTGTTCAAAGGATAAATTAAAATATTATTTAATATAGTGAGACTGGTAAGAAGATGCAATCATCAGCCCTAAACTTACTTTCTTGGTTTTGCACTTCTTGAAAATGTGTAAAGAACAATAGAATTCTCTACCACAACATGACTGACATCTTGAAGTACTTACATCCTCTCCCTCAAATTCAGATGTAATGGGTAGTTAACCTATTACATTTTTGGCTAACTTTATTCTTAAGTTCTTAAAAGCTGTTAAACATAAGTTGAGTAATGAACAAATGAGTAATATGATAGAACAAGAGCAGAATTAAAATTGTCCACATTTAAATGAGAGATAATAAATTAGCCAAATACCTGAGTTATGGTTCACTAGGAACTTAATTGAAAATAGCACAAATTATGAGTCGAACAAAGCTATAAGGTTATTGTCAAATTGGAGAAGTATATGTGCAAAGAGCTGGCATTGAAGACGCACAGTACATTCAGTAGTACATTCACTCCCACAGACCAATAAAAATACATCTACTGAAACTGTGGGTGACATAAAAGGATCTTAACCGCACATATAGGCAAACATTGAGCAAATGATAGGAAACATTTTGATAACAGGGGCAATGAAGTTTACTATAGTAATATCAGGGGAAATTATTATAGATCTGATGTCATTCGAAAATTTCATTGAATTGGATACAACAAGTGGAAAAAAACTTGCAGGATGGTAAAATTGCAAATAGAAGACAATCCAGGGTGTAGGATAAGACAATATAAAATATTTGGAACTATTGGTAGAATCCCTGGGTTGAAAATGCTAATGGATCTGATTATTAACAAGAAGTTTTTAGGAACAAGGAAGAATTCAAGTGATGAAATAGTAATACTTCTAAACTATCATGCTATCACTGAATAAAGTATGACAGACAAGAGATAATATGATAAATGTATACTGGGTGGCAAGCCGTCATGGGGCACGAGGAAATGAAAAAGCTAACCAATATGCTAGAATGGGTTCCAATATAAAACTGCTTGGAGGTACGTATGTATGCCAGGTATATGGATTACAATATCATTTTATAAAAACATAATAAGGGAAAGAACCAGGAACAAACTCCAAAATTTGTACAATATACATGAATACAAATCAAGTCCTCCTTTGATTTTCTTGAATAAGGAGTCATAAAGCTGATGAGCTATGAGACTTGGGTTATGTGGATTCAAAGTGAAGCAATTGAAAGAGAAAGACTCTTCTAGTTAGAAATAAAGAAAACCGTTTATAGCAGAATAAATGAAATTTTTCAAGTACCTATGGACTTGGAAAACAAAATATGACAAGGATTAGCAAAATATGAGAATAACTGCAGAGCATCCCTTTACTGGGTCGAGGCTTATTGTCAATTTCATTCACCAAAAGAGTATAACATGAGTTCTATTTGTATTATTTCTTCTTCTGCTATTTGAAATGCATTAATAATTTAAAAAATAAATCCACACACCATCAATGTGCAATTTATTGATAGCAGCTATCACTGAAAATCAATTCTTACCCTTAAAACTTCATCAAATACTGGATTCAGTGTATGTTTCTTAACTCGTGTCTTCCTTTTACCAGATTTAGACTTGTCTGGCAGCAAGTAAACCTTCACATACCTAAAAATAAATGCAAAACTATAGTCAATATTTAAATATTACATTACTTTTAAAAAGGTTAAAAGAATATTGGTATATATCTTATTTATACTCAACATCAATTTAAAAGATAGAAGACCTTTTCATAACAAGGAAAGCATTTATACTAACGGATCAGAGCGGTTTCTTTTCATATCGACAGGAGCCAAGTCTTTGCACTGCTTCACATGTATTTCGAGCGAGGATTGCTTGTAGTTATACTGCAATCCGAACTGCACTTCTCCTCGCACTGCTACACCAGTGTGCCGACCTTCACCAGCGCCTGAGTAGACCGAGGCAAGGGAATCACTTCGAGCCTGCAAATAGAAAGTATTTTATTTAGACATCTAAACTTTTAAAATAAAGAACAGTAATGAATAGAGAATAGCTAAATTTATCAAATTTTTTTTACATACTATCATTTGTTTTACAAACAGAAGTGAAAGATGTGTTTGGAAGAAAATAAAAAAATGTCAAAATTTTAAATTATTTTGCCTTTTGTTTAAAAAATGTCTGTCTCAGTGGTGCTGTGTAAGCAAATTCAGCAGCAAGTTAGTTTACGCAACATTGCTTAATGCAGAAACAGATATCAATAAAACAATTTTAAAAGGTTTCCTTATTTTTAATTTTTTTTTCTTAATTAATTAACGGCTCGACAGGCGCCCGAAGCTGCCCTTGGCCCTCTCAACTGCTTGTAGCAAATCTATTGTACACTCCAACCATAAACTATCCCTAAATTCTGAGGCACCGAGTCCTTCCACCTTCCCTTAGGTCTTCCTCATGCTCTGGATCCATCTCGAGTTCTATAGTATAATATCCTGTTTGCTCTATTACCATCCAGCCTGATAACATGGCCCAGCCATTTGATGCACTGAAAAATTCGTACAAAATAGGAAACTATTAGATCATTGTATAATCCATAGATATCTTTATTCTTTCTGATTCGATACAACCCAATTTCCTTGATTGGTCCCATTATGTGTCTCAGCACATTTCTCTCGAATCTGTCGATCTTTCCCGATTAATTTTTGCATAGGGTCCATGTTATATGCATATGTTAGCACAGGTCGGATGATAGTTTTGTACAGGACTATTTTAGTAGCACAGCTTAACAGTTTACTCCGGAGGATACTTCTTAGGCCAAAATATGCTTTGTTGGCCCCCATTATTCCGATCATTGAAAATGGAGCCAAGGTACTTGAAACTGGACACGCATTGGAACGCATAATTTCCCACATCATAATGCTTTGGCTAGTTTAGAGGATTTTTCTTTTTGAGAACAAAGAACATAGACACGCCCAATCCTCCGGCTTCTCTTTCCAACCCTTCACAGTCTACTTCTTACACTCTCTCTTAGAGTGCTTGTTGTCAGCTGGATTAACTTCATATATATATATATATATATATATATATATATATATATATATATATATATATATATATATATCCCCCCCTTAACTTACCTATTATTTTGAATTCTATATAGCCAGTTTTGTCGAACGAGCATGCTCAACAGGTGCTCATTTACATTTTAGTTTGGAGTGTGGTCCAAGTAAACGCCCACTTCTAATTTCACAACACATCCCTCTCATTAATTCGACACGGTATACCTATAATGTTTTATTCAACAAGAGTTATTTTTAGAGGCTAGTAGATAAAATCAATAAAGATTTGGAGAAATTGTTCAAAATTCAATAATGATTGCAGCCTCAAAAACTTTGGAATGGGTGAAAAAATTAACTAAGGAGTTGACAAGGGAGCTACAGACGTTCATCAACAGGTGTCTGTGAAATATATAAAGAATATGGTGGGCGCAAGCTATTTTAGCTGTGGAAATTAAACAAACAAAGATATAGCGACACTATAATAAAGCTCTGAAAATGGAGGTTTTTGCGATCTCGATGTCTTAAGTGACTGGACTATACGTCTCGCATAAGGCTGCTCCTAAATTGGACCCGTATTTCTCCCGATCCGATCCAATCCGATTTCGTTTGTACGACAGCGGCCGACGTGAGTGCCTTTATTGGTCCCGACCCGATCCGATCCGATATAGTCACAGCTTGTCAGTAATGCCCTCGTAGTGAAGTGAAAATGAGTGATTAATTTAAGAAATACCACCTAATAAGCATAGAAACCTTGGATTCGGTTGGATGATGGAGGTATGAAGGAGGAGTTGAGAGGCCAATCAATTTTCTGGGAATACATTTGTCCCGAAAAAATAAATCTTAGTGCAGCAGTTAATTTTTAACTGTTACACTAAGATAAGAGTAGCATTAGTATTCATATTTTAAAATTATTTATAAGACAGGTAGCTAAAAGGTTACAAGCATTGGAAGGTTATAGTCATTGGATGGTTATAAACATATTTCCACGTAATTTAATAAACAATGGAAACAAAACACAAAAATGTGAAGTGACAAAGTTGTTCTAAATTTGATTACCTTCCATTTAAAAAAAAAAAAAAAAAAAAAAAAAAAAAAAAAAAAACTGCATTGAAATCGGTGAAAATGTAGAGGCTGTAGACCTGTTTGAAACACAAAACGTCGTTTGTCGCCATTTTGCGCCGTCTGTCGGAAATCGGTCTAGAAGGAAACTACTTTGAACGGCCGAGAATCGGTGGCCATCGGTTCGGGACCAATGTAGGCTCCTCCATTGAGATGCATGTGTTTACGTTTCTTCAGACAGTCGGTGGCTATCGGATCGAGTCCAATGTAGTTGCCCCCTAAGGGGTTTCAGGATTTAGGTCAAGTCAAAATTGTACGGAGACAAGAAATTGACTGAACTTTCAGCCAGTAACTGGATGCAAAATATCTTATTCAAAATTGAAATAACTTACCCCAAGAGAAGCTCTGTGATGTGAGATAAGCCTGTCCACTTCTTCATCAGTTTTTCCAATTGGTTCCGAACAAACACTCGAATCATCACAGCCTGAAATAAATAAATAAAATCTTTAATCTTCAATATTATTAAATAAATATCATATTTATGTGTGGCAGAAGGTCAGATTCGAACAAAAACACTCTCGTTCTACACTACTCTTTTATTGTTCTCTACATGTTTCGTGTTCCTATGACGTCTCTTCAGGAGCTCTTAAAATAAAATACAATTACAGTCTACGTGTGATAGTGCCACGTCTAGACTGATAAGATCAATCATGTCCACTGCGCATCAGCTGTTTAAAATCGATAGTTTTAGGGTAAATGTCGATTTTCGAAAATAAGTCTTTGTCATTTAATAAATTAATCCGTTTTAAGTTGTCTTGTTTATTAAATTAAAACATATTTTATCTAGGTATTTGATTTCTGTTTTTTTTTATTAATTGTCTTTTTCCTGTTTTTAATTGTGTGTATATTTTCTTTATCTAATATTTTAACTGTGTCAAAATATTGGGTCACCATCTTATATTAATAACTATTATAGTAAAATGCATAAATATAATTAACTGATGCAAGCACTACAAATATCTTTTAAGAATGTTATACAACTTTTACCTAACAAAAATTAATTTCGTTTAGAGCCTTCTGCTCAAATTCAGAAACATAAATATGCTTTAGGTCCACTCGACAAACTTATGTAATGTACTGTATAGCATACAGTCTTCTTTTTCGTACATGGCTACCGCGCATGCATCGCTAAACCATATTTATGTTTAAAAAAAAAAAAAATAGATTTATACGATGTAGAAAGTTTATATTATTATGAGAATATTGACAACTTCTTGTTGAATCAGAAATTAATTCGAATCCCATATCCAACTCTGGGTTCAGGGGGATTAACTACAGATTCATCTAGCACGATCAACCCAGGCTAATCTCTGAATTCTTTAGGCCTGTCGGTTTTCCTCAAAGGCGCTTTGATTTGTATTATTTTTTAACGAAACTCCGTATACGACCAATTTGCATAACAGAAGAAAGAAAGAGTCTGTTAATCTGCAGAAACTGACAATCAGGAGAGCCGGTTGAGCCTTCCTGGGCTGAAATTTTTTCGAAAGTCGGGTGCCAAGTTCAGAGAGGTAGGCAACTGGAGTAGGAGAGAAGGTGTGATGATGGGATCTCGTTGAAAGCTGGCTGATACCAAACACGCACAACACTTGAAGGGTTTCAACCTTCCTTAACTGTAGACAAATACTACGAAAGATATTCTCAAACATTTTATTTTAGAAGAATCTAACAATCATTTTTGATCGATCCATATAAAAATCCGTCCCTTAAACCGGATACATTCCTCCAAATTTCTGATTACCAGCTTACTCAAAAATATATTTATTTATAATTATTATGGAGCCCGCACATTGTTGGGCAAAACTAACGTTAATAAACTAAACTAACGTTAGTTTTCTCTAACTAAAACTAAACTAATGTTGTATTTTTAGTTTTAGTTTAGTTTTAGATTTGTATAATTATTAATCATGTGGGCTCCGTTTTTAGTATGGTAATTAGTTTAGTTTAGTAATAGAGACCTAAATTTGTGATTTTAGTTTAGTTTTAGTTTTTAGTTAACTAATTTAGTTTATCAAAGAACATATGTTTTCAAATTACGAGAAAAAGCCACAATTTCTTATTCTTAAGCAAGTTCTATTTGTTTTAATGATTTACTTAAGTATCGAAATAACATATGATTTATATTAATTCATGTTATTTTAGTAAAACTAAACTAAACTAAAGTTTTAATTTAGTTTTTAGTCAATTCCCAAAGATTTAGTTTTAGTTTTAGTTTAGTTAAAATCCATTAATTAGTAAAATTTTAGTTTTAGTTTTTTTTTAGGTTAAAATTTTTAGTTTAGTTTTAGTTTATTCCAAAAAGTAAATTTAGTTTTAATTTTAGTTTTAGTTTTTAGTTTTGCCCAACATTCAGCCCGCATATGTAACTAATGCGAAATATTGGCGGTAGAAACCGCTGAAAGGTCATAACAAAATTAGTAAAAGAAAAATTATTAATATTTTGTAAGGGGAAAATCATTCCAAGATTGAGAATAGGTTATATATATATATATATATATATATATATATATATATATATATATATATATATATGTATATATATGTGTATATATATATATATGTATATATGTATATATATGTGTATATATATATATATATGTATATATGTATATATATGTGTGTGTGTTCTGCTTTTCAGAATACACAATTTCCATCAGTTTCAAATACTATTTCCTTGAAGGAGAACAAAAACTACGGCCTCCAGATTGGCAAACTTACCGCTTCATTGTTTTCAAAAGAGATATTTTCCATGAAGATTAGATAGTTAGCCGTCGAGGTGATAAGCAATCAGGGATTAGTTGGGATTCGGCTAAGTTTTCTTATCCAAATCCCAACTAATCCCTGATTGAAATATTTTCCATTAGCTTGAAATGCTAAGCAACTATTGTAGCTTCTTTTGGGGTAAAATAAAAATGATGTACCACTGGTTAGAATTTACAATTTTCTATTTTCACCAATAAATCCGTGCCAAGCAAAATTAACGCTGTTTTGACAAGTTTGATATTCTTTGTGTCCAGACTTGTTTCATTCTTTCTGAAAAAGCTCTTTTCGTGACATCAAAGTAAGCTGTTCTACTCCTCTTTTCAACCAATACGTTATTCTCTAATTGTTCATCTATGTGGAATGTGTGTTTTTGCTGACATCTGCAGCTTTTTAATCTTCTTTTATTCTCGCAATCCATTTTTTAGTTATACTTTTGCATTACTCTGATTTTCATCAAATTCCACGATTTACTTTGTTTCCCTCGAATGATCCATTTTTTCTTATGTGCCGTTAGAATTTCCATATTCCTTTTTGTCTTAATGTCTGATTGTATGAAAGATTAATGTACAAGCGTGAGTGGGTGGGGGTGGGTAGCTGTTTAGTCCCTAGAAAAGGAACTCGGCGACATGCGTAGAGCGTGCCATATAAAACCTGTTTTCATTCTAATAGATATGTATGCTGCGTCGTTATTAACACTTGATCGGTGTAGGATAGCATTTGTGTTAGCGTAGTGATGACGTAAGGAGTACGTCAGGTACCGTTAGCTACATGAATAAGCCAAGGACACATGATTTCCTAGCACCATGTGCTCAAAGCAAACTTCTCTATGCCGCCAGTTTATCGTCATACTGCAGTTCTTTGCAACGTTCTAGTCATCTGGTTTAGCGCATAGGCGTATATAGGAAATAATTTCGGGAGGGGCTAGGAAAACTTCGGGGGGGGGCTGAGACCATTTCCGGAGAATAGAATAATAACAATTTAGAGCTTGGAATAGTTTTAGACAACTAAAACGCTATTACACCTAAAATAAACTATTTTTTATGAACTATCTGATGTTATTTAATTTATTTTTAAGGGTTTTATGACACATTTTTACCATCAAATGGAAATTTCGGGGAGGGGGGAGGGGCTGCAGCCCCCTCCCCTATATGCGCCCATGTTTAGCGTGGAACAATTATAAATGAATGCCTATATACAGGGTGTCCCACCAATAAACGGCCAAACTTCGGGAATCGATGCAGGATGAAAAAATAAATAAATAAGTCCTTTGGCATATTTCTCGCTTTTCGTTCGTTTCCGAGAAAAACGCAAAACACTAAAACACAATTGTGAAAAGGAATTCTTTCAAAATGCCTTTATAAAAATCATTTAACGTATTTGTTTTATCTTCTACCCCCTCCACTCACCCTCCCAGCCACACCACCACCTCCTATAATCTCCCCCACCCCAAAAATATAGGAGTGAATATGCCTCTGATTTTGTATGGAATAATGGAATAATAGGTCTCCATTTTTTTACTCCTCGACTCCCCGCATTCCTTGATAATAAACTGTCGTTATTCTTGGAAGAAGTCCTTTTGGCAGAGAGATTGGGAAGCTTGTTCCTATTGGCAGAGAGATTGGGAAGCTTGTTCCTATTGGCAGAGAGATTGGGAGGCTGGTTCCTATTGGCACAGAGATTGGGAAGCTGGTTCCTATTGGCAGAGAGATTGGGAAGCTCGTTCCTATTGGCAGAGAGATTGGGAAGCTGGTTCCTATTGGCACAGAGATTGGGAAGCTGGTTCCTATTGGCAGAGAGATTGGGAAGCTGGTTCCTATTGGCACAGAGATTGGGAAGCTGGTTCCTATTGGCACAGAGATTGGGAAGCTGGTTCCTATTGGCACAGAGATTGGGAAGCTGGTTCCTATTGGCACAGAGATTGGGAAGCTGGTTCCTATTGGCAGAGAGATTGGGAAGCTCGTTCCTATTGGCACAGAGATTGGGAAGCTGGTTCCTATTGGCAGAGAGATTGGGAAGCTGGTTCCTATTGGCACAGAGATTGGGAAGCTGGTTCCTATTGGCAGAGAGATTGGGAAGCTGGTTCCTATTGGCACAGAGATTGGGAAGCTGGTTCCTATTGGTAGAGAGATTGGGAAGCTGGTTCCTATTGGCACAGAGATTGGGAAGCTGGTTCCTATTGGCAGAGAGATTGGGAAGCTGGTTCCTATTGGCACAGAGATTGGGAAGCTGGTTCCTATTGGCAGAGAGATTGGGAAGCTTATTCCAATTGGCAGAGAGATTGGGAAGCTGGTTCCTATTGGCACAGAGATTGGGAAGCTGGTTCCTATTGGCACAGAGATTGGGAAGCTGGTTCCTATTGGCACAGAGATTGGGAAGCTGGTTCCTATTGGCAGAGAAATTGGGAAGCTTGTTCCTATTGGCAGAGAGATTGGGAAGCTGGTTCCTATTGGCACAGAGATTGGGAAGCTGGTTCCTATTGGCACAGAGATTGGGAAGCTGGTTCCTATTGGCAGAGAGATTGGGAAGCTGGTTCCTATTGGCACAGAGATTGGGAAGCTGGTTCCTATTGGCACAGAGATTGGGAAGCTTGTTCCTATTGGCAGAGTGATTGGGAAGCTGGTTCCTATTGGCACAGAGATTGGGAAGCTGGTTCCAAGTCGACGGTTGTCCAGCCCACTACGGGAGGGCTGTTCTGAAATTGGCTGGACACTAACCATCCATAGCGTTAGGGTGGGTTTACACTTGCTAGTTATTGCAGGAAATTTATATCAGACAGAAATTGCAACTAGTGTAAGCCATGAGCAATTTATGTCTGAGATATATATTTCTATCACGAACTATAAGTGTCGACACTTCTATACCACCAGGTGTAAACACAGATTTTTACGAGAAGAATTTAATTTCAGAGATAAATATCTTGGCTACTAGCTGTATTGTCGACACTTCTATACCAACAGATGTAAACACTGATTATTTGTGCTTTTGGTGAATTTATCGCAAATTAGAACAAATCCAGAACTGTCCTATACATATCCATGACATAATTGTCTAGCTATTTCTGTTAGTATGTAAACCTTCAAGAGAATATCTATCCGACACCTGACATATTTCCTGCGAGAAGTGTCAGATGTAAACGCACCCTTAGATAGGACGAGGTGGGCCGGTATTTTGGTCGACTCGATCTTCAGACCTCACGCCCTTGGATTTCTTCGCATGAGGACACATTAAAGATTTGGTCTTTAATAAGAGAGTCCATTGGCCCAAGGGAGTACCTCATGCGTCGCATCAGATTGGCCAGGGGACAGATTACAGCAGAGCAATGCACAAATACCATCTAGTCTGTCAATGTGGAATGTGATGCCAGTATTGCTGCAAGGGGCCTTTTAACAATTTTTAAATTGATTATTAGGAATGATTAAAAGAAGAACTAGTTATTTTAGAATTACGTATGCGTCCAGTGTTAAATTTTAAAAGTTTTAAGAATTTAAAAGTTATTTTTATGAAGAATTGAAAGGTTTTTTTTTTTGTTTTTTTTTTTTTTTTTGTTAGTTTCCTCCGAAGAAAATTATCTATTTTAAATTATGCTGAACTTGAAGCTATACATGCAGTAATTTAATTTTTTCGACCAAGAAGATTTTTTGTTTTTTCGTTTTGGGGGAGGGAGGTGGAAGGATAAAGGGGGTGGAAGATAAAAATTGTAACCTATGCACAACACAATTTTGTATTTTAGTTGTTTACCTACGGTTTTTCTCGGAAACTAAGCAAAAACGAGAAATATGCCAAAGGACATTTTTTCTTTATTTTTTTTATCGTGCAACGATTCCCGAAGTTTGGCCGTTTATTTTGGGGACACCCTGTACATAAATGGCTACTTTAGTTCGGAATGTTTTGAAAATAATACGAGGCCAGCAGGAGCTATAGGATGTTAGGAACATAACATTTATAATTAATTAAAACATTTTTTTTGTATTTTGTAATTGAGGAGGAGAAACAGTATAACGAGGCGGAGTTCTCATTGAGACATATTTTAATACTTCTGTTTCAAAATTCTTTAAAGAACAAGTTTTAATTAAGAGAGTGCTAAGGTAAACGACATGAATAATGTATGATTAATGACTCGAGACTTCCACGCAGCAGAAAGATTTCAGATAAAACTCTGCTAACATAACCTGGCTCTGGAAACTCTGCTAACATAACGTCTACACTCCACCTGGCTCTGGAAACTCTGCTAACATAACGTCTACACTCCACCTGGCTCTGGAAACTCTGCTAACATAACGTCTACACTCCACCTGGCTCTGGAAACTCTGCTAACATAACGTCTACACTCCACCTGGCTCTGAAAACTCTGCTAACATAACGTCTACACTCCACCTGGCTCTGGAAACTCTGCTAAGATAACGTCTACACTCCACCTGGCTCTGGAAACTCTGCTAACATAACGTCTACATACGTCTGGAAACGCCAACGGAAAACGGACATTCTCCAAATAAACCTAATTTAAACAATCGAATTAACCTTGTATAATCTACTATATACTTGTCAAATACCACTCACTTACTATCTTCGCTACTCACTGACCTATCTTCGCTACTCAATGACCTATCTTCGCTACTCAATGACCTATCTTCGCTACTCAATGACCTATCTTCGCTCAGCCTAAACCACTTGACAGAAAAAAATGAAATTTTGCATGGGCACTCCTTTAGAACGTAAACACTCGCTTTGAAAGGATTTTTCTATATTCGAATTTTTAGAGGGGTTTGAATTTTTATTTGGTTAGATTTGCAGGCGAGCCAAAGTATCAAGCGTTGCTAGGACAACAGGTCAGCTGTTTGTCCTAGCTGTTATTTATTTCATATTATTTCTAATTGAGCTTCATTTCAACTATGATGACAGGCCCTGAATTACTAGTAATAAACTGTGATTTTGTCCCTCATAGAGTTTACCCTGTACCTGGTGTATCCATGGTAATAATATCCCGAACCCTTAAACTCCTGTTACTGGTAACCTATAGATAACGAGTTATCTCCACGTTACCTGTTTCTTGACACTGGTCGGAGCGCCCCAATGTCAAATAACATTATACTTTGATTACGGGAACCGTGCTATAATAAACTGCACAAAATTATATTCAGAGTAACGTTAATTTTAAAGTTACATTATTTAACGTAATAAAATAACAACTTATCAGCCGTGGGGAAGGACAGGTATTCAGGTAGTTAGTCATATTCTTCACCAACAATTGCAGCCAATTTGTTGCTATGATTCCTATTTTCAGATGCGCTCTCTTGGGAAAAAGGTGCTGGACCTCTGAATAAGTTGCAACATTTGATCAGAAGAAAAGGTAAAACCCGTTTGGCGACCTTCGAATAATATATAGCACGCTAAATTATATCATGTTATTCATATTGATATTTATCAGCACAAAATTTATCATCAGGTGTCCATTAAGAGGAGAGATAAGTAGGTCCAAACAAATGCGGCACATGTAAATATAGACATTAATGGCGGATAGCCATATGTTGGGGCTACTAACTTAAGACATGTTGGTATTAGGCCCACATTTTTCAGGACTTATCAGGCCAGATTATTGATTCTGATAAAACATTCTTATAGAATTAAGACATCAATTTATATTTAGTTTTATATTATATTTGGGGGCGAGATTAGCTCAGTGGTAGAGCACTCCAATATGCTGGAGGACACAGGTATAAAACCCGAGCACCTAGTCCAGTGTCGTCGATCGGGGGTCGGATTGGGGGGCCCAGATCGTCCCTAGGCTCACTCAGCCTTAAACTAAATAATTAATGTGTACCCGCGAAGGGAAAAATCTGTCGGCTGGAGTAGTATTGACCACACTATCTCCCTAGTGTGCCGTATGGTCAAGAATCAGATACCTCTACAGTATCTACCCCTCTGGGCCCTTGTGGCCTTTTATGGGATTGATTTTTTTCATATTTTTTCTATTACATTTCAATATTTCTTTTTTAGTACATTTCCTTGATGGTACCGATAAGAAATGTACACGTTTCATAAGACCTCAAAGTTAAAAAAAAATGCCAGGAATCTCAAAAAGGCCTAATTTTGATGAAATTTGGGTTCAGAAACCTTCCCTCAAACGGAAAGTCAAATTCTTTAACCAGCAGAGTCTGCCAATCAGTTTTTCCGGAGACATTCGAAAGGAAAAAATCACAGTGCCTTTGGCTTACCATTTATAGGTTTTCAGATACACCTTTTATAGGAAAAAGTGGGAGATCGAATAAATTCATTTTCGAGGCCATAACTATAAAATTATTCAAGACCATTTTTGATAAAAAAAGTAAGAAACCAAAATTCTAAATTTTCTTGAATATTCGTTGATTTTACTGGCGAATTCGGGATAATTATAGTATTTATTTAAGAATATTGGCATGGGTGTATATAGAAAATAATTTCGGGGGGAGGGGCTGCAGCCCCCTCAGCCCCCCTTGTATACGCCCATTTATATTTTTATAATTTAGACATTTGTTTGAACTATATGACTCACCTTCTCCATCGTAACTTGTACGTGTGTGTGAGAATTTATATATATATATATATATATTTATTTATTTATTTAAATTTTAACGTCCATTTATTTTTGACACAGAATTTTAGGACGGGTTATCTATAGGTTACCACCCTTTTCTAACCAGGATAGGGCTGATGCCTTTCCTTTTTTAAAAAGAAAAGCCATCATCCCTAGTGGGAATTGAACCCACGACCCTTGGCACAGAGTGTTAAGTACTCACGCCTTAACGCTCACGTCCACCGAGCCTCCATATATGTATGTATATATATATATATATATATATATATATATATATATATATATATATATATAAAAAACAAAGTAATAAAAACTTCTTCTTCTACTTCTTTCTCGTGCTCTTGTGCCATTACTAGCGTCGAGGAGCCTCGGTAAATTTCAGCCATTCCCTCCGGTTCCTGTAAAGCTGCTTCATTTGCTGGAGGGTTTTGCCTCTTTTCCCGCCAATCTTCTGGATATTTTCTTCGTAGGAAATCCTAGGCCGACCTCGCGGTCTTTTTCCAGAGGGCCGAGCTTCTAAAACTTTTTTTTTTTTTTTTTTTTTTTTTTTTTTTGGGTGAAATCAACCACATGGGTCATGGTCACCGCCAAACTAAAACTTTCTTTGGTTCCCTTTCATCATCCATACGACACACGTGCCCAAACCACTTAAGCAGCCGGGATTCGAGCAAGGTCCTTAGTTCTGTCACCTCAAACTGTTCTCTTATCCCTTCATTTCTGATGCAATCCCTTCGTGTCGTAATAAAAACAAAAGCCACAAATATATATAGCCCTGTAAACCAAAATTTGACCCAATAATAGGCAATAACAAGCATTATTTCTAAAAAAACATACATTTAATTTAGGCGCTTATAAACTAGCCTATGACACCTCACTTACATAATTTGTTTTATACAGGTTACACTGTAGCACAATCACTATCGCCTGAGCGTTTCGGAAACGTGAAAATTTCACAATAATTCAAATAAAGCCAAAGAGTTGAACGTGTTCATGATCATATTAGCAATAACCAAAATCCACTCTTTGATTAATTTACCTTTATGCGTCGGAGGAGCTTAAAATTTTGAATTGTGCAGTATTGTCTACGCATTAATATATATATATATATATATATATATATATATATATATATATATATATATATCTATATATATATATATCTATATATATATATATATATATATATATATATATATATATATATATAAGATTCCAGAGTTAGGGTATCTGGAGAAGAACCTGAGAAAGTTTAAGTACCTTTAGGCCTGGATAAGTACATTTTAACCTGGATAAGTACATTTAGTTCAATGGAAGTTCATTCCACCATGTTAAGAGCCATCAAGTTTAATTTTTTTTTTATTATTATTTATGAGCATCCACAACCAAGGGGATTCGCCCCATTTTTAAATGTGTTGTTTACAAAAATGGTATTTGATGACAAATTTTTTTCCCAAGAGAGCGCATCTGAAAATAGGAATCATAGCAACAAATTGGCTGCAATTGTTGGTGAAGAA
Organism: Gonocerus acuteangulatus; assembly: GCA_946811695.1. NCBI lineage: Eukaryota > Metazoa > Arthropoda > Insecta > Hemiptera > Coreidae > Gonocerus > Gonocerus acuteangulatus. The sequence continues at coordinate 117,670,193 of OX328124.1, read as the reverse complement.
TATGACTAACTACCTGAATACCCGTCCTTCGTCACGGCTGATAAGTTGTTATTTTATTACGTTAAATAATGTAACTTCATAATTATATATATATATATATATATATATATATATATATATATATATATATATATATATATCCTTCTAAAAGTACCCCTTTTAGAAGGCCGTTTATTGTACTACATGTATCATACAAGGTACAGTATATCACATGTATGTATATATATGTATATATATATATATACATATATATATTTATATATATGTATGTATATGTATATATATATATTATATATATATATATATATTCATATAAGATATAATGTGCCAACAATGGAATCTAGTAAGAATCACATGTATTTACTTTGGTGGCTTCTGGCTGACATTCATAGGGCTTTTTAAGTTGTATTTAAGATCATTATCTCATTCATTCATATATAAATATTTCGCTGACGATACCCAGATCTACCTATCTTTTAAGCCCTGCAAGTAGATCTTAATAACATCAATGCTTGGGCCGCAGCTAATAAGCTTTCCCTGAATCCAGACAAATCCAACGCCATTGTTATAGGCTCCCAATCCCTCATAAGTTCCACCTCCCCTTTTCCAGCCCTTTTTACCTCAACAGCATCCCTATAAAATATTGTTAATCAGTTAAAAACCTCAGAATTCTGTTTGATCAAACTCTTTCCTGGAAAAATCCCATTTCCCAAATTTCCCGGCGATCCATATTTATCCTGAGACAGTTCAACCTCTCCCGCCATCTCCTGCCAACAAAGACCCGTCAAGTCCTTGTAACCTCCCTATTATTCCCCTAGCTTGACTATGGTTGTTTGGTGTACGGTGGACTTTCTAGCGACCTCGAGGCAAAACTCAAACGCCTCATGAACTGTTTCATTCGTTTTATCCTCGGGATCCCCAGAGCCTCCCATATATCACATTTCTACCAGAAGCTCAATTGGCTATTCCCTCTTTATCGTCGACAGTACTTCCTCGGCTCTGTCCTTTACCAAGTATTTCAATCCCGAAACCATCTTGTATTTTTCAACTCCTTAAATTTAAATCATCTGTTCACTCCCGTATGTCCCGATCTCGTCCTTCCGATCTTTATATTCCTTCCCGCCGTATTGTATTATTTGAAAAATCTTTTGTCGCCCGTGCCATCTCGCTATAGAATTCCTTACCTCTGTTTGTCCACCATTCTACTAACCTAGAACCCTTTAAATCCCGACTCTTCCACTACTTCTATTTCTGCAAGTTTTACCCAATCATTAGTTTATATAAAAGCTGTAGTATTTAGAATTTTATACATTAAATTGTTAAGAATAAAACATTTTCTTTTCAATAATGCTATATAAGTGTTAATAATCTAGAAATCGATAAACTAAAGAAATTATAGAAAAATCCTCAGGGGTCTATCCTTTCAAATCCCCTCGAGCAGTATCCACCACATCCTCGGGGATATAAGGGTAAAGGGGTGCCTACATTGGTCCTGACCCGATCCGATGGCCACCGATTCTAGGACGTCCATACTTGTTTGTCTCTAGACCGATTCCGGACCGACGAAGCAAAATGGCGCTAAACCACATATTGTGTTTCAAAAAGGTCAACAGCCTATAAAATTTAGAACAACTTTGTCAATGCAAATTTTTGTTTTCTTTGTTCATTTAATTACGTGAAAAGATGTTTATACCCATTCAATGCATATAACCTGCCAATGTTTATAACCTTCCAAAGCTTATAATCTTCTAGCTACCTTTTTTTTTTTTTTTTTTTTTTTTTTTTTTTTTTTTTTTTTTTTTTTTACGGCGCATCGAAAAATCGTGGCCATTAGCGCCGACGTCCAGGGTGCAGCCAGGAATTTTCTCAGCGAGCCCTGAGATGAGAAAATTTCTGTCGCCGGTGGGGATCGTACCCACCATCTCCCGCTTATGAACCTAGCGCGCTAGCCACTAGACCACGGGAGACCCCAGCTACCTTTCTTATAAATAATTTTAAAAATGAATACTAATACTTCTCTTACCACCAATATTCAAGCTAATCAGAGGTTTCTAATGCTTATTAGGTAGTATTTCTTATATTAATCCCTCATTTCACTTCTGATCGGATCGGGTGGTACCAATGTAGGCACTCACGTCGGCCGCTGCCGGTCAAACGAAATCGGATCGGATCGGGAGATATACAGGTCGAATGTAGGTGCAGCCTAAGAACCATCAATTGCCCTGAAGGGTGTATGCCCGTGCATGAACAGCAGGGGATCGATACCGGGTAGACTGATCGGCCGTCAATCACCCCTTGGCTAGTTAATCCCACCCCCGCTCCAACGGATCGGATCGGGAGATATACGGGTCCAGTGTAGTGGCAGCCTAAGATCCATCCATCGCCCTAAAGGGTGTATGCCCGTGCATGAACAGGGGTCGATACCGGGTAGACTGATCGGCCGTCAACCACCCCTCGACTAGCTAATCCCACCCCCACTCCATCGGATCGGATCGGGAGATATACGGGTCTAATGTAGATGCAGCCTGCGAACCATCCATTGCCCTGATGGATGTATTGCCGTGCATGAACAGGGGATCGATACCGGGTAGACTGATCGGCCGTCACCTACCCCTTGGCTAGCTAATCCCACCCCCGTCCTATCACGTGCTGACCACCTCCATTTATTTATGGACTCCCATCTTCTTATTAGTTTTCAGGGAGGGGTTATATTCCTCCCACTATGTACTACGCCTCTGGTTATTCAATTCTAAAAGCTACCAGGCACCAGCACGTGCCCTTTCCGAAGGAATGTGTCAATTGAGGTTGCACTCATGAAAGACGTATATATATATTAATCTTCGCAAGGCCTCCTTCTCGGCCAATTAAGCTGAAAATAATTTTTTGTCATTCTTTATAACGATGACGCGATTCTAGCACATTTTATTTAGACTTAAGCCCAATAACGTCAAATTTTCACAAAACAGAAGGAAATAAAATTATTATGTTATTATACATGAATAACCAAACATATTTTTTTTTGTTTCGATGTCCTTGGGTTCCAAGGCGTGTTCAGTCCTAGCCGAATGGGTTCGTTTAGAATATGGAAAAGGCATCAACCTTATCCCGGCTAGCAATGGATGGAAACCTGTTGAAAATCCGCCCGAAAACCTTTACCTTTTTTAGATTAAATCTCAAATTCTAATGGGCCTATTATAATATATTTCCCGAGTTTCGTGGCAAGGAATTCAAATTATCGTACGATTAGGCATCAACCTTATCATGAACAAATTAATAATTTAGCTCTGAAATAAACCAACATTAAAAATAGATCTATTTATTTTATTTTAACACTTCTTCCTCTTGACACAACGTAAGCTCACTTTCTTTGCAATATAACAACAATCTCTAGCTTTAAGGGATTATTATTGATTTGTTTCAGAAATATAATCTCCCTTCTGATGGACCGACTTTGGTGATGAATGAACCCGTCTGTTAGTTTGTTATGGGAGTGCAACAACAAACCACAACTAAGGTCCAACTTTAACTAAGTTTAGTAACAATAAAACAAGAAATATGGGTGCTTTAGTGAGATAGATAAATAGACATACATTTTAACCAGTTCATCCATGGTATCAGTAGGTAGGGTCGATGAAGATTTGAAGTAATTTTTCAAAAAGGCTTTTTGAGTGCAACGTCACGTTTTTTGGGGGTTCCTTATTAATATTTGTATTAATAATCGTTATGTTTCTACCTACATACGAACAGGACGTTACCCAGCAGAAGTCCTCCACGGAGGCGACACCCCATATCCTCTGCACCCCCTGAAGTTCTCCTTATGCAATCCTCTTTCATAGACAGAGATATCAAAGCCGACGTCCTTTGCGGTCCATGGACTATAAGATAGTTCTGCTTATAGATCTGAGCCGGATGTCAAGTCCCGGATGTTATGAAACTAGAAAGCAGATAGTACCAGCCATTGAGGAGCTGTTGGGTCACGAGGAGGTCCACACGCCATAATCCTCGCTCTCTCGCTCAACAAAACCCTACTTGATGCAATAAATAAGTTTCTTATCTAAGTGATAATGTAGAGGTATCTGATTACTGACTGGAGAGATAGAGAGGTCAGTAATAAGCTACGGCCGCCAGATTTCCCCCTTTGCAGCTTAAAGTCTGTGTGAGCCTAGGGGTGGCCAGACAACCCAACTCCAACCCACAAATAATAGCACTAGAAGATAAAATCTTTTGTGCGTGCTCGAGATACGAACTCAAGTCCTACAGAATATTACTCGAGTGCTCTGCCACACAAATCTAACTTCGCCCCTTTTTAGAATAAACACATTCTTTTAATACTGTTTTTAGTTTTCTCCTCCAACAAATCGGGAAATGCCTAAGAGAAATCTTGACGTTTCATACCATAATGGTCTTGACGTTTCATACCATAATGGTCTTGACGTTTCATACCCTAATGGTCTTGACGTTTCATACCCTAATGGTCTTGACGTTTCATACCCTAATGGTCTTGACGTTTCATACCATAATGGTCTTGACGTTTCATACCCTAATGGTCTTGACGTTTCATACCCTAATGGTCTTGACGTTTCATACCCTAATGGTCTTGACGTTTCATACCCTAATGGTCTTGACGTTTCATACCATAATGGTCTTGACGTTTCATACCCTAATGGTCTTGACGTTTCATACCCTAATGGTCTTGACGTTTCATACCCTAATGGTCTTGACGTTTCATACCCTAATGGTCTTGACGTTTCATACCCTAATGGTCTTGACGTTTCATACCCTAATGGTCTTGACGTTTCATACCATAATGGTCTTGACGTTTCATACCATAATGGTCTTGACGTTTCATACCATAATGGTCTTGACGTTTCATACCCTAATGGTCTTGACGTTTCATACCATAATGGTCTTGACGTTTCATACCCTAATGGTCTTGACGTTTCATACCCTAATGGTCTTGGAAAAACATGTAGTTCAAATTCTAATAAATAAATAAACCTACCTGTCGATTTGCGCTTCAGAAAACCCATCCAATTTTGACGAAATGTGAGTCTAAAAAATATACCTACTGCGTTTTGTCGACGAAATTCGCTCGAAAAAAATCATTGTCTTATCATTAGGCTTCCAGGTAGACTTTTTATAGGTCATATGAAGTGAGAAATCAATTGAAACCCTTTTCAGGGTCATATAAATACCTATGTAAAGAGGAAAATTGCATAGAATCTCCTATGCAATTTTCCTGCAGTTCTATACGCCCATGCCACAAGATGAAATACTGTTTTCCTTGCATGAAGTGTCTGATCCATGTTCCCACACAATATAATGGCTAAGGCGAATGCAGACAGCTTAGCTTTCTCTCTCCTATCTTCACTTCTCACAGTTTCCACGGCTTTCATACACAACTAGAACATGAAACCATATCGTGCTCACCATTACTCGACAGCTTTTTTTATCTTCACATTTGAAGAGTCGTCCCGAACGAGCTTCTATTCCTCAGAAATTGACAAATCAAGTTGATTATCGCATAAGACTTAATCTCACATGGATAAATGCAATAATGTAGGAATATTTTTTGCGTTTCCTCCTTATTTATAACAAACAGTCCATTCACAAGAAGTCCTAAACTAATTCGACTTCAAAGCAACGACTACACGAAAAATTAATGAACGACTAAAATAATAAAATACATGCTTATTTCCGCTAAAAGTAATTGAGTTGTATTTGAGAATACACGGTTATCATTAGTTCGAAGACGGCTTCATGGCAATAAACAAAAAATCAAGTTTTTCCATTTTCCTCAATAACCGTTATAAATATGGCCTAAAACGTGTACCTGGAAGCTCAATATAAAAACAAAAAAAAACCTAGGAGGCCTGGTGACCGTGAGTCCTAAGGCGTATTCACTCCGTGCCAAAGGTCGTGGGTTCGATTCCCTCTAAAGGCAGTGGCTTTTCTTTCGAATAAAAGAAAAGCCATCAGCCCTATTCTGGTTAGAAAAGGGTGGTAACCTATAGATAACCCGTCCTAAAATTCTAAAAGAATTAAAAAATTAAATTAACAAAATTAATAATAATTAAAAAATTATTATTGACAATAATAAATGGACGTTAAAATTTGAATAAATAAAAAAAAAAACAGCGTTTTGATTTAATTCACGCAATTTCACTCAAAAAAAAAAAAAAAAAAAAATGTTCTGGTGGACGGGTTTTGCTGGTTAACGAGCTTGACTTTTAATATATTTTTGTACCAAATTTTATTGAAATAGGTCTATTTTGGCCCAGCTAAAGAGCGGACAGGCAATTATATATATAAAGGGAAAATCCTATCTCTTTAACAAAAAGACGACTGCATCAATTGCATGTACCAACAAAAATAGAAAGTAGATGAAACATGAAGTTTGTCTAACATAAGATTTCCTATTCTCAATGTGGTATGATGAAGCGAGGCAGACTATTTGGTTAAGGCAACTGCAAGGATAGCCGAGGAACTGGGTTCAAATGCCTACCTGGCGAGTTTATTTTTATAATGTTACAGATTTAGAAATCGAATCACTAAGTGTGACAGCGTATAGAACTTTTTATATTTACAGCGAATTCGTGAAATGTTACCGATTCATTTCTGAAAGTTCAATGAATCACAAAGCAACACCTAAAGGCCGTAAATTACCATTTAAAAAGCCAACAGGTGCCCGAAGAACGAATGGATTGCTGAAAAAGTAGCAAGTAGGCCGGGAGGTGTGGCGAAACCACTCCATCTTGCGGTCCACGGCTCTTCTAATTGCATCCTTTGTTATTTTAAATATCATTATGTCATACGGAAGAGTATGGTAGTGAATTTCACGGAACTTCCATGTCAAATGCACTGGATGATGTCATGGAAGGTTTTTATAAATATTAATTATTTCCATTCTTCTTTTGGAATTCTTCTTTTGGCACAGCATTTTAGGACGGGTTATCTATAGGTTACCACACTGATCTTGCAAGGGTAAAGCTGATGCCTTTTCTTTTTTTCTAAGGAACAGCCACCACCCCTAGTGGGTAACAAACCCACGCCCTTCGGCACAGAATACTCTCCCTTGCACTCACGACCACCGGTCCTCCATTGAAGACGCAAGAAGACGAGTTGTTTAATATAATGCTTATCCATGTTATGAAATACCTTCCATAAGCTGAAACAACTTCCATCAGCAGAGCGACCTACCATCAGCTGAAACATCTTCCATCAGCTGAACGACCTCTTATCAGCTGAAACACCTTCCATCAGCTGAACAACCTCCCAACGGCTGAACAAACTACCATTAGCTGAAAACCTCTCACCAGCTGAAATACCTTCCATCAGCTGAACAATGCCCCATCAGCGGGTTTTGGCGCTACTTCTGTGTCGCATTTTTGTTCCACTCCCGCTGAAATACCTTCAAAGAGCTGTAATATCTCACATTATTATTATTTATTTATTGCTTGATCGTAACGGAGACGATTAGCAAATTATTGTTATTTATGTTGCTTGACCACAGCGATGGCGATTCTCACATTAGTAGAAATAACTCCGACCACATATAATGCGTACCAACAGCTGAACAACCTCCGATTGGCTGAAATATCTCCCATAAGCTGAAATGCCTTCCATCAGCAAATAACCTCTCATCAGCTGAAATACTTCCTATAAGTTCAACAACCTCCCATCAGCTGAACCACCTTCCATCAGCTGAACAATGCCCCATCAGCTTGGCACTACTTCGGGGTCGCATTTTAGTTCCACTCCCGCTGAAATACCTTCAAACAGCTGTAATATCTCACATTAGCAGAAATAACTCCGATCACCTGCAATGCCTTCCAACAACGAAATGTTTCCCTTCAGCTGAAATATCTATCATCAGCTGAAATACATCCCTTGTGGTCGCATTTTAGTTCCATATCCGCCGAATGTTTTCGGGTATTTAGGTGAAGGCCCAAACTCAAATATATTTATTGACACTCAGTGTGACGACTGGTGTTATCGGTAAGTGCCATTAAGCATGGAATTTTGTGTAAGAACTCAAGGTGCTGTCAAGGATTCAATACCATATGCGGATTCCCAAAAACAAAAGGGGAATTGGAAAAATAATAAATATTCCGTCGCGAAGAACAAGACTACTTACTAGCAGTAGCCGTGGAATGAATCGCCATATTAACCTCCATCTGACCCTAAGAAAAAAGAAGAAATGGAATAAGTTCTGAGTGCAGACCAGCACGTAGTGACCCTTGGTGCAACACCCACGCCTCATAGCGGCTCCTAGTGCAATTACTGGGCGTGGAGGTTTCAGTCCAATTCATGGCTAATTTCTCTTTTTGTATTCTTCCAAGGAGGTTTTCACAGCTACTGAGTGAACTTCGGTCATCAAACTCCTTGCCATATTGTTTGTCTTGAGAGGGTGTCCACTCTCCATGAGTAGTGGTTGTTTCGGAACCATCAAGCCAAGCAGCTGGATTCTTCAAAATGGAAAAATATTTCATTGAGAAGAGATCTTTGGCCGTTGGTGATGAAGGTAAATATTGTCGAGGTTAGATCGTGTAGTTATTTATTTATTTATTTTATTTTGAGCTTCGCAATTTTAGTGATGAGCTCATGACGAAGGAAGTGTTTTCAGTCTAGTCAAAAAAACAAAACACAAAACAAATAAAAAAAAGAACACCAATAACTAAATTAAGAAAAAAGTAAAATGAAGAAAAAACAAAAAAACAAAAAAAAAACCCCAAAAAACAGATAAAATAAAAAACAAAAGTAGCAAGAATTATATAAACTAATTTGAGTATTTAATATTCTCGAGTAAATGCTTATTGGTATATATATATGCATATGTCATGACAAAAAAAAATTGATGAATTATAACAACATTACAATCAAGGATCAAGTTAAAAAATGAAGAATGATGTAAATTAATTCAAGTTATTTTAAAGTTTATATTTTGTTATATAAGTTGAGTTTTTTAAAGTGTTCGAGTATTGTGTTGATGTATGGACTACCTTCAGTCAGTAAGTCGTGAGGAATGTCTAAGTCAGTACGCAGTCTACAGTCTGTCAGTATGTGTTTAATTGTCAAAGTCTCATTAAATCACAACAACAAACATTTAGATTATCAACGTGTCATTACTGATTTAATTGAATCAAAACCAACTGAAGTAAAAGAAAATAAAACAGAAGTTAAACAATCTGAATCTTCCCCCAAAGAAAATTTAAAAATAAACAAATCCGATGAAGCTGATAAAAGAGGAAGGTCCCAATCTCCGGGTTTATTAACATCATCAAATAGCTCTGGCTCATCTAGACGTGGCTGTCGTTCTCCATTGCCACGCATTAAAAAAAAGTGATTAATCATGGATACATCCCAAAAATCACTTAACTTAAACATTTATAACATGTCAAATTCCTTTTCAGCTTCCGAGTATTGCCATAAAAAGTGGGTCTTTGTTCTCTTTTCTAACAACTATGATATCTTTATTACTCTTAATTATTTTGAATACAACAAATTAACTATAAACTACTTGCGAAATAATATAAATGTAAGCTTAGGTGAAAACATCAAGAATCAAAAGAATATCTTCACTCGTAAGAGTGGTGATTCAAAACTCCTACCACTAAATGTTATAGCAAATAAAATGCAATCCTTGATAGAAATTAAAACATTTTTCATGATGATTTTAGAATTTACTCAAACAGAATGTTATATACTCCCGTATTTTTTAAATTCCTATTTGTCTTATGTATATCTAATTTGTTTTTCCAATGACTACACATACATACAAGTGTTTCTATTAATCAAGTTCCTTTCTTACATCATATGTTCGCAAAAACAAATCCTTGAGGTATTCAATAGCTGGCAGACATATATGTTCATGAGCTTAATATTTCCTCTTTACACTACTTACACAGATTATGATTATAGCACAGTGGAACATTAACGGTTTAAAAAATCATAAATCTGACCTGGCTTTACTACATCAAGATACAAATTTTGATATAGTATGTATCCAGGAAAGCCACCTAAAAACTTCTGATGAATTCAATTTTAACCATTTTTGTATATTTAGAAATGATTATATGGGAGGAAGGATAGCTTGTGGTGGTGTATCCATATTAGTCGCAAAACATATCCCATGCATAAATATCTCTTTACAAACAGACTTACAAGCAGTAGCCATCCGAGTCCTGTTACCCAGCCCGTCCACAGTCTGCTCCATTTATTTACCTCCAAATCACCCATTCACTGTCGAACAACTAGACAATTTATACTCTCAGCTTCCTCAACCTGCGTATCTTTTAGGTGATTATAACAGTCATAACACTTTATGGAACTCCACAATCACCGATCTAAGAGGGCGCTACATTGAGAATTTCATAGACCTAACTTCTCTAAGTATTCTGAATGATAACACGCCCACTCATCTTGACCATACAACTGGGACTGAGTCAATTATTGACTTGTCACTCGTCAGCTCTGTTCTCATCTCGCGATGCACTTGGAGGGCTCTTTCTGATCTATATACATCTGACCACTATCCATTGTTAATTGAAACAATAGATAGAGGACCTCCAACAACCCCAAATATACCAAGATGGAAAATAAAAGAAGCGAACTGGGACCTTTTCCAAATGTCAGCTGATTTAACTCCTGTAAATTTACAATCGGATATAAATAACGTTATAATACAAACTAACAATATATTACTCACTGCAGCCGATCTAGCTATTCCTAAAACCAAAACGATAAATAAAAAAGTACCGGTCCCATGGTGGAACAATGATTGCGAACAGTCGGTTAAAAAAAGAAAAAAATCTCTTCGGAAATTCCGTAGACACCCATGCTCCGAGAACCTGGAGGAATACATTAATGCTAGAAAGGAGTCCAGATATCGAATAAAGCAAAGCAAGAGAAACTCTTGGAAGGACTTTACCTCACAAATAAACTGTCACACTCCACCTATCGATGTTTGGAATATGATCAGGAAAATAAATGGGCAAAAACGAATAAACCCAATATCATTCATAAAATCTGATGACTCATTTATTACTGATCCTGTCCAGATTGCTAATATTCTCGGCGAATATTTCCAATCTGTTTCCTCAGATGAGAATTATTCAGCAGATTTTCTCAGTAAAAAAAGAGAAAAAGAACAATACGACATAAATATCATAACAGACCCACTCGACAGCCTTAACCTTGCTTTTACTTTCACAGAATTTAATGTTGCACTGAAAAGCCGAAAGGACACTGCCCCTGGACCAGACAACGTTTGCATATCTATGATTAAAAATTTATCTCAGCCAAACAAACAAATTATTCTTTCAATTTTAAATAAAATCTTTAGTTCAGAAACCCTTCCATCATTATGGTCAAAATCTAGTGTGATTCCTATATTAAAAAAAGGAAAACCAACGTCAGAACCCTCGAGTTACCGAATGATTTCGTTAACATGTTCCATGTGCAAGTTACTTGAAAAAATGATAATGAATCGTATTTTCTGGTTCATGGATAACAAAAACCTCCACCCTGAATGGCAAAGTGGATTTAGGACAGGTAGAAGTACTAGGGATAACTTAGTACGGCTGGAAACCGATATACGAGAAGCGTTCGACTCCCGTCAAAAAGTCCTAGCGGTTTTTATAGATATAAAAAATGCCTTCGACTGTGTTTGGAGAAGACTCATTATCGATAGTTTAATGGACATAGGGATCCAAGGAAATATATTAAAATTTTTGATTAACTTTTTAAAACAAAGGTCTTTTAACGTTCGCTGTGGAGCTTCATTTTCGGAGACCTTCGTTCAGGAGAATGGAGTTCCACAGGGAAGTGTAGTCAGTGCCTTCCTTTTCTCTATGGCAATAAATCACGTCCTTCGGAAGATTAAGTATCCTGTGAAATCAATGTTATATGCGGATGATCTTGTGATCTACTATGCAGATAAACCTTTTGACCGGCTCCACACAACTATCCAGGAAACACTAGATTCAATCAACATCTGGCTTAAACAAAACGGGTTTGCAATCTCCACCGATAAAACCATTAGCGTCCTATTTTCCCGCAGAAAAATAAACACTAATGTCAGTTTGTACATAGATAACACACCCGTCAAAACTGCCGAGAGCGCTAAATTTCTTGGGCTGATCTATGATAGGGGATTGAATTGGACAGCACATATCAAGACCCTAAGAGCTAGTTGCCTAAGAAATTTAGACTTACTCAAATGTCTTAACTCTACTTCTTGGGGTGCTGACCGTAAATGCATGTTACTATTCTATAAAGCATTTGTTAGAGCAAAATTGGACTACGGTTGCATGGCTTATGACTCCGCATCAAGTAGAACACTAAAGATGTTAGATACTGTTCATCATAGCGGACTTAGACTTGCAACCGGAGCTTTCCGATCGAGCCCTATCTCGAGTCTCTATGTAGAAGCAGGAGAACTCCCATTACAGTACAGGAGAAACCAGCTTATGCTAAGCTACTATTTCTCAATTAGAGCTTCACAACACCATCCTCTAAATCAATACTTTTACAATAATGTTAGAAACCGTCTAACCCAGAAATCTTTCCCTACAAGAATAAACAAATTATTAATAGATCATAATATAACAATACCAACCATAGATCACGATTCTGTTTCATCCATAGAGCCCTGGAAATTACCACATCCTATTATTAACCTAACGCTAGCAAAGTATAATAAAAACAACACAGATCCTTACATATTTGTGACAGAATATAAAAAATTAAAAACCACACTCCCTGAAGGTCATGAAATATATACGGATGGCTCCAAAGACAACAATGGAGTTGGTGCTGCAGTACTTAGCTCATCAGGATCCTGTATGTTCGCTCTCCCAGCGATCTGCAGTAACTATACAGCTGAGCTACTAGCAATTGACAAAGCCCTGAATATTAATTTTCCAACAAAATCCCATTTAACAATATTTACAGATTCTCTATCTGCTCTCCTTGCTATAGGTGATCCATATTCATCGCATCCCATAATAGTGAATATATTTAAAAGAATTTACGAGCTAAATTTAAAGGAACAAAAGGTTACATTTGTATGGATTCCAGGACATTGCGGAATAAATAAAAATGAACAAGTTGACACCTTGGCAAGGAAAGCAATTAGAGAAGGTATGCCTTTCTATAAAGTTTCAAAATTTGATTTAATGGCCCACTCGAAAGACTTGATTTGGAATACATGGCAAACTGTTTGGCAACAAGTAAGGGAAAACAAACTCAGAGAAATAAAGAGATGTGTTAAATCATGGAAGACATCAACAAATGACACAAGAAGAAAGGAAGTAGTGTTAACCCGTATGAGAATTGGCCATACAAACCTCACCCATTCCTTTCTCATGTCAAAGGAACCTCCACCAATGTGCAGCTCATGCAATGTGCTACTCACTGTTAAACACATTCTGACGAATTGCCGTGCTTATGAGCAACTAAAAGAACAACACCAACTACCTGACTCCTTAGATGAAATTTTAGGCGACGATAGTAATCAAGTAGAGCGGCTTTTCAACTTTTTAAATGCCTCGAAGTTAATTGACAAAATTTAATTCAACCTTATATCAAAATTCAATACAACAAAATTTAGTTACACCTTAAATTAAAAATACCTCCGTAAGCATGGCTAAATGACACTGATATGCATATGTATGTGATGGATGTATGTGTGTATATGAGTGTGTGTGTATCTATGTATATGTGTAATCTCTAAACAATAATTATCAATCAAAGGAATGGCGTTAATGACCTTAAAGGGTTGACATGCCATTAAAAAGCCAAAAAAAAAAAAAAAAAAGTCTCATTACAACTTGCACAGGTTGGTCTCTGCTTGTTTTCCATTAAGTACGAATGGGTTAGATGGCAGTGTCCAATACGAAGCCTAGTCAAAATCACTTCTTCACGCCTGATGCGGTGTTCATTCGACCAGGCTTTGGTAGTGTTTTTAATTTCTCGTAATTTCGTGGCTGATCTCTGCCAGTCTAATCCCATTCTTGGAGGACCTGTGCATGTAATGCTGTACATGCGTCTGATTTTGTCAGTATGTTAATGTCTATAGTCTGTCTTTTTGTCGCCTGTTTCGCAGCTAAGTCTATACGTGTGCTTTGTGGTATGTCTTCGTAGTTAATAAAACTATCGTGTAGTTAATAAAACTATCGTGTAGTTAATAAAACTATCGTGTAGTTAATAAAACTATCGTGTAGTTAATAAAACTATCGTGTAGTTAATAAAACTATCGTGTAGTTAATAAAACTATCGTGTAGTTAATAAAACTATCGTGTAGTTAATAAAACTATCGTGTAGTTAATAAAACTTCATTTTTCTGGGAAGAGGTGAAACTGGTCCCTACAGAAGTTCAATTATTTCATCAGAGAAAAAATAAATTCCAAATGGATCTTACGGAGAAATTTTCGTTTTCTCGTAAGTGATAATAAATAAAAAATATATTGCACAAGTATTTCAAAAGTGACAAAACTCAAAATAAAACTCAACTGAAAATGTGTCACTCTTGCCTATGTAGACGGAATAGTATTAAGACAGGTAGAGTGACACAACTCAAAATAAAACTCAACTGATAATGTGTCACTCTTGCCTATGTAGACGGAATAGTATTAAGACAGGTAGAGTGACACAACTCAAAATAAAACTCAACTGATAATGTGTCACTCTTGCCTATGTAGACGGAATAGTATTAAGACAGGTAGAGTGACACAACTCAAAATAAAACTCAACTGAAAATGTGTCACTCTTGCCTATGTAGACGGAATAGTATTAAGACAGGTAGAGTGACACAACTCAAAATAAAACTCAACTGATAATGTGTCACTCTTGCCTATGTAGACGGAATAGTATTAAGACAGGTAGAGTGACACAACTCAAAATAAAACTCAACTGATAATGTGTCACTCTTGCCTATGTAGACGGCATAGTATTAAGACAGGTAGAGTGACACAACTCAAAATAAAACTCAACTGATAATGTGTCACTCTTGCCTATGTAGACGGCATAGTATTAAGAGAGGTAGAGTGACACAACTCAAAATAAAACTCAAGTGATAATGTGTCACTCTTGCCTATGTAGACGGCATAGTATTAAGACAGGTAGAGTGACACAACTCAAAATAAAACAACTGATAATGTGTCACTCTTGCCTATGTAGACGGCATAGTATTAAGACAGGTAGAGTGACACAACTCAAAATAAAACTCAACTGATAATGTGTCACTCTTGCCTATGTAGACGGCATAGTATTAAGACAGGTAGAGTGACACAACTCAAAATAAAACTCAACTGAAAATTTGTCACTCTTGCCTATGTAGACGGCATAGTATTAAGACAGGTAGAGTGACACAAGTGCCCTCTGGCATACAAGCTCTGAAGTTACGTACATACAGTTTTGATGGTTGATAAAGAGATATTTATCAATGTCTTTCATTGTCATAACTGAAAAACACTGATTTTTGAGTTGTGTCACTTTAGAAATACTAGTGCGACATGAAAACGCAACGAAATCAAAACAATAGGAGCGGGGATCCATCTTCTTTTTTCACCATTACAGTAAACCTGCAATTTGGGAATTCATTCTGTACATGTTCCATTTAATAAATACTACATGTAATTTCACTTATTTATGTTGAATGGAACGTTAAATATTAGAATAAATTAAAAATAACCATTGAGCGAGGCACATACATAATATGTACAACAACGACTGATATGAGTAAATTAGTAATTTGGGTCCGGCGGAACTGTCTTTTCAGATGGGCCGACTTAGCTTATATTTACAAGACATCTTGCTCTTCATGTACCCAAGACATTTTATCGAGCAAAACTTGTTAGCCAAACAAGTGGATATATTTATATGTATTGTAAATCGGCAATATCAAACTTTTAAATTAACCTGCCAATTTTTTTTTTATTTTACATAATTATAGTTTTTAAAGGTTAAATAAATGTTTTGCCTCTTATTTATTGAATACATTTTGTTAAATGTCCTTACTTTGTACACGTAAATAATGGTTTTAGCACTTTCCACCGAAGGAAAGTAGCTATTGAGGTTGGAATCATGACGGAATTTTTGGAAAATTTCTTCAAATCTTTATCGATCCTACCTAGTAGACACCGAAAATGACCCCCGTTAAAATTTATATATATATATATATATATATATATATATATATATATATATGTGTGTGTGTGTGTGTGTCTGTTAACACGATAGCGGCCAGAGTTTTTTTTTTTCGTCACGAAACTTGGTATATAGCAAACGGTTGAACGAGTTCGTTAAACACCAAAATCGGTCCACCGTAGGGGGGGGGGGGTTACCCCGAACCCAAAACACTAATTAGACTATGTCAGCGGTAATATTTGTTATATTTCAACGAAACTTGGTATTCGTAGTGGTAATATAGAGAGAAAAGTGAGATATACAAATGAACTACATCGGTTCATTAGAAGGGGGGGTTTACTCCGGACCCACAATACCAATTCGCCACTACCAGCCGTGATTTTTGGTATATTTCGACGAAACTCGGTATTCGTAGTGCTAATCCACAGGTAAATATGTGTTGTAAAAATAAACTAAATCGGTTCATTAGGAGGGGGGGTTTACTCCGGACCCACAATACCAATTCGCCACTACCAGCCGTGATTTTTGGTATATTTCGACGAAACTCGGTATTCGTAGTAGTAATCTACAGGTAAATATGTGTTGTAAAAATAAACTAAATCGGTTCATTAGAAGGGGGGGGGGTTTACTCCGGACCCAAATTCCTAATATACTCATACCGGTCGTAATTTCTGCTGTATTGTAACGAAACGCGGTATACGTCGTGGGTAACTCATGAGAAAGAAGTGTTGTAAAAATGAGCTGAATCGGTCAATCGGAAAGCGGGGGTTTAATTTGTAATATATTTCAATAGAAAAGCCCGCCAGACGTAGGTTCACAAAGCCGCCGCAAGGAGCGCTTTCTACCACTAGAGTGACTGTATCCTGTTCCTGCGTTAGATCAAAATACGATAATATGAGGTTTTTTGTATTTATTACGTAGTGTACTAGGTACCATGTGTAAACATAACTCTGGAAGCAAATTAATAATTGATCAGTTACTCATTACAAAATTAAAAGAGAACTATTCACGTTTTTATTTTATTTAAGTAGGATATTTTAAGCAAATTGTTCTGGAAAGCAGTCTACACTACCCAAATTCTGAGGAAAGTGCTTAGTTATGCAGCTCCTGCGTGACGGACTTTTTGTAACTGCTGGGCCCTGAGCGTCAGACTATCTATAAGTTGCCACTCTTCAATGACGCCAAAAGGCAAATGGTTTTCTCTTGCGGTCACCCATCCAAGTACCGGTCACGCCGGAAGGTGCTTAACTTCAGTGATAAACAGAAACCGGTGTATTCAACGCGGTATCGCCTATGACCTTGTGGATCGTTTACCGTCCGTGACTAATTTTTATGTAAGAGATAAAAAAAAACTCCTTTAATTTTTTACCTAGGGATGAAAGAAAAAAAATCGCTATTCAGCAAAATCAGACCATTAAAACTGTAATTACAAAATCATAAAATGTAACTACGACTGTAATGACCACAATTTTGGTTTTCTTGCAACGAACCCCATTACATAACATTCAGAGAGGAAAAATATATAATATAAAATAAATTATTACAATTGCGTTATTAGAAGGTTTAATTTTCTTGAAATCCTTGAATTACACCATTAGAAGTAAGTATTTACTAGTAAACTGGTGAGGTTCCCTTTCATATTTACACTACACAAAGTTTGAAAATAATTTTATGATGAGGTGTTCCCCCTAAGGGAAACTTGTAGAACTTTAATTAATAACTAGGAACTTCGTCATCTTAGCGTGTTTCCATAACGCTCTTATCTATACTTTCAATTGATATGCTTGAAATTAACAAAGTCGATATTTGTATTACTTATTGAGAAAAAATAAAAATAAAAAATCAGTCCAGTAACAGGCCACAAAAGCCCAGAGGGGTAGATACTATAAGTTTTCTGATTCTTGATCATACTGCACACTGGGGTGATAGTGTGGTTAGTACTATGCTCCGGTATCCTGATTTTCCCCTTTGTAGGTATCCATTAATAAATTAATTAAAGGCTGGGTAGGCCTAGGGACGGTCAGGGAGGCCGAATCCAACCCATGCACGAATAAACCAGAAGATAAAAATCTTTAGTGCTTGCTCGGGATTTGAACTCAGGACCTCCAGCTTATTAGTCCAGTGCTCTACCACTGAGCTTATCTCGGCCCCTTTCTTTTTTAGAGGAGAATTCAAATATCTGATCTAAAGATATCTCGAAAAACGAGATTTTAGGTACCCAACTCTCAAGCCAATATCTGAGGTATTTTCGTGATTTATGAGTTCTGAAATATGGACGTTTCTTAGCAGCACCTCAGGATTGGGTCGGCGTCATAAAGGAATGGAGGAAACGCGCTAAAAGCGAATTGATAAATTCTAAGCACTTTTATTTGAGCTTTTACTTAATCATAGGATAAATCATGTTTACACGACTCCTGCGCAGCGGATTGTACCCGTGTGTTTTCTATAAGCAGACTACGGATCCGAGGAAGCAGTGAATGGAGCTTGGTGGTGTTTACGACAATGGCCATTGTTGTTCATTATCTTTAGTGAAGTATACTTTTACTTCCTCGTATGCAGCTGTCGAAGGAGGCCAAGGCTTTGGAAAACCACTGATAACAGCTTCATTATCTCTGATAACAATACCACAAGGCTGCAGTCCCTGGCTTCAGAGTTTGTTATTGTATTACAAACTAGATTGTCATTATGGTTTCAAGGAGAGGCGTCAAGTATTCTCATACATTACGTTAATAAATATAGTCATTCGTGAATTCCGAAGGCATGTATCTATTAGAGTTTGTAACCATGGGAGACGCCTTGAAAATGCGTAGGATAAAACTTTGTTCTAACGCTCTTTCGAAGGAAAATAACCTAACAATCGATACTGCATTATTCCTCTGAAACCTTTAAACCTCTACACGGACCAGCTTTTCAAATATTTGGCTCATAAAGCAATTTATGGCGAAAACGAAGGAACCTGTGAATCCATCTGGAAAGAAGAGCCATAAATAAAAATGAGCCCTTTGATAAAAAATGGGCAATTAGAGGTATCCTTAACCTCTAATTGCCCAGGAAGGAATAAAATGTGTAGGTATAGTTGGGTTGACGATTCGGCATGCTCTTCGACACTGTAGCGGACGACGGCACAACAAATACAAGTTAGGTGACCATGAAATAAATAATTACTATTTAATCCAAAGTCTTCCTACACCAACAAGACATTCTTAGCTGAATAAGACTGCCAAAAAGCATGCTGAAACGTCCAAAATATAGTTTTTTTATCCAAATCTGTTTGTTTTTCTTGGCCAAAATCGAACTATTCCCTGGCTTCTTAGAACCTTACCCATCGCCCCTTATTCCCTTCATCTTTTAGCGGAATGCCAACCGCTATTCCGTCGGAGTCAGAGCAACGGATTAGCGAATGTGCTATTTGCAGCCTAGTAATCATTACTTCTTGTCTACCGTTTGTTCGATTTCACGATGGCAAGGCATTCGCGTTCTTCGTTATTTCTTTTAATTTGCTACTGGTAGTTAGCGACCATGTTCAAACGTTTACGTAGGTTTCTATGAAATTACAGTGTTCCGGAGAGTGGTTTGCGCCGGGTAAAAAACTTTATATTTTGAACCATACGCCATATTTTTGTATCATCCCTACCTCACGGTTGGGCGCCACAATCCGTGTAGGACCAGAGCCCCTGCTCCATTCCATGCGGTTTAATGCTAATTTCCTCTGATTTCGGATCCCTATCGTCCACAAGTCCTCCTCCAGGTCATCAAGCCACCTCTCTTTCTTTTTCTCCCAGGGGCACCATATAGCGTCAATTTAAGTACCCTAGAGGATTCCATCCTTTCAAATAGTAATGGTAGATGTCATAAGCTCGTTTCCTGCCTTCTAGGCGCTAATATTCAGCTATAACAGAAGCCGATGAATGACATGAAAGGCCTCCAAATTGAATAGATGCTTCATGTCGACTTCTTCAAGTTGAATATAAAAGGTCGACACCCTTCCGAATACTAATGAGGATTATTGTTCTCGGAATCATTGTACGGTTTCAATGAATTCCATTATAGTTCCAGCACAGAAGAATTCACTGGCAACGAAGTGCATTAGGGAACTTCCTAAGCCCAACGGGGAAAAACTAGAAACTTCTTCATCTCAGCGGGGTTCCTTGTCATGCTAATGCCCAGTGTTATTAGGAAATCTTGGGTCAAACATCCATCAATTCTATAGCACTCTAATGCGTCTTGGCAAAGTAATCTGTGGGTCCAACCAACCAAACCAACTGGATAATTAATGCCAGGTTATATTTTCTATCCTCCATCACGGTCTATATCTACACCCTTGCTAAGAGGCGCTTGGTTTACAGGAAGTTTGGCTTTTCAAATTACTCACGTGTTTGTAACTTGAGTCCCATTCGATAAATTATTTTCATTGGAAGCCTATGCTTTAAGAATTATTGGCCAACCTTCAGAGGTCTACCACTAGAAATCGTGTTAATAGAAAAGTAACAATTTTTGGTTGTTTCTAATAGAGCTTTCTGAGCGATCGAATAGGGCAAGTCAGTATTTCCACTCGTTTAAGTTTATCACTTCTTTCAAGATTTTGTTGGAGCAGGAGAAATTTTCAAAAAATATTAACTCTATGTATTCGAATATTTCCTCTTAACACTAGGAAAAAGAGTTTTATGGAAATGTGCAAAGATGCAGCAGTTCATGCAAGTCGGAAGAGTGCCTTTAATGAATTTAACGGAATGATTTTATAAGAAGGGTTAAAGGCAAGGGCTTCATTTTATTTATATAGATATTTAAATGTATATATATATATATATATATATATATATATATATATATATATATATATATTGCAGAATTAGTGCAAAACTTCATAAGAAAACAATCAGTCAGTTCTTTATCTGTTATCAGTTGCTAATTGCATGCTACTTCCTCCTATGACTAACTCCACAGAAATAGCATTTTCGATAGGTAGCTGATTTAAGGGGAGATAGTATTTAGTGATTAAATTCACATAACTACAGCTGATAAATTTACTTTTAAAGAAACAACTCGGGAAATGCAACATTATTTTCAGTCGGCGACAGAAAGTTTGGCCAAAGATTATCAAAGAATCTTTGGAGAGAAGAAAACTGGGTTATAATACAACTGGGAGTTGTAGGAAAACCTGGCAATTGCTCAAACCAACTCTTCATGCTTTGAAAGGTGAAAAAATCTCATTATTTGAGCGCTTCAATTAACCAATGAACAGGTTTGAGGTGTGTGATTCTTATATTGGGTTGGTGCAAAAATAATGCAAGTTTTGAATATTCATTTTCTTTAGCCAAGTGCTTGTCAATTAAATATAGATAATCTAAAGTCTAGTTAATGGATTATGGTTAGTTGTCTTGTTTTTCCTCAAAGATTCGTTCAGTTTTCGTTATATTTCCTTTGAGTAAGGACCTGTGAAATTCATTTTCGTCATGGCCGAAGTGCGGCTCAAACCGCGCGTAAAATCAATGTTTTTTCAGGACGAAAGTAGCATCAGTGAATGCACAGTGCGGTGATGGTCAAAATCTTCGTCTTGGAGATTTTGATCTCGAAGACAAGGGAGGTCAGGGTAGGTCTTCTGCTGTTGATCAAGACCAACTGAGAGCTTTGGTAGAAGAAAACCCTCACAAAACTAGTCGGGACATTGCAAGAAAAGTTGGTGTTGGCCACTCAACAGTTGTTCACCCTCTGGAACAAATTGGTAGCCGAATATTAAAGGTAGTATGGCAAAATAGTATCAATTTACGCCTGACTATGTACTGCAATAAAGTTATACACGAAAATCGAACGTAATTGAATTCGAACCAATCTCAACTTTTTTCTGACCCATCCTAGTCTCGGTAGATAGATTCTAGTTGAAGCTATTATATCCTATTTTTCTCTAAGGAAGGTATGAATTCTTGAACAATAGTATCTTCAATCCCGCATCAGAAATTAGGATTTTTTCTTGTTATTACAACGAAACGACGGAAAGATCAAAGAAGCCAATCAAAAGGATGAGGGAAATGAAGGCCCTAGTAATTTAAACACGAGTACGAATGATTCAGGCCTAAAGACAGCTGAGAGAGAACTTTTAAACAACCCATAAAGAATTACACTCTCACCGAGCGGGAATGGTTTCTGTCTTCAACGAAGACAATTCTATAAACGAGAAACGTGATCATGAACTCGGGACGAAAAGAGAGCTTGCCGATATAGTATTTAGCTTTATGGGCAATTAGTCTGTTTACTACCATAATGTAAGGCTTTATGCCGACGAACCTAAAGGATATCTTGCTTCTTGCTGTTAGCTTTATGCACAGAAAATCGACAGCTTGCTGCCTTACTGCGCGGCCTACCACGAACCAACCCGATGTCTTACCGCCAAACTGCAGGGTTTTATGCCTACGAACCTAAGAGACACCTTGAACCCAGGGTTGATGCAGGGTTTTATGCCTACGAACATAAAAAACGGCATGCCTCCAAACCTGATGTCTTTCCGTTATATTACACAGTTTTATGCCTACGAGCTCATCAGACGTCTTGCAGCCTTAGTGGATTCGAAGCTCGAATCCAACACTCTGAAAGCTGTATATTAGGTTCGTTGGCGGAAAGCCTTGCACTTTGGGTGGAACCCAAAGGTTCGTTCGAACCTCGAACGAACCTAAAAGACAGGTTCCACCCAAAGTGCAAGGTTTTGCTAGCGAACCTAAGAGACAGTTGCCCCCCCCCCCCCTAACTGCAAGGTTTTTTCCAACGAATCTAAGAGACGGCTTGCCCCCCCCCCCCCCCAAACTTCAAGGTATTTTGCCAATGAACCTAAGAGACACCTTGAACCCACAGACTGCAAGGGTGTTTGCCACATAACCTAAGAGACACGTTGCCCCTCCCCCCCAAACTGCTAGGCTTTTTGCTAACGAACTTAACAGATAGCTTGCCCCCCAAACTGCGTGGCTAACAGCACAGTTTTATGCCAACAAACCTAGCAGGCATCTTGCCGCCGAACTTCGTGGCCTTATGCCAACGGAACTAGAAGACGTATTTTGACCAATAAATACCTATATTAAAAACTTCTCTAACGGTTTTGCATTAGATGATGCTTATTGAATCGATTTTAATTTATGGTCAATTTAAACATATGACACCAAGTAGCTGTCCCACAACCATCTCAATTTGGACCTGGCCCTTGTAGCAATTCTACGATTAGGCTATAGAATTTAGTTCTCTAGAAGATACATCACCTGATGTGGAACAGGTTGGGCAGTTTTAATAAAGTGATATATTAATAATGACATTTATATTGATTAAACTTCTGCCACAGTCAGCTGTTTGGCCCTGGTTGCTAGTGACGCTTGCTAATTTTCAGTGGTTCTTTTTTTCAATTTTAAGTGGTTTTTTCTTTAAATTTCTTTTAATATTTATTAAGAATAGTTTCATTTAAGTGTTCAGATCAAGTTTATGTAGTTTTTTCTCCTAGTAATAGCCTATGAGGGAAGATATTTAATATTGAAGTTTGCTAACCTGAAGCTAGAGGAGGAGCCAGCTCCATTGTTGGGACAGGAGGCTGCCTTCAATTGTTTCTTCACTCAGGGAGTAGACTTTACATTATAAACAATTCTTTTTCTTTTTATATTTATTATTTTTTCTTGTATTTATATTTAATTTATTTTAGTATTGTTAATATAAAGTACATCTTACTCCATGGATATGGAAAATAATATAATTATAGAACCTAAACCCCCGGATCCCGGGGTTTCTTCAATAAATAGCTTTAAATTTGAGTTACCACCCGGTCGGTGGACAAAAAAATTTCTTGTTATGACCTTAGCCCCTAATAGAGAAAAGAAAACCTTTCGCGATTTCAGCCCTTTTAAAATTTGTAGATTCATTAAAAGTTTTGGTCCTCAAATAAATGTTAAATTTTTGAAATCAGGTATAATAATTTTAGAAATTTCAAACGAAAAAGATTTTATTAATCTGGGAAAAATTAAATCTTATGAAAATTATAATATACAATTCTCCTTACACAGATCACTAAATTTTTCCAAAGGAGTCATCACTTGCGATGAATTCCTTCATTGTACAGAAGATGAGCTGAAGGAAGAATTAGCCAAACAAAATGTAGTCGAAGTTAAGAGAATATTCAGAACTATAAACGGATCAAAAATTCCAACTCCATCTATCATTCTGACATTTAATCGGTCTGATCTACCTGAAAAGATAGTTTTAGATTTTTTAAGTGTGCGAGTCATTCCGTATTATAGACCTCTAATATGTTTTAATTGTTATGGATATCGGCATGGAAGACGTCAGTGCAGAGAACCAGTTTCCCTGTGCGGTCGATGTGGATTGGCAAAGCACGAGGGAGAATGTGAGGCGAGGCCTGGTTTTCCTCATGTCCGATATATAAAAAGGAAAAACAGATAGAGGAATATCGAAGGAAGCATAAAGTATCTTATTTCCAAGCAGACAAATCCCTCCAACCTAGAGTACAGGTTCATCCTAGTACCTCTCATAGTTACTCGGAGGTCGCCTCAGCATTACCAACTAAAAATATACTCCTAGAACAATTCGAAAAACTGACATGTCTAGTACAATCTCTTGCTGAAAAAATTAATTTTTTAGAATCATCAATAGGTAATAAATCTCCCCAATTAGTTAAAAATAAAACTGAAAATAAAAATAAATCTAAAATTCCTTCTAACCAAAAATTATCAAACACATTGGAAATATCAATAATTCCCGACCCTAAACAGAATATTTCTCAATCAAGCCAACTACCCCTTCCGAAAATAGGAGATAAAAGGACTAGACCTCCTTCCCAGAATTCTACTCCTTCGTCATGTGGCTCTCCAACATCCTCTCATGTGGATGACGGGGATTCGAATCCCAAAATTCGTAATAAATACAAAAACAAAACAACAAAAAAATGAACATCGCCATTATAATAGTTATTTATTTATTTATTAAACAAAAACACATGGTTATGTCTTCTCAATCTCCAACATCAGTTCAATGTGTTTTTCCTTTTCCTTACACAATAATGCTAAATATGTACTCCCAAATACTTACTACTATTTCGTCTCTAGAACTCTTTCCCAACAATTTATTTTTACAAGCACATAATACAATAGTCATATTAGAGTTAACATATTTTGTTTATAAAAATGTACTTGAAATAACTTCCTATATAAATTTATTAATGAACATAATTCGAAATAATTACTTCAATATTGCTAGCATCATAAAAATTTTAAATCTCCAAAGCTTTGCTATTTTAGCTAAATCGCGTATAAATATTGATTTTCACATTTTTCCGCGATTTTCAGATAATACATTTATATTAAACTCTTCCAAGCACACTCCATGACCATTCTGCAATGGAACATTAATGGTTTAAATTATCATAAAGCAGATCTATTATCAATATTAAAGGAAAAATGTTGTCCGTTAATTTGTCTGCAGGAGACGCATCTGAAGGAAGATAGCAATTTCCATCTTAGTGGGTTTAGTCAATTCCGAAAAGATTATTGTCATGGACTTATTGCTAGTGGTGGTGTTAGTGTGTTAGTCAGTCATGATATTCCTTGCACTGAGGTTCCATTAGTGTCGGATTTGCAAGTTGTGGCTGTACGGATATACTCTCACCAGTCATTCACATTATGCTCCATTTATTTACCTCCAGGACAACCTTTTAATGAGAACCAATTAACAGATCTTGTTGCTCAACTTCCATCTCCACTTTTCTTACTTGGGGACTTTAACAGTCATAGTGGTGTTTGGTTTTCAGATACAACAGATACCAGAGGGCGTATTGTTGAGTCTTTTCTTAACTCATCTCAATTAGGTGTCTTGAATGATTCTTCGCCGACCCATCTTTGCAGCTCTACGGGAACTCTATCTTCCATCGACCTTTCGTTAGTTAGCCCTGTCCTTCTTCCTAGATGCACTTGGTCCACCATGGACGACCTTTATGGGTCGGACCATTTTCCAATTCTAATCAATTTTCTGGGAAGACATTCCTCTCCTCAGTTGCGTTTACCCCGCTGGAAGTTGAATGAAGCCGATTGGGATAAATACAAAACCAATACCGATCTTACTCATTTAAATATGAATAGCGCCTGTATAAACACTTTAACAAACGAAATCAATAGCCTAATATTATCCTCAGCTGAGATGGCCATTCCAAAAACAAAACCTCATAGTAGTAGAGTCCTAGTTCCATGGTGGAACGAAGATTGTGCTTCTGCTGTTAAGAAAAGGAAAAAATGTCTTAGTAAATTTAAGAAACATCCGTGTTCTATGCATTTAGAAGAATACATTAACAGCAGAAAACAAGCAAGGTTTATAATTAGGACACGAAAGAGAGATTGCTGGAGAGATTTCGTCTCTAATATTAATATACACACGCCCCCCACAGAAATTTGGAATACAGTCAGAAAAATAATAGGCCGTTACAAAAGTAGCAAACATCCTCTCAATCATATAAAAACACCAACCGAAATTCTAACAGATCCTCTCCAAATAGCCAACCATCTCGGCCGATTTTATGAAACCATTTCCTCCGATTCAAATTACAGTCCACAGTTCCTTCAGATCAAGCAAGCAAAAGAATCACAACCAATATATATACACAAAGATCCTCTTGACCCTTTAAATCTCCCCATTTCGTACATAGAACTTGAAGAAGCCCTCAAAACTCGCAAAGATTCCTCTCCCGGTCCGGATAATATTTGCATTGGAATGATAAAACATCTAACACTGGAAAATAAAATCATTATATTAAAATATTTTAATAAAATTTTTCAGACTGGTATAATTCCCGAGCTATGGACCAAATCAATTTCGATTCCGATCCCCAAAAAGAACCAACCCCCTTTCCTTGCATCGAGTTACAGAGTAATTTCATTAACGAGTTCCCTGTGCAAACTATTTGAAAAAATAATAGTCAATCGCCTGCACTGGTATTTGGAAAGGAAAGGTTTGCAGGCTAAGTGGCAGAGTGGTTTTCGACGAGGTAGAAGCACGCGGGACAACTTGGTAAAGCTTGAGGTAGAAATTAGAGAAGCTTTTAGGAAAAAGAGAAAACTACTAGCTGTTTTTGTGGACATTAAAAATGCGTTTGACACCGTTTGGAGAAGATATATTTTAGATTGTTTGAACGAAATCGGAATACGTGGTTATATTCTAATATTTATCCAGAATTTTTTAAGAAACCGATCATATCAAATTCGAAACGGAACAGTACTGTCTGAAGAATTTATTCAAGCAAACGGTGTACCGCAGGGAAGCGTCATGAGTCCTCTTCTCTTCTCCGTAGCTATCAATCATGTCCTACAGATCATACAACCTCCGGTAGAAGGTATGCTCTATGCTGATGATCTCGTTTTATATTCATCTGATCGAAGCACAGAAAATCTTCAGAATAAAATGCAGTCTGCTTTAAATTCAATAAATGAATGGTTCAATGAGCATGGGTTTGAGATCTCCTCTACAAAGACCGTATCCGTCTTGTTTGCCCCTCGTAAAGTCGACAATCCACCTTCACTCTACATAAATAGCATTTTAATTAAGTCTAATCAAAATGCTGAATTTTTGGGTCTCATCTTTGACCGTAATCTAAATTGGTGCTTCCATCTAAAAACTTTAAAAAATAAATGTCTTCAGTCATTAAACATACTTAAAATGTTAGCAAATACCTCTTGGGGTGGTGACCGCACAAGTATGCTCATGCTTTATCGAAGCCTTATCAGATCCAAGTTAGACTATGGATGCATGGCCTATGGCTCTGCCTCTCCGAAAACTCTACAAATGTTAGACACAATTCACCATTCTGGCATTAGAATTGCTACCGGAGCTTTCCGTTCCAGCCCTGTACTTAGTCTCTACGCGGAATCTGGAGAACATCCCCTTGAAACACGCAGAAATCAGCTTTCTCTGAATTATTTTGTATCCATAAAAGCC
Source organism: Gonocerus acuteangulatus (assembly GCA_946811695.1). Classification (NCBI taxonomy): domain Eukaryota; kingdom Metazoa; phylum Arthropoda; class Insecta; order Hemiptera; family Coreidae; genus Gonocerus; species Gonocerus acuteangulatus. The sequence goes on along the minus strand of OX328124.1, from coordinate 117,642,080 downwards.
AATCCCTCCCATCCACTTAATGAATGTTTTTCGGACCTCAATAGTATACAAAATTATTCGAATAGAAGAAAACCTTTCACAACAAGAATCCACGATCTTTTTGAAAGCCTACATCTGGCAGATAGCTCTTCCATCCTACCAGAATGTCTTTATTCTGAAGCACCCTGGACTCTGCCACCTATCAGACTGAATCTTACCTTAACTAAATTTCTCAAGAAGCACACGATTCAACAAATCTTTTCTCATGAATATAACAAGATCCGCAGCGAGATGCCATTCTCTTCTATAGTTTTTACCGACGGATCTAAAAGCGATGATGGTGTTGGTGCAGCATTTTTGTCCGACAGTGGTTCAGGAATGTTCTCTTTACCTCCTGAAGCATCCATCTTCACCGCGGAACTAGTTGCCATATCCAAAGCTCTTCATACAGTATCTACTCCAAATTCTCAATTAGCAGTTTTCTCCGATTCCCTTTCCGCCCTTTTAGCATTAAAAAATTCCCAATCTAGGCACCCAGTAGTTTTAGATATATTCACTTCTCTAGCATCTCTCAATAAAAATAAATGCTCCGTTACATTCTGCTGGATTCCCAGTCACTCCGGCATAAAAAGAAATGAGGAAGTCGACCTTTTAGCAAAGAGGGCCATTAAGGAAGGGGTTCGTGTTTCCAGCATGACATCAAATGATTTTGCAATATCCATAAAACGGAAAACATGGGGACCATGGGAAGAAAAATGGTTTTTAACAACTGAAAATAAATTAAGGCCACTTAAATCTAGTGTACAATCGTGGAGGTCATCGGTGCGCCGGACGAGAAGGGAGGAAGTTGTTATAACCCGTCTTCGTATAGGCCACACGAAAGTTACTCACTCATATCTGATGTCAAAAGGTGATCCACCGATGTGTGAAGTTTGTGGGACAGTAATAACAGTAAAACATATTCTTCTAGATTGCCAATCCTACGCCATGGAAAGACAACAAAATCAACTAGGGACAACAATTGATGATATTCTAGGCGATGATTCGACAAATTTAACAAAATTAATAAACTTCCTTAAATCAACAGGTTTATTCGATAAATTATAGCTTTAGTAATTTGGATCTCAATATAAAATTAGTTTGAATGAGGAGCGATTCGGGGTGGGGGTGTGCTGGCGTCCGGAGCCTTGCATCGGCCTCTAGACCAGAACGGTCCCAGCCATGGTGGGATGTGGTGGGTACTAAGGAAGCCATGCTATGTAAACCCAGCACATCCCACGACTCATGCCTGTAAGAGTCACATCATAGACTCCAAGAGAGAGCTAGTGCTGGGTCCTCGGGCTGTCCTCTGCTCCTCTACTTCGGATCGTTCTTCTCACCTCACTTTATTAATTTTTTTTATTTTTTCTCCCTAAACAACAAATAAAATATAGTATATTCAATTGACTCCTTAATGAATACCCTTTAAAATGCATATTCTTTTTTTTTTTTTTAATAATCTAGTTCTGTAAATGTGAAACAGCAATATCTGCTATCGTTCTTCGGTGAGGTGCAGCTTCTCTCCCTATCATCGCTGTACTCTCTGGACTGTCACAGTCCCGGGCTCTGGAGATTGTGGACGCCCTCCCGGGGGAGGGGGCGAGCACAACTCCCATTAGAGCCTTGCATGGTTAAGTTTCCCCTGTTAAAGCATTTTTACAAGGAGAGCAGTGCAGCGGTGTCGCGGTGGTTCTGGGCTCGGACGGTGCCCTTTCCGCGGTGTGGGCTGGAGGCTTATAGATTTTTTTTTGTTTTGTTTAATTTTTCTTTTTTCCTTTTTCTTCTTTAATTCAATTATTCATTTTCTATATAATAAAATTAAAAAATGTGTTTAAGATTTATTTAAGAGATTCCTTCCTTTCGTTGGGTGCCCATGACCTCCCGCGGTTGAATACACCCTTCAGAACGATAAAAAAAAAAAAAAAAAAAAAAACTTCTGCCAATAAAATAAAAAATATTAATTGAAATTTGTGTCAGATTCGAATACAACTCATTCTTTGTTATAGTTTTGTTGGCTGGGCTCAGAGGATAGTGCATGAGCCACCCAAAGGACTCGGTCGTAGAATATAAATATATTCATTTATATTTTAACGTCCACTTACACAACATGGATGAATTTGTGGACGGTTTTTTTTTTTTGTTTTTTTTAAAGGTTAACTCCCTTTTACCCTCGAGAAAATGGCTGTTGCTTTTCTTTTTCGCAAGAAAAGCCTTCACCACTAGTGAGAATCAAATCCGCGACGATAACACTCAGGTCCATTAGAAAATAAATAAAGATACGCCGTGGAAAAATAATTTTTATTCAAACCATGAGATTATTTCGTTCGTTTCGATATTTTCCGACTGCTCTGTAGGAATGTTTATAGGCCTATAGTTCGGATAGATCGATTGAAGGAACACTATACGCTTGCGTAGACAGAGTAGATGAAAGGAGCACGTAACAAAGAGGATCCGGGTATTGGAGAGAAAATCAGAAAGTGTCTTTCATAGGGCGTCGGCCGTGAAAGTGTATATGAAAGTTAGCCATTGGATACGGGCAAAATCAAAACATTGCTTCAACTTACTTCCAGCTTAGCCTCCGATTATAAACCAAGCAGATATACTTACTCTAGGTTATTTATTATCATGGTATCAGGTAAACATCTCTTTACAATTCATTGATCTTCGGGAAAGCGAAGGTAAAATGTGTCAGGGTTCGGTATGGTATCTTAATAAAACTACATTTTTTTTTATATAAGAAATAAAAAACTAGCTGACTACCTGTGCCTCGACACGGCAGATAAGTAGTTATTTCATAGCTTTAAACAATGTACCATCAAAATTAACGCTACTACATAATTTTGTGCAGTTTAATATAGCACGGTTCCCGTCATGCTATAAGTTATTCGTTAATTGATAAGTAATCAAAGTATAATGTTTCTTGACACTGGAGCGCTACGGACCAGTGTCAACAAACAGATAACCTAGAGATAACCCGTTATCTATAGGTTACCAGTAACAGCAGTTTAAACAGTACAGGTGAAAATTCGTTGTCAATAATGGACCATCACCAGGTATAGCGTAAACTCTATGAGGGACAAAATAACAGTTTATTTCTTGTAATTCCAAGGGCTGCCGTCATAGTTGAAAGTAACCGCAAATACAAATAATGCTATGAAATAGATACCGTGCGGTAACAGCTGACCTGTTATCGTCCAAGCAACGCGTGCCTGCTCTCTTTATAACCAACTAAAAATTCAAACCCCTATAAAAATACTTGAAAATTTGAAAAGCAAAAAACCTTTCTTAGCGAGTGTTTACGTTCTAAAGGGAGTATCCATGCAAAATTTCCAATATTTCTGTCAAGTGGTTTGGGCTGGGCGATGATAGGTCAGTGAGTGAGCGTTATTTGACAAATATATAGTAGATTGAAAAAGGAAATTATGAATTGCTGACCAATTTGACACAAGTAATACGCCAATAGGATAGCTAGACATCCTCCAAATACATGAAAAAGAAAGGTTTTCCCCTTTTTCCTAGACAGTGGTTATAGATATGAATTTTTATTTTACGTCATCTATAATAAGCAACTTATTTTGTGAATTTTAATGACCGTGTAAACTAGGCATTTCCATTATCCGAGGTCCTAAGCAAAGGTTCGCCCTATTCGAAGTTAAGTATCATGGAAATTTTATTCGTTCCTATTTTTTTATATTTTTGGAAATGACGAAGTTGATCATTAAAATTCCGTTGCCGTCATCAAATAAAGGTGAAGTGACATCATCTAAGGTCTCTGGACTAACCTTCAAACGTTATGCAATTCAGATTATGCCAGAAGCTACATTATCCTTCAAATCGTCAAATATTGGACTCTAAAAATACAGTACTTTAAATTTTATTATGAACATTTATTTTTAAAAACGTACCACAAACCCCCCTCCCACCACACTATATTAGTCAAGATTTCGTTGATTTTAGCGCGTTTCTCTCCTCCACTCATAGGGAGGAAACCCGCTTATGATCTCATTATGCAATGCGGAAGTGCCGACTAGAGAATTTCACGTTTCAGTACCCATAGATCACTAAAGTTACGGTTGTTCAAATTTTATATATATATATATATATATATATATATATATATATATATATATATATGTTATATCAATGTATGTTCATTGGTTGCGATATTGCCTCTGCTCTGTTAAGGCGTGAACCATCCATGCTAACGGTCTTGGGTTCGATTCCCAGTAAGGGGCGGTGTCGTTTTTCCTGAGTAAGAAAAGTGTGGAAACCTGTAGATAACTCGCCTCAAAAAATCAGTTTTATTAAAAAAAGGGTAAATATAAGTATGTATGTGTATAATTCCATAAGTAGGTATGTATAATTTCATTTGATCAAAAATTGAAAAAAAATATGAGAAAGTTGTTACCGTTTAAGGACCACAACCGTGATGTCTCGGGTATAGATGCCGTTTCAATTTTCTTTTCTTTTTTAAAAAAAAAAGTTGCCCGATTTAACCCTAGCAATGTCATAATGTCCTGTTTTTCGGCTAACCAAGTTGAATAAGCTTAAAGACTGCCCCAGAAGATGAAGTTTCGATTTTTGGGCGCTGAAAATGTTCAGATATTCAATGCCATCGTTCGTAGTAAATTTACTTTAGCTCGTATTACTAATAGTTAACTGAACTAAAATTTTGTATTTATTTTAGCTAGATTGTTATTTTTGTTTTTGGCTGCTTTATTGAAGCACGAGCTAACTCGGGTAATGTTATGAACCATAATAAATATTTTGTTTTTTTTTTCTCGAAAGAATGGTTGTTGTTTTTCGTGAATTACAAAGCCTAGATCCATTAAGCTATATCTGTAAGTAATAAAAATTACATCAAAAAATCGGTCATTTTTGGCATAATTGATAATATAAGTTAGGTCATTAAGCGATAAAAAAAGAGAAAAAAAAACTAGTTGGTAAATTACTTTTTCTCGTGTGTATGTTTTCCCCGCGCTCTCTCCTAGATGGTGCTCCGACTGATGGGATTAATTGCGAGCTAGCCTGTAGAGCTGATAAACACGAAGGAAAGTAGAAGGCACCGATGATGCTGTTTAGGAAGCGTGAAACTCATAATTAGAACAAGCAAACAGGGTGTGACTAATAATAAACCAGATAGCGCCGTTCAACTCTGAATATCCTTTGGATCCGATACACAGAACAAAGAAAAATTAGAATTTCATGTACATACTCCAGGGAGCATCTGTAAAAAACAAATTTTAAGAGGGTCCCGCTAATTTTGGCGGAAATTTCATTGGAACAGCTCAAATAAAGATAACTGAGGTATGCGAAACTCGAAAACAAGTTTATATACATTCAAATTGCTCCCTTTTATGTCTCCAACAAAACCCTACACAACGACCTTAATATTCCTTTCGTAAACGACCTCGCCAAATCCCGCTTCCTGACGTTTCATTCCAAATTGTCATCCCACCCAAATCCTAGAGGTCAATCCCTTTACACTCAGACCCACCCTAAAGACCTTCCCAGGAGGCTTAAGAGACTTTGGCCCCGTGACCAGCGACCATGACAGCAGTCAAAAACAGCACAGATTGTTTTAATATATTAGTGCCGATAATGTTTGGCTCCTTCCATATACTATTCATTGACATGTATACTTAAGCCAGCACAATTAATTATTGTACTTATAATTGTACAGATTTTAAATAAACATGAAAAGAAAAAAAAAAATATATACATTCAAATATTCTAAAAATCGAAACAAAATCGTGATTGTTTTGGAAGTATTCATGCTAGAAAACTTCCCCACGGCGCGAGTTTTCGTGGGGCCAAACGACATTTCATGTTTCAAGCAAAAAAGGCTACAGCCTCCAAATCTTAACAGATTTCAATGATTTAAAAAAAAAAAAAAAATGAGAGCTAATGAAATGTATAATAACTTTGTCTGGATTTTCGTTTTTTGTTTCCCCTGTTTATTAAATTACGTGTAAATAAGTCAAGAACCTCTACAATTGAACAAAAAATAATATTTTATTTTTCATCTAACTTAATATCAGCACTGATATCATTGAAATTAAACATTGAAATCCTGATTAGACTTGGAAGAAATCACACTGACATCTTCAAAACGTAAATTTGTCTTAATTCAACAATGAGATAAATTGAAATAATATGATTTTTGGATGATTTGAAAATATATTTTGATTTTTTCCTAGTCTAATCAGGATTTGAATGTTTAATTTTAGCGATATCAGAGCTGATATTAAGTTAGATGAAAAATATAATATTATTTTATGTTTAATTGTTAATCGTGAATTATTTACACGTAATTTAATAAACAAGAGAAACAAAAAACTAAAATCCGGCCTGACAAAGTTGTTATACATTTTATAAGCTTCCATTTAAAAAAACAAGTCATTGAAATCGGTTAAGATTTGGAGGCTGTAGCCTTTTTTTGAAACACGAAATATCGTTTGAGCCCACTGCGCGGCGCTCATTACAAAAGGCTTGTAATGAAATTTTCTATTATTTAGTTAAGAGAATATTGTTGAATGCGAAGGCTGATTAAGTTGACTTGGATTAGGTCGTGGTATCTTCAGAAAAATACTTTTTTTTATAAGAAAAAGGGTAGTTTTATCTTTGCCGACGTTTAGGCTTGAATTTGGAATTAGGGCTGTAAAACAAGGGGGACAGAGTCATTCCTTCTCTAAATATATATTAGTATTTTTTTTACAGCCCTGATGATGGTGGCTTGAATTTCAACACTACGGTAAAAATAAAATACATTTTCAAGGTAGGGATTGTCGGGGTTCGGTCACTGCTACTTAATAAAACTACATTTTATCATAAAAATGGTTTTATTGTGCCGACGTTTTGGCTTCAACTTCAAGCCTTCATCAGGGCTGTAAAAAACAAGTAGGACGGATGTAATACTGATATATATATATATATATATATATATATATATATATATATGCCTACATACACAAATACACATACATATATGGAAAAAGACAAAACATAAAATACTAGAACATAATATATAGAAGAACAATGTGCTCTAGAAGTGTTTGGATTATTAGGAAAACAGATATAAGAATAACAGATTACATATTAGATTAGATATAAGAATAACAATATGGGCTTACCGATGGGAAGATAGAGAACTATTCCTCACAAATGCGGGATCATTTCTGACAGTTAATACAGGGAAACATAGGAAGAAAGGAGTTGGTAAGGGGGGGGGGGGGTTCTGGACCACCCAATGGACAGAGTACATAGAAGATGAAAGAAAGAGCGGCGAAAGCGGCGAAGTACAGTAAGGGGTCATAAAGTCATAAAATGTTGTGTTAATGGAAAGGGAGGCAGGTATAAAGGGCTATATTGCAGGCGGTATATGGGATTAGGATGGAGTTTTTAATAAATGGAAGATGTTGGAGTAGGTAGAGGAGATGACTTCTTTGTCAATTTTGTCATTACATACATTGTCAATTATACAAAATACATTTTCGCATAAAAAACGTAGTTTTATTAAGATTCCAAGACCTAACCAATGGTTAGTAACCATGACAAAATCTACCATCTATTATTAAGTAATGTAAAATGTATTCGCTGCTTTCTAAAATAGGATGAAGTATGAAAGCAAGGGTACAGAGTAGAAGAACTTTCGACTACATTTAGGACCTTCATATTCCAGGAAAAAAATAATGATTATATAATAAAACAACCCACCAAATTCCGTTTAAATCGGTTTGTTAGTTTTTGGACAATTATTAAGCACTTGAGATATCAGCGAAAAAATTAACGTTTTCAAATCGTTGGAAAATCCAAACGCAATTCTTTGCATATTTGAAATATTTGTTTAAATAAACTAATTCATTCAATTTTACACATTAACTGGCACCAAATTCTATCATTTTTTAAGATTTTTTGATACAAGGCAACTTTTGATATTTAAAGTATCATTAAATATGAGGATTGGATTAATTTCAGGAAGAAGTACCTAAGTCCATAATTTTTTTAGATACTAATCCTAGCTTAATCCCACTTGGTGTTCTACAGCAGTGAAATAATAGTTAAAGAATAAACTTTACAAAATACCTCGCCTTACTTGAAGAAGTTTACTATGGGGTTGTCGTCAACTTACCTGAAAAAAATAAAAATAGAATTAATTATCGAATTATTACTTTTTCTAAATTATATATAGATGCATATGTAGGATATAACCATAATTCATAATGTTAAGGCACATATCCTAACTCTTCTACACAGCTTACTATCCACCTGTCTGCCGCAAAAGACAAAATACTTAATTTTTTTTTTAAATAACTGGGTTTAACCAACTAATATAACAATACTTTTTAATCTTCTATGTTGTGCTTTTATTATTTTAAATCTTGTAATGTGTATGTACAATTTTTAGCTCGGTTCCTGAATCCCTCCGTAAGGAAGAAACCCGTTTATGAGGCTGATCTCATAAAGCAATCCGGAAATTCTGACTAGAAAATTTCAAGTTTCAAAACCCATAGATCGCGAAAATAACTGTAGTTCAAATTTGTGTGGTCCAATTTTGATGAAATTTTGTACAATAATCTTTGGTAGCAGAATCCATCCACCGGAACATGGTTTTTGGAGCGAAATTCGTGCATAAAAAGTCGTAACGCTTACGTTTTCGAATTCTTTCAGATACTCACTTTATAAGTTCTTTAACCTTGGATAATTTTTAAGGCGATATCTGCAACCGTTTTTGAGAAAAGTGGAAAACATGTTTTTGTAACTCACGGTTTAGAATCGTATGATTCAATTTAAATATTATCTATATGTTTGAAATTCCTCTAAAATAAGATGTTTAAATTTTGGTTACATTGGGAGTTTTGGGATCTTCGAATATTTTCGAAAACAGTTAGGAAAATGTGGTAAATGGAAGGTGACCATTTGAATGATTACTATAGTGTCTACAAAAAAGGTTCTAAAGCAATTTTCGGCGAAGCGATGCCAACCGGAGAATTTATTGCTTGCCATGACATTAGCACCCGAAAAATGGGGTCTCTTGAAAGCTCCGTTTTCGAGTGTTCATGCCAACACGTTAGACTAAGGCCGTGGTTTCTGTGTCATCCTCGTGTGTACCTTTGTGCCAATATGTTTTAGCCGGAACCGAGTAGAATCTAAAGAATTCTATTGGTATTTTTGCGTTATTATTTGAAACATATTACTTTATCCCTACACATTAATGGAATATTATTACTACTAATTCTTTAGTAGCAAATAGTCTTTATTTGCTACTAAAGAAGTGCTTGAAGTGACCACTCTCATTCATTTTTAACCATAAACTATTAGTCGTAGTGAACGATCTATCCCTAAAAAACCTAATACACATTAAGAGATAATAAAATAAAAAGGATTCCTTATCAGATAACGGTTTTGGCGGAAAAAAATTGAAGCCTCTAATGCCAACGAAAAATTGGAGGGAAACAACCATTTCACAGGCACACATAAAAAAAGTGTTATTTTCCAAAGGCACCATACGTATATTGTTATGTATTTCGACACGCTGAATCCGAATCCGGAGTCCGTATCACCCTAGCACGTCAGGTTTATGAGTATTTGAAGTTCAAATTTCATATGGAATCATTAAAAAAGAAATAATTAGAGCTTCCATGGTTTTTAGGCTCAGTGAAATCCAATCCGAGGTCCAATCAAGTTAATTTCAAGAACAAATATGCCTATTTAACATTAAAACATTGACTGCAGATTTTTTGCAAAATAAACATATTTGTCCTTGAAATGAACTTCATTTTGCCCCGATGGGGTAAAACAAACCTCGGATTCGAATTCAGCGACCCTCAAAACCAGAGAAGCTCTAGTTATTTCTTCTTTAACGACTCCATACGTAATTTGAACTTGAAATGGTCTTAAACCTGACGTGATGTGGTGAAATGGACACCGGATTCGGCGTGTCGATATATGTATAGTGTCTTTGGAAAAGACCACTTTTTTTGTGAGTGCCTGTGTAATTTATGTAAGGAGGCTACACTGTTTGAATATTTCCCTGAAACGACGTATGTTGCGGTCAGCTGTTTTATCAGCCAAGAGCCCAGCTGCCCCCTAAGCGGCCATGACAGTACGTGGGCACTCTACACCCACTTCCAGACCTGCTAGAGATAGCATTGTTCACCTTATCTCTCCTCCTTCGGATGGTATTGGTTTCAATATTTATTCTATGTCTGGTTTAACATTAATATACTACAATATCTGCAGTATCTTCAATTCCAGACCCACCATACTCCCACATATCCCGTTTAATATGGCTAATATTTATACTTACAGAAGACAAAAGTGGAAATTGACAGCCTACTGACATGCAGGGCCGCCACATGGCGGACTGCCGGGTATATTTGTCCCGGGCCCGGGCGCCATAGGGGCCCGGCCCGGGCCTCGCTAATTGGAAAAATGTATAGGTTATGAGCACCTGCATGTAAAAAGAATGGGGTTTAGAAATATAGACGGGCGTAGCCTATATTTATTTGAATTGTATCTATATTTTTTTAATGTACATAAACGACAAATCAAGTGCAGTCCCAGAATAGTATATTTCATTAGGAGTCGTCATAAAACTACAAGTACCGAAAGTGACCTTTCCTGCACCGATTGTCAGCTTTTATTCTCGTTTTGCTGAAAACTCAAGATGAAAATAATTTTAAAATGTCCAAAGTCCTATAGCAAAGTACTAGGATTTTCATTCTGGCTCTGAGAACGCCCGTGATCTGGTCCTGGTCCCGGCTCTGAGATGTGGCGGCCTGCTGACATGAGAATTAATAAAACTACATTTTTTAAATATACAAATGATTTATATTAGCCAACGTTTCCAATTTATATTCGCCAAAAATTGTTTAATAATTTTTTTGCATACCTTTTAAATACGCATTTAACTGCGGCATGCGAAAAATTTAAAATTTTGAAAAATGGCTCGGACGAACAAGGAGCTTGGCCACGCCTGCTGTATACCAAACATTAAGATATGGGTAAATTAGTAATTGTTCCGGAATAAACCTCCGGCAAAATGGACCGATTTTGCTGGGCAGCAAACTCATCCAATCAGTTGATATGAGAATGCTACAGAACTAGTTTCGGGGCGAAAACAACAAAACTGTGCCCGATATCGTGTTAACAGACACACAAACACACACACATACATGTAAGTATAAATTTTAGCGGGGGTCAATTGGGGGTATCTAACCCATAGGAACGATGAAGAGTTAAAGATTTTTTTTTTAATTTCTTTCACGAGGGGGGGGGGTTATAATCGAATCCCGAAAATCTCTCGATCTGTTCCTATTTAAAGAGGAAAAAACTACATGTCATTGTATTTCAGGCTTCACTCTCTCTCTCGAGGTCAATTCTTATTAATAGAGCCCGGAAGTTAGGCATTTATTTTTGGGTGAAATAGGCAGGCAAAAAGGCACTTAAAATACTGAAAATAGGCAGTACTGTAATTAAAATAGGCATTTATTAGGAGTGAAGGCAAAGAGGAACCTTACTCATTAATGATGAAACTATGTATTTTAAATACTCATTCATTTCTTTATTACCAACTAGCTGTTACCCGGCGTACCATGCTACGCGTACTTTCTGTTTCCATAAAATCAAAAATAAATTAGGAACCCCGTTCATTGTTTCGAACCCGTGACCTCCAAACTGCTAGTCATAAACGATTTTAACATAGCCTATGGCTCTCCCCGAATCAAGACCTACATGTGTGCCAAGTTTGATCAAAATCGGTCGAAATGTGTGGATTTGTATAAGGAACAAACATACAGACAGACAGCTGGTAGACGTTTTTGACTTAGCCTACGTCACTTCTCGGATTAAGATCTACTTGTGTCCCAAGTTTGGTCAAAGTCGGTCAAACGGTGTGGATTTGTATAAGGAACAAACATACAGACAGACAGCTGGTAGACGTTTTTGACTTAGCCTACGAGACTTCCCGGATCAAGACCTACCAGTATTCCAAGTTTGGTCAAAATGTGTGGTTTTGTATAAGGAACAAACAGTCAGACACGGGATTTTTATATTGTATATAAATAGATTTATCACAGAATTAGTGTACTTACTCTCAAGGGAATTACTTCCCTTGTTACAAGCAACAACAAGATGCTTTTTCAAAGTATCAACTGTTATAGACCTTCTCAGAAAAAATGTTTTTCATTATGGCAAAACTTCCTCTGCATTATTTTGTCATTTCTAAATCCGGAATACTTACGCATTTCTAAATACGGAAATCACACCATTGTCACAGCAAAAGGGGTGTGAGGAAGGAGACGTACTTCTCTCATCCTCTCTCGTTCCTGCTATTCATTATGCTTGTGCATTCCTTCTACTAAGGAAGGCTCTGTTATTTACAGAGGTTAAATCCATGGGTGGGGAAAATAAGCTTTCGAATAGATATTTGAGACAGCAATTTGTAATTTGAGCAACCTTTTTTGTCTTCCATGAACGGAAATTCAATATGTGCTTTTTGAAATGTTTAAATCGCAGAAAAAAATTGCATAACAAGCAAAAAAGGCAAAAATAGGCCACGGAACCCAAAATAGGCAAAAAAGGCAAAATAAAAATTGTCGCTACACTTCCTAAATGCACGAAAACATATTTATTTCTATCTGATTCTTCAATATATCCATTCAGATAAAAAAGGCATTTTGCCAAACTTCCGGGCTCTACTTATTAATATTAAACCTTCACTCAAGTTTCTGACTCTTATAAAAAACATTAACTCTTTAATCTTTCGGGTCTTTTTGCGAAGACCACATCCAGTTACTTTTGAAGTAGCAGTAGTGATTGTATCAGTGATTCAGCGCATGCGCATAACTCCTTTGCCTTCCTATTGGAGGATTCCGATGAGCAATTGTTTTGGTTCTTGCTGGGAGTAAAGTAACCTTCAACAGTGAATTAGCGTTTGTTTGTGAAAAGCTCTGTACATGTTAGTGAGAAAAAATGGGTCTTTTACAATTAGTTCGCGATGTTCCTGACAAACTAAAAGCGATTGGTTTCTTACTCGCAAAAATTAATATAATTCTATTAATTTTAGCGAGTTGGATTGACTGGAGTCGCTAAAATTAATAGAATTCTATTAATTTCATCGAGTTGGATTGACTAGAGTTTTGATATCTTCTTGAGCGAGCGAAGCGAGCGGAAACGCATAGAAAGTATGCCCATAATGCTAAATGTAAAATATTCAAAAAGAGAGAGAGAAAAAAGTAATAAAATATGTTTGTTTACAAATATCATTGTTTATGTTATCCTTCAAAACCTGCAAAACAGTTAACTTTAAGGCTTAATAACTTTTTTCGTAGTCGAGAGAATTGATTTTGATCATATTAACCTTTTTATTAATAAATATTGTTTGCCATTATCTAATATGGATTAAAACCGTAGATAACGAGTCAAGTAGTAATAGATAACCAGCAAAGAACCTGTAAGCTAATCAGTAAGCTTATCAGCGAGTATGAGTAACTGTTATAAATCACTACTGCTACTTCAAAAGTAACTGGATGTGGTCTTCGCAAAAAGACCCAATCTTTCTTAAGAACCGATGGCTCAACAATTTAAAAAGTCATTCAGATAAAAACTTAGTGCCATCGCTTTCTGGTTTTTAATATCATTTCGATTAGTTTGGAATTCTACACAGTTAGTTTCGCTATATGTGATCAAATGTTTTGTTGTTACAAAAGTCATTGTGCACAAAAATTCATTAAAACAAGAATAAAAAAATTACAAATCCAATTTATTCTTCAGAAAAAGGCCATAATTTTCAAAATCTTTAACCCATCTTTCAGCCAAAAGCCGTGTTTGATAGTGCTAACATTCTGGAGTTTTCGAGGCAAAGCACTCCCACCTTTGACATCGAAGCGCAGAACTTTACAAAAATTCACCATTGACTTGAAAAGACAAGGCACTAATCCCTTCATTTCTGGAATTCATTCTTTGACTAACCGTGCAGACAAGTCATGAGGATCTGAACTTGAACGGATAATTCAGACATCAAGCTTTTTTTAAGTGCCTATTGTGGCATTTGAAAATCCCATTTCTTCGGCTAATCATCGAATTGCACGTGTGGCTTCCGACCAATGAACTCGAGTTGCTTATGGCCATGGACGACCTGATCTATAACCCTGCCGCAAACAAAAGAACAAGGTAGTGCACACGCTCTGCATTCAGCACATGTTTAGGAAGGCCTAGCTCCCCTCAGGCCACACCCCTTCTTGTATGTTTGTTAGCAAACTATAGGTTCATCTTGAAGGTTTAATTCTTTTTTTTTTTGCGGCGCGTCGACAAATCTAGGTCATTAGTGCCGACATCTAGGGTGCAGCGAGGAATTTTCCCATTGAGTTAGAAGGGAGGGGAGGGAGTCTAAATGATAAAAGTTGAAGCCTAAAATCGGCCATGCCAGTGTGACAAAAAGCGCGCGAAAAGGTGAATTTTTTAATATTATTGCAAACAAACAATGAAATTAAACGAATTTATGTGTCGTATTCGTATAAATTGACATTTATATATATGTATAAATATAAATCAATGAGAATATGATATATATATTCGTTCAAATTCATTGTTTGTTTACGATCATATTCAGATTCAAATTTTCGCGCGTCACTACTGGTACTTTTGTCACACTGGCATGGCCGATTTCAGACCTACCCTTTTTTAGCATTGGGGGATAGATAACACTCCCTCCACTATCTACTAACTCAATGAATTTTCCCAGCGAGCCGTGGGATGAGAAAATTCCTGCCACCGCACAGTGTAACGAAGTAGTGGATATTATGGACAAAAATCATTAACCACTAGTTCTTTTCAAATAAACATTTTTATTAATTGAAATCAACTCAAAACAAGGTAACAATAGTATAATAATGCATACAATACGGCTATAATAATATTAATAGAAATAATATAGCAGTTAATAATATTATTAATAACAATATTATAAAATATAATATAACTGTAACATATAACGTAGTAATAAACTCTTTATGTCTGCCTCTGAGGAAGCCGGAAGGGTCATCAGGGCGTGAATATCTTTTTTCATGATAAAAATTAATAACAATATCTTTTAAGTTGATATATTGCTTCAACCAGTATTTAAATAAGAGTTTTTTCCTCTGCGGTGAAGACGTTCCCACATTTTTTACATTTAATATAAGACTAAACTGGCAGACTTTCTAATATTGCTTAATATTTCTTTAGGAGCATCCTGCAGATCAAATAGAATCATTTGCCCGAGGATTGATACCGTTTTCTTGGATTTATCCTCATTTTTTCCAATTTGGAAGAAAAAATAAATTTATGGATATAAAAATCAAAATCTTTGGAATCGGCAAATTTCGGCAAACTAAATTGCTGTCAGTACATTATACTTGAGGTGAACTTTAAGCTCTAAAAAACTTGTGATGTTTGCAGATGAAGTTTTTTTGCTATGGTCTATCAAAATTTTGTACATAAGAAAAATGTCAAAAATTAATTAAGGATAAACAATAAGGGAGTAATTACCCATAATCAATTATATCAGATAAAAAAGGAATAGTTTTGACGTAATTTCCTTCGGATGACTTAATAAAAACACAGTCCTATCTTCAACGAGAGAGGTTCAAACTAATTGTTGGTGTAAAGCAGATTTTGCCTTGTTTATAATGCTGCTGAAGTGTTTGTTGATCAAAATAAAACTAATATTTATTAGTTTTATACGATTTTAATTCCTTGAATAGTTTCTAAACTTAGCTAGAGGATTAAAAATTAAATATAAGAAAACAAAAATTTAGGTTTTTGTCTATTGGACGTTACACTGTGCGGAGGTGGGAATCGAACCCACCATCTCCCGCTTATGAATCTAAGGCGCTAGCCACTAGATCACGGTAGACCGACTTGAAGGTTTAATCTGCAAGAATTAAACAATATATGCCAAAATGTGGATATGTTTCTGTGCACCTCAGTCTCCCCTTCCACTTTAATTTCTTTGGTTGAGGCCTTTGAACTTAAACCTTTTATCGGACATTTCCTGTGAAATTTAGGCCAATAGGGCTCAGACAGCCCTCGAGCCCTATTGGCCCACGGACCCCCTACACCATTGGCCCGCATAGTCTACGAAGCAGGGCTATAAAGGAGGGAAAATCCGGGAAAAATTCATTCCCTTGATAACCACCGAGGACGACACATAGCAGCCTGAAGAAGTCGGAGATGAACCCGACGAAATATTGCGATGGAGAGAGGAGCGACACCGCTGGAGAAAGAAGCCGTTCCATACATACATCATTTTATTCGTCAGAGAAGGAATAAGGATTAAATTAGAGACCTGAAAGTAAACAACTTACATATGCACAAGAGCTTTTGTAACAACCTAGTATTACAACCCGAAGGCAGATATTAGCTTAGAATATGCATTAGTACGGATGATCTCAGCAGTTGATGCAACTTAAGGATTAATAATATGAGCCAGGCTAAACCTATGCTTCTAACGAACGGATTTGGCCTATATTCACAGCACAGCTTTCTGATTAGTTTTGTTCGATATATATATGTACCGAATTTCGTTGAAAGGAAGCGAAAATTACCACCTTTTAGAACAAATCTACATCTCTTTCATTAGCCCTCTTATATTATCCAGCGTGTTTAGCTGTAAATAAACACAAAATTACGCACACAATGAGCATATTAGTTAGTTATTTCGATTGGGTATGGGACAGGGTTTTGAGGAATATACTCATACTAAAACTCGCGTGGTGATTTAATCTCAGTAAAGAACTGAAGATGTGACGGTTGTCTCGAATGTCGTACGCTCTCAATAAAGATAAAATTTGGCTTCTTTCAGTGTTTTGTTTATTATATCAAACCATTAAGGCACCAAACTTCCAGCAGCCACCTCCGTACAATTTCAGGTGAAATCCGTACAATTTCCACTCCTGGCGGACTAATTTTATAGTGGGGGCGAATATACCTCAGTGGTAGAGGACTCGACTAATCCTGCGAGGCTGGGTGACCATTAATGCTGCGAGGGCGTACTAAAGATACCATCTTCTATTGTCGTCGTTCAAATGTCTAAATCAGGGCCCCAGACCGTCCCTAGGGTCACCAATCCTTGTATTAGCAAAAGGCCACTCGTTATTGCCTTGTGCAAACACCATGGTATTTGCACAAGGCAATATTAATACCAGATAAGAGTCTGCCCCTCGGGGCCTTTGTGGCTGGTTAGGGAACAGATATCCATATGCCATATCCTTTACAAAGTAAGTAGAATTAGCTAAGGCGCCAACGGCCATAGCCACGTTGAATGCACCGGTTCCCATAGATCACCGAAGTTAAGCAACGTCGGGCGTGGTCAGTACCTGAATGGGTGACCGACCACGTGCTGTTGGCATTATAAAAGGGTGGTAACCTATAGATAGCCCGGCGCTAATAGCCAAATAGTTGATGCGCCGATAAAAAAAAAAAAAAAATTAGCTAAGGCATATTCTGTGAAAAGTGAAAAATAAGAAATCAATTTTTTTTTTTCAAAATGTGCTAAAATGATTTTATTCCATTGATAATTATAAAAGCAATAAAAAAATAAATGAGCTCTTTCCAATTAAATATTACAAACCAGAGCCGAGTATCCATTGTGTTGTAATCCATTGTTGTCTTGGGAGCTACTCCCTCTCCTTCCAAACATGAATGGAAAAGCGTCGGCTTAATGAGTTTCGCTCTCTATTATTTTGGTTTAACTTTCTTTTTATTTTATTATATTTTTTTCTTGTAACAATGGAAGAAAACAATATAATTCGCAGGTACTAATGACCAGGACAGCTTAGGTGTATTAGTCCGCGGTCACACAAGGCTGTTTAGCAGCAGCGACTTAGGGTTCACATTATAAGTAGACGCTAGTAGTGTTGCTGTCTTGTCATATATTGGTGTGAGTCGTGACGTTTGTTAAAAGTTGGAGTTAGATATTTGTGTGAACAGATGTTGAAACGGAAAAAAATGCGATGGTGGGTTAGATCCTGGATATTAAGAAGAAACTGGTGACATCAGCAAGACGTTTTAAGGAACAATAATTGGAAGATTCCGGTACATATATATGTTCACACAAAGAGTTATTGGAGTTAGTCGCTTATTTAGAAAATTCCGTCAGGCGATTCCAAGTAAAACAAAACTGGAAATTACTTTATGTAATCTAGCAACTGCAAACAGTTTCAAGTCTTTGGCCTACCTCCAAAGAGTTCCTCGTAACTGAATTTCATTGTTCGTGACTGCCAGCGGATGGTAGCCAGCGCTAAGAAGTTAAACAGGTTCAACTTCTGCTTGTGGCTTGAAAGAAGGCCACAGCGGTCCACAGCCGCTGGTTCTGGATCAGAGTAGGCTTCCTAGTGGCAATATCACCAGTGGCTGGTAAACAGTCTAGTGTGGATGTGGCCAGGGCCGCCACATCTCAGAGCCGGGCCCGGGACCAGATCACGGGCCCCCACTTCTCACAGCAGGACTTTGGGCATTTTAAAGTTATTTTCATCTTGCGTTTTGAGCAAAATGAGAATAAAAGCCGACAATCGGTGCTGCAAAGGTCACTTTCGGTACTTTTTTCCCAGTTAGCGAGGATCGGCCCGGGCCCCCACGGTGCCCGGGCCCGGGACTACTTGTAAAGGTTGTCCCACTTATGTGGCTACGAAAAATGACGCTTATGGAATGCAATTTCGAGGTAAAAATATGTAAAACGTCTTTAACAGCGAAGGCCCTACAGCTATATTTTCGCGCAGTAGGGAGTGTCGTCCATCCAAGCGCGACGCGGAACATGCCGAGATCGGAGCCCAAGCGGAGAATGAATCCTTGGTCAGTAGAACGCCTGAAGCGGCGTGGCGAATCGGGATTTCTTCAAGGTATTGATTGAATTCAGACAGTGTCAGTACTGCTGGCTAGAATTGGCGATCTTGTAGGGGGATTCAAGATCATGGTCGCGGAAGCAGCTCAGCAAGATATGTTACTGGTCTTGTTGTTGTCAGTGAATGGCTCTGGGTAAGATTTCATTATTTGGCAACATGTTCAGCTGCTGTGGGTGGACAGCTTTGAGAACACACGTCTTTTCAATATAAACCCCCAAAAAAACAACATTAGATGGAATTAAAGCGTCTTCGAAGGCTGTGGATGTCCAATCAAGAGGAGTTAACGGAATCTTGGAGAGGGCTCTACAAAAAACCAGCATTCATTGGGCAAATTTTCGCGCTCTTATAATGTCACACCATACCACGAAATCCATACAGATTTTCGACAACAAACTTTACTGGTCTAAAGATATTAAGCAATTAATACTCTAGCACGCGGGACAACAAATCCCAAAATAGCCGGTATGAAGATCCCTACGCTAATAAACAACAACAAAACAAACAAACACTGGGTCTATCGGCTAAAATCGACAAACGTGGAACACACTCTTATAACTTGTACAACAAATACAAAGGGGTCTCCCGTGGTCTAATGGCTAGCGCCTTGGATTCATAAGCGGGAGATGGTGGGTTCGATTCCCAACCTCTGGCAGGAATTTTATCATCCCACGGCACGCTGGTAAAATTCCTCGCTACACCCTGGATGTCGGCGCTAATGACCAAGATGTAGATGCGCCGTAAAAAAACAAAAAAAAAAAAAAAAAAAAAAAAAAAAAACAAATACAATACCGTCGTTTGAAGTAGCGGATAACAAAAGCTTCAGCTACCAACTGAACACTCATGAATGAGCTCATGAACACTCGAATCAATCTTTTCAATATGTCGTGCAAAACTGAAATCGATGAAGGATGCCCCAAGAGTTGTCGACAGACCTGGATTCTTCTTCCGCTTTAGTCCAAATTCTTCCTGTATGGAACGGTCGATTTTCAGGTTTCCTGGCATCCAAGTTATTATTACCAATCAAAATGATACGGATGGTGTGTTATTCTTTACTTGCGGGATGTTTCATATGCCCAGTAAGTTTTAACAGATTTTAACTTCGTGTTCCACGCTAAAACAACATTCCAGAACTGCCAATTGACTCCAGCCCTGTTATTGTGGCTACCTTAGTCCCCTACAACTAAGCAAAATGCTAGTGACACCTCCGAGAAATCTTGACCTCCATGGGAGTGCAAATGAAGACGGCAAAATAACGTAGGGATAAAAGACGTGGACATAACGATGGTATTTGATAGCATTTTCCTCTTCAACAAAACATCAGTATTTGATGAATGTGTGGCGCGTGGCTAAGGTTAGCCATCCACCGGAACTACTAAAAGAGGAACCGAACAGTCCCGATTGTAAGTGGGAGGGGATCCAGCAAGGTTAGCTATTGTCTCCATACTTTTTCAATCTCCCGATGATTGGATTTGAAAGCCAGTTCCACGCGAGGCTGGCTTTGAACATATATTTACAAGTCTAGTTCTTGTTTTATTTTTTTTTTCATTAATACAAAAATAAAAATAAAATTAATAAATAATACATCCGAAGTATGGCCATCCAGTCACCAAGAAAACAAACAGGAAGAAATAGTTTTGGCTTGACTCCGGATGAGACAAATTCGACTAGCACACAAATACTTAATTACAACAATTTACCAGACCAATATGTCAAGAATGTAACCGCAAACTCCATTCAAACATTTACTGGCAGACTGGCAGAGATAAACAGCATTAATCTCCCGTATGATATGCAGGAGCTGTTAGGCAATGATAGCCAGTGTGCTAACACTGTTCTGACCTACCTCAAAAACACTTTACATCAGATTATATGCAGTACTAGCTGTTACCCGGCGTGCCATGCTACACCTACTTTCTGCCAATGACTCTCCCCGTACTGAAATCTACCTGTATACCCAGTTAAGTCGAAATCGGTCAAACGGTGTGAATTTGTTTATATCTGTCTAGTTGTAGTTCAGAATGCCAGCACCACAGCACTTCTGAAAAACCCCGACAGAGGCCAGCACCACAGCACTTCATATAACATCCGAAAGAGGCCAGCAGCATAGCCTGCGAGTAGATAGCTCTTATCAAAGAAAGGCCAGCGCTCTTTAGTTAGACAGTGACTGTTGATATAAAATTGAAATAAACTGCATTACATGCTTATATAATGATGTAAAGTCATCAATGAGTTCGAGTTATTCTAATTATCAAGAACATCAACAAATAAATGTGAGACATTATTCAAAATGGCCGTCAGAATCTGAATGGTGCAGTGAATCCAATTTTTCTTGAACAATACTTTTGACCTTTTGACCAAATTTTGAAATTTGACTATTTTGGCCTAGCCTAGGAGATTTTCCGTATCAAGACCTACCTGTGTGCCAGGTTTGGTCAAAATCGGTCAAACGGTGTAGATTTGTATAAGGAACAAACAAATAAACAGACAAACAGACACGTGATTTTTATAAATATAGACATTTACTAGTTTCTTTTTATTTACTTCTCTATTTACATATATAGAATAATTATACTTCATTGTATAATTTGATCTTATTTAGAAATGTTGTAATTTAGTCTAACTTATTTGCATTGTCACCCAATGTGTCATTTATATTTATAGGGTTGTTCAGTTTATTTAGTTCTTTCCTAAATTGTAAACATTGAGGCATTAGATGCTTTATGCATCCTCTGTAGTTTACAACTAAAACTTTAACTATTTCTGGTCACGTCATTAAAATATTATTATTAAAATTTATGAGCTATTATTTTGTTTTAATACGGCCAGAAATATTTATGATATTAGTTGTAAGCTCTCGAAGAGACTCCAGGAAGGCGTGAAACATTTACAGTAGCAAATAAATGAATGTGGACCTCAATCCACTGCGCAGTTTTTCACTATTCACCTTCCAATATATTTAAATAAATTTAGTAATATTAAAGGTCACATATATCACCAAATATGTGTCTATTTATTCCTGAACTGTATGTAATATTGACAATTAAGGCAGAACCCAATTATCTCCACGGTGGTCAGATTTTTTTGAGCGAGTCAATCACTGAATAACGCACCTCAAGCTGTCTTCTGATCAAGATCAAGATGGGAGTCCAATACGGCAAGCAATTTAAAATCACAAGACCTTGTTATTAAGAAACCTCTAAATGTCAGTGTATGGCTTCATCCAACTGTCTTGCTTTCCCCTGAGAGTGTATATTCTAGAAATATAGACATCTAGTACTCGACACTGTTTAACAACCAACATATGCCTAAAGGTGCAATATATGGAAACGGAACAGAAGTTCCTTGTTCTCGATACAACCCTCTTCGTACTACCCGACCTACCTAAGCATACCTAAGCATTAACAAGAAGAATGGAGTGTAAATAAGTTTGAAAGAAGCAAGAACGTGCCCGGGGTAATGGACTCCTCCCCCCAGGAATGCTAGAGAGTCTACAGAATGTGGAGCAGCAGAAAGTGGGACGCCATCCCCACCACGGCAGATTAACACAACAATTAGAACGGATACCTGTCATAATTACCTCGGCTTCTTATCACCTACTCATAACAATCTATCAATAAACCTGTTAATCAGGATAACCTTTCACGTAAGAATTCAGGGAATAGTTGGGATTCGGATAAAAACAACAATCAGATTTTCGTAAAAACCTATAATTCGAACGTTTTGGCATGCTCTTTGGCAGCCTTCTTCAGCAACGAATGCCTACGGGATGGAGAAAGACGACCTTGGTGAAAATATGGTCACCTAACTGCTATGGTCATCCAACTCAAATATTGCTGTTTTGACAATGGTCACCAAACTGCTATTGTCACCCAACTCAAATATTGATGATTTGACCATCGTCACTTAACTGCTATGGTCACCCAACTAAAATATTGATGATTTGACCCTGGTCATCTAACGCCTATGGTCATCCAACTCAAATATTAAAGTTTTGACCATAGTCACCTAATAATAGACAACGCATACACACCTTTACACAATTACAAAAGACAATAATTGGAACGTAAACAAAATTTTAAATCATGAAAATAGGTTATAACCTATTTATAAATATTGTTACAATATTTTTTTATGACCATATTAAGCAACAGTTTTCTTCAACCAATTAAACATCATATGTGTTCGGAGCTGCTCGGTGAAGATTCATCATTATACAGACAAATGAAAAGGCCAAACATTCATTGTTTGATATGTCTTATTTAACGCAATCAGAGCGCTCTCAAGACAATATCTCATCTTCAGAGCCTGTAGTCATCTTAATGAAAAAATTAGAAACTAATCTAAAAATTAAAATTAAATAAATATTTGTCATAATTATGAAAAAAAGAAGTTTAAAATTTCGGTAATAAAAATATGTAAAAAAAGTAAAAGTCAGGAACGTTAAAAACAAATTAAACATTTTTTTTATTCAGAGCTTAGGTATAAGTGTAGTACGTATTAGAGAACTGCACGAGTAAGTATGGCATCGCGTAATCACGAGTACGTATACTCATGGGACGAGTAACTCGATTACTTTATGTATACTCGTACTCATTACGAACACCGGCATCGCATCGTTTCGCATCGGCATCGCCGAGAAAAATAATATTTGGCATCGGCATCGCCGAGTACAGTAGGGTTTGGCATCGGCATCGTCGAGTATTGAAGGTTTAGCATCGGCATCGCCGTGAATAACTATGTTTGATACAGGTTCGCATCGCCATGTGTAATGAAGAGCAAATCATTCTGATGTTCAATATTGATAATTGGCGATGGAATTGCGAAACGACAAATTTGCTTATTCTGAAGATATTAGACAAATTCAAAACAAAGTCAACTTTATTCCTTACAACGTACGAAACTAGAGTGACTTAACAATTGTAACGTAAGCAAAAACAATGTAAAGGTAGGTAATATAAGAAATAAACCTTTTTTTAAGGTGAAAAAGAAAAAATAAATAAATAAAGGCAGAAATAACCTTTAATCCTGCCCTGCCGAATCTAAAAACACGTTCTTGGTAACGTGTTTTATTTTTATTTTGTCACTCACATTCACGCGCGGTTTTCTCTGTTTCTAATATCAGCGTTTCCAGATGTAGAGTTTTCGAGCTCTACTCTAATCCACATAATATGTGGAAACGCTGTTGTTTTAAAAACATATTATGTTTCCTTAAAATAGATGGACTAGCACCGTATATAAAATATGTTCACATTTACCACACATTACAAATGGTAGCACGTCTTACGCACCATCACAGTCAATTACGATTTTTTTTTAAACAGGACTATAAAACCACATACTTCTTTTGAGGTGTACATACCACTCTTATTTCTGTCCTTAAGTTCCATATTTGTAACGAAAAAACAAATATGGAACTTAAGGACAAAAATAAGCGATTAAGTTCGTGCAACTGCTGAACACTGCTGATTACAATAACTCGACGCTCTTTAATCCGCATCCCTTGATTTAACCGCCCAATTAACTTTAGCGCGGTTCCCCCCTCCCTCCATAGGAAACCCGCTTATAAGGTTGATCTCATGACAAAATCCGGAAGTACCCACACGAAAATTTCATGTTTCAGATCCCGTAGAGCAAGAATATAACGGTGGTTCAAATTTGTATATATATATATATATATATATATATATATATATATATATATATATATTTTCAGATTGTCGACTAATTTGAAAGGTCAAGTTCGTAAGCCAGCAGAATCCGTCCACCGCAAGTTGCTTTTTGGAGTGAAATTTGCGTGCAAAATAATTGTAACGCGAACATTTTGGATACTCATGCAAGCATATGGTTTATTAACGTAGAAATACGAATGAAACCATTTTTAAAGCGATATCTGTAACCGTTTTCGAGAACAATGAAACACCTACTTTTCCAAACTAATTTTCAGTTTGGGTATTCAAAAAGGATTAATTAGGTTGAAACTTGTTCCAGGCGTTTGATATTCCTATAATTTATGATAGGTTAATCTTGGTTCCGTTCGGTGTTAAGGAAGTACTAGAAACAAAATATTTCATTAATAGGCATGAAAAGCTTTTGGATCTTCGTATATTTTCTAAAACTGTACGAAATCGTGGTAAGTGGAACTTAATCATTCAAAAGCTTACTAAATTCTCTACAAAAAAGGTTCTGATGTAATTTTTGATGAGGTAATTTAAATCGGAAATGAACGGATTTGAAAATTCGCAATTGTTAGCTTGGTCTTCTGAGCGGGTTATTTTTTGTTTTTTTTGTTGTTTTTTTTTTATTTATTTTTTTTTTTTTTTTAATCTGTTTACGTAACCTTTTAACTGGCTGTTGCTTTTTTTAATTTCATTTAACATTGTCTGTTTCCTGTTGTGGCGCCTTAAATCTCTTTTCACTTCGAGATTTTATTTTATACTAGCTGTTACCCGGCGTGCCATGCAACACCTACTTTCTGCTTATAGAAAATCCTAAATAAATTAGAAACCAAATAAGTATTATTAAAATCAAATAACACGAATCTGTAACTGTTTCGAACCCGTGACCTCCCAACT
Source organism: Gonocerus acuteangulatus (assembly GCA_946811695.1). Taxonomy (NCBI): domain Eukaryota; kingdom Metazoa; phylum Arthropoda; class Insecta; order Hemiptera; family Coreidae; genus Gonocerus; species Gonocerus acuteangulatus. Next base: position 117,616,606 of record OX328124.1, on the reverse strand, counting down.
GGGAGTCCTAGACGACTTTGACCTAACCTATAGGTCAAACCTATAGGTAACCTATATATGGGGGGTGTTATAGAACACCCCCCATATCAAGACATACATGTATGCCAAGTTTGGTAAAAATAGGTCTAACGGTGTGGATTTGTATAATGAACAAACATACAGACCGACTGATGGTAGCCGTTTTGACCTAGCCTATGGCAATTTCCGTATTAAGATCTACCTGTGTTCCAACTTAAGTCAAAATCGGTCGAACGGTGTGGATTTTTATAATTTGACATATAGCTGGTAGAGATTTATGACCTAGCCTACGACACTCTCCAGATTAGGATCTATTTGTGTACCGAGTTTAGTCAAAATCGGACGAACGGTGTGAATTTGTATAAGGGACAAACATACAGACAGACAGCTGGTAGACGTTTTTGACTTAGCCTATGACACTCCCCAGATTAAGATCCACATGTGTACCGAGTTTAGTCAAAATCGGACGAACGGTGTGAATTTGTATAAGGGACAAACATACAGACAGACAGCTGGTAGACGTTTTTGACTTAGCCTATGACACTCCTCAGATTAAGATCCACATGTGTACCGAGTTTAGTCAAAATCGGACGAACGGTGTGGATTTGTATGAGGAACAAACATGCAGGCAGACAGCTGGTAGATTTTTTTGACCTTCCCTAGGAGATTTCTCGTATCAAGAACTACCATTATTCCAAGTTTGGTAAAAATCGGTCAAACGGTGTGGATTTGTATAAGGAACAAACAGACAGACAGAAAAACATACAGACACGTGATTTTTATATATATAGATTTATCAAGAAACATCAAACCCCACCAATAACTGCCACTATTCCTTTACTAATAGCACTAGAGATATAAACGGAACCGCGCTAAGATGACGCAGTTCCTGCGAATCGGACGTTTGTAGCTTATCTTCTCTCCTTTATCGACATGTCGAGAAGTCGACAAATATTTACGATGCCTAAGATGCAGTACTCACGAGTATTACTCGTAATCGTAATGTAAAGTAATCGGCGATGCCAATTCGAGACGATGCCGAGTATGTACTCGCATCGTCCAGTTTATACTCGGCGATGCCAAGTCCAAACGATGCCGAGTATGTACTCGCATCGTCCATTTTATACTCGTTGATTATTTATCCGATTACTTTTTACGTATCCGTGCAGTTCTCTAGTACGTATCCATGGTCACCTAAAAGCTATCTCGGTATTCCTCCGTCCCCTAGGCGTTTTCTGCTGAAGATGGCTGCCAAAAAGGATGCCGAACTTTTCGAAATATTGATTCTTCTAAAAATCATCCCAACGGCTAACTATCCGTTAATAAAATCTCTTGGGAGTAAGTCCCATTCATAGGGGAAATGCCCGCGGAGTAAACAGTATGCGCCAAAAAACTACCAAATAAATTAAATCATTTTTTGTACCGTTAATTACCGTAAATGGTCGAGCAATATCATGATCAAACAACATTTTCTTGACATTCCCCAATCTCAAGCAGTTTTAGCGCGGTTCCTCCATAGGGAGGAAAACCACTTATGATATTGACCTCATATGATGACCTCCTTTATAGGGAGGCAGGAAACACCCTAATTACGCCGTACACGCATAATGGAAACGCGCCAAGATGAGTTTTCTTTTTTTTATAAATGTTTTTTTAAAATCTGTACTATTTATATAATATAATTTTGCTCGTTTTATATAAGTCTCACAAGGGGAGTATACAGCGATGGGGTCACCGATTTGGACCAATTTTTTCTGGTGATTCTACATCGAAAAATAGTCGACACGTGTCCGAGCGTTCCGTCCAATCGCCTTAGGAGCCGAGAAATAAAATAAAATAGGTTGAAAGTGCTTTATTTTTTATATAGAGTTTAGAAAATGATATAGACATGATTCTTTCACCAATTCATTCGTTTTATAGAGTAGATTAAAAGAAAACTAAAATAGTATTTCGTCAAATATATTCAAAAATATGCTTACGTTTTCAGGTAAACTAGTATTATACATTTTTTCACACCAAAAATAATATCAGTTTTAAAATCAGCACCCCAAGAAACCCTAATATAGTGAATATAATCGAAAACAAAAAATAGTGATTTTTCCCAGTCTGGAAGAGGCTAAATATTTGTAAGCGAAAAAGTAATGTGACGTTTTGAAATTCAATATCTCCCCTTGAGATAATCCGATTTTTACGTCATTGAAACCTCTCGAAAGAAGAAAGACTCCTTTTTCTAACCACATAGATGACTATGGTTTTGCACTATCTCAAAAGGTACTTGCGGAAAATTGTTCTCAAAATAAAAACAAAATGTAAACTATATGACTAGTATATGGAAAGAGCATGTCATTATTGGCACTTCCTAACATATGCTAACATTCATATGTGTACTCCGGTGGTAAAGGACACCGTGTCACAAATTTGTAATTGTTCAGGAGAGCCACTTTCCATAACTTTGAACTATTTGAAAATTTGTTTCTTCGCTACTTACAGAAACATTTTAAAGAATTTTTTTCAAATTGTTATTGGCATCGATCGAGGTAATTGGAAGTATTGATCATAGTGAAGCAAAACCAAGTCCTCCACATGGTGTCTTTTACCTCAAATAAAAACGGACATGATATTATTTTTCACTGTCTTATCTTCGTTATTTATGGGAACAGGCAACGAATGCTTAAAAACAGCTAAAGGTGGAAATTTTTGGAACACAATTTTGGACTTCGTAACTTTGTTTGGGCTGGATAGGAGGTGAACAAATCAAAAGTCCTCGCCCGTAGCCTTTGTACGGGGGGGGGGAGGGGGGTTTAGAAGGCCCCATTTTTCGGGTTGTCATTTATATCTCGGAAACCCTGCCTCCTAGCGACATGGCTATTCTATAACAAATGACAGCTGATTAAATTTCCTACAAGTTCTATTCAATAAAGTTTTTCGAGATATCTTTATTTTTCGAAATATGCGCTCTTGAAAGTCCGTCATTTTGGGAAAAAAACACACTTTTTTCTATTCTTGACCGGATATCTCTTCAACGATGAACCCAAAAAATAAAAGTCGGTTATAGGGTTTTAGACCTCTTCTCCAGTTAAGTTTGTATTAGTTATTTAGTTTGTATTCGTTAGTGTATTAAGGGAAAAAAAATGGATATATATAACATTACTCAGAAAAAAGAGGAAAAATAGATATATACATATAAAAAAAGATACATACATACACATATATATATATATATATATATATATATATATATATATATATATATATATATATATATATATATATATATGGAGACCCGGTAGCCGTGAGGGTTAATGCGTGAGCTCTTAACACTCCGTGCCAAAGTTCGTGGGTTCGATTCCCACTTGGGGCAGTGGCTTTTCTTTCGAAAAAAGAAAAGGCATCACCCCTATCCTGGCTAGAAAAGGGTGGTAACCTATAGATAACCCGTCCTAAAATTCGTAGTTAATAATAAATGGACGTTAAAATTTAAATAAATAAATATATATATATATATATGCATAAAAAAAAAATTATATACAAGTCTATTACCTGTATTAATAGTGCTATACTGTATATTAGTATTAGTTTTAGTGCTAATAGTTGTATTAGTATCTAAGTAACATGTTAGTCGTAAGCAATGACATAGGTTAAAAAAAAAAAAAAATAGAGTACAGGTTATAAAAATTACAGTTCATTGTCATGCACTGTCCTAAACACAAAATTACAATCCCTTTCACGAGATATACACGACTCTCGAACATTACGCTTCAGGGCGGTGAGGACCTAGATGTTTTCTACCCTTAAACACCCAATCCATCCATCCATCCATCTTATCCAGCCCAAACAAAGTCAAAACTTTTGTTCCAAAAATTTCCATCTATAACTGTTCGTTGCCTGGACTAATAGTGCCCTATACCATTATATGGATCAAAAATCCAAGAACATGTGTTAAAATATTGGACATGGTGTCCTTTACCTCCGGGGTAACGATATTTTCACAGTTTTTATCCGCTTTTAGGGTAGCTAGTCACGGGGCCAAAGTCTCTTAAGCCTCCTGGGTAGGTCTTTAGGATGGGTCCGAGTGAAAGGGGATTGACCTCTAGGATTTGGATGGGATGACAAGACACTAAAATAGATACAATTTCCTTGCTTATGACTTGTGTCATGGAGACCTGGCATGATGAGAAAAACCCTGATTAAATATGGCTTCCTTTGATGAAGATAGTATTATCATGAAGACTACTTCTTGATAGATGAATGAAAGAAGATGATGAATGACTGTTCTAGGCTGTCACGGGTTTTCTAATTGATGAATCCACGTCTGACTGTTTCACTCTAGTGAATGTACTCTCGCCTGACTGCATCACTAGATATCGTGACCCTAACCATATTGACATCACTAGCGTGAATGGAACAACTCCATAGAAGTGATTAATTCAAGAGCAGTACTGATGAACTCGGAGAGATCACGTTTCGCTACCTAGGGGTATTTTACTGTCTTTCTCATGTTCTAAGGAACATAAAACGCTCCAACAATGGAAATTCATAAGTAAACATGCTTCCTACGGACTAAACATGGCATTCATCATTCAGCCAACAAATTTTAAAAAAAATACTGCAAATGTTAATTTTATTCCCAATAATGTTTGTTAATCCTTAACACTTTCACTGTCATGGTGTAATTAGGTGTTATGTTTTCTCAGGCCAGGCGCATTTCACATATATGTTCCTTCTAGCCATGGTTATAATTTTTTTTTATTTATTATTGGAATTACATGCATTTCTGTTTCCAAAATATGGCGGACGTATCCAATTGATTCATTTGGATCAGTAACGCAAAATTTTGGTGGAAATGGTCCTGATGTATAACTTTGATACATACTTCGAACGAGTGGCAACTGACAAAACAATATACAAAACACTATTCGCAAGCAATTGGTGTGGTTGTACTAATTTAATTCCAAGTGACTGTTTAGTTGTAACGTCGAGTAGTTACAAAAGAAGTTAACGACTAACTACAAGTTAGAGAAAAAATATAGTTGAACCTAATCTAACTACATAATATGTAATAGTAGTTGAAACCTTAAACTAGATATTATGTAGTTATCACCCCCCCCCCCCCCCCAAATTATTTTCTATATACGCCCGACCGTAGGAAGAGAAACAAACATAAGCATCTCAACGCAGGTGCTTACAATGGTTCCGTAGGGTGTCTTAAAGTGGTTCTGCAGTCCCGACCCAATCCGACGGCCGTTCAAATATGTTTCTTCCCAGACTATATCGGTCGCCCGACACTCCAAGAGATGAGTGCAAGAATTGACAAGGAGTTATTGATAGAGCTAATAAGTAATGATCCTTGCCTGAGGGATCAGCGGAATAAATCATATTACAACCGAGACGGACAAACTGAGCAATGTGAGTCCATTGGACAACAAATTCATCTAAAAAGTAAGGATTTCTCAATAATAAACTACTAAATTATTCGTTAAATTTATGAATTCTGCAAAGGTTGACTAGCTGTAAAAACTGTCCTCCAGATCTATCCAAGTTGAAAGCACCCAAGCCTTCCTCGTATGTCTTTTCAGGAGGACGCTATTTCCTAACAACACCCAGCACAAACATTCGTTGGTGAGTATCTCTCACCTTCACTGCATCACGAGTTCACTACTCCGACTAGATCAGATCGGTCGAGGTCCGGACCAATGTAGGCACTCACGTCGGACGACGTCGGTCAGCCGATATCGGATTGGGTGAAATAAGTTCCAATATAGGTGCAGCTATATAGTTTCCTCACAAAAAACACACATTTGTACTATGGTATACTAAAACCTAATAAACATTGTATACGTCCACTGGTCCGATTAGCAACATTGAAATATCCTCGACTTCATCAGTAGCAATCACCAATTTCTCATAAGGCACAGACTCAGACCATTTCAGTACCTAACATGCACCCACTTTCATACATTCGAACGGTCCAAAAGCCCTCGTAATTGGTTATCTTCGCATTAGCGCCCGTTTTCGCTAGGTACCAAAATGTTGACGTTGTTACTAGATAAAGAAATATGTAATTGGTATACTTATATTCCTACCTACTAAATTGGCATGATTGAGATGGTCTTATTAACCTTTTAATATCTATAATTTAAACGCTGAAAACCTTCTCACCATAATGGACATATCCATTAAAAAATGTTTGATAATTACAAATGATATCTTATTTTATGTGAGTTGTTTTTAATACTGTGTTTATATTCTACTATCTAGTTTTTTTACTAAGCATCATTATGTTTTGGCGGACAAATCGACTTCTGGAGTTTATTACATACTCAACAGCGATCATAATTTCCTTATCACATAATCTGTCCAATTGGACGGTAAAACCGGTAAGTCTGTTTTTAATTTCAACGCCCATTTGAAGAAAAAAAACCCAGGCTAGTAATCTACAGGTCTTTTGTAGTAAAAACAGCTAGTCGCAGAGCACTGAAGGAAAACAAAATGTCCGATTTTTATAAACGGCACTCCCTCAAACTAATTCTTGCCCTCCTATGTAACTCAAAAAGACTCCAATTCCAGAATATAACGAGGTTCGATATCTAGGATTATACCTTGACAGCCGACTGACATGGAACCCTCACAGGATACTGAAAAGACAAGAACTGAACAAAAGATACGGACTACTTAGACGACTCCTTCGACTCATATCTAAAATCGATGCAAGACGAACTTACGATATATAAAATAATCATTCGACCAATATGGACATGAACTCTGAGGTTTGCAAAACATCCAACGTCAACAGAAAACAAGCATTCTAGTCAATATTTCTCCGTAAAATTGTAAATGTCCTTTCTATGAATCCAACAAACCTGCCACAATGACCTTAACATCCCATTTATCGTTCATCTTCCTAAACTATGTATCCAACAAAACCTGCCACAATGACCTTAACATCCCATTTATCGTTCATCTTCCTAAGCTATGTATCCAACAAAACCTGCCACAATGACCTTAACATCCCATTTATCGTCCATCTTCCTAAACTATGTATCCAACAAAACCTGCCACAATGACCTTAACATCCCATTTATCGTTCATCTTCCTAAACTATGTATCCAACAAAACCTGCCACAATGACCTTAACATCCCATTTATCGTTCATCTTCCTAAACTATGTATCCAACAAAACCTGCCACAATGACCTTAACATCCCATTTATCGTTCATCTTCCTAAACTATGTATCCAACAAAACCTGCCACAATGACCTTAACATTCCATTTATCGTTCATCTTCCTAAACTATGTATCCAACAAAACCTGCCACAATGACCTTAACATCCCATTTATCGTTCATCTTCCTAAACTATGTATCCAACAAAACCTGCCACAATGACCTTAACATTCCATTTATCGTTCATCTTCCTAAACTATGTATCCAACAAAACCTGCCACAATGACCTTAACATCCCATTTATCGTTCATCTTCCTAAACTATGTATCCAACAAAACCTGCCACAATGACCTTAACATCCCATTTATCGTTCATCTTCCTAAATTATGTATCCAACAAAACCTGCCACAATGACCTTAACATCCCATTTATCGTTCATCTTCCTAAACTATGTATCCAACAAAACCTGCCACAATGACCTTAACATCCCATTTATCGTTCATCTTCCTAAACTATGTATCCAACAAAACCTGCCACAATGACCTTAACATCCCATTTATCGTTCAGCTTCCTAAACTATGTATCCAACAAAACCTGCCACAATGACCTTAACATCCCATTTATCGTTCATCTTCCTAAACTATGTATCCAAATTTTCCACTTTAAGTTGTATCACCATCCTAATCCTGAAGGTTTATTCTTATTTTTCGAATCCCATCAAGACAATCCTCCCAGGTGGCTTCATAGAAATAGGCCACAAGAATCTTTCCGTGGTCGTGAAAAAACTGGCCTACCCAGCTCTGGAAGAACCAACAATGGCTTCTTCCAAATTTCGTATACTTTGTATTTTATTTTTTCCCCAAATCTGGCCAACTTTTTAATAATATATCTGTACCACCAAACTTAATCATTGTAAAGCTTATATTTTTTTTAATATGAAATAAATAAAAAAGAAAAAAAAATCGTTTAGAGCCTTCTGCTCAAATTGAGGAACATAAATATGCTTTAGGTCCACCCGATAAACCTATGTAACGTACTCTATAACATACAGTCGTCCGTTTCGTACGTGGCCACTACGCATGCGCGAACGCCAGGGGACACTTTTTTCTGACACATACAGTCTTCTTTTTCGTACATGCCCACTGCGCATGCGCGAACTCTAGCGTACACTTTTTGTAACTTTTTTTTCACCGCTAAAGCATATTTATGCTAAAATTGTTGTACCTGGGTTTTATTATTAATGAACAGCTTCTAGTTAAATCAATTTCCCAAAGGATTATTTGATAAAATCTCCTAAGATTTTACTGAAATCAGTGTTGTAAAATACCCGGGGTATTTATTCTTAAGGGTAAATACCCAGGGTATATACCCAGGGTAAATATCCAATTTCATAAATACCCGGGTATTTAAGGTATTTAACTAAACCGCGACTTACTAATCGAATATTGTAAAATGTCATGGATCTTGCCAGTTTAGAGCTATTGCAACATTGAGAAACTATTAAAATAATAATAAATTCTAAAATAGGATCACTGAGAGGTTAATAAATAATAAATTATTACCTGAAAATTTGCCATGGACCTTCCGACTACCAATAAAACATGTTGTTTGCCTAAATTTGATACTACTGTACTGCATTCACAAAAATGTAGCCTCAGCTAAAACTTTGGACTAGGATTATCTCAATTTCTCAAAAACACAAATTAAGTTACCTACCCATTGATCAAAACACATGTACCATTCAAGCCTCTCCACCATAACATGGGACTTATTCTATAATCTTATTTGTCATTGTCTTCAAGACCTTCCCAAACAAAGGATTTTTGCCATAATCCCTCTTGGTCCCTATAGCCAGCTATGTTTTTCCGAAGATCAACTGATTTCAATCCCATGCTTCTGCTTAACTCACACACAAAACAAATGGAAGAGTTCAACAAGTCTGCAGCAAGATGTGCGTTTCCAACACCAAACTGAATCTCCTATTTAGTTAACACAAGTTTTTCCTCCGTTTTTTGAAGAGAAGATTCTGGGTTTCTTGTTGAAGAGTTTTCAGTAATTCTTAAATCTCTTATGAACTGTGTGGATCAAAGGGGCATTTAACTGAATGGCAGTGATATGTTCAACAATTGGATCAAGGATGTTAACTAGTTTCCTGGCTCGGACTCAAAACACTCTGCCATCAAGAAGCTACCTTTTCATTTCTGGTGAGATTTCCGCTTACTGTAATGTTGTTACTACTGTATGAGCATAATTTCAAATAATATTAACAAGGATCACAAACTTAAACTTAACTTAAAATTGTTTTGAACTATTATAATAAACATTAAAAATGTTTTTGGCCTTTTTTAAAATGTAACCAAGTCCTTAATAATTGAATAGGCTTCATTAAAACCTTTTTAAAATTAATTAACCTTCCCCACTGTAAAAGTAATCATGAAAATTCATAGATAAGTTGTAAATACCCATAAATACCCGGAACGACTTTTAACTTTCTTTAAAATATTACTGGGTAAGTATTAATGTTCATTAAGCTTTTATGATCAAATGGGTAAGTTTCAGTCCTTGTTTGCACCAACAAATATTCAAAGAAGTTGTATCAAGCTCAAAAACTGAAAATACCCACTTTTTGGGTATTTACCTTCCCTGTGGGTAAATACCGAATTTATATTTACCTATCCACTGGGTATTTACCCACTCCACATCACTGACTGAAATAAGTAAATAGGTTAGAATATAGAATGGCGTGGATGGAACATGCGCTGACATTTCTCTGCGGCTGAGTGATTGCCCAACCCCTCCAGCTGTTTGGCTTGTGATCTCACAGCTGACTCGTAGCTGTCGGCAAACTACTTGGTGAGAGGCAATTAACCCTACGCACTTCAGGCTTTCATTAGAAATAATATGATCCGTCCTACGTTCGATATTTTTCATCTGACGTGGGACTGAGCAAGTGCTCCATTTTGTCTTCCTCTATATATCAATAGTTGGTTGTAGATTTAGGTGTTTTTAGGAAAAACAACTTTACAATAATTGTCAAATTAGGTTGCAATTGCCTGATTTTGTTGTCACGGAAGTTTGGTTTACTGTCATAAAGTCCTAGTGTTATTTGTCCTTAGGAAAATCTATTGGAGTAATTTTTCCGTTATCCATACGTATAATAAATTCTAACGGATCGCTGTCTGTAAATGGAAGATATACCAGGGGAAAATACTATTTGGGGCCTTTATCAACGCAATAATACCCAAAACAATGATTTTTAGAATTTTTGTCTGCTGTCTGACACACTCTATACACACTAGGCTTTAACAATCCCTAAGGGGTCAGCTTAGTGGCTCTGTCACGTTTTAACAATCCTAGCAGCCTGTATGCTTGATCCCCGATGGCTATACGCCTAATATCGTCTATAGAGAAGCATTACTGTAAAGTAGATTTCTTTAAATACCCATACGACGGTGTTTATAATCCAAAATAAGCCAAAAGCTAAATTCAAAAATGCTGCCCTAAGTCACTATCCACGCGGACGAATTCGCGGGCACAGCTAGTCCTTACATAAATGTTAAGCTATATACAAATTTTGAAACGGGTGTTCAGTCATTCTCCGGAAATTAGAAGTACTCCAAGCTTTTCAGGCCTTCCATTTCTGAACGTCCCAGGTTAGGTCGGCTAGAGAAGCAGAACTGCTATTGTCTCGAAACGTTCGATCAGACTAATTTTCTCTACCAACAGGGGTCAAATTGAAGGGTCAATTTGGATAGGTCCACCTTAGCCGGTGAAAACGGTGCTTGATGTTTCGGAAGTGTTGATTCATATTATACTTAGGATAGAGAGACCAAAGGAGGAAGAGAATTGCTCAGCAGAACCTTTCTTCATAACATTCATCGCTGGTGGGGATGCGGGAGGGAGAGGGAGAGGGAGAAGGAGAGAGAGAGATAGAGGTGAGAGGGAAAGCAGCAAGAACTGGCAACGTTGCTTCTACCTCTTTGTTTACCTCACTTCCTCTCTCTCTCTCTGCAATCTACTTCCTTATCTATTCCAAGAGGCTTTCATGGATATTACACTATTCTTCAGTTTACAAAATAAGATCAAATAATGAGATACAAACAGTTAGCCGTCAAGGTGATAAAATGTCAAGTAATGTTAGGAAAAACATTCAGATTTCCGAAAAAAAATCTATAATTTGGTGATTCCTGCTGCTCTTTGGCAGCCTTCTTCAGAATGGAATGCCTTGGAAATGGAAGAAAAACAAAGATACAGGTTAGGTGACCAGAAGGTAAATGTGCCTCATATATGAATCGATCCATGCAAAAAGAGCTTCAGTCCATAATCAGTAGTTTTGAGAAAACGAGAAAAAACTGTCTACACCCTTCATTTGGTTTATTATCGTGCTATTTTTTTTTTGTCTGAGTCCCCTCTACTGACTCAAGTTATTTATGAAACATTGGTTATTACTAACAAATGCATTATATTATTAAAATATAATAATAGTGCTTGGAATGAAGCTCTTCTTGCATGGAACAGCCTAAGGAGTACCTCCTTGCTAAATATAAGGTCTAATATAATGTAAAACACATTGTAGGATATTTTGTCTAACAGTATATTATCAATGGTACAATGTGTAAGAAATATTTGCATGATATAAAGTTCATACAATGAGTATTGTAATGCTTAATCGTCTTGAACTTCTTCATCTATGTTTATAGTTGTTGGCCAACCCAATATTTCATAGTAAAAATTCTTGTGCTCTTCTGAAACGTATGACATCAACTCCTTAATGTCTTCAAGGTAAAAATGCAGTTTCACGCCCTCCAAACCGATTTCTTTCAAATTTTGTACAATAACGTATTTTGATGCACTAAACACGAATATGATAAAAAAAACCGTCGCATTTAACTAGGAAAGAAGTTATTAACCTTTAAGTACTGACACATGGTCCCTGGGACCTTATGGTAGCCATTTCTAGAAATCCCCCCTAGTAGTTCCCTTTTGATTGCACACATTCAATGAATATATAATTTATTTCAAATTTCAGTAAACAAAAGGTCCCTGTGACCATACCTCAGTACTTAAAGGTTAAGCACTTAAGTTCACTGTTATGCAGGTTATGAGAGCTAATGTAAACAACTAAATTTGTGACGACTTTAAGGCATAAATGACGACTTTAAGGCATACATGCTATGCGTTTCCGCTCGCTAAGCTCGCTCAAGAAGATGACAAAACCCCAGTCAATCCAACTCGCTAAAATTAATAGAATATAATATTAAGCACTAAAGTTAGGAAGGTTATAAAACTAGGCGTCATCAGCGTATTTGTAAACACGCGCATGCGCAGATATGTAACATTGGGAAACAGAGAACTCTCATTTGAAATGTTCAGAAACCATTTATTGGAAAATATTGTTAATTTTAAGGGCATCCTCACCTGTCGCTTAAGGGCATACGTGCTATGCGTTTCCGCTCGCTACGCTCGCTCAAGAAGATAACAAAACCCCAGTCAATCCAACTCGCTATAATTAATAGCTCTCATAACTAGCATAATAGTGAACTTAAGTCCTTAATAACTTCTTTCCTAGTTAAATGCGAAGGTTTTTTTTTTAATCGTATGCGTGTATAGTGTATCAAAATACGTTATTGTACAAAATTTGAAAGAAATCGGTTTGGAGGGCGTGAAACTGCATTTTTACCGTCTTCAATGTTTTTCTGCATGATGGAGACCTTCCCTCCTGGGTAGTCAGGATTGGGAGGGAACACTGGAGCCTGAAGATCTTGGTGTAAACGAAGGGTATGTGCTACAATGCCGTTAATGAATATTTTTGCTACATGTGTTTCTATGGCAACAATGTATTGGACTGAAGTCCTCTTAACATAGAAATGAGTTGTGACCGTCAGGGACAACGAATCCATCAATAACCTATATTGGGAAAAAATGGACTGAAGCTGTTTTTGCATGGATCGATTCATTTATCTCCGGGTCACCTAACCTGTACCTTTATCACCTTTTAACCCGAGCAGTTGTTGCTGAATGTGCCAAAGAGCCTGCCGAAACCTATAAATTATGTTGTTTTTTTTTTTTTTTCGAAAATACGGTTGTTGTTTTTAGCCGAATCCCAAATATTTACCTCAATGCTAACTATTTGCATCTCATTGTTAAAATATTGTTTTCTGATGTCTCCGTCGAAGACGATATAACTAGGCTTGCCATACGTCCCTGTATTTTGCTCATGGTTGTATCAATGTCCCGGAATCGGCTGTATGATGTAAAAAGTAATGAATTTGTGTTTTAAAGAATCTTTCAGTTTTCAGTGGAAATACTTGCACAGTGCTGTCAGCGTCCACTCCCTCTACCAGGACCATTTTTTTAACCCAGCAAAGGTCGCGTCCTTTTGACTAACGGGAGCGGTCGCGTGGGTCTCACAGACCCCGATACCTTATGATGCACATTCTTGCAATTATAATGAATTAATATTGTTCCTATCATTTAGTATTATTAAATTTAATATTTAGGAAGATATTAATAATGAAACATAAATATTTTTTTGTTAAACAAATACTCCAAGTCGGTATAAAAAAAATATTTTTTTTGAAAAAAGAAATTTTACAAATATTATAATAATACATCATAATAGCTCAAAATGTTCAACAAAAAAATAATTATTCTATTTAAAAATAGTCTAATTTTTTAACTAAAACATTAATTTTTACGAACATTTTAATCTCCAAAATAATTTTCTTTTTTTATGTGGTCTGCTCTTTCATGAAAATACGTCTTTTTTCAGGACGGTATCTCTTTGAGAGGTGTATATGACCATTGCATTTATCCCCAACACATGAAAAAGTTACAAGTCTAGTCGCGTGGGTCTGACAGACCCCTGGGTATCAAAGACCTGTTTTAGGGACCTCCTATTCAATATATATACTATATAATTTCCTTCAGTAATAGTTAAAATTCATAGTACAAAATAAAAACTATTAACTTCAAACAAAATATAGCAAAAAACTTACTGTGACAAGAAAGGTCGCATGGGTCTGGGAGACCCGGAGATGGTAATTCAACAAAGAACACCCCACCTAGACATGGGCGTATATAAGGGGGGGCTGAGGGGGCTGCAGCCCCCCCCCCCCCCCCGAAATTGTGATTTGATCGGCAAAAATTTTATAAAACCCTTAAAAATAAATTAAATAAGATCATTTAGTTCATAAAACATATTCTATTTTGGATGTAATAGCGTTTAAGTTGGCTAAAACTCTTCCAAGATCTAAATTGTTAGTATTCCATACACCGGAAATGGTCCCGGGCCCCCCCCCCCGAAATTTTCCCAGCCCCTCCCGAAATTATTTTCTATATACGCCCATGGAGCAAGAACTAAAAATTTGAAAAAGGTTTCTGTTTGGGCAGGAAGGTTGGGGGTGAGAGGTCCATGGGACCTCAGTGTGATACCGGCACACCAGCGATTCTCAGAAGAGCAATTCTGAGTCTGCCGGGTCTGTCAGACCTATGCGACAACTCCAGGGTTAAGTAAATTAATAAGAAAAATTCCTTTTATTTATTTTTAAAAGGTGGGTAGACTAACAGTTTAGGGCTCCAGATTCCCCAATCCTGTTACTTGAGTGGCTATAAATTCACCATTTTGCTTCTAATTTTTTTTAACCTTCCGAGAGAGGGCTTTTCTACCCCCCCCCCCCCCCCCTCCTTACCCTACATTAATGTGTCCCGGTTTCGCTTCCCAAAAATATGGCAAGCCTAGGTATAAGTAAAATCAGGCTACGCATGTCAAACTTCTTAACAGTTATCATGAGTGAAGTTGGCCTATGAATGTCAAACCTCTTCAGACGGAACTTTTTCAAAAAATTTTCACTTATTGTTATCCAACTACTGTTATGCATTTTTACTCAACCGATTCGCTCTATTGTAAAGGAATGCAGCGAAAGTGAAAGTATCTATATATAGATATAGTTATTATCTCTCTCTCTCTTAGGGTTGATATAATATCTTATTCAATGATTCGAAAGTAACTGGTGGTGAAATATCTCTCTAGGATTCCTGAGTAGCAATTGATAACACAGCGATAAGTCGAGCTAATCTTCACTTGTTTATTACGGAGGCAATGGCAATGGAAGAGATATCGTGGTTTTCATGACTAACAAGGGGAGTATACAGCGATGGGGTCACCGATTTGGACCAATTTTTTTCTGGTGATTCTACATCGAAAAATAGTCTACACGTGTCCGAGCGTTCCGTCCAATGCGCCTTAGGAGCCGAGAAATAAAATAAAATAGGTTGAAAGTGCTTTATTTTTTATATCGACTTTAGAAAATGATATCGACATGATTCTTTCACCAATTCATTTGTTTTATAGAGTAGATTAAAAGAAAAATATAGTCGTTAAAAAATAATTTATATTTCCTCAAATATATTCAAAAATATGCTATCGTTTTCAGGTAAACTAGTATTATACATTTTTTTACACCAAAAATAATAGCAGGTTTAAAATCAGCACCCCAAGAAACCCTTTTATATTGAATATCATTGAAAACAAAAAATAATGATTTTTCCTAGTCTGGAAGAGACTAAAAATTTGTAAGCGAAAAGGTAATGTAACGTTTTGAAATTCAATATCTCCACTTGAGATAATCCGATTTTTACGTCATTGAAATCTTTCAAAAGAAGAAAGACTACTTTTTCTAACCATATAAATGACTATTGTATTATCTCAAAAGGTACTTGCGAAAAATGGTTTACAAAAAAAAAATAGAATGTAAACTTTTTTGCATATAACGTCAATTCCAGGACACGTAGAAACACCCCGATTGGGCGGAAATGTGTTACATTATGGCCTGCATTTTTCTTTTAATCTACTCTATAAAACAAATGAATTGGTGAAAGAATCATGTCGATATCATTTTCTAAACTCGATATAAAAAATAAAGCACTTTCAACCTATTTTATTTTATTTCTCGGCTCCTGAGGCGCATTGGACGGAACGCTCGGTCACGTGTCGACTATTTTTCGATGTAGAACTACCAGAAAAAAGATTGGTCCAAATCGGTGACCCCATCGCTGTATACTCCCCTTGTAAGCTTATGATAAGGAACAATATCAGAGATTTAAGGTATTAAACATGGAGGGTATATGGAAGGATTTAAAAATCACCTTTGCACAAAAATATATAACAGAAATACGTCCACTTTTAGCGCGGATCCTCCCTCCCTTCATAAGGAGGAACCTCGCTTAGAAGGTCGACCTCATGAAACAATCTGCCGACTAGAAAATTTTACGGTTCAGAACCCCTAGAGACCGAAAGTAGCAATAGTTCAAATTTGGGTGTGTATGTGTGTGTGTGTATATATATATATATGGCTGTTCGCTCTGTAGCTACTAAAAACATGGACAAATTTTGATGAAATTTGTATCAAAAATCTTTCGTCAAATTTGAAAAGTCTAGTTCGCTAACCAGCAGAATGCGTACACAGGAACATGATTTTTGGAGCGAAATTCACGCGAAAAATCGTTACGCTTACATCATTTGCTTGCAAGTACTCGTTTTATAGGCTTCTTGGCCTAGGAAAACGAATGAAACAATTTTGAGGCGATAGCTTAAACCGTTTTCGAGAAAAGTGGAAAAATAGTTGTTGAATAAAGTTTTTGGTTATAAAATATTAAGTTACAATTGATAGTAAAAATTTGTTCCTATTCTGAAAATGAAATGAAAATTCTGTAGCCCATTACTTCCATGATATAATGAATTCTCGAGTCAATTCTTGGCATTGATAGTTTTTTCAGTAGTTTTTATTCGAGCGGCGTAATCAATTATCAAGCGAAGACCTTTAATCGAGGCCAGCCTTGGAAGAGTGTAACAAGGAAAGGTCTCGATAACCAGCTATTCACCGACTAGATAGTTCTTAGAGTATTTATGGAGACAGGAGTTGCACGACAGGAAGTTTGGCGATTCAGGGGGAATCGCGAGCCACGGGGTATGACGAGCCAGGAAGTTTGTCAAGCCTGGTAGTATGACGACCCACGGGAGCATGGCGAGCCAAGGGTTATGACGACCCACGGGAGCATGGTTAGCCAAGGAGTTTGACGAGCCTGGAATTATGGCGAGCCATTGGATATGACGACTCACGGGAGTATGGCGAGACAGGGAGTTTGACGAGCCTGGAAGTATGGCGAGCCATTGGATATGACGACTCACGGGAGTATGGCGAGCCAAGGAGTTTGACGAGCCTGGACGTATGGCGAGCCATGGGATATGACGACCCACGGGATTATAGCGAGCCAAGGAGTTTGACGAGCCTGGAAGTATGGCGAGCCATGGGGTATGACGACCCTCGGGGTGTTGCTAGTCAGGGGGTTTGGCGTACCACTGGGTAAGGCGAGCCGGGGATCATGGCTAACTAGGGGTATGGCAAACTAGCTTTTTTTTGACAGGAAGGCTAGGAAGGGGAAGACAATTTTCAATGAAAGGTTAGGCTATATAAATGTTGCAAAACTTTCTAAATATCCATGGTTAGTAATAGGGGATTTTTTTCAGCAAGCCCGTCGCTAAAAAAATGATACTGTGTCCAAGTGGGATTCGAATCCGCCTCTCCTCCCTGGAAACCTTGCTCACAAACCACCTTGTCACTCGGACATCATATTCATTAATGATTAATGTGAGCTTCATTATAATGTTTGGAATCTTGTGATATTTTATACCCATTATTACTATTTTAGGCAGGCAATAATTAAAAAAAGAGGAATAATATCTGCTCCTAGAACGTTCATTTGCGCACTGAGATAGCGATATTAAGACTCATTCGAAGCTTAAAATAATAATAAATTCTGGTTACCTCATTAAAAAGTACAAACAGCTCCAGAGTCTAACCTTCAAACAACCCCGACTGGGTCAAGGCTAAAAGGACAAATATGGCGGACAGGCATCAGCTGATTATTTCTTGATAAATAAATAAATCTTTTATTCTTGACTCTTATTGGGTGTTAAGTGGGGAAAGTTAGCCACGTGTGCTGTTTGTAATATTCAGTGATACGACCAGGAATAATTATAGTTTTAAGTTCCTCATGACGGTCTGAAACAGGTAGAGATAAATGTTTTTGAACAGATATAATTCTCTTTTATAATTATTGACCTTCTGCTTTATATATGTTCATCCATTGTAATGTTATTTCCATAGCTTAGTTCAGCAACTGCTCTAGAGATAAAGACACAGCACTTCCTAGGGGGCTTCTAACGCGGAACGTTGAACGAGTAAATCGCTGAACGACTCAACTGTAAAGACAAAGAACATAAAGAGGAAACTCAGAGACTCCGAAAGGTCGCAGGTCGACAGAGAACTGACGTCTGTAATCCAATTTAGCACGGGGATTAGAGCTATGGCGGAGAAACGACTTGAAGGCGCATTACAGCATTGTCGGGGTGTATTATGGCACTTTTTGTTGGAATAATATTTACCAAAGCTGACAATATTTACAAAACTAAGAATTATAATTAATTATAAGTTACCTTTACTCAAATCTACGCTTTATCGAAATAGGCAATAAAAATTCACTACACGTTTTATATATAAGTAAAGATGGAATGGTTGGGATTCGGCTAAATAAACCTCAATATGATTTTGTTTTAAAAAAATCTATATTTCGGACGTTTCGGCTACTTATTGGTAGCCTTCGTCAGCTAAAATGACAAAAAAAAAAGAAATTAATACAGAAACCAAAAAAAATTATAATTGTGATAGGTAACATAACTATAAATACAATTAACTTATAAAAGTACATATCGTCTTAAATTCTTAGAATGAGTAGAATGAAAAAGTAAATAGGTACAATAATTGATTTTAATAGTAATTAGTAACATTAATTGATTTTACAAAGAAATAAGAACCTACATACCAATGACAAATATAGTAGCTAATAAGTTTATGGAAAATATTACGCTAATATTTTCCAAAAACTCTCCCTACCTCCCACCTAGATCTTTCCCATGCCCCTTGGGTATCCTTCCATTAACACCTTTTTCTCCTTTCCTGTCATAAAAATGTCATAAACATGCCTTTTGATCCTTACCGACCTTTCTCCCACCTCTTGCTGTTTTCAGTTACATATACCCCAGTAGATTCCTTTTTCCTTAGACACTTTCACAATGGTTACTTAATTGCCTACCTTGTTCTTCCTCTGCCGCTCGGCATTTCCATTGATATGTAGTATCTTATTTCTTTGTAAAATTAATTAATGTTACTATTAGCTTCTATATTTGTCATTGGTATGTAGTTTCTTATTTCTTTGTAAAATCAATTAATGTTACTAATTACTATTAAAATCAATTATTGTACCTATTTACTTTTTCATTCTACTCATTCTAAGAATTTAAGACGATATGTTCTTTTATAAGTTAATTGTATTTATAGTTCTGTTACCTATCACAATTATAATTTTTTTTTGTTTCTGTATTTTTTTTTTTTTTTTTTTTTTTTTTTTTTTCGGCGCATCTACAACTTGGCCATTAGCGCCGGTTTCTGTATTAATTTCTTTTTTTTTTTTTTTTTTTGTCATTTTAGCTGACGAAGGCTACCAATGAGTAGCCGAAACGTCCGAAATATAGATTTTTTTAAAACAAAATCATATTGAGGTTTCTTTAGCCGAATCCCAACCATTCCATCTTTACTTATCACCTCGACGGCTAACTATCTAATCTTCATCATTTTATATATACTTTTATTTCCTCTCAAAAATGTTTCCCACATTTCTTGTGCAATTTCCTGGGAAAATATTCTAAATAGTCAGGCTTACAGTCTCAACAAGAGGAGAAGAATATTCATCCAGTATGGCCACAAGCATTCACTGAAATCAAAGTCTCAAGAAACTCTTTGTGTTTAAGACAATTTGTTATGACTTTTCCATTAATCCTAGTTACTAGATAGAGAAAATAACTATCAGTATATCGCACTAGTATTTCTAAAGTGACACAACTCTAAATAAAACTCAACTGAAAATGAGTAACTCTTGCCTATGTGGGGGGCTTAGGATTAAGACAGGAAGAGTGACACAAGTACCCTCTGGTGTACAAGCTCTGAAGCTAAATACTTAGTATAAGTTTGATGGTTGACATGGGCGTATATGGAATTAATTTCGGGAGGGGCTGGGAAAATTTCGGGGGGGGGGGCTGAGACCATTTCCGGGGTATGGACTATGAAAAATTTAGAACATGGAATACTTTTAGGCAACTAAAACGCTATTATGCCAAAAATAAACTATTTTTTATTAACTAAGTGATCTTATTTAATTTATTTTTCAGGTTTTTATGGCGCATTTTTACCATCAAATGAAAATTTCGGGGGGGGGGGGGGAGAATAAACGCAGTACACTAAACACTTGCACTATATTCAGTGCACACCCCAGGTTCACCTTCCTGGCAGTAGGTATAAAATGCACTACCCACGAATAGTGGTGAAATTATAGTCAATTCTTGGCATGTACGAATCCTGGAGTGAGATCTTCTCCAAAATGAATAATTTCTCGGGCCTTGAAATCGGAAGCAGTGCGAGCGGTGCATACTAGCCCTTACGATTAAGGATATTTAAGAAGTATACAATCAAGCACGGGCTTCATCTTGGAGGAGAGTTATCCTTCTCCCGCTCTTGTCAGAAAGTGGCAAAGAAATACTCAAAACCGCATGTAATAGAGTGGGCCCATGAAAAGTGCAGACAAGCAAGTGTATTACTTGGTCACCAAAAGCGGACCAGAAAACAGAACGGTATCCATCTAGATGCTGATCGAAACAGAACGGTATCCATCTAGATGCTGATCGAAACAGAACGGTATCCATCTAGATGCTGATCGAAACAGAACGGTATCCATCTAGATGCTGATCGAAACAGAACGGTATCCATCTAGATGCTGATCGAAATAGAACGGTATCCATCTAGATGCTGATCGAAACAGAACGGTATCCATCTAGATCCTGATCGAAACAGAACGGTATCCATCTAGATGCTGATCGAAACAGAACGGTATCCATCTAGATGCTGATCGAAACAGAACGGTATCCATCTAGATGCTGATCGAAACAGAACGGTATCCATCTAGATGCTGATCGAAACAGAACGGTATCCAGCTAGATGCTGATCGAAACAGAACGGTATCCATCTAGATGCTGATCGAAACAGAACGGTATCCATCTAGATGCTGATCGAAACGTCCGATGCTTTTTAAATATATGTAAATGTACATATACAAATTATTTATTTCGGTTGGATAGAAATCCCCCGAAACAAATTGAGTCTCCCGGAAACGCAGGAAACTCACCCCGATATTAATAATTAGATTATTATTATTAGAGTAAAGCTTCATAATCTCTACCAACAGACTCGTTCCTACAACTATTGCAGCAACTGCCTATCTAAAGCTGTCGAAGGATCTTTTTAAAAATTACCAACAAGTGGTACAACTTGATACCGCCAGAACGGTTAGAAAATTTCATAATGAACGCCTGTAAAAATAGGTTTCCTCCGAAAGAATGTATTACAGGAGACCGAGGAGAAAAACTCCCTGGTAAAGACGATAAAGATTTGAATACGTTTTCAAATACTCTTACCAATCTTCGAACTAAAAAGATTCAATCATATAATCGCATAAATCACAACACTGAAATACTTGACAAAAAAATTGCAAAAACTTGAGTGTTAATAAATGTGGAGTAGGATGTGAACGGGGATGATTTGGGTCGAGAGCTAAACTCCTTGACCTGGATGTAGGGAGGAGGAGAAAGCGAATTGGCGAGAAGTTGCGGATCTACTCGGAGGTGAAAATAAGGAAAGCAAAACAACAGTCTCAACATTATATTCCATGTCCGTTCCATAATCATAGAATCAGCAATCTATCAAGGAATATGGAGCAGTGCTCATCAGTTATGGGAGGGAAACCTAGGAAGGTAGGGAGCGGGAAGTACGTAGCACTAATATAGGACAGTAGTTTCATAGGCATATATATATATATATATATATATATATATATATATATATATATATATATTTTTAGATGGAACGGCATTTTTCTCCAGCGGTGGTACTCCTCCTCACTTGTTCCCGGAATATTTCGATGGATTCATCTCCATCTTCTTCAGCCAGGTACTTGTTTCTTCCTCGGTGGTAGCCAAGGGAAGCAACAAGTACCTGGCTGAAGAAGATGGAGATGAATCCATCGAAATATTCCGGGAACAAGTGAGGAGGAGTACCACCGCTGGAGAAAAATGCCGTTCCATCTAAAAATACTATCCCAGCGACGAAAAATAACATCAAATATATATATATATATATATATATATATATATATATATATATATATATATATATATATGTAGATAGATAGATATATGATTACCGGAAAGATTCAACATAATGTCCAGTTGATGCTTTCTGCATTATAATTTTCCAGAATCATCAAACGGCGTTGCAGTACCGACCTCTTTACTTTTGAGCGATTTGTTCATTGAAATAGATCCCGGCTTTAGCAATGGACGTTTAGAATGCTTACATTCTAATATATCGTTTCAATATATAAGGTTGTTTTACATGTCTATTTATAAATGACAATCTACAAAGTACTACACCAAAATACTGCGGAAAAAAGCACGTAGATAAAGGAACTCACTCCAAGACGTTGCACTTATAGTTAATTAGTGCCACTAAAAAACCGACTCACGAACCTGTTCCACAAGGAAGGACTTAATCATCGCTAAAAACCGACAAAAACTTACTTTCAAACCTCACACCTAACAAATAAGACTTAGATGGGGTTTACAAACTAACGCGCACATGTGACATGGGCGCATATAAGGGGGGGCTGAGGGGGCTGCAGCACCCTTCCCCTCCCCCCCCCCCGAAATTTTGATTTGATAACATTTCATAAAACCCTAAATAATAAATTAAATAAGATGTTTTAGTTCATAAAACATATTCTATTTTGGGTGTAATAGCGTTTAAGTTGGCTAAAACTCTTCCAAGATCTAAATTGTTAGTATTCCATACCCCGGAAATGGTGTCAGCCCCCCTCCCCGAAATTTTCCCAGCCCCCTCCGAAATTATTTTCTATATACGCCCATGTCATGTGACTATACATACATCGGACTAACAGAAGGCAAACTAAAGACTAGATATAAAGAACAAGCGCGACTCGAACTATTCAAACCACAGTTAACACGATCACAACCCTACCAACATACAGAACAGCTTCAAACCAGAACACAAACAACAAAAAGGATTTGCTTACAACAAAGCAAGGAGATCAACTGAAACATCATCAACTCACAACTAAACACCTTCCCGGGTTGTACACCTGGCAGTAGTTATAAAATGCTGTATCCTCACAAAGTGGTGAAACCGAATCTGGAGTGAGATCCAGAGGGAATAATTTACCAGACCTTGACATCGGAAGCAGTGCAAGCGGTGCTCCGATCCCATACTAGCCCGTAACATATTTTAGTCAATTAAGTGAATCCTTCTCCCGCTCCTGTCAGACAGTCCAAGAAATACACAGCGCTTGTAATGGGCTGGATACATGCATATTGCATTGACGTGAGTGTATTACCTGGCCACCAAGTGCGGACTAGAAACAGACTAGGAACAGCACGACGTACAGCGATAAATTATTTATTTCGGTTTAATACATATCAAGTAAATTGAAATCCAAGAAATCCCCAGAAGATATATATATTCATTAATAACACGATGCCGAGTTAATTCAGAAACGCGCTTTAATTATATAAATTGGAGGAAATATTTTACCAATGAAGAAGGATGAGATGATCTTAGCTGTTATTCCACCGTTAAAGTCTCTCCCTTAGGACCCACCTTTTGAGTCACTGGAATGCGGGCAATGAGGCTTTTTTGTCTTTCCGCCTGTTATTTAATAAGAGCCTGTCACTTAGGTTGTTCGAGGATTGCATTTGGGTCCCAGACCGTCTCTAGGCCCACCTTGTATTTAATCAATTTCCTAATGGGTACCTGCAAAGGGAAAAATCAGACGGCCAGAGAATATTCCTGTCACACCATCTCCTTGTTGTGCCGGATAATAAAGAATCAGATACCTCTACAGTATCTGCCCCTCCAGGCACTTGTGTCTGATTCATTTTATTAAAATTTTAGTTAGGCTCTTTTGAGTAATTAAGAAGTATAACGTATTTGTTGTTTTTTTTTGGTTTTTTAAATGGTTACCAATATATCAGTATTTTCATTTATTTAATGTAGAGTTTTACAGGGATGACGTCACGTTCTAACTAACCAATGAGGGAGCTCCAAAGAGATTGTACTCAGACATAGAAGAATGAAATAGTCGGTATTGTTAGCTCTATGGTTGCTAGGAGGGTTGAATTGGAGCCAGTAGAAAGGGAACTATTGCAAGATCTAATACACACCTGGGATATATTTTTATTACATAACCAATCCTATTCAGCACTTCATGGCGGAGTGAAAGTAATGGCGTAACATTTACTAGGAAGAACTGCGTCATCTTGCCGTTTTTTGCAATATTCCAATATCCTCGGGAGGGGGGAGGGGTAGAGGCCTCTCTCTTGGAGGTAAACAGAGGACCTATATATGAAGGGTTCAGTGCCAAAGATGGCTAATCCACAATTAGAAATAACTGAGAAAAATGAAGTCAAAGCTAAGAAAAATGTGAAAACAATTATTGTTGGTGACAGAAATGATTTTAATTGGACCAATTGAAATAATTTCTGTCACTAATACTTGTAGGTTAGTCACCTTTCGCATTGAGCCCTTCAAATAAGCTGCCTCTAATGAGTCCAGTTATGACATATTTTTCAGAGTGCTAAGGGTTGACAAAAGAGTTAGGATCATGTATGTTTAGATTAGAAAGAAAGATATTGTGAAAGATTGTGGGAGATGTGTGCAATATTGGTTGGTTGAATTAGGTTATTAGAGCAAACAACTTCAAGGCTATAATTGTCAGTGTAATGTGGATGTACGGAGTGTAAAGAAAACCGTTTACTCATAAACCTTATACATAACAAGACATCGGGAATTTAATATGACATTAAGTCTAAGGTGGGCAAAGCATCTTTTTTGGCTTAGTCATACTGAAGTCTCCTAACACCTACTAGTGAAAAACCATGCTATTTGGTCCAGAAAATGTTTGGGACGAGAAATTAACACAAAACAGAGAAAATACCTGCTCCAACTACGGGAAGATTTGATTGGGAAGAGTTATGTAAAATGCAGTTACATGTTTTGAGAAATTTATGTTGAAAGTGAAGTTGTATATTTTGGGAAAACTTCTAGAAAATTAAGTACAGCATTTGGGTGCAAGAACCTTGATGCGCAAAGCAGCTTCCAAAGAAGAAATCATTTGGAAATGCAGTAACATATTTGGATAAAAGTTAAGTGCAGTTAAGCTTTTGGGCGAAGGTATCTTGAAAATACTGTTACATATTTTGGGGGAACGTATGGTCAAAATGCATTTCAGAATTTGGGAAAGTTATCTTTAAAATGCAGTTCAGCGTTTGGGGAAAAGTATCTTGAAAATGAAGTTTAGCATATGGGAAAAAGTATTTCAAATGCAGTTACGTATAAGGGGGTATGTAACGTCAAAGCGAAATTTATTATTTTATAAAATGAATCTTACAAATACAATTACAAATTAGGGGGAACGTATTTTCAAAGTGCAGTTCAGCATTTGGGAATACGTACCTTGAGAGAGCAGCTTTTGGGAATACGTACATTGAGAGAGCAGCTTTTGGGAATACGTACATTGAGAGAGCAGCTTTTGGGAATACGTATATTGAGAGAGCAGCTTTTGAGAATACGTACATTGAGAGAGCAGCTTTTGGGAATACGTACATTGAGAGAGCAGCTTTTGAGAATACGTACATTGAGAGAGCAGCTTTTGAGAATACGTACATTGAGAGAGCAGCTTTTGGGAATACGTACATTGAGAGAGCAGCTTTTGGGAATACGTACATTGAGAGAGCAGCTTTTGGGAATGCGTACATTGAGAGAGCAGCTTTTGGGAATACGTACATTGAGAGAGCAGCTTTTGGGAATACGTACATTGAGAGAGCAGCTTTTGGGAATACGTTCATTGAGAGAGCAGCTTTTGGGAATACGTACATTGAGAGAGCAGCTTTTGGGAATACGTACATTGAGAGAGCAGCTTTTGGGAATACGTACATTGAGAGAGCAGCTTTTGAGAAAAAAACGCATGAATATCCTGTTTTATATTAGTTGATGCGTATCTTTAAAGAGCTGTCTCGCATTTAAGGAGGCTTGGATTGTGCAGTTTCATATACGGGGATAGAATCTTAAAGAGTTTCAAACTTGAATACAGAGCACATACATATTTTTTCTTCCTCCTTCTGTTCCCATGAAACAATAAACCTATGAAGAATGTGCATTTCCCAAGTGGCGAAGTATGCAGCAATATTAATAAAATACACTCACATATTAATATTCTTAAGGATTATCACAACAGTATTTAAAATATACGCTTTGTTTTCCATGATAAATAAAAGCAACATTTTAATTTATGTTAGCTATAAGAAATGTGAATTATTCTGTGTTTGTTCTTCTGCATTATGTAGATAAAAATATACATTTTACTATGATGATTAGATACTTAGCCGTCGAGGTGATAAGTAAAGATGGAATGGTTGGGATTCGGCTAAAGAAACCTCAATATGATTTTTGGTAAAAAAAATCTATATTTTGGACGTTTCGGCTACTCATTGGTAGCCTTCGTAAGCTAAAATGACAAGAAAAACAGAAATTAATACAAAAAAAAGTTTATAATTGAGATAAGAGATAGAACTATAAATACACTTAACTTATTATAAAAGAACAATTTGGTCTATAATTCTTAGAATGAGTAGAATGAAAATCAAAAGAAACATAAGTTGTGGTACTGTTTTGTTTAGTTTTTGTTCTTCTTTTTTTTTTTCTTTTTTTTTTGGCTGGACAAGGAACGTGTGACCAACTTTATCATGAGCTCATCGCTATCATTACGAAGCTCATCATAAAATAAAAAAAAAAAAGAAACATAACAAAAAAGGAAGAAAAAAGGCTATTATATTGAAGTTTATATAAGTATATAGGTGCTAATAGTAACATAAATTAATTATAACAAACAAATAAGATACTACATACCTATGGAAATGCCTGGAGGCAGAGGAAGACCAATGTTGACCAATGGGTTACTTAACTGTCAACATTGGTCTTCCTCTGCCTCCAGGCATTGGTGCTAATGACCTTAGCTTTCAAAGTATCCATAATATATTAATTTATATTTTATTTGTCTTGCTGCACCGCAAAGATGGCGATTTGAAAATTTAAAGGTTTGTTTGGAAACCTCAGCTCTTAAATCTCTAAATTTTTAAAAAATAACGAATAAATTGTAATATTTATAATGATAATTCAAAAGAATAGAAATACAACATAAATATTACTAAAAAGGAAAACTGAAAAAAATAAAATTTAGATATAATCCAAATTGAAAACCAACAACAAAAGAGTATTTTAGTTAAATTTTTCTATATGTACCTATATTATGTAGGTGTTTAAAAATTATGTCCAAGTAATGGCTACATTCGTCGGAAGAACTGTACAGTCGGTGCGTATGTGTAAGTATTTATAATACGTAAATATCAAAATAAATACTACTCTGAAGGTAATTTTTGGACAATTATAATATATTCGGTGCAATGATGTCCAAGAAGGTTCAGGCGTAAATTTCGAAAGGACCTCCTGAGGCGTTGAAAAAGGTACTTAGTATTAAGTAAAGATGGAAGAATTTTATCTGACGAAGGCTACCAAAGTGTAGCCGAAACGTCCTTAATATAGATTTTTTTTTACAAAAATCTTATTGAGGTTTTTTTTAGCCGAATCCCAACCATTCCATCTTTACTTATCACCTCGACGGCTAACTATCTAATCATCGTGGTACTTAGTATTAGTTTCGTTGTATAGATTGCAAAATATTAATATATGAGGCTTTTCATGTAATACATTAAATTGAACCTCGCTTAGATAACTCAGTTTTTACGAGTCGGACCTTTTGGATATGACTTTAACAAAGGATAGCGGAGGACTCGAAGATATCAGAAATAGAGAAGGCTACTAGATTTAGCTAACTATTGTTGTAGTACTTAAAATGGCCAGTATGGCCTCAGTGTAAACAGGCAGCTAGATAGCCTGTTGGGTAAGTACTATCAAGGATTACAAGGGACGACGATAGCTTATCAGTAATCCCGCTGCTTACTGATAACAGTATTTGACAACAACAATGTTACCCAAAGAGATAATGCACGTTTCTCAATAGGAAGAGATTGCAACACAGCGGTTTTCTACGATAGATGAACTAACTTTATGTTAGGAGCTTTCTCTAGGACGACAGTGATTAATACAGCTAGTGATAAAAGGTGATAAGACTTGATAATATCGCTCTCAGCTGATAGAGGCGGTATAGTAAGGTAGGATCAAACTTTAATTACGAAAGACGCCTAGTTATTTTTAATTTTATATTCATGTTTCCTAAGTCGGATATTGAAACAACCAGTGAAGCTGGCTCGTACTACATATTCAATTTTAACGTCCATCTATTATTAACTACGAATTTTAGGACGAGTTATCTATAGGTTATCACCATTTTCTAGCCAGGATAGAGCTTAGGCCTTTTCTTTTTTCTAAAGAAAAGGCACCACCCCTAGTAGGAATCGAACCCACGACCCTTTAGCATGGAGTGTTAAGTGCTCATGCCTTAACGCTCACGGCCACCAGGTCTACATAAAATTTTTGGCTAGAACACAAAATTATCCCGAAGCTGGTATACCGCATGACACGTAAATTGGATTCTGACAACGCGTAAAACATGACTACAAAATTTATTTTTGTCAAAAAAAAAATCTCATGACTTGAGAAGAAAAACTAGCTACTTATAACAAGAGACATCCGAAAGTGGATTATGCGTGTCGCAAAGTATTTTACAAGCTTCATGATAATGAAAATTGGTATCATATCAAAACTAATTTTCAATAACAGGCCACACGAAAAGTGGTTTCTGACAACGCGTAAGTAACCAAAACTGTCTTCAGACAATACATGACATAAACCAAAACAGACTTTGGGCTGCAGGTGATGACTCAAAATCTTGGTTCGGAAAACACGCGACATAACGCGCAAATCTGTTATCTTTTAACAAGCAACATACAACGAATTGATTCTTAAAACTGGCATTTGAAAGCACTAGATCCGAAAAATGGCATTTGATTACTGATAAGTCATGAAACGAAGCTAAAACTGGCTACTGATAAGCCATGATATGAAGCTAAAACTGGCGACTGATAAGCCATGATACGAAGCTAAAACTGGCTACTGCTAAGCCATAATACGAAGCTAAAATTGGCTACTGCTAAGTCATGAAACGAAGCTAAAACTGGCTACTGATAAGCCATGATACGAAGCTAAAACTGGCTACTGATAAGCCATGATACGAAGCTAAAACTGGCTTCTGATAAGTCATGAAACGAAGCTAAAACTGGTTTCTGATAAGGTATTTGGTGAACACACAACGAAAGAACTAAATGCACATTTTGTTAAACCAGGGCAATCAGTACAGTATTGTTAACCTTAAATATGATGTTGGTTATGCTGGAATGAGTACTTGAAGTTATGACACGAGTAATTTTGAGAAAGCCAACTTTCGATCATTTCATTAATTTACGAAAACATGTTCCTTATTACCTATCCTCTACAAGTATCTACTGATGACAGCATGTGACAACACCTAACACGTTATCAGTTACAACGGTGATAACACGTTATCAGTTACAATGTTTGTCGCCGGTAGAGCGTTAACAGACATGTTTACAAATTAGCAGTATATTACTTTCTTGAGCTATTTGTTGTGGTACGTCAACATGTCTTGACAGTACTTCCGGATTACGTCACAGGGTCGACGACATAAGCGGGTAGGGAAAGAAAAAAAAGGTTCATGATAACTGGAGCTTAAAACGTTCCGAAGCCCGTCACACAGGAGCTACATAACTAAGCGCATTCCTGAGTAAGGTGGGTACTGTACGCGTACAAATACAAAATCAACAAAAATACTTTTGCTCTTTTCAAAAGCGGACAAGTGTCAACAAACGGTGAACCGAGAGATAACCTGTTATCTATAGGTTAGCAGAAACCCCAGTTTAACCAGTACAGGTTAAAATTCGTTGTCAATAATAAATGTACGTTAAAATTTGAAAATTTATGTGTCCAAGATGTCATTTGGACACACACATTATATTTGCGAGCATTACCAAGAATTGCTCTGACTCGGGGAGCTGATTGGTTAGGAGGCTGTGCAAGGGTTCGGGATATTATTACATCAGATGGACCATCACCAGGTATAGCGTAAACTCTATGAGAGGCAAAATCACAGTTTATTTCTCGTAATTCTTGGTCTGTCATCATGGTTAAATGAAGCTCAAATAAAAACAATACTATGAAATAGATACAGTACGGTAACAGCTGACCTGTTATTGCATTAGCAACGCTTACTGCCTAGACGTGCCAGCTCTCTAACCAACTCAAAATTCGAACTCCTCTCAAAATACTTGAAAATTGGAATATCAAAAAATCCTTATTTAGCGAATGTTTACCTTCTAAAGGGAGTGGCCAGGCAAAATATCAACATTTTCTGTCAAGTGGTTTGGGCCTTGAAAGGTCAGTGAGTGAATGATATATGATAAATATGCCGAGTTTTTCAGCAATACAAAAATTGTGACCAAAAGTCCGTAACGCAGGAGCTGCATAACTAAGCACTTTCCTCCAAATTTCGGTAGTGTAGACTGCTTACCAGAATAATTTGCTTAAAATATCCTACATAAATAAAATAAAAACATGAATAGTTCTCTTTTAATTTTGTAATGAGTAACTGTTCAATTATTAATTTTGTAATCAATTTGCTTTCAGAATTATGTTTACACATGGTACCTACTACACTAATTAATAAATACAAAAAAACTTCATATTTTCGTCTTTTGATCTGACGCAGGATCAGGATACAGTCCCCCTAGTGGTAGAAAGCGCTCCTTGCGGCGACCTAGCGAACCTACGTCTGGCTGGCTATTCTATTGAAATATATTACAAAGTAAACTCCCCTTTCCGATTGACCGATTTAGCTAATTTTTATAACACTTCTTTCCCATGATTTACCTATGACGTATACCGCGTTTCGTTACAATACAGCAGAAATTACGACCGGTATGAGTATATTAGTACTTTACGTCAGGAGTAAACCCCCCTCCAAATAACCCGATTTAGTTTATTTTTACAACCCATTTTTCTCTGTTGATTACCACCACGAATACCGAGTTTCGTTGAAATGTAACGAAAATTACGGCTGGCAGTGGCAAATTCGTAATGTGGGTCCGGAGTAAACCCCCCTCCTAATAAACCGATTTAGTTTATTTTCACAACGTATTTCTCTCTTTAAATCAACATAACGAATACCGAGTTTCGTTGAAATATAACAAAAACTACGGCTGGCATGGTCAAATTAGTGTTTTGGGAGCGGGGTAAACCCCCCCTCCCGGTGGACCGATTTTGGTGGCTAACGAACTCGTTCAATCGTTTGCTAATGGAACGCTATATACCACGTTTCGTGCAGAAAAAACAAAAACTCTGGCCGCTATCGTGTTAACAGACATATATATATATATATATATATATATATATATATATATATATATATATATATATATATATATTTTAACGGGGGTCATTTTCGGTGTCTACTAGGTAGGATCGATAAAGATTTGAAGAAATTTTTCAAATATTCTGTCATGAGTGCAACCTCAATAGCTACTTTTCTTCGGAGGAAAGTGCTTAAATCTATAATTTTGAGATTTCGGAATGCTCTACGTCAGCCTTCTTTAGCTAAAAATAAATATTATATTTTTGTTTTTCCCTTAGCTATGTTCTGCATAAAAATACTATATATAAAAATGTTTTTATCCTATATTCATAATATAATTTATTATTTAATGCTTTAATTCTTGTCTTCGTTAGTTTATTTTTTATCTGAAGAAGCTTGCAAAAAAGGCATGCCAAAATGTCCGAATTATAATTTTTTCAGCTCAACGGTACTGTATTTGCTGGTTAACCAATCCGTACAAACGTTTGTTTGGAAAATCTTGTACGCCAACGTTCGTGGCCGCTGTCATGTTACCGGACAATCACACTCATAAATAAATATATATGTGTGTATATATATGTATATATATATATATATATATATATATATATATATATATATATATATATATATATGGAAATGGTAATGGGGGCTATTTCAGTTGATCGATGATGATTAGAAGGAATATTTAAAGAATTCATTCATGAGTGCGACCTCAATACTTAAATTCCTTCTGAAGGTAAGGAAGGTCCGATAAAACTAGTAGGATGGAGCCTATTTTGACAGAAGGCTCCTGCGAACTGGCCACGGCTGGAGCCTAGGTATGTGGCCAAGTCATGAAGGAGGGGGCAACAACCTAGGACAACAATAGCCGAGACTGACTGTACTTCAGGTACACTCTTCTCACTTATAAAGCTGCTCTTCTTTCACGGATCGGGAATTGACAGTTGGCAGGACTGACTATACGTCATGCGGAAGGGAAACTAGACTTTTTTTTTTCTGAAGTAGTAACATTTGCAATTAATAATTAGATGATCTTTCACTCAAATTTAGGAATTCTCTTTGTAGGCGGAAGTTAAAGAAGGTCCGACTCACAAACGACTTTTCGTGTTTCATAAAAGGCTACAGCCTCTAAATCTTAACCAATATCAATGCATATTTTTTTTTTTTTCTTTTTTTTTTTTAATGAAAGCTCATACAATTTAGAACAACATTGTCTAGCCAGAGTTTTGTTTTTTTTTTTTTTGCTTCCACTGTATATTAAATTACGTGTAAAACGAAATTTTACAATTGAACATAAAATAATATTTTATTTTTCATCTAACTCAATATCAGCACTGATAACGTTGAAATTAAATATTAAAATCCCGATTGGACTTGGAAATAAGCAAAATCTGTTTTTAAATCATATTATTTCAATTAATCTCATTGTTGAATTAAGATAAATTTACGTTTTGAAACTGTCAGTCTTGATTGATGCTGAATGGTGAACCTGGGGGCAAAAGAAAGAGAGGCCGACCATGACAGAGGTGGCTTGATGACCTGGAGGAGGACTTGCGGACGCTAGGGATCCGAAATTGGAGGAGCCTAGCAGCAAACCGCGTGGCATGGAGCAGGATGGTGGCAGATGCCCAGGTCATACAAGGACTGTAGGGGTCAACAGTGAGTGAGTGAATCAGGATTTTAATGTTCAATTTATCAATGCTGATGTTAAGTTAAATGATAAATAAAAGATTATTTAGATTTGGAATAATATTTTAGATTTGGAAGTTCCAAAACGATGGATTGAGTAGTACCTAACGTTTTTTTACACGGTTAAAATTTATCAAAATTAAGTTATTCAAATTTTGGTAAAGCCAGAAATAGAGGAACTGAAAAAAAAAAACATGAATAGACTGTCCAATTTCCAACTCAGCGTTTAATTTCATACATAACCCGGGGACGAATGTGATGCAAATTTCGATATGACCGCTGGAGAACTGCCATTAAAGTTCCAAATATGGAGCCGGTCCTTGGGTATTGTTCCATTGAACAAGATCATCATTAATATCGTTTTTTTTTTAAATGATGGTAATGTTGTTTTTTTTTTGTTTTTTTTTAAATTATTTACCAGGAATAATTAAAGTCTCATTTGTGGTATTTTTATTGATTTTTTTAATTGGCACATTTTGGGATAAGATCTTTTGACATTAATCCCTTGATATTCCCTCTTTATAATATAAAGATATTATCTATATATTATTATTATCTAGATACCAGATGATGAACGTGGAATAATATTTAAATAATGTTGTCCCGAACTTTACTGTCACATAGTTTGATCAACAAGATGTTAAGATTGTCTCTGACGACTCATTTTGCCGTCTGCTATTGATTTTGCTTTTACACCACGAGTCTGATCGACAATCAGGACAAAAATCCCTTAGGAGCCGACTCCTCCAAATAGAATCGAATCTCCCTGAGAACAGTTCTCTAGAGTATCTACTCCTTCGACAAGGACAAGGAGTGAAAGCCACAACTCTATTAAAAAAAGTGAATGCTCAACTGGTCTGAAAGCCGGATCTTTACTCTCACCAAACTATTTATACATTAATAGCTATAGTCTTGTATTTGAGGAATGCCAGGGGAGAAGTCTATCTGTAAAATCAGCAATTGCTATTACAACCATCGAGATAGTAGGTGGCGGTCCCTTGATTAAACAAACGGCGGCCATCTTGGTATGACACAGATTCTAATGGTGTTTCTTTCATTGCTCTCAGTTTTATCCGTATATAGTGCATTAAATAAATTTAAAGTGTCTTTTGGATATGAACCTTTTCTGTAGAGAATTTAGTAAGCTTTCTAATAGTCACCTCCCACTACCACGATATTCCATCCGTTTTCAAGATATTATAGAAAATATACCAAGATCCGAAAGCGTTTCAGGTCTATTAACTTTCTTAAACAAGGCTAACATAGAAACATCTTAGATTAGATGAATGTCAAATTTGCGTGGAACATGTTTAAACTGAATAAATGGTTTCTGAATAAACAAACTGAAAATTTGTTTGGAAAAAGATTTGCATCAATTTTTCTCATATAAATCGCCTTAAAAATGCTATCATTAGGTTTCTAACGTTAACGAACATATAAAATGAAAACGTGCAAGCTTATTAGACTCGAAAACGTAAGCTTTAGTTTTTATTTCGCTCCACAAACCATATCCCGGTGGAGGGATTCAACTGGTTAACGAAAAAATTGGACCAATTTTGAGCCGGCGCACACTGGGCAAAACGACTATTTTACGGCGACAAAAGTCGAAAATGTGATGTCGTCGTAGAAAGTCAATTTACGTGTCAAAACGTGCTCAAGTCTTCTATTCATTAAAAACAGAACAACTTTTTTATCTATTTTAACCCAAACCTGTTTAAAACAATAAGGAAGGCAACCATTGCTAGTCTCTTCCACTAACTCTTTTTAGTCTTGTTCCAACTATGGTCCTTTTAAGTTGTCTTTTAAAAATTGTGTACAAATTTTATAAATTCTTTTCACAACAGATTTATTACCTAATGGTATGTTCTTTATAAATACATTTTATATATCTAATAACAGAAATGTTATTAGATACACCGATGTATATGTAATTAGCCAATGTAAGTGTAGTTTACCACATGATCCACTTCAAGAACTGTCATTAGGAAATGAGGCAGACGATACTGACTCGTCAAAAGAAAATGCTGAAGGATGTAGCAGTATAGAATCAGACGATGATTGATGGATAATTCGTTTTTAGTCCATAATATAATTGTATATATTTGTTATAAAAAAAAAACAACAAAAAAAGGTCAGTACAATTACTTTTTTCTTCAAGTTGTTAGTCTATTTTTGTTATTTATTTTCGAATTATAGCGTATGTATTATTTTTTATGAATATATGTATTTTGTTTATGTAAATAATAGATGTAAAAAGGTACTACTTAAATGTTTCATAGATTTACAAAATGTTTTCCCAATTTTTATCTATGATGTCAAAACATTTGTGTGTCTACAACATTTGTTTGTTGAATATACTAAAAAGTATGGGTCAACGATTTTTTTAAAATATTTTTCCCTATCTCAGTGACCTCAAAAATACTGAAAAACACGAAAAAATAATTTTGTCGCCCTAAAAGTGGATTTTTGCCCAGTGCGCGGCGAGAGAGCGAACAGACAAATATATATATATATATATATATATATATATATATATATATATATGGGGGCGAGGTTAGCTCAGTGGTAGAGCACTCGACTAATAAACTGGAGGACCAGGTTCAAGACCCGAGCGCGCACTAAAGATTTTATCTTCTAGTGCTGCCGTTCGAGGGTTGGATTTGGGGTCCCAGATCGTCCCTAGGCTCACCCAGCCTTTAATTAATTTAATTAATAATGGGTACCTTGGGTGCCAATGACTCTAGCAGTTGAAGCAGCCAAGGGGAAAATCAGGCGGCCGGAGCATAGTGTTGACCACACTATCTCCCTAGTGTGCCGTACGGTCAAGAATCAGATACCTCTACAGTATCTGCCCCTCTGGGCCCTTGTG
Organism: Gonocerus acuteangulatus; assembly: GCA_946811695.1. Classification (NCBI taxonomy): domain Eukaryota; kingdom Metazoa; phylum Arthropoda; class Insecta; order Hemiptera; family Coreidae; genus Gonocerus; species Gonocerus acuteangulatus. Next base: position 117,580,187 of record OX328124.1, on the reverse strand, counting down.
GCCTGTTACGGGACTGATTTTATATATATATATATATATATATATATATATATATATATATATATATATATATATATATATATAAGTGAGAATGGCCCAGTCTTTTATTGTATATTAAAAGTTAACTAAAAGACCCTTCTATTTGTGAATCTGCGCACAAACTCTCGCACAACTTCTAAAGCATTAACGTTCAGAAACTCGTACACGAAAACTACATCAGCATCTATTGATTGAAGTTTAGTAGTTGGTTTCTTGAAACAATTCGCAATGAGCATCATTTTCCATTGAAAATTTAAATAAGTATGGTCGTTAAAAATTTAATAAATAAATAAGTACAAAAACGAAAGCTTCTCTCATTTCTTGTTTTGCGATTTTCTCTAAAACGAAGCAAAAACGAGCAAAACTCGAAAGCACTTTTTCGGTCCCCTACACGCTCCTGAAGTTTTGCCATTTAAAATTGGGACACCCTGTATATTACTCACACTAACAACTATTTACATTTTTTTATTACATCTACATTATTAAAAAAACAAACTTACCTAAAAAAAAATACAGCAAGAACATGTATTTACCTGAAAAAAATAAAACAGCCTAAATTAGTAAAATTAAATTTTTATATTTAATATTTGATTAATATTACTTGTATCAATAAGCCTTTGATAAATAATTTACTATGTGTCTTCATTATTTTTTTTTTTTTTTTTTTTTTTTTTTTTACGGCGCATCGACATAAATCTTGGCCATTAGCGCCGACGTCCAGGGTGCAGCCAGGAATTTTCTCAGCGAGCCCTGAGATGAGAAAATTTCTGGCGCCGGTGGGGATCGAACCCACCATCTCCCGCTTATGAATCCAGCGCGCTAGCCACTAGACCACGGGAAACCCCTGTTTTCATTATTATTAATATCTATAAGGAGGCTCGGTGGCCGAGAGAAATAAGGGGTTAGCAACCGTGGATCGTGGGTTCGATTTCCGCTAGGGGTAGTGGCTTTTCTATAAAAAAAGAGCCATCATTCCTATCCTAGCTAGAAAAGGGTGCAAACCTTTTATTAAACAAAATACATATAATTAATTAAATAGTTTTTAAAAAAAAAAAAAAAATTGTTGTAGGTGTAATATTTTGAAAGAAAGGAACTTCTTGTAGAATCGGCCGCCCACAAAAAACGCTCTGAATTCCTGAGCGAATCCTTGACAGCTGCTTAAGGACGCGGTGGAGGTGTGAGGTGGGCGATCCTCGTACCGCAAGCCTTTCTTCACGCTGTATACCTACCTGATTATACAATCTTAGAACGTTTTGCATCCTCAGAGAATAGCAGCACATCCCATTTTTTGGGAGACCGTGTTTGAGGTTAACCTCGTTTGGAATTCTTGAATAAAATATTTCATGGCCACAAGGTAATAAGGATTTTCATTTAAATGTGAGCGGTCATATTTATATATAATTCGATATTAAGTCGGTGGTAGAGCACTCAACTAATTTTCATTTAAATGTGAGCGGTCATATTTATATATAATTCGATATTAAGTCGGTGGTAGAGCACTCAACTAATTTTCATTTAAATGTGAGCGGTCATATTTATATATAATTCGATATTAAGTCGGTGGTAGAGCACTCAACTAATTTTCATTTAAATGTGAGCGGTCATATTTATATATAATTCGATATTAAGTCGGTGGTAGAGCACTCAACTAATTTTCATTTAAATGTGAGCGGTCATATTTATATATAATTCGATATTAAGTCGGTGGTAGAGCACTCAACTAATTTTCATTTAAATGTGAGCGGTCATATTTATATATAATTCGATATTAAGTCGGTGGTAGAGCACTCAACTAATTTTCGATTCGTGATCCTATCCTGGAATTCAATTAATTTAACAGATAACTGCAAAGGGAAAGATCAGGCGGCCTGAGAAATTTACTGACCACACTATTTCCTTAGTGAACTCTATGGATAAATATGTATACACACACACACACACACACTTATATATATATATATATATATATATATATATATATATATATATATATATACAGGGTGTTCAAAACTCGATTGACACCCCACTTCTTTTCCACAATTTTTGAAATTTAAAAATGAAACTTGTTGGGTCTTAACTTGGTCAAATGAACATTCATTGGACCTAATGCACGACCCCTCAACTTTCTCCAGAGACCCTAACTCTACAAAATAATTAATTTTATGTTGCCTTGTTTATTAAATTAAAAAATCACGAGTTTTGCTACAAAAACCATTAGGGGAAGGGAGAAACCGCTCTAAAATTACTAAGGCATATATATATATATATATATATATATATATATATATATATATATATATATATTCTTCTAGTGCTGCCGTTCGAGGGTTGGATTTGGGGTCCCACATCGTCCCTAGGCTCACCCAGCCTTTAATTAATTTAATTAATAATGGGTACCTTGGATGCTAATGACTCGAGCAGTCGAAGCAGCCAAGGGGAAAATCAGGCGGCCGGAGCATAGTATTGACCACACTATCTCCCTAGTGTGCCGTATGGTCAAGAATCAGATACCTCTACAGTATCTGCCCCTCTGGGCCCTTGTGGCCTGTTACGGGACTGATATATATATATATATATATATATATATATATATATATATATATATAGTGTTCAAAACTCGTTTGACACCCCACTTTTTTCCACAATTTTTGAAATTTAAAAATGAAACTTCGTGGGTCCTAACAAATAAATAATAAATGAACATTCATTAGACCTAATGCACGACCCCTCAACTTTCACCAGTTCTTCTCCAGAGACCCTAACTCTGGATTCTCCAATGGAAAGGGGTTATTTTTATGACGGATTATTGTAGAGAATTGAATTCTATGACGATTTTATATCTGTCATTTTTTCGCTAAAGCGCACCAATAAGTAACAACTTGCAAAAAAACAATAAAACCCTTGTATTTCGTCACTTTTCTGCCAATAACGTAGAAAGTGTAGCCGAATTACTGTTGTAGAGTATTGAATTACTTCCCAAAAAGTACCTTTAAATGCCTAAAATGTGAACATGAATGGAGCAAAATAAACTTTTCTTTTTGAAGTTGTTAAATTTTTATCAAAGTGGATTTATTTTTAGAATAAATATTTTTTTGGCCATAATACCAATTGTTCTGTTTATTATTTAACACTCATTTTTCAAATATCCACTTATAATTCATATAAAAAATATTTGTTACATAACAAGTGGATATTTGTTTCCTAAAAGGTATTTCCTTACAATTATTTTACTTAATTTTCTACCAAAAAAAAAAAAAAAAAAATTAATAGACGTTTCTACTCATTAGATGCGTTCTATTCCTTTAAATTTAATATTTTATTTTTTAATACTATTTTAAAGTAATGGAACTTGATTTTTGAAAATAGAAGAAATAGCTGTATTTTTGTCTAAAGTTTTATATTAATTTAGTCTTCAAACTAAACTTAAATTCCATAAACTTCAAACTTAAATTCCAAAGTAGGTGGAGCAAAAATAGTTTAGAAAAGTTTTATTAAGTTTTAACACTATGTAGTCAGCCACTTTCCCGCCAAGTTTCCTGCATCTTACGCCTTCACGCACCGAAACGAGTGAACTCGTTGCCCCGCGTTTTACTATAATAAAAGGATATGACGAGCTTACTCGTTTCCCGAAAATAATTTGTTATTAAAGTGTAGATCACGTTGATAATATATATTTCGGACAACTTCAAAAAGAAAAGTTTATTTTGCTCCATTCATGTTGACATTTCAGGCAATTAAAGGTACTTTTAGGGAAGTAAATTCAATACTCTACAGTAACACCGACTACTTTTTCGAGTAGGGGCATACTTTCTACGTTATTGTCAGAAAAGTGACGAAAAACAAGGGTTTTATCGTGTTTTTTTTTTTTTTTTTTTTTTTTTTGCAATTTGTTACTCATTGGTGCGCTTTAGCGGATAAATGACAGATATAACCCCTTTTCATTGGAGATTCCAGAGGTATGGTCTCTGGAGAAGAACTGGAGAAAGTTGAGAGATGGTGCATTAAGTCCAATGAAAGTTCATTTATTATTTATTTGTTAGGACCCACCAATTTTCATTTTTAAATTTCAAAAATTGTGGAAAAAAAGTGGGGTGTCAATCGAGTTTTGAACACTCTCTCTCTCTCTCTCTCTCTCTCTCTCTCTATATATATATATATATATATATATATATATATATATGCCTTAGTAATTTTAGAGCGGTTTCTCCCTTCCCCTAATGGCTTTTGTAGCAAAACTCGTGATTTTTTAATTTAATAAACAAGGCAACATAAAATTAATTATTTTGTAAAATTACACAGACTTATTTTGGAAAATCGAAATTTACTATAAAACTATAGATATTAAACAGCTGATGCGCAGTGATTCCGTGCGTGTAAGAGAGAGGCATTTTAAAGTTTATGAACCAAAAACGTAAGTGAAGGGAACGGTAAAACTGTTTTTAGCTGGCGCTTTCTGAGACCAAGGACAAGAGTTTTGTTTTGAAGCTCGAGTCCGTAATTATTATATAAATTGTATTATTATTTATCCATTTCGGTTTATACAACAGCAGCCTTGTTGAGGAGAGATGGGGCGGATATTCAAGGATCACAGATAATAGAGGTAGAGGAGACAAAACGATAGAGGGAACGCTAAACCACTCCTGAATCGACACACAGTGGTGCAGAATGGCCAAAAAGCGGGGAAAATTCAATATCTCGAGAACGGATTGACATAGAAACCTAAAGCTGATCTCATTCGACTCAGAACAAAAAATACACCAATTTAAATGGTTTTATTAAAATTTTGAAGAATACAAAAACCTATTGGGGAAAAAGTTTTGAGATTTTCGAATGAGGTTGTAATCATCAAAACAAGTTGCAACAAGTATTTTGAGTCTATATTTAAATTAATTCAGGGTGATTTTGTTGAAGGAATACGTCGACGTTTGTACCAACCTACAAGCACTCACAGAAATTGCGTTATTTAATTTTAACTCATGAAAGCTAATGACTAAACAACGTTAGCACCTAAAATGAACTCGAATGGAAGTGTTTTGACGTGTGGACATGTATGATCTGAGCCAATACGGTAAAGTAGATTGTGCAACAAACAAGGGCATACTCTAATCCTTTCCTTTCTTTGCGGTTTTATAAACGGATAAGCAGATAATGGCAGATGATTTTTGTTTTAAAATTTATTTTAAGACGTTTAGTTTGAAAAGTGATCTTACACATATCGGAGGAAGCCGGAGCTCTTTTTTTTGTAATCATAGATATTTTCAATGCTTATTTAAAATTCGTAACTTATAGCGTTGTGAAGCAATGTCATTTTTTTAAGCTCAGTTTGACTAATGTGTATCTTAGTTGGCCATCATAGAGCAGGGACAAAAAATGATAATGTTTTTCTCCTGTTTTACAATTATATATCACTCATTTGAAGTAATGTGCAATTTGGACAAACTTCTATTATTCATTTTTTCCCCGCTCTGGCACAACTGTGTTTTGACGTCAAGGCATACCCGAGAAAGACGCACTTGGTAATAATGAAGCCGCAGATAAAATACTTAATCCGCAGACAAAATACTTAATTTTTTTTAAATATCTAGGCTTACCCAACTACAATAGCAATATTTATGATTTTTCTATGAAGTAATTTTATTGTTTTAAGTATTTTTTAATGTATATATAATTCTTATTTTTTAATTTTAGTTCGTTAATTTTAAAGTAGTTAAACCAGTATTTTTTTATGATAATTTTTGTTAACATTTGTTTTATTTATTGTTGATTTTTTGTTTTACACTTATTATCATATTGAAAGTTAGTTTTAAATCGTTTCCTCCCTACCGCCATAGGGAGGACCCGCTTATGAGGATGAACTCGTGACAAAGTCATAGCGCGGTTTTCACCGTTTTAAAGATTGATACCCTTCGGCGAATCAGATACGGACGATAAATTCGCATCATATTCCAAGGTTTCTTTCATTCAGAAAGCCTGGAAAATAAATGGTTCAAAATCGTTGATTCCGATCTACAACTGCCCTATCGTACAGAGAAGATTGACTCCGGAGAACGGGTATCGAAGCAACCCGATCCCGAAATGCCAAGGGAATGACTCCCAGTTAGATCTGGATAACGGAGAAGATATCCAGGACGTGATCCTTGATAGAGGATATACGCCCAAACATGCGTCTATCTTCATGTGGCGAAGGATTAGCCGAGGAGTAAAAACAGGCTGAAACCAAGTAACTGCGTCATCTTAGTGTGATATATTTGAACAACGTCATTCAAATAATCAACAGAAAATTATATATCCTTATAAACACACAGTGCTTCTGCACAAGAACAGCATCACAACTTAAATGATTTTTCATGAAGATTAGATAGTTAGCCGTCGAGGTGATAAGCAATCAGGGATTAGTTGGGATTCGGCTAAGAAAACATCAATACGATTTTTGTTAAAAAAAATCTATATTTAGGACGTTTCGGCTACTCATTGGTAGCCTTCGTCAGCTAAAATGACAAGAAAAACAGAAATTAATACAGAAAAAAGTTTATAATTGAGAGTAACAGAACTATAAATACACTTAACTTATTATAAAAGAGCAATTTGGTCTTAAATTCTTAGAATGAGTAGAATGAAAATCAAAAGAAACATAACAAAAAAAGAAGAAAAAGGCTATTATATTGAAGTTTATATAAGTAAATAGGTGCTAATAGTAACATTAATTAATTATAAGAAAGAAACAAGATACTACATTGGTCTTCCTCTGGCTTCAGGCATTTCCGTAGGTATGTAGTATTTTGTTTCTTTGTTATAATTAATTAATGTTACTATAAACACCTAATTACTTATATAAACTTTAATATAATAGCCTTTTTCTTCTTTTTTTGTTATTTTTCTTTTGATTTTCATCCTACTCATTTTAAGAATTTAAGACCAAATTGTTCTTTTAGCCGAAACGCCCTAAATATAGATTTTTTTTAAACAAAAATCGTATTGAGGTTTCTTTAGCCGAATCCCAACCATTCCGTCTTTACTTAATCTATATTATGGACGTTTCGGCCACTCTTTGGTAGCCTTCGTCAGCTAAAATGGCAAAAACAAGAAAATACAGAATTAATAAATAGAAATAAGGTTTACCAATCTTTTTATTGATTCTGTTTTTTCTTGTTTTTGTCATTTTAGCTGACGAAGACTACCAAAGAGTAGCCGAAAAGTCCTTAATATCGATTTTTTTACAAAAATCGTATTATGTTTTCTTAGCCGAATCCCAACTAATCCCTGATTGCTTAAATGATTTTTATGGGACAGAGTTTCCTAAGTTTCCAAAGACATGAGTAACGAGAATCTTTCGTACCCACGCCTGTAAATATTATCTTTAAATCGGAACTGTGTGTCCTCAGCACATTACATAGCAACACAAATATGTTGCTGTTTATTTGTACTGCGAAAAAATGACCGATTCCGATTTTTTTTTCTTTTTTTTTAAACAACAACAAAGGCCCGTCTGTACTTGAAAATACATTTTTTCTCATTATCTTATGACATGCCTAGAATTGTTATATGAAACCCCTAAAAGAACCAACACTTCTAATAAGTTGTAATGAACTAAGTACAAAAATATTATTGAAAATTGATAAATATTGTAATTATAAAATTTTATTTTCTGTTAGCCTTATTCGCCTGTATTTAATCCCTAGATACATTCTTGGAATGAATGAATATTGTATTTAACATTTTTTTAATTGTTTTCATTTGGTAATTTCTTTATAAATCATGGGTGTATATAGAAAATAACTTCGGGGGGGGGGGGGGGCTGGTACCAGTTCCGGGGTATGGAATAGTAACAATTTAAAACTTGGAATAGTTTAATTAAAATGCTAAAATAAAATATTTTTATGAACTAATTGTAAGTGATCTTATTTAATTTATTTTGAAGGATTTATGATACATTTTTACTGATCAACTCAAAATATGCCTGTTTTCTGTCAATTTTCTGTTTTCACTAGCGCTTGATGTTGGTTGTTTATACATTAAATCTCTTCTAATTGTTCCATATGTGTATACCGTCGTAAGCAGGGTCTGGGTTAAATGGAGGATTCAGAGCACAACTAGACCAAGTCCATGTTATACAGTTTTCAGAAGATGAGTATTATACGTATTAATTACAGAGACCTTGTATAAATCCCATGGACTAGCATAAGTCTTAAAACGATCTGATAATAATTTTAAATATCACTGCCATTATTTACGTATAGCCTTGTTCATAAAATAATTACAACTTGTACTTGGCTTACTTGTGGACTGAAAAAAAATAAGAATGTCTTCCAGATGTGTAGCAAGAACTGCTACAAGTGGTAAAATAATGAAGTTAGGACTTAGTCTCCTGTAGCACTGAAAAGAGCCATTTTAGTAATACTCTTCAATCCCATTACAACATAAAATGCCAAAAATGGACTTGTCAAGTTGTGCTCTGAACTCTCCAAATGAAGGTGAGATTAAACCCTGACCCCTAAAGATCCAATGTTGCTGAATAACAATCTCGCCCTATCTTTTGTCATAGGAAAAATCTAAGCATCATTTCGCTGCGGAAAACATTGTTTTCGGTGCTTCAGAGATGATACTTTACTTTTGATTACGAACTAACACTTGAAGGATTGCCAAAATTATAGATTATATAATCACATCCAGGGCCGCCACATGGGGCGGGGGGGGGGGGGGGGGGGGGGGACAGCCGGGTACAGTTGTCCCGGGCCCGCGCGCCGTGGGGGCCCGGGCCGGCCCTCGCTAATTAAAAAATGTATAGATTATGAGCTTGTAAAAAGAATGGGTTTGAGAAATATAGACGGGCGTAGCTTATATTTATTGTAATGGGATCTATATTTTTTTTTAATGTACATAAACGACAAAACAAGTGCAGTCTCAGAGTAGTATATTTCATTAGGTGTCGTAATAAAACTACAAGTACCGAAAGTGACCTTTGCTGCACCGATTGTCGGCTTTTATTCTCATTTCGCTCAAAACTCAAGATGAAAATAATTTAAAAATATCCAAAGTACTAGAATTTTCAGTCTGGCTCTGAGAAGTGGGGGCCCGTGATCTGGAGAAACTATAATGCTAAAACAAATATTCTAATAATAAAACATTACAAACTGAAGAATAAAATTGACCTATAATGAAAATTTTCAATCCAGTAATATGGAAAACTCATGGTTAAAACGTTATCTAATCAGTAATGCTGTTGTGCGTTTGACGTAAGCAGTCTTCGCACGTTCTAAATAAAGTGGCTCTTAACATCGCGGTGAAGTCATCTCACAAATAGCAAGCCATGGTTGCGGAAAGGATTTCCAAACATTGATAAAGGAGGAGGGGTGAATGGAAAGCGGAGGTGATGTATTTTAAGATTTGGTTTTGGAATCAATGAATGAATAAGTAATTTATTCTGAGACATTTTAATCCAATAAGAATAACAATTAAATTTAAATAATTGATTGAAATTTAATTTAAACTTTTAAGTAATAAAATTAAAAATACTTAACTAAGGAAGGTTTTAGCACTTTCTTCCGAAGGAAAGTAGCTATTGTGGTTGCACTCATGACGGAATTTTTCAAAAATTTCTTCAAATCTTTATCGATCCTACCTAGTAGATACCAAAAATGACCCCCGTTAAAATTTATATATATCTATATATATATGCATGTATATATATATGTGTGTGTGGCTGTTAAAACGATAGCGGCCAGAGTTTTTGTTTTTTCGTCACGAAACTTGGCATGTAGCGTTCAACTAGCAAACGATTGAAATAGTTAGTAAACCAACAAAATCGGTCAAACGGAAGGGGGGGGGGTTTAGCCCGGACCCAAAACACTAATTTGACCATGTACGCCGTAGTTTTTGATATATTTCAACGAAACTTGGCATTCTTAGTAGTAATCTACATTGAAACATGTGTTGTTAAAATAAACTAAATCGGTTCATTAGGAGGGGGGGGGGTTTACTCCGGATTCACATTACCAATTCGCCACTACCTGCCGTAATTTCTGTTATATTTCGATGAAACTCTGTATTCGTAGTGGTAATTTACAGAGAACTATGGACTGTAAAAATAAACTAAATAGGTTCATTAGGAGAGGGGGTTTACTCCGGACCGAAATTACTAATATACTCATACCGGTCGAAATTTCTTCTGTATTGTAACGAAACGCGGTATACGTCGTGGGTAACTCATGAGAAAGAAGTGTTGTAAAAATGAGCTAAATCGGTCAATCGGGTTTACTTTGTAATATATTTCAATAGAATTAGCACGCCAGACGTAGGTTCACAAGGCCAATTATTGTCTTCGTCAAAATACTTTTGAGCGGTACTGTATATATTATATATGTATATTCGCTGAAGATTTGAAAATATTTTTCAAAAATAGTATCAAGGATGCAACAATAGCTCAGTACAACATTCTCTGAGGAATGTGCAAAAAGAAATTAAGTTCTTATATATTTTGCTAAGTGCTTTCTTTTATAAGGTATTTCTGGTAGCACGTGCAGGTGGTGTTTTATCTCTAGGCTCATTACCTAGCTGAGTCAGAACTATCGAAGAGGAACAGCTGTATGATGAAGCAGGCTTTGCATATGCACCAGCTGCACCTTCTAAAGCAGGCTAGGATAAAACTAACTCTTACTGCAACGGATTACGTCCGGGCAAGTCATAGAGTCATAGGCTAAGGACAGAACAGCTGTATGATGAAGAAGTGCATATGAACCAGCTGCACCTTCTATAGCAGGCTAGGATAAAACCAACTCTTACTGCAACGGGTTATGTCCGGGATAGTCATAGAGTCATAGGCTAAGGATAGAACAGCTGTATGATGAAGCAGTGCATATGAACCAGCTGCACCTTCTATAGCAGGCTAGGATAAAACCAACTCTTACTGCAACGGGTTATGTCCGGGATAGTCATAGAGTCATAGGCTAAGGATAGAACAGCTGTATGATGAAGCAGTGCATATGAATCAGCTGCACCTTCCATAGCAGGCTAGGATAAAATCAACTCTTACTACAACGGGTTATGTCCGGGATAGTCATAGAGTCATAGGCTAAGGATAGAATACATGCATTTCAAAAGCATAGGAATTACTGCCACTTTTCAGAAGACTTGTCCAAAGTTAGGACTTGAAGTCGTTAGAACTTGAAGGTTTTGGCAGGACTTGCCATGGATAACGGCATTTTCCAAGATATCAAACAGTTTTTTTTTGTTGTTTTTTTTTCTTTTACAAAACAGTTTACAGTAAAAAATTAACTAGTATTTGAGAACTGTTTGTTTATTAATGAACATATTGCCAGGTGGTTTAAATTCACTTCGAGCTCGCCTTTGTGTTAAACCCATTAAACTTCACATCAATCGTAAACCTATTACTTCGGACCTTGAACAATGCAACATACATTCAACAACACAAAGCGAATAGTATCTTAAAATAAGATAATTAACTCCATTTGGCAGTTTGCAATAGCATGTTCAGATCAGCCAAGTTCATTTCCGCATACCAGCAATTTGAGGGATAAATTCCTGACGGATCCACCATTTAAAAAAACAAAATTGATAATGTTTGATGTTTCTGATTATGATTATGTCTCGTTTAAAACTCGAGATGGTCAGGCAAGGTAGATATTGTTTAATATTTATCAATACTTATCCATTAAATAAAAGCTAAGTCTAAAACCGTTTTAAAAATCCTAGTAATAAAATTATAACGGTGCTAATTTTTACCGCTTATTTTCTGGACCAGGAATATAGGCCACGGTCTTTTCCCTTCAACTAAACCTTCCATTAAACAGACAACGTTATAGTTCCAGACCCCTTCATAGCCTTGCCTAGTCCTAAACGAGACATAATCAGTTTTTACTGACTTTAACGTGCCGTGTTGTTCACTGAAATCATTATATACAACCTTAGTTACAATTTTTTTAAAGGATGCAGGGAAATATCAACCCACAGATTAAAAATGTAGGTAACTATACCAAAAGTGGCACTAAAAGATAAGTACATAAAAGGACAAAATTTATATATCTGAAATAGATATAAGAGACCATGCCGAGTGGATGATAAAACTGGATTATACTATCAGCAGTTTGATAACTAAACTCAAAAATTAACACATTAATCCCTATCACTATGTGAACGCCTTTAAACGGAAATGACCCAGGCGCCATTTTAACGAAATTGAGTTTTTGGTGCTATCTTGTAGAGAATTAGAGAATTTATATAGTAATAAAACACTGGTTAAAACATAATGTTGTCATTAGAGCAAGAAAAAATACCAAAAAAAGAGTGAAATGGTGTATGCTGTAATAAACAGAAAGGAATCAAGCACCATTTTTATCAATAACTATAAAAATAAAACCCCATTACTATAACAACAGTTTACATTAATGAGAGAAAATGAATGAAACATTTCAGGTGATAAAGGTTAGCGAAAAAAAGTTTAAACCCAATTCTCTAAAGAATGAACAGATGGCACTTGGTTCCTTTCCCTTTAAAGGTGTTCATATATTGTATATATTTAACTCCTTTTGTAGTAACTATTTTTATTAATGATATCACTCTTCAATTCATGAATTGTATATTCACTTTCATGAATGTAATAGAGCGAGGAAACGATGAAGATACATTCCTCAGATTGAACTAATCTATATATGTAAAATTCAACTGTTTGTTCAGATACAAATCCACACTGTTTGACCGATTTTGACCAAACTTGGCACACAGGTAGGTCTTGAACCGGGGAGTGTCATAGGTTAGGTTGAAATCGTCTAGGACATCCAATTCGTCGGTCACGTGTTCAAAACTGTGAACTAGATCAGTCACAGAAGAGTTAACGGCAGTTAATCTTATGCCGTAGCATGATTTCAAATTTAATGAACTCGTTAATTCGATTTTTTGCGTTTTGTTTAAATATTTGAGTCAACCAACATCTTCTCCTATTTGTTGGACTGGGGTCGGACCACATGGCGTAAGTAGGGGGAAATGCTATGCTTTGCGAAACTGGCCTGAGTGCTCTTCAATCTTTGGAAGTGGCAGGACGTCGGTTATTGCTAGCCTCTGGATTTGTTGGACTGGGGTCGGACCACATGGCGTAGGTAGGGGGAAATGCTATGCTTAGCGAAACTGGCCTGAGTGCTCTTCAATCTTTGGAAGTGGCAGGACGTCAGTTATTGCTAGCCTCTGGATTTGTTGGACTGGGGTCGGACCACATGGCGTAGGTAGGGGGAAATGCTATGCTTAGCGAAACTGGCCTGAGTGCTCTTCAATCTTTGGAAGTGGCAGGACGTCAGTTATTGCTAGCCTCTGGATTTGTTGGACTGGGGTCGGACCACATGGCGTAGGTAGGGGGAAATGCTATGCTTAGCGAAACTGGCCTGAGTGCTCTTCAATCTTTGGAAGTGGCAGGACGTCAGTTATTGCTAGCCTCTGGATTTGTTGGAAAAACTCGGAAGAAGGGTCTTCCGGACGAGAAAGGACATCTCCGCTACCCATGGGTGGGTACAAGGCGGGGACTGAGCCCCCCCCCCGAAATTTTGTTTTGTTGAGAACATGTCACGTAAAAAAAGCCGTTAACAACGAGAAATGTCTTTTACTTTTACCCTGGTCTACTAGGTGTCCAGAGAACCTTAAAAAAACACCATTTTACACTAAAATATTAAAATTGTTCCCTACACCCAAAACGTATTTTCTATATATGTAAGTGCCGCTACCTGGCAACTCCACTACAACACGCCTTCCCAAAACATGGAACGAGCTCGCAGGGTTCCTGTAACAAACGCCTTTATATTCCTGACCTCACCCCTGCCGACTTCTTTTTGTTCCTTCAGATTAAGACAGCCATGAAAGAAGCTCGTTTTTCATCCACAAACAAGATCCATCAGTCATGACGAAGCCCTAGCGAGAAATCCCAGAAGACGCCAGCTGAGTCTCTGTTCGTACGAATATCTTCAAAAAATTACATTAAAAAAAATAACTGCATTACATTCGGCCTTTGATTTTCCCGTAAAATGCCAACAACAGCTATAACACAGAACAAGGTATGGATAAGGTATGGATAAGGTATGTCCCTGTTAATGGAGTAGTGTGGGAGGAGAACGCAGGTGTTGTATGCCAGATGGTGTAACCATCTCTCTCTCTCTCTCTCTCTCTCTCACACACACACACACACTCTCCCATTCCTTCTTACGCCCTTACCCTCTTTCCATGGATCTGGAGCTTTAACCATCACTCTCTCTCTCTCTCTCTCTCTCTCTCTCTCTCTCTCTCTCTCTCTCTCTCTCTCTCTCACACACACACACACACACACACACACACACGCACACCACACACTCCATTCCTTCTTACGCCCTTACCCTCTTTCCATGGATCTGGAGCTTTACTTTGAACCCAATTTACTAAATGCCACTTGTGCATTTAATATTTGATATACTGTTTCATAACGGTTACGTACCTGAAACTAACCGTTATGAACGAAGGACTTATTTGCACAAAAATTACCAAAATCGGTCCATCATCAACGGACGAGATTATTTATATACCGTTCCTTGCTGCCGTAATTTTGATTTTCTTGGAACGAAACTTACTATTTAACATAATATATTACCCAGCAGACATGTAAATATATATAAAGAAAAATCAATGACTTTTTTAAAAATAAAAAACGATTCGTGAATAACGATTTGAAGATCGAGATAAAAAAAATTGCTAAAAATATATGGATGTCATTTGATTTAATTATATGTCTCTTTCCGAGAATTCAATTAAATATATGGTTCTCATGAGACTTAATTAGATGGATTCCTCGCAACTCAATTAACTCTATATTTGAACAAAGGCAGCCGCCGACGTTTGAGAATAATAAAATTCAAATTAAAAACAGATACATAATAATGTAATTACTTTTTTTTCAAGCCGTTTCCGGTTGTTATTTATATCGGTTTAAGTACATCCCGAAGGGAGGTTGTTAAGGTCGTACTCATGAAAGAATTGTTGAAAATGTGTTTCAAATCTTTATCGATCCTACATACTTCATAAAAACGTCAGTGGAAAAGTATAACCTGTATGAAACCCAACTCATGGAATGAGCACCCCTGAAACTAGGTGTCGTGCGGCCTGTGGGAAGCCATACCTCGTCTAACCTATGTCATGGGAACCTATATTCGCGTATTACTTTCTACAGGTCAATGTTCTCTACGACGGCAAAATACAAACACTCTAACAAGTTTCCTACGGGGGATCGAATTCATACTTGGTAGTATCGATTCATCGGTCTCGGAGATAGACAAAACTAACATTACTTAACTAGTTAAATGCTACATATCGTCCCTACCATATCAAACTATCGAATATGCAAAATCTCGTTTTTCAGATTAGAGTCTTTGCTTTTGGATTGTAGACTCTAACCCCTTTAGAATAGCCTCCCCCCCCCCCTTTATATGGGTAAATTCAACCACGTAGGGTCACTGTTGCCCTATTACTTATTGATGATTTTGAGATCTGAAAATTTTTGAAGTGTGGATTTTAATGTAATTTATTTGATCTGGTATTATGACAATTTTGGGTTGTAAAAAGAAATATTCTTATGGTAGCGTTTTAATAATGTTCTTCAAATTTTGTACAGGAGATGTACATCTTTTAGAATCTCCACCACATTATTAATATTATTGCCTTCTAGAATCTAGCTGAGCGGAGGATTTAATTTAAATTTGTTTCTTTTCTCGAAATATTTGGGGCACTCAATTAAAATATGTTTAATGGTTAGAAGTAAAAGACATTTAGGAGCGGGGGCCTTGTGACGTTAGGTAGCCGTGAGTGAGTCTAGTGTGGCCTATTCGCAGTCTTGTAAAAATAACCTGTTCTCGTCTATAATAGCCTAGAATAGCCTTTAATGCCATAAATAAAGTATCGAATATGACCATTTTTCAATATATTTGCATATTCGATAGTTTGACAACGTAGGCACGATATAATAAGCAGATAGCCGTTGAGTTGACAACCAGTCAAAGAAGGGTAATTGTAAGAGAAATCGTCAGGTTTTTTTCTTCTAATAATGTTCTTTTTTTCTTACAGCCGAATCCCGAATATTCTTTGATTTCTTAATTCAATGTTAGTTCACTCTAACTAAAATTAATTAAGAAGCGTTGATCGTCGGGGTTTCGGTCAGTGTTCTTATTCAATAAAACACATTTTATTTGCTAAAATGTATATTTATTGCCGCCAACGTTTCGGCTTGCTATACAAGCCATCTTCAGGGCTGTAAAAACATATATGGTATAACAATGGTAAGGACAAAAAAAAAAAGGCTAGAAACATTAACATAAATATGAGTACCTATATGCTTGAAAATATAAATATAAATATATATATATGTATATATATATATATATATATATATATATATATATATATAGTATAATAATAGCAATATAAATAAATATACATTTATATGGTATTCAAGCGAATACAGTACAAGTGTCATAGTAACATACCTATTGCTAGAAACATTAACATAAATATGAGTACCTATATGCTTGAAAATATAAATATAAATATATATATATATATATATATATATATATATATATATATATGTAAATATATATATATATAGTATAATAATAGCAATATAAATAAATATACATGTATATGGTATCGAAGCGAATACAGTACAAGTGTCATAGTAACATACCTATTGAGAAGATTGAGAACTGTCCCGTTTCAAGAAGAGAACATTTCTGAAGACTGGAAGGATGGGTCAGGGCTAGACCACGACCATGTTATACCATATATGTTTTTACAGCCCTGAAGATGGCTTGTATAGCAAGCCGAAACGTTGGCGGCAATAAATATACATTTTAGCAAATAAAATGTGTTTTATTGAATAAGAACACTGACCGAAACCCCAACGATCAACGCTTCCTACTTCCGAACGGTCGACCATATCTTCTCAATAAAATAAATTAAGATTACCTTCTTTTGCTAAAGTTTAGTGATAGAACATTCCTACAGAATAATTCTCTTGGATTTAAATGTTTCGTGTCGATTAAGGTCTTAAAGTCTTCTGGACATGAACGTCTCGATATGGTGATTCTTCATTTCTTTTCTTACGGCACATCGACATCCAGACCATTAGCGACTGGCTTTCTAAAGGTAGCCATCGTACCTAAACATCTATGGTGCAGCAGAACGGCCCCTGAAATGAAAAAAACTCAACCGGCTGCCTGGACTCGAACCAACACCTGCCGCAAGACAATCCAAAGCATTAGCCACTGGACTACAGGGAGACCCACTCGGTTTGGCAATACCGACGTTTCGCCAGACATTTTCCAGGCTTCTTAAGAATTGGTTTTGAGAAATCTCCTCAGGAGAAACCATGAGGAAGCCGACAGAATGTCTTGCGAAACCTGGGTAATATCTACATCGACAAGGATCACAACCAGAAGATGTTAAAACGTTAAATTACCAAGGAATCTAGCAATTGTAGTCTAGAGTCCATGATAGAATCTTGGAAAAATTCTTCCGACAAAGATAGAATATCCTACTGATCAAATATTACCCCCATTAATATATTAATGTGTGTGTATGTATACACACACACACATATATATATATATATATATATATATGTATATATATATATATATATATATATATATGTATATATATATATATATATATATATATATATATATATATATGGGAAGGTGTTGTACCTTTGACCACTTTGCAAAATTCAATTTTTTTCGGCTTGAATATTAAAGCTAAATTCATTTTTTTTATTTCATTGTAATTAGTATTCTATTGCTTATCATATATAATTTTTTCAAGGTTCTAACTTTACATTTAGTATTTTTTATTAATTTTTTAAAAAATAATCGTTCAGTGGTCAAAGGTACAACATGTAGTTGTACCTTTGACCATGGGGTGTTGTACCTCTGACCACGTAAAAACAACACAGCAGTGCAGAAAAAAATTACCCCCATTGTATTCAGTAATATTGTAATTAATTGTAAGTTCAATAAGTACAGGACAAGGATGTAAGCATAATAAAAAAGCTATTATTGATATTATGTTATGCTTAATATGCTGAAAAATCCAGTCCAATTGATAAACGTTTTAACTGTCAAGCAGATCCACTAGCAATAGTAGGGTATGGAAGTTTAGCACAATGTCTTCAACATCAATATCATACAAATTTTCATCTTCTCTCGTAAACGTGTCACTTAAAGTTTGTTTTTTTCAAATATTGGATCTTAAACATTGGACATTTCAGACCACAGATATCTTACTAAGTATGTAAAAATATGTCTTTTTACTTTAACTTTTAAAAAGGAAAAAATTTCCTTTTTCCAAATCATCTTTTTCAAATTGTTAGTGGTCATCGACGTAACTCACAACATTTATCTGACGAATCAACGTCACTTCCTCCTGAAGAAATTTCGGTGTCAATATCAGAATCTGAACTGTCATTAGAATCATTTTCTTTATATTTACCACTTTTTTTTTTTGGAAGGGGTTTATTTGTATGTGGTGTCTTACGTTTAGGGTAGTGCTTTCGTTTTTTGTTTGTTTTTTTTTTTGTTTTTTTGTCACCTTCAATAATTAGCTTTTCACGAATATCTGTCAGGATACGAGGCCGTTCCATATTTGACATTTTCCTTGCATGAGCTTTTCGATGAGGCCTTACAACTTCAGGAGGAACGATAAGGGGCGATAACTTTGATCTGCTACACCGAGGATTGATAAATTCAGTTTGAAATTATTAATTTATTATTTTTTAAATTCTTTGGATAATTGAAGCAACCAATATTAAGTTTTATTTTTAAAAATATGTAGCAGAAGAACATAAAAATTTAATTATAAAAAAATTACTCAGGTGTGTTGTTTCTTTGACCTGGTCAAAGGAACAACACCTAGTCATGGTCAGAGGTACAACACCCTGGTAGTGTAAATTAAAAAGCATGCTAAAAATTTTAGGGTTAAGATAAATCAATTTCGAAAGCTACATCATGTTTCTTATTGTAATAGCTACTTTATCAAATGATTTCCATCTAAAAAGACATAATACAAAAAATATTATGAGGCAAAACGTCATCAATAAATAACTTACATTTTTATGATAAAAATGGATAAGTATTTTTTGCAAGAATCCTCTTTGACTTGAACTATCCAAAGTAGGTTACATAAGCCCTCTAGGGAAGGAGCTAAATACTGATAAAAGCTAAATTTATGAAATGCTGCTACATGCCGCCACAGCCTCGGTGGTCAAAGGTACAATATGGTCAGAGGTACAACACCTTCCCCTATATATATATATATATATATATATATATATATATATATATAGGTAGGCTTATCATATTTTTTGTGAGTGAAACCGGGACGCATGAATATGGTAAGGGGAGGGATGAATAAAAATGGTACAAATTAGAAGCAAAATGGTGAGTTTTAAGCCTCGCAAGTAACGGAAGTGGGGAATCTGGGACCCTAGGCTACCTTTTAAAAATAAAAAAGGAATTTTTGCTACTTAATTTACGCTTGGCAGCGCTGTGCTACTCGTATTGCAGGTAGAATACTTCTCACTTCTTTGACACTGTGCGCAGTAGTAAAAAATGTTGAATGTAGAAAAGTAATAGATCCTTAAAAGCATAAATTCATGACTTTTTTCATCTTACAGCCGTTTCCGGGACATTGTATGGCAAGCCTATATATAGGACGCATGAGGTCAATTGTGCCTTCTCGCACCTCTTCAGGGGCCCTTCTTGTAGTCCTCTTGTCCTCTGTGGTCAGTATACTCCTAACAAGTCCTCCTAGTGGAGTAGCCTGTGAAACAAGGAACGTCGTCATGGAGACAGGACGCCCTTACAAGGGCTCTGATTGGGCCTTTCCTACATACCTATCCCTTCGATAAGGCTACTGGCCACGCCTACCGTTATATAGCCCTAACCTAAACTAAGAGCAAATATGAAATTGCGTAGAGAAAATATCCATACATCCCAAATAATTAGTAATGTTTGAATAAACTATGACTTAATTAGGTCTTATATTTTGATAACTTCAATTGAGATTACATATGACCAGCAGTAATGGGACGGAACTTTACTTTTATCGTTATCATTTACAAGTATTTGGGAAAGAAAGGATCTTAAATGTGATTGGCTGTATTACTGTGACGTCACAAGAGATTCGAGAGAGCTACTCGTTCCTGAAGGCGTCCGGGTAGGTTTCTTGTTTTATGGTGGCAAACACCTCTCTCTCGGTGTAGAGTTTCCCTCGCCTGCCTTATTATGCAGAGCAGGCACCTTACCGACACCAAACTGTGGATTCGGCACCTCACGTTTTAAGCTTACCCTAACAAAGACATTCCAACCGTTGGTCCGTCAGGTTTACCAAGATCACAAAATAACAGTTGTCTCCACAATATCCCATTTCATTTATCCAAGGGAATGCTCTAAGAAAGCAAGGGCGACGTTTCTCCGTAAAACGAAGAAATAATTATGTACTTTCAAAAATCAAAGAGACTAAAATATATCTACTGTAAATTTGTCAAATAAAACAGACTGACTCACTGACCTTCATCACCCAGCCCAAACCTCTCAACAGAAAAATTTGAAATTTTGCTTGGCCACTTCTTTGGGATGTAAACACTTGCTAAGAAAGGTTTTTTTGATATTCAAATTTTTAAGTACGTTTAGAGGGCTTTGAATTTTTAGTTTAAGGAGAGCATGCTAGGACGATAACAGAACAGCTGTTACCGTTCGTATCTATTTCATATTAGTTTTAATTGCGGTTAATTTCAACTATGGTCGCAGTCCTATTATTACTATAAATAAGCTGTCGCTCATAGAGTTTACGCTTTTTTAGGGAAAAATCGCCATGTTAATTGCGGTTCATCTCAACTTGTCCCCCATAGAGTGTACCTGGTGATGGTCATCAGAGGTAATAATATCCCGAACCCTTGCACAGCCTCTTTACCCATCAGCATCCCCAGTCAGAACACTTCTTGGTAATGCGCGCCAATATAATAGGTGTTTCTGTTACTGCTAACCTATAGATAACGGGTTATCTCTTTCTTGATACTGGTCCGAAGCGCCACAGTGTCAAGAAAAATTATGCTTTGATTACTTATCAATTGATGTATAACATATAGTATAACGGGAACCATGCTATAATAAACTGCAAAAAAATATATAGTAGCGTTAATTTTGATGATACAATATTTAGCAAAATAAAAAAACTACTTATCTGCCGTGATGAAGCACAGGCATTGGGCAAGTATATAAATATAAGTTCCGTAACAGGCCATACGGGCACTGATAGGCAGATACTATAGAGGCATCTGATCTTGACCACACGGCTCACGAGAGAGATAGTGTGGTCAGTACTATGCTCCGGCCGCCTGATTTTCCCCTTTGCAGGTACCCATTAATAGATTAAAGGCTAGGAGGGCCTAGGGACGGATCTGGGCCCCGAATCCAACCCACGAACGAAGACCCCAGAATAGAAAATCTTTAGTTCGCTTGAGTTTTGAACCGAGTTCCTCCAGGATATTAGTCGAATGCCCTACCGGGGTGCTAACCTATTCATATATCTATCTATATAAGCCATTTATATTACAGAATAGCGGATGCTGAAAAATAAAAAAATTAAAAAAAAAAAAATATATTACCGGACCAAATTACTCCTATTACAAAGATATCCCCCACATGGAAAATTATAAGTTGTCGATCATTTGAAAAATGTAATCGTATAAAGCTATATAATTAGAAATAAGTATTACTGATAAAATCATTGTACACAATTAGAAAAATAATACAAGCAAAACAAGCAAGCACTTAATAAAAACACAAGGAAAAAAATCCAAAAGAATATTTATTAACAAAAATAAAAAATTAAATGTTGTTCCAACAATGCAAAGCTCGAAACACGGCTGGAGTGAGGCCGTGCCCCAAGATGTCGACAAGATAAAGCAGCCGAAATGTAGAAGGCAGCGGTGCAAGAGATGGCGAATCAGCTGTTTTGAAACAAGATCACGTTCTGGCAAAAACAATAGGAGAACAGTTCCCTTTGATGCAATACAGCTAGCCATGAACTCCACAGTCATACCAGCCAGCTCGCCAGCTCCTTTCTCAGGATTATATTCAACGGATTGCTCGACACTAATATAATATACTAGCTGTTCTCCGGTGTGCCATGATACACCAGTGTGGATTTGTAAAGAAACAAACATACAGACAGACAGCTGGTAGAAATGTTTGACCTAGTCTATCACACTGCCCTTATCAAGACCTACCTCTGTGCCAAGTTTGGTCAAAATCGGTCAAACGGTGTGGGATGGTTTTTATAAGGAACAAACATACAAACAGCCAAAGCGACAAACAGATAAACAGTCAGACACGTGATTTTTATATATATACAAGATTGAAATTATATATAATACTAGCTGGCTACCCGTGCTCGTCACGGCAGATAAGTAGTTATTTTATTGCGTTAAATAATGTATCGTCAAAATTAACGGTACTATATATAACTTTTTGCAGTTTATTACAGCACGGTTCCCGTCATACTATAAGCTATTCATCAATTGATAAGTAATCAAAGTATAATGTTTCTTGACACTGGGGCGCTACGGACCAGTGTCAAAAAACAGATGAAGCAGAGATAACCCGTTATCTATAGGTTACCAGTAACAGCAGTTTAACCAGTACAGGTGAAAATTCGTTGTCAATAATAAATGTACGTTAAAATTTAACAATTTTTGTTTCCAAAATGTCATTTGGAAACACCCATTATATTTGCGAACATTACCAAGAAGTGTTCTGACTGGGGATGCTATGGGTGAGGAGGCTGTACAAGGGTTCGGGATATTATTACCTCGGATAGACCATCACCGGGTATAGCGTAAACTCTAAGAGGGACAAAATCACAGTTTATTTCTAGTAATTCAGGCCTGTTATCATAGTTGAAATGAAGCTCAAATAGAAATAATATTATGAAATAGATACAGTACGGTAACAGCTGTTCTGTTATCGTCCTAGCAACGCATGCTGCCTATGCGTGCATGCTTTCTTTAAAACCAACTGAAAATTCAAATCTTTCTAAAAATACTAAATAAAAATAATAATAATAATAAAAAAATCAGTCCCGTAACAGGCTACGAGGGGCAGATACTGTAGAGGTATCTGATTCATGACCATACGGCACACTAGGGAGATAGTATGGTCAGTAATATGCTCCGGCCGCCTGATTTTTTCCTTGCTGCTTCGACTGCTAGAGTCATTAGCACCAAGGTACCCAATAATAAATTAATTAAAGGCTGGGTTGGCCTAGGGACGGTCAGGGAGGCCAAATTCAACCCATGAACGAAGACACTTGAAGAAAAAATCCTAAGTGCTTGCTCGGGATTTGAACTCAGGTCCTCCAGCATATTAGTCCAGTGCTCTACCACTGAGCTAACCTCGCCCCAATAATAATAAAATATATATTAAAAAAAAAAGTTTCTTAGCGCGTGTTTACATCCTGAAGTGTCCGTGCAAAATTTCAATTTTTTTTGTATATATATATATATATATATATATATACATATATATATATATATATATATATATATATATATACATATATATATATATATATATATATACATATATATATATATATATATATATATATATATATATATATATATATAGTATTACGCCTGCCTCCGTAGGGAGTACATGGGACGAGAGGACTTCTTAACAAGAAGTGCCGAATGAAATGTAGGGCGTACAAAATCAAGTGGTGTAATACAAAGAATAACTAATTTTCCTTCGGCGCTAATGGCCAAGTTGTAGATGCGCCGTAAAAAAAAAAAAAAAAAAAAAAAAAAAAAAAAAAAAAAAAAAAAAAAAAAAACCTACTTTTCCGACCCTAACCCTCAAAGAACAAAAAAGTATTAGGATATATAGCATATAGTAGTCAGGTAGAATAGTTGTCGATTTGAATACATTATGAAATATTCTTTTTTCAACTAAATTTTCACAGAGTTGGGCAAGAGTGAGGTAATAAAGATTCAAGGGAAAGTGTTACGTCACAGGAGTGACTGTCATTGCAATCTACAATCGAATCCCAGTCATCTATCTAGGCATAATCGATTAACCAATCAGAAAATCGATTATATCATCTTCGATCCTTACTGGTCCTCAATTCATCATCTCCCCAGACCTAGTTGCCTCTTTAGAAATTGGTTGGCAGAATTCAGATAGCTAGAACTTTCCAAAAAAATTTATGTCAGAAAAATGACTTAATATTATCTATTGTTTTAAATTATTATGTTCAATAATTAATATTTTTACAATGTTGATATATTTTTTAACATAAGGTAATGATTTGTATGAAAGTTGGAGAGGTCGGGGAAAAATAGTGTCAAGCAACATTTTAACAAAACTTAACTGTAGCTGCTATATGTTGGATATTACGTCGGACTATCAGTTAAATGGTTAGTGACAACAAGACTAAATAGCATACTGAGCTTGTCATATTTAGTAGCATTAGCATCATAGACTGATAGTACCATATAATGTGTAACATATAGAAGCTACAGTTAAGTTTTGCTAAAAATGTTGCTTGGCACTATTTTTCCCCGACCCCTTCAATTATTAATAACCTATAATATATTTATTTATTTCTTTGAGTCCCGCAACTTTGACGACGGTCTCTTTTAACAGGGTCATAACTAGAGCCCGGAAGTTAGGGGAAATGCCTTTTTTATCTGAAGGGATATCGTCGATACAAAAGCAAACTAACGAATATGAAAAAATGCATCTTTCATTGTCCATCTTTAATAATTTCTGCTGGACTTATTTACGGCAAATTCTTCAATCTGACTTCACTCTATTAAAAGGAAAGTATTCCACTATCAAAAGGTCAAATCTGCCGAATATTTGACTGTCCAAAAAAAAGTTATGAAGAAATACTCTTCCACTCTGAAAAGTGTTGATTTTCATATTCGTTAGTTTGCTTTTGTGTCGACGATATATTGAAGAATCAGATAGAAATAAATATGTTTCCGTGCATTTAGGAAGTGTAGAGACAATTTTTATTTTGCTATTTTATTTTGGCTATTTTAAGATTTAAAACCTTTTTTGCTCGTTATGCAATTTTTTTCTGCGATTTAAACATTTTAAAAAGCACATAACGAATTTCGAATTTCAGTTCGTCGAAAACAAAAAAGGTTTCACAAATTAAATTACATTTTGCCGCCACAAATATCAATTCGAAAGGTTATTTTCCCAACCCGTAGGTTATTTTCCTTCCTTGGTAGAAGGAATGCACAGGCATAATGAATAGCAGGAAAGAGAGAGGATGAGAAAAGTACGTCTCCTTCCTCACACCCCTTTTGCTGTGACAATGGTGTAATTACCTGGTATTCCGGATTTAGAAATATCTGCAGAGATAATGCAGAGGAAGTTTTTCCATAATGAAAAACATTTTTCCTTAGAA
The DNA here is from genome assembly GCA_946811695.1 of Gonocerus acuteangulatus. Lineage (NCBI taxonomy): Eukaryota > Metazoa > Arthropoda > Insecta > Hemiptera > Coreidae > Gonocerus > Gonocerus acuteangulatus. The sequence continues at coordinate 117,554,651 of OX328124.1, read as the reverse complement.
GGTCTACGAGAGTTGATACTTTGAAAAAGCATCTTGTTGTTGCTTGTAAGAAGGGAAAGTAAGAGTAAGTACACTAATTCTGTGATAAATTGATAATAAAGAAATGAATGCGTATTTAACATATTTTCATTAATAATGAGTGAGATTCCTCTTTGCCTTCACTCCTAATAAATGCCTATTTTAATTACAGTACTGCCTATTTTCAGTATTTCAAGTGCCTTTTTGCCTGCCTATTTTAACCAAAAATAAATGACTATCTTCCGGGCTCTTGTTATAACATTAAAAATCAGTTCCAGTCCGAAATTTTAAATGAAAAAAAAATAGAAAAGATAATAAGCAATAAGATAATATAAAAAATTTAAAAAAATAAGTGCCTAATAATAAATAATATAAATACTTTTGTTTTGGACAAATGTCAATTTAAAGTTTGTTGTTGATTTTAAGACTTAATATAAGATTCAATTATATTTAAATTTTAGAGTTTTTTTTTTTTTTTAATTTTAGACTAAATTTTGCTTGTCTTTAAATGTCGGAGTATAGTGTTGATTTATGGGCTACCAGTTGATAATATGTCAAGTATATTATGTGGTATTTGTAAGTTGTCTCCCAGTCTACAGTCTAACAGTATGTGTTTTACTGTAAGGTCTTCGTTGCAATGTCTCCACCTTGGTCTGTCTGTCTTTTGCATGAGATATTATATAAAATGTGTAAAATTAATGAATATATGCCAGAAGAAGGACAATTATGAAGTAAAAATTAAATTTAAAATTTGTAAAGTTTAACCCACCATCTTCATAACTTTTATAAGTTAGTCCTCTATGTTGGTTTCATCAGAAGTAATTAAGTGGAGAAGTACGTCATAAAGAATCTATAAATATCATTCCTTTTATATTCTCTTATCTCTTATCAATTGCTTATTATTAGGCAAAAGGTAAATTCAAGTATCCTCCCTACATCGTAACGTAATTAAAAACATAATCAAGATACAAATACATTAAAAATGAATTTATATTAAATATAACTGTAAAAGCCTTATAGGTGGAATATGTTTTCATTTATTTTTATAATATTATTTGTTTTTCCCGGGCGCGTTTCTAGCAACTACGGTCTTTTTTAAAATACATTATCTCTGAAATTAAGTTATTATTCTTTAATATAATTTAATTTACCTTGTTTTGCGAAATTTTAAGGAAAATAATACTACAGCAAATAAAAAGGATATGTAGATGATTTGAGTCAAAATCCAAGCTGCCTTATCAAATATTTCGACTGAAAATAAACAGCAATTTTAATTTGAAGAGTTAAAAATTCTGAATAGGGAAATAATCTATATCAAAAAGAAAATTTATAGGAAATTTGTTTATTTTGTAAAACTATAAATTGTAAACAAAAATATAAAACATGTAGTATTAATGGGGGTATTTCACAGCTTAGTGCAAATATAGAGAGATGCACAATTTTAAATAAGCTAAATAAAGAGATAGAAATGGGGGAAGGAGAGAACATCGGGATTGCCCTATGCTCGCAGTGGACTTAAGAATATAATGTGTTTTTTCTTTCTTTTTTTTTAGCACTTTCCTCCGAAGGCAAGTAGCTATTGAGGTTGCACTCATGACGGAATTTTTGAAAAATTTCTTCGAATCTTTATCGATCCTACCTAATAGACCGAAAATGACCCCAGTTAAAATTTCATATATATATATATATATATATATATATATATATATATATGCTATTTTTAAGCGACTTCGCTGGGAATTAAATGTGTTGTTCATTCGGCATCTGTCTCCAGCGGTCTTGCTCCTCCTGTCATCGCAATATTTCGCCGGATTCCTCTCCGGCTTCTTCAGGCAATCATTCATCCGACCAAGAAGGATAAGAAGGGCCCAAACCGCTGACGAGCTCATTCCCTTACCAACCAGCAAGGATGAATGATATATATTATATATATGCATATATATATATATATATATATATATATATATATATATATATATATATATAGTTATATATATAGTTATATATGTGTCCGTTAACACGATACCGGCCAGTTTTTGTTTCATCCCCACTAAACTAGGTATGTAGTATTCCCCAATCAAACGATTGAACGAGTTCGTTAACCAACAAAATCGGTCCATCTGTAGGGGGGGGGGGTTTACTCCGGAGCCAAAGTAGTTATTTGCCAATACCAGCCATAATTTGAGTTGTATTTTAACGAAACTCGGTATTCGTTCTGGCCAACTAAAGAGAAAAATGTGTTGTAAAAATAAACTAAATCGGTTCATTAGGAGGGGGGGGGGTTACTCCGGACCCAAATTACTAATTTGCTCATACCGGTCGTAATTTCTGCTGTATTGTAACGAAACGCGGTATACGTCCTGGCTATCTAATAAGGAAGAAGTGTTGTAAAAATAAACTAAATCGGTCTATCGGAAGGGGGGGGGGATTTACTTTGTACTATGTTTGAATTGAATTGAAACAGGTGTTATTTATTTTTTACTGTATTTATCTATATAGGTTATTTTAAACAAATTATTCGGGAATGCACTCGACACTACCCAATTCTTAGGAAAGTGCTTAGTTATGCAGCTCCTGTGTGACGGACTTTGTTACTTTGTAAACTTATTATTTAATATATGAAATCAAAATAAAGTAAATTAAATTATACTAATCAATAATAAATTGATGTGATGTAAAAATGTAATGTTTTCAACTAACTGATCTCAGAGATAATTATTTTGAAAAACGGCCATAGTAGCCAGAAAAGGGCCAAGAAAAAATACAGTATGCCATAAAAAGAAATGTAAACATTATTTGACTAATAAGGTCTTTACTAAGAGACAATAGTTATTGAAGAGGATAATTTTCGATAATATATATTATTTTTCGATAGTATTATTTTTTAGAGCATTTAAAATAAAATATTTGCATTCGAATTTTTAAGAAAGTACGTTTTTATTGTATTATAAAAATATCATAGAGGAATTTAATTATGTGTAACTGTCCATTTCTTACTTTTAATACATATAATTTCAGGATGGAAAAATCATTTGAAACGTTGTTGTAAAAGTAAATTGATAAGTTTGAAAAGGAGAATTATTGAGAAAAAGTAATTATAATTTATATAAAATCTAATACCCTCTTTATGTTGGAAGGAGCACTCGAGGGTTTTTCATCGAGAGGAGATCGTTGACCGTTGATATTCCGAAGGCATTCGTATTTTCTGGGCGTGCGGTTAATAAAACTATATTTTGTAGATTGAAAACGGATGGTATTTTTGCCGACGATTCGGTTTGTAGATCATCAGGACGATGAGAAGAGCGTGAACTAATCCATATTGATCTTAATCTTATCTCATAGCCTCGAAATAGGTTATATTCGTCCAAATAAAGTACATACATCCTAATGATCACCTTGGAAATGGATACATCTTCATGCAATACCAAATAGCTTATTACTTTATTGGGCAATGCTTGGATGTCTGTATGGTGTGAGATAAAAACTCTTGTAATCTATGTATGAAATATATGTATATGATAAAAGCACTTTTAATATTTGTATAAAATATGTCTTGTACTCACCTTGACTATTGGCGTGTGACAATGATGATGATGAAGCATTGCGTCGCCTGTCCCTGCGCGGTGGAGGTGCGACTGGACTGCTCCTGTAACCTGGAGGACGGTACCTAGCAGACTTCACGCCGAACTGATGGACACTATGAGCTTTGTATATGGAAGGTCCTCCAGGTGAAGTAGGAAGTCTAGGTAAGGAGTTGGTGGCTGCTGGACAGGAAGTCTGAAGACTGCGAGGGAGTGTCGCGCGACTTCCGGCATCTTCTTCTTCACTCTCCCCGATGGATGATCTCCGAGTATCCTGTCTCCAGATCTTCTCTTCGACACTTCCGCCGATACTGCCGCAACTCCTCACGCGGTCTAATTGCTCGCGGCTGTTCTTGAACATGAGATCACCGGCGGATCGGCGTTTTGCCGCGAGTTCTCCGACGGACGCAAGTCTCGTCCGGGAGTCCGAAGCCATTAGAGCGGACTCAAAACTGCCTCTCCAGCTGAATCTTTCGTTGTCGCTAGCTTCCTGTCTGCCTTCCTCAAGTAGCGGATCGTGGGACTTGGATCTCGGTAGTGGCGTATAGTCTTCCTCTTCCTCCTCTTCTTCGGTAGTCGATGTCGTAGATAATTTCGAAGTTAGCCTTTTGTGTCTTCTTGGACTTCCTTCACCACCGGACACTTCGTGCATCAAAGCCCAGAGCCGAGAACCAATGTGTTGCATCACTTTTTCAATCAACGGTGGTGAGTTTTGAGTAGACTCTGGTTTTGGTACATCCATCTTGTTGAATGACGCCACCCACCTTTGCACCAGATCGTTGTTTCCAGATTGAGTCGGTTCAAGAAGAGGGTCTTCTACTGCACTACTCTCGAAATTGCTAATAATTTGCCGACAGCTTGCTGATATTTCTTCTTGAAGTGCTGACCGCTTGTTACCTGTTTCCAAGTCCGAACTTGTGTAATCAGACGAATCATAAGAATCACTCCAAGTGTCTTCACTACTCAAGTATTCAACTATTTCCCTCACTTGCTCGTCTCGAATTCCAGGCACAGTTTTCATAAGCCTCGTTAATTCGTTTTCAAAATAAACCAGTTGGGGTGGTTTGCTTTTCGGTTTTAAATTCGGACTCGTGCCCTTCGGTTGGTTTCCTACCATAGTTTTGAAAAATGCTCTCATTTTTGACATCATAAGATTCGTTTCTTCGTCGGAGCTCCAATTGTTAAAACTATCCTTCCGACTTAATGCAGCTGAAGTGTTAGTACTATCTGTTACGTCTTCGTTTTTAGTTTGTTCCTTTCCTGACTTAACTTCTTCCGTTTTCGATGTTTCGCCAGCAGAACTATGAGACTCTTTAAGGAGATCATCACAGCTTCCTACGAAACCACTGTCTCTGCTTTGCTGTTTGTTTCTGCTATTGACAAGGTCCGAAACCATTAGCTCTGGCTGAGGAGTCTTCTTCCCGTCTTCTGACAAATCTTCTTTACTACCACTATTTTCTGGAGCTTCCAGCAGCTCGGAGGGAGCCGAAGGCACTGACCGTTTCTTCTTCTTTGTCCTCTTCACAGTATCGAACTGACCATCACCTTTATCGAATGAATTACTCTGCTCATCGTGCGAATCGGTTTCAGTGCTTGACCCTTCAGTTTCGGCTTGCTGTTCGTTTTGTTGTTCACAGTCTACGAGATTATCTAGAGATGAAGAATGCTGCCTTCCAGTGCCACGAGCTCGAACTAACCTTTTCCGCCTCTGCTCGGGACTGGGTCGGCCTTCACTGTCACTACCTACACTCCCGTCCGAATCTCGCCTGTTGAATCCCATAAATCCACTCAAAAAATATTTTTCTAATCTCGATGATGCGAGTTCCGCAGGATCGGTATTAGAGTTTTGGTTTTCATTTTCGCCGGTAGATTCTACACCTTCACTATAAATCGAGCTAGTTTCGGACATTGTATCGATTTCACGCTCTTCGATATTTTGTGGACACTCACCCAAACCGTAAAAAAAGTATTTTTCCAGTTCTGTGGGATGGTTTTTCTCGGCTTCGACTTCGGATTCCTCGCAGCTCTCTTCGGCGATGGTATGAAGAGTGAAGTCGATGGCACTTCTATGATAAGCCCTGTCCGGGACGCAGTCGTCTTCCGAAGAGTCTGTCGTCGTCGGAAGATCATCCCTATCGAGATCCTCGACCCACGAGTCGTCATCAGCAAGTCCTTCCTCGAGACACAAAGCCGGCGGTGTTGGCGCGGCATCCTCTATAGGATCCGGCTCGGCTGTGATCATCACAAGGCTCGTATAGCGGCCCCCCGTCTCTCTTCGTCGCTCCTCCTCCACTGCTGAGTCTCTCCGACCCCCTTCCGCTCCCCCGCACTCGACCGCGTCCGCAGCCATTTCCATGCTCTCCGTCCCGGAAAACTCGTCTGAAGTATTACTCCTCGTTTCTTCCACTTTCGTTTTAGACGAATCGTCTTCCACCGAAGCTTCGTAAGAAATAGTCGTTTCATCTTCGATATTCGTCTGAGCGATTTTCGTTTCTTCTGTTTCCATGATTAAGTCGAATTTCCTTTCGGCTGCTATGAATTCAGACAATATTTGCAAAACTTCTTCATGAGAAAACGTAATGATGCTACCGATAACTTCACTTGATGAATTTTCTGCGCACACTGGTTCCACAATCTTATCAGCCTGTGACTCTGATAAGGTTTCAGAGTCAGGGGATAAGTGGATTGCTAACAATAATTCACTCTTATCATTCGACAGCTCTGTTTTTTCTACGGAGTTATCAGATAAGTTCAAATTGACCGAAAGGATGTTATTCTGTTCCGATTCGGTGGGAGAATCGTCTTCTTCAGAGAGAGGCAAATAATCAATCTTACCTCCAGGGTCAGGCATTTTATCCGGAAGTGAAGATTCGCTGTTTTTCGGAGATTCGTCAGTTGTAGGATCAGGGGAGCAGAGTGGATCAGGGCTGGATTTTCCTGAATCCGAGCCTTGTATCACGAGAACTCTAGTGAAACCACCTTCTCCATCCGAAGAATCGGAAGAAGAGGTGATAGATCTCGGCGAAGTGTCTGCCAACATGAAGTCGGTCGAAGATTCGTCTTCGCTGTCATCGTTGTGTAGTCGATAAACTCGAGTCGACGGCGCGTCTTCATCGGAGGATATCGAAGACGCGGAATCTTCATCGCGATAATCGGTGAAGTCCTTCAACCTCTCCTCGGTAAGGCGAAGGATCTCTTCCGGTCCGGGCGAAGATAGATGGTCCGTCGTATCCAAGCTTTTGTACAACTTGAGCACAACACTGTCTTCTTTATCGGCACCGCAATCGCGCACTAACACTGGGGAAATGGCCTTGTTACATAGCACCTCGTCTAAAGGTAGGGTCTCACTCACGGGCAAGTCCACACTCGAAGTCCGGTCTGTGTTCATTGCTCCATGGCCCAGATTTATAGGTACGGGTACGAAAACAGGCACTGGGACGGGGAACGGAAAGGGTATGAGGGAATGCGGAGGACAGACTCCACACCGCACGGAGCGCGACCGCTGACTGTCGGTTCGATCAGCCGGAGCGCTATCTAGCGGAGGGACGCGGGACCAGCATTCGAAATAGTCCCAGTCGCAATCCTCCAGGAGGCCATGACCCAAGGCTGAGCAAGTAGATGACGCGTCATCAGAGTGCAGTTCTTCACGCGATGAGGAATCGCTACTACTGATAAACACCAATTTATAATCATCAGAGTCTGGGCTGAAGTTCTTCCCCGACTCCAAGAAATGGCTCATCGCATCAGGCATATCTTCATTCTCTGAATTATTTAGTCTTCTTCTGCTTCTTGGTGGAGTTACTCCTAAAACATAAAAAATAAATCCTCATAAATAAATAACATCAACTAAAAAGAACATTGACCTTTGTTTAAATACGGATATCCAATTTAAACAAGATAATACTAATAATTTTTGTTCATTAACTACTATATATATAATAAATGTTACAATATCGGCTGAAGAATTTTAATTATTAGGATATTCTCTGAGAAAAATGATTCTATAAACAATTCAAAAACTTTTTTTTAAAGCATCTTATAGAGTTTTATAAAGCAAAATATGTTGTGATAATCATTTCATCGTATAGATGTATTTCTCCAAACAGTTTCTTAAACTGTAATGTAAAATATTATTGTCTTTATATTATGTTATATTATTTTATCTTACTATTTTTAAAAGTAATACAGTTGTTTAGTTTTGGTAATATGGAAAACTAATTTCAAAATGATCGATATTTTTCTTTACTAATAATCCCTGGTCATTTGCAACAACAGTTACAGTTTATAATTAATTTATTCTCTTTTGTTTTTTTTTTCAAGGCTTCTGGGCAATTAGCACCAGAAAGAATATTTAGGTTTCTTAAAATGATTAAAAATAATGAATTAAACCATATACAAATTTCAGATTAAAAAAAAAATACATTATTCGAAGTTAATTTAGAGTAGAAAAAGTTTTCTTATATTTCTCCACATTTGTTTTATCAAAATAACAATTTAAAGACTTTATTCAGTAGTCTTAATTTTTTTATGTGTATTCATATGTCTATTTCTAACTGAAGACTAATTTTGTATAAAAAAGAAGACACTATAACTAAAACTGTCTAAGAAATTCTGTATTAAACACTTTCCATTAAATATTTATAAGAATTAAATGACAAATAGTTCGTCAATTTAATCATTTTTTATTCAATAAATTGTGTAAACAATTAATAGATATAGGCTTAGGAGAATACTATTTTTAAAGCCTCATTTCATTAATTATTTTCTTCTGTTTTTCACAAGGTTATTGCAACAAAAGTGTAGGTTCCCATGCGCTAAATAGCTTAAATAATAATTTTCACACAAAAAAAAAAAGTGTACAATAGAAATTGAATAAACTTGAGAAAATGTTGTCTTAACAGAACACTATTATTATGGAATAATAAGTATCGCTCCATATTGCATTGATATACTGCACTGTAGGGTCTCGGTGAACGAGACTCCTGCTTTAACACGAGAAGGAATCAAGTTAGCCCAGTATATATATATAAATATATGTGGATTATTTGTTAATTACAAACCTAACTGGATCAAAAATATACTAACATTAAATACAATTAATACGCTATTATTGCATGAGACCTGCTGACAATAATAAATTCCCCTAAATTCCTAATAATAAATCCATTAATGGTTACTATAAGGGAAAAACGATAATTAAAAAAAATATAACAATGTAAATAATATATATATATATATATATATATATATATATATATATATATATATACACATACATACATACACACACACACATTCCGTCTTAAATAATAGCAGTGCTGTTCCATTCATACAGTTTTATTCATTTTATTTAGATCCTTCAATACATGAGTATATATATATATATATATATATATATATATATATATATATATATATATATATATATATATATAAAATTTTATTTATTTATCTTTGAAATGTTATCTAGAATTTTTTTTTTGTTAATTTTTAACCGAGAAGCAGTTCTTCTCGGTGATATTTTTGTTACTTCCTGTTTTATTCTAGGAACCTATCAAAATAAAAGTCCATCTAATCTCTGTGACAGTAGCTGTTAATGTGAATGAATAAGAAAGAAGAGTGAAGGTGTTTAAAAAAAAAAAAAAGTAAAAGGAGAAAAAATGATTAATAATGAATAAAAATAAATTAAAAAAGAAAAAGAAATACTGACATTAATGCTAATTAAGGAAATCACACTCTAACCTAGGGGCATGGGATGAATATTTCGTGTGGCGTGTTTTGGACGGTAGGGTGGTAGGAGGTTTTTCGTCCCAAAATACTTCAAACAAAAAACACATTCACTCCCTGTATATACAAAGCACCATGCCTTGCCCTGGGCGCCAGCTCCATAGCATATACGGAGTTGGAAAAAACTAATATTTTGGGGATATTATCACACATAAACTTTTTTAATATATATTCTGGTGAATTTGAACCAAAAATATATTTGAAAAAAAAAACAAATTGGCACATGAGGTCAGATTCAAATAAGGAGGGCAGCAGCGTATGTTCCTAACAATGGATTAGTATTATTATTTATTTTTGTGTTTTCTTTTTATTTATTTATTTTTTATTTATTTATTTTTTTTATTATTTGTTTTTCTCTGTAATTTAATTTTTCTGTTTAGTTATTTGTTTTTCCCATATTTTACTTTGGATTCTATATTAGTGTCGTAGTATATCATCACTATGAGCAACTATTACCAGCAATCGATGCCATTCATAAACAATGTGGAGCATCGAAAAAAATAAATAAATAAATAAATAATATTTATTTAAAATTAGTTCACTCCTATGGCGATTTATCTCCTTCAAGTTGATACCTGTATGGTTTAATGAACCAGGATTTTGATCAACATTCCCTGATTCCCATAAACAGAGGTAAGAAAATGTCTGTAATATGCCTGAACACCACTGGTTATTCAGCAGATGTCTTCAAATAAGATTGTATAGTTTAGTGTTCTGCAAGTAAGAGAATATTTTGTTTATGAACAGCCTGCTGTATCTCAAAAATTCGTTCATGTAATGTGGAATATTTAGTGTGTGTCGTCGTCTGCATTCCGTAAGGGTGCGTTTACACTAGGATAGTTATTGCAGGATATTTATATCAGAGAGAAATTCTGACTAATGTAAACCATGTAGAATTTATGCCAGACATAAATTTTACATGGTTTCCACTAGTCAGAATTTCTCTCTGATATAAATATCCTGCAATAATTATCCTAGTATAAACGCACCCTAAGAGGTGTTTTACTGATGAATATACCATAGCAATGGATTAAATAATATTTATTTATTTATTTAAATTTTAACGTCCATTTATTATGAACTACGAATTTTAGGACAGGTTATCTATAGGTTACCACCCTTTTCTAGCCAGGATAGGGGTGATGCCTTTTCTTTTTTTCGAAAGAAAAGCCACCGCCCCTAGTGGGAATCGAACCCACGACCTTTGGCACGTAGTGTTAAGAGCTCACGCCTTAACCCTCACGGCTACCGGGTCTCCAAAAGATAAATTAATTAATAGTTGAAGAATATTAAATAATAGTCGAATGCCTATATACAAAAATTATGTAAGGGTAATTATAAATTGTAAAAGAAGCAAGTCAATAGGCCATAAATATATATAACAATTCCTTATGTAAATGATTGCAACTGAATATATTAACAGCCTAAGTGCTAGTTGGTCATGCACCAAAAACACTCAACTCCTTTAAGTTCGTTAGCCTACGCACACATCCATAACACAATTCTATTTTCTAACTGAAAAATATTACGGTTGGCCTATTAATAAAATTTTCACTAAAAATTCTTGAATATTTTCTCTTATATAAAAAGAGGGAGCTCCTAATAAATTATATTAAAAATTTACCCTAAAATTGCACAGGGATCTTGTGTGCTTGGAAAAATATGTCACAATAAAAATAATAAAGTATATTATGGAGCTGCTTAACTAAGCACTTTCCTTAGAATTTGCTTTAAATAACCAATATAAATAAAATAAAAACATGAATAGTTATTCTCTTTTACTTTTGTAATGAGCAACTGTTCAATGTATTTCGTTACAATACAGCAGAAATTACTACCAGTATGAGTGTATTAGTAATTTGGGTCCGGAGTAAACCCCCTACCTAATGAAACCATTTAGTTTATTTTTACAATTGATTTTTCCCTATAGATATATGCATATATCTATAGGGAAAAATCATCATATATATATATATATATATATATATATATATATATATATATGTATATATATATATATATAGAGAGAGAGAGAGAGAGAGAGAGAGAGAGAGCGAGAGAGAGAATTCGGTGTCTACTAGGTAGGATCGAAAAAGATTTGAAGACATTTTTCAAAAATTTCGTCATGAGTGCAACCATAGCAGCAAAAATAATCTTTAAAAAGTCTGATGTTAATAGGCCTATCTACCAATCTACCTTATCTAATGTTAGATCTACCTATCGAACTTAATCCCCCAACCACACTAATAATTTTTATTTTCTTATGTCTTCTTTGGGAGTTGGATTCAGCCTCCCTGACTGCAACTCTAGGCCAACCTAGCCTTTAATTAACTTATTAAAGGCTATCTGCAAAGAGGAAAATCAGTCAGCTGGAGTATTATACTGACCCAACTATCTCCCTAGTTTCCCATCGGTATCTGCGCATCTGGGCCCTGGTGGCCTGTACGGGACTGATTTTTTTTTTTTTTTTATCTAACTTCATATACCGTATTTTGGGGTGAGTTCGCACAGGTAGTACGAGTTCGGACAATACTGCATGGCGCAGGAAATCACATGACCTGGAGCAAACTTTTTCATTAGGGTCTTTTTCATAATTGGCATGACAAATACTATCGATATTGTATTTTTCCCATGTAGGTAAGGCGAAATCGCCCTGAGAACACTTTGAAGTGAGTAACGAATATTTTAATGTGAGTTGTAATTTCCATGATTTTCGAAATGCTAGAAACAAACGTCTCTGTAGAGGCTCTAGAAGTAATTAAACCCTAACTTTTCATATTTTATAGTAGGTTTATATGTTGGCTAATGTTACATAAATAAATATATTTATTCTTTTGGTTCAAAAGCTTTTTTTTCTTTGTTAAGTAAAAAACTCGCATACCATGGGGTGAGTTCGGACATGTATCAATTATACCCGCGTCCTCTTGGCTTAAAGGAAAACAGTATTTATTCCAAAGAGGCTTTGAAAAATTTGGTGGACGATGTCAAAACAAAGAAGAAGACTCTGAAAGAGGAAGCGTATCGATTTAGGTATTTCGATGTACAACGAAATACCTAAATCGACTTTAAATGATAAAGTTAGAGGAATGCACACCAAAAAAAAAAAAAGTGGTGTCCAAACCAAATTGAGTCAAGAAGAAAAAAAATATCAAAGGGAATTAAAGCTGCAGCTGAATGGGACTTTCCATTAACTCGATTAAGATATTCACCAAATCGTAAAAACATATTTGGATGGTAGGAAAAAATTTGCAGGATTTTAAAGCAAGCTCAGACTGGAATGGTTTTAAGGCTTTATGAAAAGGAATCAGCCATTAACGGAACGCCTTACACAAAGCATCAAAAGTTGTAGAGCAGAAGTTGATAAGGAAAAAGTGAAAGAATATTTTGCTAATCTAAAAAATATTATAGAAAATATTTCTCTTTAGAATATCGTCAATTATGACCCAGCTCACTCCAACTATAGGTTAAGTTAAGATTTTTACAGAAATTAAAGGTTGTCCGAACCCACCCCACACGTAGGGGTGAGTTCGGACACATTTTAGCTATAAGAAAAATTGAAAATTTTTGAGATATTCAAAAAACAAAATACACTATTCGATAGAGGAATGTTAAGGGTTCATAAATTAATTTTTCCAGATTTTTACAAAAATTCTGTGTTTTTTAATTACGGGAAAACCTCGAAAATGTGTCCGAACTCACCCCAAATGACGGTATATACCCATACATCTTTTCCTCACCTGCTCAATGGTCCAGACTTCAAGATTAAAATAAATCCCAATAAATTGTGAAAGACTGGAACAAGCCTACTAATAATCCTGCAGTCTTCGGAATGAAAGGAGCAACAACAAAATCTACATTCTTCATTTACTATTGATAGAAAAAGTTTGGGGCTCACAAAAAAATTAGGATAAGTTTCTTATTATGCATTAATGGTATTAATCTTCAAATAAAATTGTGGCTCTTTTATGGTAATAATTTTTTTTATTGTTAATATGTTTAAATTTTTTTCTGATATTTGTTGTTAATTTTTATTGGGAAAAATGTCTAATATGTTTAATTAAACAGAGAAGCTATAGCCAGTTCACGTAGATAGAAAAGTTCAATTGTGCATTCGTGAACTTCTGATAGAAATTTCTCTTTCTGTATGGTCATTGGCAAAGCTTAATGAACTGTGAACAATACTCTAACTATCTCATTCTGTAATACAAATTTACATTTAATCTCAAATTCTGACAAATTTAAAAACCATTGATCCACTTACTAAAATATAAATGATACTTTGTATTAAACATAATGAGAAATAATTAATGCAGTAAAAAAATGAGTGGAAACCTTCCATCGATAAGATTATAAAAGAGGGAATTTTTCCTCAAATATAGGCCACACCCTTTTCCCTTCAACTACTACTTGAATAGGCTACAGCTTGAATTATTTTCAGCCTTAGCTTTGCCTAAGTATTGATAAAAATTAAACACTCTCTCTCTCTTGCCTGACCTCTCAAAGCCTTCCCTGGTCCTATAAGTTTTTATAGTGATTCATGTAAAGTTGTGTTCATTTTTGCAAATGGCTGAAAAGAATGGAAAATTTCCCTCTCTATATACGCGCAAGCTATCATCATCTAACCCCATAAATGTACAAGTAAACAAGCTTCAAGGATAATAATAAGAAAACAATAGTTATTATATCCGATAATATTGAAAACCAAATAATTTACATCATTGGTTTGATTGACGATCATGTTTTCATTATAAACTAGAGCAAATACAGATGTAGTAAGACGTTAGCTAGATTGGACGATCAATAATTCACAACACCAATTCCTTATATGTGGTTGGTAACACTGATAAATAGCATTGTGGGAAGCTATAAATCTTTAATAAAATCATTAATATTTAAATCTAATCTGAAATAATGGATACTTGAATTATGCACTAAATTAAAATATGTTATTCCGCCATTGAATTAATCCATGAGATTCCTAAGTAATTTGCTTAATGCCAACTTGCTGATGTATTTGTCAGTGAAAATTGTAAAAACAAAATTTGAGCATCTTTTTTTGACATGGATATGGCTGGATAGCAGGTAGAAAATTTACATTCTGACCAAGACCAAAGATTTTACCCATTTGAACAATTTTCCTCCTCTAGTTCACATTCATTTAAAAACATTGTACATAATTTTCCAGGGATTAGGTGAAATCTAAATTTCACTTCATAATCCAACAGGAAGTTCCAAGGAACAGTTTTTTTTAAATACTACAAGGAGGTATGCGTGAATCGTAATTTTGCAACAATCAGAATTAAAGCTTTCTTAGACCCTTCTAATAATCATCTGGAAATTTTTTATTCAGATTCTTGCCGAACCTTGTCTCTCGACCAGGTCCCTCCTTGTAAAATTTCTGGCCCACCCTCTGGGCTAATGATGAGGAATTTGTACACATCTTAATAATCTGGTAAATCATAAAACATTAAAGTGGTTAGAGGCGTGTGCGTGAATGGTGGAAAGGAATCAAAGCAGATTTGGGCCTAATGGAGATCTCTAGAGGGACCAATATTTTGTTTTCATTTAAAGTCAGTATTTAAATCATTAATTTAAGTCAATACTTAAATCATTAATTTTCAAAAATCTACCGGCCATGGCTGAGCCTACTGCTAACAAACTTTTGGAAATACTGACAGATAGATAGAATTTTCTTCATGGATATCATGACATGGGTTGATTATAATCAATGTACTGGCAAAAGATTTAGTTTATTTATATGCTAAAGTATGTTATATAATTATTTTACCTCTTTCCAAAGAAATGTAGGTATTGAGGTTGTACCCGTGAAAGATTTTTTTTTTCAAATCTGCGTAAATCCTACCTAGATACCAAAATGATTCTCGTTAAAATTTAAATCTATCTACCTATCTATCTTTATATACAATCCCCGTCAAAAAAATCGCAACACCTATATATCTCGAGATTTTTTTAGTTTAACAGGCCAATCTATGTTTTATTTTATTTATAGCACAGGGATTAGTCGCATAAGAGACATTAGGGATTATTCATATCACTTTTACACACTGAAGGTTAAAAAAAGAAGGATTAAACACCATTGACAGAAGGAAAATCTTTGTGTTACATCGCTAATTGCCTAGATTTTCATTATTTTTCAATTTCAAAGGCCATAAAAATATACAGAAATACCAGAAGTCACTCAAGGTGACCAAATTCGGGACGTCCAACAGTCACCGATCCCATTGACGACCGCTAGGTTAAATTGTAAGCACCTGGGAATCGCCATTCCATTGCTTTGGGCATTAGAAACTTGGTTACAGGAGTTCATGGGATATCAATCTCAGAGTCAAACGTTCTGAGAAGACTTAGAGAGGCAGGCCTTAGCTCAAGGTCTGTGAAAGGGCTCTTTCTTGCTGTAGAACATTGTAGACAGAGGCTAAGTTTTGCAAGGGAATGCCAATCTTGGACTTATGGATTGGGAAAATATCCTCTACACTGATGAGACAAGAGTGGGCCTTAACAGTCCAGATAGTCATGAAAGAACATGGAGAAGACCTGGAGAAAAGTACTACAGGTTCTGCGTATTAGAAAATGTGGCATTTGGAGGTGGCTCTATCATATTTTGGGGTGGCATTTCTTGGGAACCACGAACCGAATGGGTGCCGACCGATGGAGCAGTCTTGAATGCATTTAGGAATGAGGAAATGATTTAACAAGATCATGAAGTGCTTTATACGCCTCTCACTGGCGCAGAAGCTTGGTTTATGCATGATAATGTCCTGCAGCATAAGGCAGCTTGTGTTTCTGCTTATCTGAAAACTACAGTTATCCGTAACCTAGAGTGGCCTCTGAGAAGTCCAGACCTTAATCCAAATGAACTTGAGAGGAACAAACTTAAAAATAAGGTTAGGTAACAGGATTAGCCTCTTACTACCCTTGATGTGCTAAAGGAGGCTGTATTGGAGAAGTGGAGCAAGATCCCAAAAGATTTTATTAAAAAGCTATTAATGAGTATGCCGAAAAGGATGGAAGCAGTTATTAAAGCCAGAGTAGGCAATACTTTTTATTAAGCGCACATTAAAGACAATAAAATTTTAAATTTTAAAATGAAGAGTATGATTTTTTCTTGTTCTTTTGTTTTTGTACAGATTTTTTTTTTCATTAAAACCAGATTAAATTTTAATATTCTGTTCAATAAAGTTTTTGATTTGAATTTATGAGCCTTTTCGTTAATTTAAACCTGCTTTTCTCGTAAAAATTAAAAAAAATCTAGGTGTTGCGATATTTTTGATAGCGATTTTATATTAGACATGTTACAGGCCTACACCACACAAAGCATTAATGTCTCCTTGTTCTTACTCTTTCATTCGTTCACTAAAAGTCCTCTTGATTTTGTAGCTGGTCTCTAGGCCAGTTATGCTTTAGCCTGCGAACGGGGTTATTAGGGATTAGGTGTGATGGTAAAGAGTTTATTAAAGCATATATAAATATAAGTATACATTTTATAAAACTTAGCTATAGAAAGTCAACAATAATAATAAACCCACAAATAACCTGTGTAATATGCAATAGTAACCAACAAGAAAATATTTACCACTTACTGGATGCCTGCCCCCTTTACAGCTCCTATAGGTCGGCTTATCTTCCAGAGTTACTACACACATCTCGTGGGAACCTTAATTTGTTCATAAGAAACGTGAATCTATCCCAGGCTTGCAATTTGTACATATTATTAACGATTTCCTTAAACCTTAGAACTTTTGCAATGCAAATTTAATTCAATAGGAAAAAAAAAATAACCAGATAAAAATAATCAGTCTAAGCATGTGTTAGGTATTATTAGTATTAATTTATTATATTTATATTCATATTATGCATGTGTATAGTTATATTTATGCTTTGAATGTGTATATGTATGTATGGAAGTATATGCGTGTAAGTAGGTGCGTCAGTAAGGGTATGTGTGGGGTATATACGCATACAGATAAGTTTTTTCTCTTTTTCTGAATTACGATTGTTTTGTTTTTTGTATTCTTTGCATAGCATGTTGTTTGCCTAATATTATTTTTTGTAGGGGTGTCCCATGGTCTAGTGGCTATCGCCTCTGATTCATAAGCAGGAGATGGTGGGTTCGATCCTCACCTGCGGCAGGAATTTTCTGATCCCACAGCTCATTGGGAAAATTCTTTGTTGCACCCTGGTTGTCTGCACTAAAGGCCTAGACATCAAAGCACCGTTAAAAAAAAGATTACTTGTTTGAAGTTGTATGTGTTTACTTTTATTTTATTTTTTTATTGCATTACATTAACATTTTTTCAATGATTCCTTATGGCATGTATTTTATTTTACTATATTGATTATTGTTATTATTTAGTTCTATTTACGGCTTACGCCATCTATCATGTACCTAAATTGTTAGCTTGCTTTTTTTTTTGTATTATAGATTGTTAAAATATATTTATTGTGGCATGTAGTTTTATTATAATTTGGGGTTTGAAATCTTTTAATGTAAGGAATTTGCATGCAAAAAACATAAAATATGTGCACACACTCTTTTGTAAAGGGTATTGCACTAAAACAAAGAACCCATAAATAATAATAAGAGTTTATTAAAGCATAAGGATGGCTGTGTACGTTTTAATGAAATTTTTGATATCATGTTTTTGATAATGGTTGGATAAATGGCATACAGAGGTCGTTATGGAGAGTTAAATTGGAGACAAAGAATGGAGCATCGGTTATTTTACAGAGGATTTGAGAGGAATGATTGAATTTTATAGGAGTTGGAGGGCTTTGTGGATCCTTAGAATTCGATGTCATAAGTGAATATATTGTCATGTAAATAAGTCTCTTGTTATTAAGTGTAAGATCTGATCATCGGTCAAGTACCTGTAGTAAGATTTGGGATTTTTGAGGAAGAAATGAGTCGTTAGGGACACCCGAGGACAAATAGATCGTCTGAGTGCAAATGTTAGGTGGCAGGATTTCTGTGGGTTTACTTTAATTCTCCACTTTGTGAGCCAAGGATCTTAAGTTGTGCCTGAAGGGACCTGGATGCAAGACTTGGATCTTGGCTTCAAGCAAATATGGCTGTATCATCGGCAAACATATGTAGAGATGTATCAGGATAAGTTGGAATATCGGCTGTGAATGCCAGGAATAGGACTGGACAAAGAATTCCATCTTGTGGAACACCTGCGATTTGAGGGAAAGTGATTGAGGGGAGGATGAAGTGATGTATGAGACAAAAAAAATTGTCACAAAGGTAGGATTTTAATATAGGTAGTATGGTCAAAAAGGTTGGTTTTTAATATACCATTTAAGGACTAGCTTGAAGTTTCAGAAAATTTGATTTTCAGTTTATTAAAGGCAAAATAATAAGAGTTTGTACTCTGAGGTTTCCTAAGATAACTCATAATATTTAAAACTAGTACATTTAACACCTGCAGATTTCATAAAAACATATAGTAAAAAATATAAAATTATCAGTCCATAAAAATCAGTTTTTTTTTGTATAACCTTAAATAATTATTCTTACCCGGTGGCAGATTTCTAGAATCTATCCTGAGGTGAACCTTTCTGAACACTGCTCCAGGTGATGGGGTTTTCTTGTCTATTTCAGGAGATGGTTGAAGCGAAGAAGGTGGAGTCTTACGAGGAATGAATGCTGGTATAGAATCCGAATCTCTGGGAAGGCTACTGTACGCTCGCATTTCTGGCGATCCTCGCAAATAAGACCAAGGAGAAGGCGAAGTTTCTGAAAAAAACAAACAGGAATATTTATATTATTTATTAATTAATTTTCAAAAACATTGTATTTATATTAATTGTTTTTTTTTTAGCAATTTCCAAAGGAATGACACTATTGAGCTTACACTCCTGAAATAATTTTTGAAACATTTCTTTAAATCTTCATCGATCCTACCTTCTAAATACCAAAAATTACCACGTTTAAAGCTCTTTCTCTCTCTGTGTATATATATATATATATATATATATATATATATATATATATATATATATTTATAAGGTGCCCCAGGTAAGCAGGCCACAAGAGAAAAAACTCCTAAACGATTAAAGATATCAAAATTTATCAAAGGAGCAAAGTTGAAGTTCTCATCGAGATCTATAAAATAGTGCCCTCAGAAATAAGAAAATAACCCTTCTAAGGGCTCAAATAGACCTTGAGCCTCAAGTAGTTCTTTGTAAAAATACGTTTTGATTTCCATGTATTTTTCACCTGAATTTCGAAAAAAAATGCACTTTAATTTATTCAAGTAGTATTTTTCTTGGGGGAGGGGTTATTAATCTTAGGAGAGAGTGCTTGTCATTAAACAGAACTAGTCCCTTTAGTCTAAACTAAGAAAGAAAATAAATAAAATTGGAGCTTTAGGCAGAAGTGTCATTCAACATTAAAAATTATATTTATTGTTAAAAAAATGAACTTCTATTTCTTTAAATTGGAATAAAAACTCAAATATCCTCAAGTAGTGTTGGGAGAATATCTCTTATGATGTGGCCTTATTGGTCACCAATAAGGGATCCAGGTATAAAATATAGACCGATAACAGGCTCCCCATGAGTCCACAAAAGAAGTTGATTTTCCACCGGTGTAGCCTATCGACACTCTGGGACCATCTGGGGTTTTCATCTGCTTTATGACGATTTAAGACCCAATCGCTACTGAAGGTTGCTTCATCAGTGAACAAACCCTTCAAACAAATCCTTAAACTTATCAACCACCTCTTATTAATTCTATTCATCCCTACAGGACAAATCATGTCAACATGCCATGATTTGAAACACCAACTCTATCATTATTTGGGATCTGAAATTTTGGCACCTCTTTCCTTTTTTTTTTTTTTTTCCTTTTCTTTTGGTGCATCTACTGCTGGAGGTCATTAGCACCACCTCTTTCCTTATTCTAACTTTTAGTAGCTATGTATTTATTATAAAACAAAATAAGAAAAACTATTGATATTTTAACGGTTTAAAAAAAGATACGAGTATATTAGGTCATCCCATAAGTAATGTCAGTAAACTGTTGAATGTGTCAATCCACGTTTTTCTGCTAGCTCTTCAACTGATACAACAGGATTTTCTTCTACAGTAGCCTGCAGGAGTTCGTCGTCAAGCTCTGTTGGTTGACCTGTACGAGGCACATCTTCAAGCTTGTGGTTTCTCACTCGAAATCGTTCAAACTATTGCTGCACTTGTCCCTCACTAATGAAATCTGCAGTCTTTCGATAAGTTGAAGCAGCATTTTCTCCTTTATCGAATTCCCAAAGCATAACATGACACAGGTGGTGTCTTGGTATATCCATTTCAAATGAAGCACAGAATGAATAGTTTTCACCAACCAAAACATGATAAATAGAAGTATATTTAATTCTATAATAAACAAAAAAAAAATGGAAATAAAAATAAATTGAAAAAGAGGGAACATAGACAGAATATTAAAAAGTCGACATTACTTATGGGATGACCTGATACTATATATGAATAATTCATATTAATATATTTTAATAATGAACCTGCTTATTACCAGAAAATGTCCATGATCTCTGTATGCTTCGTTTTATGTTCTCTGCATTAATCGAGTTCTCTCTTGCTTTATTCGCTTCTATCAATTCGTTTACCCATTCGCCAGGTACTACATTCAATTCCCTGAAAATAAATATTCTGTTAATATGCATACAAATATACAAAATACATATACAAATATTAGGATAATACATTTATAATGCTCAATAAAGGAATTGGTTCATTGTAAAAACATGATATATTTGATTTATTTCAAATCAGAAAAGTCCTCTCATTCTAATTATTTTTATTGAGAGGAGATTGTTGACCATAGTGAATGCAAAGGTGGATTTAGTCAGAGCTATAAAACTATAATTTTATAAGAAAAAGTGTTTTATTTTTGCTGATGTTTAGGCTTGAAGGCAGGCCATCACAGACGGGCATAACTTGGACTTTGGCCAATACTCTGTCCTCTCCACTGAATCCAACATTGAAAAATGCCTCATTTCTGAATCTATAATTATCCACCAAGAAAATAACCCTGTTAATGACAAAATTGATAAAGAATTCATCTCCTCTACCTATTCAAACATCTTCCATTTAGTGTAAACATCCCATGACTAAAATAAAACCTTTCACATCTGCTCCCCTTCCATTACCACCTCACTTTTATGACACCTCTTTCCACACCCCTGTCATCTTCTCATCTTTGATCAGCATTACCTTAATGGTTGGTCAAAACTCCCCCACCCAATCTAAAACTTACTGCAATCCACCAGATTCAGAAATGATCGCACATCCGTGAGGCATAGTTCTCCTTCTTCTCATCAGTAAGCCTATTTTCATCATGTACTTATTAGTTTTACATCTATTCCTATGTTTCCCACTTAAGTTTTAAATATGTATTAATCCACCTCTAATTTAAGCTCTAGCTGCAGCCCCCCCCCGAAATTGGTAAAAATGTATCATAAAAACCTTAAAAATAAATTAAATAAGATATCTTAGTTCAGAAAAAATAGTTTTTATTGGGTGTAATAGCTTTTTAATTGGCTCACTATTCCAAGTTCTTGATTGTTATTATTGCATACCCCCAAAATGTCTCAGCCCCCCCCCCGAAATTCTCTTGCCCCTCCCGAAATTATTTTCTACATACGCCCGTACCTTTCATTTCTTCTGTATATAAATTAGTATTAACTCTGTCCTCCTTGTTTTACAGCCCTGATGAAAGCTTGAATTCAACAAACAAAATGTCAAAAAAAATTAAAAAATAAATTTTCTTATAAAAATGTATTTTTATTAAGATACCCGGACTGAATATGCCTTCTAATTATTTTTAATTTTAAAATCCCAAATCTGAGCAATTTCCTCTATTAAACCTGAATGATACAAGCAAAATTATAAAATGTAAGTTCTATAAAATTAAAAAAACTTAAAATCTAAATGTTCAATTAAAAAATTAACACAGATGCTATAAATACATTTTATAGAATTTGAAAATGGAATAAACATAAAGAATAACTATAACCATTGAGATTTTGAAGGCAGATATTGTAGGGGTTTGGTCATGTGGTTAATATAACTACATTTTTTAGATAAGAAATGTGGTATTTTTCCCCAACATTTCAGCTTGAGAATCAAGCCTCCCTCAGGGCTGTAAACAAGTATGGACAGAGTTAATACTAATTTTCATTTTTTATTATTATGTAACATTTTTATTACTACATATAAAATTACAATCAGTATTAACTCTGTACATCCTTGAATCTGAAGCTAAAAGTCCGGCAAAAAAATAACACATTTTCTGTCAAAAAAATTTAGTTTTGTTATCCACTTAATTTTTAGGATGTGTTTTGTACAATGTAATGTATATACACACACGCACACACACGCACACACACAGACACACACACACACACACACACACACACACACACACACACACACACACACACACACACAAACACACACACACAAACACACACATGGCTAAATTGAATGCAGAAAGCGTAGTGAACTGCAGGGAAGTTGTGTAATGGTAGTTTTCACAAATTTCTTCAAGTAATAGTACAAAAGCAATAAGGAAGATCATTTAATTCTTAGGTCCTTAAGCAAGAGAAAGTGCTCCAGCTATGAAAGTAATAGCAGTAATAAAAGGGTTAAACTCACATAATTCTCCATTTCCTGGTTATAACAGTGATAAGAAAATTAATAAAATAAAAAACAAAAAGAATCTATTAAACTAATGAATAGTAAAAAGAGAGGTAGACAAATAAAAGTATTTAAATCATCCCTGTAACAGGCCACAAAGGAGCAGATACTATAGAGGTATCTGATTCTTGACCATACCCATGGGTCTTCCAGTTCATTAGTCGTGTGTTCTACCACTGAGCTAACCTCGCCCCCCCCAAATAAAAAATATATACACTAAATTAACAAACGTCTACAGATGATGTTACAAAACTGAGCATTTGTCACATAATAGAATCAGCGAATGATAATCTACTCAAAGTTGTTTGCCCTGAAACTTTAAATCAACCAAACCAATCAACATTAAGAGCAAGGAAACGATCTACGAAGAATGGAAAGTGTCATCAATTTTTCTATTAGATAAAAAAGAATAATAGATTTTCTAGTCTATATCTCTCTATCCAGTAATTGGAAAGGTGAATTATTTTTAGAAGAATAAGCCAGGCATTGCTGTTAAATTGTCACTGGAGCAAATAGGAATTAGGAAGAGCTTTTATGAGGTTGCGGAAGTATCTCCTGCAGCTATTTACCATAAAACAATGATGGTAATCAACAGCCAGAGAGATGAGTAAACTTTAGCAATAGCAGCCGCTGGAAAGATGGGAAGTCTCTATGTGTTGTATCTTATACTCACACAACACAACAAAAAAATCCAAAGAAAAATGGTACTGGAATGGAAAACATTCTGGGCTTCTCCATGTGATGTTGAAAGTTCCAAAGCCAGCATAAAGAATTGCGTGTTTATTATTAGCTTTAGTGGATGTTAATTTTTTGTCAAAAGTCCATTATTGGATGCACACATATCAGAAAACAGGTCATTATAAAATTTGTAGACCTGAGTCGGGACCAAACAGGATTCAGGAAGGCTGTCCTGAATACAAATGGAATGGTCAGATCACCAAGACAGAATTTCTAAGGAAAGCCGATTACCAAGATTTATAGTTTGGATTCACAATGAAAAGAAATGAACTAGAGGCAGACAAGAGAAGCATTAGAATTTGCTGAAGGCTATAGCAATGCTACACTATAGTATACATATAGGAATAAACTCGTATCAAAAGATTATTTGCTTAAATATACACAAACACATTAAAATTAATAGTATAATATAACACAATTCTGCTACAGCATAAAAATGTTATGAGTTTTGATAACATTGGATTAATTAAATTTTGTCCATTAGTTTTGTGGTTTCCAAAAAATCAAAAATTGGTGTTATTTGTTTTGCATCAGCGCCTGAAACTTTATCATTAGAGTCTGCCAATATTTAAAAAAATGAAACTATATCTTCCCCATGATATCTATATATATCAAAATCACGCTTCTGTCTGTTTTCTGTTTGTTTGTTTGTCCCTTATACAAATCCACACCGTTCGTCCGATTTTGACTAAGCTCTGTACACATGTGGATCGTAATCTGGGTTATAGATTAAATTTCCGTTTATGGGGCGATAAACAACAAAGTTATTACGCCCTTTTATATATATATATATATATATATATATATATAATTCTCTGTGTGAATAGTACAGAACACCAGTTGTAAATAAATTGAAAAATGTCTATGCAAATCAAAATTAACATTTATTATTATTTTTCTATGTAAATTAATTATTATTATTATTATTATTGTGTTTTTATGGAAATGGAATGCTTGAAAATCACACGTACACATATCCTTGAGTTGTGAAAGAGTAATTACCAAGTAACATGTTTTATGGCCTGGATAATATATCCTTTAGACTGAAAAGATATTTTGGTATATGAAAAATCCCTTTGTATATTATTATCCTTTTCTTTTTCTAAAATCTGTTTGAGATAAAGGGTATTTTGTTTGTGATGCCAAGCCTTACCAGAAGGTTTTATTTTGAGTAGTTTATTGTAAGCCTGTCTCAATTTTCATTGCTTGTCATGTGCTGTGATATAAAAGTCTTTTAGGGTCAGTGTATAAATGACTACATCTTGTTTTTCCTTAATTTATTTTGCATGGACGTCGACTGAGGTACTTTCTTTAATGTTTTTGTGCCCAGATATTTCATAATGCAATGTTTTTGGAGAGTGTAGGGAACTTAACGAGTCAGTAAATAACAATATTGAACTATTTTGTATATTATCTATTTTAGAAAGGCACCAGTTTATGGCGTGTAACTCAGCCAAATATATACTAGATGAGTTGTGTTGCCTTTGTCCGTAAGTGTTGTATTCAGTAAGTGCTGCCAAGGCTGTCTAGTGTATCATCTTAGATCCATCCATTAATAGATTTTATTGAATAAGAGTTTTGAAATATATATATTCTCAACGGAGGAAACTGTAGAATAGTGCTAATGTAATTCGGATGTTATAATATATTGAGGTGTTTAAGAATATAGACAGTAAGAATAATATGTAAACCATCATTTATTGCAGTAGAATTCAATCATTTTTTGATACAGTGAGTATACAGTCTACAATAAATTGAAACTAAAGAAACTGGCTGAGTAAAGAATTGAGAACTGTCGATCATTATTTCAAATTAGATCCTAGTGAGAAGAAAACCTTTGGATTTCTCTGACATTGAAGTGCCTTAAGAAAAAAATTCATTTCAAGAAAATACAAATAAAACTCTAGAAAATTTAATACTTACATCTGCCTGTAACACAATGTGCATAGCCATTCTGCTGACTGATGTGACGCCGTGACATACTGCCTGCACGACTTGCAGACTCTCTGTCTACATGAAGGACAACAAGCACCCCTGTTGATGATCCTACCCAGGTCTCGTCGACATAGGAAGCATGCTTTCCCAATGCACGGGATACCTGCTTTCCGTCTCAGCGAGCCAACATCTTCCTTCAGCCTCCTGTAATAATGGGCACATCATTAGAACGGGAAATAATTTATAGTTTTAAAATTTTTGTTTGATTGCTACAGAATTTGCATACTATTTCATTATTAGTACATATGCAAATAAAGTACTAATTCATATAATTACAATTCTGAAGATATCACCTACGTTAGAGTAGGTCTCCCAGTGGTCTAGTGGCTAAAGCCTCGGATTCTCCTGCGAGAGATGGTGGATAAGAAGTCAAGGAATGGTTGTGATTGGAAATTTCAGAGAAAATGTTAGATTTTCAGAAACATTATTGCAATCGGCAAGCTCTTAGATGAGGGAGGAAGCCCACGATAACTTTTAGGCGACCAACACTTTTACCTAAGAGTTATCGTGGCCTTCAACCCCCACCTAGGCATTCAGTACTGAACGAGGCTGCCAAACAGTAGGTCAAAATAGATAGAATAGATTTGTCTGAAAATCTGATGTTTGATTTTAGCCAAATCCCAGGGCCTCCAAGATGAATTACTGGCCCCTGTCCGAATAATTTCGCGGCCCCCTTAACCCCCTCCATTAGCATTACTAATAACTAGGGAACGGATGTTCATATAAAATAAAATACAAATTATGTACATGTATATTTAACTTATTATTTATTTATTCAAATTTTAACGTCCATTTATTATTAACTGCAAATTTTAGGACGGGTTATCTATAGGTTACCACCCTTTTATAGCCAGGATAGGGCTGATGCCTTTGCTTTTTTCGAAAGAAAAGCCACTGCCCCTAGTGGGAATCTTACCCACGACCTTTGGCACGGAGTGCTAAGTGCTCACGCCTTAACCCTCACGGCCATCGGGTCTCCAAATATATTTAACTATTTAAAATTAAATATGTAATAAAAAATTGAAAATAATTATTAAACAAATACCTAAAACACTATAAAATATTGAAAAGGAAAGCATAGATAACTAGTATGAACTCTGTTATTATAAATGAAAAGAAAAAAAAGTTTAAAATACATAGAAAAAAATGACTAAAACTCTATAACATATTGAAACCAAAAGTATAAATAAACATTGGAAACTCTTTTTAAAAAGAGGAAAAAGAAGTTAAAAATTTCTACAGATGACCCTTATTTTGGAAAATTGTTTGCAACAAAATGCACTGGGCGCATTTTTTCTTGGTTTCCCGTTTATTTGTTCACTTACAAAATAATAAGAATATCAAAATATGTAGCAATAATATGTATTTATGGCAAAATATGTAACAATATGGATTTTTTACAAAATATGTAAAATAAAACCCTGTTTAAATGCTTTAAAATCACTTAAAACATGCAGAATTCCATCAAAAATTTTGATTTAAGAATCAGAAAAAATATGTAAATACAATAACATCCAATACAATAACAATATTAAACTGACATTTCTCTGAAAATAAAATAGTAATGGAACGGAGTGGAAAATGGCAGGTATATAACTTTGTAATTTCAAATTATAATGATAGTAAAATATTACGCAAAGCCCCCTTGATACCACGGGCCCCTGAATAATTGTCCTCTGTGCCCCCCTCATGGAGGCATGGGCACATATAAGGGAGGGGGACTGGGGGGGCTGTGGGCCCCCTAAATTGGTAAAAATATATCAAAACCCTTGAAAATAAGTTAAATAAGATCACTTAGTTCAGAAATAATAGTTTTTTTGGGTGAATAATAGCGTTTTAATTGGCTAACTATTCCAAGTTCCTCAAGTTGAGGCTGAAGTTATGTTTTAAGTATATTCCCCTGAAGAGGACCCAAAATAGTGCGAAAAATGTAGGGAAGAGAAATAAAAAGTGTGTGGTTTAGTTTTATTGACCTTCCACCTTATTCGATAAGAAAAATCACTTATTAGCACCAAAATGATTTTTTGATAATTAAAAATCAGTAAACAGTTTG
Source organism: Gonocerus acuteangulatus (assembly GCA_946811695.1). Classification (NCBI taxonomy): domain Eukaryota; kingdom Metazoa; phylum Arthropoda; class Insecta; order Hemiptera; family Coreidae; genus Gonocerus; species Gonocerus acuteangulatus. Next base: position 117,526,748 of record OX328124.1, on the reverse strand, counting down.
TTCATTATTTCAACTTAACAATGGTTAACTATATACATCGAAAAAATGTCCTTTTGTAAAGGCGCTGATTTTGGAATCACTCTTAAAGCTTTAATAAGAGGAGATCGTTGACCGTTGATGATGCGAAGGTAGGGATTGTCGGGGTTCGGTCACTGCTTCTTAATAAAACTACATTTTACAGAGAAAATGGTTTTCTTAAGAAGCAATGACCGAACCCCGACAATCCCTACCTTCGTATTAAAGCTTTATCTTGCTTTCTTGAAAAGTACCGATTTTAATATTTGAAAGTTTGACATGGCAGGAACGTTATGGTAAACAGTTCAAGCCTCGGCGTCGTTTTGAACACACAAAACAATTTTGATAGATTTTCTCATAATCGGTTAAATATATCGTCATACATGTTTTTTCATACAGTTACCACACACAAGTATTCTGATCTACCATGCACGTCATCATGGTTGTGAATAAGATACAAACTTGACTTTGATAGATTCTTGCCCTGAAAAACAATATTTCTTTGAGTTTATCCCTGGAGATAATGGTTTGATAGATTTTCCGGTAGTTATACCCGGCCTAGACCTCCTTCCGTCCGAACTCCGCCTCGAAAACCAGCCGTCCAGATGGTTGGGCAAGATTCCTGCAGGGGCGTAAAGGACAGCTGTCAAGGAGCACATGAAACAATGGAGGAGAATCCTATTTATTCTCTTTGGGATAATCACTTCCTCTCATTATCCCAATGTAAACAACAATAGCCTTTCAATCCATCTTCGGCTCCTTTCAATCAACAATCGGCACTTTTCAATCTGACATACTTTATATTCAATGGATAATGGTTAATATAAAAAAAAACACAAAAAAACGTCCAATTCGCAAAAGCTGAGTTTACTTAACAATGTAAACACTTACTCCAATAAAAACATAACAAATGAATTGGTGAAAGAATCATGTCGATATCAAAGCTGGTAGTTTATCGGTTTTTTATTTACTTATTTTTTTTTTTGTTTCTTGACTAGACTGACAACACTTTCTTCATCATGATCTCATCACTAAAATTACGATGCTCAAAGTAAAATAAAATAAAAACCTATTTTATTTTAAGTAATGATGGAATGGTTGGGATTCGGCTAAAGAAACCTCAATATGATTTTTTTTATAAAAAATCTATATTTTGGACGTTTCGGCTACTCATTGGTAGCCTTCGTCAGCCCAAATGACCAAAAAAAACAAAAAAACAGAAATTAATACAGAAACAAAAAAAAGTTTATAATTGTGATAAGTAACAGAACTATAAATACAATTAACTTATTATAAAAGAACAATTTGGTCTTAAATTCTTAGAATGAAAATCATTGATTTTCATTCTACTCATTCTATGAATTTAAGACCAAATTGTTCTTTTATAATAAGTTAAGTGTATTTATATTTCTGTTACTTATGTCAATTATAAACTTTTTTTTTTTTTTTTTTTTTGTATTAATTTCTGTTTTTCTTGTCATTTTAGCTGACGAAGGCTACCAATGAGTAGCAGAAACGTCCAAAATATAGATTTTTTATAAAAAAAAAAAAAAAAAATCATATTGAGGTTTCTTTAGCCGAATCCCAACCATTCCATCTTTACTTATCACCTCGACGGCTAACTATCTAATCATCACTATTTTATTTTACTTCTCAACTCCTAAGGCGTATTGGACCGAACGCTTGGACACGAGTCGACTATTTTTGAATGTAAAAAAGTCACCAGAAAAAAATGGCCTAAATCGGTGACCCCACCACTGTATACTCCCCTTGTTAGAATATTTGAAGTGTACTTTGGAAGGGTGCTTTCATCCCTTAAACGTGCGATTGGGCAGATATAAAAAAAATACGTATAGATTATTTTCACGTGTATAATAATATACAAAATTTAAAACAAATCGTCTACGGACACCTGGGGTTGTTTCATTGTACGTCAGGGAAAAAGACCAATGACAAACCAGGCATCTGGAAGAAAACCTACACATAATGTTGATTCGAAGACGTGTCATCTGTGAGAGTGAATCATGGGCGAATATAAGGTGGGGCGAAAGGGGGAGGGGGCTGCAGCCCGAAATTTTTATTAGATCGGTAAAAATGTGTCATAAAACCTTTAAAAATAAATTAAATAAGATTACTTAGTTCATAAAAAATATTTCATTTTAGGTAATAATGTAATAGCGTTTTAGTTGACCAAAACTATTCCAAGTTCGAAATTGTTAGTATTTCACACCCCGGAAATGACCCCAGCCCCCCGAAATTATTTCCTATATACGCCCATGGGCGTGTTGGGCAAAAATTATTCAGAATGATGAATTAAGATTAATGAATAAATGTATTATTTTATTAATGAATGAAGAATAATTACTTTTATTCATTATTCGTTATTCAGGGAATGGATTTTATGTTTTATTCACAAATTATTCGAATGATTAATTAGAATAAACATATTTTAGTGAATAATGACAGATTTATTATGTTGGCAGCCAGAAATATGTATATATATGAGTGTTTGAGTAGGATTAATCAGTAGACCATCTAGAAATAAATAATAACGAATGATGAATAATGAATGATGAATAACGAATAATTCTGTGAATAATTCATGATGTACTGTGTGAATAAGATAATTCAGTAAATTTTTCATCATTCACTAAAAATTCATTCGAATAATAATTTATTCGAATAATGCCCAACACTGGCCCATGGTGTGTATTAACTATATAACTCCAGGACAGCATATTCTTATTTCCAGAGAACATGATAAGTGTTCTGTAAGAAAGTGACAGACCGACGAAGAGCCTAAAGGTATTGTGAAGATTTCGTCATGGTGTAAGTAGGTATTGTGAAGGCAGTGGCTGAGTCAGTACTGGTGCCCCTTCAGGACAATACATCATTGTACGAGACCATTTCCAAGATGTCATCAACTAACAATACAACAATATGTCACAATACGCAGTCGTCATTCTAGGGGTGGGGGATTGTTTCAGGCACTACAAGAAACCTGCATCTATAGTCATCTTCAGGTTTTGGAGGATTTTTTTTTTTTTATTTATAATTAATTTATAGAGTTCCGTGAAATAGGAGAAAAACTCTCTCAATGTTAAATAGCAAAAAAATAAATAAATAGAAAAAATAAAGAAAGAAAGATATAAAGAAATGATAGTAAGGAGAACAACTGTGACAGAGACAACCAACAAAATAAATTAAATGCAAATTAATAAATGAACAAATACAACATGAAAATAAAAATAAATGGATTTAAAAAATATATATAATTCGATAAAATAAAAGGCCGTCACGCAGGAGCTGCATAACTGAGCACTTTCCTCAGAATTGGGTAGTGTCGATTGCATTCCTGAATAATTTGCTTAAAATAACCTATATAGATTTTTTTATTTATTTAGGGCTTCAAAAAAAAATCATTCAGCCCAGGTCCAACTAGGAACCTATACAGATAAATAACCTATATAGATAAATAAAATAAAAACATAAATAACACCTGTTTCAATTCAATCCAAACATAGTACAATGTAAATCCCCGCCTTCCGATAGACCGATCTAGTTCATTTTTACAACACTTCTTCCTTATTAGATACCCAGGACGTATACCGCGTTTCGTTACAATACAGCAGAAATTACGACCGGTATGAGCAAATTAGTAATTTCTATCCGGAGTAAACTCCTTCTAGTCAACCGATTTAGTTTATTTTTGCAACAAATTTTTCTCTTCAGTTGACCACAACAAATACCGAGTTTCGTTGAAATATAACAAAAATTATGGTTAAATAACTAGTTTGGCTCTGGAGTAAACCCCCCCCCCCCCTCCGGATGGACCGATTTTGTTGGTTAACGATCTCGTTCAATCGTTTGATAGGCGAATACTACATACCAAGTTTCGCGGCGAAAAAACAAAAACTCTGGCCTGTATCGTGTTAACGGACACATATATAACTATATATATATATATATATATATATATATATATATATATATAAATTTTAACTGGGGTCATTTTCGGTCTATACTAGATAGGATCGATATGTATTATATATGCATATAATACATACTATACATATGTATATATATATATATATATATATATATATATATATATATATATATATATAAATTTTAACTGGGGTCATTTTCGGTCTATACTAGATAGGATCGATAAAGATTCGAAGAAATTTTCCAAAAATTCCGTCTTGAGTGCAACCTCAATAGCTACTTTCCTTCGGAGGAAAGTGCTAAAACATTAATAAGTAATACAAAGAGTTGTAAAATGTGGAACTCTTAACAAAACGCTAAAAATAAAATAAAAAATATTAATATCAGTTAAAAAGTTGAATAAGTTAAATGTTGGTGTATAAGTGTGTGTTTTTTAAGTATTCTGTCAGTAAGTCCCGTAAGTCGTGGAGAATATTTACATTATTGCGTTGTCGGCAGTTCGTAAGTATGTGTTTGACGGCATGGGCGTATATAAGGGGGGGGGGCTGAAGCCCCTCCCGAAATTTTGATTTGATGGTAAAAACTTGCTGTAAAACCCTTAAAAATAAATTAAATAAGATCACTTAGTTCACAAAACATATTTTATTTTACGTGTAATAGCGTTTTAGTTGCCTAAAACTATTCCAAGCTCTAAATTTTTAGTATTCCATACCTCGGAAATGGTCTCAGCCCCCCGCCCCGAAATTTTCCCAGCCCCTCCCGAAATTATTTTCTATATACGCCCATGTTTGACGGTCAAGGTCTCGTTACAATATCTACAGGTTGGTCTATCCTTTCTGTCTAGTAAGTAGGAATGGGTAAGTAAGGTGTGTCCAATACGAAGCCTGGATAGGAGGACTTCGTCCTTGGATGATTTCAATGACTAGTTATTCTTAACAAAATGTAACAAAATTCCGATTGTATATAAGTCAGGGTTAACATTGTTTATGACAAATATGTGTTTTATTTTCTATATACGCCCATGTTTGTCGGTCAAGGTCTCGTTACAATATCTACAGGTTGGTCTATCCTTTCTGTCTAGTAAGTAGGAATGGGTAAGTAAGGTGTGTCCAATACGAAGCCTGGATAGGAGGACTTCGTCCTTGGAGGATTTCAATCACTAGTTATTCTTAACAAAAAGTAACAAAATTCCGATTGTATATAAGTCAGGGTTAACATTGTTTATGACAAATATGTGTTTAATTTTTGTTGACGTTACGGCTTGAAATTCAAGTCTTTAGCAGGACTGTCAAACAAGGAGGGCAGATTAAAACTAATTTATATAGGGTTAATGACAATCCTGCAGAGGGCAAAACCCCACAAAAAAATTAGTTCAACACCACCAACAACACATTTCTATCTCACTCCGTTCCAGGCATCCGTCAAACTATCGAATATGCAAAATCTCGTTTTTAGATTCGAGACTTTGCTCTTGGATTGCGGGCGATACGGCTTGCCGCAAATTGTGACAACTCTACCCCCCTTATAGAATAGCCTTTAATGCTTTAAATAAAATATCAAATAAGATTATTTTTCAATGTATTACTTCGTCAGTGGATATAATATCGTCGATACAAATGCCAACTAACGAATATGAAAAAATGCATCTTGCATTGTCCATCTTTAATAATTTCTGCTGGACTTATTTACGGCAAATTCTTCAATCTGACTTCACTCTATTAAAGGGAAAGTATTCCACTATCAAAAGGTCAAATCTGCCGAATATTTGACTGTCCAAAACAAAAGTTATGAATAAATACTTTTCCACTCTGAAAAGTGGTGATTCTCATATTCGTTAGTTTGCTTTTGTATCGACGATATGTTCGTTATTATTTTACTCCGATTTGCATATTCGATAGTTTGACATGGTAGGGACGATATGTCGTTCCAAAGGTTCTTCAGAAAAAAAAACGTCTTTTTTTGTAGTACAACTCCAATGTTCTTTGCTTGTACACACTGGTTTTCAACTTTTCATTACATTTTTAAAATCAGCTTTAAATTTGCTTTAAGACATATGCTCATCCAATCTTTTAAAGTATCACATTCAAACTAAAATATCAGTTCGAAAAGCAGAAATTAATAAAAGCTTCTGTTTAGCGACAACTTTTCGAAAATCACTACTCTTTTAAAAAAAAATCCTGTAGTCTGTAAAATCTCACAAAAGTTGTAGAATTTAATCTGTTTTCCAACTGTATACTCAGAACTAAGATTATCTCTCGATTTCATAATGTATTTGTAATTATAGAGTGCAAAATCTCACAAAAGTTGTAGAATTTAATCTGTTTTCCAACTGTATACTCAGAACTAAGATTATCTCTCGATTTCATAATGTATTTGTAATTATAGAGTGCAAAATCTCTCAAAAGTTGTAGAATTTAATCTGCTTTTCAACTGTATACTCAGAACTAAGATTATCTCTCGATTTCATAGTGTATTTGTAATTATAGAGTGCAAAATCTCTCAAAAGTTGTAGAATTTAATCTGTTTTCCAACTGTATACTCAGAACTAAGATTATCTCTCGATTTCATAATGTATTTGTAATTATAGAGTGCAAAATCTCAAAAAAGTTGTAGAATTTAATCTGTTTTCCAACTGTATACTCAGAACTAAGATTATCTCTCGATTTCATAATGTATTTGTAATTATAGAGTGCAAAATCTCAAAAAAGTTGTAGAATTTAATCTGTTTTCCAACTGTATACTCAGAACTAAGATTATCTCTCGATTTCATAATGTATTTGTAATTATAGAGTGCAAAATCTCAAAAAAGTTGTAGAATTTAATCTGTTTTCCAACTGTATACTCAGAACTAAGATTATCTCTCGATTTCATAATGTATTTGTAATTATAGAGTGCAAAATCTCAAAAAAGTTGTAGAATTTAATCTGTTTTCCAACTGTATACTCAGAACTAAGATTATCTCTCGATTTCATAATGTATTTGTAATTATAGAGTGCAAAATCTCAAAAAAGTTGTAGAATTTAATCTGTTTTCCAACTGTATACTCAGAACTAAGATTATCTCTCGATTTCATAATGTATTTGTAATTATAGAGTGCAAAATCTCAAAAAAGTTGTAGAATTTAATCTGTTTTCCAACTGTATACTCAGAACTAAGATTATCTCTCGATTTCATAATGTATTTGTAATTATAGAGTGCAAAATCTCACAAAAGTTGTAGAATTTAATCTGTTTTCCAACTGTATACTCAGAACTAAGATTATCTCTCGATTTCATAATGTATTTGTAATTATAGAGTGCAAAATCTCTCAAAAGTTGTAGAATTTAATCTGCTTTTCAACTGTATACTCAGAACTAAGATTATCTCTCGATTTCATAGTGTATTTGTAATTATAGAGTGCAAAATCTCTCAAAAGTTGTAGAATTTAATCTGTTTTCCAACTGTATACTCAGAACTAAGATTATCTCTCGATTTCATAATGTATTTGTAATTATAGAGTGCAAAATCTCTCAAAAGTTGTAGAATTTAATCTGCTTTTCAACTGTATACTCAGAACTAAGATTATCTCTCGATTTCATAGTGTATTTGTAATTATAGAGTGCAAAATCTCTCAAAAGTTGTAGAATTTAATCTGTTTTCCAACTGTATACTCAGAACTAAGATTATCTCTCGATTTCATAATGTATTTGTAATTATAGAGTGCAAAATCTCTCAAAAGTTGTAGAATTTAATCTGCTTTTCAACTGTATACTCAGAACTAAGATTATCTCTCGATTTCATAGTGTATTTGTAATTATAGAGTGCAAAATCTCACAAAAGTTGTAGAATTTAATCTGTTTTCCAACTGTATACTCAGAACTAAGATTATCTCTCGATTTCATAATGTATTTGTAATTATAGAGTGCAAAATCTCTCAAAAGTTGTAGAATTTAATCTGCTTTCCAACTGTATACTCAGAACTAAGATTATCTCTCGATTTCATAATGTATTTGTAATTATAGAGTGCAAAATCCCTCAAAAGTTGTAAAATTTAATCTGTTTTCCAACTGTATACTCAGAACTAAGATTATCTCTTGATTTCATAATGTATTTGTAATTATAGAGTGCAAAATCTCACAAAAGTTGTAGAATTTAATCTGTTTTCCAACTGTATACTCAGAACTAAGATTATCTCTCGATTTCATAATGTATTTGTAATTATAGAGTGCAAAATCTCTCAAAAGTTGTAGAATTTAATCTGTTTTCCAACTGTATACTCAGAACTAAGATTATCTCTCGATTTCATAATGTATTTGTAATTATAGAGTGCAAAATCTCTCAAAAGTTGTAGAATTTAATCTGTTTTCCAACTGTATACTCAGAACTAAGATTATCTCTCGATTTCATAATGTATTTGTAATTATAGAGTGCAAAATCTCACAAAAGTTGTAGAATTTAATCTGTTTTCCAACTGTATACTCAGAACTAAGATTATCTCTCGATTTCATAATGTATTTGTAATTATAGAGTGCAAAATCTCTCAAAAGTTGTAGAATTTAATCTGTTTTCCAACTGTATACTCAGAACTAAGATTATCTCTCGATTTCATAATGTATTTGTAATTATAGAGTGCAAAATCTCTCAAAAGTTGTAGAATTTAATCTGTTTTCCAACTGTATACTCAGAACTAAGTTTATCTCTTGATTTCATAATGTATTTGTAATTATAGAGTGCAAAATCTCTCAAAAGTTGTAGAATTTAATCTGTTTTCCAACTGTATACTCAGAACTAAGATTATCTCTCGATTTCATAATGTATTTGTAATTATAGAGTGCAAAATCTCTCAAAAGTTGTAGAATTTAATCTGTTCTCCAACTGTATACTCAGAACTAAGATTATCTCTTGATTTCATAATGTATTTGTAATTATAGAGTGCAAAATCTCACAAAAGTTGTAGAATTTAAACTGTTTTCCAACTGTATACTCAGAACTAAGATTATCTCTCGATTTCATAATGTATTTGTAATTATAGAGTGCAAAATCTCTCAAAAGTTGTAGAATTTAATGTGTTTTCCAACTGTATACTCAGAACTAAGATTATCTCTTGATTTCATAATGTATTTGTAATTATAGAGTGCAAAATCTCACAAAAGTTGTAGAATTTAATCTGTTTTCCAACTGTATACTCAGAAGTAAGATTATCTCTCGATTTCATAATGTATTTGTGATTATAGAGTGCAAAATCTCTCAAAAGTTGTAGAATTTAATCTGCTTTCCAACTGTATACTCAGAACTAAGATTATCTCTCGATTTCATAATGTATTTATAATTATAGAGTGCAAAATCTCTCAAAAGTTGTAGAATTTAATCTGCTTTCCAACTGTATACTCAGAACTAAGATTATCTCTTGATTTCATAATGTATTTGTAATTATAGAGTGCAAAATCTCACAAAAGTTGTAGAATTTAATCTGTTTTCCAACTGTATACTCAGAACTAAGATTATCTCTCGATTTCATAATGTATTTGTAATTATAGAGTGCAAAATCTCTCAAAAGTTGTAGAATTTAATCTGTTTTCCAACTGTATACTCAGAACTAAGATTATCTCTCGATTTCATAATGTATTTGTAATTATAGAGTGCAAAATCTCTCAAAAGTTGTAGAATTTAATCTGTTTTCCAACTGTATACTCAGAACTAAGATTATCTCTCGATTTCATAATGTATTTGTAATTATAGAGTGCAAAATCTCACAAAAGTTGTAGAATTTAATCTGTTTTCCAACTGTATACTCAGAACTAAGATTATCTCTCGATTTCATAATGTATTTGTAATTATAGAGTGCAAAATCTCTCAAAAGTTGTAGAATTTAATCTGTTTTCCAACTGTATACTCAGAACTAAGTTTATCTCTTGATTTCATAATGTATTTGTAATTATAGAGTGCAAAATCTCTCAAAAGTTGTAGAATTTAATCTGTTTTCCAACTGTATACTCAGAACTAAGATTATCTCTCGATTTCATAATGTATTTGTAATTATAGAGTGCAAAATCTCACAAAAGTTGTAGAATTTAATCTGTTTTCCAACTGTATACTCAGAACTAAGATTATCTCTCGATTTCATAATGTATTTGTAATTATAGAGTGCAAAATCTCTCAAAAGTTGTAGAATTTAATCTGTTTTCCAACTGTATACTCAGAACTAAGTTTATCTCTTGATTTCATAATGTATTTGTAATTATAGAGTGCAAAATCTCTCAAAAGTTGTAGAATTTAATCTGTTTTCCAACTGTATACTCAGAACTAAGATTATCTCTCGATTTCATAATGTATTTGTAATTATAGAGTGCAAAATCTCTCAAAAGTTGTAGAATTTAATCTGTTCTCCAACTGTATACTCAGAACTAAGATTATCTCTTGATTTCATAATGTATTTGTAATTATAGAGTGCAAAATCTCACAAAAGTTGTAGAATTTAATCTGTTCTCCAACTGTATACTCAGAACTAAGATTATCTCTCGATTTCATAATGTATTTGTAATTATAGAGTGCAAAATCTCTCAAAAGTTGTAGAATTTAATCTGTTTTCCAACTGTATACTCAGAACTAAGATTATCTCTTGATTTCATAATGTATTTGTAATTATAGAGTGCAAAATCTCACAAAAGTTGTAGAATTTAATCTGTTCTCCAACTGTATACTCAGAACTAAGATTATCTCTTGATTTCATAATGTATTTGTAATTATAGAGTGCAAAATCTCACAAAAGTTGTAGAATTTAATCTGTTTTCCAACTGTATACTCAGAAGTAAGATTATCTCTCGATTTCATAATGTATTTGTAATTATAGAGTGCAAAATCATCAAATAAACAAAACTAATATTATACTAAGTTGTTTAGTTTTTTTGTTTTTTTTTTTTTTACGGCGCATCGACATGAGTGTTTCGTTTAGAATTATTTGTCGTACATTTTACATCTGCATCGACCAATCAAGACATGTAATTCTAAAATAAAACAATCGTCTTAATTACAAAATTGAATGAAATAGGATTGCTAGAAGAATAAGTGGAAAACTTAAAAACAACAATATATCTTCGTACATATCGTCAAGCGTTTTACTGTCGCTCATCGCGCGTATTGACCGGAGGCCAAAAGGAATTCTTAAGCATGGCCTAAACCCGACAGGAATAAGTTTCAATGTTGACTTCCCCCTTAGGAGTTGATGTAGAGTAGAAGCTTGGCTAGATATGGAAGCCTGTACTTCGCTGATGGAATACACGAAGAGTGTCCGGCCATCGACCTAGGAGTATGTGACGTCCGCCTCAAGATGGACCCGTTATTCGGGGGGTGGCTGCGAGGCGAGTCTAGGTGTAGGCGGTGCATCGAAATAACATCGGATACAGATAATATTAGATGCATATGATTATATTTTCATATATTTTTCTAGACATTACATGAGAAAAACTCCTTTGCCGCTTCTAAATCAAAATTATCCCGCAAAAATGATCCATCCGTGAGGCATCATGGGCGTATATAGGAAATAATTTCGGAAGGGGCTGGGAAATTTTCGGGGGGGGGGCTGAGATCATTTCCGGGTTATGAAATATGAAAAATTTTGAGCTTGGAATAGTTTTAGGTAACTGAAATGCTATTATACGCTCAATAAACTATTTTTTATCAACTAAGTGGTCCCATTTAATTTATTTTTAAGGTATTTATGACACATTTTTACAAGCTCCTTCTCATACACACTTATGTCAACAACCTCTTCGTCGAAGATATTTTACCTAAAGTTACAACCTATTGGTCGATTCGACGAAGCTACTTTGTAGAAGAGAAGGATATCTTATTTGCGGAAGCACGACGCGATCTCCTTCTTCTGGAAATATGCTAGTGATGGAAGGTTACCCATTTACAGGGATCGCACATCGTAACCCCACAATATGCTAGTGGTGGAAGGTAAGCCATCTACAGTGATCGCCCATCGCAACCCCACAATATACTAGTGGTGGAAGGTTAGCCATCTACAGTGATCGCCCATCGTAACCCCACAATATGCTAGTGGTGGAAGGTTAGCCATCTACAGTGATCGCCCATCGCAACCCCACGATATACTAGTGGTGGAAGGTTAGCTATCAAAGATGATCGCCCATCTTAACCCCACAATATACTAGTGGTGGAAGGTTAGCCATCTACAGTGATCGCCCATCGTAACCCCAGAATATGCTAGTGGTAGAAGGTTAGCAACCTACAGTGATCGCCCATCGTAACCCAACAATATACTAGTGGTGGAAGGTTAGCCATCTACAGTGATCGCCCATCGTAACCCCAGAATATGCTAGTGGTAGAAGGTTAGCCACCTACAGTGATCGCCCATTTCAACCCCACGATATACTAGTGGTGGAAGGTAAGCTATCAAAGATGATCGCCCATCTTAACCCCACAATATACTAGTGGTGGAAGGTTAGCCATCTACAGTGATCGCCCATCGTAACCCCAGAATATGCTAGTGGTGGAAGGTTAGCTATCAAAGATGATCGCCCATCTTAACCCCACAATATACTAGTGGTGGAAGGTTAGCCATCTACAGTGATCGCCCATCGTAACCCCAGAATATGCTAGTGGTAGAAGGTTAGCCACCTACAGTGATCGCCCATCGCAACCCCACGATATACTAGTGGTGGAAGGTTAGCCATCTACAGTGATCGCCCATCGCAACCCCACAATATACTAGTGGTAGAAGGTTAGCCATCTACAGTGATCGCCCATCGCAACCCCACAATATCTACATTCAGAATTACTTTTGATAAGGCAACATTCTAGAAATTCGAAAGATAACTGACCTGTAGCAGCAGGCAATTCCACCATGATACGACATGCATGAAGAAGGAATTTGGCGCAAACAAACTTAAATCAGCTTTAAGTTCTTCCCGCAATGTTTCACTGGATTGGAACATGCAAATGTTGCAGTTGAGCGAAAATCTCAATTGCCACTAATCACGCATATACACACGTTGAGCTATTTTGAGTTAGTGTTGGCACTACTCTGCGTGGGTGCACTACGAGTTGGTGTTGGCACTACTCTGCGTGGGTGCACTACGAGTTGGTGTTCGCACTACTCTGCGTGGGTGCACTACGAGTTGGTGTTCGCACTACTCTGCGTGGGTGCACTACGAGTTGGCGTTCGCACTACTCTGCGTGGGTGCACTACGAGTTGGTGTTCGCACTACTCTGCGTGGGTGCACTACGAGTTGGCGTTCGCACTACTCTGCGTGGGTGCACTACAGAGACGACATCCCGTCACTGACAGCCTGAAGAGGAACTACAGTCCGACCCTCGGATTCGTCACGGATATTGCAGAGTTTCACGGATCATGTCCACGCTCTGTACGCCAAATAACAAGGAAAACAACAATAAAAAAAACGAGATGAAATTATGCTGTGTTAATAACGGTAGACGGCTGTTTCCTAGGTCGGCTGCCACGCAGGGGATGCGGGTACGCAAGTCACTCGTGGAGGGTTTTATTGTTTAAATCAACAGCATGGGTGTATATAGAAAATAATTTCGGAGGGGGCTGAGACAATTTCGGGTGGGGGCTGAGACCATTTCCGGTGTATGGAATACTAACAATTTAGATCTTGGAAGAGTTTTAGCCAACTTAAACGCTATTACACTCAAAATAGAATATGTTTTATGAACTCAATGATCTTATTTGATTTATTTTTAAGGGTTTTATGAAATTTTTATCGATCAAATAAAAATTTCGGAGGGTGGGGGCTGCAGCCCCCTAGGCCCCCCCCCTTATACACGCCCACGATCAAGAGTTCGCTAGGGAAATGTTCTGCAACATCACGAATGTTTAAAATGGACGGCAGCCTGTGAAACTGTAATAATGTACATAAACGGAGAAGCTCATTGCAAGAACTGCGTCATCTTAGCGCGGTTCCGTTCTTATCCCTAGTCTCATTCGGAAAGATTAAAATAGAAACAGTTATTATTTTGGTTCGAGCTTACGTGAAATGCCTTTTATGGCCTCACCTGGAAGGGTCAGGCAGCAAACTTCATTCACTTCTAGAGATACTAATCTCACTGTTCAATGATTTGAAAAATATCAAAACGTTTACATTTGCTTGTACTCTTCTATTGTAGTACTAATTCTACAAATAAATCCAAAACAAAAAAAAAACACCAATTAAAAAGTTAGCTAAACAACTTCAAAAACCCGTTAAAAAGAACAAAACAAACACATTTGAAGTTTTATGCACTTATTTCTCCGATTGACATCACCTAATCGAAAATTACTTCAGAATCTTTTTTGTAGAGCATTTAGTAAGCTTTCGAATGGTATCCTTGCGCTTACCAATATTCCCAACCTTTTCGAGATATTCAGGGAAATTTACGAAGTTCCCAAAACCTTTCATGTCTAAAAAATAAAATATATATTAAATATATATATAAAAATATAATAATATATATATAAAAATATGTTGAATATTTTGGTTACGTTGGGAGTTAAGGAAGGGTTAGAATAAAATATTTTATTAAGACATAAAAAGTTTTCGTAACTTTGTATACTTTCTTTAATATCTCGAAAAAGGTTGAGAATCTTGGTAAACAGAAGCATACCATTAGAACGCTTACTAATTACTCTACAAAAAAGGTTCTAATGAAAGTTTTGATTAGGCGATGTCAATCGGAGAAATAAGTGCTTAAAACTTTAAAGTAATTGATTTTGCTTATTCGAACTGTTCTTTTTGTCTATTTTTATTCCTTGTTATTTTTTAAATGCTTATAGTTGGATAATGTATTTGATAATAAATCAGGATAAGAAAAATAAGAAAAAAAATTTAATGTTAGAGATATGTATTTCCAAGATATAGCTTTTCAACTGCCTAGATGGGTCCTTCCTAGGGAGGGTTGTCCGACCCATCCAGGTAAGATTGTAAATCAAGACCTTTCTAGAAATGTGGCCACAAAATAATAACAGCTTCTATTTTAATCATTCTAAATGAGTCTAGGGATATGAATGGAACCGCGCTAAGATGATGTCCTGCGAGTCGGACTTTTTAATAATATTCTCCGAGAGTTTCAGGTAAGCAGTTGCAGGAATAGTTGGCCTTGAAATGATCTCTTTGGTCGAGATTATGAGGGTTGTTATCCTTGCCGAATTAAACTTAGGTTTTCAGCTCTATGACCAAGTCCTGATACTTGCGCAGTTTCTTGGCATGATTTCCGGATATTCTCATCATTGGGGACGGCTGTATCAATAATATCGGCTGTATTATTTCCCCGGTTAATGATAAGAGTATCCGGTTTATTAGGACGAACAGTACGGTCCGTTAAAATCGCTTCGTCTCAATAAATTTTAATTGTACCTTTCTGCAAAAGTTTATTTGAGACGTAGTGCTAATAAGGGGACTTGCCATCCAAGTTACAAAATTTTTCTGCGAGTGCTTGATGATATATTTTGGCAACGTTATTATGCCTGTGAAGATAATCGGAACCCAATTCAAATAAATGACTAAAATAATCATTCAAAAATTGTTTAGGATGTAATGGTCCCTGAGGAGGTTGCATTAAGGCCACGAAACATGTAGGGCAAAGATACAGTAAAGTGGTACACAAGGAAAATCAAGTACTATTTGTGCCCTTCGCCATATACACCCAAAAAGTCCGACTCGCAGGAACTGCGTCATCTTAGCGCGGTTCATTTTTCATCCCTACTGTCATTTGGGAAGATTGAAATAGAAACCGTTATTATTTTGGTTAACCTTTCCCTCGTAAACAAACGGCCCGTTACTAAGGGGCAGCGTACCCTTATACCTGGAATCCCCCCACCACTGGTTGGCCAGCCCCACTACTACAAATAGTTATTTCAAATATCAAAACAAATATTAAAATGTTTCTAATTTTCTTGATTTCTTCTACAGTAATACTAATTCTATAAATAAATGCAATTTAAAAAAAAACAACAACCCATTAAAATGTGAGCTAAACAACTACGAAAACCCGGTCCAAAGAACAAAACAAACACATTTGAAGTTTTAAGCACTTATTTCTCCGATTGACAATGCCTAATCAAAAATTTCTTTAGAATCTTTTTTGTAGAAAATTTAGTAAGCTTTCGAATGGTAAACTTCCGTTTCCCAAGATTCTCAACCATTTTCGAGATATTAAGGAAAATTTACAAAGTTACCAAAACTTTTCATGTCTGTTAATAAAATATTGTATTCTAACCCTTCCTTAACTCCAAACGTAACCAAAATATCAACATATTAGTTTTGATGAAAGATGAACATGCAGAAAATTTTCAACTGAATCCCATGATACTAAGTACCCAAACCAAAAACGATTCAACAACTATTTTTCCAATTTTCTCGAAAACGGTTAAAGCTATCGCTTTGAAAATGGTTTAATTCGTTTTCCTTGGCCAAGAAGCCCATAAAAGCAAGCAAAATGAAGCAAATGAAGTAAGCGGAACGATTTTTTTTGGCGCGACATTCGCTCCAAAAACCATGTTCCGGTTGGCGGATTTTGCTGGTTACGAACATGACCTTTTAAATTAGACGAAAGATTTTTGTACCAAATTTCATCAAAATCGCACTGTTATGGGGGCCGGACATGAGCGAACAGACAAACGTATATATCATGTATGTATATATATCATGTATTTGTATTTGTATATATTCATATATGTACATATATATATATATATATATATATATATATATATATATATATATATATATATACACACAAATTTGAACCACCCTTATTTTCGGTCTCTAGGGGTTCTGAAACGCAAAATTTTCTAGTCGGCACTTCCGGATTGTTTCATGAAATCAACCTTGTAAGCGGGGTTCCTCCCTATGAAGGAAGGGAGGAACCGCGCTAAAAAGTGAGTATAGTTGAATGGTCAGAAATATATGGAATAAAATTACTTTCTATTTGCATATATAATTTGTTGTTCGGTTTATTAACATATTTTGTTTTGTATATTTAAATGTTTGGTAGTTACGTATTATCTTCAAAGTAGGTTCTCGGAGATCTGAATCATCACCGGGTCAGAGATCTGGATCAAGGCGTCAATTGAGTTTTTGCCAATATGGCGACGGTATTATCAACGATTTGGGTTGACTAGACTTTCAATATATCATTGAAAACGGCACAATTGCTATGGGTTTACGCTCGCTCAAGGTTATATCGATACTCTAATCAATCCAACTCCTTGATCATATAGATCAAGGATGGCTTTTCGGGGAATAATGGACCGTTAATATTTAACAGTGCTTCCTTTGTTTCGGTAAAATAAACAAGAAACTAGGAAATGGCGTAACAACAAACAAAGAACCACCAATCGCCTAAAAACGCCAATGTACAAATGAATTGCTTTCTAAATAGAAAGGGAACAATACGGTTACTATCATGGGCGTATATAAGGGGGGATGCAGCCCCCCCACGAAATTTTGATTTCATCGGTAAAAATTTCATAAAACTATTAAAAATAAATTCAATAAGAACATTTAGTTCATGATACACATTCTATTTTGGGTGTAATAGCGTTTAAGTTGGCTAAAACTCTTCCAAGATCTAAATAGTTAGTATTCCATACACCGGAAATGGTCTCAGCCCCCTCCGAAATTATTTTCTATATTCCCTCATGGTTTCTATAAACCAGAGTTGGGCATCAATCAAGTACTTTTTTAATCGTATGACCAAACAATTAATTTTTTAATCGTGATTGAATCAATCGCGATTAGATCCATTGCAATTGATTTAATCGCGATTTATTTTTTAATCACCAAATACAATTAATTTAATCGCGATTTATTTTTTAATCACCAAATACAATTAATTTAATCGCGATTAATTCCTTTAATTGCCATTTGCGATTAATTTAATCGCGATTAAACATTTTAATTGCAATTGTGCGATTGATTTAATCGCGATTGATTTAATTGCAATCGATTTAATCGCGATTGATTTAATTGCAATCGATTTAATCGCGATTGATTTAATTGCAATTAAATTAATTTTGATTGTTTTGTAAAACAAAAAGTATTTTGATAAAAAATACCGCGGAATTTTAACAAAAATACCACTCCAAAGTTCACTTCCGGTCCACAATTGATCCACCTCCGGTCCTATTTTAGTCGACCCCGGCTATTTTCGGTCAACTCTGGCCATTTCCAGTACACCCCAATCTACATATGATCCACTCTGGCCCACTTCCGGTCAGCTCTGGGCAACATCCAATGGCATTCCTGCCCACTCCTGGTCCACTTCCGGTCAGCTCTGGGCAACATCCAATGGCATTCCTGCCCACTCCTGGTCCACTTCCGGTCAGCTCTGGGCAACATCCAATGGCATTCCTGCCCACTCCTGGTCCACTTCCGGTCAGCTCTGGGCAACATCCAATGGCATTCCTGCCCACTCCTGGTCCACTTCCGGTCAGCTCTGGGCAACATCCAATGGCATTCCTGCCCACTCCTGGTCCACTTCCGGTCAGCTCTGGGCAACATCCAATGGCATTCCTGCCCACTCCTGGTCCACTTCCGGTCAGCTCTGGGCAACATCCAATGGCATTCCTGCCCACTCCTGGTCCACTTCCGTTTTACTCTAGTTAACATTTTCTCACACCTGGGTCACCCTGGCCCACTTCCAGTCAGTTCATAACCACCCGAGTTCACTTCCGGGTCTCTAAGGGCTCGCTTCCGGCACTCACTGTGTGCAGGAGTAGGTCCGGAAGCGTAAAGGAAGTGAGAAGAGATTTTAGTGCTATTTTTTACCTTTTTTTATGTACATCCGGAAATTAAGACGTTAACTGCGTTGCATGCCCCGGGGGCATGCACCGCATATAACTTTAGGTACAACTGCAGTTAAGTGTCCTCCAAACCGATTTCTTTCAAATTTTGTACAATAACGAATTTCGATGCACTAAATTCGAATCCGTTAAAAAAAGGTACGCTTTCTACTAGGAAAGAAGTTATTAAGCAGTAACGTTCACTGTTAGGAAGGTTCTAAAAGTAGGCGTAAACAGCGTATTTGTATCATTGGGAAACAGAGAACTCTCATTTGAAATGTTCATAAACCATTTGTTCAAAAATATTGTCAATTTTAAGGGGATCCTCACCCGTCGTCACCAGTCACTTATAGGCATATGTGCTATGCGTTTCCGCTCGCTAAGCTCGTTCAAGAAGGTATCAAAACCCTAGTCAATCCAACTCGCTAAAATAAATAAAATTCTATTAATTTTAGCGAGTTGGAGTGACCAGGGTTTTGATATCTTCTTGAGCGACCGTAGCGAGAGGAAACGCATAGCATGTATGCCTAAAAGTCGTCCTAGACATTCTTCTTATCTTCCTAGACATCCTTCTTAGCTTTCTGCTTCTTCTTGAGATGCGATGTTCGGTGGATACAAATTCCCAATCGCTCAGAAAAATGCCTTTAAGCGCTCTTCATATTTATGAGCTCGTTTGAAGAGAATAATAAATTCGTGCAACTTCAGTGCTATTTTTTTAATAAAATAAGAGTATGTTGACAATTAAAGTTCAGCAGGCGCGAATTAGAACGAACTAATAATTATAAAGGCATTAGCTAATTATTAAGGGATTTCTGTTACATAATACTTTTTGTGAACGAATCAAGAAATGTGAAGAGTGTGTTAGGTAATGGATGTGCATTCACAATTGCTTCACCTTCAACTATGCACCTGAAACTACTTAAGGCTTCTAGATAGCCAGTTCCTTTGTACATACTTTTGTTCATCAATATCTATACCTTCTGAATTTCTAAAATTAAATCAAATTCGGGTAAAATGGGTTGCAAGCTGTTTATAGTCACACAAGAGTGAAGGTTGCATAAATGTGAATTATTTCACTACCTCTTACATATATTGTTTAAAAATAATTACTTTGTGAAAGGGAAAGGTTCATGTTGTCTTTAAAAAGACAAATTTGTCATAAAACTGTTGGGAAATTATTAAATAGCAAAAAAAAAAAAAAAAAAAAAACACGAACAACACATGTCATAACTTTACAACTGTCATAGCTTTACATTTGTAAACAATGCACGTTCCCTTTGTCGTTAGTTCCGAAATTTTCCGCATGGCGGCGTATCGCTTAATGTTAATTCCCAATAATGCCAATGAACCTATGCTGCTCTGATAGTGATTGACCAATAGAAATGCGTTATCCACGATCCAGATCTCTGAACGAGACCCGCCTCTTTAACCTGCTTTGACGCTAATACGTAAGTACCCTTTGTTAAAATAAAGATTTTCTCTCTATTATGTCAGAAGAAAATGGCCCAGTTGCGGGTTGTTAAACCAAATAAATAAATAAACACTTTGCCAGATGATTAATAATATTTCTCAATATGTTTAATAGAGAACAGTTACCCGTTTGTTAATAATGGTTTGCTCTAAAATAATTTGTCTTGTGCTAATTTTGATGTTTAGTTTAAGCACGGAAGGAAAAAAAATTAAATGTTTTCACTGCTTTGGGGAACTTTGCCGATACCCTACACCAGTGGGATGCGTCGAAGGAGAAGACAGTTGTTATGCGGTAACAAGGACTGACGAAGGCAAAACGGAATCTTATGATGTTTTCAACTGTGGAAATTGCACATTTGCAAAAGAAGTGGTTAAAAGGCAAAACGGCACGGTAGTTACTTGCAAGGATTGCAAAGCCACTCTGTGCAACCCGAGGTACTTCCTCCATACAACTACAACTACAAAGACTACAAAGAAATCAACAACGAAGAAATCAACTTCTTGGTCTGATAGAATGGAGTCTTCGCTTTTCATCTTCCTGGTTTTGGTATTTCTCCTCGTTTGAAGTTTCAAAATAAAGCAAATTGTAAGGTTGAATAGACATTTTCAATTATTATTGATGATAAGGGTGCTATACGTCATTGACGAATAGCACCCTTATCATCGAGTTAGTATTCTTATCTATTTTCGGTAAAAATGAAGTTTCACGCCCTCAAAACCGATTTCATTCAATTTTTGTACAATAACGTATTTTGATGCACTAAACACGAATACGTTCAAAAAAAACTTCGCATTTTACTAGGAAAGAAGTTATTAAGTAATATAGTTAATAGAATAACTAATAGAATTCTAGGTAAAAATGAAGTTCCACGCCCTCAAAACCGATTTCGGTAAAAATGCAGTTTCCAGCCCTCCAAACCGATTTCTTTCAAATTTTGCACAATAACGTATTTTGGTGCACTAAACACAAATACGATAAAAAAAAAAAACGTCGGATTGAACTAGGAAAGAAGTTATTAAGCACTTATGTTCACTGTTATGCAGGTTATGAGAGCTATTAATTATAGCGAGTTGGATTGACTGGGGTTTTGTTATTTTCTTGAGCGAGCGTAGCGAGCGGAAACGCATAGCACGTATGCCCTTAAGCGACAGATGACGTAGCCCTTAAAATTGACAATATTTTCGAATAAATGGTTTCTGAACATTTCAAATGAGAATTCTCTGTTTCCCAATGTTACATATCTGCGCATGCGCGTGTTTACAAATACGCTGATGACGCCTAGTTTTATAACCTTCCTCACTTTAGTGCTTAATATTATATTCTATTAATTTTAGCGAGTTTGATTGACTGGGGTTTTGTTATTTTCTTGAGCGAGCGTAGCGAGCGGAAACGCATAGCATGTATGCCTTAAAGTCGTCACAAATTTAGTTGTTTACATTAGCTCTCATAACCTGCATAACAGCGAACTTAAGTGCTTAATAACTTCTTTCCTAGTTAAATCCGACGATTTTTTTATCGTATTCGTGTTTAGTGCACCAAAATACGTTATTGTGCAAAATTTGAAAGAAATCGGTTTGGAGGGCTGGAAACTGCATTTTTACCCCGATTTCTTTCAAATTTTGTACAATAACGTATTTTGATGCACTAAACACGAATACGTTAATAAAGACCTTCGCATTTAACTAGGAAAGAAGTTATTAAGCACTAAAGTTCGCTGCCATGCGGGTTATGAGAGCTAATGTAAACAACTAAATTTGTGACGACTTTAACCCCTTCAGGTCCGAATTTTTATTTCTTGATAAAAAAAAATTATTTTCCTGCCATAGTTGTGTATTTCTCTTGTGAAGATTCCTGATTTTTTTTCAGAATTTTATGGTTTACCTGACATGAGTTACGTAATGTCCAGTATACTGGACATTGGTACTCAAGTAATGCGATTTGTGGATGAAAACCGAAATTCAAAATTTCGAAATATTAAAAAAATATATAATTAACGCAGTAATTTATTATCAATTTAAAATAAATTAATTCAGAAAAAAATTTGAAAAATTATTAGTAAATATTATTGTAAAAGCTCAAATATCATAAGGTATTGTAAAAATAGGCTAGAATTTTAGACATGAAATTGTTGTCAGCGCACAATAATAATGAAAATTAATGAAATTGAAATATTTACAGTCTAGTCTCAAAAAAAGATATTTGATTATTTAAAAAATTAAAACATAAAACTAATAAGAATATATTTTTTGAAAATCATGTGAACGGACAGATGATATTTTTGAATGGTTTGGGCACCTTTTAGCCCATACCATTCAGAAAAAGTTATTGATTATTATGGTACTAAAAAAAAATTCTGGCAACATAAAAACAAAATATAACAGTAAATATTTGAAAGTTGATAAAAAATATTGTTAAATCAAATATGAGGGTTGACTTCTCATGTACAGTATACTGGACATGGATTTTCAAAAATTTGTAGACACCTTATTACAAACTTTATTGATAAAACTGAACTTCCAACCTTTAAAAAGATCATGTACATTAAATTCGGAGGGGTTTTATTCACTAAAAAGAAACCATTTGGACTAAATATCTAAAGAGAAGTCAATAACTTTTAGAATCCATGACTGCACGTGGTGGAGCAGAGAAAATTTTACACATAACTTTTCAAAATCGAATGGAACCATTTTATATGAGATGTCAAGTGGAAGAAAAATACATAGAGCTTCAAACCAAAGTGGTAGTAAACATCTATCGACCATAGGCAGTGTGATACAAAGTAAAGAAGTTATGTCCAGCCGGACAATGGAACTGAAGGGGTTAAGGCATAAATGACGACTTTAAGGCATACATGCTATGCGTTTCCGCTCGCTACGCTCGCGTAGTCCTCAAGAACACTGAGGATTGACAAGAATAATTAATTAAAATTCTAATAGAATATAATATTAAGCAATAAAGTTCACTGTTAGGAAGGTTATAAAACTAGGCGTCAACAGCGTATTTGTAAACACGCGCATGCGCAGATATGTAACATTTGGAAACAGAGAACTCTCATTTGAAATGTACAGAAACCATTTATTCAAAAATGTTGTTAATTTTAGGGGCATCCTTACCGGTCGTCACCTGTCGCTTAAGGGCATACGTGCTATGCGTTTCCGCTCGGTACGCTCGCTCAAGAAAGATAAGAAGATAACAAAACCCTAGTCAATCCAACTCGCTAAAATTAATAGAATTCTCATAACTCGCATAGCAGTGAACTTTAGTGCTTAATAACTTCTTTCCTAGTTAAATGCGAAGGTTTTTATTAACGTATTCGTGTTTAGTGCATCAAAATACGTTATTGTACAAAATTTGAAAGAAATCGGTTTTGAGGGCGTGAAACTTCATTTTTACCCTATTTTCCAATGCTAAAAAAGTGTATACGATATATATATATATATATATATATATATATATATATATATATATATATATATATATATATATATATATTTATTTAATACTCTGAGCCAAAGGTCGTGGATTCGATTCCCACTAGGGGTGGTGGCTTTTCTTTAGAAAAAAAAAAAGGCATCAGCCTTATCCTGGCTAGAAAAGAGTGGTAACCTATAGATAACCCGTCCTAAAATTCCTAGTTAATAATAAATGGACGTTAAAATTTAAATATAAATATATATATATATATATATATATATATATATATATATATATATATATATATATATATATATTCGTTTAATTTTAGCACTTTCTTCCGAAGGATAGTACCAAAGTTAACAGTTCACTTAATTGTTAACTTTGGTCTTCCTCTGCCTCCCGGCATTTTCATTGCTGACTAAGGCTACCAATGAGTAGCCGAAACGTCCTAAACATAGATTTTTTTTAAACAAAAATCATATTGAGGTTTCTTTAGCCGGATCCCAACTATTCCATCTTTACTTGTAGCTATTGAGGTTGCACTCATGACGTAATTTTTGAAAACTTTCTTCGAATCTTTATCGATCCTACCTAGTAGACACCAAAATTGACCCCCGTTCAAATTTATATATATATATATATATATATATATATATATATATATATATATATATATATACATATACATATATAGTCATATATGTGTCCGTTAACACGACACAGGCCAGATATTTTTTTGCCACGAAACTTGGTATATAGAATTCCCTCCTCAAACGATTGAACGAGTTCGTTAACCAACAAAATCCGTCCATCTGAGGGGGGGGGGGGTACTCCGGAGCCAAAGTAGTTATTTGTCAATATCAGTCGTAATTTTTGTTATATTTCAACGAAACTCGGTATTCGTAGTGGTCAAATAAAGAGAAAAACTGTTGTAAAAATAAACTAAATCGGTTGACTAGAAGAGGCGGGGGGGGGGAGTTTACTCCGGACAGAAATTACTAATTTCCTTACACCGGTATTAATTGCCGTTTTACTGTTACGAAGCTCTTTATACGTCCTGGCTGTCTAAAAACAAAGAAGTGTTGTGAAAATGAACTAAACGTTCTTTCTGAAGGGGGGGGGGTGTTACTTTGTACTATGTTTGAATTGAATTCTCCCGCCAAACGTAGGTTCGCGAAAACACAAAACTCTGGAAGGAAATTAATTACAAAATTAATATTTTAAACAGCTGCTCATAAAAAATGCAAAAGGTTTGAAAAATTTATGTTTTAGCGCGGTTCCTCCCTCTTAGAAGGGAACCCCGCTTATAAGTTTGATATCATGTCGCAATCCAGAAGTGCCGACTAGAAAATTTTGCGTTTCAGAACCCCTAGGGACCAAAAATGATAGTGGTTCAAATTTGTATATATATATATGTCTGTTCGCGGATTTCTGGCGTCCCTGATGGTCCGATTTTGATAAAATTTGGTCCAAAAATCCGTCGACAAATTTGAAAGGTCAAGTGTGTTAACCAGCAAAGTCTGCCCACTGGAATCGTAACGCTTACGTTTTTGAGTTCATATGCTTGTGAGTACGTTTGGAGTTAAGGGAGGGTTATAATAAAATATTTTATGAACAGACATGAAATGTTTTGGTAACTTCGTATAATTTCATTAATATCTCGAACGCGGTAGGGAAATTTTGATAAGTGGATAGAAACGGAGGGCCGTTTATTGCATTTGATACAAAACGGTGGGCCGTTCATTGCATTTGATACAAAACGGTGGACCGTTTATTGCATTTGATGCAAAACGGTGTGCTGTTCATTGCATTTGATACAAAACGGTGGACCGTTCATTGCATTTGATACAAAACGGTGGGGCCTTTATTGAATTTTATGCAAAACGGTGGGCTGTTCATTGCATTTGATGCAAAACGGTGGGCTGTTCATTGCATTTGATACAAAACGGTGGGCCGTTCATTGCATTTGATACAAAACGGTGGGGCCTTTATTGAATTTTATGCAAAACGGTGGGCTGTTCATTGCATTTGATGCAAAACGGTGGGCTGTTCATTGCATTTGATACAAAACGGTGGGCCGTTCATTGCATTTGATACAAAACGGTGGGGCCTTTATTGAATTTTATGCAAAACGGTGGGCTGTTCATTGCATTTGATACAAAACGGTGGGGCCTTTATTGAATTTTATGCAAAACGGTGGGCTGTTCATTGCATTTGATGCAAAACGGTGGGCCGTTCATTGCATTTGATGCAAAACGGTGGGCCGTTCATTGCATTTGATGCAAAACGGTGGGCTGTTCATTGCATTTGATGCAAAACGGTGGGCTGTTCATTGCATTTGATGCAAAACGGTGGGCCGTTCATTGCATTTGATACAAAACGGTGGGGCCTTTATTGAATTTTATGCAAAACGGTGGGCTGTTCATTGCATTTTATGCAAAACGGTGGGCCGTTTATTGAATTTGATGCAAAGCGGTGAGCTGTTCATTGCATTTGATGCAAAGCGGTGGACCGTCTCGGGTCATCAGGGATGAATGAGTGATTCTCGTATGTCCGATTCTAAGGCGAGTCAGGACTCTTTCTTCTGTTTTTGATGATCTGATTTATAATTTGTTCTCAGAATTTGTTCATAATATATTCATTTATTCAGCAATTTATTGACTGATTTTTTTTTATTTAATGAATAATTAATTATTCTTTATTCATTATTTTTATACATTTAAAATAATGTGGTTCATGGAACAAAAAATTCTGATTCTCCAAGTAAGTGAACAATATCACTTAAATAAATAATTTTCATTAAAATTAATAAAAAGTTTAATGAGCTCAGTAATTTTTATTAGAAAAGAGTGTCGGGACCACCCTAAGCCGCAAGATCACCTTGGAAGCTGGAGTACCACAAGGAGCCATATTGAGCCCCCTTCTCTATCTTCTCTACATGCCCGAGGAAGATTCATACGCTCAGCTCGCAACATTTGCCGACGACACACTCGACTTATCCAGTCACAGGAGTCTGAATACGATGGTTCACAATCTACAAACATCGGCGAACTCGTTGACCCACTGGTTCAGGAAATGGCGTCTGGCCCTTAATTCAACCAAGACTGAGGCAAAAGTATTTTCACTTCGGAGGTTCTCAAACGAAGAAATTCCAGAAATTCGATTGGATGGACTCCCAGTTCCTTGGTGTCCGAAGGACCAAGGTGTGTGTTACCTAGGACTACACTTCGATACACGACTTACATGGAAGCTCCACACTAATATAAAATTACGACATGCACACACCAGACTTTCAAAACTATACCCACTGATGAACAGAAAAACATCACTCCGACCTTCACTAGTCACACTCCTTTACAAGACCATGATCCTCCCAATACTGACTTACGCCTGCCCTGTGTGGTATGGAACAAACATGACGAACATCAAAAGACTTCAGACTTTACAGAACAAAGTCCTACGGATAGCAGCCAACGCCCCTTGGTTCGTTCGAAACACCTTGCTCCATCGAGAACTGGGAGTTGATCCTCTCGCATTTCATATAGAAGAATTAACCCGCAGATACCACGAAAAACTGGATCTCTCTACTGGCGCCAAGAATTACCATTTGGGAGAACCTACAGCCCGACGCCTCAAGCCGAGGCTGTACCAAGACATTTTATTTTAATTTTCTTTTATTTTATTTATTTATTTTTTCTTTTCTTTTTTCTCTTCAATTTGTGTAAAAAACTATTCGTTTTGGTCCAAAATAAAAATGATTTTTGTTTGTTTGTTTATTAGAAAAGATTGTTAAAATAAATCACCTGTATTTATATTAGAAAAGATTGTTAAAATAAATCACCTGTATTTATATTAGAAAAGATTGTTAAAATAAATCACCTGTATTTATATTAGAAAAGATTGTTAAAATAAATCACCTGTATTTAACAAAACATTTCAGTCAAATCTATTTCATTCTAATAAATAACTTTCATTCAATAAATCATTGTTATTTAATAATGAATATGAATAAAAATTTACGTTATTCATTGAATTGAATGAATAATAAATGAAAGATTATTCAAGGTAGGGATTGTCGGGGTTCGGTCACTGCTACTTAATAAAACTACATTTTATCGTAAAAATGGTTTTATTGTGCCGATGTTTCGGCTTGAACTTCAAGCCTTCATCAGGGCTGTAAAAAACTAGTAGGGCGGATGTAATACTGAAATATATATATATATATATATATATATACTGCCTACATACACACATACACATACATATATACATACATACATATATGGAAAAAGACAAAAACATAAAAACATAATATATAGAAGAACAATGTGCTCTAGAAGTGCTTAGATTATTAGGAGAACATATATATGAATAACAGATTATTCAGTATTACAACAGAAAGATTATTCAGTATTCAGAATGAAAAAAACAGACTTATTCATTATTCGGTATTCTGAATGAGTTTTGCCCAGCACTGGTATGTGAATATGATAATATTACCATAATATGGTAATATAATATATATATATATATATATATATATATATATATATATATATATATTATATCGGACTTATAATATTAATCCTCCGTCAACCACGTGAGAGAGAGTTACACCTTCGCCCACGTGGGGTCCACCAGGACCCGAATTACATTTATGGTGGTAACGCACTAATCGTCCATAAGACTACCTTGAAAAAATATTCAATCAATTTGTAGGTGTCAGGGAAGATACCCTCCAAATATGGAGTCTCAGGTTCCAAAACTGTGGTTGCAGGATTTGAAATTGCATTACAGAAAGACAATAACACAGGAAAATGGAATCCTTTCGTTAGATTGTAAAATTGGCGGATTCAGTTTTATCTTGCTACCAGATACTATCATGATGCAAACTAATTAAATTGTCGGATTCAGTTTTATCTTGCTACCAGATAATATCATGATGCAAACTAATTAAATTGGAAAAATAAAATACAAGTAAATATATTAAAAAAAACTTATCATGGAAGCCCACGTGGGGTTCATTCAGACTCCAAAGCCGTTTTTCAATAAAAAAAGTCCGACTCGCAGGAACTGCGTCATCTTAGCGCGGTTCAGTTTTTATCCCTAGTGTCATTTGGGAAGATTGAAATAGAAACCGTTTTTATTTTGGTTCAACCTTTCCCCCGTAAACAAAGGGCCCGTTAACAAGGGGCAGCGTACCCTTATACCTGGAATGGCACTCACCACAGGTTGGCCAGCCTAACTGCTACAAATAGTTATGTCAAATATCAAAATATTTCTATTTTTCTTGATTTCTTCTACAGTAATACTAATTCTATAAATAAATGCAATTAAAAAAAAAACACAACCCATTAAAATGTGAGCTAAACAACTACGAAAAGGGCATGCAGGGTTTGATTCCAGGTAAAGTCATATACTTTTACTGCCCTTTACCGTTACCCAGAAAGCTCTTTGTGTTTACAATCTAAGGACTCGGTATAGACCACGCGTATTAACCCAAAAGTGATTATATCAAGCTTGATAAACTTCCTGAATTAAATTAAGGAATTTAAGAGTGCTTAAAATAGGTTCTTGATGTAGTCAAAAAATTCAAGGAGAATTAGATCATGAATAGAAAATCTCGGCCAAGCAGAAGGAAAATAACAATAACAAGGATCGTCAAACTTCGTTTTCAAAGATTGTTAGTCGTAACACAAAAACGGTCATTCATGATTCTAATAAATTAACTGTGAAGGGTGATTACCCTTAAAAAACATATTAACCCGCAGGAATTATAGATAGGCCTAAAAACATAAAATCATTGAAAAAAGGATTTCTTATTATTGAATCAAACAAAAACGATTTTATCAGCAGAGTTTTCAAATATATGCAAAGACCTGTTGATCAAGAAAATTAAAATAAAAAATAGAGTTCTCTGTAAAAGGTTTAATGAGTTCTATTAAATAAATATTTTCCAATTTAGTTATAATTTTAACTATTGGAATTAATATCCAAAGATTCATATAATTACTCAACAATAGATTCTAATTTGAAGCACAGCTATTTTCGATAACTACCTGTTCTAAAACGTGAAATCATTTATTAGGCACTTCGGATTACGTCATTGGGTCGACGTCAGAAGCGTGTTTCCCATCTGTGGAGTTAAGCAGGAAACGAGTTAAAACAGCAACCAATTAAAATGTGAGGTAAATAGAGGAAAAACGCCGTTCGTGGTGGTAGAAAATCTTACAAGGCATTTCGCTCAGAAATCTCCGAAATATTGTTACTACTTTTACGTATCCTGTTTTATAGCCAAATAGAATTATATTCTATAATCAATAAGAAAAAACTACTAGCAATAAAAAAACTATGGGTAACAGATGAAAATAGGGAATATCAAGAACAATTCTCAAGAACGACATCAACACCAGTACTGTAATCAAGATATTCATACGGCATCTTCGAATTCTAACAAACAAAATATTCCTTCTAATTATACGTATCCTGTTTACTGACAAATACATTTGACTGCTATAAACAAGTACAAAAATAACGAGCAGTGAAAAAAAAACTGCGGGAAACACACAAATAGATCCGTTTAAATAAACGAAACTAACTAACTAAGTTTTAAGCACTTATTTCTCCTAATGTGACGACCCCATCAAACATTAAATGTTTTGAAGAAATTTTCTTCAAAACATTTTTAGTAGAGAATTTGGTAAGCTTTCGAACTGTTACATTTCACTTGCCACGATTTCCTAACCCTTTTTGAGATATTAAGGAAAATATACGAATGGGGCCTAATAGATATTCATACGGCATCTGAGAATCCCAAGATTCCGCAAAAATAAAATATTGTTTCTAATTACACTTATCCTGTTTTATTGGCAAATACATTTGAATACTATAAGCAATTGCAAACACTAGGGAATATGCCAAAGAACTCGGAGTAGGAGCCTCGACAGTTTCAAGACATTTCAACGAAATCCGCAAATCCAAAACTGACATTTCATACGGTACAGCCTGATATATTTCTAACAATGAATTGTTTTTCTTATTTTAATTAATGTGTTTTATTGTCAAATACATTATCCAACTTTAAGCAATTAAAAAATAACAAGGAATAAAAACAGACAAAAAGAACCGTTCGAATAAACGAAATCAATTACTTCAAAATTTAAGCACTTCTTTCTCCGATGGGCATCGCTTATTCAAAACTTTGTTTGGAACCTTTTTTGTAGACCATTTAGTAAGCTTTCGAATGGTAACCTTTCGCTTCCCAAGATTTACAACCGTTTTCGAGATATTAATGAAAATATATCAAGTTACCAAAACTTTTCATTATTTCTAGCAACAGAAAATTCGTCTCATTTTACCTATACTGTTTTACACACAAATACATTTTCCTTACAAATACAACATAATAAATTCCAAAAATAAAAAGCAATAAAAAACTAAGGAAAAGAGAAAAAAATTACCAAAAAACGACAAAAACCCGTTCATAAGAACTAAACACACGTATTTGAAGTTTTAAGCACTTATTTCTTCGATTGGCATCACCTAATTAAAAATTGCGTCAGAATCTTTTTTGTAGAGAATTTAGAAAGCTTTCAAATAGTTTCTATACACTTATCAAAATTTCCCAACCGTGTTCCAGATATTAATGAAAGTATACGAAGTTCCCAAAACTTTTCATGTCTGTACATAAAATATTTTATTCTAACCCTTCCTTAACTCCAAACGTAACCAAAAGATTAGCATGTTAGTTTTGATGAAATTCAAACATGCAAAAAATGTTTCAACTGAATCCCATGATTCTAAGTACCCAAACCAAAAACGGTATTCAAAAACTATTTTCCCAATTTTCTGGAAAACGGTTAAAGCTATCGCCTTGAAAATGATTTCATTCGTTTTCCTACCCCAAGAAGCCTATTAAACGAGTACTTACAAGCTTATGAACTTAAAATATATATACACATATATATATATATATATATATACACAAAAATTTTAATCACCATCATTTTCGGTCTCTAGGGGTTCTGAAACGGAAAATTTTCTAGTCGGCACTTCCGGATTGCGTCATGAGATTAACCTTATAAGCGGGGTTCCTCCCTATGGGGGTACCCAAACCAAAAACGTTATTCAGCAACTATTTTTCCAATTTTTTTGAACACGGTTAAAGCTTTCGCCTTAAAAATGGTGTCATTCGTTTTCCTAGACCAAGAAGCTTATAAAACAAGTACTTACAAGCATATGGACTCAAAAACGTAAGCGTTACGATTTTTTTTGCGTGAATTTCGCCCCAAACGCCATCTTCCAGTAGGCGGATTTTGCTGGTTAACGAACTTGACCTTTCAAATTGGACGACGGATTTTTGTACCAAATTTCATCAAAATCGGACCATCAGGGAAGCCAGAAATCCGCGAACAGACAAATATATATATATATATATATATATATATATATATATATATATATATATATATATACAAATTTGAACCACCGTTATTTTCGGTCTCTAGGGGTTCTGAAACGCGAAATTTTCTAGTCGACACTTCCGGATTGTTTCATGAGATCAACCTTACAAGCGGGGTTCCTCCCCATGAAGGGAGGGAGGAAGCGCGCTAAAATAATCAATTTGAGGGTTGGAATATCCTTTATGAGCGATTTGACACTGCCGATCTCCTGAGGAATACTTAGTAGGAAGCTACTCAAGAGCAGGAAGGTACGAGAGATACGGTAGCTTTAAGGGAGGGGGGAAATAGTGTGCGTGGGGTCCGCCTAGACCCCAGGTGGACGACGGAGGGTTAAGAGCCTTTACTTGTTGTATTTAAAACATAGGTAGTCCCCTTGAAAAGGCACCGAACCGTACGAAACATGTAGGGAAGAGAAGACATATTGTGAAAGTGCATAGTGAAATTTTATTGAGCTTCAGCATATTTCGAGAATTCACTAAATACATTTTGTTATTTGTATTGAATGCAGGTACCAACATTTAGGGTAACAGAACTTATGTAATAGTTGACAAATTCTTTCATGAAAATAGAATCTTCTATTTAAGTAAAATGGAACGGAGAAACCGAACACTGAAATGATAACCGTAAAATTGAGAAATTTCACGAATACTCAGGCAAAGAGACCGCCATGATGGTGTAAATAAGCTCATTGTGACCGACATTATAATAATAATAAAAAATCAAGAAAAAGCTTTCGAAGGATGTATTGTTAGATAGGGCGGAAGTTGAAGGTAGGTCAACCTGCTTCCGGCATTCTGTCGCTTGGGGCTTTGTATTTTCCAACACGTTGATGATAGAATTTAGAATAGCTTACACAAAGAGATACGATAATACGGTGTGTAGGATGACGTCATAGAATGACTATGTTAACAATGTGTCCAAAATACTTACAATCAACGGTGGAAAAGGTTTTTTTAAGGATGATGAAGAATGGGGCCGTATATCTTCAAATGGTCATGATCCCCTTATGATAATAGATTGTGCAATGACCATTGATCTAACAATTACGATTGATATTACAATGACTAAAAATATCGTGATGATATGGTCAAATGACCACATATCTTCTAATGATGACCAGAAATCTGCTAATAACGATAGGTCTTCAGATTACCAGCAATCTTTTAATGACAAAATGATCGTATGCCTTCCGATGTCCAGAAATCTTCCAATGACGTTAGATTTTCCAAAGACTATGAATCTTTTAATAACGATAGGTCTTCCAATGACCAGAAATCTAATGACGATAGATGTTCCAATGAATCTTCTAATGGCGATATATCTTCTAATAACGATAGGTCTTCTAATGACGATAGATGTTGCAATGACATTGAATCTTATAATAACGTTAGGTTTTCCGTTCACCAGAAATCTTCTGATGACGAGTGATTGTCAAATGACCGTATAATTTCCAATGAATATGTACCTTCTAATGACGATAGCTCTTCCAATGACTATGAATCTTCTAACGGAGATATATCTTCTAATAACGATATGTCTTCCAATGACTAGAAATCTAATGACAACAGATGTCCAATGACAATGAACCTTATAATTTATTTATTTAAATTTTAACGTCCATTTATTACTAACTACGAATTTTAGGACGGATTATCTATAGGTTACCACCCTTTTCTAGCCAGGATAGGGGTGATGCCTTTTTTTTGTTCGAAAGAAAAGCCAGTAGTGTCATGAAACCAATAAATATTTCGATTATTAAACTGAAGGATAATAATGACGGGAACAAGGAGTTGGTTATTAAAGGATACTGGGGAACAGGATTGGCGACGGAGTGTGATTGTTATGAACTGGCTTTTGCTTTCATTCACCTTGATCCTCCAAATTTTGGACCATTTTTCTATTTCATTTAAGTGACCATGAATATTCTAATAAATGTAGGCCTTCCGATGATCAGAAATTTTATAATGACGAGAGATCGTCAAATGGCCATATATTAAGAGTTCCTATTTTTCGACGTATATTGTGAGCCACGGGGAAGTGGAGAATTACTGATGTTCTGGAAGAGCTGAGTTTGAGCCTCCGACGCGCACTAAAGATTTGATCTTCTGGTGTTGTACGGGTTTCGGAGTCGTGTTACTAAAACTATGCCAACCCACCGTTTACTCTGTTCCTAGTAAAGGAAAAAATCAGGCGGCCGGAGCATAGTATTGCCTTGAGTGCCTTATGGTCAAAGATCAGATGCCTTACAGCCTTTTCGCCCTTCATGCCCTTGCTGGCATGCGATGATTCGTCGGTGTCAGAAGTTATCATTTCAGGAGGAGTACGACCAGAAGTTCATCCCTACTTCAAGCGAGTCTATCAGACATAATGACGATTTCTAAAGTGCGTTACACAAACCCCGAGCAACCATTTGGAAGCCGTCAGGTGGAGGGCCACGTCAATCAGGTGGCGTCTAATATGGATTGAAGTCCATCAATCAGAGAAGGACGTTAATTCCAGCAGCTGTCCGCCACCAGGACTAATGTTCCAGCAGGCATAAAGTATCGAAGAAGGTCTTGTGCATTTATGGGGTCACAGCTGAAATTAAATGACAATTTTTATGTTTTTACTGGGACACATGCCTATTTCATTTATGGAAATAATTTTACCTTAGAGAAAATTATAATTGGTTTATTATTTGATGACAAGAACTTCTTCAGAGAAGAAACTTGATTATCTTGGCGCACGGTAGTTGCGGCCTACGCACGCTGTGTGTATATTACACGAGATATTAGAGCCGATATTTTCACTCTCATAACTTTGAACCAGTTAAAGATAAACTTATGAAATTTTGACACCTATATTATAATAATAGGTGTGAGGGAAATTGGAATGTTTTATAATAACACAGTGAATAGTTTCTGAGATGCAGGCGATGGAAAATCGGAATTTATGGGATTCACCCAAAAAACTAACCTTGAAAAAAAAGAGCCAAATTTGCATAGTTATGATATCATAGTATTTGGCCACATTTTAGGCGCTTAATACCCTCTCAAGAACCTAATAATATCCTGTCACTTATTTGTGCAATGCCAACTTGGCCAGTTTTCGTTTGTGAGAGGGCATGACAAGGTATTACGAGCCTAAAACTTGGCCTATACTATTATATCATAACTTTCATAGGCGAACTGTTTTTGGTAGGGGCCTGGAACTTGGCCTCTTTTTTTCCAACGTTAGTTTTTTTTGGGGATATCTATCAACAGCACATACACCTTGAACCACTCACAAATCAACTGGACCGTCGCCCAAAAAAAATTAGAATACCAATTTTATCCACAATAAACTTGATATTTTTAATTTTATTAAGAATAGAATGAACGAGAAATTGTTGCTGAATTAGGACACGGCCAGAAATCCTGCGGGGCAATACTCAAAAAATTCCAGCTGAGAGTAGAATATAAACCTCCTTGGGGCCATCCGTTTGGAGCTGTAGTCGCAAATTAGTTTGCAATAATCCGACATCTATTAGCAGTTTTTAACTTGTTAAGCTTCTAAACAAAGTTGAAGGGGGTCAGATGAAAATGTCGTATGAACTAGGAAGAATTGGATGGTTGTGAGATGAGTCAGAGCATAGGAATAGACCTGATGATGACACAAAGACAGCAAGCTGGTGCACGAACAGGCGAGTTCATGCAGGACCAGGGCATGTTGTGATACGTACGATCTTCGTCCTGAAGGATGTCTTCAGGAAGAGGATCTAGCATGTTATAATAAATTCCTCGTAATTTCTCCGATTGACATCGCCTAATTAAAATTTTCTTCAGAACCTTTTTTGTAGAGCATTTAGTAACCTTTCGAATGGTAATCTTCCGCTTCCCAAGATTGTCAAAGGTTTTCGAGATATTAAAGAAAGTATACAAAGTTACCAAAACTTTTTATGTCTGTTAATAAAATATTTTATTCTAACCCTTCCTTAACTCCCAACGTAACCAAAATTTCAACATATTAGTTTTAATGAAAGTAGAACATGCAGAAAATGTTTCAACTGAATCCCATGATTCTAAGTACCCAAACCAAAAACCTTATTCAAATAATATTTTTCTAATTTTCTCGAAAGCGGTTAAAGCTATCGCCTAGAAAATGGTTTCATTCGTTTTCCTAGCCCAAGAAGCCTATAAAACGAGTACTTACAAGCTTACGAACTCAAAAACGTAAGCGTTACGATTTTTTTTTGCGCGAATTTCGCCCCAAACGCCATCTTCCAGTGGGCGGATTCTGCTGGTTAACGAACTTGACCTTTCAAATTGGACGACGGATTTTTGTACCAAATTTCATCACAATCGGACCATTAGGGAAGCCAGAAATGAGCGAACAGACAAATATATATATATATATATATATATATATATATATATATATATATGTACAAATTTGAACCACCGTTATTTTCGGTCTCTAAGGGTTCTGAAACGACAAATTTTCTAGTCGGCACTTCCGGATTGTTTTATGAGATCAACCTTATAAGCGGGGTTCCTCCTCATGAAGGGAGGGAGGAACCCCGCTTATAAGTTTATATTATTATTATAATAGGAAGTGCCGACTAGAAAATTTCGCGTTTCAGAACCACTAGAGACCGAAAATAAAGGTGGTTCAAATTTACTTGTAAGCTTGGTAAGCTTGTAAGTACTCGTTTTATAGGCTTCTTGGGCTAGGAAAACGAATGAAACCATCCAAACAAGGCGATAGCTTTAACCGTTTTCGAGAAAATTGGAAAAATAATTTTTGAATACGGTTTTTGGTTTGGGTACTTAGAATCATGGGATTCAGTTGAAACATTTTCTGCATGTTCTAGTTTCATTAAAACTAATATGTTGTAATTTTTGTTACGTTTGGAGTTAAGGAAGGGTTAGAATAAAATATTTTATTAACAGACATAAAAAGTTTTGGTAACTTTGTATACTTTCCTTAATATCTCGAAAAAGGTTGAGAATCTTGCGAAACGTAAGATTAACATTAGAATGCTTACTAAATTCTCTACAAAAATGGTTCTAATGAAAGTTTTGATTAGGCGATGTCAATCGGAGAAATAAGTGCATAAGCGGTTTTCCGGCCCCCCTCATGGTCCGATTTTGATGAAATTTGGTACAAAAATCCGTCGTCCAATTTGAAAGGTCAAGGTTAGGTTTTTCCAAATTTGCATGAATTATACTACAAGACGCGAATCATATAAAAAATCGATCTTTATCATGTTTATGAGAAAGGAAAAAAAAAATACGAGAAAACCTAAGAATCGGGTTCCTTCTAATAACGGTTTCTATTCTAAGTATACAAAATTACACTAGGGATATGAATGGAACCGCGCTAAGATGATGCAGTTCCTGCGAGTCGGACTTTGTACAATGTATAAACGTAAAAGAGAAAGAGAAGTCGCCAGTTCTGAGGCTATGGGGGGAAAAAAGAACGACGCAAAAACGAAACAATCGAAGCACTTTAACGTTCCGAACGAACGAGATTGAGCATCTTAAGAACAAGAAAAACAAAAAAACGAGTTGAAAAATCAAAAATTATGACACAATCATATGATAAAAGATTACAAACGCTAGCCACCCATGAAAATATCACACTACGATAAGTGAGGACGTGGACAAGTAAACCTAACAAATGAAGCATCCCACTACGACCCAACGTAAGAATAAAACAAACACAAACACTTTATCCCGTAACACCAACTACTACACAATCTCATATCAACACCCGAGTGAAGCCTCGTACAATAGCTAGTTGAAGAAAAACTACACGACTACTACACTCATACTCTATGAACCTACACTAATATCCGTATAGTTGTAACACTGAAAACAAGAAAAATAAGGCATTGCCCAACGAGCTCTGCGTAATTACTGACAACATTGATAGACCAAGCCGCTTTAGTTGCGGGTGCTCATAAAATAAAGTAAAAATAAAAATATATACAACACTGATAACAAGAATGCAGGAGAAAGGTACATATATCCAAGTCATATCGTCCCTACCATGTCAAACTATCGAATATGCAAAATCTCTTTTTTCAGATTCTAGACTTTGTTCTTGGATTGTGGGCGATGCGGCTTGTCGCAAATTGTCCAGAACTCAAAGTTATTTAGTCAAAAGATAGAATATATGTTAGAGAATGTTTTCGCTCTCTGGTCTGCTCCGATTTGCACATTCCATAGTTTGACGTGATTGGTACTATATGTTGGCTAAACTGACAACAAGAAGATAAAAGGTACATATATTAGATGCCATATCTCCTTGGACTAGGAGTTACATTTTATAGATATTTACTTCACATCAAGATTTCTGAAAATTCTTATATTTCATATGTTGAGAGAGATGCTGCATTCGTTACCAAAAACATTTAATAGTACAACAATTAACTTTTAATCCTACATGAAGCCGAAGAGAAAAAAATTAATAAACGCTTTGTCGGAAATAGAAGACTGTGAGACGAAAATGTATGAGCACCGTCAGACTTAATGAGCAGGTTGGGAGTGTGGTCACGTGGCCACCTTCTGCTGCATCATCGGGGTGAATCACTCTTATTCTATATTTACCTCTCTGGAATCAAGAACCTCTTTGCTTTAATGCTCTACTATATCTACCTCTCTGGGATCAAGAAGCTCTTTGCTTTAATGCTGTACTATATCTACCTCTCTGGAATCGAGAACCTCTTTGTTTTAATACTGTACTACACCTACCTCTCTGGAATCAAGAACCTCTTTGCTTTAATCCTTTACTATATTTACCTCACTGGAATCAAGAAGCTCTTTGCTTTAATGCTGTACTATATCTACCTCTCTGGAATCGAGAACCTCTTTGTTTTAATACTGTACTACACCTACCTCTCTGGAATCAAGAACCTCTTTGCTTTAATCCTTTACTATATTTACCTCACTGGAATCAAGAAGCTCTTTGCTTTAATGCTGTACTATATCAAACTCTTTGGAATCGAGAACCTCTTTGATTTAATGCTGTACTATATCTACCTCTCTGGAATCGAGAACCTCTTTGATTTAATGCTCTACTGTATCTACCTCTCTGAATTCGAGAACCTCTTTGCTTTAATACTGTACTAGATATATCAACCTCTCTGGAATCGAGATTTTATTAGCTTGGAATGGATGTCACGCGTACTTTAAATAAACTCCCCCGCTGGGGGGTTACTCCAACGGGGAAAACACGAAAAAAAAAAAATCTTTCATGAGTTCCTTCATATCATCGTTCCTTCAGGAAGTGGTAAAGTATAGGACAGTCTTTAGAGGAACTGGTAAAGCATACATTTCTTAAGGATCGCCTCTGTGGAAGGCGATATTAGAAGTCTCGATGGTGTTGATTTCGTTTTATTGAAGGTATTAATATCTTTCTAAATCACATCAAGAATAAGCGTTATGTTAAAAACATCATACGTTGATGCAGTTTCTGTCATTCGGACTCTTTTTATTGTCCCAAGAAGAAATATATTCGATTTAACATTGGATAAAAGGACGGTCCTACTTGGGTTCGTGTCGGGAGTGCCGCCCAAGCAAGCTGTTGAGCAAGAACGCGGGGGCTCGCCCTAAGGTCGTGCTCCCATTACCTTTAGCAACGAACTTTTGAACGATTCTTAATGAACGTTTGTGGGCGTGCACCCGGTGTTCCTATTAACAGCTGATAAACTGCACAAGTGCTTGCATATAAACGCCTGCAGGTCGAATGCATATTCCATTGCACCATTAGATTTATTACTTCATCTAGGATATAAGAAGATGTAATAAATTCATTTACGATAGAAGTCTACTATCCGCCTCTCAATGTACTGATAGTCTAGAACTAGTAGGAAAAAGTGGTCATGATCCCGGCTGGATCAGGAATATTTTAGTAAAATAGCCTGATGCGTTAGTAAACGACAGCTGGAAAAGCAAAATGTATGTATATAAGCTTTATTTATTTAAGCCTAAGTTTCATGTAAGTATAATGGAAAAATGGCTCCAATCGATTTTGATTACAATCGACATGATTGAACACCCGTGTGAAACTCTACGTAAGCAATCTTTACCTATGAAATAAAGTCAATTCCATCATCCAGGTGTGTTGAGTGGATCTAAGGCACTGCAACAATTGACTTTCGGCTAGAACTATCCTCAGTTCCGGTGACATTAACCCTAGCGGCCACCGTATCTTGCATTGCCGTACTCTGCACCTAGATAGGACCTGTATCCGATTTCATTTGACTGGCAACGACCCGATCCGATCCGATTTAGTCGTAGCTCGTGAGTAATGACCTCGTAGTTAAGTGAAAATGAGTTACTAATTTAAGAAATATAACAATGATTAATAATAGAAACAACAATCAATCTTCTGGATGCATATCAGTCCCGAAAACAAGGGAAACAAAAAAATAAAAATGTGAATTGACGAAGTTGTTCTAAATTTTATTTCGTCGTTTGTTGGTATTGTGCGACGTCGGTCTGAAATCAGTCTAGAAACAAACTAGTTTGAACGGCAGAGAATCGCTGGCCATCCCATTAGATCCAATCAACACGCCTGTTCTTCCCGAACTTCCTAGGAAGTGCATCTGCCAGGCTCACTAGCAAGCAATGCGAATTTGTGATCAGCAAAGAAATTGTATAAGCAATAACTCGGTTCCAGTCGGGTTTTCGATCATGGCCACTTTTTCCTTCTAGCTCTTGGACAACAATTCTTTGAAAATTAATTTCAATTCTGCTATTGATTTAGCGGAAGTGGCTGTAACGGACCCCTTTGTCGCCAAACCCGCAGAAAAACTCTAGCCACGAACCAGGGTTGTTGTCCACAGAGTATGCTCCTTGTTACTCGGCGTCACCAAATGTCCACTCAGCCTGATTGTCCTTCTTGAGAAGAATGGCTGCAAGTGCCATAAAGAAGTGTAAACCATCGATGAACAAGGTTGTTCTAGATATGCGGACATCGCATGTTTTCACAAAACAGTAAATTAGCATATGTTTTCAATCCAATTTGGGACAATCGTTCGCGAGCAAGCAGAGGCCATTTGCAGCGAAAAGAATACATTTAAAATACCTTCAAGATTAATGAAGAATGCATTTTCAGTATTAGTGGCTAGAAGATATTTTCAACAACAACAATAATAAAACCCCATCTAGTAGTCGTTAGAAGCAGCACGTACACAGAAGATCTATCGAAGGAAAACCCACTGCCGTACGAACGTTACTACGTGACTTGGAATCGATGTGTCTATGCTAACAGCTTTCTCGATCCACGGAGTCCAACATAACTTTATTATCACATTCATAACATATTGGGCTGTACCGAAAGATTGTTGAGATTTTGAAAATAAGGTTTTATGAACACAAAACAAAAAATGTTATGTTTTTCATTAAAAATACCCGTAATATTTATTATGAGTTGAAAGAATCAAGATAAAATATAATTACAAAATCTCTACGAATTTTCCGGACAACCATATAGAAATAAATAACAGTCCGTCACGCAGGAGCTGCATAACTATTAACTTTCCTCAAAGGGTACCCATCATTGATGATTAATTAGTTTAAATACAATATAAACTCGAACATTTATTATCTTTATTTTTTTTTTGTGTGTTTAATGTCGTATCAACAATTGGGCTATTACCGCCGAGCTATCTATAATGCCAATCAAAGTGCAGCACTAATTAGGGCGAATTTAGTTAAAACCAATATGAAGCGCTAGTTTTCTTGAGTACAATTAGACGAAGCCAAAGTGTTGCTATAACTAGTGCAACCTCTACGAAAACCCTTACTAGTTTTCTTGTGCAAAACTATGCCAAGTTTATATGGGATAAATAAACCAATTTCTCTTGATCCGAACGTTTCCCTTCCAGTAGGCGTGTATATTTGGCCGTCCACGAATGCACACGTGCCCGCTCCTTCAAGTGCGGTTGCCCCTTGATCCGGCAGATAGCGTGATCCGGCAATCACGCTGCACACTGATATCATGAAGGCTTCAATGATGGACTGCAATCTTGCCAAAGCACAACATTTACAGCAGTATAATTTCAGATCACCCGGTTTGCTCGGCCTTTGATCTCCTGACCTATAGCCGTAAAGAACTCGCTCGCTTCGTGATTTCAAACTCAGAGAGTTGCTCGAAACGTAAACTGGGTAGGATACGGTAACATTTCGTGCCTGATGTTGTGGCTCCAAATCCTTTTACGTTAGAAACGCATAAACTCTACAGTGCTTTTGCGTAGATATTTATAAGCTTGCTTCTTTTCGGGCGCGCTTCAATTAGTAAACTACAGCCCCTAATAGCACAATGTTCTTCAAGAGATACATATTTCATTTTAGAACGGTTTGGTCCCCCTATATTAAGAAGAGAAATCGCTGATGTAATTAGGGACTCCCGGCCTGAAATATCCACAGTTTTGTGATACCATAGGTAAGGAACTCCAGGTCCTTATGGACTTCAAAGTTTAATAGGAAAATAGAAGAAACCTCTGACATAAGATTAAAATTAAAGTTCTAGTTAAGTCTGATATCAAGGTATTGAAAACCAACTCAGAATTGGTCAAAACCTAGCAAATGCGAACGTTCTTCACAACAATGTTCCAATGCAAGTGAGCTACTAAACGACGGTTGATATCGTTACCACGGTGGGTCCATAGATACAGGACAGCCTCGACTGAGAGAGCTTGTGGCCTGGAGTGGAAGCCATGATACTTAGAGGCAATGGTGCGAATTCGGCTTGAGGTAGGCTCTCCAATTTCACCGGGAGACTCTTTGGCCAACTTCACCGCATAGTATGCATGAAAAAGCATAACCAACAGCACTGGTTCTGCCGGAAACAAAACAAACCGGCGTGGCCGGACGGAAAATAGACATTACACCATATAGGCTGAAAACAGCGCATGCGCGCTACCTTGTACTTTTCTTTGCGGTACACCTATAGTCGTCTTATACCTGTTTGCCTCGCATTTTTGATTCCTTCGATTACCCCAAAGAACAATCTCAACAACGCAGAAATGAGTCCAAACACAGTCTTGGACAAAGTTAGGGTAGTGGACCTGGTGTGGGCAGAGTTAGGCTCATTGAACGGTCTCCTCCGATAGTTTATATCACAGATAAAACCCTTCCATCATAGCCAATACTAAGTGAGATTCCAGACATGTAGTGGAGTGTCAGAAGAA
Organism: Gonocerus acuteangulatus; assembly: GCA_946811695.1. Taxonomy (NCBI): domain Eukaryota; kingdom Metazoa; phylum Arthropoda; class Insecta; order Hemiptera; family Coreidae; genus Gonocerus; species Gonocerus acuteangulatus. The sequence goes on along the minus strand of OX328124.1, from coordinate 117,483,492 downwards.
GATATGGGAACGTGAAAGAAGAACGTGTTTCGAATTGAGATCAGGTCTAGGTGTGTACCACCGTACCGCAGTACAGCAGGCTCTTATTTATCCACTTCAGATGTAATTTAGAAGTTTCTTGACATCAAAACAGTTCTCGTCAAGATAAAAATCTTGCATTCCCGAGCCAAGGGTATATACCCTCTGTTGTCACTCCATTGGTTGTTGAGGATTTTTACATATTAACTACACTTATTGAATGGTAGGATTTTGGTTATTTTGGTTTGCCTTTATTATTCTGGATTTCCCCACAATAATACTCCTTGCATAAAGGCGTTTATTTCACATGTACGAACAAATAAAAATACCCTATGTATTAAATTTGTTTCGCTATTTGCTTATTCCTTTTTTTGTTTCGTATCTTGTAGGATACGAACACACAGAACAAAATTGTGTTATATGAAACAGGATTTTATTTTTTAATTTAATGTATAAAAAAAAAAAAGAATATGAATGAAAAGTTTAACATTAATTCATAATGAATATTCCCTTATTAATGGGGTGTATATTCATTAACTTGTATTCGAGATCTTCATATGAGATCTTATAATCTGGTATTTGGTAGATATGTTAAGATACTGTCTATGTACTGGCTACCTTCAGCGAGAAGTCTACATATCGTCGATACAAAAGCAAACTAACGAATATGAAAATCAACACTTTTCAGAGTGGAAAAGTATTTATTCATAACTTTTTTTTTTGGCAGTCAAATATTCGGCAGATTTGACCTTTTGATAGTGGAATACTTTCCCTTTAATAGAGTGAAGTCAGATTGAAGAATTTGCCGTAAATAAGTCCAGCAGAAATTATTAAAGATGGACAATGAAAGATGCATTTTTTCATATTCGTTAGTTTGCTTTTGTATCGACGATATGTTGTAAGGGATGTTTAAGTCATTCTGTCGTATGCAGTCTGTTAGAATATTCTGTTTATAATCCACACATAGCAAACATAGGTGACTACGACAAAAAATCACTAACTAGATACGTACACAGACGAACTAAACACATTTTACTTGACAGGCACAATGTAATGTAATTCAACTTAGTATTTAAAATGTTCTGGGTTTTTTTTTTGAAATTTTTCCCAAAAAAATTACAAAACTATAAAAATCAAATAATTTGCTATAAATTAGCAAGAACATGTTTATTGTACATGTTATAAACACTTATGTAAATATTGTAAATAAAGCTTTATTATTATTATTCTGTTTATATTATGGACCGACTTAGGTTATTTTTACAAGACATCTTTTACCGAATTGCGTTGCAATATAGCAAGTTTCAAACAAAAACTCTGAAAAGTGTCGTGTTAAGAGGTATCCGCACATCTATATATAAATAAAATTATAAATATAAAATAAAATTCTTTATTTTTTTATTTTAACGGAGGTAATGTTCAGAATTTAGTAGGTAGGATAATTACAAATATAGAAGAGCAACTCTATTTATGAATATTTTTTAGTTAGATACATATATAGGGGATTCTAATGAAAACATTCACGAATTTGGCGTACAATAAACACCCTGCAGAAAAATATGCTCAGTTATGCATCTTCTGCGTGACGGATTTGTTTCAGTAACTTTTATTTATTTCTTTTTTTTTTTTTTTTTTTTTTTTTGCAAACACAGACTTTTAGTTGATTTTTGCGAATTTTAAAAATGAAGTTCTTACCTATTATTTCTCCAAATTAAATAACCAGCAGTTATTTCACCGCAGCATGAAGTGTTTCACAGAAGGCACTCAAAAACAAAGCACAAACATATCTAGCTGTAAACAATTCTATGTAGTAACAAAGAACAATATGGACATTTGGTCTTATTTTGGCGACTTCACTATCCCGATAGGATGGCTGTATGTATGTGATTGGAAAGCTGGGTTTTCCTAACTGGTCGAAAGGAAGGTACGGAGGCGTAACCAGCCTACTCAGCCAACACCTACCACACTAGCCTTCGGCATGGTGGTGGGCTCGAATCCCCAGGGCAATATGGCAAACAACAACAGATGCTCTGACATTGGAATTGGAGTAGAGACAGTTTCAAACTATGATTTCTTTGCGCGAATTTCCCTGAAAAAAAAATAAAAAGAAAAAAAGCGATTCCGGTGTGTGAAGCTAGTTAACACATTTTTTGTTTGAATTTTTCATGTACAAATTTTTGTTTTACTAAAAAAATCATAGAAATATCTTCCAGACAGCCGATTTGAAAACGGAAAACACTATTGGAAAGCCCTAACAATACTGCAGACAACTGTCTTTACCTGCAGCTGTAAAAGTGAATCCCCTCTATTTACTTTTGAATCTAAAGTGAAAAGTAATGGAGGAGTGTCCTTCCGAAGGGACATTCGTAAGCAGGTAGGATCGCTAGTGTCCTTCTGTGATGACACCCGCAGCGAAAGTGTGAACTTTTGAATCACGTTTAGTACATTTGTACTAAATTTCATCCAAATGAGACCATTTTTGGGAATCCTGGAGCGCTAATAGACAAATATATACATATTTGAACCACCTGGTTCGAAACGTGGAACATTCTCATCAGAACTCCTGTTTTGTGTTTCAATGTCATTATCGGGTTTTCTGTCTTTGTTTGAGGTTGTTTCTAAGAGCGTATCAGGATCCTATCAACTAAATGTTCGAGTCCTTATGGTAGAACCCGTAAGGTACATGACCATGTATAGAAAGTCCCTTATAACCATGTGCAGGGACTCTCCTGTAACGATCTAGAGTTATTTCACCATAATCATAACACTCCGCCATAACCATATAGAGGTATTGCCCCATTATCCCATTACCAAGGTACTCTGAAATGACCATGAAGAGGTACTCTGCCATAACCATGTGTAGGCACTCTCTTATGCCCCATTACGACGCGTAGGTACTGTCCAATAATGGAAAAACCCCACAAAACAATGTATAGGTACTGTTCCATTATCGTGGTTCCATAGATTCTCCTTAACCATGATACCTACTGCCCCATACCCACGTTGAGGTAATCCCACATAACCATGCACATGCACTCTTTAATAACCATGAGAGGTTAACCCACATAACCCTTTGTATATACTATCCCGTAATCATGTATGAGCACTCTCTAATAACTACATATAGATAAACCCTCATAAGCCAAGACCCTAGTGGTTGAACTGCCTTTAAAAAATAAAGCTCTCATAACCTAGCAACTGCCCATAACCCTGCATAAATACCACTTATAACCAAGATACTTCCCTCCTTAATCATGCGTAATCCGACCCCATAACCAAGACACCGCCTCTGTAACCATGCATGATTCTCCCCTTGATCAAGATACGTCCCATGACCATGGTTAGATACTGCTCCGCCATTATGTAAAGGTACTCTGTCATAACCAAGTTACAGCCCCATAACCATGTATAGATAATCCCCACAACCAAGGTACCGCCTATAACCATGATTAGATATTCCCCCATAAACATGTGTGTGCACTCCCCTTTATTCAAATATAGATTCTCACCCATTACAATGCATAGATTCTCATTTATAGCCTGAATACTCCCCATAACTTCTTATGGTTACTCCTTCCCCCCATACCCATGCACAGATACACATCCATAACATGGATACTCCCTCCTCCCATAACCATGTTGAGATATTCCCATACCTCTTATGGTTACTCCTTCCCCCCATACCCATGCACAGATACACATCCATAACATGGATACTCCCTCCTCCCATAACCAGGTTGAGATATTCCCATACCTCTTATAGTTACACCTTCCCCCCATACCCATGCACAGATACACATCCATAACATGGATACTCCCTCCTCCCATAACCATGTTGAGATATTCCCATACCTCTTATAATTACTCCTTCCCCCCATAGCCAATAAATAAAATAGGGGAGTAGAGACACCCCCCCTATAACCGATGTTTTGTCTATCTAGCTTGGAGGCGTGCAAACTTTAGGGTCATTAACGCCGTCGAATAAACCATTCATAGTATTTTGTTGAGGTCTGTTTTTCCTATTAGTTTGATATTGTTAATTTATTGTGACAGTTTTTATTTAAATTTTACAACAGGGTCAAGAGGAGAGGCTGAGTTTATAAATAAGTTACAATATATTTTTTACATGTTTACACACAAACACACATTGTCTTCATGACTTTCAACTCATCTAGGTTTGAATTCTATAAGTCAGCTAGAGATATTGCATCTAGACCTGCCCACTCCTTCATTGCAACACTTCTCATTACACTCTTTAATATGCTAATTGCATTTATTTCTTCTATTATTTTTCCTTACTTTATGCTCGGATTCCTTCGGCGCTATAATGGTTGCAATGAAACCCTCGCTATGAAGAAAGAGTAGTTACCTGTTTCATTAGGAGCAATGGATAATAGTCGGTCTATTTGAAGATATTAACTGTTCCATTTATATCGCAAAGGCTCTGATCACCGCAGAGATGTCTACATATATAAAAATCACGTGTATGTCTGTTCCTTATACAAATCCACACCGTTTGACCGATTTTGACCAAACTTGGCACATAGATAGGTCTTGACCCGGGAAGTCTCGTAGGCTAAGCAAAAAAAGTCTACCAACTGTTTGTCTTTATGTTTGTACCTTATATAAATCCACACCGTTCGACCGATTTTGACCAAACTTGGCACACAGGTAGATCTTGATCCGGAGAGTATCGTAGGGTAAGTCAAAAACGTCTACCACCTGTCTGTATGTTTGTTCCTTATACCAATCCACACTGTTTGACTGATTTTGATCAATCTTGGCACAGAGGTAGGTGTTGATACGGGGAGAGTCATAGGCTAGGTTAATATCGTCTAGGACTAACAGTTCCGAGGTCACGGGTTCGAAACTGTGAACTCGAATTGTTACAGAGTTGTGTTATTAGATTTTAATATTACTTATTTGGGTTCTAATTTATTTGGGCATCAGGACGCGGGGTAACAGGTAGTATACATACCTAAAAATCACGTGTTTGTCTGTTTGTTCCTTATAAAAATCCACACAGTTTGATCAATTTTGACCAAACTTGTCACAGAGGTAGGTCTTGATAAGGCGAGTCTCTTAGGCTAGGTCAAATACATATATGTACCAGCTGTCTGTCTGTAAGTTTGTTCCTTATACAAAGCCACACCGTTTGACGGATTTTGATCACACTTGGCACACAGGTATGTATTGATCTGGGGTGTGTCTTAGGGTGGGTTTACATTAGGATAGTTATTGCAGGATATTTATATCAGAGAGAAATTGCGACTAATGAAAACCATGTAAAATGTATGTCTGATACAAATTGCTCATGGTTTACATTAGTTAGAATTTCTCTCTGATATAAATATCCTGCAATAACTATCCTAGTGTAAACGCACCCTTAGGCTAGGTCAAAATAGTCTAGGATTCACCGTTCGAAGGTAACGCGTTCGAAACTGTGAACCCGAACAGTTACAGATTTGCGTTATTAGATTTTAATATCACTTATCTGGTTTCTAATTTATTTTTTGCTTTTCTAGACGCAGAAAGTAGGTGTAGCATGGCATGCCGGGTAACAGCTTGTATTCTAATAAAACAACCAGTTATCTTATCCAATAAATTTTTAGTTCGATATTATTAGATTCTTGGCTGTTGAACTATCACAGGAGGACGTAGGAGACATCGTTATTTTTTGGACCTATAAGATCTAAAATGTCGAATCTACACATCGGCACTTCCGGATTGCGCATTAAGGTCCACGGGAGGGAGGGTGTACGCGCTAAAACATTATCTGTCTGAATGAAACGCGTGCTGACGGTCTGTTGCTGTTACCACAGGTTCGGATGGTCTAACTGTCCGAGTAACCCTAGAAGTAGGTTTAGTGTTACAGAGTGTTGGGTTATGGCGTCGCTAAATCTCTCGGCACTCTCGATCATATCTTGCAGTTCACTTTCATTATCTAGTAACTAACTCCTAAACAAACATTGCAATTAACATCTCGAGTGTTACATAAGTAACAACCAATTAGTATCGTACTCAAACACACAACATATACACGACCGACTTTCCTACATTTTCTATTTTCAGCTGATCGGCCACAAGGTCGTTTAATGTTTTCTCTTTCTACTCGTCAGAAGGAAACACGCTGATACGGAATATCAATGTAGCTTACTTGAAATAATTGTTACTCAAATAAATACCTTATGTTACAGCCTATGTCTTCTGCCAAATATGAATTACATATTTTTATATGACGTGACTCTTGAAGAAATGAAATATTCAAAAAAAAAGTCCGACTCGCAGGAACTGCGTCATCTTAGTGCGGTTCCGTTCATATCCCTAGTACCGTTAGCAAAGGAATAGAAACAGTTATTGGTAGGTTTTGATCTTCGTGAAAACTATAAAATAAAATAAAAATTCCGTCACGCAGGAGCTGCATAACTAAGCACTTTCCTCAGAATTTGGGTAGTGTAGATTGCTTTCCAGAACAATTTGCTTAAAATATCCTACATAAATAAAATAAAAACATGAATAGTTCTCTTTTAAATTTGTAATGAGTAACTGATCAATTAATAATTTGCTTCCAGAGTTATGTTTACACATGGTACCTATTACACTACGTAATAAATACAAAAAACCTCATATTATCGTATTTTGATCTAACGCAGGAACAGGATACAGTCCCTCTAGTGGTAGAAAGCGCTCCTTGCGGCGGCTTTGTGAACCTACGTCTGACGGGATTTTCTATTGAAATATATTACAAATTAAACCCCCGCTTTCCGATTGACCGATTCAGTTCATTTTTACAACACTTCTTTCTCATGAGTTACCCACGACGTATACCGCGTTTCGTTACAATACAGCAGAAATAACGACCGGTATGAGTATATTAAGAATTTGGGTCAAGAGTAAACCCCCCCTTCTAATGAACCGATTTAGTTTATTTTTACAACACATATTTACCTGTAGATTACCACTACGAATACCGAGTTTCGTCGAAATATACCAAAAAGCACGGCTGGTAGTGGCGAATTGGTATTGTGGGTCCGGAGTAAACCCCCCCCTCCTAATGAACCGATTTAGTTTATTTTTACAACAGTTATTTACCTGTGGATTACCACTACGAATACCGAGTTTCATCGAAATATACCAAAAATCACGGCTGGTAGTGGCGAATTGGTATTGTGGGTCCGGACTAAACCCCCCCTTCTAATGAACCGATTTAGTTCATTTTTATATCTCACTTTTCTCTCTATATTACCACTACGAATACCAAGTTTCGTTTAAATATAACAAATATTACGGCTGACATAGTCAAATTAGTGTTTTGGGTTAGGGGTAAACCCCCCCTTCCGGTGGACCGACTTTGGTGGTTAACGAACTCGTTCAATCGTTTGCTAATTGAATGCTATATACCAAGTTTCGTGACGAAAAAACAAAAACTCTGGCCGCTATCGTGTTAACAGACATATATATATATATATATATATATATATATATATATATATATATATATAAATTTTAACGGGGGTCATTTTCGGTGTCTACTAGGTAGGATCGATAAAGATTTGAAGAAATTTTTCAAAAATTCCGTCATAAGTCCAACCTCAATAGCTACTTTCCTTCGGAGGAAAGTGCTAAAAGAAGGAAGATTTAAGGTGCCACTATAGCAAACTGACAGTATTCTAAGCGGAAATTACTCAATCTTCTGCCTCTCTATGAAAGACTATAACTCTGTTTCACATTGTCTTACCTTGTTTTACTAAAATACTCATCGTTAAAACGTTAGGTAAACAGAGACTAAACCCCCTCCAAAAGAACAACTTCGAAGTTTTTTCGATTGGCTTTGCCATATCATAAATTCCATCAAAACCTATTTTATAGACAACGTTGTAAGACTTCGCATGGTCACCTTCCACTTACCCCAATTATCAACCGTTTTCGAGATATTTTAGAAAATTTAATACCAGGATGTCTACTAACACATTTTTGTCTAATACTTCCTGACCTCCAAAAGGTACTAAAATTTAAATATTTTAGATCAGATGAATGTTAAACGTCTGGAATAAGTTTCAACAAAATTAATAGTTTCTGAATACCCAAACTGAAATTTATTTTGGAAACGTAGTTGTATCAAGTTTTATGTATATTACTACTAAACGGCTTGAGATATCAAAATCTTTCATAGGGGCAAAGTTGTAGTTCTCGTCGAGATCTATAAAATGGTGCCCGGAAATAAAAAAAAAAACACTTCTAAGGGCTCAAATAGGCCTTTGAAGGGAAGGGTTTCCTCTTTACCCATATTTTGCATTATATTTTTAAAATGTACTAACAAAACAAGGAAGAACCATGCAAAAGAGGTTTCGATACGTCAAGCAGATATCTGTAAAAATACGTTCTCATTTGCATGTATTCCTCATCTGAAATTAAAAAAAAAGAAAAGGCAGTTGAATTTATTTAAATAGTATTTTTGTTAACAGAAGGGCAACAGAGTATGTTTTTACAGAGAACTACTTTACGCATCGAAACCCCGTTTGCACGGTTTTTCCTTGTTTTGTTAGTACATTTTCAAAATATAATGCAAAATAAGGGGTAAAGAGGAAACCCTTCAAAGGCCTATTTGAGCCCTTAGAAGAGTTATTTTCTCGCTTCCAAGGCCTCACTTCCATTTTATAGATCTCGACGAGAACTACAACTTTGCCCCTTTGAAAAATGTTGATATCTCAAACCGTTTAGTAGTTATCTCTCTTGTGGCCCGCATATCTGGGCCACCCTGTATATATATATATATATGAGAAAAGAGAAAGCTTAATTAAGAATTAAGCAGAGTATAAACACAATACATATAATTGAAAAAAACTCAGCCGCGGTTCATGATATTTTAGATGTTATTCTAGCGCTGTTGCAATAATTCGGCTCACTAATTTAGATGTATACATACAACATGCATTCCCTCCCCGAGATTATAAAAAGATAAAATCTTCAATGACTTTGTAGTCCTGTACTAAACGAGAGGAATATGCTATCACATTGGACTTGCCGGTTCTAAAGGAGAAAAGTGTAGGCATGACATGAACGAGGTAGTGACATGGGAGCATACTTCACACTTATACCGCCACCATTCATACATGAGCAAGCATAGGCTGGTTGTATAAGTAGCCAATCTCCCAACCATGTCCAGGGAATAAGGTAGTTACCAAGGAGTGGATTTGGTAACGCAGATGTATTATGGCTACCAGCAGAGTCATTATCGAACACACTTTCCTCTTTCTACTTAAAGAATCACTTTTACAATTACAAGGCACTCGGATCTTCCGGCATCTCGATATCGCCAATTCAAGGAACCGTGAAGGAAAAATAACTTTTTCTTTAATTTTTAGCGCGTTTCCTGTCTCCTATTACAGGGAAGAAACCGCTAATGAGGTTTACCTAAAGACGCAATCCGAAAGTGCCGACTGAAATAATTCGCCTTTCAATACCCAGAGTCTGCAGAGTTGCATCCTGGGTTATGGATAAGTTATCATTCTAAAGAAGCTACACACGATTCAGACAGGCCTGGCAGTTAGACCTGAACAGTCCCCCTGAAAGCCGGTCGCCTGGACGTGTATATATTCCGGCCGGTCGGTCAGTTAAGACTGTTCAGGCGGCCGGGATATATACACGTTCAGGCGACCGGCCACGAGGGCTCTGAGGGGCAGATACTGTAGAGGTTCCTGATTATTGACCATACGGCACGCTAGGGAGATAGTGTGGTCAATACTATGCTCCGGCCTTCTGATTTTCCCCTAGCTGCATGGACTGATAGAGTCATTAGCAACAAGGTACTCATTAATAAATTAATTAAAGGCTGGGTTGGCCTAGGGATGGTCAGGGAGGCCGAATTCAACCCATCAACTAAGACACAAGAAGAAAAAATCTTTAGTGCTTGCTCGGGATTAGAACTCAGGTCCTCCAGCATATGAGTCCAGTGCTCTACCACTGAGCTAACTCGCCCCCATATATATATATATATATATATATATATATATATATATATATATATACACTCAGCGTCAAAATGATAGACACACTATGCAAAATATTCATACAAGGGAGGTATGTAATCCCTTGAAGCTAGATTTTTACTTTTTAGCTCATGGATTGTGGAAAATTGTCTTGACTCGCTATTTCACTCCAGGCAACGAACAGTTATAGATGGAAATTTTTGGAACACAATTTTTGACTTCGTAACTTTGTTTGGGCTGGATAGGAGGTAAACATATCAAAAGTCCTCGCCTGTAGCCTTTGTGCCGGTGGGGAGGGGGGGGGGGTTTAGAAGGTCCCATTTTTCGGATTTTCACTTATATCTGAAAGCTGATTAAATTTCCTACAAGTTTTACTCCATAACGTTTTTCGAGATATCATTAGGTTTCGAAATATCCGCTCTTGAAAGTCGGTCATTTTGGGGAAAAACACTTTCTCCACATATTTTTCCCCCTTTTTGACGGGAAAACTCTTCAACGATGAACCCAAAAAATAAATAACGGTTATAGGGCTGTAGAGTATTGCATTCCCTTCAATAATATATATTACTTTGCTATTTTATGTATTTTCCTTCAAACGTAAAAATAATTTCAGTGTTCATCGTGAAATCTGAAATTTAGCGACTAATAGTCCAGGTAAGTAAAATTTATGGATGGAAATATTTGGAACACAATTTTTGACTTCATAACTTTGTTTCGGCTGGATAGGAGGTAAACATATCAAAAGTCCTCGTCCACAGCCTTTGAGCCGGGGGGGGGGGGGGTTAGAAGGTCCCATTTTTCGGGTTTTCACTGATATCTCCAAAACCGTGGGTCCTAGCGGCATGACCATTCTATAAAAAATGAAAGCTGATTAAATTCCCTACAAGTTCTATTTTGTAAAGTTTTTTTGAGATATCTTTACTTTTCGAAATATCCGCTCTTGAAAGTCGGAAAAAACACACATTTTTATATTCTCGACCGGATATCTCTTCAACGATGAACCCAAAAAATAAATGTCGGCTATAGGGCTGTAGAGCATTCCATTCGCTTCAATAATATATATTACTTTACTATTTTTTCTAGTTTCTTTCAAACGTTATATACGCACTCACATGGTCTTAGCAAAACCATGGACAAGATCTTATTTAATTGAGTTTGAATAACTGGCCAATGGGCCCAAAATTGTATATTTTGTGCTATATTATAAATATAGTGAGTACTGGACGTATGTACTCACAATATTTTCATAATGGAGCTTATTTTGGACTATTCATTGACTGGAAATGGTGAGAAATTGAATGGTTCATTGATCAGTTCTCGCCAGATATCAAGATAAACATTAAAACTGTTTTCACGTTTGAAGGAAAATACATAAAATAGTAAAGTTCTATATATATTCTTGACGAGAATGTAATGCTCTACAACCCTATAAACGGCATTTATTTTTTGGGTTTATTGTTAAAACGTTATCCGGTCAAAAAGAGCAAAAAGTATGTTTTTTCCCAAAATGACAGACATTCAAGAGCGGATATTTCGAAAATTAACGATCTCTCGAAAAACTTTATGAAATAGAACTTGTAGCATATTTAATCAGCATTCATTTGTTATAGAATGGTCATGTCGCTAGGACCCACGGTTTCCGAGATATAAGTGAAAACCCGAAAAATGGGGCCTTCTAAACCCCCCCCCCCCTCCCCCCGGCACAAAGGCTACGAGCAAGGACTTTTGATACGTTGACGTACTAACTAGCCGAAACAAATTTATGAAGTCAAAAATTGTGTTCCAAACATTTCCATCTATAAATCTTAGTTACCTTGAATATTAGTCGCTAAATTTCAGATTTCACGATGAACACTGAAATTATTTTTACGATTGAAGGAAAATACATAAAATAGCAAAGTAATATATATTATTGAAGGGAATGCAATACTCTACAACCCTATAATCGTTATTTATTTTTTGGGTTCATCGTTGAAGAGTTATCCCGTCAAAAGGGGGAAAAAATATGGCGCGAAAGTGATTTTCCCAAAATGACAGACTTTCAAGAGCGGATATTTCGAAACCTAAAGATATCTCAAAAACCTTTATAGAAGAGAACTTGTAGGATAATCAGCTTTCATTTGTTATAGAATGGTCATGTCGCTAGGAAGCAGGGTTTCCGAGATATAAGTGAAAACCCGAAAAATGGGACCTTCTAAACCCCCCTCCCCCCGGCCCTAGCCAGCCCAAACAAAGTTACGAAGTCAAAAATTGTGTTCCAAAAATTTCCACCTAAGCTGTTTTTAAGCATTCGTTGACTGGACTGTATACTCTTCTTGTAAGAATTCCCCAAGCATTTTTAATAATATTAAGGTCTGGAAAAATAGCCGGCCAACCTAGTTTGTCTATATTCTTTCGGATGAACCATTCCTTAATAATTCTTACCGAATGGATTAGAGCATTGTCTTGCTGAAATGCAGAAGAATCTTTTGCCAAGCCATTAAGTTTTTTTTTTTTTTTTCATTCTTCTGATACGATTTACTACTTATGTGAATATATTTTCTTAGAAAGAAACACCAAGTAGCCTTTCTTCTTGAACCTAATATTTTCCCAAACCATAACACTACCTTCGCTCATTTGCTGCCGGGGTAATATTACTTCTACTTTTCTTAAATCATGAATTAATTAAAAGGAAAACCATCAAGTGCATCCAAATCAAATGTTTTCTCATCAGAAAAAAAAACTTTCCTCCATTATCGGTCCTCAACATAACGTTTTTTGCAAAATCCATTTTATGATGAAAGAGGTTTTCGCGTTACTTTTTTGTCAATATGTTTTTTGGTTTTTCCAGTAATCCATGCACATTCCTAGACTTGGTACGCACACCGGCTTCCTCTGCGATTGTTTTGGATGTTTTGCATGAGTGTGTTGTGATTCTTAGACCAATTGTACCTGCCTAATTGATAAAGTTGGTTGTCTTCCAGTTGAGCAATGGGTACCGTACGGCTCTCCGAACGGAATTAACTGGACTAGATTCGATAAACTTAGTTTTATGTGACTTGGAATCTCCCTAAAACCCATCTCATCCTTCTTTAGCAAAGCAATTAACGGCAGTCTTCTCGAGACAACCACTTGTTTTTTTTTATACTTTAACTGAAAAATTCACAACTGCTGTCATTGAAATTGACGACAGGAGAAATTGAAAATGCCAAATCTTAATGCTTTTCAAGGGTTAAGGTCTAAAAATGCCAAATCTTAATGCTTTTCAAGGGTTAAGGTCTAAAAATGCCAAATCTTAATGCTTTTCAAGGGTTAAGGTCTAAAAATGCCTTATCGACCATTAGAAAATTAAAGGATTGTGAATAACAGCAAGTGTGTCTATCATTTTGACCCACCAAAATAAAGACATTATCAGTTATTTATTTATTTCTTGATATATCACAGAGGTAAACTATAAATTACATTATTTTACAAATATATAAATTTGAAATAACTTATAAAAAAAGATTGAACCACAATTTGAAAAAAATTATATTCAGTTTTCGAAATTTCAAGGGTGTATCTATCATGTTGACACTGAGTGTATATATAAATTTTAACAGGGTAGCATCCGGCATTTAGATTGTAAGATCAATGGAGATTTGAAGACATATTTTTGACGAGTAAAACCTCAAAAGCTCCATTCCTTCAGGGCGAGCCAAGGTGTTAGGATATGAGAAAGAGTCTTGACCTTAACGGGAAGCCAAAAGGCGGAATCAAGGACAAAAACAGAAACCCCCGTTAGGTCATCGTTGTTTCGAATGACACACGCACCATTGTCAGAAAACATGTTGTTAACTAGCTGTAAATATCTACAATAGGCGTACTAATGTAATTGTAAATCATATTCACATTATTTGCATATTCCCAATACATCAATCAACAATTGCTAATGTGTAGTTTTGTTTGATTTTATGTTAATGCTTCATTATAACGTTCAAAGGATGACAATACACACTCGCATAATAATTATACTACATAGGACAATATGCAGTGCCTAAGAACTAATTGTTAATTTAAAATAAAAAACGTACGTCCCAGAGGGGCAGATAGTATAGAGGTATCTGATTCTTGACTGTAAGGCATACTAGGGAGATAGTGTGGTCAGCATTATTCTCCGGCCGCCTGATTTTTCCCTCCGCAGGTACACTTTAATTAAATAAAGGCTGGGCGTGCCTAGGGACGATCTGGGGCCCCAAATCCAACCCTCGAACGACGGCACTAGAAGATAGAAATCGTTCATACACGCTCGGGGTTTGAACGTGGGTTCTCCAGTTCATTAGTCGAGTGCTCTACCACTGAGCTAACCTCGCCCCGAATTTTTCATTAATAATATACAAATTTTAACTTATATATATATATATATATATATATATATATATATATATATATATATATATATATATATATATATTCCACTCCATCATGTATGGAATATGTATTTATTTTCTTGTATTTTTATTATTATTTTTTAAATTTATTTTTCTTTCTTTTTATGTTTTTTCTTTGTATATTTTAATTGTGTTCTATTTATTTATTTGCTACAGTTGTTAGTTTCTTTATTATTAATCTGTTTTCAGATATTTTGTTACATGTATTTATTTGTTATACGTTACCTTTTGTAACATGTATTTATACATATTTTTAACTTTTAATGTTGACTGTATTTAAAGAGTTTGTCGCCCAAGTTGCGGAACTCGACTCCTGTACCCCGGAGGTTATTCAGGTGAGCCAATTTTCCATAACTTTTAAAATTTTGTTTTCTTTGTTACTTATATTTATTTATTTGTTTATTAGTGAGACCGCGACAAGGGCAATTCATCACTTAAAATACATACATAAGAATAAACAATAGTAAACAATAGTTAACAAATTTGAAAATGAAATAATTAAAAAAAATATATAAAAAAAAAAAATTACTAATACAATTTGCATTGACTATAAAAAGGTAGGAACAACACAGAGGCAGATAGGGCAGTCTGTAAATACAATTATAGACTTAGATCTTTATGAATTTCAAATCATAGTTTGTACATATTTATTAATGATAGGAGGTCGTAAACAGAAAAATAAATATACATACACATATACACATACACAAACAGATAAGCTCGTATACAAACATAGAATACCATATACGTATACGTCATATTTCTTCCAATAGTCCAATTTTCCTTAAGTATCTAAAAACAAAATCTATAATATATTGTTACTTATAGAAACGGTTTAAAGAACATTTTTCACATTTTATTGACATTGATAGGTAATTGGAAGTATTGGTCATAGTCAAGCAAAAGAAAGTCCTTCTCTAATGAAAACGGACTTAATATTATTTTCTGTCTTATCTCCGTTATTTATGGCAACAGGACAGTGTGCCCTATATATTTATTTTTAACTCAAAAATGGATATATATATATATATATATATATATATATATATATATATATATATATATATATATATATATAATGTGTGTGAGTGTTTGTCGGGAATTTCCGAGTGTTTCCTCTACTTTCTCCGAGTGCACTTTCTGCATCCGATTGTTAACCAAAGTGGCATTCTCCATTAGCCTATTTAGGGCTTGCTCCAATAGATGGATTCGGTTCTCACGAGCAAGGCCTCCGAGGGAGGGGGGGCACGAAGGACAATTGGTCAGGGCCCGTGTTCTGGGGGGCCTGACGTCATTTTTTGAATCGCTTTATAATTTGTAGTTTGTCAGTTTACTTTTAAAAATAAAGCTTTTAAATATTTTCAGTGCAAAAATTTGTGGCCACTGGAAGAGCCAAAGCACCTTAGACAGTATATAAATTTTCCACTCCGTTCAATTACAAATGTCTTTAATTTTATTTTCAGAGAAATGTCAGTTGTAAATAATTCCATTAATACTTAGTTTTTGGTAATGTTAATGTAGAAGGGGGGCCTGAATTTATTTTGACAGCGACCCGTAATTCCTCCCGGAGGCTTTTGTCACATGCAGAAAAGTTAGTTATTTAGTATAAAGATTTCTACTTTCAGAATTAATAAACGCGACGGGCAGGGATTTGATTCCAGAATCACAAGTTTTACTGTTGATTGTGTTGCTAATTATACGGTCGAAGTTCATATCTTACAGCACGGAAAGTTAATTAATGTTGGCGCCAAGGCTTCGGGAAGAAGGCACAGGGTCACATTTATCTGATGTCAGACAATGTTGTTGTTTCATAAGGATCAGATTACTTATTCCAACTATCTTTTACGTTGATTTAACCATAGTATAATATTTAAGAGGGTGTACATTGTTGCTTGCGGTGTATACCATCCAGTCTATTGAAAACAAAAATCCTTCGTGTAACAGAACAAGAGAGGGAGATATTGTGGTCATTACTACGGTCTAGCCATCTGATTTCGCCCTTTCCGGGTACCCATTAACCTTTAAGTAGGAAGCTGGGGTGTTCACAGCACCCCATGACTTAATTACCTCTATATTTTCAATTTAAAGTTTTTCATTTCTTTTCAACTCTTTGGTAATTTCGTTAAAATCCGACCATTTTTGAGCTCGCTAGAGAGCGAACAGACAAGTATATATATAAATATATACATATATATAAATATATACATATATATGTATATATATATATATATATATATATATATATATATATATATACAAATTTGGGCCACCTATATTTTCGTGATCTATGGGGTCTGAAACGAGAAAGTTTCTAGTCGGCACTTTCGGATTGCGTCGTGAGGTCAACCTCATAAGCGGGTTCTCCCTATGGGGATAGGGAGTAACCGCGCTAAAAATGATAAGTTACCAAAACGATTTCGCTGTACGCTATGATTTATTAGTGCCTCCTATAGTGATATTATTATTAGTGCCTTCTATAGTGATACTATTATTAGTGCCTTCTATAGTATTATTAGTAACTATCTATAGTGTGCAATTTTATTAAGGACTCTACAATTACAGGGGTTTGGCTCAGTGGTAGTGCACTTGACTAATGTTCTGTTCCCACTAAAGATATCTCCTTGCGTCGTCGTTCGGTGGTCGTTTTGTGGGATGAGCCTGGGGTCATCCAGCCTTTAACCCTTAAGTAGGGAAAAAATAGTAGTAGTGTTCACATTAAGGTTGCATTCGCATCAGAAAAAAACCTTATTTGTCCGTCTTTCCGGTCTTTTATTGGCTTGGGGTGCTCACAACACCCCACCTCCCTACTTACGTAACAAAAATTTAAAATATAATTTTTTGTTTCGACCACCGTTTGACATTTTATATAGAAAATCAAGAAAGAATGGAGAGCCTTTTTAGTAAGTAGGTATGTAAAGAGATGGAGAACTTGAGTCTACTGATTCGAATGAAGAGGAAAGATATTTTTTTGAAAAATCATTCCACGAAACTTCAAGTGAACAGTCGGATGAAGAATCACTACAGCAGGCTGAGATGAGAAGCTAGAAATAATAACATTTTATATCTACCAAAAGGTGATGTAGACTTCATTGACAAGATGTACGCTACATATCCTGTAGCTCGGCGTGTGTAGGGGTCGAGTTCTTGAGAGATATTGGGTTTGAACTGAATAGACCACAAATTGAAAAGAGAGCAAACGAATCTTGGATTCCTAAATACGCCAGGCGGCCAAAATGACCAGGACATGACATCAGAACCAGCACCAAGAACGGATCACAGAGTGTCTGGTAGATGAACCGTTTGTTCAAGATACAAAGAAAGCAAAGTTTAGATAAGAAAACAACGATCTTTTGTTGTTTTTGGGACACATTTATGCATATGAATGACATGAAGTAAATTTGATGTGGAGATTTAGAGTTAGCAATATGCATATGAATGACATGAAGTAAATTTGATGTGGAGATTTAGAGTTAGCAATATGCATATGAATGACATGAAGTAAATTTGATGTGGAGATTTAGAGTTAGCAATATGCATATGAATGACATGAAGTAAATTTGATGTGGAGATTTAGAGTTAGCAATATGCATATGAATGACATGAAGTAAATTTGATGTGGAGATTTAGAGATAGCAATATGAATATGAATGACATGAAGTAAATTTGATGTGGAGATTTAGAGTTAGCAATATGCATATGAATGACATGAAGTAAATTTGATGTGGAGATTTAGAGTTAGCAATATGCATATGAATGACATGAAGTAAATTTGATGTGGAGATTTAGAGTTAGCAATATGCATATGAATGACATGAAGTAAATTTGATGTGGAGATTTAGAGTTAGCAATATGCATATGAATGACATGAAGTAAATTTGATGTGGAGATTTAGAGTTAGCAATATGCATATGAATGACATGAAGTAAATTTGATGTGGAGATTTAGAGTTAGCAATATGCATATGAATGACATGAAGTAAATTTGATGTGGAGATTTAGAGTTAGCAATATGCATATGAATGACATGAAGTAAATTTGATGTGGAGATTTAGAGTTAGCAATATGCATATGAATGACATGAAGTAAATTTGATGTGGAGATTTAGAGTTAGCAATATGCATATGAATGACATGAAGTAAATTTGATGTGGAGATTTAGAGTTAGCAATATGCATATGAATGACATGAAGTAAATTTGATGTGGAGATTTAGAGTTAGCAATATGCATATGAATGACATGAAGTAAATTTGATGTGGAGATTTAGAGTTAGCAATATGCATATGAATGACATGAAGTAAATTTGATGTGGAGATTTAGAGTTAGCAATATGCATATGAATGACATGAAGTAAATTTGATGTGGAGATTTAGAGTTAGCAATATGCATATGAATGACATGAAGTAAATTTGATGTGGAGATTTAGAGTTAGCAATATGCATATGAATGACATGAAGTAAATTTGATGTGGAGATTTAGAGTTAGCAATATGCATATGAATGACATGAAGTAAATTTGATGTGGAGATTTAGAGTTAGCAATATGCATATGAATGACATGAAGTAAATTTGATGTGGAGATTTAGAGTTAGCAATATGCATATGAATGACATGAAGTAAATTTGATGTGGAGATTTAGAGTTAGCAATATGCACTATTTTACAGATTAAATTAGTATACTTTCCAAGAATATATTTTAGATTAAGTACTTGTTTTGTCTTCTTCTATCCCTTAATAATCAAGATAAACTTCAGAACAGATTCAGAATTTTTCATTATTCAACTAACCCATATTTTTGATAGCTGTATAAAAACAAAATTACAAATGAACAAAAACGATTAAAATTTTATTATTAAAAACAGAACACCATATTTGAGAATTTTAATTGAAAATGAAATAAGGAAGTAGATGCTAATTTTAAAGACCCCTTTTCGTGGGAGGTATTTTTTTCATTGGTGTGTTGTGAGCACCCCACCTCCCTACTTACGTTAGTGTAAACCACCTCCCTACTTAAGGGTTAAAGGCTGGAAGACCCCAGGCTCATCCCACAAAACGACCACCGAACGACGACGCAAGGAGATATCTTTAGTGGGAACAGAACATTAGTCAAGTACACTACCACTGAGCCAAACCCCTGTAATTGTAGAGGCCTTAATAAAATTGCACACTGTCACTATTGATAAAATTTACTAATAATACTATAGAAGGCAATCATAATAATATCACTATAGGAGGCACTAATAAATCATAGCGTACAGCAAAATCGTTTTTGTAACTATCATTTTTTTATATTCTCATTACAAATTATAGTTCTTACTGTTTTACTGTTATTACTGACTCAAATCATTTATAATTTCCTATAATCTCAAAATATATACTCCTAAATCTATGCCTTATATAAATACATTTCGGCTGTATAACAAATATTGAAATATTTTTCTATTCATGATTTAGAACTAACTTAGCTTACGACTTACGGAATATCTCACGACTCACGATGCAGAGAACATATACTCACCTGAAACAAAAATAATTATTTTTATTTCTACAAAAAAAAAAAAAAAAAAAAAAAAAAAAAAAAAAAAAAAAAAAAAAAAAAAAAAAAAAAAAAAAAAAAACTGGAAAAACATTTGTATGCTAAAAAATAAAGGGATCCTTTATTACAGGAAAACATTTATTAACACAGAAGGATAACCTCAATATAAACTCTGTTATTATTAATTATATGACATACTCGTCATCAAGAGTGTTTCTAGTAACATTAAAATAAGAAGGCAAGGAGTAGTTGGGATTTCGCTAATAATAACAATTAGATATCTAAAAATAGATATTAAAAAAATGTTTTCTTACCTAGTATGCAAATTAAAAATGTTCTATTTCACTTTTTTGTATATATACGGCGTAGGTTAAAAAATAGTAGCTCCTTTTTCTTTTGTACCACTGTATTACCTGCTTGACCTACATGTTTCGTGGCCATTACATCCTAAACAATTTTTGAATTATTATTTTAGGATAATTATTTCATAGGAATAACTACAATGATAATAATAAAGTGATAATTCAAAAATTCTTTAGGATGTAATGGCCCCTGAGGAGGTGGCATGTAGGCCACGAAACATGCAGGGCAATCAGTTAATAAAGTGGTACATAAGAAAAAGGAGGCACTATTTTTCGACAAACGCCGTATATATATATATATATATATATATATATATATATATATATATATATATATATATATATATATATATATAAATGTTTTATAGCCAACGTTAATTTTCTTATTTTTTTTTTTTAATTATTCTTTTCCAGAAATTTGTTTCTTTTAGCTGAAGAAGGCTGCAGAAACTTTTAAAATATTGATTTTTCCGAAAATCTGATGGTTGTTCGTTGCCGAATTCCAGCAAATCCTTCACTTGTAATCACCTCGACGGCTAACTGTATAAGTTAATTAGTTTGTTATGTCATCCATATAGAGAGTGGAATAATTGTTGTTAGAAAAAAAAAAAAAAAAAGACCAAAAACGGAAAAAGCCAGTACATTCTATACATAACGGAAATAATTAGAAAAATATTGGAAGGATTGAGCAGAAGTGTAAGAATCTATATAATTTTAATTAAGTTCTATTTATTTATTTTGTTGTTATATCATTTCATATTTTTACCAATATTTCAGCATACGTAATGCGAAAAGATATATTTTATATACTGGTTAACCACAACGTTCTTTCTTCAGTTTTGTTGTACATATTGAATAATGGGCTTTAAAAGGGGCGTTCGTTTGGATGAAGAAACCTTTTGACAGTCCAGCAAGGAAGACTATTATAGTGAAAGGAAGGAGGCCGAAGGCTGCAAGACATTCAAATAGTGACAGCTAACTTGAGGTGACGAAGTATGATGGAGATGTTGATAAATTGCAGGAGATCGAAGAGCTTTTACTGAGTTTTTGTAACCTCGGTGGCCGACCGCATGACTCGTTCGTGACCGACCTCACTGGCCCAACCATAACCTAGCCTTGAAGACTTTCTCGAGTCCTATCAATTTGTTTACATCTGCCAACTAAGTTGAGGCCTAGAAATGAAATTCGAAAGGCGATTTACACACTTCAAAAACACGCCTGGATAAACCAATGACCTCCATAGTCACAAAAACACGCCTGGATAAACCAATGACCTCCATAGTCACAAAATCTTCGATTATAAGTATTCAAAATAACATGCAACAACATCCACTGCCGAACAAAGCTTCACCGCTAAAAATCTGGGGGGAAAATAACTGTCTGGTGAACCAACTACATAATGTAGTCAGGAAGTACGTTTGTGTTCCAGGCTCGAATAGACCCTCAGAATGTGTATTTTCTTCCGCCGGAAAAGTAATTTCTAAGCAGAGGATCAGACTGATTGTGAGCCAAAGAAAAGCGGAAATGTTGGTTTACCTTCTGGTAACATGCGGCTCAAGGAGCTTAACCCGTTTGGAAGAATTGCACTTTTAGCACTTTCCTCCGAAGGAAAGTAGCTATTGAGGTTGGACTCATGACGGAATTTTTGAAAAATTTCTTCAAATCTTTATCGATCCCACCTAGTAGACACCGAAAATGACCCCCGTTAAAATTTATATACACACACATATATATATATATATATATATATATATATATATATATATATGTGTGTGTGTGTGTGTGTGTGTGTGTGTGTGTGTGTGTGTGTCTTTTAACACGATAGAGGCCAGAGTTTTTGTTTTTTCGTCACGAAACTTGGTATATAGCATTCAATTAGCAAACGATTGAACGAGTTCGTTAACCACCAAAGTCGGTCCACCGTATGAATGGTGGCTCTAGAAGTGTGAAGTTTGTTCCCTTATCACTAACTCATTCATGACATTCCTACACTTTTCTCCTTTAGAACCGGCAAGTCCAATGTGATAGGATATTCCTCTCGTTTAGTACAGGACTACAAAGTCATTGAAGATTTTTTCATTTTAGCACTTTCCTCCGAAGGAAAGTAGCTATTGAGGTTGGACTCATGACGGAATTTTTGAAAAATTTCTTCAAATCTTTATCGATCCTACCTAGTAGACACCGAAAATGACCCCCGTTAAAATTTTATATATATATATATATATATATATATATATATATATATATATATATATATATGTGTGTGTGTGTGTGTGTGTGTCTGTTAACACGATAGCGGCCAGAGTTTTTGTTTTTTCTTCACGAAACTTGGTATATAGCATTCGATTAGCACACAATTGAACGAGTTCGTTAACCACCAAAATCGGTCCACCGGAAGAGGAGTTTACCCCGAACCCAAAACACTAATATGACTATGTCAGCCGTAGTATTTGTTATATTTCAACGAAACTTGGTATTCGTAGTGGTAATATAGAGAGAAAAGTGAGATATAAAAATGAACTAAATTGGTTCATTAGAAGGGGGGGTTTACTCCGGATCCACAATACCAATTCGCCACTACCAGCCGTGATTTTTGGTATATTTCGACGAAACTCGGTATTCGTAGTGGTAATCCACAGGTAAATATGTGTTGTAAAAATAAACTAAATCAGTTCATTAGGAGGGGGGGGGGGTTTACTCCGGACCCACAATACCAATTCGCCACTACAAGCCGTGATTTTTGGTAAATTTCGACGAAACTCGGTATTCGTAGTGGCAATCTACAGGTAAATATGTGTTGTAAAAATTAACCAAATCGGTTCATTAGAAGGGGGGGGTTTACTCCGGGCCCAAGTGAGAAAGAAGTGTTGTAAAAATGAGCTGAATCAGTCAATCGGAAAGCGGGGGTTTAATTTGTAATATATTTCAATAGAAAAGCCCGCCAGACGTAGGTTCACAAAGCCGCCGCAAGGAGCGCTTTCTACCACTAGAGTGACTGTATCCTGTTCCAGCGTTAGATCAAAATACGATAATATGAGGTTTTTTGTATTTATTACGTAGTGCAATAGGTACCATGTGTAAACATAACTCTGGAAGCAAATTAATAATTGATCAGTTACAAATTTAAAAGAGAACTATTCATGTTTTTATTTTATTTATGTAGGATATTTTAAGCAAATTGTTCTAGAAAGCAGTCTACACTACCCAAATTCTGAGGAAAGTGCTTAGTTATGCAGCTCCTGCATGACGGACTTTTTTTGTATCTGTTAATATTTTTTTTCTTTGGAAATTATTATTAGAAATTTAAATAAATTCTTATTTCGGTTCTAACTTTGGTGGAATCTTATAAATATACCTAATCCTGCAAGTAATATATGATTCAACTCAATAACATTAAATTCTTCATTGGACAGGTATGCAAGGAATAGGGAAAGCCACTATCGAATCACTATCGATAGCATCGATATATTTTAACCGATACCATCGACCTATCGATAGTACCGAACTATCGACTATCGTCCATCCCTAGTGAATACTACTTGGTCACTATGTGTGAAAGAGTACATGTCAAGTGTTATCAGACAAGCTTAGTGAGAAAGTGCCATGACAAGTACGAAGCTCGATTAAACTAGGCATTCGTATATATTCAGGTTAGTGATTCCTGTATCACTGTTCGTTTTACATACATTAAGTCAAATCTGTCGTACATTTGTGATTGAAGTGTTGGTAAAAATAACATTTGATATTAGTGGTGGCTGGCAAAACGTTAATGTGAGAAAGACAAAGAAGTAAGACGCTGTTAGGCCGGAAATCTTTTCCCCGTTTCATTAGCACATTAGGATAATGAGGATTTCGGGAGGAATAAGCGGGAAAACCTGATAGAATTAGTAGGACGAGAGAGTTGCATGCCGTGCATGGCCTGGATAATCCAGACACGACAAGGGAACCATCTTCCCAAGGAACCGCAAACCAATTCAGGTTAACACCAAGAGGAAGCTGAAATACAACAGATAATAACAATTCGGTTTATTGTCTTATGTTTAACATTAACTATAGTACTCTGGATCAAACGAGCGAAGAGAATAGCCTTTCAGATTAAAGATTGGATTAGTACAGATGGAATGGTTGGGATTCGGCTAAATAAACCTCAATATGATTTTGTTTTTAAAAAAATCTATATTTCGGACGTTTCGGCTACTCATTGGTAGCCTTCGTCAGCTAAAATGACAAAAAAAGAAATTAATACAGAAACAAACAAGAGGAATTTATAATTGTGATAGGTAACAGAAATATAGATACAGTTTAACTTATAACAGAACATATCGTCTTAAAATTCTTAGAATGAGTAGAATGAAAAAGAAAATAGGTACAGTAATTGATTTTAATAGTAATTAGTAACATTAATTGATTTTACAAAGAAATAAGAGAACTATATACCAATGACAAATATAGTAGCTAATAGTAACATTAATTAATTTTACAAAGAAATAAGATGCTACATACCAATGGAAATGCCGAGCGGTAGAGGAAGACCAAGGTTGGCAATTAAGTAACCATTGTGAAAGTGTCTAAGGAAAAAAGGAATCTGCAGGGGTATATGTAACTGGAAACAGCAAGAGGTGGGGGAAACGGGCGGTAGGATCAAACAGATGTTTATGACATTTTATGACAGGAAAGGAGAAAAAGGTGTTAATGGAAGGATACCCAAGGGGCAAGGTAAAAATCTAGGTAGGTGGTCGGGCGAGTATTTGGAAAATATTAGCGTACATAGGAGAAATGCCTTGTTGGTCAGTTTTGTAATTTATATTGTTTTTGTTTAAGTTTATGTGTACACATTCCGAGATCTGTAGTCTTTTTTTGTTACGTTGTGTAGAAAGAATTTTCGTGTCGTCGAAGTTAAAAGTGTGTTTTTGTGTAATGGCGTGTTTTGCAAGTGCAGATTTATCTATTTCTTTATTAGTGATGGTTCGTTTATGTTGTGTAATACGTGAGTGAATGTCATTTATGGTTTCTCCTATGTATACACCATTACAGGAAGGGGTTTGGCAAGGGACTTTGTAAACACATCGGGTGGTATGTTCAAAAGGGATGGGATCTTTGAGTTTGGTGTAGAGGGTTTTGAGTTTGTTGGTAGTTTTCAAACCAAAGTTTAGGGAAGGGTAGGATTTTTTAATTGTCTTTGTAAGTTTATCAGTCAGTCCAGGTGTAAATGGTAGAGATCGGAACATTTGGGAACTGGGAGTTAGGGAAGAATTGGGAGAGATAGTGCTGGAAGGTTGGGATTTTACTTTTTTAACAAGGGATTTTATGAGGTTGGGGGGAAATTGGTTGCGTGCCAATATATCTGAGGCGATATTAATATTTTTATTGTGGAAGGAAGCATGGGATAGGGAGAGGACTCGGCGAAGGAGATTTCTGGCTACATTAATCTTGAGGTGGTAAGGATGGGATGAATGAAAATTAAGACTCGGGACGGTTACTTAATTTTCATTCATCCCATCCTTACCACCTCAAGATTAATGTAGCCAGAAATCTCCTTCGCCGAGTCCTCTCCCTATCCCATGCTTCCTTCCACAATAAAAATATTAATATCGCCTCAGATATATTGGCACGCAACCAATTTCCCCCCAACCTCATAAAATCCCTTGTTAAAAAAGTAAAATCCCAACCTTCCAGCACTATCTCTCCCAATTCTTCCCTAACTCCCAGTTCCCAAATGTTCCGATCTCTACCATTTACACCTGGACTGACTGATAAACTTACAAAGACAATTAAAAAATCCTACCCTTCCCTAAACTTTGGTTTGAAAACTACCAACAAACTCAAAACCCTCTACACCAATTCTTTCTACACAACGTAACAAAAAAAGACTACAGATCTCGGAATGTGTACACATAAACTTAAACAAAAACAATATAAATTACAAAACTGACCAACAAGGCATTTCTCCTATGTACGCTAATATTTTCCAAATACTCGCCCGACCACCTACCTAGATTTTTACCTTGCCCCTTGGGTATCCTTCCATTAACACCTTTTTCTCCTTTCCTGTCATAAAATGTCATAAACATCTGTTTGATCCTACCGCCCGTTTCCCCCACCTCTTGCTGTTTCCAGTTACATATACCCCTGCAGATTCCTTTTTTCCTTAGACACTTTCACAATGGTTACTTAATTGCCAACCTTGGTCTTCCTCTACCGCTCGGCATTTCCATTGGTATGTAGCATCTTATTTCTTTGTAAAATTAATTAATGTTACTATTAGCTACTATATTTGTCATTGGTATATAGTTCTCTTATTTCTTTGTAAAATCAATTAATGTTACTAATTACTATTAAAATCAATTACTGTACCTATTTTCTTTTTCATTCTACTCATTCTAAGAATTTTAAGACGATATGTTCTGTTATAAGTTAAACTGTATCTATATTTCTGTTACCTATCACAATTATAAATTCCTCTTGTTTGTTTCTGTATTAATTTCTTTTTTTGTCATTTTAGCTGACGAAGGCTACCAATGAGTAGCCGAAACGTCCGAAATATAGATTTTTTTTAAAACAAAATCATATTGAGGTTTATTTAGCCGAATCCCAACCATTCCATCTGTACTTATCACCTCGACGGCTAACTATCTAATCATCATAAAGATTGGATTTTACTAGTGAAGGTCTGGGAACTCGATAACATCTTCCAGCGCGCGAGTTGCGAACTGAGGTCCTACAGAACGCGTGTAGAGTGAAATACCACTGATCTCCTGAGAAACATAGGCAATTCTTGATGTGCCGAACTTTGATAAATTGAACAGAATTTTTGAACAGAGGTCCTGAATCATTACCTCAATAATTCGATTTTGAGTACAAAATCAAAGGAAAATTATGTAAATAAGAAGACAAGAAAACGTCAGACCTTCAGGAAGAAATCTGTATTGGACGTTTCGGCTGCACATTGGCAGCCTTCTTCTGCACTAGAGAATGCCTAGGGGGGAGGGAGGAAGGCCAAGAAGAAATTTGTGTGACCATGCTTAAATGTAAGATACAGTGCAGCCAAAACGTCCAATACAGATTTCTTCCTGAAGGTCTGACGTTTTTTCCTCCTAGCAGAATCCCAACCATACCTTGTCTTCGTATCACTGAAACGGCTAACTAACCCATCTCCATTATGCAAATAAGTCTGAGAAGAGAAAATAGACGTCCTGCGAGGGGACTTCTACGAGACGAACTCCTAGAAGTCATCGAACTGAAATTGACAACTTCACCTATTCTCCAATCACTCGTAGTGATTGGGACATCTTCCCAGCGGCTGTATTTTAGCAAAGCTGCAGCCAATTGTGGACAAAAATGAATTCGGAAGTGATGAACGTGATGTATAAGTGACCTCAAACCCTCCTGAGAGGATTTTTGGTATGCTACAAATTGGGTTCATACACATTCTTTTGGAGGTCTTGGAATGCCTACAGTCATTACATTTATACACATCTAAGTAATATTTAAAAAGTGATTAAAAAAGGGGTAAACAATGTCCAAACAAATATTGGAGATAACTTTACAGTTACTGAACATATCTTCGATACAAATGCAAACTAACGAATATGAAAAAATGCATCTTTCATTGTCCATCTTTAATAATTTCTGCTGGACTTATTTACGGCAAATTCTTCAATCTGACTTCACTCTATTAAAGGGAAAGTATTCCACTATCAAAAGGTCAAATCTGCCGAATATTTGACTGTCCCAAAAAAAGTTATGAATAAATACTTTTCCACTCTGAAAAGTGGTGATTTTCATATTCGTTAGTTTGCTTTTGTATCGACGATATCAGGATCTTGGAAGAGAAAGGGCGAATCTGAAAAATTTACTTTGTGGTTATTTTATTTTCTGAGTCAGAAAGATGTAGGTAACAAGACGTTTCGCTTTGTTTCTATGGTTCGCCTTTAGTTCTCTCACAGTTTCAAGTTTAAGTGATAGCAGCATCATCTACGGAAAATGAATGTCCTATTTAAATGGCGAATCCCGGGTCAGAAACTCCCTTCTTAGCATTTTGTTATCGATAAATCACTTCTAGAAATTATAATTAAAAAATTGACTTGCAATTGCATAATTTTTCAATCAGATTCATAAATCAGTATTCCATAGAGTTAACATTCGCCCTTGCTATCCTGAAGTACTTTCAGAATTTTGACTTGGATTTCCCAACATCCGGAATATACGCCCTTTCTCTTCCAAGGCCCTGATATGTTTTAAAATGAGTTCAATTAGCTGTTTCAGTTGTCTTCAAAGCCGTTCAAGTGCAATTGGCTTTATATGGTCGCACAAAGAACATGTATTTGAATAAATTCACATAGATGGTTATACTTTCTATTATTCCCATTTTCATTCAAAATCTCGTTTTTCAGATTCGTTACTTTGCTCTGGGATTGTGGACGATACGGCTTGTAGCAAATTTTCACTACTCTAACCCCTTTAGAATAGTCTTTAATGCCTCAGATAAAGCATCGAATAAGACCATTTTTCAATATTGACTTCTTACTAGCAAAACTTGCAGGACGAAAAGAACAACAGGACATTGACAGTTTGACGTACCAAGACTCGCACACTGAGGGTAAAGAGAGAATAATGCAAATTTGGAAGGATACCTGGTTTAAAGTTACAGATAATAAATTAAGGGAGATTAAGTATACAGTTCGGGAATGGCCTTCAAGCAGCAGAAGTAACAGACGAGAAGAAGTCGTCCTCTGCCGGCTGAGGATAGGCCATTCCCTACTGACTCACTCATACCTTATGACACGACAAGACAGACCAATATGCCAATACTGCAATACAACACTTACTGTTAAGCACTTACTGATAGACTGCAGACTCAGGCTAAACACTGACTTACCATCATACATGCATGAATTACTTTCAAATGACAGCAAATATATTTCAGACATATTCCAATTCCTTTCCAACATCTCTGGATAAAATCTAGCAACGCCCTTTTTCTTTTTTTTTTTCTCTCCTTGTTTCAATTGTTTATTTTTGTTATATATAATATAAATTTATTTTTTCCTTCCTTCTTTTATCTGTCTATTTATTTGTCTTATTTTTGCCTTTTCTCCCCTCTTCTTTTCCTTCCCCCCTTTTTATTTCTAGAAGTAAATATCACTGAGTGAGACACTGGAATATCAACAGAGAATTAAGTTACTTCTCTCTTAAATAAGTAATACTTTTCTTACGACTCCTACTTTTAATTTACTTTACTATTTATCATTGACTATACTATTGACTTTCTTCTACTTACCTCAATTCTTTCAAGCTGCAGTTTCGTCGCCTGAGTTGCGATAAGCTTAATTAATAAAATAAATAGAACAAATATTGACTTCTTCAATGGATTGAATATGTTGGTTCCCTAGTTTGCTCCGATTTGCATATTCGATAGTTTGGCACGGTAGGGACGATATTACCACAATGAACCGGAGTTCGCTGAGTAAAAATTTGTTACTGTCCCTTGAAGATATACTTACCGATATTATATTATGCTTACAAATATACAAATATCTCTCTCGAATGTTCTTTCGCTAAGAAGTGTAGTTGATTCCGCGACAAAACTCGAATGCTACGTGCTTCGCGACCCGTAACCTGGAGTTTCCCTCGAACAGGTTGTGAGTTGAATAAAAACCAGTAGCTTGGAAATAAAACCGATCCCAGCTGACAGAACCAGTTTCTCGTTTCTCGCTGTTCATCTCCTTCTGATGTCTTCCGAGATTCCTCTCCACCGCTAGGACATGCCGAGAAGGATAATGTCAGCTTTGTAGGGACTTATTTTAGCGCGTTTCTATCCTAACTACATATGGGAGAAACCCGCTCATGACTCAATTCGGAAGTGTCGAGTAGAAAAACTCACGGTTCAGAATACGTAAATATATAATAATAATATTTATTTGTGTTTGAACATTGTTCTCGCAAATATTGACGGGGTAAATATATATATATATATATATATATATATATATATATATATATATATATATATACAATAAACGAAAACTAAAATAGAGTACACTGTTGTAAATTAAAAATTGAAATAAACTTTTGTAATATAAATTAAGCAAAAACTCTTAGGAATTGCTGGATGCTGGAAATTGATCTTCAGAATAATGAGAAAAGTCCAAAACTTCCAAAGTTATTTTATTTTTTAGAGAACGTTTTCAGAGAATAAGCCCATTTTCAATGCCCATGCAAAGGTCCTTACTCAGCCGAGCCTTGCTCCAAGACTGTAAACTAGGAGTTCAGGAACAAATCTCGACTGAATAAGATCCTTTGTATGGAGATTGAAGATGCGCCTAAGTCCCTGAAAATGTTCAGCAAAAAATAGAATACCTATGTAAATTTGGACTCTTTTCATTTTTCTAACCAAAAATTGTTTATGAGGTTCAGCTATGTTGGACTTGCGATTTGCTATTTATTATAAAAGGCGTCTATTTAGAGGTGGTTATGAAATGGTATGTTGAAGAATTGTTTATGAGGTTCAGCTATGTTGGACTTGCGATTTGCTATTTATTATAAAAGGCGTCTATTTAGAGGTTGTTACGAAATGGTATGTTGAAGAATTGTTTATGAGGTTCAGCTATGTTGGACTTGCGATTTGCTATTTATTATAAAAGGCGTCTATTTAGAGGTGGTTATGAAATGGTATGTTGAAGAATTGTTTATGAGGTTCAGCTATGTTGGACTTGCGATTTGCTATTTATTATAAAAGGCGTCTATTTAGAGGTGGTTATGAAATGGTATGTTGAAGAATTGTTTATGAGGTTCAG
Source organism: Gonocerus acuteangulatus (assembly GCA_946811695.1). Taxonomy (NCBI): domain Eukaryota; kingdom Metazoa; phylum Arthropoda; class Insecta; order Hemiptera; family Coreidae; genus Gonocerus; species Gonocerus acuteangulatus. Next base: position 117,452,387 of record OX328124.1, on the reverse strand, counting down.
CTATGTTGGACTTGCGATTTGCTATTTATTATAAAAGGCGTCTATTTAGAGGTGGTTATGAAATGGTATGTTGAAGAATTGTTTATGAGGTTCAGCTACGTTGGACTTGCGATTTGCTATTTATTATAAAAGGCGACTATTTAGAGGTGGTTATGAAATGGTATGTTGAAGAATTGTTTATGAGGTTCAGCTATGTTGGACTTGCGATTTGCTATTTATTATAAAAGGCGTCTATTTAGAGGTGGTTATGAAATGGTATGTTGAAGAATTGTTTATGAGGTTCAGCTATGTTGGACTTGCGATTTGCTATTTATTATAAAAGGCGTCTATTTAGAGGTGATTATGAAATGGTATGTTGAAGAATTGTTTATGAGGTTCAGCTATGTTGGACTTGCGATTTGCTATTTATTATAAAAGGCGTCTATTTAGAGGTTGTTACGAAATGGTATGTTGAAGAATTGTTTATGAGGTTCAGCTATGTTGGGCTTGCGATTTGCTATTTATTATAAAAGGCGTCTATTTAGAGGTGGTTATGAAATGGTATGTTGAAGAATTGTTTATGAGGTTCAGCTATGTTGGACTTGCGATTTGCTATTTATTATAAAAGGCGTCTATTTAGAGGTTGTTACGAAATGGTATGTTGAAGAATTGTTTATGAGGTTCAGCTATGTTGGACTTGCGATTTGCTATTTATTATAAAAGGCGTCTATTTAGAGGTTGTTACGAAATGGTATGTTGAAGAATTGTTTATGAGGTTCAGCTATGTTGGACTTGCGATTTGCTATTTATTATAAAAGGCGTCTATTTAGAGGTGGTTATGAAATGGTATGTTGAAGAATTGTTTATGAGGTTCAGCTATGTTGGACTTGCGATTTGCTATTTATTATAAAAGGCGTCTATATAGAGGTGGTTATGAAATGGTATGTTGAAGAATTGTTTATGAGGTTCAGCTATGTTGGACTTGCGATTTGCTATTTATTATAAAAGGCGTCTATTTAGAGGTTGTTACGAAATGGTATGTTGAAGAATTGTTTATGAGGTTCAGCTACGTTGGACTTGCGATTTGCTATTTATTATAAAAGGCGTCTATTTAGAGGTTGTTACGAAATGGTATGTTGAAGAATTGTTTATGAGGTTCAGCTATGTTGGACTTGCGATTTGCTATTTATTATAAAAGGCGTCTATTTAGAGGTGGTTATGAAATGGTATGTTGAAGAATTGTTTATGAGGTTCAGCTACGTTGGACTTGCGATTTGCTATTTATTATAAAAGGCGTCTATTTAGAGGTGGTTATGAAATGGTATGTTGAAGGATTGTTTATGAGGTTCAGCTATGTTGGACTTGCGATTTGCTATTTATTATAAAAGGCGTCTATTTAGAGGTGATTACGAAATGGTATGTTGAAGAATTGTTTATGGGGTTCAGCTATGTTGGACTTGCGATTTGCTATTTATTATAAAAGGCGTCTATTTAGAGGTTGTTACGAAATGGTATGTTGAAGAATTGTTTATGAGGTTCAGCTATGTTGGACTTGCGATTTGCTATTTATTATAAAAGGCGTCTATTTAGAGGTGGTTATGAAATGGTATGTTGAAGAATTGTTTATGAGGTTCAGCTATGTTGGACTTGCGATTTGCTATTTATTATAAAAGGCGTCTATTTAGAGGTGGTTATGAAATGGTATGTTGAAGAATTGTTTATGAGGTTCAGCTACGTTGGACTTGCGATTTGCTATTTATTATAAAAGGCGTCTATTTAGAGGTGGTTATGAAATGGTATGTTGAAGAATTGTTTATGAGGTTCAGCTATGTTGGACTTGCGATTTGCTATTTATTATAAAAGGCATCTATTTAGAGGTGGTTACGAAATGGTATGTTGAAGAATTGTTTATGAGGTTCAGCTACGTTGGACTTGCGATTTGCTATTTATTATAAAAGGCGTCTATTTAGAGGTTGTTACGAAATGGTATGTTGAAGAATTGTTTATGAGGTTCAGCTATGTTGGACTTGCGATTTGCTATTTATTATAAAAGGCGTCTATTTAGAGGTTGTTACGAAATGGTATGTTGAAGAATTGTTTATGAGGTTCAGCTATGTTGGACTTGCGATTTGCTATTTATTATAAAAGGCGTCTATTTAGAGGTGGTTATGAAATGGTATGTTGAAGAATTGTTTATGAGGTTCAGCTATGTTGGACTTGCGATTTGCTATTTATTATAAAAGGCGTCTATTTAGAGGTGGTTATGAAATGGTATGTTGAAGAATTGTTTATGAGGTTCAGCTACGTTGGACTTGCGATTTGCTATTTATTATAAAAGGCGTCTATTTAGAGGTGGTTATGAAATGGTATGTTGAAGGATTGTTTATGAGGTTCAGCTATGTTGGACTTGCGATTTGCTATTTATTATAAAAGGCGTCTATTTAGAGGTGATTACGAAATGGTATGTTGAAGAATTGTTTATGGGGTTCAGCTATGTTGGACTTGCGATTTGCTATTTATTATAAAAGGCGTCTATTTAGAGGTTGTTACGAAATGGTATGTTGAAGAATTGTTTATGAGGTTCAGCTATGTTGGACTTGCGATTTGCTATTTATTATAAAAGGCGTCTATTTAGAGGTAGTTATGAAATGGTATGTTGAAGAATTGTTTATGAGGTTCAGCTATGTTGGACTTGCGATTTGCTATTTATTATAAAAGGCGTCTATTTAGAGGTTGTTACGAAATGGTATGTTGAAGAATTGTTTATGAGGTTCAGCTACGTTGGACTTGCGATTTGCTATTTATTATAAAAGGCGACTATTTAGAGGTGATTACGAAATGGTATGTTGAAGAATTGTTTATGAGGTTCAGCTACGTTGGACTTGCGATTTGCTATTTATTATAAAAGGCGTCTATTTAGAGGTTGTTACGAAATGGTATGTTGAAGAATTGTTTATGAGGTTCAGCTATGTTGGACTTGCGATTGGCTATTTATTATAAAAGGCGTCTATTTAGAGGTTGTTACGAAATGGTATGTTGAAGAATTGTTTATGAGGTTCAGCTATGTTGGACTTGCGATTTGCTATTTATTATAAAAGGCGTCTATTTAGAGGTGGTTATGAAATGGTATGTTGAAGAATTGTTTATGAGGTTCAGCTACGTTGGACTTGCGATTTGCTATTTATTATAAAAGGCGTCTATTTAGAGGTGGTTATGAAATGGTATGTTGAAGGATTGTTTATGAGGTTCAGCTATGTTGGACTTGCGATTTGCTATTTATTATAAAAGGCGTCTATTTAGAGGTGATTACGAAATGGTATGTTGAAGAATTGTTTATGGGGTTCAGCTATGTTGGACTTGCGATTTGCTATTTATTATAAAAGGCGTCTATTTAGAGGTTGTTACGAAATGGTATGTTGAAGAATTGTTTATGAGGTTCAGCTATGTTGGACTTGCGATTTGCTATTTATTATAAAAGGCGTCTATTTAGAGGTGGTTATGAAATGGTATGTTGAAGAATTGTTTATGAGGTTCAGCTATGTTGGACTTGCGATTTGCTATTTATTATAAAAGGCGTCTATTTAGAGGTGGTTATGAAATGGTATGTTGAAGAATTGTTTATGAGGTTCAGCTATGTTGGACTTGCGATTTGCTATTTATTATAAAAGGCGTCTATATAGAGGTGGTTATGAAATGGTATGTTGAAGAATTGTTTATGGGGTTCAGCTATGTTGGACTTGCGATTTGCTATTTATTATAAAAGGCGTCTATATAGAGGTGGTTATGAAATGGTATGTTGAAGAATTGTTTATGAGGTTCAGCTGTGTTGGACTTGCGATTTGCTATTTATTATAAAAGGCGTCTATATAGAGGTGGTTATGAAATGGTATGTTGAAGAATTGTTTATGAGGTTCAGCTATGTTGGACTTGCGATTTGCTATTTATTATAAAAGGCGTCTATTTAGAGGTTGTTACGAAATGGTATGTTGAAGAATTGTTTATGAGGTTCAGCTACGTTGGACTTGCGATTTGCTATTTATTATAAAAGGCGTCTATTTAGAGGTTGTTACGAAATGGTATGTTGAAGAATTGTTTATGAGGTTCAGCTATGTTGGACTTGCGATTTGCTATTTATTATAAAAGGCGTCTATTTAGAGGTTGTTACGAAATGGTATGTTGAAGAATTGTTTATGAGGTTCAGCTATGTTGGACTTGCGATTTGCTATTTATTATAAAAGGCGTCTATTTAGAGGTGGTTATGAAATGGTATGTTGAAGAATTGTTTATGAGGTTCAGCTATGTTGGACTTGCGATTTGCTATTTATTATAAAAGGCGTCTATTTAGAGGTGGTTATGAAATGGTATGTTGAAGAATTGTTTATGAGGTTCAGCTACGTTGGACTTGCGATTTGCTATTTATTATAAAAGGCGTCTATTTAGAGGTGGTTATGAAATGGTATGTTGAAGGATTGTTTATGAGGTTCAGCTATGTTGGACTTGCGATTTGCTATTTATTATAAAAGGCGTCTATTTAGAGGTGATTACGAAATGGTATGTTGAAGAATTGTTTATGGGGTTCAGCTATGTTGGACTTGCGATTTGCTATTTATTATAAAAGGCGTCTATTTAGAGGTTGTTACGAAATGGAATGTTGAAGAATTGTTTATGAGGTTCAGCTATGTTGGACTTGCGATTTGCTATTTATTATAAAAGGCGTCTATTTAGAGGTAGTTATGAAATGGTATGTTGAAGAATTGTTTATGAGGTTCAGCTATGTTGGACTTGCGATTTGCTATTTATTATAAAAGGCGTCTATTTAGAGGTTGTTACGAAATGGTATGTTGAAGAATTGTTTATGAGGTTCAGCTACGTTGGACTTGCGATTTGCTATTTATTATAAAAGGCGACTATTTAGAGGTGATTACGAAATGGTATGTTGAAGAATTGTTTATGAGGTTCAGCTACGTTGGACTTGCGATTTGCTATTTATTATAAAAGGCGTCTATTTAGAGGTTGTTACGAAATGGTATGTTGAAGAATTGTTTATGAGGTTCAGCTATGTTGGACTTGCGATTTGCTATTTATTATAAAAGGCGTCTATTTAGAGGTTGTTACGAAATGGTATGTTGAAGAATTGTTTATGAGGTTCAGCTATGTTGGACTTGCGATTTGCTATTTATTATAAAAGGCGTCTATTTAGAGGTGGTTATGAAATGGTATGTTGAAGAATTGTTTATGAGGTTCAGCTATGTTGGACTTGCGATTTGCTATTTATTATAAAAGGCGTCTATTTAGAGGTGGTTATGAAATGGTATGTTGAAGAATTGTTTATGAGGTTCAGCTACGTTGGACTTGCGATTTGCTATTTATTATAAAAGGCGTCTATTTAGAGGTGGTTATGAAATGGTATGTTGAAGGATTGTTTATGAGGTTCAGCTATGTTGGACTTGCGATTTGCTATTTATTATAAAAGGCGTCTATTTAGAGGTGATTACGAAATGGTATGTTGAAGAATTGTTTATGGGGTTCAGCTATGTTGGACTTGCGATTTGCTATTTATTATAAAAGGCGTCTATTTAGAGGTTGTTACGAAATGGTATGTTGAAGAATTGTTTATGAGGTTCAGCTATGTTGGACTTGCGATTTGCTATTTATTATAAAAGGCGTCTATTTAGAGGTAGTTATGAAATGGTATGTTGAAGAATTGTTTATGAGGTTCAGCTATGTTGGACTTGCGATTTGCTATTTATTATAAAAGGCGTCTATTTAGAGGTTGTTACGAAATGGTATGTTGAAGAATTGTTTATGAGGTTCAGCTATGTTGGACTTGCGATTTGCTATTTATTATAAAAGGCGTCTATTTAGAGGTGGTTATGAAATGGTATGTTGAAGAATTGTTTATGAGGTTCAGCTGTGTTGGACTTGCGATTTGCTATTTATTATAAAAGGCGTCTATTTAGAGGTGGTTATGAAATGGTATGTTGAAGAATTGTTTATGAGATTCAGCTATGTTGGACTTGCGATTTGCTATTTATTATTAAAGGCGTCTATTTAGAGGTGGTTACGAAATGGTATGTTGAAGAATTGTTTATGGGGTTCAGCTATGTTGGACTTGCGATTTGCTATTTATTATAAAAGGCGTCTATATAGAGGTGGTTATGAAATGGTATGTTGAAGAATTGTTTATGAGGTTCAGCTATGTTGGACTTGCGATTGGCTATTTATTATAAAAGGCGTCTATTTAGAGGTGGTTATGAAATGGTATGTTGAAGAATTGTTTATGAGGTTCAGCTGTGTTGGACTTGCGATTTGCTATTTATTATAAAAGGCGTCTATTTAGAGGTGGTTATGAAATGGTATGTTGAAGAATTGTTTATGAGATTCAGCTATGTTGGACTTGCGATTTGCTATTTATTATAAAAGGCGTCTATTTAGAGGTGGTTATGAAATGGTATGTTGAAGAATTGTTTATGAGGTTCAGCTACGTTGGACTTGCGATTGGCTATTTATTATAAAAGGCGACTATTTAGAGGTGGTTATGAAATGGTATGTTGAAGAATTGTTTATGAGGTTCAGCTGTGTTGGACTTGCGATTTGCTATTTATTATTAAAGGCGTCTATTTAGAGGTGGTTATGAAATGGTATGTTGAAGAATTGTTTATGAGGTTCAGCTATGTTGGACTTGCGATTTGCTATTTATTATAAAAGGCATCTATTTAGAGGTGGTTATGAAATGGTATGTTGAAGAATTGTTTATGAGGTTCAGCTATGTTGGACTTGCGATTTGCTATTTATTATAAAAGGCGTCTATTTAGAGGTGATTACGAAATGGTATGTTGAAGAATTGTTTATGGGGTTCAGCTATGTTGGACTTGCGATTTGCTATTTATTATAAAAGGCGTCTATTTAGAGGTTGTTACGAAATGGTATGTTGAAGAATTGTTTATGAGGTTCAGCTATGTTGGACTTGCGATTTGCTATTTATTATAAAAGGCGTCTATTTAGAGGTAGTTATGAAATGGTATGTTGAAGAATTGTTTATGAGGTTCAGCTATGTTGGACTTGCGATTTGCTATTTATTATAAAAGGCGTCTATTTAGAGGTTGTTACGAAATGGTATGTTGAAGAATTGTTTATGAGGTTCAGCTACGTTGGACTTGCGATTTGCTATTTATTATAAAAGGCGACTATTTAGAGGTGATTACGAAATGGTATGTTGAAGAATTGTTTATGAGGTTCAGCTACGTTGGACTTGCGATTTGCTATTTATTATAAAAGGCGTCTATTTAGAGGTTGTTACGAAATGGTATGTTGAAGAATTGTTTATGAGGTTCAGCTATGTTGGACTTGCGATTGGCTATTTATTATAAAAGGCGTCTATTTAGAGGTTGTTACGAAATGGTATGTTGAAGAATTGTTTATGAGGTTCAGCTATGTTGGACTTGCGATTTGCTATTTATTATAAAAGGCGTCTATTTAGAGGTGGTTATGAAATGGTATGTTGAAGAATTGTTTATGAGGTTCAGCTACGTTGGACTTGCGATTTGCTATTTATTATAAAAGGCGTCTATTTAGAGGTGGTTATGAAATGGTATGTTGAAGGATTGTTTATGAGGTTCAGCTATGTTGGACTTGCGATTTGCTATTTATTATAAAAGGCGTCTATTTAGAGGTGGTTATGAAATGGTATGTTGAAGAATTGTTTATGAGGTTCAGCTATGTTGGACTTGCGATTTGCTATTTATTATAAAAGGCGTCTATTTAGAGGTGGTTATGAAATGGTATGTTGAAGAATTGTTTATGAGGTTCAGCTATGTTGGACTTGCGATTTGCTATTTATTATAAAAGGCGTCTATTTAGAGGTTGTTACGAAATGGTATGTTGAAGAATTGTTTATGAGGTTCAGCTATGTTGGACTTGCGATTTGCTATTTATTATAAAAGGCGTCTATTTAGAGGTGGTTATGAAATGGTATGTTGAAGAATTGTTTATGAGGTTCAGCTATGTTGGACTTGCGATTTGCTATTTATTATAAAAGGCGTCTATTTAGAGGTGGTTATGAAATGGTATGTTGAAGAATTGTTTATGAGGTTCAGCTATGTTGGACTTGCGATTTGCTATTTATTATAAAAGGCGTCTATTTAGAGGTGGTTATGAAATGGTATGTTGAAGAATTGTTTATGAGGTTCAGCTACGTTGGACTTGCGATTTGCTATTTATTATAAAAGGCGACTATTTAGAGGTGGTTATGAAATGGTATGTTGAAGAATTGTTTATGAGGTTCAGCTATGTTGGACTTGCGATTTGCTATTTATTATAAAAGGCGTCTATTTAGAGGTGGTTATGAAATGGTATGTTGAAGAATTGTTTATGAGGTTCAGCTATGTTGGACTTGCGATTTGCTATTTATTATAAAAGGCGTCTATTTAGAGGTGATTATGAAATGGTATGTTGAAGAATTGTTTATGAGGTTCAGCTATGTTGGACTTGCGATTTGCTATTTATTATAAAAGGCGTCTATTTAGAGGTTGTTACGAAATGGTATGTTGAAGAATTGTTTATGAGGTTCAGCTATGTTGGGCTTGCGATTTGCTATTTATTATAAAAGGCGTCTATTTAGAGGTGGTTATGAAATGGTATGTTGAAGAATTGTTTATGAGGTTCAGCTATGTTGGACTTGCGATTTGCTATTTATTATAAAAGGCGTCTATTTAGAGGTTGTTACGAAATGGTATGTTGAAGAATTGTTTATGAGGTTCAGCTATGTTGGACTTGCGATTTGCTATTTATTATAAAAGGCGTCTATTTAGAGGTTGTTACGAAATGGTATGTTGAAGAATTGTTTATGAGGTTCAGCTATGTTGGACTTGCGATTTGCTATTTATTATAAAAGGCGTCTATTTAGAGGTGGTTATGAAATGGTATGTTGAAGAATTGTTTATGAGGTTCAGCTATGTTGGACTTGCGATTTGCTATTTATTATAAAAGGCGTCTATATAGAGGTGGTTATGAAATGGTATGTTGAAGAATTGTTTATGAGGTTCAGCTATGTTGGACTTGCGATTTGCTATTTATTATAAAAGGCGTCTATTTAGAGGTTGTTACGAAATGGTATGTTGAAGAATTGTTTATGAGGTTCAGCTACGTTGGACTTGCGATTTGCTATTTATTATAAAAGGCGTCTATTTAGAGGTTGTTACGAAATGGTATGTTGAAGAATTGTTTATGAGGTTCAGCTATGTTGGACTTGCGATTTGCTATTTATTATAAAAGGCGTCTATTTAGAGGTGGTTATGAAATGGTATGTTGAAGAATTGTTTATGAGGTTCAGCTACGTTGGACTTGCGATTTGCTATTTATTATAAAAGGCGTCTATTTAGAGGTGGTTATGAAATGGTATGTTGAAGGATTGTTTATGAGGTTCAGCTATGTTGGACTTGCGATTTGCTATTTATTATAAAAGGCGTCTATTTAGAGGTGATTACGAAATGGTATGTTGAAGAATTGTTTATGGGGTTCAGCTATGTTGGACTTGCGATTTGCTATTTATTATAAAAGGCGTCTATTTAGAGGTTGTTACGAAATGGTATGTTGAAGAATTGTTTATGAGGTTCAGCTATGTTGGACTTGCGATTTGCTATTTATTATAAAAGGCGTCTATTTAGAGGTGGTTATGAAATGGTATGTTGAAGAATTGTTTATGAGGTTCAGCTATGTTGGACTTGCGATTTGCTATTTATTATAAAAGGCGTCTATTTAGAGGTGGTTATGAAATGGTATGTTGAAGAATTGTTTATGAGGTTCAGCTACGTTGGACTTGCGATTTGCTATTTATTATAAAAGGCGTCTATTTAGAGGTGGTTATGAAATGGTATGTTGAAGAATTGTTTATGAGGTTCAGCTATGTTGGACTTGCGATTTGCTATTTATTATAAAAGGCATCTATTTAGAGGTGGTTACGAAATGGTATGTTGAAGAATTGTTTATGAGGTTCAGCTACGTTGGACTTGCGATTTGCTATTTATTATAAAAGGCGTCTATTTAGAGGTTGTTACGAAATGGTATGTTGAAGAATTGTTTATGAGGTTCAGCTATGTTGGACTTGCGATTTGCTATTTATTATAAAAGGCGTCTATTTAGAGGTTGTTACGAAATGGTATGTTGAAGAATTGTTTATGAGGTTCAGCTATGTTGGACTTGCGATTTGCTATTTATTATAAAAGGCGTCTATTTAGAGGTGGTTATGAAATGGTATGTTGAAGAATTGTTTATGAGGTTCAGCTATGTTGGACTTGCGATTTGCTATTTATTATAAAAGGCGTCTATTTAGAGGTGGTTATGAAATGGTATGTTGAAGAATTGTTTATGAGGTTCAGCTACGTTGGACTTGCGATTTGCTATTTATTATAAAAGGCGTCTATTTAGAGGTGGTTATGAAATGGTATGTTGAAGGATTGTTTATGAGGTTCAGCTATGTTGGACTTGCGATTTGCTATTTATTATAAAAGGCGTCTATTTAGAGGTGATTACGAAATGGTATGTTGAAGAATTGTTTATGGGGTTCAGCTATGTTGGACTTGCGATTTGCTATTTATTATAAAAGGCGTCTATTTAGAGGTTGTTACGAAATGGTATGTTGAAGAATTGTTTATGAGGTTCAGCTATGTTGGACTTGCGATTTGCTATTTATTATAAAAGGCGTCTATTTAGAGGTAGTTATGAAATGGTATGTTGAAGAATTGTTTATGAGGTTCAGCTATGTTGGACTTGCGATTTGCTATTTATTATAAAAGGCGTCTATTTAGAGGTTGTTACGAAATGGTATGTTGAAGAATTGTTTATGAGGTTCAGCTACGTTGGACTTGCGATTTGCTATTTATTATAAAAGGCGACTATTTAGAGGTGATTACGAAATGGTATGTTGAAGAATTGTTTATGAGGTTCAGCTACGTTGGACTTGCGATTTGCTATTTATTATAAAAGGCGTCTATTTAGAGGTTGTTACGAAATGGTATGTTGAAGAATTGTTTATGAGGTTCAGCTATGTTGGACTTGCGATTGGCTATTTATTATAAAAGGCGTCTATTTAGAGGTTGTTACGAAATGGTATGTTGAAGAATTGTTTATGAGGTTCAGCTATGTTGGACTTGCGATTTGCTATTTATTATAAAAGGCGTCTATTTAGAGGTGGTTATGAAATGGTATGTTGAAGAATTGTTTATGAGGTTCAGCTACGTTGGACTTGCGATTTGCTATTTATTATAAAAGGCGTCTATTTAGAGGTGGTTATGAAATGGTATGTTGAAGGATTGTTTATGAGGTTCAGCTATGTTGGACTTGCGATTTGCTATTTATTATAAAAGGCGTCTATTTAGAGGTGATTACGAAATGGTATGTTGAAGAATTGTTTATGGGGTTCAGCTATGTTGGACTTGCGATTTGCTATTTATTATAAAAGGCGTCTATTTAGAGGTTGTTACGAAATGGTATGTTGAAGAATTGTTTATGAGGTTCAGCTATGTTGGACTTGCGATTTGCTATTTATTATAAAAGGCGTCTATTTAGAGGTGGTTATGAAATGGTATGTTGAAGAATTGTTTATGAGGTTCAGCTATGTTGGACTTGCGATTTGCTATTTATTATAAAAGGCGTCTATTTAGAGGTGGTTATGAAATGGTATGTTGAAGAATTGTTTATGAGGTTCAGCTATGTTGGACTTGCGATTTGCTATTTATTATAAAAGGCGTCTATATAGAGGTGGTTATGAAATGGTATGTTGAAGAATTGTTTATGGGGTTCAGCTATGTTGGACTTGCGATTTGCTATTTATTATAAAAGGCGTCTATATAGAGGTGGTTATGAAATGGTATGTTGAAGAATTGTTTATGAGGTTCAGCTGTGTTGGACTTGCGATTTGCTATTTATTATAAAAGGCGTCTATATAGAGGTGGTTATGAAATGGTATGTTGAAGAATTGTTTATGAGGTTCAGCTATGTTGGACTTGCGATTTGCTATTTATTATAAAAGGCGTCTATTTAGAGGTTGTTACGAAATGGTATGTTGAAGAATTGTTTATGAGGTTCAGCTACGTTGGACTTGCGATTTGCTATTTATTATAAAAGGCGTCTATTTAGAGGTTGTTACGAAATGGTATGTTGAAGAATTGTTTATGAGGTTCAGCTATGTTGGACTTGCGATTTGCTATTTATTATAAAAGGCGTCTATTTAGAGGTTGTTACGAAATGGTATGTTGAAGAATTGTTTATGAGGTTCAGCTATGTTGGACTTGCGATTTGCTATTTATTATAAAAGGCGTCTATTTAGAGGTGGTTATGAAATGGTATGTTGAAGAATTGTTTATGAGGTTCAGCTATGTTGGACTTGCGATTTGCTATTTATTATAAAAGGCGTCTATTTAGAGGTGGTTATGAAATGGTATGTTGAAGAATTGTTTATGAGGTTCAGCTACGTTGGACTTGCGATTTGCTATTTATTATAAAAGGCGTCTATTTAGAGGTGGTTATGAAATGGTATGTTGAAGGATTGTTTATGAGGTTCAGCTATGTTGGACTTGCGATTTGCTATTTATTATAAAAGGCGTCTATTTAGAGGTGATTACGAAATGGTATGTTGAAGAATTGTTTATGGGGTTCAGCTATGTTGGACTTGCGATTTGCTATTTATTATAAAAGGCGTCTATTTAGAGGTTGTTACGAAATGGAATGTTGAAGAATTGTTTATGAGGTTCAGCTATGTTGGACTTGCGATTTGCTATTTATTATAAAAGGCGTCTATTTAGAGGTAGTTATGAAATGGTATGTTGAAGAATTGTTTATGAGGTTCAGCTATGTTGGACTTGCGATTTGCTATTTATTATAAAAGGCGTCTATTTAGAGGTTGTTACGAAATGGTATGTTGAAGAATTGTTTATGAGGTTCAGCTACGTTGGACTTGCGATTTGCTATTTATTATAAAAGGCGACTATTTAGAGGTGATTACGAAATGGTATGTTGAAGAATTGTTTATGAGGTTCAGCTACGTTGGACTTGCGATTTGCTATTTATTATAAAAGGCGTCTATTTAGAGGTTGTTACGAAATGGTATGTTGAAGAATTGTTTATGAGGTTCAGCTATGTTGGACTTGCGATTTGCTATTTATTATAAAAGGCGTCTATTTAGAGGTTGTTACGAAATGGTATGTTGAAGAATTGTTTATGAGGTTCAGCTATGTTGGACTTGCGATTTGCTATTTATTATAAAAGGCGTCTATTTAGAGGTGGTTATGAAATGGTATGTTGAAGAATTGTTTATGAGGTTCAGCTATGTTGGACTTGCGATTTGCTATTTATTATAAAAGGCGTCTATTTAGAGGTGGTTATGAAATGGTATGTTGAAGAATTGTTTATGAGGTTCAGCTACGTTGGACTTGCGATTTGCTATTTATTATAAAAGGCGTCTATTTAGAGGTGGTTATGAAATGGTATGTTGAAGGATTGTTTATGAGGTTCAGCTATGTTGGACTTGCGATTTGCTATTTATTATAAAAGGCGTCTATTTAGAGGTGATTACGAAATGGTATGTTGAAGAATTGTTTATGGGGTTCAGCTATGTTGGACTTGCGATTTGCTATTTATTATAAAAGGCGTCTATTTAGAGGTTGTTACGAAATGGTATGTTGAAGAATTGTTTATGAGGTTCAGCTATGTTGGACTTGCGATTTGCTATTTATTATAAAAGGCGTCTATTTAGAGGTAGTTATGAAATGGTATGTTGAAGAATTGTTTATGAGGTTCAGCTATGTTGGACTTGCGATTTGCTATTTATTATAAAAGGCGTCTATTTAGAGGTTGTTACGAAATGGTATGTTGAAGAATTGTTTATGAGGTTCAGCTATGTTGGACTTGCGATTTGCTATTTATTATAAAAGGCGTCTATTTAGAGGTGGTTATGAAATGGTATGTTGAAGAATTGTTTATGAGGTTCAGCTGTGTTGGACTTGCGATTTGCTATTTATTATAAAAGGCGTCTATTTAGAGGTGGTTATGAAATGGTATGTTGAAGAATTGTTTATGAGATTCAGCTATGTTGGACTTGCGATTTGCTATTTATTATTAAAGGCGTCTATTTAGAGGTGGTTACGAAATGGTATGTTGAAGAATTGTTTATGGGGTTCAGCTATGTTGGACTTGCGATTTGCTATTTATTATAAAAGGCGTCTATATAGAGGTGGTTATGAAATGGTATGTTGAAGAATTGTTTATGAGGTTCAGCTATGTTGGACTTGCGATTGGCTATTTATTATAAAAGGCGTCTATTTAGAGGTGGTTATGAAATGGTATGTTGAAGAATTGTTTATGAGGTTCAGCTGTGTTGGACTTGCGATTTGCTATTTATTATAAAAGGCGTCTATTTAGAGGTGGTTATGAAATGGTATGTTGAAGAATTGTTTATGAGATTCAGCTATGTTGGACTTGCGATTTGCTATTTATTATAAAAGGCGTCTATTTAGAGGTGGTTATGAAATGGTATGTTGAAGAATTGTTTATGAGGTTCAGCTACGTTGGACTTGCGATTGGCTATTTATTATAAAAGGCGACTATTTAGAGGTGGTTATGAAATGGTATGTTGAAGAATTGTTTATGAGGTTCAGCTGTGTTGGACTTGCGATTTGCTATTTATTATTAAAGGCGTCTATTTAGAGGTGGTTATGAAATGGTATGTTGAAGAATTGTTTATGAGGTTCAGCTATGTTGGACTTGCGATTTGCTATTTATTATAAAAGGCATCTATTTAGAGGTGGTTATGAAATGGTATGTTGAAGAATTGTTTATGAGGTTCAGCTATGTTGGACTTGCGATTTGCTATTTATTATAAAAGGCGTCTATTTAGAGGTGATTACGAAATGGTATGTTGAAGAATTGTTTATGGGGTTCAGCTATGTTGGACTTGCGATTTGCTATTTATTATAAAAGGCGTCTATTTAGAGGTTGTTACGAAATGGTATGTTGAAGAATTGTTTATGAGGTTCAGCTATGTTGGACTTGCGATTTGCTATTTATTATAAAAGGCGTCTATTTAGAGGTAGTTATGAAATGGTATGTTGAAGAATTGTTTATGAGGTTCAGCTATGTTGGACTTGCGATTTGCTATTTATTATAAAAGGCGTCTATTTAGAGGTTGTTACGAAATGGTATGTTGAAGAATTGTTTATGAGGTTCAGCTACGTTGGACTTGCGATTTGCTATTTATTATAAAAGGCGACTATTTAGAGGTGATTACGAAATGGTATGTTGAAGAATTGTTTATGAGGTTCAGCTACGTTGGACTTGCGATTTGCTATTTATTATAAAAGGCGTCTATTTAGAGGTTGTTACGAAATGGTATGTTGAAGAATTGTTTATGAGGTTCAGCTATGTTGGACTTGCGATTGGCTATTTATTATAAAAGGCGTCTATTTAGAGGTTGTTACGAAATGGTATGTTGAAGAATTGTTTATGAGGTTCAGCTATGTTGGACTTGCGATTTGCTATTTATTATAAAAGGCGTCTATTTAGAGGTGGTTATGAAATGGTATGTTGAAGAATTGTTTATGAGGTTCAGCTACGTTGGACTTGCGATTTGCTATTTATTATAAAAGGCGTCTATTTAGAGGTGGTTATGAAATGGTATGTTGAAGGATTGTTTATGAGGTTCAGCTATGTTGGACTTGCGATTTGCTATTTATTATAAAAGGCGTCTATTTAGAGGTGGTTATGAAATGGTATGTTGAAGAATTGTTTATGAGGTTCAGCTATGTTGGACTTGCGATTTGCTATTTATTATAAAAGGCGTCTATATAGAGGTGGTTATGAAATGGTATGTTGAAGAATTGTTTATGAGGTTCAGCTATGTTGGACTTGCGATTTGCTATTTATTATAAAAGGCGTCTATTTAGAGGTTGTTACGAAATGGTATGTTGAAGAATTGTTTATGAGGTTCAGCTACGTTGGACTTGCGATTTGCTATTTATTATAAAAGGCGTCTATTTAGAGGTTGTTACGAAATGGTATGTTGAAGAATTGTTTATGAGGTTCAGCTATGTTGGACTTGCGATTTGCTATTTATTATAAAAGGCGTCTATTTAGAGGTGGTTATGAAATGGTATGTTGAAGAATTGTTTATGAGGTTCAGCTACGTTGGACTTGCGATTTGCTATTTATTATAAAAGGCGTCTATTTAGAGGTGGTTATGAAATGGTATGTTGAAGGATTGTTTATGAGGTTCAGCTATGTTGGACTTGCGATTTGCTATTTATTATAAAAGGCGTCTATTTAGAGGTGATTACGAAATGGTATGTTGAAGAATTGTTTATGGGGTTCAGCTATGTTGGACTTGCGATTTGCTATTTATTATAAAAGGCGTCTATTTAGAGGTTGTTACGAAATGGTATGTTGAAGAATTGTTTATGAGGTTCAGCTATGTTGGACTTGCGATTTGCTATTTATTATAAAAGGCGTCTATTTAGAGGTGGTTATGAAATGGTATGTTGAAGAATTGTTTATGAGGTTCAGCTATGTTGGACTTGCGATTTGCTATTTATTATAAAAGGCGTCTATATAGAGGTGGTTATGAAATGGTATGTTGAAGAATTGTTTATGAGGTTCAGCTATGTTGGACTTGCGATTTGCTATTTATTATAAAAGGCGTCTATTTAGAGGTTGTTACGAAATGGTATGTTGAAGAATTGTTTATGAGGTTCAGCTACGTTGGACTTGCGATTTGCTATTTATTATAAAAGGCGTCTATTTAGAGGTTGTTACGAAATGGTATGTTGAAGAATTGTTTATGAGGTTCAGCTATGTTGGACTTGCGATTTGCTATTTATTATAAAAGGCGTCTATTAAGAGGTTGTTACGAAATGGTATGTTGAAGAATTGTTTATGGGGTTCAGCTATGTTGGACTTGCGATTTGCTATTTATTATAAAAGGCGTCTATATAGAGGTGGTTATGAAATGGTATGTTGAAGAATTGTTTATGAGGTTCAGCTATGTTGGACTTGCGATTGGCTATTTATTATAAAAGGCGTCTATTTAGAGGTGGTTATGAAATGGTATGTTGAAGAATTGTTTATGAGGTTCAGCTGTGTTGGACTTGCGATTTGCTATTTATTATAAAAGGCGTCTATTTAGAGGTGGTTATGAAATGGTATGTTGAAGAATTGTTTATGAGATTCAGCTATGTTGGACTTGCGATTTGCTATTTATTATAAAAGGCGTCTATTTAGAGGTGGTTATGAAATGGTATGTTGAAGAATTGTTTATGAGGTTCAGCTACGTTGGACTTGCGATTGGCTATTTATTATAAAAGGCGACTATTTAGAGGTGGTTATGAAATGGTATGTTGAAGAATTGTTTATGAGGTTCAGCTGTGTTGGACTTGCGATTTGCTATTTATTATTAAAGGCGTCTATTTAGAGGTGGTTATGAAATGGTATGTTGAAGAATTGTTTATGAGGTTCAGCTATGTTGGACTTGCGATTTGCTATTTATTATAAAAGGCATCTATTTAGAGGTGGTTATGAAATGGTATGTTGAAGAATTGTTTATGAGGTTCAGCTATGTTGGACTTGCGATTTGCTATTTATTATAAAAGGCGTCTATTTAGAGGTGATTACGAAATGGTATGTTGAAGAATTGTTTATGGGGTTCAGCTATGTTGGACTTGCGATTTGCTATTTATTATAAAAGGCGTCTATTTAGAGGTTGTTACGAAATGGTATGTTGAAGAATTGTTTATGAGGTTCAGCTATGTTGGACTTGCGATTTGCTATTTATTATAAAAGGCGTCTATTTAGAGGTAGTTATGAAATGGTATGTTGAAGAATTGTTTATGAGGTTCAGCTATGTTGGACTTGCGATTTGCTATTTATTATAAAAGGCGTCTATTTAGAGGTTGTTACGAAATGGTATGTTGAAGAATTGTTTATGAGGTTCAGCTACGTTGGACTTGCGATTTGCTATTTATTATAAAAGGCGACTATTTAGAGGTGATTACGAAATGGTATGTTGAAGAATTGTTTATGAGGTTCAGCTACGTTGGACTTGCGATTTGCTATTTATTATAAAAGGCGTCTATTTAGAGGTTGTTACGAAATGGTATGTTGAAGAATTGTTTATGAGGTTCAGCTATGTTGGACTTGCGATTGGCTATTTATTATAAAAGGCGTCTATTTAGAGGTTGTTACGAAATGGTATGTTGAAGAATTGTTTATGAGGTTCAGCTATGTTGGACTTGCGATTTGCTATTTATTATAAAAGGCGTATTTAGAGGTGGTTATGAAATGGTATGTTGAAGAATTGTTTATGAGGTTCAGCTACGTTGGACTTGCGATTTGCTATTTATTATAAAAGGCGTCTATTTAGAGGTGGTTATGAAATGGTATGTTGAAGGATTGTTTATGAGGTTCAGCTATGTTGGACTTGCGATTTGCTATTTATTATAAAAGGCGTCTATTTAGAGGTGATTACGAAATGGTATGTTGAAGAATTGTTTATGGGGTTCAGCTATGTTGGACTTGCGATTTGCTATTTATTATAAAAGGCGTCTATTTAGAGGTTGTTACGAAATGGTATGTTGAAGAATTGTTTATGAGGTTCAGCTATGTTGGACTTGCGATTTGCTATTTATTATAAAAGGCGTCTATTTAGAGGTGGTTATGAAATGGTATGTTGAAGAATTGTTTATGAGGTTCAGCTATGTTGGACTTGCGATTTGCTATTTATTATAAAAGGCGTCTATTTAGAGGTGGTTATGAAATGGTATGTTGAAGAATTGTTTATGAGGTTCAGCTATGTTGGACTTGCGATTTGCTATTTATTATAAAAGGCGTCTATATAGAGGTGGTTATGAAATGGTATGTTGAAGAATTGTTTATGAGGTTCAGCTATGTTGGACTTGCGATTTGCTATTTATTATAAAAGGCGTCTATTTAGAGGTTGTTACGAAATGGTATGTTGAAGAATTGTTTATCAGGTTCAGCTACGTTGGACTTGCGATTTGCTATTTATTATAAAAGGCGTCTATTTAGAGGTTGTTACGAAATGGTATGTTGAAGAATTGTTTATGAGGTTCAGCTATGTTGGACTTGCGATTTGCTATTTATTATAAAAGGCGTCTATTTAGAGGTGGTTATGAAATGGTATGTTGAAGAATTGTTTATGAGGTTCAGCTACGTTGGACTTGCGATTTGCTATTTATTATAAAAGGCGTCTATTTAGAGGTGGTTATGAAATGGTATGTTGAAGGATTGTTTATGAGGTTCAGCTATGTTGGACTTGCGATTTGCTATTTATTATAAAAGGCGTCTATTTAGAGGTGATTACGAAATGGTATGTTGAAGAATTGTTTATGGGGTTCAGCTATGTTGGACTTGCGATTTGCTATTTATTATAAAAGGCGTCTATTTAGAGGTTGTTACGAAATGGTATGTTGAAGAATTGTTTATGAGGTTCAGCTATGTTGGACTTGCGATTTGCTATTTATTATAAAAGGCGTCTATTTAGAGGTGGTTATGAAATGGTATGTTGAAGAATTGTTTATGAGGTTCAGCTATGTTGGACTTGCGATTTGCTATTTATTATAAAAGGCGTCTATATAGAGGTGGTTATGAAATGGTATGTTGAAGAATTGTTTATGAGGTTCAGCTATGTTGGACTTGCGATTTGCTATTTATTATAAAAGGCGTCTATTTAGAGGTTGTTACGAAATGGTATGTTGAAGAATTGTTTATGAGGTTCAGCTACGTTGGACTTGCGATTTGCTATTTATTATAAAAGGCGTCTATTTAGAGGTTGTTACGAAATGGTATGTTGAAGAATTGTTTATGAGGTTCAGCTATGTTGGACTTGCGATTTGCTATTTATTATAAAAGGCGTCTATTTAGAGGTTGTTACGAAATGGTATGTTGAAGAATTGTTTATGAGGTTCAGCTATGTTGGACTTGCGATTTGCTATTTATTATAAAAGGCGTCTATTTAGAGGTGGTTATGAAATGGTATGTTGAAGAATTGTTTATGAGGTTCAGCTATGTTGGACTTGCGATTTGCTATTTATTATAAAAGGCGTCTATTTAGAGGTGGTTATGAAATGGTATGTTGAAGAATTGTTTATGAGGTTCAGCTACGTTGGACTTGCGATTTGCTATTTATTATAAAAGGCGTCTATTTAGAGGTGGTTATGAAATGGTATGTTGAAGGATTGTTTATGAGGTTCAGCTATGTTGGACTTGCGATTTGCTATTTATTATAAAAGGCGTCTATTTAGAGGTGATTACGAAATGGTATGTTGAAGAATTGTTTATGGGGTTCAGCTATGTTGGACTTGCGATTTGCTATTTATTATAAAAGGCGTCTATTTAGAGGTTGTTACGAAATGGTATGTTGAAGAATTGTTTATGAGGTTCAGCTATGTTGGACTTGCGATTTGCTATTTATTATAAAAGGCGTCTATTTAGAGGTAGTTATGAAATGGTATGTTGAAGAATTGTTTATGAGGTTCAGCTATGTTGGACTTGCGATTTGCTATTTATTATAAAAGGCGTCTATTTAGAGGTTGTTACGAAATGGTATGTTGAAGAATTGTTTATGAGGTTCAGCTACGTTGGACTTGCGATTTGCTATTTATTATAAAAGGCGACTATTTAGAGGTGATTACGAAATGGTATGTTGAAGAATTGTTTATGAGGTTCAGCTACGTTGGACTTGCGATTTGCTATTTATTATAAAAGGCGTCTATTTAGAGGTTGTTACGAAATGGTATGTTGAAGAATTGTTTATGAGGTTCAGCTATGTTGGACTTGCGATTTGCTATTTATTATAAAAGGCGTCTATTTAGAGGTTGTTACGAAATGGTATGTTGAAGAATTGTTTATGAGGTTCAGCTATGTTGGACTTGCGATTTGCTATTTATTATAAAAGGCGTCTATTTAGAGGTGGTTATGAAATGGTATGTTGAAGAATTGTTTATGAGGTTCAGCTATGTTGGACTTGCGATTTGCTATTTATTATAAAAGGCGTCTATTTAGAGGTGGTTATGAAATGGTATGTTGAAGAATTGTTTATGAGGTTCAGCTACGTTGGACTTGCGATTTGCTATTTATTATAAAAGGCGTCTATTTAGAGGTGGTTATGAAATGGTATGTTGAAGGATTGTTTATGAGGTTCAGCTATGTTGGACTTGCGATTTGCTATTTATTATAAAAGGCGTCTATTTAGAGGTGATTACGAAATGGTATGTTGAAGAATTGTTTATGGGGTTCAGCTATGTTGGACTTGCGATTTGCTATTTATTATAAAAGGCGTCTATTTAGAGGTTGTTACGAAATGGTATGTTGAAGAATTGTTTATGAGGTTCAGCTATGTTGGACTTGCGATTTGCTATTTATTATAAAAGGCGTCTATTTAGAGGTAGTTATGAAATGGTATGTTGAAGAATTGTTTATGAGGTTCAGCTATGTTGGACTTGCGATTTGCTATTTATTATAAAAGGCGTCTATTTAGAGGTTGTTACGAAATGGTATGTTGAAGAATTGTTTATGAGGTTCAGCTATGTTGGACTTGCGATTTGCTATTTATTATAAAAGGCGTCTATTTAGAGGTGGTTATGAAATGGTATGTTGAAGAATTGTTTATGAGGTTCAGCTACGTTGGACTTGCGATTTGCTATTTATTATAAAAGGCGACTATTTAGAGGTGATTACGAAATGGTATGTTGAAGAATTGTTTATGAGGTTCAGCTACGTTGGACTTGCGATTTGCTATTTATTATAAAAGGCGTCTATTTAGAGGTTGTTACGAAATGGTATGTTGAAGAATTGTTTATGAGGTTCAGCTATGTTGGACTTGCGATTTGCTATTTATTATAAAAGGCGTCTATTTAGAGGTGATTACGAAATGGTATGTTGAAGAATTGTTTATGAGGTTCAGCTATGTTGGACTTGCGATTTGCTATTTATTATAAAAGGCGTCTATTTAGAGGTGGTTATGAAATGGTATGTTGAAGAATTGTTTATGAGGTTCAGCTATGTTGGACTTGCGATTTGCTATTTATTATAAAAGGCGTCTATTAAGAGGTGGTTATGAAATGGTATGTTGAAGAATTGTTTATGAGGTTCAGCTATGTTGGACTTGCGATTTGCTATTTATTATAAAAGGCGTCTATTTAGAGGTTGTTACGAAATGGTATGTTGAAGAATTGTTTATGAGGTTCAGCTATGTTGGACTTGCGATTTGCTATTTATTATAAAAGGCGTCTATATAGAGGTGGTTACGAAATGGTATGTTGAAGAATTGTTTATGAGGTTCAGCTATGTTGGACTTGCGATTTGCTATTTATTATAAAAGGCGTCTATTTAGAGGTGGTTATGAAATGGTATGTTGAAGAATTGTTTATGAGGTTCAGCTATGTTGGACTTGCGATTTGCTATTTATTATAAAAGGCGTCTATTTAGAGGTGATTACGAAATGGTATGTTGAAGAATTGTTTATGAGGTTCAGCTACGTTGGACTTGCGATTTGCTATTTATTATAAAAGGCGTCTATTTAGAGGTTGTTACGAAATGGTATGTTGAAGAATTGTTTATGAGGTTCAGCTATGTTGGACTTGCGATTTGCTATTTATTATAAAAGACGTCTATTTAGAGGTGGTTATGAAATGGTATGTTGAAGAATTGTTTATGAGGTTCAGCTACGTTGGACTTGCGATTTGCTATTTATTATAAAAGGCGTCTATTTAGAGGTTGTTACGAAATGGTATGTTGAAGAATTGTTTATGAGGTTCAGCTATGTTGGACTTGCGATTTGCTATTTATTATAAAAGGCGTCTATTTAGAGGTGGTTATGAAATGGTATGTTGAAGAATTGTTTATGAGGTTCAGCTATGTTGGACTTGCGATTTGCTATTTATTATAAAAGGCGTCTATATAGAGGTGGTTAGGAAATGGTATGTTGAAGAATTGTTTATGAGGTTCAGCTATGTTGGACTTGCGATTGGCTATTTATTATAAAAGGCGTCTATTTAGAGGTGGTTACGAAATGGTATGTTGAAGAATTGTTTATGAGGTTCAGCTGTGTTGGACTTGCGATTTGCTATTTATTATAAAAGGCGTCTATTTAGAGGTGGTTATGAAATGGTATGTTGATGAATTGTTTATGAGATTCAGCTATGTTGGACTTGCGATTTGCTATTTATTATTAAAGGCGTCTATTTAGAGGTGGTTACGAAATGGTATGTTGAAGAATTGTTTATGGGGTTCAGCTATGTTGGACTTGCGATTTGCTATTTATTATAAAAGGCGTCTATATAGAGGTGGTTATGAAATGGTATGTTGAAGAATTGTTTATGAGGTTCAGCTATGTTGGACTTGCGATTGGCTATTTATTATAAAAGGCGTCTATTTAGAGGTGGTTATGAAATGGTATGTTGAAGAATTGTTTATGAGGTTCAGCTGTGTTGGACTTGCGATTTGCTATTTATTATAAAAGGCGTCTATTTAGAGGTGGTTATGAAATGGTATGTTGAAGAATTGTTTATGAGATTCAGCTATGTTGGACTTGCGATTTGCTATTTATTATAAAAGGCGTCTATTTAGAGGTGGTTATGAAATGGTATGTTGAAGAATTGTTTATGAGGTTCAGCTACGTTGGACTTGCGATTGGCTATTTATTATAAAAGGCGACTATTTAGAGGTGGTTATGAAATGGTATGTTGAAGAATTGTTTATGAGGTTCAGCTATGTTGGACTTGCGATTTGCTATTTATTATAAAAGGCGTCTATTTAGAGGTTGTTACGAAATGGTATGTTGAAGAATTGTTTATGAGGTTCAGCTATGTTGGACTTGCGATTTGCTATTTATTATAAAAGGCGTCTATTTAGAGGTGGTTATGAAATGGTATGTTGAAGAATTGTTTATGAGGTTCAGCTATGTTGGACTTGCGATTTGCTATTTATTATAAAAGGCGTCTATTTAGAGGTGGTTATGAAATGGTATGTTGAAGAATTGTTTATGAGGTTCAGCTACGTTGGACTTGCGATTTGCTATTTATTATAAAAGGCGTCTATTTAGAGGTGGTTATGAAATGGTATGTTGAAGGATTGTTTATGAGGTTCAGCTATGTTGGACTTGCGATTTGCTATTTATTATAAAAGGCGTCTATTTAGAGGTGATTACGAAATGGTATGTTGAAGAATTGTTTATGGGGTTCAGCTATGTTGGACTTGCGATTTGCTATTTATTATAAAAGGCGTCTATTTAGAGGTTGTTACGAAATGGTATGTTGAAGAATTGTTTATGAGGTTCAGCTATGTTGGACTTGCGATTTGCTATTTATTATAAAAGGCGTCTATTTAGAGGTAGTTATGAAATGGTATGTTGAAGAATTGTTTATGAGGTTCAGCTATGTTGGACTTGCGATTTGCTATTTATTATAAAAGGCGTCTATTTAGAGGTTGTTACGAAATGGTATGTTGAAGAATTGTTTATGAGGTTCAGCTATGTTGGACTTGCGATTTGCTATTTATTATAAAAGGCGTCTATTTAGAGGTGGTTATGAAATGGTATGTTGAAGAATTGTTTATGAGGTTCAGCTACGTTGGACTTGCGATTTGCTATTTATTATAAAAGGCGACTATTTAGAGGTGATTACGAAATGGTATGTTGAAGAATTGTTTATGAGGTTCAGCTACGTTGGACTTGCGATTTGCTATTTATTATAAAAGGCGTCTATTTAGAGGTTGTTACGAAATGGTATGTTGAAGAATTGTTTATGAGGTTCAGCTATGTTGGACTTGCGATTTGCTATTTATTATAAAAGGCGTCTATTTAGAGGTGATTACGAAATGGTATGTTGAAGAATTGTTTATGAGGTTCAGCTATGTTGGACTTGCGATTTGCTATTTATTATAAAAGGCGTCTATTTAGAGGTTGTTACGAAATGGTATGTTGAAGAATTGTTTATGAGGTTCAGCTATGTTGGACTTGCGATTTGCTATTTATTATAAAAGGCGTCTATTTAGAGGTGGTTATGAAATGGTATGTTGAAGAATTGTTTATGAGGTTCAGCTATGTTGGACTTGCGATTTGCTATTTATTATAAAAGGCGTCTATTTAGAGGTGGTTATGAAATGGTATGTTGAAGAATTGTTTATGAGGTTCAGCTACGTTGGACTTGCGATTTGCTATTTATTATAAAAGGCGTCTATTTAGAGGTGGTTATGAAATGGTATGTTGAAGGATTGTTTATGAGGTTCAGCTATGTTGGACTTGCGATTTGCTATTTATTATAAAAGGCGTCTATTTAGAGGTGATTACGAAATGGTATGTTGAAGAATTGTTTATGGGGTTCAGCTATGTTGGACTTGCGATTTGCTATTTATTATAAAAGGCGTCTATTTAGAGGTTGTTACGAAATGGTATGTTGAAGAATTGTTTATGAGGTTCAGCTATGTTGGACTTGCGATTTGCTATTTATTATAAAAGGCGTCTATTTAGAGGTAGTTATGAAATGGTATGTTGAAGAATTGTTTATGAGGTTCAGCTATGTTGGACTTGCGATTTGCTATTTATTATAAAAGGCGTCTATTTAGAGGTTGTTACGAAATGGTATGTTGAAGAATTGTTTATGAGGTTCAGCTACGTTGGACTTGCGATTTGCTATTTATTATAAAAGGCGACTATTTAGAGGTGATTACGAAATGGTATGTTGAAGAATTGTTTATGAGGTTCAGCTATGTTGGACTTGCGATTTGCTATTTATTATAAAAGGCGTCTATTTAGAGGTGGTTATGAAATGGTATGTTGAAGAATTGTTTATGGGGTTCAGCTACGTTGGACTTGCGATTTGCTATTTATTATAAAAGGCGTCTATTTAGAGGTGATTACGAAATGGTATGTTGAAGAATTGTTTATGGGGTTCAGCTATTTTGGACTTGCGATTTGCTATTTATTATAAAAGGCGTCTATTTAGAGGTGATTACGAAATGGTATGTTGAAGAATTGTTTATGGGGTTCAGCTATGTTGGACTTGCGATTTGCTATTTATTATAAAAGGCGTCTATTTAGAGGTGATTACGAAATGGTATGTTGAAGAATTGTTTATGAGGTTCAGCTATGTTGGACTTGCGATTTGCTATTTATTATAAAAGGCGTCTATTTAGAGGTGATTATGAAATGGTATGTTGAAGAATTGTTTATGAGGTTTAGCTACGTTGGACTTGCGATTTGCTATTTATTATAAAAGGCGTCTATTTAGAGGTTGTTACGAAATGGTATGTTGAAGAATTGTTTATGAGGTTCAGCTATGTTGGACTTGCGATTTGCTATTTATTATAAAAGGCGTCTATTTAGAGGTGATTACGAAATGGTATGTTGAAGAATTGTTTATGAGGTTCAGCTATGTTGGACTTGCGATTTGCTATTTATTGTAAAAGGCGTCTATTTAGAGGTGGTTATGAAATGGTATGTTGAAGAATTGTTTATGAGGTTCAGCTATGTTGGACTTGCGATTTGCTATTTATTATAAAAGGCGTCTATATAGAGGTGGTTATGAAATGGTATGTTGAAGAATTGTTTATGAGGTTCAGCTATGTTGGACTTGCGATTTGCTATTTATTATAAAAGGCGTCTATTTAGAGGTGGTTATGAAATGGTATGTTGAAGAATTGTTTATGAGGTTCAGCTATGTTGGACTTGCGATTTGCTATTTATTATAAAAGGCGTCTATTTAGAGGTGATTACGAAATGGTATGTTGAAGAATTGTTTATGAGGTTCAGCTACGTTGGACTTGCGATTTGCTATTTATTATAAAAGGCGTCTATTTAGAGGTTGTTACGAAATGGTATGTTGAAGAATTGTTTATGAGGTTCAGCTATGTTGGACTTGCGATTTGCTATTTATTATAAAAGACGTCTATTTAGAGGTGGTTATGAAATGGTATGTTGAAGAATTGTTTATGAGGTTCAGCTACGTTGGACTTGCGATTTGCTATTTATTATAAAAGGCGTCTATTTAGAGGTTGTTACGAAATGGTATGTTGAAGAATTGTTTATGAGGTTCAGCTATGTTGGACTTGCGATTTGCTATTTATTATAAAAGGCGTCTATTTAGAGGTGGTTATGAAATGGTATGTTGAAGAATTGTTTATGAGGTTCAGCTATGTTGGACTTGCGATTTGCTATTTATTATAAAAGGCGTCTATATAGAGGTGGTTAGGAAATGGTATGTTGAAGAATTGTTTATGAGGTTCAGCTATGTTGGACTTGCGATTGGCTATTTATTATAAAAGGCGTCTATTTAGAGGTGGTTACGAAATGGTATGTTGAAGAATTGTTTATGAGGTTCAGCTGTGTTGGACTTGCGATTTGCTATTTATTATAAAAGGCGTCTATTTAGAGGTGGTTATGAAATGGTATGTTGAAGAATTGTTTATGAGATTCAGCTATGTTGGACTTGCGATTTGCTATTTATTATTAAAGGCGTCTATTTAGAGGTGGTTACGAAATGGTATGTTGAAGAATTGTTTATGGGGTTCAGCTATGTTGGACTTGCGATTTGCTATTTATTATAAAAGGCGTCTATATAGAGGTGGTTATGAAATGGTATGTTGAAGAATTGTTTATGAGGTTCAGCTATGTTGGACTTGCGATTGGCTATTTATTATAAAAGGCGTCTATTTAGAGGTGGTTATGAAATGGTATGTTGAAGAATTGTTTATGAGGTTCAGCTGTGTTGGACTTGCGATTTGCTATTTATTATAAAAGGCGTCTATTTAGAGGTGGTTATGAAATGGTATGTTGAAGAATTGTTTATGAGATTCAGCTATGTTGGACTTGCGATTTGCTATTTATTATAAAAGGCGTCTATTTAGAGGTGGTTATGAAATGGTATGTTGAAGAATTGTTTATGAGGTTCAGCTACGTTGGACTTGCGATTGGCTATTTATTATAAAAGGCGACTATTTAGAGGTGGTTATGAAATGGTATGTTGAAGAATTGTTTATGAGGTTCAGCTGTGTTGGACTTGCGATTTGCTATTTATTATTAAAGGCGTCTATTTAGAGGTGGTTATGAAATGGTATGTTGAAGAATTGTTTATGAGGTTCAGCTATGTTGGACTTGCGATTTGCTATTTATTATAAAAGGCATCTATTTAGAGGTGGTTATGAAATGGTATGTTGAAGAATTGTTTATGAGGTTCAGCTACGTTGGACTTGCGATTTGCTATTTATTATAAAAGGCGTCTATATAGAGGTGGTTATGAAATGGTATGTTGAAGAATTGTTTATGAGGTTCAGCTGTGTTGGACTTGCGATTTGCTATTTATTATAAAAGGCGACTATTTAGAGGTGGTTATGAAATGGTATGTTGAAGAATTGTTTATGAGGTTCAGCTACGTTGGACTTGCGATTTGCTATTTATTATAAAAGGCGTCTATTTAGAGGTGGTTATGAAATGGTATGTTGAAGAATTGTTTATGAGGTTCAGCTACGATGGACTTGCGATTTGCTATTTATTATAAAAGGCGTCTATTTAGAGGTTGTTACGAAATGGTATGTTGAAGAATTGTTTATGAGGTTCAGCTATGTTGGACTTGCGATTTGCTATTTATTATAAAAGGCGTCTATTTAGAGGTGGTTATGAAATGGTATGTTGAAGAATTGTTTATGAGGTTCAGCTATGTTGGACTTGCGATTTGCTATTTATTATAAAAGGCGTCTATTTAGAGGTGGTTATGAAATGGTATGTTGAAGAATTGTTTATGAGGTTCAGCTATGTTGGACTTGCGATTTGCTATTTATTATAAAAGGCGTCTATTTAGAGGTGGTTATGAAATGGTATGTTGAAGAATTGTTTATGAGGTTCAGCTATGTTGGACTTGCGATTTGCTATTTATTATAAAAGGCGACTATTTAGAGGTGGTTATGAAATGGTATGTTGAAGAATTGTTTATGAGGTTCAGCTATGTTGGACTTGCGATTTGCTATTTATTATAAAAGGCGTCTATTTAGAGGTGGTTATGAAATGGTATGTTGAAGAATTGTTTATGAGGTTCAGCTACGTTGGACTTGCGATTTGCTATTTATTATAAAAGGCGTCTATTTAGAGGTTGTTACGAAATGGTATGTTGAAGAATTGTTTATGAGGTTCAGCTATGTTGGACTTGCGATTTGCTATTTATTATAAAAGGCGTCTATTTAGAGGTGGTTATGAAATGGTATGTTGAAGAATTGTTTATGAGGTTCAGCTATGTTGGACTTGCGATTTGCTATTTATTATAAAAGGCGTCTATATAGAGGTGGTTATGAAATGGTATGTTGAAGAATTGTTTATGAGGTTCAGCTATGCTGGACTTGCGATTTGCTATTTATTATAAAAGGCGTCTATTTAGAGGTTGTTACGAAATGGTATGTTGAAGAATTGTTTATGAGGTTCAGCTACGTTGGACTTGCGATTTGCTATTTATTATAAAAGGCGTCTATTTAGAGGTTGTTACGAAATGGTATGTTGAAGAATTGTTTATGAGGTTCAGCTATGTTGGACTTGCGATTTGCTATTTATTATAAAAGGCGTCTATTTAGAGGTGGTTATGAAATGGTATGTTGAAGAATTGTTTATGAGGTTCAGCTATGTTGGACTTGCGATTTGCTATTTATTATAAAAGGCGTCTATTTAGAGGTGGTTATGAAATGGTATGTTGAAGAATTGTTTATGAGGTTCAGCTACGTTGGACTTGCGATTTGCTATTTATTATAAAAGGCGTCTATTTAGAGGTGGTTATGAAATGGTATGTTGAAGGATTGTTTATGAGGTTCAGCTATGTTGGACTTGCGATTTGCTATTTATTATAAAAGGCGTCTATTTAGAGGTGATTACGAAATGGTATGTTGAAGAATTGTTTATGGGGTTCAGCTATGTTGGACTTGCGATTTGCTATTTATTATAAAAGGCGTCTATATAGAGGTGGTTATGAAATGGTATGTTGAAGAATTGTTTATGAGGTTCAGCTGTGTTGGACTTGCGATTTGCTATTTATTATAAAAGGCGTCTATATAGAGGTGGTTATGAAATGGTATGTTGAAGAATTGTTTATGGGGTTCAGCTATGTTGGACTTGCGATTTGCTATTTATTATAAAAGGCGTCTATATAGAGGTGGTTATGAAATGGTATGTTGAAGAATTGTTTATGAGGTTCAGCTGTGTTGGACTTGCGATTTGCTATTTATTATAAAAGGCGTCTATTTAGAGGTGGTTATGAAATGGTATGTTGAAGAATTGTTTATGAGGTTCAGCTATGTTGGACTTGCGATTTGCTATTTATTATAAAAGGCGTCTATTTAGAGGTTGTTACGAAATGGTATGTTGAAGAATTGTTTATGAGGTTCAGCTATGTTGGACTTGCGATTTGCTATTTATTATAAAAGGCGTCTATTTAGAGGTGATTACGAAATGGTATGTTGAAGAATTGTTTATGAGGTTCAGCTACGTTGGACTTGCGATTTGCTATTTATTATAAAAGGCGTCTATTTAGAGGTTGTTACGAAATGGTATGTTGAAGAATTGTTTATGAGGTTCAGCTATGTTGGACTTGCGATTTGCTATTTATTATAAAAGGCGTCTATTTAGAGGTGGTTATGAAATGGTATGTTGAAGAATTGTTTATGAGGTTCAGCTATGTTGGACTTGCGATTTGCTATTTATTATAAAAGGCGTCTATTTAGAGGTTGTTACGAAATGGTATGTTGAAGAATTGTTTATGAGGTTCAGCTATGTTGGACTTGCGATTTGCTATTTATTATAAAAGGCGTCTATTTAGAGGTTGTTACGAAATGGTATGTTGAAGAATTGTTTATGAGGTTCAGCTATGTTGGACTTGCGATTTGCTATTTATTATAAAAGGCGTCTATTTAGAGGTGGTTATGAAATGGTATGTTGAAGAATTGTTTATGAGGTTCAGCTATGTTGGACTTGCGATTTGCTATTTATTATAAAAGGCGACTATTTAGAGGTAGTTATGAAATGGTATGTTGAAGAATTGTTTATGAGGTTCAGCTGTGTTGGACTTGCGATTTGCTATTTATTATAAAAGGCGTCTATTTAGAGGTGGTTATGAAATGGTATGTTGAAGAATTGTTTATGAGGTTCAGCTATGTTGGACTTGCGATTTGCTATTTATTATAAAAGGCGTCTATTTAGAGGTGGTTATGAAATGGTATGTTGAAGAATTGTTTATGAGGTTCAGCTATGTTGGACTTGCGATTTGCTATTTATTATAAAAGGCGTCTATTTAGAGGTGGTTATGAAATGGTATGTTGAAGAATTGTTTATGAGGTTCAGCTACGTTGGACTTGCGATTTGCTATTTATTATAAAAGGCGTCTATTTAGAGGTGGTTATGAAATGGTATGTTGAAGGATTGTTTATGAGGTTCAGCTATGTTGGACTTGCGATTTGCTATTTATTATAAAAGGCGTCTATTTAGAGGTGATTACGAAATGGTATGTTGAAGAATTGTTTATGGGGTTCAGCTATGTTGGACTTGCGATTTGCTATTTATTATAAAAGGCGTCTATATAGAGGTGGTTATGAAATGGTATGTTGAAGAATTGTTTATGAGGTTCAGCTGTGTTGGACTTGCGATTTGCTATTTATTATAAAAGGCGTCTATATAGAGGTGGTTATGAAATGGTATGTTGAAGAATTGTTTATGGGGTTCAGCTATGTTGGACTTGCGATTTGCTATTTATTATAAAAGGCGTCTATATAGAGGTGGTTATGAAATGGTATGTTGAAGAATTGTTTATGAGGTTCAGCTGTGTTGGACTTGCGATTTGCTATTTATTATAAAAGGCGTCTATTTAGAGGTGGTTATGAAATGGTATGTTGAAGAATTGTTTATGAGGTTCAGCTATGTTGGACTTGCGATTTGCTATTTATTATAAAAGGCGTCTATTTAGAGGTTGTTACGAAATGGTATGTTGAAGAATTGTTTATGAGGTTCAGCTATGTTGGACTTGCGATTTGCTATTTATTATAAAAGGCGTCTATTTAGAGGTGATTACGAAATGGTATGTTGAAGAATTGTTTATGAGGTTCAGCTACGTTGGACTTGCGATTTGCTATTTATTATAAAAGGCGTCTATTTAGAGGTTGTTACGAAATGGTATGTTGAAGAATTGTTTATGAGGTTCAGCTATGTTGGACTTGCGATTTGCTATTTATTATAAAAGGCGTCTATTTAGAGGTGGTTATGAAATGGTATGTTGAAGAATTGTTTATGAGGTTCAGCTATGTTGGACTTGCGATTTGCTATTTTTTATAAAAGGCGTCTATTTAGAGGTTGTTACGAAATGGTATGTTGAAGAATTGTTTATGAGGTTCAGCTATGTTGGACTTGCGATTTGCTATTTATTATAAAAGGCGTCTATTTAGAGGTTGTTACGAAATGGTATGTTGAAGAATTGTTTATGAGGTTCAGCTATGTTGGACTTGCGATTTGCTATTTATTATAAAAGGCGTCTATTTAGAGGTGGTTATGAAATGGTATGTTGAAGAATTGTTTATGAGGTTCAGCTATGTTGGACTTGCGATTTGCTATTTATTATAAAAGGCGACTATTTAGAGGTAGTTATGAAATGGTATGTTGAAGAATTGTTTATGAGGTTCAGCTGTGTTGGACTTGCGATTTGCTATTTATTATAAAAGGCGTCTATTTAGAGGTGGTTATGAAATGGTATGTTGAAGAATTGTTTATGAGGTTCAGCTATGTTGGACTTGCGATTTGCTATTTATTATAAAAGGCGTCTATTTAGAGGTGGTTATGAAATGGTATGTTGAAGAATTGTTTATGAGGTTCAGCTATGTTGGACTTGCGATTTGCTATTTATTATAAAAGGCGTCTATTTAGAGGTGGTTATGAAATGGTATGTTGAAGAATTGTTTATGAGGTTCAGCTACGTTGGACTTGCGATTTGCTATTTATTATAAAAGGAGTCTATTTAGAGGTGGTTATGAAATGGTATGTTGAAGAATTGTTTATGAGGTTCAGCTATGTTGGACTTGCGATTTGCTATTTATTATAAAAGGCGTCTATTTAGAGGTGGTTATGAAATGGTATGTTGAAGAATTGTTTATGAGGTTCAGCTATGTTGGACTTGCGATTTGCTATTTATTATAAAAGGCGTCTATTTAGAGGTGGTTATGAAATGGTATGTTAAAGGATTGTTTATGAGGTTCAGCTATGTTGGACTTGCGATTTGCTATTTATTATAAAAGGCGTCTATTTAGAGGTGATTACGAAATGGTATGTTGAAGAATTGTTTATGGGGTTCAGCTATGTTGGACTTGCGATTTGCTATTTATTATAAAAGGCGTCTATTTAGAGGTTGTTACGAAATGGTATGTTGAAGAATTGTTTATGAGGTTCAGCTATGTTGGACTTGCGATTTGCTATTTATTATAAAAGGCGTCTATTTAGAGGTTGTTATGAAATGGTATGTTGAAGAATTGTTTATGAGGTTCAGCTATGTTGGACTTGCGATTTGCTATTTATTATAAAAGGCGTCTATTTAGAGGTAGTTATGAAATGGTATGTTGAAGAATTGTTTATGAGGTTCAGCTATGTTGGACTTGCGATTTGCTATTTATTATAAAAGGCGTCTATTTAGAGGTGGTTATGAAATGGTATGTTGAAGAATTGTTTATGAGGTTCAGCTATGTTGGACTTGCGATTTGCTATTTATTATAAAAGGCGACTATTTAGAGGTGGTTATGAAATGGTATGTTGAAGAATTGTTTATGAGGTTCAGCTATGTTGGACTTGCGATTTGCTATTTATTATAAAAGGCGTCTATTTAGAGGTGGTTATGAAATGGTATGTTGAAGAATTGTTTATGAGGTTCAGCTATGTTGGACTTGCGATTTGCTATTTATTATAAAAGGCGACTATTTAGAGGTGGTTACGAAATGGTATGTTGAAGAATTATTTATGAGGTTCAGCTATGTTGGACTTGCGATTTGCTATTTATTATAAAAGGCGTCTATTTAGAGGTGGTTATGAAATGGTATGTTGAAGAATTGTTTATGAGGTTCAGCTACGTTGGACTTGCGATTTGCTATTTATTATAAAAGGCGTCTATATAGAGGTGGTTATGAAATGGTATGTTGAAGAATTGTTTATGAGGTTCAGCTATGTTGGACTTGCGATTTGCTATTTATTATAAAAGGCGTCTATTTAGAGGTGGTTACGAAATGGTATGTTGAAGAATTGTTTATGAGGTTCAGCTACGTTGGACTTGCGATTTGCTATTTATTATAAAAGGCGTCTATTTAGAGGTTGTTACGAAATGGTATGTTGAAGAATTGTTTATGAGGTTCAGCTATGTTGGACTTGCGATTTGCTATTTATTATAAAAGGCGTCTATTTAGAGGTGGTTATGAAATGGTATGTTGAAGAATTGTTTATGAGGTTCAGCTACGTTGGACTTGCGATTTGCTATTTATTATAAAAGGCGTCTATATAGAGGTGGTTATGAAATGGTATGTTGAAGAATTGTTTATGAGGTTCAGCTATGTTGGACTTGCGATTTGCTATTTATTATAAAAGGCGTCTATTTAGAGGTGGTTATGAAATGGTATGTTGAAGAATTGTTTATGAGGTTCAGCTATGTTGGACTTGCGATTTGCTATTTATTATAAAAGGCGTCTATTTAGAGGTGGTTATGAAATGGTATGTTGAAGAATTGTTTATGAGGTTCAGCTACGTTGGACTTGCGATTTGCTATTTATTATAAAAGGAGTCTATTTAGAGGTGGTTATGAAATGGTATGTTGAAGAATTGTTTATGAGGTTCAGCTATGTTGGACTTGCGATTTGCTATTTATTATAAAAGGCGTCTATTTAGAGGTGGTTATGAAATGGTATGTTGAAGAATTGTTTATGAGGTTCAGCTATGTTGGACTTGCGATTTGCTATTTATTATAAAAGGCGTCTATTTAGAGGTGGTTATGAAATGGTATGTTAAAGGATTGTTTATGAGGTTCAGCTATGTTGGACTTGCGATTTGCTATTTATTATAAAAGGCGTCTATTTAGAGGTGATTACGAAATGGTATGTTGAAGAATTGTTTATGGGGTTCAGCTATGTTGGACTTGCGATTTGCTATTTATTATAAAAGGCGTCTATTTAGAGGTTGTTACGAAATGGTATGTTGAAGAATTGTTTATGAGGTTCAGCTATGTTGGACTTGCGATTTGCTATTTATTATAAAAGGCGTCTATTTAGAGGTAGTTATGAAATGGTATGTTGAAGAATTGTTTATGAGGTTCAGCTATGTTGGACTTGCGATTTGCTATTTATTATAAAAGGCGTCTATTTAGAGGTAGTTATGAAATGGTATGTTGAAGAATTGTTTATGAGGTTCAGC
The DNA here is from genome assembly GCA_946811695.1 of Gonocerus acuteangulatus. Classification (NCBI taxonomy): domain Eukaryota; kingdom Metazoa; phylum Arthropoda; class Insecta; order Hemiptera; family Coreidae; genus Gonocerus; species Gonocerus acuteangulatus. Next base: position 117,416,953 of record OX328124.1, on the reverse strand, counting down.
TATGTTGGACTTGCGATTTGCTATTTATTATAAAAGGCGTCTATTTAGAGGTGGTTATGAAATGGTATGTTGAAGAATTGTTTATGAGGTTCAGCTATGTTGGACTTGCGATTTGCTATTTATTATAAAAGGCGACTATTTAGAGGTGGTTATGAAATGGTATGTTGAAGAATTGTTTATGAGGTTCAGCTATGTTGGACTTGCGATTTGCTATTTATTATAAAAGGCGTCTATTTAGAGGTGGTTATGAAATGGTATGTTGAAGAATTGTTTATGAGGTTCAGCTATGTTGGACTTGCGATTTGCTATTTATTATAAAAGGCGACTATTTAGAGGTGGTTACGAAATGGTATGTTGAAGAATTATTTATGAGGTTCAGCTATGTTGGACTTGCGATTTGCTATTTATTATAAAAGGCGTCTATTTAGAGGTGGTTATGAAATGGTATGTTGAAGAATTGTTTATGAGGTTCAGCTACGTTGGACTTGCGATTTGCTATTTATTATAAAAGGCGTCTATATAGAGGTGGTTATGAAATGGTATGTTGAAGAATTGTTTATGAGGTTCAGCTATGTTGGACTTGCGATTTGCTATTTATTATAAAAGGCGTCTATTTAGAGGTGGTTACGAAATGGTATGTTGAAGAATTGTTTATGAGGTTCAGCTACGTTGGACTTGCGATTTGCTATTTATTATAAAAGGCGTCTATTTAGAGGTTGTTACGAAATGGTATGTTGAAGAATTGTTTATGAGGTTCAGCTATGTTGGACTTGCGATTTGCTATTTATTATAAAAGGCGTCTATTTAGAGGTGGTTATGAAATGGTATGTTGAAGAATTGTTTATGAGGTTCAGCTACGTTGGACTTGCGATTTGCTATTTATTATAAAAGGCGTCTATATAGAGGTGGTTATGAAATGGTATGTTGAAGAATTGTTTATGAGGTTCAGCTATGTTGGACTTGCGATTTGCTATTTATTATAAAAGGCGTCTATTTAGAGGTGGTTATGAAATGGTATGTTGAAGAATTGTTTATGAGGTTCAGCTATGTTGGACTTGCGATTTGCTATTTATTATAAAAGGCGTCTATTTAGAGGTGGTTATGAAATGGTATGTTGAAGAATTGTTTATGAGGTTCAGCTACGTTGGACTTGCGATTTGCTATTTATTATAAAAGGCGTCTATATAGAGGTGGTTATGAAATGGTATGTTGAAGAATTGTTTATGAGGTTCAGCTACGTTGGACTTGCGATTTGCTATTTATTATAAAAGGCGTCTATTTAGAGGTGGTTATGAAATGGTATGTTGAAGAATTGTTTATGAGGTTCAGCTATGTTGGACTTGCGATTTGCTATTTATTATAAAAGGCGTCTATTTAGAGGTGGTTATGAAATGGTATGTTGAAGAATTGTTTATGAGGTTCAGCTATGTTGGACTTGCGATTTGCTATTTATTATAAAAGGCGTCTATTTAGAGGTGGTTACGAAATGGTATGTTGAAGAATTGTTTATGGGGTTCAGCTATGTTGGACTTGCGATTTGCTATTTATTATAAAAGGCGTCTATATAGAGGTGGTTATGAAATGGTATGTTGAAGAATTGTTTATGAGGTTCAGCTATGTTGGACTTGCGATTGGCTATTTATTATAAAAGGCGTCTATTTAGAGGTGGTTATGAAATGGTATGTTGAAGAATTGTTTATGAGGTTCAGCTGTGTTGGACTTGCGATTTGCTATTTATTATAAAAGGCGTCTATTTAGAGGTGGTTACGAAATGGTATGTTGAAGAATTGTTTATGAGGTTCAGCTACGTTGGACTTGCGATTTGCTATTTATTATAAAAGGCGTCTATTTAGAGGTTGTTACGAAATGGTATGTTGAAGAATTGTTTATGAGGTTCAGCTTTGTTGGACTTGCGATTTGCTATTTATTATAAAAGGCGTCTATTTAGAGGTGGTTACGAAATGGTATGTTGAAGAATTGTTTATGGGGTTCAGCTATGTTGGACTTGCGATTTGCTATTTATTATAAAAGGCGTCTATATAGAGGTGGTTATGAAATGGTATGTTGAAGAATTGTTTATGAGGTTCAGCTATGTTGGACTTGCGATTGGCTATTTATTATAAAAGGCGTCTATTTAGAGGTGGTTATGAAATGGTATGTTGAAGAATTGTTTATGAGGTTCAGCTGTGTTGGACTTGCGATTTGCTATTTATTATAAAAGGCGTCTATTTAGAGGTGGTTATGAAATGGTATGTTGAAGAATTGTTTATGAGATTCAGCTATGTTGGACTTGCGATTTGCTATTTATTATAAAAGGCATCTATTTAGAGGTGGTTATGAAATGGTATGTTGAAGAATTGTTTATGAGGTTCAGCTACGTTGGACTTGCGATTGGCTATTTATTATAAAAGGCGACTATTTAGAGGTGGTTATGAAATGGTATGTTGAAGAATTGTTTATGAGGTTCAGCTGTGTTGGACTTGCGATTTGCTATTTATTATTAAAGGCGTCTATTTAGAGGTGGTTATGAAATGGTATGTTGAAGAATTGTTTATGAGGTTCAGCTATGTTGGACTTGCGATTTGCTATTTATTATAAAAGGCATCTATTTAGAGGTGGTTATGAAATGGTATGTTGAAGAATTGTTTATGAGGTTCAGCTACGTTGGACTTGCGATTTGCTATTTATTATAAAAGGCGTCTATATAGAGGTGGTTATGAAATGGTATGTTGAAGAATTGTTTATGAGGTTCAGCTGTGTTGGACTTGCGATTTGCTATTTATTATAAAAGGCGACTATTTAGAGGTGGTTATGAAATGGTATGTTGAAGAATTGTTTATGAGGTTCAGCTACGTTGGACTTGCGATTTGCTATTTATTATAAAAGGCGTCTATTTAGAGGTGGTTATGAAATGGTATGTTGAAGAATTGTTTATGAGGTTCAGCTACGATGGACTTGCGATTTGCTATTTATTATAAAAGGCGTCTATTTAGAGGTTTTTACGAAATGGTATGTTGAAGAATTGTTTATGAGGTTCAGCTATGTTGGACTTGCGATTTGCTATTTATTATAAAAGGCGTCTATTTAGAGGTGGTTATGAAATGGTATGTTGAAGAATTGTTTATGAGGTTCAGCTATGTTGGACTTGCGATTGGCTATTTATTATAAAAGGCGTCTATTTAGAGGTGGTTATGAAATGGTATGTTGAAGAATTGTTTATGAGGTTCAGCTATGTTGGACTTGCGATTGGCTATTTATTATAAAAGGCGTCTATTTAGAGGTGGTTATGAAATGGTATGTTGAAGAATTGTTTATGAGGTTCAGCTATGTTGGACTTGCGATTTGCTATTTATTATAAAAGGCATCTATTTAGAGGTGGTTATGAAATGGTATGTTGAAGAATTGTTTATGAGGTTCAGCTATGTTGGACTTGCGATTTGCTATTTATTATAAAAGGCGTCTATTTAGAGGTGATTACGAAATGGTATGTTGAAGAATTGTTTATGGGGTTCAGCTATGTTGGACTTGCGATTTGCTATTTATTATAAAAGGCGTCTATTTAGAGGTGGTTATGAAATGGTATGTTGAAGAATTGTTTATGAGGTTCAGCTACGTTGGACTTGCGATTTGCTATTTATTATAAAAGGCGTCTATTTAGAGGTTGTTACGAAATGGTATGTTGAAGAATTGTTTATGAGGTTCAGCTATGTTGGACTTGCGATTTGCTATTTATTATAAAAGGCGTCTATTTAGAGGTGGTTACGAAATGGTATGTTGAAGAATTGTTTATGGGGTTCAGCTATGTTGGACTTGCGATTTGCTATTTATTATAAAAGGCGTCTATATAGAGGTGGTTATGAAATGGTATGTTGAAGAATTGTTTATGAGGTTCAGCTATGTTGGACTTGCGATTGGCTATTTATTATAAAAGGCGTCTATTTAGAGGTGGTTATGAAATGGTATGTTGAAGAATTGTTTATGAGGTTCAGCTGTGTTGGACTTGCGATTTGCTATTTATTATAAAAGGCGTCTATTTAGAGGTGGTTATGAAATGGTATGTTGAAGAATTGTTTATGAGATTCAGCTATGTTGGACTTGCGATTTGCAATTTATTATAAAAGGCATCTATTTAGAGGTGGTTATGAAATGGTATGTTGAAGAATTGTTTATGAGGTTCAGCTACGTTGGACTTGCGATTGGCTATTTATTATAAAAGGCGACTATTTAGAGGTGGTTATGAAATGGTATGTTGAAGAATTGTTTATGAGGTTCAGCTGTGTTGGACTTGCGATTTGCTATTTATTATTAAAGGCGTCTATTTAGAGGTGGTTATGAAATGGTATGTTGAAGAATTGTTTATGGGGTTCAGCTATGTTGGACTTGCGATTTGCTATTTATTATAAAAGGCGTCTATTTAGAGGTGGTTATGAAATGGTATGTTGAAGAATTGTTTATGAGGTTCAGCTACGATGGACTTGCGATTTGCTATTTATTATAAAAGGCGTCTATTTAGAGGTTGTTACGAAATGGTATGTTGAAGAATTGTTTATGAGGTTCAGCTATGTTGGACTTGCGATTTGCTATTTATTATAAAAGGCGTCTATTTAGAGGTGGTTATGAAATGGTATGTTGAAGAATTGTTTATGAGGTTCAGCTATGTTGGACTTGCGATTTGCTATTTATTATAAAAGGCGTCTATTTAGAGGTGGTTATGAAATGGTATGTTGAAGAATTGTTTATGAGGTTCAGCTATGTTGGACTTGCGATTGGCTATTTATTATAAAAGGCGTCTATTTAGAGGTGGTTATGAAATGGTATGTTGAAGAATTGTTTATGAGGTTCAGCTATGTTGGACTTGCGATTTGCTATTTATTATAAAAGGCATCTATTTAGAGGTGGTTATGAAATGGTATGTTGAAGAATTGTTTATGAGGTTCAGCTATGTTGGACTTGCGATTTGCTATTTATTATAAAAGGCGTCTATTTAGAGGTGATTACGAAATGGTATGTTGAAGAATTGTTTATGGGGTTCAGCTATGTTGGACTTGCGATTTGCTATTTATTATAAAAGGCGTCTATTTAGAGGTGGTTATGAAATGGTATGTTGAAGAATTGTTGGTGGTATTCCTTACATATTAGGTTTTGGGTATTTCTGAGATTAGAGGACTCAGGAAACTCGCTATGATGAGGCAGTCCCTGCGTGTCGGAGGGGGCTCTGATTTTGATGAAATTTAATACAAAAATCTGTCGTCTAATTTGAAAGGTCGAGTTCGTTTACCAGCAGAATCCGCCCACTAGAAGATAGTGTTTGGGGCGAAATTCGCGCAAACAAATCGTAACGCTTACGTTTTTGCGTTCATATGCTTGCAGGTACTTTTTTAATAGGTTTCTTAACATAAGAAAATGAATGAAAGCATTTTGAAGGCGATATGTTTAACCGTTTCTGAGATAAGTTGAATCAATGTTTTTGTAAGTCATTATTTTTTTGTGGGTACTTAGAATCGCGGGATTCAATTGAAATATTTTCTACATCTTGGAAATTAATCCCAACTAAGATGTTTAAATTTTGGTTATATTTGGATTTAGGGAAGTATGCGAAAAAAATTATTTTATTAATAGACATGAAAAGTTTTCGGATCTTCGTACATTTTTCGTAAATATCTCGATAACGGTTGGGAAATCGTGGTAAGTGGATGGTGTCCATTCGAATGCTTACTAAATTCTCTACAAAAAAAGGTTCTGAAGCAATATTCGATAGGGCAACGTCAATCAGAGATATAAGAGCTTAAAACTTAAAAAGTGTTTGTTTTGAAAGGGTTTTTCTCTTTGTTTATCTCACTTTTTAATTGGTTGTTTCTTGTTTAAAATTGCATTTATCAGTAAAATTAGTATTGTAGTAAAATAAGCTAAGAAACGGTGAAAGGTATTGGTAATAAGTTTGGAGTGGCTGTGGTAATCATGATGGCAGTGGCTAATCATGATGACGTAGTTTGTTTTGAATTCTCCTATCTATATAACCTTCCTCATAGCCTCCAACTAAAGTTATCGTTATATCTTATTTTATAGAAAGATTTAACCCAAGACAGAATGGAATTTTATTCGCCATGAAGCACATATTTACAGTTGATTATAACAGTAAAACGAATTTGCTAGTAAAACAAGATACTTAAAATGACAACGAATTTTTGGTTGTTTAGAATAGAGCCTTCTCAGCAGTAGTCGAAGAGTAAGTACGTTTTCAGTACATAATTGTATTGACTTATATAGATTAAGAATTATCCGCTTCTGTGTAAGTTGACTACTGTCAACTTACAGAATCTATTCCATTTCTTCGAGATGTACGTAACCGCGCTAAGATGACGCAGTTCCTGCGAGTCGGACTTTTTTTACAAACATTTTATCAAAACGGCAGAATGAACCTTTTTATTTTTAACTGAATAATTTATAATTTTTGTTCAATTTCCATGATTTGTAAAACTGTTTCTGCAATTTGTATTACACAGAATAGTTTTATATATTATTATATTCACACACTATATACCACTCCCAGCCATCATTACAATCGAATTGCTGTTCAGAGCTAACAAACTATTACTTAGAATTGTTTAGCAAATAAAACGCTTTTGCACCAAAAAAAAAGAAGGAAATAAAATTCCTGGATTAAGTGATCTTATTTAATTTATTTTTGAGATTTTTATGACACATTTTTACCAATTAAATCAAAATTTCGGGGGCCCATGATATAAGTATAAATATATACTAGCTGACCCGGCGAACTTCGTACCGCCTAACAGTCAATTCTTTTTTTTTTTAATACTTATTCTGCTATTTGGGACACACGGAAAGCTAGTAAGATAAAAAAAACTTAAGTCGAAAACACTTAAAACTCTTTTAATAGTCACTAAAAAATCACAATCAAAATTACAATATCAGATTTCTTATTATGATACCTACTTATTATATTTCATTTTATTTTTACTTATTCTAAATTAAGTTTCATTTTTATTGTAGTACTTTATGGTACATGATATTTTTTGTTTCAATACCTGACGCGTAAATAAACAGAGCTGATGGTTTTCCAGCACGGGAACAGGCAACATACAATTGACCAGCCGAGAAACATGGGTTTTCTAGATTAATACCACAAACACTTAATGACTGCCCTGGGATTTGTTATTAGTCAAACTGAGTTCATAGGTCCAATAGCAACACAGCTGCAGGCATTGTAATGAATTCACAGCAGCTCGATTCAAACTTGCACCATTATTAGTCGAATGTCGCGCTTCGCGGGTCTGTCTTAACCAAATTCTTTCACGTTCATTGCGATCTTCACGTTCCTGGGCAGTACGATTAGATTGATACTTAATTTGATGCGTTGCATTTCGGGTTCTTCTGCCTAAATTTGTCCGCCGCTTTATAGGAGGCATATTTAGTAAGTCAGAAACACACAACACTTTAGTAATTTTATAGAAATTTGTGGCTTATAGATTTAGTAATATTATAGATGCACAGCAAAGAGATGTTTGCATTTCAAGTGACATTTTACCACAGACAATTTACATTTTACCATAGTCAATTTGTTTTTGAGTAATGTTACCATCGAATAAAAATTGATGAATATTGACATTAATATTTATATGATACTAATGTCACTCAATTGTTTTTCCTTCCCAGAATCCCTCCACTAACACTTTATGGTATGGTATTAAAGTTCAAATTGACCTTTAAGTATTATTACGAATCTTTTGTATGGGAATATAGAAAAGTGGAGTCTTTTTTACTTCGTTAATGCAAATATAAATTGCATTATTAACATGTGATTCTAATGTCACCTAGTGATTACATGTTCTTATTTATTTATTTTTTTTTTCCTTAGGCCCAGCGTACACGGTGAGACTGTTTTGCAACTCCAGTTGCAAACTAGTTGCACGCGCAACTGTTTTCCGACCTTGGCAATGTATTTCAATGGACAGGCGCACACGACGCAACTGGTTTTTGACGATTTCAAACTAACCTGAAACCAAACATATGTTAAGGCCCATCGCACACGATGCAACTCGTTTGCAACTCCAGTTGCACGCGCAACTGTTTTGCAACCTCGGCAATGTATTTCAATGGACAGGCGCACACGACGCAACTTGTTTTTTACGATTTCAAACTAACCTGAAACCAAACATATGTTAAGGCCCATCGCACACGATGCAACTCGTTTGCAACTCCAGTTGCACGCGCAACTGTTTTGCAACCTCGGCAATGTATTTCAATGGACAGGCGCACACGACGCAACTTGTTTTTTACGATTTCAAACCAGTCACATGCAACGCAAATGCAACGCAACTGCAACCGCGGGCCCACGGTTGCAGTTGCGTTGAATTTGAGTTGTACGAGACTTTCGTCGGACAGCCTTGCATTCTATCCATATTTGTGGTTGCTTAGTTACATGAAGGTTCATTTATTACATATGTTATTCAGCTATGTTATCTTGGGTTATCAGTCCAGGCAACGAATGCTTGAAAACAGCTATAGGTGGAAATTTTTGGAACATAATTTTTGACGTCGTAACTTTGTTTGAGCTGGATAGGAGGTGAACATATCAAAAGTCCTCGCCCCTAGCCATTAAGCAGGGGGGAGGGGGGTTTAGAAGGTCCCATTTTTCGGGTTTTCACTTATATCTCGGAAACCCCGCGTCCTAGCGACATGACTATTCTATAACAAATAAAAGCTGATTAAATTTCCTACAAGTTCTATTCTATAAAGTTTTTCGAGATATTTTTAGTTTTCGAAATATCCACTCGTGAAAGTCTGTCATTTTGGGAAAAAAACACATTTTTTTCTATTTTCGACCGGATATCTCTTCAACGATGAACCCAAAAAATAAATTGCGGCTACAGGGTTGTAGAGCATTCCATTCGCTTTAATAATATATATTACTTTACTATTTTATGTATTTTCCTTCAACTGTGAAAACAGTTTTAGTGTTCATCGTGATATCCTGCAACAACTGTCGACCAATGAACCGTTCAATTTCTCACCATATCCAGTCATTGTATTGTCCAAAATATACTCCATTATGTAAGTCCTGGACGTATAAATAGTACGAAATACATAATTTTGGGCCTCTGACCAATTATTCACACTCATTTATATAACATCTTGACCATTATATTGGCAATGGTTTTGTTAAGACCAAGTGAGTGCATATATAACGTTTGAAATAAAATACATAAAATAGTATTGTAATACATATTATTGAAGCTAATGGAATGCTCTACAACTCAATAACCGATATTTATTTTTAGGTGCATTGGTGAAGAGATATCCGGTCGAGAATAGAAAAAAGTGAGTTTTTTTCCCAAAATGACAGACTTTCAAGAGCGGTTATTTCGAAAACTAAAGATACCTCGAAAAACGTTATGAAATAGAACTTGTAGGAAATTTAATCAGCTTTCATTTGTTATAGAGTAGTCATGTCGCTAGGACGCAGGGTTTCCGAGATATAAGTGAAAAGTCGAAAAATGGGACCTTCTAAACCCCCCTCCCCGCCGGCTTAAAGGCTAGGGGCGAGGGCATTTGATATATTCACCTCCTATCTAGGCCATACAAAGTTACGAAGTCAAAAATTGTGTTCCAAAAATTTCCATCTATAACTGTTCGTTGCCTGGACTGTATGTAAAGGCAGTTTTAAGTAAAGTGTATTTGAGCCATGTAGCCAATAACAAAATGTGCCATCAAGAACTTAACGTGAAGCAATTTTTTATTTAAAAACGGATGTCAGATTCGTTTTTAGCACAAAAAAAACCCTAAATTCAAATTTTGTGAATATTACAAAAATAAAAAAAACAGGGTATTTTAAATTTCACTAAGGGGGAGGGCCCTTATAAGTTTGTTAAAGATTCAAGAATCCGGCCATTTCCTTCCAATGAGGGTGTTTCTACGTGTTCTGGGATTGACGTTATATGCAAAAAAATTAACATTTTATTTCTATTTTGAGAACCATTTTTTGCAAGTACATTTTGATATAATATAATAGTCATTTATATGATGATGGTCATTTATTGGTTAGGACAAGGAGTCTTTCTTCTTTTTAAGGATTTCAATGAATTAAAAATGGGATTTTCTCAAGAGGAGATATTGAACTTCAAAACGTCACGTTACTTTTTCGCTTACAAATTTGTAGTCTCCTTCAGACTGGGAAAAATCATTAGTTTTTGTTTTCAAAGATATTCACCACATTAAAGTTTTTTGGGGTGCTTATTTCTGCTATTATTTTTGGTCTAAAAAAATGTATAATGCTAGTTTACTTGAAAACATAAACATATTTTTGAATTTATTTGACGTAATATAAATTATTGTTTAACGATTATATTTTTCTTTTAATCTAGGAACTCTATAAAACAAATGAATTGGTGAAAGAATCATGTCGATATAATTTTTTAAACTCGATGAAAAAAGCACTTTCAACTTATTTTATTTCTCGGCTCCAAGGCGCATTGGACGGAACGCTCGGACACGTCGACTATTTTTCTGTGTAGAATCACCAGAATAAAAATAGTTCATATTGGTGACCCCCATCGCTGTATACTCCCCTTGTGAGTCTGACATCGCAAGTTCTTACAAAGAAACACGTAACTCACTAAATAAACAAACCACTTGCGAAACTGTTGGGCAATTGATTTACAACAAGCCAATATACTCGCGTGTTTTGTTTTAGTTAATAAATAATTTTATACGCAACTGGTTTGCAACTCGAGTTGCAGAACAGTCGCGCCTTTTGCTGAAAAAAGTTGCAAACTGGTTTCAGACGCAACTAGTTTGCAACTCGAGTTGCAGAATAGTCTCACCATGTGCGCTGGGCCTAATTCTTTTTTTTTTTAGTGTTACACGTATCGTTTTGTTCTGGAAATGGGAATTTATAATTGGCTAAACTTTGGGCATATTTCCCTCAAACTTTCGCGCATGCGGAATTGAACTTTTCTCTATCTGAATAGACTACAGTTTTGGTTACTGTCCTACAGAGCTTTAATCCGGATTTATAAGCCCTACAGGCATAGGTATGCCCTCTAGGTATATCCTTCAGGTGATTCTGCCCCTGGAAAAGCCCCAGCTGGCGAGCCTTTGTCAGCGAGGAGCCAATTATCAGGCACCGATCTCTGGAGGCGACTGAACTCGTGGGAAGCACAACGCCATTTTCAGACAGACATTTTCCTATTATACACACTTATTATATCCAGTTTCTACTTGTAACTCCAATAGTTCTTTTCTATTAACTGAAGTGAATGAGAGTGAATATATCGTCGATACAAATGCAAAGTATCGAATGTGAAAAAACGCATTTTTCATTTTAAATCTTTACCGATTGCTGTTGGACTGATGGATGGCAAACTATCGAATCTAAGTTCACACAGTGAAAGGAGGATGTTACCACTGTCAAAAGATCGAATCTGCCTACTGTTTGACTGCACAAAAGCAAAGTTATAAATAAAAGTATTTTCACTTTTGAAAGTGGCGATTTTCACATTCGTTAGTTTGCATTTGTATCGACGATACATACAGGGTGTCTACCGTTCTGTTGAACCAAACTCAAGGGTTCGATTCTACGACTAATTTGCAACACAAAGTATTTTATAACATTTTTTGTTTGCCCCGCTAGAAATTCCACTTTTTTGGCTTTGACATTTTTTTTTTTTTTTTTTTTTTTTTGGCTTCGACTTTTTTCCATTACAACAGCTATAACTACCCTAATTGTTCAACTAACATCAAATGTGAGCATGCCGTTGGAAAGTAGATTAAATATGCAATCTTCCTAATACAAACAAATAAAACATTGGAGTAAATTCAATAGGAGAAAAATCAAGCCAAAAATAAGAGTTTCAAAAGTTTGGTCGTTTTCGATCGCTTTTTTGCCCGAGAAAAAAATTGGAATTTTGATGTGCACTCTTCGGGAAAAACTACCTCAAAGTGTTAGCTTTTCCTGTCATTATGACAAAAATAAGATTAAATAAAGTTTGAACGTAAAAAAATCATAGATTTTCAGCCACAATCTCAATTATATATATATATATATATATATATATATATATATATACTTGTTTTTTGTAGCCAATAGGTCATAAAAACACTCCTTTCACTTCCTGTATTTTATTATTTTCACCCTAACCGGTTTCGAGCTATTCTGCTCCTCCTCAAAGGGTATTTCCTAAAATTATTTGTACATTATACATGTATAATTTGATTGGAAGAATTACATTTTTAAACATTGTGTGTATACTTACATTCGATGGTCTTTTCCCATCACGTACAATTATATAAAGTAATTTTAATATTGCATAGCGGTTTACGGGGAGGAAGGTTAGGATACTAGTGTTTCATAACCCTGAGACGCATATTGCTATGCAATATTAAAATTACTTTATATAATTGTACGTGATGGGAAAAGACCATCGAATGTAAGTATACACACAATGTTTAAAAATGTAATTCTTCCAATCAAATTATACATGTATAATGTACAAATAATTTTAGGAAATACCCTTTGAGGAGGAGCAGAATAGCTCGAAACCGGTTAGGGTGAAAATAATAAAATACAGGAAGTGAAAGGAGTGTTTTTATGACCTATTGGCTACAAAAAACAAGTATATTGAAGTTTAAGGTCAACAATGGAAGAAAAAGTATATATATATATATATATTTTAAGATGGAACGGCATTTTTCTCCAGCGGTGGTACTCCTCCTCACTTCTTCCCGGAATATTTCGATGGATTCATCTCCATCTTCTTCAGCCAGGTACTTGTTTCTTCCTCGGTGGTAGCCAAGGGAATGATTTCCCTTGGCTACCACCGAGGAAGAAACAAGTACCTGGCTGAAGAAGATGGAGATGAATCCATCGAAATATTCCGGGAAGAAGTGAGGAGGAGTACCACCGCTGGAGAAAAATGCCGTTCCATCTTAAAATACTATCCCAGCGACGAAAAATTACATCTAACATATATATATATATATATATATATATATATATATATATATATATATATATATATATATATATATTGAGAGAGAGAGATAAAGGACAAAACAGCGATAGAGAGAGAATTTATTTTTTTGCCGACATTAAATAAGGGCAGTTTGGTGGAACAATGATATTGAATGTAAATATTTTGATAAATCTTGGAGTTATCGAGGAAGACTTGGAACAATCGTTGATGAGAAAAATATTCTTTCAGCAAAGTTGATGAGTCTTGATGTCAAGCAGGACATCAAGTTAGTGTTGTAAAAGAGCGCGCCTTTAAGGCTAGAAGGCGCGGCATTTAAAAGCTCGAGCTCTCAGAGCTTGGACAGGGCTCGATAGAAGGCGCGAGCCTTGAAGGCTCGGCTTAGTAGAAGGCGCGAGCCTTGAGGGCTCGCCTCGGAGAAGGCGCAAGCTTTGAAGCCTTTTACTTTTCATTTCCAAAATGGCGGATGGCGGTCAAACAGCTGTTTCATGAAATATACTTTAGTAGATTCGTCCTAAATTCTTTCCGCCACATTGAAATTATTCGCTGGTAATTAAATTAACCATTTCATTGATAAACTAATTATATGGATGACTAATTGGGTAAAAATAGTAACTTGTCCTAAAAAATAAACTCTTCTGTGAGACGAAGATGGCAACACTGTCGAACATTTTCACAATTGCCATTCTCAACATTCAAAATATAACTGTGTGTACGTAGTGTGAAAAATAGTATAATATTAAAATGTCCCAAGACTTAATGCTTCCCTCTTGCAGTAATTTGTCCGAACCCAGTCCCGGAAATGTTTGCAATGAAATTAAGAAGGAAAGTTCCTGGAAGTGGAGGCAGTTTGAAGCCAGTGGAGGGAATGTGAAATGCCGTGAATGTAGCAAAATATATTCCAGTAAAACCTCACATTCCACTTTTAAAAGACATGGCCAAACCCATAAACAAATTAAAAACCAGACTCAATTAAGGTTTACAAAAGAGGATCTGGATAAGTTATTAATAAATTTTATTATTCAAGGAACACATTCTTTTAGAACAGTAGAAGAAGAGGAATTTAAAAACTTCATAGAAGCACTTAATCCTATATACACCCTTCCAAGTCGATATACTTTAACTAAAAATATCCAAGAACTTTTTTTTAAACATAAAAATGAAATTCAAAATTATTTAAAAGCTCAAACTCATAAATTGGCAATGACTTTTGATTTTTGGACATCAATAAGCAATAAGCCATATATTGTAATAACAGCTCACTTTGTGGGCAATGACGAAGTTATGCGTTCCATATTATTAGAATTTCAAATTCTTCCTTATCCTCATAGAGCTGAGGAAGTGGCGAATAATATCACAAATACCATAAAGGAATATTCATTCACCAATAGAATATCAGCAATTACAACAGACAATTAAACTGTTAATATAAAAGCTATGAGACTGCTAAATACATTCCAGGATGGCAACAGTAATATAATGCACATCCGATGTTTTGCCCATATTCTTAATTTGGCAGTGAGAAGAGGTTTGAGGGCTGTAAGAAGCACATTTTCCTGTGTTTACAAAGTACAAAAAACAATAAATATTAATGAAATTGATAGACACATTGCTCTACCACAAGAAGCAGAGGACATGGATCCTATATTTTGGTGGAGAAACAATAAATGTTTCCCACTTTTAAGAAATATGGCATTCGACATATTGTCAATACCAGCAACTAGTGTGCCAAGTGAAGAAGCATTTTCAAAATCAGGCAGCCTAATAACAAAGAAAAGAAACCGGCTGGGAAATAGTTCAATTAGAGCAAGCATGTGCCTGGCATCATGGCTTAAAGTAGACACTTCAAATTTAAAATAAAATATTGATCCAGCCATTTGTCAAAATGTTGTTCTTATATGATTGGTAGAATTCAAATGAGATGGATAGAACCTTTCAATTATTTTTATATTTAATTCTTAGTGCAACATTTTGAACGTTTTTTTCTTAATTGGCTGAAGAATTTATACCTGAAGAAGAACAATAATGTCCAAAGAGTTGCAATAAGAATTAAATATAAAAAATTTGGAATGTTCTATCCATTTTATTTGAATAGGCACTTCTACATTTTAAGTATGAAGAGTCATTCTAAATAAATTAAATTTTATAAGATTTTATTTTATTTAAACTTTTTTTCTTTTTTTGGGGTAGTTTTTTTTCAATGATCAAAAATATTTAAAATAAAATAGCGTTAAAAAGTAAGGAAATGAAACAAATTTTAACAAGGAACATCAACAATTAAAAATATGACACAGTTCCTCAAAGAGTGACTTTTTATTCAATGTAAATCAGTCACTGTGCTTCATTCTTTGCAATGTAGTTTTATTTAATGTAATTCAATATAATATATTGAATTACATATTAAATATATTATATTTAATATTAATAAAATATGAACATCTCCAATATATACATTAAATTTTTTAAACATATCTTAGATGTATCAACATTTCATCATGGGTTTTTTAATGATGAATAAATTAAATTTATGTAAGAATAATGCTTTTTTAATAGTATTTATATGTATGTATATATATATATATAAATATATATATATATATATATATATATATATATATATATATATATATACACACACAAATCATATTGTACATCATTAAAATGATTTAGTTCATTTATTATTATCTGCGGCTAAACATACTACTAGATTTTACTTGCTTACTTCCTGCAGCTTATATGGCTTGGGTCATTAAAAAAAGGCAACACTTACTTATCAATCTAGATCTCAGTTTCAAAATATGTCCTTATATGTCACTTCTTCAGTGGGCACCTTATATATGTATGTAGTTTGTTTACCATCCATATCGTCACAATATTTTGTTAAATGACTCAAGCCATACACAGCCACAAAATAAAGTAACTTAGATTAGCCAAAATTAGAACATTATAAATTTTAGTTTTAATTTGAGCCTCAGTTCTATGTAATGAAGAATGTAGGCAATATTTAACCCACACAGAATATTCAATTGCTGAAATAATAGGAAGAACTTAATAAATATTAAAAATATAAATTATATGATAAAATTATACACTAGCACATTGATCCTGGAAATTCTTTTATTGGTGGTAAGATTTATATTCATGCCTTAGCACACTATTTATTTAAAAAAAAAAAATTAAAATATTGAATTTGTTTTCTGGTCCTATCTTGAATAAGGTGACAGAATTCATTCATGAGCAGAATAAAGAATATATAAATGAATATTTATGCAGATAACAATATATTTACCATAATTTTTAGTAAAAATTAATAAAATAAAAGTTGAACATTTTGGAAAACATAATTTCACATATAGTTAGAAAGTAATTCATTAGTTAATACATTGATTTATTTACGATAAAGCTTTGTTCATAGTACTCTGAAGAAAGGTCATAAGAGTTAATCATAAGTAATGAACTAGAAATTCCCACCTAAGGCAGTCACTGACAAAAAATATTGTACAGCTTAATTTTCTTATCACAACAAATTTCACTAGTGAAAAGAGAATTATACACTTGAATAGTTATTTATTGTAATTTTTAACATACACTAATAAATAAAGGGAAAATAGATCTTCAATCTAGACAAGTCATGACATATACTCACAATTTTTAATTTTTTTGTTGTAATAAAACATTTTTTTAACATCTGTATGATAATAAGTACATCGGTTAAGTATGACAATAGGAAGTTATTGATGATCACATATAGTAAAATAAAAAGTCATCATAATACATACATAAATTGTCTCTTAAAAATAATTTATTAAGATCACAAAACTGTGTCCCTTAGTCTTATCTCAAAAAAATGTCTTACATTTATAATCATTTGAAATTATATTCTTTAAATGGATAGAAATTATAATTAATGAAGTGAATTATTTATTCCTATTGATCACATAAAATAAAACAAAAATAAGCTTAAAATTAAATTTTCATTTCTTGGTAAGACATTTATTAGTTACTAATGGGAAAAGTAAGATGACACAGCAAATAGTCTGACTTTTTGACATAAATTTACATTGTATTTTTTTTTCTGTTAGGAATGTCTGAAAATGATATTTATCATACACAAAATCCAGTAGTATACACTTCATATCTTGGTTCTTCTAAAAACTATTCCTTTCATCTGATCCACACACACTAACAAAATTAAAACCGAAATGTTGTTTGGATAAAAAATTAAAACCAAATGCCAAAATCTTCTCTAAATAATACAAGTCCATCCAAGTTTTTATGAAGATTTGAATCCATAAGAATATAGAATTTAAGAAATCAACTGAATGAGTCACTTAATTTAGGTTAATCTTTAATTTAATAAACAGAACATTGTCGAATTTTAATAAACTACAACTGAAGCAAAATAAGAATTATCAGAGATAACAGCTAAATTACCTCCCTTTGTAAATAAAGATGCCGCTAAAAATTTATGTTTATTATTGTGAAATAAATGGTGAAAATGTCACGAAAAAATCTTAATTAATAAAATGTAATTATTATAGAGTAATTATTTTATATAGATAATCTAGTAAATCACTAGAAAGGGTTTGACTATAACCGTGCTTGCCGAAACTCTACCTTCCCAGGGCTCCAAGGCCGAGCCTTCAAGGCTCGAGAGAGAACCTTGCCGAACCTTCAGGGCTTGATAAGGTTAGGCTGAAGCTTCACTTCCAAGCCTTCATCGAGCCCTCAGAGCTCGGGCTGTAAAGGTTAGGTTCAAGTTTCAAGCCTCAAGCCTCTAGTCCAGGGCTCGCTTTTAACAACACTACATCAAGTATGTTCATCTTATGAAGTATATTAGTAGCACGAATTTAAAGTTATAATATAAAACTAATGGCTAGAAATTTAAAAAAAATAATAGAATGTTAGTTAAAATCGGTATATTTGTGAAAAATAAGCATACAATAGATAAAAAAATATATATTAAAACATTAGGGGGGGGGGGTCACAGTGTCCCTAAAAGTCTTTCTGAACTGAAGAAGTGTTGTGACTGGGGATGCTGATGGGTGAGAAGGCTGTGCAAGGGTTCGGGATATTATTACCTCGGATGGACCATCAGCAGGTATAGTGTAAACTCTATAGGGGACAAGATGAAAAGAACCGCAATTATAATGGTGATTTTGTCATAGCGTAAAATCTGTGAGGGACAGTATATTTCGAGTAATTCAAGAACTGCAATCATAGTTGAAATTAACCGCAGTTAAAAATAATACTATGAAATAGATGCAGTACAATAACAGCTGTCCTGTTATCGTCCGAGTTTTTACGTCCCAAAGAGAGTGACCATGCAAAATTTCAAATTTTTCTGTCGAGTGGTTTGGGCTGGGCGATGATAGGTCAGTGAGTGAGTGAGGGAGTGATATTTGGCAAATATATAGAAGATTAAGACATATTTATTTTAATTGGGTTATAGCACATTCTGGCATAATAGGCAATGAAACATCTGAGTAAAAAAAGTGCCATGGTATATCAAAATATCGAAAAATAGCTGGGAGCATCAATGAATGGTAACAAAGATGGAATCAAACAGATTAAAACTATACATTCCTCAAATAAAAAATTAAGACAATACAGCATATTTTACATATACATTGATCAAACTTCTGACTGACCACGGAAACACCAGCTCGTACTTACTAAGATTTAAACTAACATAATCAAAAACATATATACGACTGTAGACATACAGCGCACATACGGCCCATCAAGGGATTATAAAGATTGACATGGAAATAAGAATATCAGACAGACAGAGCATAGTGACGGCTGAATCTGCCTTACAATCAGCTGTAAGAGGATTGCTAAAGATTTAATCGACCACTAGTATTAATCCAGTAACCTTGCTTCAGACTATAATTCCTGTAATTTCACATCCTTCAGCTAAGCAATCGCTCCAACGAGGCGTGTACATTTAGTTCATATTGCACGGCATTCTGCCTGTATGTTCATATTAGACCTGGGCATAATTTATTTGAAATAATGTTTTCGGAATAAATCATGAAATAACCTTAACAGATTATTTCAGAAATAATTTATTTTATAATTTTTTAAAATATTATTTCGGAAATAATTATTTCAAGGATTAAATTATTTCATGATTAATGATATATTTATTCCCGAAATGATTATTTGATGGAATAATATAATCTGATATCTTAATTTATACAAAAAAATCCTCTAAATACATGTTTTCCTGTGGAGCCTCATTGAGCTGTGTTGGCGATAATGGCCCTGATGTCGATGGGTCGTAGAAAAAAAAAAAAATTGAAGACTGATTTAACACGTTTTTTTTTTTTTTTTTTTTTTTTTTTTTTTTTTTCTACGACCCATCGACTTCAGGGCCATTATGGCCAACATCCAAACTGCAGCGAGGAATTTTCTCAACGAGCCGCATCTCCTGCATGAGAATCTAAGGCGTTAACCACTAGACCACGGGGGGAGACCCCAACAATAATGTTAAAAGGATTATCTCCTTAACTCGTGTTTTGATGGTAGTATTAACCATTCGTATTATTCTCATCCATTACAAACGTTATTTCATGATGAAGTTATTTCGGGAATAATTATTTTGCATCTGAGTGAAATAATTTATATCATGAATAAAAAATACTGAAATATCATTTATCAAATAGTTATTTCAGAAATAAAGCTTTTAGAATTATGTTGATTTATTTCAAAGAATGATCAAATTTTCAAATAATTATTCAAGGAATAAATACATCTAGTTATTTGATGAAGATTGTTTTATTTAACGATGAAATAACATTTAAAGAATTTCCGTTATTCCGGAAATAATTATTCCAGGAATAACCATTTTATTTATTTCAGAAATAAATTATTCCAGTATTGTCCAGGTCTAGTTCATATTGCGAGGGAATCGGATTGAACGCATGTACAAGGTATTTTATAAACGCACACGTAAAGAATAGGACAACGCATTTTATAAACTCATAAACAAGGATGAGAAGCATGCATAGGCCTCGCTGTGACTCACTACTAGACCAATAATATTTCGAACCTGTCGACACTTTATATCGGGGGTTTAATCGACTTTAAAAGGCCAAAACACTTAGCAAGTGGCCGCTTTAAAGAAATCTCATTAATGCTAACAGTTGCAGTAGTAGACCAATCTGATTGTGAGTGGTAGCTGACCACATTGGGCACTCATAAACCTAGTGGCCGCTTTAAAGAAATATCATTAATGCTAACAGTTGCAGTAGTAGACCAATCTGATTGTGAGTGGTAGCTGACCACATTGGGCACTCATAAACCTAGTGGCCGCTTTAAAGAAATATCATTAATGCTAACAGTTGCAGTAGTAGACCAATCTGATTGTGAGTGGTAGCTGACCACATTGGGCACTCATAAACCTAGTGGCCGCTTTAAAGAAATCTCATTAATGCTAACAGTTGCAGTAGTAGACCAATGTGATTGTGAGTGGTAGCTGACCACATTGGGCACTCATAAACCAATAATAGGCTATTTTCAAAAATGTATTTGATTTTTGTTGTTGGAATTATTGGTGGGTTTAGGAGAAGTTTACCGCCTCAGTGGTATATTTATTTTATTTTATTCACTCATTTTATTCCAACTAATGTATAATTTCATTTTCATTATTTTCCATCAGCCATAAAGTAGGTAATGTAGTTTTTTATTTATGCCTTTGAGGATGGCCTTATTGGTGCTTAATAGGATTTCTTGTTTGAGTTTGTATTTTTTCGCAAACTCCCGGGTGAACTGCGTTAAGGTGTCGCGAGCTCCAAACAGAAGTCCTATTACTTCTCATCCTTTAATCTCACATTTTTCTTGGAAATATGAAATATAGTCCAGGTTGATCCAAGTCCATTTCAAACAGAATTGTTGGGTCCAATATAGTGCCTGAGTAATTTGTGGTACACATTAGATAGTTTCGATGAAGAAATGTTTCTAAAATTCTTTCTTGAGTGCAGCCTGACAAGTTACGGAAATTCAAAATAAGTACTACACGAAGGGTCTCCTCGTGGTCTAGTGGCTAAGAACTTAGATTCCCAAGCGGGAGATGGTGGGTTCGAGTCCGTCCAGCGGTAGGAATTTTCTCATCCAAGATGTCAATGCGCTGTAAAAAAAGGTACTCCACGAAGAATTTGAAAAGTACGAAAGCTGTAAGCTCTGTTGATAATTGGTTATTGCCAGCTGAGGATATGCCCTTTTGGGTCAAGGATTTGCGAATGTACATTACCCGAAGCAGCTGATTAACCAAGCAGGTAATTTAGATAATTGCTCGCCATTAAACCAATTTATACGAAAAAGAACTCATGGCGTCATATTATGTCAGCATCGCTACGTCCAAACGGGTTCATTATTTGAATCGGGATTTGTTTTAACTCTCAAATAGCGGTAAATTTATTTTGCCGTCGTTACCTTTTCATAATCACATAAAGACTTGAATCACTTGTTTACAGTTTGTTCAAAGCACTTGTTTCTTACCAACAACACTACGAAACCATTGCTCCATGGATGAGGTCGATCCAATGATCCAATCCAGGACGTGCCGTTAAGAAATTGCCACGTTTTAGAACCATAATTCACGAAATTACAATTTAAAATAAATAATAAAAGTGACAGATAAATGTCATGGGATGTACAGATTAAAACAATGAACCCCCACATTGTAGTGTAAATTATCAGGTAATCCATTGACAAAGATATCCCCTTAATGAATTAATGGTGACCTAGATAAGCAGTAGATAAGCTTGAAATAAGGTCACGAACCCATCAAGGTATTATAGAAAGTGACATTGGAGGGGAATAAGCTGTATATATATACAGTTATACGCAGGTCCTGTCATACGCCTGCTCATATCTAAGGTGTGGAGAAATCCATTACTAACGGTTATTAGGGATGCATTTTACACATTTCTGAAGAAAAAAAAATAGTAGCTCATCAGGTGGTTACAGTCATGAAAAAGGGCTTTAAAAAATTGTTTCAAATTTGTATCGATCCCCCTTACTTAGTAGCGGGCCCCAGATATGTACATATAATCACATATGGTGCCAGTTTAGCTCAGTGGTAGAGACCAAAATTACTCTTGCGCAAAATAAGGAATTTAACTTCAAGTGTAGTCTTTCGGTGGTTGGATTCGGGCTGCCGGAATGGACACCTGCAAAAGGCGAACCGGACAGCCGGATGATAGTACTAACCACAGTACCATCCTATTGTGCTGTGTGATTCTTAACACATTCGTTGCCCAGCACCCGCCTAGCGGGTGCATCCGGTCTGTCCTACCGGGCCCGCCACCCGCCTAGCGGGTGCCTTGACCCCTTGCCTTCTTCGGTACCTTACTCTCCCAGGACAACTCGGATTAGCTTCAGTTTACTCTGAGGCCTTCTAGGGAGTTGTCAGACTGTGTTACTAGTGTTGGTTTTTAGTGAGAAAAGTTTTCTACCCCGGAGTGGTGTGCAGTTTGGAGTGCTACGTTTATTTCTGTACCAGTCTACTTTACAAGTAAGTAGTACGCTATTTAACTAATTTAATTTATTCTGGAATTCAGAGAGTCTAATAACTGAAATGAGAGTAATTTTAATTTTATTTTTAATATACTAGTTACATAATGTCTGGAAGAAAAATTCGGGAGAAGACCATAAAAGTTCCTAGAGAATGTAAATTATATTTCAATTATATTGTTTATTATTGTCGTTTATTCGTTTATTTAATTAATAATTATTTATTTTATTAGGTGAGCCAAGTACTTCTTTTTCTGGGCCAAGTACTTCCGGATATCAGCGAAGTGATTCCCCAAAACGTACATATGACTCTGTGTCCAGTACAAACAGTAAACTAAAATTAAAAACTCTATCTCTACAGTATCTGCTCCTATAGGTTCTTTTGGGGCATCTGACATTATTTATGTATAGGCTTGTCCATAAAATAGATACAACTTGGATTTGCCAGATGTGTAGCAATGATTGCTAGAAGTGGCAAAATAATGAAGATAGATCTCCTGTAGCAGTGCCATTTTAGTAATCTCTTCAATCCCATTACAACATAAAATGTTACAAATGGACTTGGTCTAGTGGTGCTCTGAACCCTCCGTAAATATGAGCAAATTGGAACCATATAATTATCGAGATCTATAGGTGAAACCTAAACTTTTCTAGTCGGCACTTGCGCCATGAGTACAACCTTATAAGCGGGTTTCCTCCCTATGGAGAGAGGGAGAACCGCGCTGTTGTAAAATGGCTCCAGAGATGTGCAGTTTGACAGTGGCCTTCATCTCCCTCTTTTCCACCACTGTTTTTTTTATTTTCTTGGAAACCTCTAGGACAGTTTTCCATTCCTGCGAATCACAGTTCTGAATTCAGTATATTCCTCTTCTGTTTCCAATATCTTCCCTCTCCAAAGTCTTGCTTTCCACCGGGAAACTCCTTGTTCATTGGAATCAGCTATAATGGAAAAGTATTAACTTTAGTAACTTCATCTCCTTTCCACAAAACACATCCATGCATCATAGAATGAACGCATGCGCAACACCATAAGCCTATAGGAGGAGGTTTCGGCACCTTACATTAGGTCAAATCGTGCTTGGAGAAGTCCCTTGACTATCATCCTTATTTCGGCACGAAGATCTCATACAAAGGACAGACCGCTAAGTCGTGACTACGTTATTACTGTCCTCCGTCACGCCTCTGCAGTCTCTGCTCTTCATACTACGGCACGATCGACTAATGAGGAGAACATCACGGTAAATTACTTCCTTAAACTAACAGTAATCTCTGGTAATACTTTACTTTAAGCTAATACTGTAAGTTATTTAGCACTCTCAAAATATTATATTAATATTTACTATTATTAATGTATTTCATTGTAAAACTTCGAAACTATGATTTATATGAATAAATCAATGATTTTCCTTTTATTGAGGTTGCATGGGTATTCGAAATACATAAGAAAACGTATTCACGCAACAGCTGCGGAACGAAATACATTTCTCAAAAGGTATTCTAGAGTACATAGCATTCCTGTATAGTTTGCTTAATGTAACCTACATAAAAAAAAACAAAAAAACATCCCCATGTAAAAAGAGAACAACCCACAATCATAAAAATTCAGGAACCGGATTTTCAGCGCAACTAGTAGTAGAAGTGAGTACTAATCCCGAAGTTCGGTGGCTTAATATAGTTTGAACATAATCCCGAATAAATCCCGAATTCGTAGGAACCGCTTTAGTTTATTTATTATAAAAAAAAAAAAAAAAAAAAAAAAAAAAAAAAAAAATACCTATGTAAAGTGCTGTATAACGTAGTCATCATTCGTACATGACTTCTGCGCTTGCGCGAACGCCAGCGGCATCTTTTTTGTAAGGTTTTTTTCTAGTTTAGTCACCGCTAAAGCATATTTATGCTTAAAAAAAACTTTGTTCTTTAAATATCCAGGACGTCGTTACGAATGACCGATATGATCAAATTAGTAATTTTTGTTCGCAGTAAACCCCCCTTACGGATGGACCGATTTAGTTTATTTTTACAAGAGATCATGCGGAGGATACCCTTTTACAAGAGAAGGGGGAAAACACCAATACCGAAGGCGTTCAATTGTGTGCACTAACTTTTTTTTATAGCTGATTACATGTAGAATACTGCTCTAATATTGGTTTTACATTTTATTACTTGATCTGATTCCAAAACACCTTGTTGTTGACCGTTTCTATCCATGTAGACATTTCAGAGTTTTTAGTGAATAATTAAGACCATATTTTATTGCTGAAGAACTTTTATTACCCAGAAAGTCTCAAATCTATATGTAGGTTTTAAAAGAAATTTCTTTATTACCAAAATGTACCATGAACCTTACCATTTAGGCTGTGAAGATATTTGTAATGAAACTTAATTATGCTTGGTTTTTTGAGTAGCAAAAAAGAAGTCACTGAGCTATGGTCTACACATAGTGTTACCTAAAATTGCATGGAATTAAGCTGCTATCGTAGAAATTTCGTCGCAGTATTTGTACGCAACCTAAAATAATGTGTCTTTACATTAGCGATGCGATTATTTTACGAAAAACGACTTTTACATTATTATTTCATGCAGAGATTTAATCAAGATGCGTTTGGCAACACTTTGCGACGTTTATCGAGCTGCTTTGCAATATAACAAAAATTACGACCGATAAGGGGAGATTAATAATTTGGGTTCAGAGATAACCTTCCCTCGTCCAGATGGATCGATTTTTCTGGTGTACGAACTCGTTCAATCGTTTGCTTGAATGCTGTATACCAAGTTCTGTGGCGAAAAAACAAAGCCTCAACCGGAACAACGTGTTAACCACACAATCATATAAATTTAACTGAGCAATTTCCGGTATCAAGATTTTTTACAGTAATTCTTTCAAGAGTTCAAACATAATGAAAATTAAAGATAGCGAGGGAAATATACTTTTTGTGAATGTATTTACACTACACGAGTAAGAAGTGAAAATCCTAAAGTTGGGATGTAACATGTTGATACCCACGACATCTACAAAGTGAAAACCTCTTCTTACCAATGTCACTGGGTTCACATTCACTTTCACGCAATTCACTTCCTCACATTTACATTTCACTATCCTTGGGAAAGGAGCAGTGAATCCTATATTTAATTTTCCTTTCTAAACTTTAACATCTTTTTTTCTTTTCTATTTCTTATTCTTAAGTAACGCTGCAATCAATATAATGTGAGAGTATAAAGGAATATTTCAATATATATTTTTTGAAAAATCTTCTGAGGTAAAAATCATTTTTAGCACTACACGAATGAATTTAGGTATTACTGCTTGTGAAAGAAAATTTGAAAGATTTGCCAGGAACCCGTAATGACCCCGTAAAAAGTATAGGCCACGGATTTTTGTTTTTTTTTCGACAGTAACATTGGTATAAAACAATCTCATAGAAACGATTGGGCAAGTTCGTTAACTAGCGTAAATGCTCCATATGATGGGGGGGGAGGTTACTTCAGAGACGAAGAACTAATACGCCCCTAACAAAGAAAATTTTTCTTATATTGGAACGAAACTCGGCATCTACTAAATCGTTTCATTAGAAATAGGGTTTACTCCTAAACCAAATTTTAAATTTCACCATACCGCTAGTCACTTTTAATTTTTTGCAACTAAGCTGCTTGACGGTACATTCACAAAGATGATTGTCGGTTCATTAGAAATTACGGATTACTCCGGATGAAAATGAATTAAACTAATAAAGAAATATGGTAGATCTACAAATGCATATCGCTTGTAAGAACACTTTTTGCGAACAAAAATAAGTTACAGAAATTATAAACAGATAAGTGAACAATAGTTTTTTTTTTTTAAAACTTAGTACAGAGTATCAAACAACGTGAAAAGTTCAACAAGTTTTTTGATAAACTGTCCATAATTTGTACTATGTTCTATAACATTTATTTATTGAGAGTACACAACAAAGGCTATTTACTCTTTAAGTCTATGTGCGAACAAAGCTAAATGTTTCTTATACTATTGTAGCTAGGAGGAAATCAAATGAAAAAAAATACAAAAAGATACTGTAGTAGCAGAAAACATGTATCATTGTTTAAGAAAACAAAATAATAATTATAAAGGCAAATAAATAAATAAAAAAATAAAAAATGTTTAGGGAGGATTTCTAAAAACGTTGGAACTTATTTTTTTTTTATTTTTTAAATACTTTAGAATATTATCAATGTGTGTTCTGTCTGTTTAAGCAATTCGTGTAAGTCTGTAGGTAAGTCAATGTCTTCCCTTTCCCTGCAGTCTGTAAGTATGGGTTTGATTGTTAAAGGAACGTTGCAAAGTGTAAAAATCGGTTTGTCTGTTCTATAAAAAAAAAAAAAAAAAAAAAAAAAAAAAAAAAAAAAAAAAAAAAAAAAAAAAAAAAAACTATTCCTCAAATTCCTGTTTAAATGAACTGTCTTTATTCTTATAAGCGATTTGTATTTGTACATCTATCGTATTTCTTTATTGGTTTAATTATTCTGTTTATTAATTCTGCGTGAATGTTTGTCTTTTAGCTAACGAAGGTGACGAAGAGTAGCCGAAAAATCCTGATTATAGATTTTTAGAAAAATCGTATTGATGTTTTCCTAGCCGAATCCCAACTATTCCCTGACTGCTTATTACAGAATTAGTGTCGAGAATGAACGAAGGAGATATGTGACATATACCGTTAGAAGATTTTAGTCTCAAATTGAGAAGCCAACAGTAGAAAAATCAAACTAAACATGAGTTATTATTTATTTATTCATTTAATGATATTAAATTTCTGTAAAATAATTACATTTTGTAATGTGCTTACATGACAGCTAAATAGAACGAGCGCCTGCACCATCTGCCCCCGTGTCTCCTCGGGTAAGCGAGATGACTAGACACAGCCGTACCCCATTCCTCAACCAGGAGCAGTAGGAAGTACTGGAGCTGGAAAAGGGACGAGAGAACTACAGGCACTCTAGGGGCTTGTGGGGAGAAGATAACCTCCGTTATCACTCCCTTGTATTGCTTAAAGCAGATCGCGGGGCCACATCCTGTTCAACCTAGGGATGGTTGGGAGTGGACAGTGACTGGACAGCAGGATTAGGGTTTAGGGATAATTTGTGATGAAAATTTGCAAATCGGATGGAGATAAGGTCTTGTATTAGAGGTATGTTAAGGTCTTTCTGGAGATATTTATTGGTGATGTAAAAAGGAGCATTGACTATAGTTCGGAGGACTTTAGACTGGAAGGTTTGGAAGCGAATAATGAGTTTGAGTGTAATAAATAAAGAAAAATAGAATAAATAGATTACTGAGACGGTAATCATACTTTCTTTTAACCCTATAAATAATCACAAAAAGGAAATAAATAAACATTAAATACAAATTTCAATCATGAACTATAATTTGGTTTTGTGCCCAATTTGGCCAGCTAACACTCAAATTAGTCTACTATTGAGTTTGGGTAATGGCTTATACTAGAGAAACAATAAATAGAAGCAAAATTATTCATTAGATAGATGTGTTATTTGTACATTAATATATTTAATCGATTGACTTACAAAAAAAAATGGAAAGTATAGAAACTCAGCATAACCCCATCTTCCCTTTTATTCATTGTAATCACCCAGTAATTATCGACCAATTCCTTTAAAAAATTGTCAATGAAAGAAGTCTTCCTCGTTGGACAGCAAATATTGTGAGTTTCCGCCTTCCATATCGAGCAGTGAAGGAAGACAAACTTAAGCCTCTATAAGGGAACAACATGGCAGAACTTGTTTCAGGAAAACAATGAAGGCGATCATTATTGTTTTAATGTCCAATCTTCTGGGATTTTATTATAGCTATTTTATTCTCTCCCAATAAAAAATAAATCTACTTATGACGTCGACCTGATGATATAATCCGCAACTGTTCATATGAAACCTCAAATATTCATGTCCTAGACATAGGTCACACACACACAGACACACACACACACACACACACACACACACACACATATATATATACAGAGTGATTCTGGTGTAAACAGCCTAACTCTAGGAGGTAATTCTAGACATAATTTACAACAAAAAATTTCATTTGAAGTTTGGTCCGATTCCGGAGGGAAAAAGCAGTTATGTCCAATTTTCTGTTTCAAAAACTTTTCAGGTAATAAAATTCTAAGAATTCCATCATAAAATAGGCAAACTTTCCTTTAAGAAACCAGTGATTTAATTCACTAAACCGCACTTCTGTTTGTCTCGTTGAATCAGATGTTTCGCGCAATCTTTTTCCTCGGCCCCCTAACGGACTTACAGATTCACTACTTACAGGAAATCTCCTGCATTTCGTAATCATTAAATCTATGCAACTGAAGTGAAGGTTTGTGAGGAGTAGGATGAACGATTGACTCCCTTTTATCAAAAAATAAAATTAAATGGAGTTTTGTTATTTTCAAATATCTTGTGTGAAGAAATTATGGGTTACTCATTTTTTATTGCCTAAGCTCTGAGAATCCATTGCCCAGTCTGGAAGCAATAAAAGTCCGTCACGCAGGAGCTGCATAACTAAGCACTTTCCTCAGAATTTGGGTAGTGTAGACTGCTTTCCAGAACAATTTGCTTAAAATATCCTACATAAATAAAATAAAAACATGAATAGTTCTCTTTTAATTTTGTAATGAGTAACTGATAAATTATTAATTTGCTTCCAGAGTTATGTTTACACATGGTACCTACTACACTACGTAATAAATACAAAAAACCTCATATTATCGTATTTTGATCTAACGCAGGAACCGGATACAGTGCGCTCCTTGCGGCGCCTTTGTGGACCAATGTCTGGCTGGTTTTCTATTGAAATATATTACAAAGTAAACCCCCCTTTCCGATTGACCGATTCAGCTCATTTTTATAACACTTCTAGCCCATGAGTTACCCACGTTCACCCAGCAGAAATTACGACCAGTATGAGTATATTAGTAATTTGGGTCCGGAGTAAACCCCCCCCCCCCTCCTAATGAACCGATTTAGTTTATTTTTACATCACATATTTACCTGTAGATTACCACTACGAATACCGAGTTTCGTCGAAATATACCAAAAATCACGGTTGGTAGTGGCGAATTGGTATTGTGGGTCTGGAGTAAACCCCCCTCTTAATGAACCGATTTAGTTTATATTTACAACA
Organism: Gonocerus acuteangulatus; assembly: GCA_946811695.1. NCBI lineage: Eukaryota > Metazoa > Arthropoda > Insecta > Hemiptera > Coreidae > Gonocerus > Gonocerus acuteangulatus. The sequence continues at coordinate 117,387,274 of OX328124.1, read as the reverse complement.
CATATTTACCTGTAGATTACCACTATGAATACCGAGTGTCGTCGAAATATACCTAAAATCACGGCTGGTAGTGGCGAATTGGTATTGTCGGTCCGGAGTAAACCCCCCCTCCTTATGAACCGATTTAGTTCACTTTTATATCTCACTTTTCTCTCTATATTACCACTACGAATACCAAGTTTCGATTTTGGTGGTTAACGAACTCGTTCAATCGTTTGCTAATTTAATGCTATATACCAAGTTTCGTGACGAAAAAACAAAAACTCTGGCCGCTATCGTGTTAACAGACACAATTTATATATATATATATATATATATATATATATATATATAAATTTTAACGGGGGTCATTTTCGGTGTCTACTAGGTAGGATCGATAAAGATTTGAAGAAATTTTTCAAAAATTCCGTCATAAGTCCAACCTCAATAGCTACTTTCCTTCGGAGGAAAGTGCTAAAAAGTGACTGAAAGCAATTGGAGGAAAAGTTTTTCATTTGAGAGATACGTTACATTTTTCGTTTGCGTGAAGTAGTTATACATCTACAAAGTGAATTTATACATTACGTTTACACCTCTGTAAAATGAATTTACAGTTGCTAGTTACGTTTAAATCTCTATACAGCTAATTTTTAAATTTAAATTACTTACCTCTTTAACTCGTATTTAGACGGTGAAATTCACTTTAAAGAGGTATACAAATCGTATTTACTTGTACAAATTCCAGGCTTCGGATAGGACACACCCTACTTACCCATTCGTACTTACTAGACAGAAAAGAAATACACACTTGTCGAATATGCAACACACCTCTAACCGTCAAACATATACTAACTGACTGTAGACAACGTAGCAAACTAACCATTCCTTACGACTTGACTTACTGACGGAAGGTAGCCCGTACACACAAACAGTACTAACACATTTAAAGCATGAAAACATCTATTCAAAAATATAACCTACGTTTTAGGCAAATATTTGTATTTCCTTTTTGTTTTAGCACTTTCCTCCGAAGGAAAGTAGCTATTGAGGTTGGACTCATGACAGAATTTTTGAAAAATTTCTTCAAATCTTTATCGATCCTACCTAGTAGACACCGAAAATGACCCCCGTTAAAATTTATATATATATATATATATATATATATATATATATATATATATATATATATATATATATATGTCTGTTAACACGATAGCGGCCAGAGTTTTTGTTTTTTCGTCACGAAACTTGGTATATAGCATTCAATTAGCAAACGATTGAACGAGTTCGTTAACCACCAAAATCGGTCCACCGGAAGGGGGGGTTTACCCCGAACCCGAAACACTAATTTGACTATGTCAGCCGTAATATTTGTTATATTTCAACGAAACTTGGTATTCGTAGTGGTAATATAGAAAGAAAAGTGAGATATAAAAATGAATTAAATCGGTTCATTAGAAGGGGGGGGGGGGGGGGTTTACTCCGGACCCACAATACCAATTCGCCACTACCAACCGTGATTTTTGGTATATTTCGACGAAACTCGGTATTCGTAGTGGTAATCCACAGGTAAATATGTGTTGTAAAAATAAACTAAATCGCTTCATTAGAAGGGGGGGTTTACTCCGGACCCAAATTCCTAATATACTCATACCGGTCGTAATTTCTGCTGTATTGTAACGAAATGCGGTATACGTCGTGGGTAACTCATGAGAAAGAAGTGTTGTAAAAATGAGCTGAATCGGTCAATCGGAAAGTGGGGGTTTAATTTGTAATATATTTCAATAGAAAAGCCCGCCAGACGTAGGTTCACAAAGCCGCCGCAATGAGCGCTTTCTACCACTAGAGTGACTGTATCCTCTTCCTGCGTTAGATCAAAATACGATAATATGAGGTTTTTTGTATTTATTTCGTAGTGTAATAGGTAACATGTGTAAACATAACTCTGGAAGCAAATTAATAATTGATCAGTTACTCATTAAAAATTTAAAAGAGAACTATTCATGTTTTTATTTTATTTATGTAGGATATTTTAAGCAAATTGTTCTGGAAAGCAGTCTAAACTACCCAAATTCTGAGGAAAGTGCTTAGTTATGCAGCTCCTGCGTGACGGACTTTTTAATCTATATAATGATTTTGATTAATAATTTTTGTTAGTTTACATATTTTTTAGGACAACGATCGTTTTGGTTTTGTTTTTGTTTTTTTTATTCTTTTTTTTTTTTTTTTATTTTTTTTTTTTTGTTTTTGTTTTTTAGGACAACTTACCAGTCGTAGTTTTGACCAAAACTAACTGCCTTTGATTCTGTCGTTTTAATGAGTTTGTCGCCTCCGTTGCGATACTCACAATAAATAAATAAATTCCAGTTATAGTTCTATGAATTGAACTAATCCGGATGAGGTTTATGCCCCTGACTTCATGGATTCTACACATTGTTCCTATATTGGTAGCGTGTACAAGTGACGGAAGACTAGCTTGGACTCGGAAGCATACTATTTATGGTGACCTGGTCTACCAAGGTTATTCCACTCCTGTGTCTTACACGCTTCTCTACCATGGTAGGTGGCACATCCACCGATGGAGTTCAAGGATATTTATATCTACAAACATTAATGATGTACAAATATTTCGTGCACCATAAAATAATGATTTTGATATGACTCTTTAATTTATTATTATAATAAGTCAGTTATTATTTCTATGTTCTGATTTTATAATACGAAATGTATTTAATTTTCATTTTAGAATATTTTGATTATTTTTTTTTTTCTTGTTTTGTTTTTATTGAAGGGTACATTTTTCTTTATTATATCTTATAATCATTGTGAAATAATGTTATCTTATACAAATTTTCCATTATAATTAACTCAGAATTTTAGGACGGGTTATCTATAGATCACCACCCCTTTCTAGCCAGGATAGCCTTTTCTTTTTTCCAAGGAAAAGTCACCACCCCTAGTGGAAATCGAACCAACGACCCTTTGCAAGGAGTGTTGACGCCTTATCACTCAAGTTCCGAGTATTTTAAGCACATTAAGTGGCCTCCCTGTAAAAAGTTAATGCTCAAAAACAGATTTTTTTATCTATCTATCTATCATATTACACTTATTTCGTAGTTTATTGTTCGGTGATATAATTCGGTTCTCTACCTCCTTGGAAATCGATTCAACCGTACCTCCTTCTCCTGCGATGGATTAACATGGCGCACTCTCTTGCCTACATTTCTTGTGTCAAGAATTGTGAAGTAACGTGAGTCAAGTAATTTATAATCGTGTGATCTTTATTTTGAAGAGGATAACTTTCGGTAATAATGAGTGAGAGCTGCCCAGAGCCCGATCTTCATGAAACTTCGTATACTTACTCATTTTGACCTAATTAAGAAGAAAAAAAATTAAAAATCACTCGCGGTCAGGCCTAGAAGCACTAAAGTTGAGTGTTATACAGGTTAAAAGCTGGTGTAAACGACGTATTTGTAAACACGCGCATGCGCGGTAATGTCAAATTAAGAGAGCCAGAATTGACCCAACTCCGATTTTCCTAAAACTTCGTATACTTATTCAATTCAACCCAATTATGAATAAAAACGTGAAAAAAATATCACAAACGACTAATTGTTTTCCCCATTGTTATGATACAGCTCGTAATCTATATATATAAAAATCACGTGTCTGTCTGTTTTTCTGTTTATCTGTTTGTTTGTTCCTTATACAAATCTACACCGTTTGACCGATTTTGACCAAACTTGGAATAATGGTAGGTCTTGATACGAGAAATCTCCTAGGCTAGGTCAAAAAAATCTACCAGCTGTCTGTCTGTATGTTTGTCCCTTATACAAATCCATACCGTTCGTCCGATTTTGACTAAACTCGGTACACATGTAGATCTTAATCTGGAGAGTGCCGTAGGCTAGGTCAAAAACCTCCACCAGCTGTCTGTCTGTATGTTTGTCCCTTATACAAATCCACACCGTTCGTCCGATTTTGACTAAACTCGGTACACATGTAGATCTTAATCTGGAGAGTGCCGTAGGCTAGGTCAAAAACCTCCACCAGCTGTCTGTCTGTATGTTTGTCCCTTATACAAATCCACACCGTTCGTCCGATTTTGACTAAACTCGGTACACATGTAGATCTTAATCAAAGTCGTCTAGGACTCACAGTTGGGAGGCCACGGGTTCATAACAGTTACAGATTCGTGTTATTAGATTTTAATAATACTTATTTGGTTTCAAATTGATTTAGGCTTTTCTATACGCAGAAAGTAGGTGTAGCATCGGACGCCGGGTAACGGCTAGTGTTATGATAAAACTCGTTTATAGCCTGTATATCAGTCAACTTTAGTGCTTAATAAATACTGTTCTAGGCCTGACCGCGAGTTACTTTTCATTTTATCTTCTTAATTAGGTCAAAATGAGTAAGTACACCAAGTTTCATGTCGATCGGGCTCTGGGCAGCTCTCGCTCATTATTACCTAACTTTCATTATAATCAAAAATAAACAACCACTTATGAGCATGTATATTTCGTGTATAAAATATTTTATTTGAAATTATTTCTTGACTTATTGTTAGTATTTATTATATGAGTAAATCATCCGTTGTAGTCTTTAATATATAAAAATTGGCCATTTTCTACTGAAACATGTACGGCTATTGACTCAAGAAAAATCAATTTCTATACGTATAACGATATAATAACTACAAGAAGTATTACAGACTACCAAGGACGAAAATAATTACACACCCACTCATCTATCATTACTTCTTACCGATGGTAGCGATTACATGGGCAAGATATTAAAACGCCTACATATTATAAATATATAAAATAAAATATTCTTACAAATATACTATATATTTATCAAAAACTTAATAAATAAACTATGGTTCAATAAAATTAGTAATAATACAAAGAGTAGTCCAACCATAATGCAGGAATCACAAGAGAAACTAATAACACAAGCATGCAAATTTAAGGTGAGACCCAATGATAATAAGCCTAATTTAATAACTGATTATTTTAAACTATTAAACAAAACTAGTGAAGAGAATGGAGAAAATACTAGTAGAGCAGTGTAATAATATAGCTCATAAATTAAAATATATTCCTGGTTTAACTGGAAAAATAAGGAAAGGATTAAAGAAGTATGACCATACTAATTTAAAGATTGGTCTTTATAATGATAATAAAATAACGAATGCATTAAGTAATATGAAAGATAGAATAAATAGTATAAATAAACAAAATGTGATATATCAAATTAATTGCAAGCAATGCATAGATAAATGTTACATAGGGGAAACTTCCCAAAATTTAAAAAATAGGTTAAAACAACACATTTCTAATTGCAATAATAGTAAAAATATCAATACCACAGCATTGGCAAATCATGCTATCACCAAACAGCATAAGTTTGATTATGATAATGTTAAGATTTTAAAAACTGTTAATGATAATAAAGCTAGAAAATTAACTGAATCAATTTACATAACTAAAAATATCAATAGAACCATTCATTTCAAAACAGATGTTAAAGGTATAGGACAACATTATGTTGACATATTAAATAAAATTAATTTTTGATGACAGTGTAACAGATTACTTTCACAGTTTAAATATCTGGGTTACATACCTCAGTGTATTGTATATTAAATATGGTAATAAAACAAATGTTAAGTAGAGATTACACAATTTGTCTGTGATATGTCATACATAATTTATTATATATTTTGACTAATTGAATTTTAATGTTTTAATTTAATTTTTAGTTATACCAAATATAATAGGCCTAGGCAGCTTGATAAAGTCTAATATGGCTGTGATAATGAGTGTTTAATTGATGTAGGTGTAATTTGACTTGGTTCCTTACAGGAATCATGTTTATTTATTGCATGACTGTTTTAATGTAACTATAGTAATGAACAGGACATGGTGAGTTTAAAATTATGACAATAAAATTTAGTAAATGGTTTTGGAGGATGTAATGTCTGAAATTAATATACTATTGTAGATTGCCTGAGGATGGACCTGTGTGTCCGAAACGTTGTGATGGAGGAATAAATGCAAAGTTTGAAAAAATTTTTGAAGGGTTATTCTTCACCTGTTTGGTATTATTATTTATCAAAAACCACTTACTCACCTATCATCGCACAGCCCAAACCACTTGACAGAAACATGTGAAATTTTGCATGTACACTCCCTTTAGGATGTAAAAACTCGCTAAAAAGGTATTTTTAGAGGGGGTTTGAATTTTTAGTTGATTTTAAAGAGAGAAGGCACGCCTGGGCAGCAAACGTTGCTAGGACGATAACAGGTCAGCTTTTATCCTACTATTATTTTTATTTGCGGTTCATTTCAACTATGACAGCAGACCTTGAATTACTAGAAATAAACTCCCTCATAGAGTTTACACTATACCTGGTAATGGTCCGTCCGAGGTAATAATAATAAGCCTCCTCACCCATCAGCATCCCCAGTCAGAACACTTCTTGGCAATGCTCGCAAATATGTATAATGAGTGTAAATAATAACATCTTTGAAACATAAATGTTTACATTTTAACATACATATATTATTGACAACGAATTTTAACCTGTACTGGTTAAACTGCTGTTACTGCTAACCTATAGATAACGGGTTATCTTTAGGTTATCTGTTTTTTCACACTAGTCCGGATCGCCCCAGTGTCAAGAAACATTATATTTTGATTACTTATCAAGTGATGAACAATTTAACGGTTGAATACTGAGGGTCCTATAAACTTATGCCAGCATATGGGTCTTGACATCTTATTCTATATTTTTTTCAGTTTCCGCTTACGCCATTATCAATCTATATATAAACAAAAAAGTCCGACTCACAGGAACTGCATCATCTTAGCGCGGTTCCATTCTTATCTCTAGACTCATTTAAAATGATTAAAATAGAAGCTGTTATTATTTTGGGTTCACATTTCTAGAAAGCATGAAAATTAGATAGTTAGCCGTCGAGGTGATAAGTAAAGATGGAATGGTTAGCATTCGGCTCAAGAAACCTCAATACGATTTTTGTTAAAAAAATCTATATTTAGGACGTTTTGGCTACTCATTGGTAGCCTTCGTCAGCAATGAAAGTGCCGGGAGGCAGAGGAGGACCAAAGTTGACAGTTCCATCTTTACTTTCAAGAAAGGTCTTATTTACGATCTTACCTGGATGGGTCCCCGCCCTAGGAAGGACCCCGCTAGGCATTTGAAAAGCTATATCTTGGAAATCCATATCTCTAAGATTAAATTGTTTTTCTTCTTTTTCTTAACCTGATTTATTATCAAATACATTATCCAACTATAAGCAGTTAAAAAATAACAAGGAATAAAAACAGACAAAAAGAACAGTTCGAATAAGCAAAATCAATTACTTTAAAGTTTTAAAAACTTATTTCTCCGATTGACATCGTCTAATCAAAACTTTCATCAGAACCTTTTTTGTAGAGAATTTAGTAAGCTTTCTAATGGTATCCTTCCGTTTACCAAGATTCCCAACCTTTTTCGAGATATTAAGGAAAGTATACAAAGTTACCAAAACTTTTTATGTCTGTTAATAACATATTTTATTCTAACCCTTCCTTACCTCCAAACGTAACACAAATGTCAACATATTAGTTTTAATGAAAGTAGAACATGCAGAAAATGTTTCAATTGAATCCCATGATTCTAAGTACCCAAACCAAAAACTGTATTCAATAACTATTTTTCCAATTTTCTCGAAAACGGTTAAAGCTATCGCTTTGAAAATGGTTTCATTCGTTTTCCTAGCCCAAGAAGCCTATAAAACGAGTGCTTACAAGCTTATGAACTCAAAACCGTAAGCGTTACGATTTTTTTGCGCGAATTTCGCCCCAAACGCCATCTTCCAATGGACGGATTTTGCTGGTTAACGAACTTGACCTTTCAAATAGGACGACGGATTTTTGTACCAAATTTCATCAAAATCGGACCTTTCGCCTTCTACCTAGAGAGCGAACAGACATATATATATATGGATTGACTCTGAAATGTACATTCAAGTAGGCAAAGAAAATTATATTAAAAATATGTCATCAGTATTAATACTTGGCAATGGTTTGTATTTAAATATCCGTGCCCAATATTTTCATTTTACTGTTTAGTATCCATTTCATCAATCATGTAAAACAATTCAGAGCTATAGTACATTCATTCTGGATGCTTCTGAATAAAAAAAAAAAAAAAAAAAAAAAAAATGCAATCGTAATTACTGATTTTGAATTTTTAAAGTACTTAAATTACTTGAGAAATAAACTAAAGATAATGACACCTCATTTAGGTCAGTTAACAGGACAATGGGAAATAACAGTTTCTGTTATTTGGTACGTAAGACACTATACCACACTCCAATAAAAGGGCGAGTAAGGTAATAAAGAAACTCGCCCATAAGGGGTGAGTATTTAAATAAAACAAATATTTTTAATTTACTATAAGCATGGCCTAGACAGGTGCTAGAGATAAATACACAATAAAAATATTTCAATAAGTTGAAAGCGTGTTCAGGGGAGGAATAATTATATCAGGTATTAATATTACAAATTAACTAATATGCATTCCTGCATTAATAAAATACTAATAACCTTATGAAACTCCCGCGGAGAAATTCCAATTAATATCATAGTTATAGAATTCCTGAATTAATAAAGATTATTACCTGCTGTCAGTTGGCAAACCTGTCGTCGGTGTGATAATTCTACAATACATTAGGCTTTCTGAAATATATATAAACATAATAGAGTATTCTATAGTATTTTAGGGAATTTACTCGTATTATAGAGAATTCTAGGGTCTATAAATTTATAGAGTCATTTTTACAATATCGTCTATTACTTTAGTCTATTTTAATAGTATAATAATAATAATGAGTACACTTAGCAAACTAATAAGTTTTTATCAACTCCAGTTTCTAATATTTCCAAATTTAAATTCTCTTTTCTTTCATTTAACCACTTGAAGTTTTCAAAATTTAAATTTTCTTATCTTTATATATTTACATTTATGGTAAATCTCATATGAACATTTAATTGAAAATATACATACATTCCAACTTTGAAAAGAGCAAATAGCGCTTAAGCGGGCTCTAAAAAATAAATAAATAGTATAATAAATTATTCTATAGTATTATAGATCTGTATTATTATTCTGTAGTATTTTAGAGTGTTCTATATTATCGTAGAGTAATTTAACACCACGATAGAGTAATTTATATTACAGCAAAGTAGTCTATAGATTTATAGAGTAATTTTACAGTATTCTATATTATTATAGAGTAATTTAATAGCATGATAGTGTAATCTATAATACAGTAAAGTGGCCTATAGATTTATAGAGTAATTTTACAGTATTCTATGTTATATTTCAGTACTTAAACAGCGTCATAGAGTAATCTATATTACAGTAAAGTAATCTTTAGATTTATAGAGTAATTTTACAGTATTCTACATTATTACAGAGTAATTTAACAGCATGATAAGTAGCATCATAGAGTAATCTATATTACAGTAAAGTAATCTACAGATGTATTAAGTAATTTTTACTGTATTATAGACTAATTTTAGCGTACCTATTCTATAGTAATGTAGAGTAATATATTGGTATACAGAGCATCATTGAGTATCCTGTATTATTTTTGAGTATTCTATGTTATTATAGAGTAATTTTTTTTTTTTTTTTTTTTTTTTTTTTTTTCTTTTCATGTTTATTTAAAATCTGTACAATTATTAGTACAATAATTAATTGTGCTGGTCTAAGTATACATGTCAATGAATAGTATATGGAAGGAGCCAAACATTATCGGCACTTCCTAATATATTAAAACAATCTGTGCTGTTTTTGACTGCTGTCATCGTAGCTGGTCACGGGGCCAAAGTCTCTTAAGCCTCCTGGGAAGGTCTTTAGGGTGGATCTGAGTGGAAAGGGATTGACCTCTAGGATTTGGGTGGGATGACAATTTGGAATGAATCGTCAGGAAGCGGGATTTGGCGAGGTCGTTTACGAAAGGAATATTAAGGTCGTTGTGTAGGGTTTTGTTGGAGACATAAAAATAGAGTAATTTAATAGCATGATAGTGTAATCTATAATACAGTAAAGTAGCCAATAGATTTATAGAGTAATTTTACAGTATTCTATGTTATATTTCAGTACTTTAACAGCATCATAGAGTAATCTATATTACAGTAAAGTAATCTATAGATTTATAGAGTAATTTTACAGTATTCTGTATTATTACAGAATAATTTAACAGCATGATAAGCAGCATCATAGAGTAATCTATATTACAGTAAAGTAATCTACAGATGTATTGAGTAATTTTTACTGTATTATAGACTAATTTTAGCGTACCTATTCTATAGTAATGTAGAGTAATATATTGGTATACAGAGCAACATTGAGTATCCTGTATTATTTTTGAGTATTCTATATTATTATAGAGTAATTTAACTGAATTATACGTTATTCTATAGTACTGTAGAGAATTCTTTAGTTATAAATTGTAATTTAACTGTATCGTAGAATATTCTATAATGCTATAGATTACTCTATAGATTTGAGGAGAAATCTTTAGTATTATAGAGTAGTCTATAGTTCTGTAGACTATTACATTGTATTATTGAGTAATTTTACTATATTATTGACTATTCTATTTTATTGTAGAGTATTATGTACAATGTTAGAGTATTCTACAGATTTATAGAGTGCTCTACGGTATGATAGAGTGATTTTACTATTCTGGAGTATTCCCTACATTTACAACTGAGTGTCTAAACTAAAATAGACGAATGTTATGTTATTATAGAGTATTTTATAGATTTACAGAGCCTTCTATAGTATTACTGGCTAATTTAACATTATTATTGAATAGTCTACAGTTCTTTAGACTATTTTATACTTTTATAGAGAAATGTTACAGTATTATAGAGTATTATATATTATTATTCTGTTGAATGTTAATTACGTTTCGATTCCTTGATATGCAGTCCGACCGATTGGGCTCCCCTCTTTTTGAGATTGTAAATGCTGACATTTCAACTAACAATGTACTACGTATTCATGTAGGTACCTGGAATCTAAACATGAAAGAGAATGTACATAGAATTCTGTCAACGACCATCTTTAGGTCATCAAACTCTCTTCTTGGCCTGAAACTCTTCGCTCTTGTTTTCATTGTTGTGGATATCTCGACACCAATCCGAGGTCACCAATCTCTTAGGCAACAACCTCAAGACCATCATGATTCAACGCCGCGAATCTACTGGCCATCATTTTCCTGGTCATTGAACTCTTGGTCACCAAACAATGCCAAAAACGCTTCAAACTTTTGTAGTTCTCTCATCAGGAGCTAACAATTAGTATTAATGCGGCCTAATTTTACACAAGAGCTTTCCATTACAATCGCCATGAGTAGTCTGCTTTCTAAATTCGATAGAGCCAAAGAATTAAATACAATTCGATCAAGATGAAGATTTTTCACTTAAAATAAAATGTTTAGATTCAAGTAATGGATAAAATATTAATTTTTATTCAGCCAAAAAATAATGATAATTCACAAGAAATACTAATATATTTGTGTTTATGGGAGTGAGTTTGGTTCAGTCTCCACTCATGTTATAGTGGAACCGAGTTCGAATCACGGATAAAACCATAAGAATTTATCTTTTGGTGTCATGGACTCAGGTCGGAGCCGGGGTCCCTGATCGTCCCTAGGCTTACACGGCCCTTAATGGGGACCTGGTAAGGGGAACATCGGGCTGCCGAAACAGAGAACTGATCATACCAACTAGTAATTTAAAACAGAAATTAGATTGAAGAAATAAGAAAATAAAATGAGCACAAAGTAAATAGAAGTAAGTAAAAAAAAAAAAAAAAAATACAGTAAAAAATAAAAAAATAACAATAATTTAGGAATTCCAATGCCATACCTACAATTCTTTTCTCTTTAAATTACAAAGCTTCTTTTTTTAACGTATAAATAATATTATTTTTAATAATATAAAAAAGGAATATAAACAGTTATATCAAATCAAAAAATGTTCTAAATATAATTGTACAATAAGATGTAATTTACAATAAGACACTATAACTTCTTCTAAGAACTGGTTATGCCAACGGCCATAGCCACGTTGAATGCACCGGTTCCCGTTGATCACCGAAGTTAAGCAACATCGGGCGTGGTCAGTACCTGAATGGGTGACCGACCACGTCCTGTTGGCATTATAAAAGGGCGGCAACCTATAGATAGCCCGGTTTTAATAGCTCAAGTGTTGATACGCCGTTAAACAAACACACACACACACACAAAATAAACGATAGAATTGAAAACAAAAATTTCCATTTTATTTATTTACCTGAATTTTGTTATAATACTTCAATTAATTAAGAATCTGAACAAAAATAATTCTCTTACAACCGTTTTTATTTATAGTATGAAAGCTGAGAAATTTACTCTAAGGGTGCACCTACATTGGACCAGACACGATCCGATCCGATACGATACGATGGCCACCGATCCTCGGGCGTTCAAACTTGTTAGTTTCTAGACCGATTTCGGACTGACGCACAGTGGTCAAAAATAGCCAAAAAGCGCTCAAAACTTTATTTTTTGAAGTATTTTCTCCGAACCCTCCCCTAAAATATATGTTAAAAACCTCGCGAGAGTGCCATTTCTTGAGTTTTAGGCCCCCACCGTTGATTGCAGGAAGGTGGTTAATCATTGAAGTACTAGAAACGAAAACAAAAATCGGAAATCCTCATGTACCAAAATCGTTCCTTCAACTTTTCCAGACAGATAAGGTTGATTTTCTTGTTTTAATGGGGTGTTCGAAGGGCACAAAAAATATTTTTATATTTTTCGAATCGCCTTCATGGACGAGGATACTGAAAAAGAAATAAAAATTACACGTATCAAATTTCGTTTTGTCATATAGCTTTTACGTCTCTCTAATTTCGTGTTTAAATATTCCATGGTATAGAAAGACCCCAGGTTGCATTAGCTGCATAAGTCTGCCTACTTCGGTGCTAGAGGTGAACGAACTCGGTATATGACTAACAGACAGACGTGTGTTATCTCTATGTAATCATTGGAATCAAATCAAAGACGGATTTTTTTTTTTTTTTTTTTTTTTTTTTTTTTTTTTTTTGCAGTACTCAAGTCAGTGTTGACTGCAAAAATGTCTGAAGTGATCCGAGTGAAAAATCGTGTCCTAGTTGAAATATTGTTCAATTCAAAAGACAAAAGTGTACTTTCAGTATGCGAGTAATCGACAAATCAATTTCCAATAGCCGATGAGCATGTTTTGTTACTCCTACGGAAATTAACTTAAACTGTTGTGCTGAAATTTAAAAAAAAAAAAATGGCTGAGATAGGAGCAGATGTATTTTTTTGTAATTGGTTTTGACCCCGAGCCAAGCCGAGTGCAGTTCAGAGGCGGGGACGACCACAAAAAAAGTTGTCATGTGAGTGACTTATCAATACCTTCATTGTAGTTATAAGACTGGTAAGTGTGCACAATTTCAGGTTTCTAAATTAACAATATCAAATGTTATTGAGTTTTGAGCGCTTTTTCGCGGTATTTGACCACTGTCAAGACGAAGAAAAATGGCGCCAAACCACTGTGCGACGAAGAAAAATAGCGCCAAACCACATATTGTGTTTCAAAAAGGTCTACAGCCTCTACATCTTAACCGATTTCAATGATTTTTTTTTTTTTTTTTTTTTTTTTTTGAATGAAAGGAAACCAAATTTTTTGATTATATTTCCAATGATTATAACATGTTAGCTACCTTTCTTATAAATAATTTTAAAATATGAATGGAAGGTTTCTATGCTTATTAGGCGGTATTTCTTAAATTAATCACTCACTTTCACTTCACTACATGGTCATTACTGACGAGCTGTGACTAAATCGGAACGGATCGGGTTGGGACCAATGTAGGCACTCACGTCGGCCGTTGTCGGTCGTGTCCAATGTAGGCGCAGCCTAACAAAGAAATCAGTATTCATCAAACTGAAATAATGAATATACTAGGTACAAAGAATAGAAAAGATAAAAAGTAAACTCCTGCATAGGATAAACGGATCTTGAAAAGCTGCAGATAATAATATACATCGACTGCACGACAGATTACATAATGGCAAAATAACTACAGCACAATCATTATTATACTCAAAGGGATACTATTTGTATGCGAAACAAGATTTATAATTGCTCTTTAAAGAATATACATTAAAGAAAGACTATTTGAATAAAAAACGAGAAATCCCATAACAAAATACGCTTTTAGATTTCTCTCCATTGCTAAAACTCGCCGTAAAATGGTGACGATATTCAATATCTCAACATTTTAACAGAAACCTTGGACAGAAAAAAGTCCAACTTTCGTAATAAATAATCAACAGTAATAATCGAACGGAAGTGGCAGTAAATTGTTATTAAATAACCATACAAAGTGAATATAAAGAATAATCGAACGGAAGTGGCAGTAAATTGTTATTAAATAACCATACAAAGTGAATATAAAGAATAATCGAACGGAAGTGGCAGTAAATTGTTATTAAATAACCATACAAAGAGAATATAAAGAATAATCGAACGGAAGCGGCAGTAAATTGTTATTAAATAACCATACAAAGAGAATATAAAGAATAATCGAACGGAAGTGGCAGTAAATTGTTATTAAATAACCTTACAAAGAGAATATAAAGAATAATCGAACGGAAGTGGCAGTAAATAGTTATTAAATAACCATACAAAGAGAATATAAAGAATAATCGAACGGAAGTGGCAGTAAATTGTTATTAAATAACCATACAAAGAGAATAAAAAGAATAATCGAACGGAAGTGGCAGTAAATTGTTATTAAATAACCTTACAAAGTGAATATAAAGAATAATCGAACGGAAGTGGCAGTAAATTGTTATTAAATAACCTTACAAAGAGAATATAAAGAATAATCGAACGGAAGTGGCAGTAAATTGTTATTAAATAACCATACAAAGAGAATATAAAGAATAATCGAACGGAAGTGGCAGTAAATTGTTATTAAATAACCATACAAAGAGAATATAAAGAATAATCGAACGGAAGTGGCAGTAAATTGTTATTAAATAACCATACAAAGAGAATATAAAGAATAATCGAACGGAAGTGGCAGTAAATTGTTATTAAATAACCATACAAAGAGAATATAAAGAATAATCGAACGGAAGTGGCAGTAAATTGTTATTAAATAACCATACAAAGAGAATATAAAGAATATTTATATTTATTCATTTTAAGAGCTCTCGCGAACATAGCGACTTGCTCTTTTTTAATGTTTGCAGTAGAAACCACTCTCATTATCGTAAAAGACGAAATTCAAAACTTAAGAGTTTTGGGGAAATTCAGATGATTCTTGTGTGGAACTTTAACAAATTGTTACGCATCAACTACTCTCCTCCTTAAAGGTTTAAGGACTGTGTCCATTACTACACTTCACTTTAAGTCATACATGTTTTAATAATTTCTACTGTGCTAAATGAATTGTAAATATTTGAGTCTTTGAGGGGAGTGAGTATTGTGTTTATGTGTGGACTGTTATCTGTCAAAAGTTCTTTAATGTCATGCGGTAGATTTAGTCTGTCTAGTTCTTTGCAATCAGTCAGTATGTGTTTTATAGTCAAGTTTGCGTTGCATATGGCGCAAGCTGGTCTGTCTTGTTTTGTCGTTAAATAGCGATGTGTCAGCAACGAATGTCCGATACGTAATCTTGTAATGACTACCTCTTCTCTTCGGGATGATCTGTTGCTTGATGGCCAAACACTTACTGTTTTCTTAATTTCCCTTAATTTGTTGTTTTGTGTTTTAGCCCAAACGTTTTGCCATTCAAGGGGTAAGTATGTTTTTATGTTCATGTGTAAGTCTTGTAGTGTCAGTTCTTCCACGTCTGTTGTACATTTTTCTGAATATAAAGAGAAAGTTAAATAATATTTGAACACAAAATATGTGCGCATACTCCTTTGTAGAGACCATTGCCATAAAACAACGAACAAATAAATAAATTGTATATATACATAAAAAAAAAAATCAGTCCCATAACAGGCCACGAGGGCCCTGAGGGGCAGATACTGTAGAGGTATCGGATTCCTGACCATACGGCACACTAGGGGATAGTGTGGTCAGTACTATGCTCCGGCCGCCTGATTTTCCCCTTGGCTGCTTCGACTGCTAGAATCATTAGCACCAAGGTACCCATTAATAAATTAATTAAAGGCTGGGTTGGCCTAGGGACGGTCAGGGAGGCCAAATTCAACCCATGAACGAAGACACTAGAAGAAAAAATCTTTAGTGCTTTCTCGGGATTTGAACTCAGGCCTCCAGCATATTAGTCCAGTGCTCTACCACTGAGCTAACCTCGCCCCCTGAATATATACATATAAACTTCAAATAGTATTTGCCATTGATAAGCCCCCCCTGTCGTATATCTAGTTTCAGACACTATGTCTCTCATGTCGTGTATGTCTAACAAGAGGAAGTATATACAGTGGTTGGATCTCAGATCTGGCCCATTTTTTTTTCTGGCGATTCTGCATCGACAAATAGTCAACCAATGTCAGAGCGTTTCGTCCAATGGGGGAGAAATAAAATAAAATAGGTTGAAAATGCTTTATTCTATATCTTGAGTTTTGAAAATGATATCGACATGATTTTTTCACCAATTCATTTGTTTTAAAGAGGAGATTAAAAGAAATCGTTAAATAATAATTTACATTTCGTAAATAAATTTAAAAATTTGATTGCGTTTACAAGTAAACTAATATTAGGAATTTGTTCAAACCAAAAATAATAGTAGATTTAAAATCGGCACCCCAAGACACCTTAATGTGGTAAATATCATGGATGAATGTGGTAAACAAGACGTGATGAAGTTGTAATTACAAGACTACGCATTGGACATACACACTTAACCTATTCCTATCTCATGACAAAACAAGACAGACCTATATGACAGACATGCAACAGGCCACTGACAATTAAACACTTACTAACAGAATGCAAAACACGAGACTACTTAACTATACCATATCACATGTCCGAATTATTTTCCGAAAAAAGCCCGCAAATTGTTACCATACTACAACACTTACATCAACAAAAACTTTATAACAAAATATGACACAAAAAGCCTTATGTTCGCATCGTAATATGCAGGTATGGATGTATGTGTGTGAGTCACTGTAAGTGTGTGTGTGTGTGTGTGTGTGTGTGTGTGTGTGTGTGTGTGTGTCCGCGCACGTAGATGTGGCTTAAGAAGAGAAAATAAAGTCCTCTTATTAAATCTCTACGAATACAGACACAGACATAATAATGATTTTCATCTTGCAATAAAAAATTATTTTACTTATTATTATCATAATTTTCTCAATTTTTATTAATTAATTGTGTAATTTTTCTTGTATATTTTATTTTTATCTATTTCTTTATTTTACCTCTCTTTTTTTTTGTATACATTTTATATTGTTGTTTTATTAATTTTGTTTTATTAACCATTTATGTGAGCAAATCGCCTTGCTGTTGTGAAGCTCCGTAAATAAATAAATATCATCGAAAACAAAAAATAATAATTTTGCCTAAAGAAAATTCAATATCTCGCTTTGAGATATCCGATTTTTACGTCTTTGAGCTCCTTCAAAAGAAGAAAGACTCCTTTTTCTAACCATATAAATAACTATTGTATTATCTCAGAAGAAATGGTTTTCAAAATAAAATTTAAACATTTCTGCATATAATGTTGATTCCATAACACATAGAAACACCCCGATTGGAAGAAAATGTGTAAGTTTGGAGCCTTTATCGACCCTCAAAAAATGGTTTGAATAGGTAAAATTGTCTTCGAAATATGGTCATATTTTTTAATCATTAAAAACATTTTAAGCCTTATCGAAATTTTAATACAATTTTTTTTCGGAATCTCCCAAAATTTGAATTAAGGGTTTTTAAATGTGCTAAAAACAAATCTTGCATCCAATTTGAAATCAAAAATTGTTCTATACACTCTATAGAAGTCATTATTTTGTCAACCTATTTCCTCTTGAGGAGTACAGAAATATAGTTCCTACATGGAAAATTTGTTCACCGATGATGGCTATTATACAGCTAGGATATTATACATCCGCGTTGCTCTCCATATTATCAGCCGAGCGATGTTTATTTCTCCCTTCGAGTAAAAAGCGTTATTAAAAAGGCGCAAAACTGCGTTTATATATGCGACTTGTGTGTTGTGTTCTTCGCAGTCACAGAAATTTGGGGGCCAAATCGGTGACCCCACCACCGTATATTCCCCTTGTACGTAGCCCTGTTCTTCGTAATACGCCAGTATATGTTTTATTTTTAATTTCTGATGACAAATTCTGCAGAGCGGTTCGTCTTTTCGTGTCATTACATGACAATGACTTAGCAATGAATGACCTATTCTTAGTCTGGTAACCCTAACTTCTCCTCGTCTTGTCCATCTTTAACACACGTACTCTTTTATTTAGAGTAAATTAATGTCTGTAGTGTAAGAATTTTGCAATATTCTAATTATTATTATTTTGCATATTATAACATATGCTGTTTTGAAAAGTCCCTCTTTCTTGTTTAGACTGTAATGTTTTATCCAAATTAAAATGTATTAATTTCGGAAAAGTTGCATTATATTACTTTATGAACAGTTTTGATTTTTCGCATATCCTTTTTAAATACTACTCAAAACCGGATATCCTCAAAGGCGACCATTTGAAATAGGCCATTCACCATTCAGGTTTATAACTGCACCCAATCCACGCCTACAACTGGCGTCAGTATTAATGTAGCAATATTAAGAGAGAACTAATCTCACGCCACTTATGAATGTTGTAACATAATCTGGATTAAATTGCGGAACACACTAGGAGAAAGGAAAAACATTGATATATACTTGCGATATATCGATAGATATAAATATCGAGATACTCTACTATCGATATTCATACAGAAGTGTTCCAAGAACCGGTTTCTGTACGGGGCTATAGACTCCGCCGGGCTCGTGGTCAGCTGAGAAATTTAAGGATACATATAGCCAGAACACTTCTCCGCAACATTTCAGTGGATTTTATACAATTTTCTGAAAATATATTATTATGGGTGGGGGGGGGGTAGACCTCTCTTCAGTCTTCTGGTATAAATTCATTTGGGGGCTATTTCCATCCGAAAGAATTGTAGGGTTTTAGTTTTTATTTTAATTTTTTACGGGGGTTCGTTATAAATGTCGTGACTTGAAAAGTTCCTCCAAGAGTTTAAGGTAGGAAGTTGTAGCAATAGTTGGTGTTGGTATGAGTCCTTAGGTCGAGATTATGAGGGCCAAGTCTTGGTTCTTTCGCAGTTTCTCGTCATACGATTTCCGGATATTCTCATCATTGGTGACTGCGATATCAGTACTTTCAGCTGTCTTACTTCCCTTGTCAATGATAAACGTATCCGGTGTATTATGATGGACAGTACGGTCCGTTAACATTGTTTTGTCCGAATACATTTCAAGTGTACCTTTCTACAAAATCTTTTTGGGACTTAGCAGTAATAAGGGGCCGAATTTTTCTGCAAGTGCTTGATGATATATATTTTGGTCACGTTATAATGCCGCCGAAGACCCAGTAAGGATCTCACAGCCCGCCATAATATGCTGGTTCCACTCATACACTACATATGCCAACAAGTGCCACAAAGTCTACATGTCCCAATGATGTTGACTACCTTCAAAACTTGACGTCGGTAGGACCTCGTTCTAATTACTTGATCCTGGGTGACTATTACAAACCCCTCTGTTTTCTATTATTAATATAAGATACGTATGTCAAATCTATGGACTTCAAGGCGCAAACATACCTTTATGACCCCATAAATCAGGACTTTGATCAAAACCTAATTGATTTTTTAATTGCCAGGAATAAAAGTTTGTTTGAACGCTACTGGTTGAACAACAATTGTATTCAAATGATATTGTATAATTTATTGTCAGTTAGAAATCCAGGTGTTTTGCCAAACAATTCTGAATTCGATTATTCGTATAGTAAGTCAATTCTTGGTGTTTGTTTGAAAAATTACAATTTGATTTAAATTAATAGAAAGACATTTTATGAACTTCGAAGGTTAGTAGAATTACAATGCAACGAAAAACTATTTTAATTGATGTACTGATATTTTAAAACACTTTTCTCTGACTTGCTTGGATTTATAACAATATGACATTTTAGTACAAAACGAAGGAATGCATATTTTTAGGTTGCATTCACATAATAATTTTATGAAATCTTTTAAACAATTTATCAATCCTGCCCACTTAGTTAAAAAAAATATGATACCTACAGGAAATGCAAGTGGAGAAGAAAATGAGCTTCTTCAGAAATAATGAAACAAATCTGGGGACAAAAAAGAATCAAATTTGTCTTTGCGTTTCGGACATAACCTTCACCACTCCCCTGGTGAGAACTCACCAAAAATCAGTCCCGTAACAGGCCGCAAGGGCCCAGAGTGGCAGATACTGTAGATGTGTCTGATTCTTTGTCATAAGGCACTCTAGGGAGATAGTGTGGTCGGTATTGTGCTCCAGTCGCCTGATTTTCCCCTTAGCAGGTATCCATTATTAAATTAATGAAAGACTGGGTGGGCGTCGGGACGGCCTGGGGCCCCGGATCCAATCCAAGAACAAAGACACTAGAAGATAAAATCTTCAGGGCTTGCTCAGGATTTGAACTCAGGTCCTCCAGTATATTAGTCCAGTGTTCTAGCAAAGAACTAACCTCGTCCCAGTGAGAATTCACCAAGATATTCAAAGTGTTGATAAGAACACCTCAGTAAAGTACTTGAAAAACACAAAGAGATGACGCAGTTCTCCTTCTTTATACTGACCTTTGAAAGGTTAACTAAAAGTTAAGAAGAAATTGAAGGATCATAATTAAAAAAAAGATTGATATCTTCATTACGACTAATATTATAGATCATGGTTTTTTTTTTAAAGAAAAAGAAAAAGGAAATGTCCACGAAGAAAAACTGTATCACGTCCTTCTTTTGATAAGGAGAAAGTACGGCTGTTCATGACAAAGTGTAGCGAAACGACACACTTCTCGTCGACACATGGGTGACGAAAGTCTTCATTGGCTTTCTTCCTTCTTGAAGGAGAAGTAGATAGAAACGCATGAGTAGCGTTATCTTGGCGGGTTTAGTTGCATCTCTGGTGGAGGTTAAGAAGGGTATTTTGCTGTCGTATTTCCAAACGAAACTACTATTGACGCTTGGTACATACTGTTCCGATGGTTGATAAAGACATATTTACCAATATATATGTCTTTCTTAGTCATAACTGAAAAAAGTCCGTCTTGCAAGAACTGCATCATCTTAGCGCGGTTCCGTTCATATCCCCAGTCTAATTTGGAAAGATTAAAATAGAAGCAGTTATTATTTTGGTTCCATCAGTCTTTTTTTTTTTTAATTAATTATTATAATGGCGTGTCAACCCTTATGGTCACTAACGCCATTCCTGTGCGTTGTAAAGTCTTGAAAGGTCATGATTTACAATCTTACCTGGAAGGGTCGGCTAACACTAGAGACGGACCCAGTAGTGACAAGGTCTTGGAATCTTGGAACTCTATGTTTCTAACAATAAATTGTTTTTGTTATTTTACTTAACCTGTTTTATTTTCGAATACATTATCCAACTATAAGCAATTAAAAAATAACAAGGAATAAAAAACAGACAAAAAGAACAGTTCGAATAAACGAAATCAATTAATTTAAAGTTTTAAGCACTTATTTCTCCGGTTGACATCGCCTAATTAAAACTTTCTTCTGAACCTTTTTTGTAGAGCATTTAGTAAGCTTTCGAATGGTATTCTTCCGTTTACCATGATTCTCAACCTTTTTCGAGATATTAAGGAAAGTAAACAAAGTTACTAAAACTTTTTATGTCTGCTAATAAAATATTTTATTCTAACCCTTTCTTAACTCCAAACGTAACCAAAATTTCAAGATATTAGTTTTGATGAAAGTAGAACATGCAGAAAATGTTTCAACTGAATCCCATGATTCTAAGCACCCAAACCAAAAACGGTATTCAAAAACTACTTTTCCAATTTTCTCGAAAACGGTTAAAGCTATCGCCTTGAAAATGGTTTCATTCGTTTTCCTAGCCCAGGAAGCATATATAACGAGTACTTACAAGCTTATGAACTCAAAAACGTAAGCGTTACGATTTTTTTTTGCGCGAATTTCGCCCCAAACGCCATCTTCCAGTAGGCGGATTTTGCTGGTTAACGAACTTGACCTTTCAAATTAGACGAATGATTTTTGTTCCAAATTTCATCAAAATCGGATCATTCGTCTGGGAGCTACAGAGCGAACAGGCAAATGTATACATATATATATAAATATATACACACACACACACACACACACACACACATATATATATATATATATATATATATATATATATATATATATATACAAATTTGAACCACCGTTATTTTCGGTCTCTAGGGGTTCTGAAACGCGAAATTTCCGTCGGCACTTCCGGATTGTTTCATTGTATCAACCTTATAAGCGGGGTTCCTCCCTATGGGGGAGGGAGGAACCGCGCTAAAACACTGATTTTTGAGTTGTGTCACTTTAGAAATACTAGTGCGATATATGAATGTGACTCGGAATGTCAAAGACTTTTTTATACGAGTGACTTATAAGATTTTGCTATCTGAGTATAGATTTTACTTTATCAGGTTTATCAGACTTACTTAGATTATGACTTACACGAAATTCCGTGAAGAAGAGAAGATATACTCACCTGAAACAAAAATAATACAGTTTTAATGTAAGCAAAGAAAACAAATTTTTATTTCATTTGACTTGATGTGTCTTTAACTGCGCTATTGCTATATTAAACTTAGACGACGCAAGGGAAATTAAAAAAAGATTCAGCCCTAAAAAATTAAAGAACTTCAAATTTAATTGTACACCTTAAATCAATGAATATTGAATATATACTTTAAAATAAAAATTCCAACTCGCAGGAACTGCGTCATGTTCGGGCGTTTCCTTTTTTATGCCAGTGCCAGTTGGAATTCTTTAAATAGATTTAGTTAATGTATTCCCTTAACCCTTCATGAAAAAATAAACACATATAAAAGTGTAAAATGAAATTTCAAAGCAAAGTGCCACAACAGGAAACTACCGATATCCTAGGCGGATAGTGTCCTCTTTAAGCACCGATTCCTACCAATGGAATCGCTCCATCAAATATTGCATAAAAACTTAATGAGTAAAAGTAAAAACTTTAATAAATGTTCTATGTTTACTAGCATTTCCCAATCGCATTCAGAATATATCAGTAAAACCTGGCACTTTCAATTTTCCCAATAATGGTTATAGATATAGACTTGGGGGGTTCAATTGGCGGGTAAAATGGGTTCATCAGATTCCTAAAACGCCCAATTACTTATAAAACTTGTAAAGGAAGCCTAGTAACGCAAAAACGTGAGCAATACGGTTTGGATGGGTTTCGAGCGAATTTTACCAATAAAACCATGTTCCCGTTTAAGGATTCTACAGGTTAACAAACTTGACCTTTCAATTTAGACAAAGCATATGTACAAAATTTCACGAAAAAACGAACCATTTTTGTATTTTCGTTGTAGGCGGAAGGTCAAATAATAAAAACGTCACTTAAAGATTCACCAACTTTATTACGTTCCTACATGTTTCACACCTATTTGGTGCCTCTTGAGGGGAAAAGTTACATATATAAACTTACAGCCTCAACCTGAGGAGGATAACCTTCCACCAATACGGCCACGTCTAGACTCCCGTAGTAGGCAGTACTGGTGAAAGGTTATCCTCCTCAGGTTGAGGCTGTAAGTTTATATATGTAACTTTTCCCCTCAAGAGGCACCAAATAGGTGTGAAACATGTAGTGACGTAATAAAGTTGGTGAAACTGTTAGTGAAGTTTTTATTATTTGACCTTCTGTCTAGAACGAAAATACGAAGATTAAGAAAAGGGCCAGCTGAAGAATAAGAACCATTTTTGGGGCAGCTAGAGAGCAAACAAGAATATATATACATATATATATATATATATATATATATATATTATATATATAAGGGCCAAGAGGGGTTGATATTGTAGAGGAATGTGATTCTTCGCCATAAAGCACTCTAGGGAGGTAGTGGGGCGGACTGGGGCCCAGAATCCAACCCTCGAGCGAGGAAATAAAATCTTCAATACGCGCCCGAATGGTGAAGTCTGGTATATATATATATATATATATATATATATATATATATATAAGGGCCAAGAGGGGTTGATATTGTAGAGGAATGTGATTCTTCGGCATAAAGCACTCTAGGGAGGTAGTGGGGTGGACTGGGGCCCAGAATCCAACCCTCGAGCGAGGAAATAAAATCTTCAATACGCGCCCGAATGGTGAAGTCTGGTATATATATATATATATATATATATATATATATATATATATATATATAAGGGCCAAGAGGGGTTGATATTGTAGAGGAATGTGATTCTTCGCCATAAAGCACTCTAGGGAGGTAGTGGGGTGGACTGGGGCCCAGAATCCAACCCTCGAGCGAGGAAATAAAATCTTCAATACGCGCCCGAATGGTGAAGTCTGGTATATATATATATATATATATATATATATATATATATATATATATATATATATATATTTAAATGTTTAACCGTCAGAATGTTCGTGGCAAATGGGTTCTGAAAAGGGGCATTTCTCATCCGTACCTCCTCGACAACTTGAGCGGGGTTCCTCCATAAGCAGAGATAGAAGAAACGCGCTAAAAAGAATAGCCAACAGCTGAGTTTCCTCATTTTCAGTAATATCAGCTGTAAAGCAAGCCTGTAGTAATTGCTACCATTTTTGTCCTCGTGTCCATGTTTGGAAGTGCATCCATCATGAATTTTTTTCTAAATTCTTTGGACTTATTTCTTCTTCTTTATCTCCAAGTATGGCCTTCAAGGCGTATCCAAGTTTTTTAGACCTTCTTTGCTTCCTGAACCAATCATTCATTTCTTTTGAATTTCCCAGAAGATTCCAAACATTGATTCACAGAGAGCAATAAAAACTCCTAACTTGAAGTGTTCCAACACTCCGTTACAAAAAATACGACATATTAGAGCTGTATCGTGTTAGCGTGTTCGAATACAATATTTATATAGAATATATATATATATATATATACATAGGACAACATACTTCTGCCGAATTCCATCAAATTCGGACTATTTTTGAGCCTGCTAGTTCAAGAACAGATATTTATATAAATATAAGTATATATATATATATATATATATATATATATATATATATATATATATGTATATATGTACGAGGGTGTGTACGAGTGTCTATATTCCGACAAGTCTCAGTTCCTGCAAGTCGGACTATTTGTTCTTTAGATCAATAGAGATGATCAGATATCTCCAGTGCAATCCAGCGTATTCCCAGAATGTGAGGTACGACATTGGATATTACCTCATGTTGAAGGTGGGTGTGGCACGTGAGGTTCCGTCCTGAACCGAATCGTTAGACATAGACATCAGCATCCACCCTAGTGCTTATATCACACCGTAAAAAAAGACAAATCACTGCCTTATATATATATATATATATATATATATATATATATATATATATATATATATATATATATATATCCGAAATCCGGTTTCCAAAATACGGCCATGTAAAGTTTTCAAAAAGCGGTCAAAATCTCGCTTTTTCAAAACATCTAAATAGTCATAACACCTCCCCTGTTTACGTTACAAACATGGGGAAGGTGTCAATGTTTATCTCTTTACAGGCCCATTCAAATGACATACAACACATGATAGGTTATGAGAATATAATTTTTAAAGATGCGTTTTTAAAAATATTTAGATTCAAAATTTTCTCATTTTGATTTTGAAAAATATTTTGTTCTTATAACCTGTCATGTGTTGCATGTCATCTGAATGAGCATATAAAGAGTTAAACATTGGCACCTTTCCCACGTTTGTAACGTAAACAGGAGAGGAGTTATGACCATTTAAATGTTTTGACGAAGGGAGATTTTGACCACTTTTTGAAAACTTTACATAGCCGTATTTTGGAAATCGTTTTAGACAAGCGATATTTATTTATATTTACCGTTTATTGAAATTTGATATTTTTATTTTTCCCAGCGCCTACTTTGTGTGTACCAATTTTCATTAATATCTGAAAGGGTGGGGTAAAAAAGTGTGATGATTTGACATGGAATGACCCTTTTTTAACCTTATATTTTGCAGGAATCACATCCGTCTGCATTAAAGAGCGATGGGTTCTAATAAATATTATTATTTTTAAATTAGTAAAAATAAGCTAGGTAGGGTTAATAAAATCAGATTCATAGGCTATTAAAATAAACAATTTAAATTTACAGTACAAGGAGTATAAGGAAGATTGGTTAGATTTTTGAGTATAAATCAGTAGGCAATCTTAATACAATGTAACACAGTGTCAGTGCAAGGGCTACCTCAGTGAGTAACGTGTGTCAGTGCAAGGGCTACCTCAGTGAGTAACGTGTGTCAGTGCAAGGGCTACCTCAGTGAGTAACGTGTGTCAGTGCAAGGGCTACCTCAGTGAGTAACGTGTGTCAGTGCAAGGGCTACCTCAGTGAGTAACGTGTGTCAGTGCAAGGGCTACCTCAGTGAGTAACGTGTGTCAGTGCAAGGGCTACCTCAGTGAGTAACGTGTGTCAGTGCAAGGGCTACCTCAGTGAGTAACGTGTGTCAGTGCAAGGGCTACCTCAGTGAGTAACGTGTGTCAGTGCAAGGGCTACCTCAGTGAGTAACGTGTGTCAGTGCAAGGGCTACCTCAGTGAGTAACGTGTGTCAGTGCAAGGGCTACCTCAGTGAGTAACGTGTGTCAGTGCAAGGGCTACCTCAGTGAGTAACGTGTGTCAGTGCAAGGGCTACCTCAGTGAGTAACGTGTGTCAGTGCAAGGGCTACCTCAGTGAGTAACGTGTGTCAGTGCAAGGGCTACCTCAGTGAGTAACGTGTGTCAGTGCAAGGGCTACCTCAGTGAGTAACGTGTGTCAGTGCAAGGGCTACCTCAGTGAGTAACGTGTGTCAGTGCAAGGGCTACCTCAGTGAGTAACGTGTGTCAGTGCAAGGGCTACCTCAGTGAGTAACGTGTGTCAGTGCAAGGGCTACCTCAGTGAGTAACGTGTGTCAGTGCAAGGGCTACCTCAGTGAGTAACGTGTGTCAGTGCAAGGGCTACATCAGTGAGTAACGTGTGTCAGTGCAAGGGCTACCTCAGTGAGTAACGTGTGTCAGTGCAAGGGCTACCTCAGTGAGTAACGTGTGTCAGTGCAAGGGCTACCTCAGTGAGTAACGTGTGTCAGTGCAAGGGCTACATCAGTGAGTAACGTGTGTCAGTGCAAGGGCTACCTCAGTGAGTAACGTGTGTCAGTGCAAGGGCTACCTCAGTGAGTAACGTGTGTCAGTGCAAGGGCTACCTCAGTGAGTAACGTGTGTCAGTGCAAGGGCTACCTCAGTGAGTAACGTGTGTCAGTGCAAGGGCTACCTCAGTGAGTAACGTGTGTCAGTGCAAGGGCTACCTCAGTGAGTAACGTGTGTCAGTGCAAGGGCTACCTCAGTGAGTAACGTGTGTCAGTGCAAGGGCTACCTCAGTGAGTAACGTGTGTCAGTGCAAGGGCTACCTCAGTGAGTAACGTGTGTCAGTGCAAGGGCTACCTCAGTGAGTAACGTGTGTCAGTGCAAGGGCTACCTCAGTGAGTAACGTGTGTCAGTGCAAGGGCTACCTCAGTGAGTAACGTGTGTCAGTGCAAGGGCTACCTCAGTGAGTAACGTGTGTCAGTGCAAGGGCTACCTCAGTGAGTAACGTGTGTCAGTGCAAGGGCTACCTCAGTGAGTAACGTGTGTCAGTGCAAGGGCTACCTCAGTGAGTAACGTGTGTCAGTGCAAGGGCTACCTCAGTGAGTAACGTGTGTCAGTGCAAGGGCTACATCAGTGAGTAACGTGTGTCAGTGCAAGGGCTACCTCAGTGAGTAACGTGTGTCAGTGCAAGGGCTACATCAGTGAGTAACGTGTGTCAGTGCAAGGGCTACATCAGTGAGTAACGTGTGTCAGTGCAAGGGCTACCTCAGTGAGTAACGTGTGTCAGTGCAAGGGCTACCTCAGTGAGTAACGTGTGTCAGTGCAAGGGCTACCTCAGTGAGTAACGTGTGTCAGTGCAAGGGCTACCTCAGTGAGTAACGTGTGTCAGTGCAAGGGCTACCTCAGTGAGTAACGTGTGTCAGTGCAAGGGCTACCTCAGTGAGTAACGTGTGTCAGTGCAAGGGCTACCTCAGTGAGTAACGTGTGTCAGTGCAAGGGCTACCTCAGTGAGTAACGTGTGTCAGTGCAAGGGCTACCTCAGTGAGTAACGTGTGTCAGTGCAAGGGCTACCTCAGTGAGTAACGTGTGTCAGTGCAAGGGCTACCTCAGTGAGTAACGTGTGTCAGTGCAAGGGCTACCTCAGTGAGTAACGTGTGTCAGTGCAAGGGCTACCTCAGTGAGTAACGTGTGTCAGTGCAAGGGCTACCTCAGTGAGTAACGTGTGTCAGTGCAAGGGCTACCTCAGTGAGTAACGTGTGTCAGTGCAAGGGCTACCTCAGTGAGTAACGTGTGTCAGTGCAAGGGCTACCTCAGTGAGTAACGTGTGTCAGTGCAAGGGCTACCTCAGTGAGTAACGTGTGTCAGTGCAAGGGCTACCTCAGTGAGTAACGTGTGTCAGTGCAAGGGCTACCTCAGTGAGTAACGTGTGTCAGTGCAAGGGCTACCTCAGTGAGTAACGTGTGTCAGTGCAAGGGCTACCTCAGTGAGTAACGTGTGTCAGTGCAAGGGCTACCTCAGTGAGTAACGTGTGTCAGTGCAAGGGCTACCTCAGTGAGTAACGTGTGTCAGTGCAAGGGCTACCTCAGTGAGTAACGTGTGTCAGTGCAAGGGCTACCTCAGTGAGTATCGTGTGTCAGTGCAAGGGCTACCTCAGTGAGTAACGTGTGTCAGTGCAAGGGCTACCTCAGTGAGTAACGTGTGTCAGTGCAAGGGCTACCTCAGTGAGTAACGTGTGTCAGTGCAAGGGCTACCTCAGTGAGTATCGTGTGTCAGTGCAAGGGCTACCTCAGTGAGTAACGTGTGTCAGTGCAAGGGCTACCTCAGTGAGTAACGTGTGTCAGTGCAAGGGCTACCTCAGTGAGTAACGTGTGTCAGTATTTTCCAGTCTGTCATTATGTGTTATATCGTGAGGGCAACATTAGACTAGGAGTATATCAGGACCTTGGAAGAGAAAGGGCGAATCTGAAAAAATACATTTTTTATTTATTTTTTTTTTTCTGAGTCAGAAAGATGTAGGTAAGACGACGCTTCTGTTTGTTTCTCCGTTTCGCCTTTAGTTCACTCACAGTTTCAAATTGAAGTGAATAGCACCATCATCTATAACAAATTCAATGTCCTATTTTAATGGCGAATCCCGTGTCAGAAACTCCCCTCCTAGCATTTTGAAAATAATAAATCACTCGTATATATTATATGGGCGCATATGAGGGGCAGCAGCCCACCCCAAATTTTGATTTAGTCGGTAAAAATATCTCATAAAAACCTTAAAAATAAATTAAATAAGATCACTTAGTACAGAAAAAACATTTTTTTTTTCCTAACTATTTTAAGTTCTAGATTGTTAGTGTTCCACATCCCCGAAATTGTTCGCAGCCCCCTCCCGAAATTATTTCCTACACATAGCCATGATAAATTAAGATTAAATCATTGAATTTCAATTGCATGCTTTTTCAATGAGGTTTATGAAACATACGCCTTTGCTATCCTGAAGCACTTTTAAAACATTGACTTCGATTTCCCAACATCCGTCTTTCGTGATTCGCCCTTACTCTTCCAAGATCCTGATATGGGTCTTTCCACTATGTACGAATATGTTAATAGTGAGTGTCCAATTCTAAATTACATAAAATATCTTTTTATAATTGAAAAATAACCATTTTCTAAGATATTTTTAATGTAATCAAGATATCGTCGATGCAAAAACAAAGTATCGAATGTGAAAATCACCACTTTCAAGAGTGAAAATACTTTTATTTATTACCTTGCTTTTGGCCAGTCAAATAGTCGGCAGATTCGACCTTATGGCAGTGGTTACATTCCCCTTTCAATGTGTGAACTTAGATTCGATAGTTTGCCGTCCATCTGTCCAACAGCAATCAGCAAAGATTTAAAATGAAAAATTCGTTTTTTCACATTCGATACTTTGCAGTTGTATCGACGATATTGCGACTTCGAGATGTGCCATCCTGTAACGGCGATATAATGAGGTAGGACCCTCCTGTCGTTCTAATTTGATTTAATTGTACAATAAAACCTAAAATTTTATAAGACGATAAGTAGACTGCTTCTTGGCATTTTAAGAAGTTTCCAAAAGAAACGAAAGTAAATCTGTGTAAGCCATCCTTCTCTAGAGACTATTCCTTAGAGAGTAAAGGACATCAGGTATCCTTGAAATATCCTGGGTCGCTAACCTTCCCTGACCGGTGCATCCAGGACCCTATCAATAAATCTACAGGATACTAGGTGCCGGAGGCGGACATTTTCAACCTTCAACATTGACTTAACTTTCAATATTCAAGGTTCAGGATAGGAAAATAGACAAGAAAGTTCGTTCTTGGTCCTTCAATTCGTTTCTACATCTCAGAAGAAATTGACTGA
Source organism: Gonocerus acuteangulatus (assembly GCA_946811695.1). Classification (NCBI taxonomy): domain Eukaryota; kingdom Metazoa; phylum Arthropoda; class Insecta; order Hemiptera; family Coreidae; genus Gonocerus; species Gonocerus acuteangulatus. The sequence goes on along the minus strand of OX328124.1, from coordinate 117,356,444 downwards.
ACTGACAATCTTAATTCCCCTTGCCTTTCCTACATTCTTAAGGCATGTTACCTAGCGATAATGCTTTCAAAAAGCCCTAAAACTCAGCATCGAGTCATTGTCGACGAAACATTGATTCTACTATCAAAAATAAAATCAACAAATTGAAAAAACAGAACAAAATCCGTCTCAAATAGCGTTGAGACCTCAACGTAGAAGGAACACGTGATCTCTGATGTGTGAGTCATAGACGATTTTAGCCTAGCCTATGACTCCGTGTCAAGACCTACCTGTGTGCCATGTTTCGTCAAAATCGATCATATAGGGCCCTTAGCTATCCAGCTAAGCTTTCTTTGTTCCAATCAACAAAGAAACAAGCTGTGCAAAATTTCAGGGCAATCGGACAACTGCTAGGCGGCAAACGGGTTGAAATTGAAACATAGTATACCTAGCGATTAATTCCGTTGTATTTCTATTACAAGCAGGCAATTTCGGCTGATTAACGAACGATTTGAGGCAAAGTATTTTTCTATAATATTTCAAACAAATACAGAGCAAACAGACGTATATATATATATATATATATATATATATATATATATATATATATATATATATATATTACTACTGCACATTCCTCAGGAAGATGGTAGTGTAGTCTGCATTCCTGAATAATTTGCTTCAAATAACCTATATATATTCAAAATAAACATGACCAGTTTTGGTTATTTATATTTGTAATGAATAGCTGATTCGATTATTAATTTTTTTTTCTTTTCAGAGTAAATTCCAACTCATAAAAAGTCCGACTTGCAGGAACTGCCTCATCTTAGCGCGGTTCCGTTCTTATCCCTAGTCTAATTTCGAAAGATTAAAATAGAAGCAGTTATTATTTTGTTGAGAGGAGATCGTTGACCGTTGATGATGCAAGGTAGGGATTGTCCGGGTTAGGTCACTGCTACTTAATAATACATACCCCATATGTGTATGTATGTGGGCATATATATGTACATATGTGTGCGTGTATATGTGTATGTGTATATGCATATATATAAATATATACATTATATATGTATATATATATATATATATATATATATATATATATATATGTTAGGTATATTTACATAGATATGTGCATATATTAGTGTTAAATATGTCCTACTTGTATTTACAGCCCTGATGAAGGCTTGAAGTTCAAGCCGAAACGTCGGCACAATAAAACCATTTTTACGATAAAATGTAGTTTTATTAAGTAGCAGGGAGTTTATTAAGTTCCACCAGTCTTGAAAGGTAGGATTTACAATCTTACCTGGAAGGGTCGGCAACACTAGAAACCGTCCCGCTAGTTACAAGGTCTTGGAATCTTGGAACTCTATATTTCTAACAATAAATTGTTTTTGTTATTTTACTTAAACTGTTTTATTTTCGAATACATTATCCAACTATAAGCAATTAAAAAATAACAAGGAATAAAATACAGACAAAAAGAACACTTCGAATAAGCGAAATCAATTACTTTAAAGCTTTAAGCTCTTATTTCTCCGATTGACATCGCCTAATCAAAACTTTCATTAGAACCTTTTATGTAGAGCATTTAATAAGCTTTCTAATGGTATTCTTCCGTTTACCAAAATTCTCAACAGTTTTCGAGGTATTAATGAAAGTTCCCAAAATTTATATTATTTCTAGCAACAGAAAATTGGCCTCATTTTTCATATCCTGTTTTACACACAAAATTTTCGCCACATAAGAAATTACAAAAATAAAAAGCAATAAAAAACGAAGGGAAAGAGACAAAAATTAAAACAAGAACGACAAAAACCCGTTCATAAGAACAAAACTGACGTATTTGAAGTTTTAAGCACTTATTTCTCCGATTGACATAACCTAATCAAAAATAGTTTTAAAATCTTTTTTGTAGAGAATTTAGTAAGCTTTCAAATAGTTTCTATCCACTTACCACGATTTCCCAACCGTGTTCGAGATATTAATGAAAGTATACGAACTTCCCAAAACTTTTCATGTCTGTTCATAAAATATTTTATTCTAACCCTTCCTTAACTCCAAACGTAACAAAACTTTCAACATATTAGTTTTAATGAAAGTAGAACATGCAGATAAAGTTTCAACTGAATCCCGTAATCCTAAGTACCCAAACCAAAAACGGTATTCAAAAACTATTTTTCCAATTTTCTCGAAAACGGTTAAAGCGATCGCCTTCAAAATGGTTTCATTCGTTTTCCTAGCCCAGGAATCATATAAAACGAGTACTTACAAGCTTATGAACTCAAAAACGTAAGCGTTACGATTTTTTTTGCGCGAATTTCGCCCCAAACGCCATCTTCCAGTAGGCGGATTTTGCTGGTTAACGAACTTGACCTTTCAAATTGGACGAAGGATTTTTGTACCAAATTTCATCAAAATCGGACCATTCGTCTTCAATCTAGAGAGCGAACAGACAAATATATATATATATATATATATATATATATATATATATATATATATATATATATATATACAAATTTGAACCACCGTTATTTTCGGTCTCTAGGGGTTCTGAAACGCGAAATTTTCTAGTCGGCACTTCCGGATTGTTTCATTGTATCAACCCTATAAGCGGGGTTCCTCCCTTTGGGGGAGGGAGGAACCGCGCTAAAAAACGTTTGCTTACCAAATATGCACTTACAATTAGAAAATTAGTTTATAACCTGTTGTTATCGTGTAAAATCTTGCTTAATGTTGTAATTATTCTCGTTTTCATTTTGTTAAGCTAAAGAAGGCTGCCAAATAGCATGTCTCAACGTTCGAAATACTGATTTTTCTTAAAATCTGCCGTTTTCTCTTAGCCAATCTTAACAATTCCTGTGCTTATTGTTTTATTCTTAATGAAGAGGATTCATTGGTTGAGGAATTTCCTTACTTTAGGCAACTCCTTCAGCAAGGAAGTAAAGTTTTATTCGTATATTTTATTTATTGTATAAAAAACTAAATTACTCGTTTAGTTTTTTTTCAAATACATTCGGACGGATATATATTTGTGTACAAATCTAAAGCGGAAAAAGCAAGAGAATGTCCACGGTAAAGCACACAAAGCTCCCAGGGCTGCCAACTTTCTTCTGGGCGACCCAAATCCAAGGACCGAGGTCATGACCGCTCCCCCCCCCGGCATTTGCATTTCCTTCCAGAAATAGACTCGAATGGAGTGAGCTGTTTAGGAAACGAATGTTACATTTAGCACTTGTGTTTGCAATGGGGAGAGTCTGCGCAGCTACAGCGGGATGGACTTCAATATATGCTTTAATTAATGATTTCTAGGTGCCTGATTATAAACATTTAATTCTACACCCCCAGGCACTGCGGTAAGCATATACTAAATTAGCCCCCCCCCCCCAGAAAGATTTGTCTAGAGCAGCGTATGCCCGTACTCCAGCCTCCACGTATCCATCTCTGGGCGTATATAAAGGCGGCTGAGAGGGCTGTAGCCCCCCCCCCCGGAATTGTGATTTGATGGTAAAAATGTATCATAAAACCCTTAAAAATAAATTAAATAAGATCACTTAGGAAGTTCATAAAAAATATTTCATTTTAGGGGTAATAGCGTTTTAGTTGCCTAAAACTATTCCAACTTATAAATTTTTAGCGTTCCATACCCCGGAAATGGTCCCAGCCCCCGAAATTATTTCCTATATAAATTCATGATCCGTCCTCGAAATCAGATTTATGCCCTTTTTTTTGTGTTTGTCCAATTTAGTCTCGATACATTCATCTTATATTCCTTCTTCACGTTCTGTAACAATTATACATCCTGAGTCTACAATTGAAGAGACCTCAGTCTTCAGGTGAACCACTTGCAGTAAAGAACTAGGTGGGTTCCTCAGTGTTAGGTTTATTTATTAGGTTTTTAGCTCTAACAAATGGCTGTTTTCTGTGCGTGTGCCTATATGGATGTACGCTTTGGTTTATTTTTGTAACGGTTTTCATTTATGGAGAGAGAACAAGAATTCTTGTTCGCGGGTGGGTTTTTTCAAATTTTAGTAACTAATTTTAATTTTGACGGCTCTAATTTTGGTATCTAATGATCGATAAGGATTTGAAGAAATGTTCCACAAATTGTTTCATTAGTGCAACGTCAATCAACCTTCGGAAAGTACTAAACGTGGATCCCGAAGCAGAAATACTTATACTACGCTTGTTCTAATGTAAGTGATGGGTTTAGACTATTTAACTCAAATCCTTTCAAGAATACTCGCATTTTAGAACACAACATTCTTAACTACAATTTTGAAATTATAAGCAAAGCTACATAAACAGACCTCGATTTAACTAGAACACGGAGAGGTTTCTGCTAATAACAACTTATCGACAACTATTTTGCATACAGAGATTAGCCTGGTCTACCATTAGAATTTTTAATGTGTTTTTCCACGCCATTCCATTAACAAGGGTATCTCCTTCATTATTTATGATTTGCTTCTTTTTATGTTTTTTTTTTTTTTTTTTTTTTTTTTGTAATACTTAATTTTTCCGCATTCCTAAGTGAATATATCATCTCATGTACGTGTTGACTGTTCGTCGGGTTACTTACGTTACAGGAAGTAGCTTAAGAAGTGGCGTTACCTTTATGTATAGTGAACATTTTATTCGTTTTATGATAATATTCTGTGATCTATGAATCTGTAAAAATGAATGGGTGGGACCTGGAGCACCTCTGAAAACATAGTTCATCAGAGTTACTACATCAGAGCAGTTGTGGTAGGCAAATGTTGTGAGGAACAATAGATCAGTCTTGTAACACCTCGCAAAGCCCCATCGGCAGATGCAGTATAGGTATGTGATTATTGACCTTAGGGCACAAAACGGAGATTGTAGGACATAGCCTGAGACTGTGACTCCGACTTTCGAACGATGACACTAGATCGCTTCAGAATTTCTAACTCGGCTCCTCCAGAACATGAGTGGAGCGATCTACTACTGAATCAAAGTCGCCCCGCCCCAATTGTGCAGATATGCCTTCTTATCTGTAAAAAATTCCAATACAATTTTGGTGTCAATTGCTAGCGATGAATGAATTTCTGTTGCTATAAATAGAACCAATTTTTCAGTTTCGTTATCACTACAAGTATAATAAAATTTATTTTCTTTCTGGATAATAGGCATAATATTATTATTGACTAACGGCCATAGCCACGTTAAATGCACCGGTTCCCATAGATCACCAAAGTTAAGCAACGTCGGGGGTGGTCAGTACCTGAATGGGTGACCGACTAAGTGCCGTTGACGTTATAAAAGGGTGGTAACCAATGGATAGCCGGGTGTTAATAACCCAAGTGTTATACGCCGTTAAACACACACACAAAAAAATTGTTTTCCGTAATATAAAACTTTAACACACTAAATATTTATTTCACTTTCGTACATGTTTCGCACCTTTTTGGTGCCTCTTCAGTGGACTACGATTTAAATACAACAGCATCCACCTCAACACGAGGAGTAGAACGTTCCCCTAGATTTCAGAATTTAGCCGTGCCAAAACTAAAGACAACCAAATAAATCGACATAATTTAAAAAATTCATCAGAATAATTTATGGTTTAGTTTGAAATGAAATGAAATGAAAAGTTTTATTCTTATTCCGGGACAGAAGTCCCACAGGAATAATTTTGAAATTACAACATAATTTTGAATTTTACGTATAAACTCTAAAACTTATAAATGCTATCAGTATCAATATATAGTGTACAGCTTCAATATAGACTAGGTGTTGGGTAAAACTTGGAGGGATAGAAGGTGGTGGAAGAGTCGGGATTTAAAGGTTTCTAGGTTGGTAGAATGGCGGACAAACGAAGGCAAGGAATTCCATAGCGAGGTGGCACGGGTGACGTATGATTTTCCGAATATTGCTGTTCGGTGGGAAGGAATATAGAGATCGGAAGGACGAGATCGGGTGTTACGGGAACATTGTTTGTAGCTGAATCCATGAAAAGAAGAGTTATCAGATGAAGGATGAAGGTTGAAGTAGGAGTTCAGGGTGAGGAGCTGCCATTTCGAAGGTGTTAAATCGCCCTTGACAAATTTGTGAAAAAAATCATTGTGCCCTTGATAATCAATCACTTATCCCTAATCACTCGTCGCTCCATAGCCACCCTTAAACTATTTAACCGTTCCCGTCACCTCCTCCCTACTCCTACACGTCAGCTTCTTGTATCTTCTCTAGTGTTCCCCCACTTCGACTATGGTTGCCTGGTTTATGGAGGGCTCACTGGGGAGCTTGAGGTTCGTCTTAAGCGATTAATGAACAGTTTTCTCAGATTTATCCTCGATACCCCCAGGGATGCCCATATTTCACACCGGTATTCCGAGTTGAAGTGGCTATTTCCATCAATTCGACGACAATATTTTCTAGGTTCCTTCCTTTACCAAACCATTTCTTCCAAATCTCCTTCCTATATTTACAACCTCCTGCAGTTTAAATCGGCTGTCCATTCCCGTGGTACCCGCTCCCGTCCCTCCGATCTCTATCCTCCCACTCATAAAACAGCCTTCTTCGACCGTTCCTTCATCTCCCGAGCCTCCTCCTTCTGGAACTCTATCCCTCTTTCCATTCGACACTCTCCTTCCTTACCTGTCTTTAAATCCCGCCTCTTTGCTTTTCTCCTATCCTCCCAGGAAGACGCTTCTTAAAATTTCACCACCAGGAAGACCTGATTACCTTTGTAAATTATATTGCTGTTTTTTTCTCGTGTTTATGCATTTTCCTAGTTTATATCTTTTTATAGCCCCCATTCCTTTAATATTTATTCAACTTTTTAATATTTATTTGTTTATTTAAACTCTTTAATTTTATTCCCATCCCCCTCTGATCATTGTATTATCATTGCCCCATTCCAATGAATGTACATATTTACTTATATTTCATTTTATTATTTAAGGCTTCACATATAATATTTGTATTAGTTGCTTTTTTTGTTTTGTTCTTTTATACTTTTGTTTTTCTTTATTCATATTTATATTTTTAGGTTAAATTTGTTTATTGTTTATTTTGTACTTATTTTTATTCTTATGGGACGAAGTCCCAGAATAAAGTTTTTTTTTCATTCATTCATTCATCAATCTTTATCGTAAAACGGGGGTCAAATTACGGCAATATGGTGAAATTGTTATACGGCTAGGATATTTTCATTTAACTAATACAAAGGGTCGAACTTTGCCAAAAGAGTGCGAACAGACAAATATAAGGTATATATATATATGGTAAAACTGAAGGAGAGTGTCCTCAGCACCGATTTTCTTCAAAGTTTGCACTATAACGTATTTTGATGCAATAAACACGAATCCGTTGAAAAAAAAAAGTTGCTCGCAACTAGGAAAGAAGTTATTTAAGAAAAAAGTTCACTGTTATGAAGGTTAGAGAAGAATGCCTTGGACGACTTTTAGGCATAGAATTCTTTTCATTTCTGCGAGTTGGATTGACTAGGGGTTTTGATGTTTTCTTGAGCGAGCGGAAACGCACAGCACGTATGCCCAAAAGCGACAGTTTACGACCAAGTCAGCTACCACAGGTGAGTCTAAATTTCAATTACACTTCGTCATTAAGGACTATTGCGCAGGCGCGTGTTTACATATAAGCTGTTTAACCAGTCTTTTATAACCTCCATAACAGTGAACTTTAGTGCTTAATAACTTCTTTCCTAGTTGCGAGCAACTTTTTTTTTCAACGGATTCGTGTTTAGTGCATCAAAATATGTTATAGTGCAAATTTTGAAGAAAATCGGTGCTGAGGACACTCTCCTTCAGTATTACCATATATATATATATATATATATATATATATATATATATATATGTATATATTTGTCTGTTCGTTCTTAGACAAATATATAAGCAGTATAGGTTTGGTCCAATTTCACCACAATGTACTAATATGACACAAACGGAAATAGAAAAACAAAAATTACCAAAAAAGGCCGACTCGCAGGAACTGTGTTCCCGTTCTTATACGTAGAGACTTATTTTACAGTTTATACTTTGTGTTAATATTTTGTGAAAAATAAATTAAACACGAGGAGATTAAAGAACTCCTGCAATATTAATATTAATAGCCAACTCTCAGCAGAAATTACGCGCTCCGCTTTTTGGATTTCGCCCATTCTAAATGCAACCTCTAGAAGAAGAAGAAAACTTTATTAAAAATAATTAATTAATAAAGTGGGCTGCCCACCTTTGTTGGGTTGCTGGTTACACAGCATGCTGATCCTCCAGGTTTGGTATTGTTTTCAGATCGACGATTATCAAATTTAAGTTCTCTTTTTAGCGCGGTTCCTCCCTCCCCCATAGGGAGGAACCCCGCTTATAGGGTTGATATAGGGTCAGAACACTTCTTGGTAATGCTCGCAAATATAATGGGTGTTTCCAAATGACATAAATTTTAACGACCGTTTATTATTGACAACGAATTTTAACCTGTACTGGATAAACTCCTTTCACCGGTAACCTAACGGGTTATCTATAGGTTTTCTATTTCTTGACTCTGGTCCGGACCGTCCCAGTGTCAAGAAACATTATACTTTGATTACTTATCAATTGATAAATAACTATAAATTATACATAACGATAACTTTTAGGTGACCAAGCATAAGTGTTGAGTTATGTGAACACTTATCCATCGTCACCTAAATATCCATGATATTGACAATGTATTTAATATTTATTGTGGTGGTTTCCTTGATGAAAAATGTGCAACGGAAAATAATTTCAGATAAAGCCTTTATTCCATCCCTTTCTGTAGAAACTACACCGAAGCCTCTAGATTCTAATCTAACCTTAAATAAAACATTTTTTTTTTTTTTATTTATAAGATTTGAAAAGACAGAGAAAGGCTTACCTATCGGATATAATGGAGTAGAGTGAAACTCCTAAGCACCATCTTAAGCCCATTCTTATTTTACTTTTTTATTTATCATGTTTATAATTATTATTGGTTCATTTTCCCCATTCCGTTATAAGCTATTTAATCTGTTAATAAGAGAAAGCCACTGACGGAACTTCTTTCTGCTCATTAAATAAGTTTTTTATTATCAAACAGAAAGTTCAAGCGTGATTTTCTATTATTTTTATTTAAATATTCAAACCCTGAGGTTAAAAAGGTATTCTATGTTTATTTTACTGTGAATTAGTGCGTTTCCTAATCCCATTTAGATTGTGATTTTATTATAATTAAGCTTAATTTCAAACTTGTAGAAGTTCAGGAAAGAATAAAATAGACGTAAAAATTCTTGAAGTTTCACAACCATTGTGGGCCTAACCAGGACTATATAAATAAAAAATCACTATTGATAAAAATAATAATAAACGATTTTCGGGACTATCCTTACACCGATGCCGGCTGTACATGTATATGAGTATATATATATATATATATATATATATATACACTCATATATATATATATATATATATATATATATATATATATATATATATATATATATATCCAAATAGGAAAACAAACAAACTCCAAGGTCTCCACCACAAATGATTTATTTTATTCACCAACAAAGCGTGCTTTCGGAGTCTACAGCTCCATCCTCAGTGCTTCTACAGCATAGAAAAACAAAAAATATATAATCTTTAACACCGGCGAACAAGCTTATCAAATAAATTTGAATTGTCAGAAACCACAATCAATGCGATCATAAAAACAATTAAATCCTAAAACACAAAACACGTAATCAACCACAAAAGCATTCATACTCAAATATACATTAAAAACAGCAAAATACACACTTTCTGTCCAAGCACACGTAAGAAAAATAAATAAATAAGTACATAAATAAAAAACACACCAGTATATCACAAGTTAAACATAAAAATAAAACCTAATGCTGAGACACCCACCCAGTTCTTCACTGCAGGCGGTTCACCCGTAGACTGTGGTCTCTTCTTGGGAACTCTCCGAGCCGGGATAATCCTTCTTCATTTGTGGTGGAGACCTTGGAGTTTGTTGGTTTTCCTATTTGGATGCAGTACCACCACCGTCCAGCCAAATCAATCTCAAGATATATATATATATATATATATATATATATATATATATATATATATATATATATATATAATCCAATGGGAATACTGAGGAGCACTACTGTACTGCCTGTGTTTATTTTTTAATTAATTTATTAACGTGTTATTTTATTGTATATATGTATTTATTATAATTTGATGTATGTGAATATATGTTATTTTATGGTTGATATGTTTTATTTATTTTCACTGACGTTGATACCTCCATTGAGATTATTATAGTCCGCCCACAAACAAAGGAACAAGAAGGGGCGTGGCTGGAGGGGAACTGAGCCTTCTCACACATCTGTATTTAAGATTGTATGAATGTATTACAAGTTCATTTTATCTCCTAATACGTAATAATAAAGTATGCAAATATAAAATTCAGTCCCGTAAAAGGCCACAAGACGATACTGTAGAGATATGTGTTCCTTTGCCATACGGGAAGATGGGAGATAGTGTGGTTATTACTAGTCTCCTATATAATAAGTTGTCTATAGTCTGTCAGTATGTGTTTCACTGTAAGGTCCCCGTTACAATGTCTGCACCTTGGTCTGTCTGTCTTTTGCATGAGATATCCGTGAGTCAGTAAGCAGTGTCCAATTCTAAGCCTGGTTAATACTACTTCTTCCCGTCTTGTGATAATGTTTAAAAACGTTTTTTAATACAGCACGGCGACGGCGTTCTACTCCTGAAGGAGTTTCTTATTAATGATGAGTTTATTTAAACGCCAACGTATGAATGAGTACTTGTGACTAAGCTAGATTAGTAAAATTGACAAGAACTAAAGTCATGTCAACATACATGTGATACCCAGCGATGCAATTTAAAACGAAGAAAATGATATGTCAATGTTTACATTAACTAATCCTCTAATTATTTATGTATACTAACTATGTCTGCTATTCATTGAGTTTAATAAATTTCACAGGAAATGTCCGATAAAAGGTTTAAGTTCAAAGCCTCAACCAAAGAAATTATTGAAGTGGAAGGGGAGACTGAGGTGCACAGAAACATATCCACATTTTGGCATATATTGTTTAATTCTTGCAGATTAAACCTTCAAGGCGGTCTCCCGTGATCTAGTGGCTAGCGCCTTAGATTCATAAGCGGGAGATGGTGTGTTCGATCCCCACCTACGGCAGGAATTTTCTCATCTCACGGCTCGTTGGGAAAATTCCTCGCTGCAACCTGGATGTCGGCGCTAATGACCTAGAAGTAGATGCACCGTAAGAAAAAAAAAAAAAAAAAAACTAAAGTCACGTACTCAGCTCCTAAAACTGGGCCTAAAGCTTCAAAGTTCGGGGACCCAATCTACCTTTCCGATTTACCTATCCATAACGTACTAGATATCCCTTTCGTACAAACCCTTTCCAAAATCTGATACCTGGGACTTTTGGCGAAGACCACATCCAGTTACTTTTGAAGTAGCAGTAGTGATTGTATCAGTGATTCAGCGCATGCGCATAACTCCTTTGCCTTCCTACTGGAAGATTCCGATGACTAATTGTATTGGTTCTTGCTGGGAGTAAAGTAACCTTCAACAGTGAATTAGCTTATGTTTATGAAAAAGCTCTGCTTATGTTAGTGAGAAAAAATGGGTCTTTTACAATTAGTTCGCGATGTTCCTAACAAAGAAAAAGCGATTGGTTTCTTACCCGGAAAAATTAATAGAATTCTATTAATTTTAGCGAGTTGGATAGACTAGAGTCGCTAAAATTAATGGAATTGTATTAATTTTAGCGAGTTGGATAGACTAGAGTTTTGATATCTTCTTGAGTAAGCGGAAACTTATAGCAAGTATGCCCATAATGCTAAATAAATGTAAAATATAAAGAGTAATAAAGAACAAGTCACCTTCGTTGCGAAGCTCTTAAAAAAAAAAAAAAAAAAAAATTGAATTTGATCATATTAAGCTTTTTATTAATAAATATTGCTTGCCATTATCGAGTAACTGTTATAAATCACTACTGCTACTTCAAAAGTAACTGTATGTGGTCTTCGCAAAAAGACCCCTGATACCTTAAAGTCCACTCCCGATTTTCAAGTCACTACAATCCACTAATCAATCCTAAGTCTCCATTCTTAACAACTCTCACCAACACCTTCAAGTAGTTTACGGGAGCAAAGTAGTCATTAATGCTTGCCACTAATGAAAGTGACAAGTCAAACGTTGGTGTGTAAGTAAACACATCACTAGCCAGACGCATGCGATGCTCGGAAAGAGAGACAGAGCGATAAAAAGAGAGAAATAGGGACACATAGAAAGAGAGAGACGAATGCAATGCTCTCTTGCCTGCAGAAAAACAGAGAAAGAATAGAGTGATAGAAGGAAAGAGGAAGAGAAGGAGGAGAGAGAGAGAGAGAGAGAGAGAGGGAGAGAGAGAGAGAGAGAGAGAGAGAGAGAGAGAGAGAGAGAGAGAGAGAGAGAGAGACCGTGGAGAGAGGTGTGGTATGTTGACGTCATACTAGAGGCAACGTTCATGCATCGTCTTCATTGTGTGCGGGCGGTGGACCTACAAATTCTCGAGTTACTATCAGCCAGTTAATAGTACCGCGGAGTAATTATTTCTGCACGATGTATAAGGAGTTTCATGATGGACAAATGCAATTCTTATGTTCACGATCAGTATTCTGTATTATTTGTTTGATCGAAACACACACAAAAACATCTTCTCCTCCAGCCAAGTTGTTGTCTGACAATTCCGAAAATGAGTTCATGCATTTTTATCTCTGCGATGGCATAAAGATGCAAAACATGTGCGGCAAAATTATTTGTTAAAGAAGTGTAAAAAAACAAACAAAAAAAACGGCTCCTTCAAAATATTGTTAAAACTTAGTCAATTGTGTATTCAATTCTCTTGAGGCCGAAAATAAAAAGTCCGACTCGCAGGAACTGCCTCATCTTAGCGCGGTTCCGTTCTTATCCCTAGTCTAATTTCGAAAGATTAAAATAGAAGCAGTTATTATTTTGTTGAGAGGAGATCGTTGACCGTTGATGATGCAAGGTAGGGATTGTCCGGGTTAGGTCACTGCTATTTAATAATACATACCCCATATGTGTATGTATGTGGGCATATATATGTACGGGTGTATATATGTGGGTGTATATATGTGTGCGTGTATATGTGTATGTGTATATGCATATATATATATATTATATATGTATATATATATATATATATATATATATATATATATATGTTAGGTATATTTACATAGATATGTGCATATATTAGTGTTAAATATGTCCTACTTGTATTTACAGCCCTGATGAAGGCTTGAAGTTCAAGCCGAAACGTCGGCACAATAAAACCATTTTTACGATAAAATGTAGTTTTATTAAGTAGCAGTGACCGAACCCTGACAGTTATATTTTGGTTCCACCAGTCTTGAAAGGTAGGATTTACAATCTTACCTGGAAGGGTCGGCAACACTAGAAACCGTCCCGCTAGTTATAAGGTCTTGGAATCTTGGAACTCTATATTTCTAACAATAAATTGTTTTTGTTATTTTACTTACCCTTTTTTATTTTCGAATACATTATCCAACTATAAGCAATTAAAAAATAACAAGGAATAAAATACAGACAAAAAGAACACTTCGAATAAGCGAAATCAATTACTTTAAAGCTTTAAGCTCTTATTTCTCCGATTGACATCGCCTAATCAAAACTTTCATTAGAACCTTTTATGTAGAGCATTTAATAAGCTTTCTAATGGTATTCTTCCGTTTACCAAAATTCTCAACAGTTTTCGAGATATTAATGAAAGTTCCCAAAATTTATATTATTTCTAGCAACAGAAAATTGGCCTCATTTTTCATATCCTGTTTTACGCACAAAATTTTCGCAACATAAGAAATTACAAAAATAAAAAGCAATAAAAAACGAAGGGAAAGAGACAAAAATTACAACAAGAACGACAAAAACCCGTTCATAAGAACAAAACAGACGTATTTGAAGTTTTAAGCACTTATTTCTCCGATTGACATAACCTAATCAAAAATAGTTTTAGAATCTTTTTTGTAGAGAATTTAGTAAGCTTTCAAATAGTTTCTATCCACTTACCACGATTTCCCAACCGTGTTCCAGATATTAATGAAAGTATACGAACTTCCCAAAACTTTTCATGTCTGTTCATAAAATATTTTATTCTAACCCTTCCTTAACTCCAAACGTAACAAAACTTTCAACATATTAGTTTTAATGAAAGTAGAACATGCAGATAAAGTTTCAACTGAATCCCGTAATTCTAAGCACCCAAACCAAAAACGGTATTCAAAAACTATTTTTCCAATTTTCTCGAAAACGGTTAAAGCGATCGCCTTCAAAATGGTTTCATTCGTTTTCCTAGCCCAGGAATCATATAAAACGAGTACTTACAAGCTTATGAACTCAAAAACGTAAGCGTTACGATTTTTTTTGCGCGAATTTCGCCCCAAACGCCATCTTCCAGTAGGCGGATTTTGCTGGTTAACGAACTTGACCTTTCAAATTGGACGAAGGATTTTTGTACCAAATTTCATCAAAATCGGACCATTCGTCTTCTATCTAGAGAGCGAACAGACAAATATATATATATATATATATATATATATATATATATATATAAATATATACATATATATATATATATATATATATATATATATATATACAAATTTGAACCACCGTTATTTTCGGTCTCTAGGGGTTCTGAAACGCGAAATTTTCTAGTCGGCACTTCCGGATTGTTTCATTGTATCAACCCTATAAGCGGGGTTCCTCCGTATGGGGGAGGGAGGAACCGCGCTAATACCGACATTTCATCAGACAAATAATCCAAGTTACAAAGTGGGCTTCCAATTAAGAAATTGTAGGAAATTCCTAGTTTGGGAAAGAAAAGATATACAATTTCTTCTGTTTTTCTCTCGCGCATACGTCACTCATTGGCCTTAAAAAACGGGTTGTAAAAAAGAGTGGTGAGACCATTTCCTAAGCCTTTTGCACTGGGCTTTTGGTTAAAGTAAACGCTTTTTCTTCTGCTGGATTTTGTTATGTACCTATCATCTAAAAATATAGTATTAGCTGAATGAGTTCTCGAAAAAAAAAAAAAAAAAAAAAAAAAAAAAAAAAAACGAACTTTAAAGCCAGCAAAAAAAAAAAAATACGAGATTCGTGTTTCAGCACTATTTCCAGCCCTCAGAAAAAGTACATCCACCTTCCAGCCGTAACAAATGCGTACACCTGGGTGCAAAGAACGTTTAACAATTGAACACTCGTGAGTATAGACTATTTTTCGCAGAAGTCCAATTAACAAAAAATTAAAAACTATCTAAAGCACTCGCATAAACAGGTTTACATGTCTGTATCTATACTAGCAATACCTCGAAACAGGTAGCCTTTGCCTGTAGAATCATATCAATGCTGAGAAGAGATATCTGTCTCGTTGTTACCTTGTCCAGCCATGCTTATCGTCTCTTGAAGGTTGCCAACTCATATTTCATGTATCCGATTCCAGGGAGGATAAATATAGAAATACATCTCAATCATACTAGCCAATCTCAAAACTCTTCAGCAAAATACAAGAATAATTAGTGCAAACTTATTGGCCTGTAGAGTTGTCCTCATAGATTATGTGTTTATAAAATACTATCGCTTTAGTGCAAGAGTTGTCCGATTCGGGAAGGTTATGATTAGGGAACGGATGCTCAGGTAAAAAAATTATCAAAATATGTACATATGTATATATTCAACTAATTATAATGAAATATTTAATACAAAATTGAAAATATTTAGTAAAAAAAAATACCAAAAACAATATAAAATATTTAAATGAAAAGCATAAATAACTAGTATGAGCTCTCTTATTATAAATGGAAAGAACTAAAGTTGAAAATATATAGAACAAAATTACTAAAACTCTATAACATATTGAAAAAAAGGCATAAATAAAAATTAGGAACTCATTTTAAAAGGGGAAAAAAGAAGTTGAAAATTTCTACAGATAAACATTCTTTTGGAAAATTGTTTGAAACAAAATGCATTTTACAATTGTCTAACGTGAAATGACGCCGGTCTGATCTCATGAGGGGAGTATACAGCGGTGGGGTCACCGATCAGGCCCATTTTAGCACTTTCCTCCGAAGGAAAGTAGCTATTGAGGTTAGACTCATGACGGAATTTTTGAAAAATTTCTTCAAATCTTTATCGATCCTACCTAGTAGACACCGAAAATGACCCCCGTTAAAATTTATATATATATATATATATATATATATATATATATATATATATATATATATATATATATATATATATGCATATATATATATATATGCATATATATATATGTGTCTGTTAACACGACAGCGGCCAGAGTTTTTGTTTTTTCGTCACGAAACTTGGTATATAGCATTCAATTAGCAAACGATTGAACGAGTTCCTTAACCACCAAAATCGGTTCATTAGAAGGGGGGGGGGGGTTTACTCCGGACCCACAATACCAATTCGCCACTACCAGCCTTGATTTTTGGTATATTTCGACGAAACTCGGTATTCGTAGTGGTAATCCACAGGTAAATATGTGTTGTAAAAATAAACTAAATCGGTTCATTAGAAGGGGGGGGGGTTTACTCCGGACCTACAATACCAATTCGCCACTACCAGCCTTGATTTTTGGTATATTTCGACGAAACTCGGTATTCGTAGTGGTAATCCACAGGTAAATATGTGTTGTAAAAATAAACTAAATCGGTTCATTAGGAGGGGGGGGGGGGGTTTACTCCGGACCCACAATACCAATTCGCCACTACCAGCCTTGATTTTTGGTATATTTCGACGAAACTCGGTATTCGTAATGGTAATCTGCAGGTAAATATGTGTTGTAAAAATAAACTAAATCGGTTCATTTGAAGGGGGGGGGGGTTTACTCCGGACCCAAATTCCTAATATACTCATACCGGTCGTAATTTCTGCTGTATTGTAACGAAACGTGGTATACGTCGTGGGTAACTCATGAGGAAGAAGTGTTGTAAATATGAGCTGAATCGGTCAATCGGAAAGCAGGGGTTTAATTTGTAATATATTTCAATAGAAAAGCCCGCCAGACGTAGGTTCACAAAGCCGCCGCAAGGAGCGCTTTCTACCACTAGAGTGACTGTATCCTGTTCCTGCGTTAGATCAAAATACGATAATATGAGGTTTTTGGTATTTATTACGTAGTGTTATAGGTACCATGTGTAAACATAACTCTGGAAGCAAATTAATAATTGATCAGTTACTCATTACAAATTTAAAAGAGAACTATTCATGTTTTTATTTTATTTATGTAGGATATTTTAAGCAAATTGTTCTGGAAAGCAATCTACACTACCCAAATTCTGAGGAAAGTGCTTAGTTATGCAGCTCCTGCGTGACGGACTTTTGCCTGATGATTTTGCATTGAAACATAATCGACCTTTGTCATTATTTTATACCTCGAGTTTGGAAAATGATATCGACATGATTCTTTCGCTTATTCCCTTGTTTTAGAGAGCAGATTAAAGGAATAATACAATTGTTAAACAATAATTTGTTATATATTTTTTTTAAAACGCATCTGCTCCTAGACCATTAGCTAAGCATGGGGGAAGCATGGTTGTCAGCCACCTTTGCTTCTTGCAATTAGTAAAGACACAGTGATCTAGATTCAATGGGTAAAGCATTCTTTCTCGGTCTACCAATTATATTTTCAATTACAAAATAAAAAGTCCGTCACGCAGGAGCAGCATAACTAAGCACTTTCCTCAGAATTTGGGTAGTGTAGACTGCTTTCCACAGCAATTTGCTTAAAATATCCTACATAAATAAAATAAAAACATGAATAGTTCTCTTTTAAATTTGTAATGAGTAACTGATCAATTATTAATTTGCTTCCAGAGTTATGTTTACACATGGTACCTATTACACTACGTAATAAATACTAAAAACCTCATATTATCGTATTTTGATCTAACGCACGAACAGGATACAGTCACTCTAATGGTAGAAAGCGCTCCTTGCGGTGGCTTTGTGAACCTACATCTGGCGGGCTTTTCGATTGAAATATATTACAAATTAAACCCCCGCTTTCCGATTGACCGATTCAGCTCATTTTTACAACACTTCTTCCTCATGAGTTACCCACGACGTATACCACGTTTCGTTACAATACAGCAGAAATTACGACCGGTATGAGTATATTAGGAATTTGGGTCCGGAGTAAACCCCCCCCCCCCCTTCAAATGAACCGATTTAGTTTATTTTTACAACACATATTTACCTGTAGATTACCACTACGAATGCCGAGTTTCGTTGAAATATACCAAAAATCACGGCTGGTAGTGGCGAATTGGTATTGTGGGTCCGGAGTAAACCCCCCCCCCCCTTCTAATGAACCGATTTAGTTCATTTTTATATCTCACTTTTCTCTCTATATTACCACTACGAATACCATGTTTAGTTGAAATATAACAAATATTACGGCTGACATAGTCAAATTAGTGCTTTGGGTTCGGGGTAAACCCCCCCCCTTCCGGTGGACCGACTTTAGCGGTTAACGAACTCGTTCAATCGTTTGCTAATTGAATGCTATATACCAAGTTTCGTGATGCAAAAACAAAAACTCTGGCTGCTATCGTGTTAACAGACATATATATATATATATATATATATATATATATATATATATATACATATATATATATATATATATATGTATATATATATATATAGATATATATAAATTTTAACGGGGGTCCTTTTCGGTGTTTACTAGGTAGGATCGATAAAGATTTGAAGAAATTTTTAAAAAATTCCGTCATGAGTCCAACCTCAATAGCTACTTTCCTTCGGAGGAAAGTGCTAAAAAATATCAAAATACGTACTTATGGTAAATTGTGTAAAAAATGGATTTTTGACAAAAAAGTGTAAAAATATGTAGAATGAAAACTTGTTTAAATGCTTTAAAATCACTTTAAACGTGCAGAATTTCATCAAAAATTTCGATGTAAGAATCAGAAAAAAGTATGTAAATACAATAAGATCCGTTCCCTAGTTATGATCCAAAGAGTGAAGTGGACAGGTGGTTTCTGAATGGCAATAGAAACTTTGTTAGACATGCTTACAACGAACAAGTTAGATATTGTTTTTAATTTTATGTGAGTTTCATTCTTTATCCATTTTTAAGAGTCTTCATGATAGCCAAATATTTTAATCGATATCCAGATTTATTTGAAGACAAGATCAATCTGAAGAAAAGATTCATTTTTTTGTTCGATAGAAAATAACCACAATTAAAAAATGATTAATAAAAATAAAATATTAATTTATCAATGAAATTAATATTTTCCAAACCTAATTTAAACATGTCAGTCAATATTTATTTGTTTTAAAATTTAAATGTAATAATTTTTATGACTCCTTGGCAGCTTTTAAATAATCCAACTACAACAAAAATATATGTATTATTATTGTTTCAATATACGATAATATCAACATCTTTAGTGAAGGGCATCTCTTCTATAATAAGGGCATTACTAGTTGTCTCATGTCAGTATCTTAAAATACAATATTAATAAATATTGAAGGAATATGCAAAAGACCAAACAAAAAAAACAACAACAAAATAAGTGAATTAAAAATATAACAATGCAAATAAAAAATTAAAATAATACAAATAAATAAATAAAATAAATAATGAAATAAACTAAAAAATAAAATAAGAAATTACAAGAATAGAAAATAAAAAACGGAAATTAAAACTATATCAATTAAAACATATTTTCACGTATTTCTTTTTTTAATTAATTAGTATATCATGGTAAAATATATTTAATCAGCGAGATATATTAAATTGTATAGATATAGATATAGATAAAGTGTCTGGAATTGTAAGGTGGAAGGAAAGAGATCCATGACCTTTAGAGCGTGAGCTAGTCACGTCTCTATGAACGAATCACGTTTCCTTGAGGACTCGTTCATTCCGATATGACATTTCCATCGGTCTCTTGGATACCGGCTTCAGGATTCGGGTGAATTATCAAATAAAGCCAGGATTGTTATCATTAGCAGCTAGAACAAAGCTTAATCCGGCTGGAATATAGTGACCAAGGTGGCCAGGGGAGACCTCACGGGCCTACCACCACGTGCGTGCATAAGGCACTATCTACATTGGACCCATATTTCTCCCGATCCGATTTCGTTTGATCGGCAACGGCCGGCTGCGGCCGACGTGAGTGCCTACATTGGTCTCGACCCGATGAATTGACGAATTTGTTCTAAATTTTATTTCCTTTGATATATATCTATATATAAAATGCATTGAAATCAACAAGGTTCAGATTTAGAACTTGTAGACCCTTCTGAACCACAATATGTGGGTTGGCGCCATTTTGCTTCGACAGTCCGAAATCGGTCTAGAAACAGACATGTTTGAATGGCCAAGAATCGGTGGCCATCGGATTGGATCAAATCGGGTCGGGTCGGGAACAATGTAGGCACCTCCATTGAGATGCATGTGTTTGTTTTTCTTCCGACAATCGGTGGCTATTGGATCGGATCGGAACGGGTCCAGTTTAGGTGACCCCTAACATGGGATAGTGGCGAAGATCTTTGCGGTCGATGCACTATGATAAGTACAAATATAACAAAGCAAAGGACAACACTAAAAATGGAACCAGAAACTTCCAAAATTTGAAACACACAAAAAAAAGAAAAAACCTCAATTGTTGCCTTGCACTGAAAGCGCTCGTTTAAAGCACTGCAATGACATATTTATTTGGGAAGAGCCTTCCCTCTCTAATCAGGATTTCTTAATATAATAAGTCGTTCATTGTTATTATTCGTACAACATTAAAGTACAGCAGTTAATTATAATCACACAGAGGTAAAAAGCGAAAAATAAACAACAACAAACACAGAAATTATTTAATAATGCAAATTTCAAAATTAAAAACAGGGGGCACTAATGGCCCAGAAGTCGATGCGACGTAAAAAAACGGAAGAAAAAAGACAGTAGATATGTATACCAAATTAATAAAAATATCCATTTTTAAATTAGGCAATAATTATAATTATTACACTTGGTAATTATCAGCACTTACTATTTGTTAATATTTTCCTTAAGGAAATAACGTTTTACAGGGCCAAGATGTTTACAGCATCCACGGGGGGTTTCGGATGGTTTTGAGCTGAAAGCTGTTTAGATCAGATATTGGGATAGGAAGACATTTTGGAAGAAAAGGTTTGGAACGGTTATTTCGCCCGTTCTAACTTAACCTATTTTTATCTCTGAACTACATGCATGAAACGTGAATACAGGGTACTTTATTTACTAAATGTGTGAGTTAACATTTCTGGAGTGCATTGGCGTATATAGATAATTATTTCCGGGGGGGGGGGGCATTTCGGAGGGGAGGGGCTGGGAGCATTTCGGGGGTATGGAATACTAACAATCTAGAACTTGGAACAGTTAGCCAACTAAAACGCTATTACACCCCAAAAAAAAATATTTTTTCTAAACTAAATGATCTTATTTAATTTATTTTTAAGGTTTTTATGACATATTTTTACCTACTAAATCGAAATTTCGGGGGGGGGGCAGCCCCCCTTATATACGCCCATGCTGGAATGTAGGGTATTCAAGAAACAGTGAGTTAACCTCCGTGTAATAAACTGTATGGAAGAAAGTTGTACAATAACCGAACGGTTGTGCACTATAAGACCTTGAGAAAGGTTTAATAGATCATTAGCATATAAATGAGTTTTGCAGAGAGCCCGTACCTGCTACAGCTGACTATTCTAACCCCTAGCCTTTAGATTTACTGCTTCAGAGACTGTTGTACTCCAGTAACGGTACCAGCTTCCTCATAGATATACACCCAAGGTAGGTCCTTGCCAGGAGAACTTACTGTCAGTCAATGATGGGCGTATCGCTAGGAACTTAATGTTATGCAGCTTCAACCACATGTTTGCTTTACACACGAGACATAAGGACGCTGCAAGTGCTCCTGTATCTTTTGTTTTATATATATACTGATACACGACATCAGTCGAGAAGAGTGACCCTGAAAAGGTGTTATCATAAAAATAATGCTAGTGGATGGAGTAAAGAATAACCCAGAATATTAAATAAACGATTTTATACCATTGGTAGAACCATATATATTTTGCATTTTTTATTTCTTTTTCCCATAAATAGTAGCTTTATATTAAATTAATTCGGGAGTCCTGCAGGGTGAATCACTTAGCCCTGTGTTGTTAAACTCCCTTCTCGCAAACAATAAAATAAACTGGATCTCCCCTAGGTCTAGTGGCTAACGCATTCAACTCTCATGCGGGAGATGGGGGTTCAAGTACCGCATGCTCATTTCAAGGGCCGTTGAGAAAATTTTCTTCTGAACAATGGATGTTTTGGAAGGATGGTAACCTGTCAACAGCCCAGCGCTAAAGGCCAAGATGTCGGTGCGCCATAAAATAATAAAAAAATAATTTATAATTTAGATCTCATGGAAAGTGAGGATTTTAACTTAACCGGGATATTCTAACAATATATATACGTGAGAAGTTACAACTGTTTGCCTCACACTGTAGAAGATTAACGCTTCCAAATCAATTACAATAAAATTTCAGCAAGGTAGAGCGAATAAAAAGTAGCATTTTCTATCTAACAATGAAGAAGTTGAATTAGTGAAAGATTGGGTTTATCTAGGAATGCAATTTTCGAGAACAGGAGCGTATATAGAAAATAATTTCGGAGGGAGCTGAGACCATTTCCGGTGTATGGAATACTAACAATTTAGATCTTGGAAGAGTTTTAGCCAACTTAAATGCTATTACACCCAAAATAGAATATGTTATATGAACTAAATGATCTTATTTAATTTATTTTTAAGGGTTTTATGACATTTTTTACCGATCAAATCAAAATTTCGGGGGGGGGGGGGGCTGCAGCCCCCTCAGCCCCCCCCCTTATATACGTCCATGACAGGAGCATTTTTGAATGCTGTAAATCGATCAGTAGCAAGAACGCACCTCGCTAGCGGTGCAGTGAGAAATATATGCATGTGGACGAAGTGCTGGGATACAAAGTTTTAACTCCAGGAAGCGAAGGTTTCCAGTACGTTTCTATTATATATGGCGCGTCGATATTGTGTTTTGCTCTACTTGGACAAATTGAAAAGCCACTAACACTTGTATAGGAAGATTAGGGGGAGGCGTTAAATCAGGCCAATATTACTTTAGATGTGTTAAATAGCCAGGACCCCTTAAATGGGGAAAGCAACTAGACCAAAAGAGCTATTATGCCCATGTTAAATACTTATTAACGTATACTGTTATAAATGGTTTGTAATAAAGTATGTAAATAAATAATATCAGCTTTAAGATATTTCATAAACACATTTCTCGTGACCTTCTAAATAAAATGAGAGCAGTCTGATTTCCTAATTGGACCAAAAATAAAGAAGAACAAACAGCTTAATGAGTTGCGGAAACTATGAGAAGCTCACGATCCGAGCAAACAATGAAGCGCTTTAAGAGTTTGCGGAGTAACAATGTAAAGGTTAGAACGGCTATATAACAGCCTGAGAGGTTAGGTTCAATGCCGTTCTCTATCTAGACTCGAGTCTTCCTTTTGGACTGAGTAATGGCGCGCCTATCCTCTTCCATCCCACTCTTGTAGGGGTTCCTCAAGGGATTACACTTAGTCACATTATTTTTTAAATTTTATTTCCGTATGAGAAATAAAAATATTTTTTTTGTACGCAGCTGTAAATGAAATTGATTGAACCACTCTGTATGTCATCTATTAAAGCACTGTGTATGTAATTGACGGGCGAGCAGCAATAAGGAGGCAGCTCCATTTTTGGTGATTTTCAGGTCAGAACACTATCCCTATCTTCTGGTAGAATAAGACAGCAGCTCTGGTCACTTCAATAGTGGAATGACAGCAACTAAACCACTGTGTGAGGTCCACTATTTACTTTCCATCTGCGTACAGCCGTCGTCTTTTCTTAAGAACTGAGAAATACAATAGCTTAATGAGCCTCGCTAACGAATATGTCGGACTAAATACGACATGCCGTTCTATAATGTATTAAAATGTGTAACTACTTCAGCTGCACTGACGATGATGATTTGACAGAAACACAGCCACACGATGACTGAATTTTGAATCAATTTATTACTTATTTCTATTTTACATTCTTTGTTTGTATTGCCATATGAGCTTTCTATTTTTTTTTTTTTTTTATTTTTTTTTTATTTTTTTGGTAAATGTGAAGGAGCGCGGTCTCCACACCGATCCTTTTGAAATGTTGCACTATAACGTATTTTGATGCACTAAACACGAATCCGTTTTAAAAAAAGTTCGCTTTTCACTAGGAAAGAAGTTATGAAACACTAAAGTTCACTGTTGTGCGGGTTCTGAAAGGTAATGTAACCTACTATGTTTGTCAACATGCGCATGCGCGGGTATGGAAAAGTTCGTAATAAGGATGTCTAATTGAAATTTACCATAAATTATTTATCAATTTATCTCCAGTTAGTTATTAAAAAATATTTTTTTTAAATAATAAACCATTCTTTAAATTTTTTTTTAAAAATTTTAAGAATATATCAAAACTCTAGTCAATCCAACTCGCTAAAATTAATAGAATTCTATTAATTTTAGCGAGTTGGATTGGCTAGGGGTTTTGATATCTTCTTGAGCGAGCGGAAACGCATAGCACGTATGCCCAAAAGCGACAATTTACGACCAAGTCAGCTACCACAAGGTGAGTCTAAATTTCAATTACACTTCGTCATTAAGGACTATTGCGCATGCGCGTGTTTACAAATACGCTGTTACCCCGTCTTTTATAAACTCCATAACAGTGAACTTTAGTGCTTAATAACTTCTTTCCTAGTGAAAAGCGAGCTTTTTTTTTTTTGACGGATTCGTGTTTAGTGCATCAAAATACGTTATAGTGCAACATTTCAAAAGGATCGGTGTGGAGACCGCGCTCCTTCACATTTACCTTTTTCTTTTTTTTTATTCATTTATCTTCTAAAATTTCCTGTAATGTTTTGGATATTCCAAGTGTTTGTCTTCTGTGGTTGTATTTTTTGCAGTTTGTAAGTATATGTTGGACTGTAATTTTGTTTGTCGCTTGTGTTGCACGTTCGGTGATGGAGGTTGTTTAGGAGGTAGGTGTGGGTCAATGCTGTGTGTCCTATTCGTAGTCTTGTCAAAACGGTTTCTTCTCTTCGAGATTGTCGCTGTCCTGTTGTCCAATTGTATGTGTTCTTTTAATTTTAATAATGTAGCTACGTTGAGTTCCTAAATTCAGAATGACGTTAAAAGCAAATTTTGTTCATTTTAGTTGAAAAATCCGTACAATTTGGGTTATTTATAGAACGTGGCACAATAAGGAGGCAGCTTTAAACCATTAAACCTGACACTACCACTCTAAAAAAGTGCGTCACTCAGGAGCTGCATAACTAAGCACTTTCCTCAGAATTTTTGTAGTATAGACTACATTACTGAATAATTTGCTGTAAATAACCTATACAAATAAAATAAAAACGTGAATAGTTCTGCTCATTTACATTCTTATGAGAACTGTTTAATTATTAATTTTGTAAATAATTTGCTTCCAGAGTTATGTTAATACATGATACTGTACTACTTAATAAATACACAAAAACTTCATTTTCCGTCTTTTGATCTGACGCAGGAACAGGATACAGCCCCCCTGAGATAGCGCTCCTCGCGGCGGCTTTGGAACCTACGACTGGCCGGCTAATTCTAATGAAACAGAGTTTAAAGAAAACCCTCCTTTCCAATAGACCGATTTACTTCATTTTTACAGCACTTCTTTCTCATGAGATACCCACGACGTACACCGCGTTTCGTTACAATTCAGCTAAAATTACGACCAGTATGAGTATATTTGTACTTTAGGTCCGGAGTAAACCCCCCTCCAAATAACCCGATTTAGTTTATTTTTCTCTGTTGATTAGCACCACGAATACCGAGTTTCGTTGAAATGTAACAAAAATTACGGCTGGTAGTGGCAAATTGGTAATGTGGGTCCGGAGTAAACCCCCCTCCTAATAAACCGATTTAATTTATTTTTACAACGTATGTCTCTCTTTAGATCAACATAACGAATACCGAGTTTCGTTGAAATCTAACAAAAACTACGGCTGGCATGATCAAATTAGTGTTTTGGGTCCGGGGTAAACCCCCCCCCTCCCGGTGGACCGATTTTGGTGGTTAACGAACTCGTTCAATCGTTTGCTAATTGAACGCTATATACAACGTTTCGTGAAGAAAAAACAAAACCTCTGGCCGCTATCGTGTTAACAGACACACACACACACACACACACACACACACACACATATATATATATATATATATATATATATATATATATATGCGTATATATATAGATATATATAAATTTTAACGGGGGTCATTTTTGGTGTCTACTAGGTAGGATCGATGGAGATTTGAAGAAATTTTTCAAAACTTCCGTCATGAGTGCAACCTCAATAGCTACTTTCCTTCGGAGGAAAGTGCTAAAAGGTAGAATGGACATTCTTGAAGAGGTGGATATGTTATGATAAGGAAAATAAATTGGAAAATAAATAAATTAATTTCGTTTAGAGCATTCTGCTCAAATTACGGAACATAAATATGCTTTAGGTCAACCCGTCAAACCTATGAAATGTACTCTATAACATACAGTCTTCTTTTTCGTCTAACGCGCACGCGCGAACGCCAGCGGACACTTTTTTGTGACACATTCTTGTAACTTTTTTTTTTTTTTTTAGTTTAGTCATCGCTAAAGCATATTTATGCTAAAATATCAAGAAACTAAATTTTAAAACTTTTTTTTTTTTAAATTTACCAACCATGTGAAAAATGGAGCTCCCCATTATTGCTGCACGGCCTTCAATTGCAATATTAAAACACTCTTTATTGCACTTATTATACAAACATTCCAAGATGAATTTTGTCTTTTCAGTTAGTCGCTACCCGTCGTTTGGGGTGGGGTACAATTTAACTTAGGTACTACTCCCTTGCGTGAGTGTTCTCTATTTCTCTTTCCCAGAAATGCTTCATAAAGTACTTGTTGATTGGGCTTTCCCTCAATATGACCAAGCCAATTAATCCTTCCAGATTTAACCAACCTTAAAACCTCTTCATGCTTCATCAGCTAATCTAATTCTCGGTTAAACCTAATACGCCACGTTCCTTGTTCATTTATTGGAACGGAAATCCTTTTTATAATTCTCATTTTAAATATTCTAAATACTTGCTATTTATTATGTAGGGATATTACATTTATTAAATTACTCTATATTACATTTATTAAAAAAAACAACTCTACATTAAGTTTATTAAACCACTCTATATTACAATTATTAAACCATTCTATTTTACATTTATTAAACCACTCTATACCAAATTTATTAATTAACACTGTACTACATTTAATAAGCCACTCAATATTTAATTTAATAAATCATTCTATATTACAAGTATTGTTATCAGGAAAGTGAAGTAATATAGAAGATGCAGAAAGGATAACAATGTTCGTAGTCGACCGAATTATAGGAAGCAGAATTAAAATAAAAATACAAAGAAAACAATTGTGAACTAAGTTGATTAAATAAGTCTGTGCTGTCGTCTTGGCGTGTTTACTTAAAATCCATATTCCTGGCAAATAGAGAAAGCTTGAAATGGGCATTTTTTTTTTTTTTTTTTTTTTTTTAAACACCAATTCCAATGGAATCTCCAAGAAATGTCAAAAAGTTGACGCCGTAAAGATCAAAATTGACAGCAGCAAACTCGAAAGCGGAAGTAACTCCACCCCATTCCACCTACACTTCCGCTCGTGTTTAATCGTAAGAACCTTTAATACACTGGTTCCCGTAGATCACGGAAATTCAGCAACGTCGGGCGTGTTCAGTACTTGAATAGAGGACCTTCAGGGAAAACCGTGTGCAGTTGGCATTTTAAAAGGATGGCAACCTATATATAGCCCGACACAAATAGATGAAACGCCGGACAAAAATGACAATGAAAATATCGTTTCCGGAAGAGACAAAGCAAATCTGCACACATCCAACAGATCTGGAGGCCAATCAACTGACCAAGGCTTCAGGACCACCTTCCTTAAAAGGTATCCACTCTTGAGTTGAAAGAGGAAATTAAATCTATTATAGATCAATAATGGTACAATTAAAACCTGGAAAAAATATTTAAAAAAGTATAATTACTAGAATTCAAAATTGAAACAATAAATAATTATAAAGAAAAGGCATCACCCCTATCCTGGCTAGAAAAGGGTGGTAACCTATAGATAACCCGTCCTAAAATTCATAGTTAATAATAAATGGACGTTAAAATTTAAATAAATAAATAAATAATTATTTGAATTAATTGCCACTATTAAGTGTGAAATTACAAGTAACTAGCGTAAATAGCATAGTATTTATAAGAAATACATAGGAACGAAAAGAATATTTATTTAACCATAATTTGATTACTTCCTTCTCCCTATAGGGAGATAAAACGTGCTGATGTCGACTTGATTACCTAACCCGGAGGAGCTGACAATGTCGACGTTAAAAAAAAAAAAAGATGAACGAAGACAGGTATAGTTGGGATTCGGCTAGGAGAAAAAACGTCAGACTTTCAAAAAGAAATCTGTATTTTGGACGTTTCGACTGCAACAATGGCAGCCTTCTTCAGCTAAAAAATATATACAACTTATAAGTAAAGAAAATGTACAAGTAGTAAGTAAAAGACAGGAAGAAATGAGCGGAGTATATATATCAATACAATAAATTTTAACCAATCTTATTTTTAAAAACAATGAAAATACGGTAGTTGGAAAGAAAACAGCATGTAGAACTTGTTAGTAAAAACAGTACAAAAAAAATATTAAACAGTAAAAACAACGCACATTTTTTTATGTAGTGAAAAACAGAATCTATTTTATAAGTGAATACAATTTATAACAATTAATATATAGATACATACCACTAGAGAATGCCTAGGGGGGGGGGGGAGGGAGGAAGACCTCGAGGACAACTTAGGTAACCATGGTAGAAGTATGAACGACAGCAACAACACCCGTGGTCTTTATAGTTATGAAAAAGGGGTGGGGGGGCGGCAAATCGGTGCAGATGAAAGAGGTACAATTCTCCTAGCCGAATCCCAACTATACCTGTCTTCGTATCTCTACAGCGGCTAACTATCTCCATCTACACAAAAAAAGATGAAGTTCGCACAAATATAAAAGGCAGAAAAAGCCATTGAATAAAACTAAAGGGCAAATTCGTAACCTAGCAGAATCCACCTACTGGTACGCTTTTTAGCGTGGTTCCTCTCTCCCTCTATAGGGAGGAAACCCGCGTATGCGGTTGACCTCATCCGGAAGTACCGACTAGAAACATTCGGATCATCCTAAAAATTTTTCGTAAGTACCTATCTCAAATACGGCTGCGAAATCGTGGCAAGTGGAAAAGAACCATTCGAATGCTTGTTAAATTCTCTACAAAAAAGGTTCACAAGGAATATTCGATGGGGAATGTCAATCAGACATATAAGTGCTTAAAACATAAAAAGTGTTTGTTTTGTTCTTTTAAATCGGTTTTTCGTCTCTGTTTAACTCACTTAATTGGATGTTTTTTGTTTTTAATAGCATTTATCAGTAAAATAAGGCTAGAAACTGTGTAAAGTATTGGTAATAATTTTGGAGTGGCTGTGGTAATCAAGATGGCTGTGGCTAAACATGATGGCTTAAACATAGGTTTGTGTTTAATTCCACTATCTACCTAACCTTCCTCATACTGCTACAACTGAAGTTATCATTATTTCTTATTTTATAGAATGATTTAACCTACGAGAGAATAGAATTTTATTCGCCATGAAGCACACATTTACAGTTGATTTTACTAGCAAAATGAATTTGCTAGTAAAACAAGATACTTAGAATGACAACGAATTTTCGGTTGTTTGGAATAGAGCCTGCTGAGCAGTATTCGTTTTCAGTACATAATTGTATTCACTTATTCAGCCTTCCTCAAGAACGAGGATTAAGAATTATCCACTTCTGTGTAAGTTGGCTCCTGTCAGTTTCCTGTGCTTTGTAATGCCTAATCTATTCCATTTCTTAGAGATGCACGGAACCGCGCTAAGATGACGCAGTTCCTGCGAGTCCGACTTTTGTTGTTTGTTTTTTTTCACCAAAACTCGCACATAGTATTCGTAAGATTTTCTCCGACTAGAGGGGCTCTATCGAAATTTATACATTAACCACTTCTTTAGAATATGTAATAGGCAAGCCAATACTTTCCACTAACAATAGTATTTTTCGAGCTACAATGGTCGATAAAAAAAGTCCGACTCGGAGGAACTGCGTCATCTTAGCGCGGTTCAGTTATTATCCCTAGTGTCATTTAGGAAGATTGAAATAGAAACCGTTATTATTTTGGTTCAACCTTTCCCCAGTAAACAAAGGGCCCGTTACCAAGGGGCAGCGTACCCTTATACCTGGTATCCACCCACCACTGGTTGGCCAATCCCACTACTACAAAGAGTTATTTCAAATATCAAAATGTTTCTAATTTTCTAGATTTCTTCTACAGTAATACTAATTCTATAAATAAATACAATTAAAAAAAAACAACAACCCATTAAAATGTGAGCTAAACAACTACGAAAATCCGTTCAAAAGAACAAAACAAACACATTTGAAGTTTGAAGCACTTATTTCTCCGATTGACAATGCCTAATCAAAAATTTCTTTAGAATCTTTTTTGTAGAGAATTTAGTAAGCTTTCAAATGGTAAACTTCCACTTTCCAAGATTATCAACCGTTTAGGAGATATTAAGGAAAATTTACAAAGTTACCAAAACATTTCATGTCTGTTAATAAAATATTTTATTCTAACCCTTCCTTAACTCCAAAAGTAACCAAAATTTCAACATATTAGTTTTGATGAAAGTTGAACATGCAGAAAATGTTTCAACTGAATCCCATGATTCTAAGTACCCAAACCAAAAACGGTATTCAATAACTATTTTTCCAATTTTCTCGAAAACGGTTAAAGCTATCGCCTTGAAAATGGTTTGATTCGTTTTCCTTGAGAGGGAGGAAACGCACTTAAAAACAACTAGAAAAAAATAGCCAACATTGTTGAGCAAAAGTCAAAAGAAAGACACTATTTTTTTATTTTTTTTTTGTTTGGTACCCTAATAACAATATTTATTCATATTCATGGGAAGAAGTTTTTTCAAATTATTTTTCAATAACTACTAATTTAATTATGAATTATTTTTGCAAATATGTCGGTTTCCTCTCTCTAAGGAAATTCTGAAGACGTCTAGTAATTTTGGTTCAACTGACCAGAAAAGTTTAGTAAAATGTCTTCATACGGTCCTTACTACCAACCAGGTTGAAAACATCAAAAATTTCGCTTTTATATATATATATATATATATATATATATATATATATATATATATATATATATATATATATATATATATAGGACCGTATGAAGACATTTTACTAAACTTTTCTGGTCAGTTGAACCAAAATTACTAGACGTCTTCAGAATTTCACACAAGAGACATCTGAATTTCCCCAAAACTCTTAATGTTCTGAATTTCTTCATTTACGATAACGAGAGTGGTTTCTACCGCCATCATTAAAAAAGAACAAGCTCTTAAAATCAATAAATAATAATAATTCGCCAAGTTCTATATATATATATATATATATATATATATATATATATATATATATATACAAACACAAATTAAAGGAATGGTTCCTTAATGATCGAAATGGTTCCAATAGAACTTGGCGAATTATTATTATTTATTGATTTTAAGAGCTTGTTCTTTTTTAATGATGGCGGTAGAAACCACTCTCGTTATCGTAAATGAAGAAATTCAGAACATTAAGAGTTTTGGGGAAATTCAGATGTCTCTTGTGTGAAACTTAAACAAATGGCGAAGTATTAATGTTGCTCATCTGTGAGTAAGCCATATTGGCGGAAAACGTTTAACAATAAATCCGTGGTTGCACAAATTGGATTAAACAATGGGATTGAAGAGGATCTAGTGATGTTGTTGAGAAGACTTTAACGGTGGTGTATAAGGGAAGCACATTAAAATTAAACAGCTTATATATATATATATATGGTGTCCCAGTCTTAAACCGACAGATTTCGTATATAGATGGGGAATCGAAGGACTAAGTCTAAAAGATCTTTGACGACTTTCTCGTTTTCGAGATGTGTGTTTTTAGCGCGGTTACTCCCTATCTCCATAGGGAGAACCCGCTTATGAGATTGACCTCATGACGCAACCCAGAAGTGTCGACTAGAAACTTTCTCGTTCCAGACCCCATAGATCACGAAAATATAGGTGGTTCAAATTTGTATATATATATATATATGCTTGTCTGTTCGCGCTCTAGCAAGCTCAAAAATGGTCCGATTTTGATGAAATTTGGTAAAAAAATCTGTCGTCTAATGTGAAAAGTCAAGTTCGTTAAGCAGCAGATGAAATCAAGTTAGCCTGAATATTTTGAGGAGATAATCGTGATTGAATAAACCATCGGATGGACATTTTGTTCATCAAAAAAAGTGAACCGAGATTATTTTTTCCAGTTACGATTATCTATATTCAAGCTAAAACGCTGAACTTGAATTCACGAAGCGAAAATGAGAAAATCACCAAAGGACTTTTTGACTTAGTTTTTCGATTACCCATCGATATACGAAGTATGTCGGTTTCTATATATATAGTCGATCTTAGGGAGATTTATAATTGCCCAAAAAGAAATTGAGTTCCTATAAGAAATTTTAGATAATGTAGGCTTCGCATTCTAAAATATTTAAGCAGAAAATACGGGATAAAGTAAAAGGATTATTAAATTTAAGTACCTCGGTGAAACTACCCAAGAATCGGTCTTGGAAAAACTTCGCAAATGAATTTTGTCGTCAAAAGATGATTGCAGCCTTCAGAATAATACAAAATTGTTACAATAAGACAGCAATATCTAAACACGCAAATCTCTGACACTAAAACACGGCAATGAAGCCGGAATGGGTACCTGTATCAGGGCCACCACATGGGGAGGGGGACAACCGGGTACAGTTGTCCCGGGACCGGTCACCGTGGGGGCCCGGGCCGATCCTCGCTAATTGGAAAAAATGTAGCTTGTAAAAAGAAAGGGGTTTAGAAATATAGACGAGCGTAGCCTATATTTATTACTAGCTGTTACCCGGTGTGCCATGCTACACCTACTTTATATTAAATAGGTGTTACCGGGTTTGGCATGCTACACATGTTTCATATTAAATACCTGTTACCCAGCATGTCATGGTACTCCTACTTTATATTATATATTAAAATGAATGATTATATGACACTTGTTCAAATTATGAGAAAGTAAGTTTATAAGTTGAGAGCTCAGTTAAAAAAATTATTTTTCAAATTTTCACTGAATGTGGGGTGGAAAATAAATTAACCCTTATTTTAAAAAGTATACTGGAATCATGTAATTGCAGTACCACTTTAAAGAAAATCCTAACCAAACTACCTGTTTATAATTTTTCAAAGAAAATAATGTGTGGTCCATATATAAATATATATTAAAAAATAGCAACAAAATGAAGCATTTAATTAAGGTTATACTTACTTAGTTATAAGTTTTAATCTAGTATAACTGAAACTATTCTTTATTTGTATTGTTTTTGTTTTTTTAAATATAATATTAATATGTTATGTTCTATACCTTTTCATGTAATAATCTGTAACTAAGGTTTTTCTTTCTATGATTGAAAAAGTAATTGATGCAGGATTTATGTTAATTGAGCCAAAAGGAAAGTATTAAAAACTTTTTGTTCCAAATAAACTCACATTTTGTTGTTGACATATTCCGTTATATTAAAGCTTCTCTTTCAAATCTTAAGGTTTATGAGCTCTTCTTTAAGGATAGCCCTTTTGTCATAGGAAATAGGGGTATCTATGAAAAACAAATTTAGATATTTTTGTTGCAGCTATAGACAACAATGAATTAAAGCTATTTGGGAATTTCAATAAGGACTTATACTAAATAAATTAATGGGGGATTAATTTGATTTAGCGAGGGGTCGAGGTTAGCTCAGTGGTAGAGCACTGGACTAATAAACTGGAGCACCTGAGATCGAATCTCGAGCAAACAATAAAGATTTTTTCTTCTAATGTCTTCGTTCTTGGGTTGATTTTGGCCTCACTGGCAGTCCCTAGGCCAACCCAGCCTTTAATAAATTTACCAATGGATACCCTGGGTGCTAATGGCTTGAGGTGCCGAAGCAGCCTAGGGGAAAATCAGGCGGCTGGAGCATAATACTGACCACACTTTCTCCCTAGTGTGCTGTACAGCCATGAATCAGATTCCTCTATAGTATCTGCCACTTAGGGTCCTTTTTTTTTTGATTTTGCAACAATATTGTGCTCAAATTGGAAGCGTATTTAAATAATGGAGTAGTCAGAGGATATAAATATCTCAGACAAAAGAAAGCAGATATAAAAATATAATAAAACTGCTGGGTGTAAATATGTCAATAATAAAGAGGCTTGGCATATTTAGATTAATAGAAAATTGCATGGAAAATTCAATTCACCTGGGGGGGGGATAAATGAAAGAATTCATTTTAATAAGAAGGAAATGGTTTAAAGACAATTCCATGACAGCAAATTAAAATGATATAAATTTAAATATTAAAAGTGAAATTAAGTAAGGCTTGCGATGGACAAAACGTTATGAAACAATAAAAATGATATAAAACTCCATGGTTGCTGCCTTCTCCTTAATGGAACATATTTTTTTAAAGGTTCTAAGATTGAGGGCTTGGAGGAATAATTTATGATAATAAAGTAAATATTTTTGGTACAAATCTAGAAGAGAATGTAATTGATTCCTTCTGGAAGTTATTCATAATGGGTATTACTACCATATTTTTTAAAATTAAATGTGCCTTTTTATAATTAAAAATGTTGAGATAAGAAATTATTTAAAAGTAGTAAAAGTGTGGGAGATTCATAAAAGCATGTCAAGTTCATATTCATTTATTACACACACAAACAGCAAGATGTACATCACTTTACATTATAAATTGTATAACCGACAAAAATGTTCCTCCCTAAGGCAGGAAGTATGAACAATATATGAAATATAAAATATCAAATTTAACATATTTCTGAATTTCTCAAATGTTTCTTTACACAATGAGTTTGTAAGCATGTCTCCAATATATTCATTTGACTCAAATGTTAGACAACTCCATTTTTTTCAATTGAAAAAAAATGGAGTTGTCCAACTTTGATACCAATCTCCTCAAATATACACTTCCGAATTGATTTTACCATTTAAGAATGCAGTCGCTATGTCCAACTGGTAAACATTTTGCATTTACAACTTTCTTATTTTCAACTAAATCCCAAGTATTATTTTGTTTAAAACTATACATTTGTATTTATCCAAGGCTTTCATCTAAAAATTAATCAAGTCCGGTTCCTTTTCTTCATTAAAATTTTTCATCAGTTCCCACTAACCTAACTATTAACTAATCATCATCATCAACATGCATAGTGACTATGATTTTATTATTCAAAAGTACTCCCGAGCTTCACTATAACGGATTAAAATGCAAATATTCACCTTCTTACCCCATTTAAAAGTCGTTATTTGTTCTGGTTTCTTAAGAACAACTTTACTACCATATAAACGTAACTTAGAAACATCTGGTTTCTTTCCAAATATATTTTACAGGATGTTTTATGCTCAATGGTTTTAGCTAAAGTGCGATTTTTCAAATAAGTTGCTCCACAAACAATTTTTGGCCAAAACTTTTTTACAACAATAGATTCTGCCAGTAAACAATGACATATATTCATAATTGTTCTAAAAAAATGGTCAGCAGTTCTCTTTAATTTGTGAATATATGAGGGCATGGATTAATTTAGATACTCTTATTCTTTGTAAAAGCATAAATCATACTATTTAAATATTCCTTACCATTGTCACATCTCAGAATTTTAATTCTCTTATTGGTTAATTTTCCAAGCAATTAAACACTTCTATATTCTATATTAACACCATGTATGGCATAACTAAAAGATTAAAATAGACAAACAAAGGTTAAAACTGAAATGTTTTAAAACACACTTTTAACGAAAGATTTCGAAAAAGATTTGTTAAAAACATAAACCGTTTAAATGTATTTGCAAGCTTTTACTAAGCAAATGCATGTGATAAAACGGAGGCATAAATTAATTATTAAAGGCATAGTTTTTAATAAGCAATAAAATAGCATAGTAACAAAAATAGTAAACAAAGGGAATGGAAGTTAAACTTATAGTTCTACTTACTTGACTTACTTAAGGCTATAAGATAAATGAAAACACCAAACTTAAAAAAGTTTGATACAGACACTTTTGCAAACTTTATGAAGTTTGATTAACGCACGTTTGAAAACTTAAAAAGTTTGCAGAGACTTAAAAAAGTTTCATGAAACTTAAAAAGTTAGATGTATGAATGTTAGATATAAACACTAAGGCTAAAAAAAGAAAAAATGTTCAAGCTTAAAATGTAAATGTTTTATAGCAAAAGAAAAATGGCTTCTAAGCCCAGTGTTGTCCTACAGAAATAAATTTATGTTATACGATATATTTACTTTTTATTACTTTAAGATAGACTTAAAAGGCTAAAAGGTAGACTTAAAAAATGTTCAAACTTAAAAAAGTTCAAAGTTAAAAAATTTTGATACACGCGTTTGCAAACGTAATGTAATTTAAATTGTAATTTGTAATTAAACAAACAAAGGTTAAAACTGAAATGATTTAAAACATAGTTTTAACGAAATGTTTCAAAAAAGATTTGTTAAAAACTTAAACTGGTAGTGGCGAATTGGTATTGTGGGTCCGGAGAAAACCCCCCCTCCTAATGAACCGATTTAGTTTATTTTTGCAGCACATATTCACCTGTGGATTACCACTACGAATACCGAGTTTCGTCGAAATATACCAAAAATCACGGCTGGTAGTGGCGAATTGGTATTGTGGGTCCGGAGTAAACCCCCCCCCCCCCTCCTAATGAACCGATTTAGTTTATTTTTACAACACATATTTACCTGTGGATTGCCACTACGAATACCGAGTTTCGTCGAAATATACTAAAAATCACGGCTGGTAGTGGCGAATTGGTATTGTGGATCCGGAGTAAACCCCCCCTTCTAATGAACCGATTTAGTTCATTTTTATATCTCACTTTTCTCTCTATATTACCACTAGGAATACCAAGTTTCGTTGAAATATAACAAATATTACGGCTGACATAGTCAAATTAGTGTTTTGGGTTCGGGGTAAACCCCCCCCCCCCTTCCGGTGGACCGACTTTGGTGGTTAACGAACTCGTTCAATCGTTTGCTAAAAACAAAAACTCTGGCCGCTATCGTGTTAACAGACACACACATATATATATATATATATATATATATATATATATATATATATATATATATATATATATATATATATAAATTTTAACGGGGGTCATTTTCGGTGTCTACTAGGTAGGATCGATAAAGATTTGAAGAAATTTTTCAAAAATTCCGTCATGAGTCCAACCTCAATAGCTACTTTCCTTCGGAGGAAAGTGCTAAAACTGACTTGGATCAAATTCAGAAAGGAGAACGAAAAATTATTATAAACATATCAGGCTCAAGTATTTCGGAACGATAAAGTTACGATCTATCACTCAGACATAAAAAAAGATTAACATTCTTCTGGTAGGTACATCAAATGAATGTGTTTCGAGACTAACAAAGCAAATCGTGGAATTTTATGAAAATCAAACCAAGGCAAATGTACTCGTATTACATATTTAAATGGATTGGAGAAATAAGAGAATATTTAATGAAAAAAACACACATTTCAGGTAGAGATACTTTCAGCCCGAAATTCTTGATTAAGAAAGTCAATGTTAGGCAGATTTTTTTTTTTTTTTTTTTTTTTTTTTTTTTTTTTTTTTAACACTAGATTTACTAGACCAGTCACTTTGACTGGTCGTGCAATTTCAATTCAAAATTCCTACTACATATAACATTTACTTTCCTAACTAATGATGTTATGACTTTTGTAGCTATAAGTAGAGAATACATTTAATAAACTTAATGTTACTTTATATATGTATATTAATAACAAATATATTTTTTGTTATTGACATTTGTACCAGAGCTGGTAAATCTAGTGTTAATAATACGTTTATTCAACATCGGCACATTAGTTACGTTTGCTCACAAATATAATAGTAATATACAGGGTGTTCAAAACTCGATTGACACCCCCCTTTTTCTCCAGAATTTTTGAAATTTAGAAACAAAACTTGGTGGGTCTTAACGTGGTCGAATGTACTTTCAGTGGCCCTAATGCACGACCTCTCAACTTTCTCCAGAGACCCTAACTCTGGAATCTCCAATGGAAAGGGGTTATTTTTATGACAGATTATTGTAGAGAATTGAATTTTATGTCGATTTTATATCTGTCATTTTTTCGCTAAAGCGCACCAATGAGTAACAAATTGCGTTTTTTCGTCACTTTTCTGGCCATAACGTAGAAAGTATGCCCGTAACGAAAAAAGTAGTTGATATAAACGTTGTAGAGGATTAAATTTACTTTCCAAACAGTACCTTTAAATGCCTAAAATCTTAATAGGAATGGAGCAAAACACACTTTTGTTTTTGAAGTTTTCAGAAAAGTTTATGATCAACGTGATCTACGCTTCAATAAAACTTAATAAACATTTCCTCGACTATTTTTGCTCCACCTAGTTTTGGATTTAAGAACGTTTGAAGAAAAAATCAAATTCAATTACTTTATAAAGGCATTAAAATAATAAATTTAAAGCAATAGAACTCACCTAATGATCAGATTTTCGAAGTAATTATTTTTTTTTTTTTTTTTTTTTTACGGCGCCTTGACATCTAGGCCATTAGCGACGACATCGCGGGAATTTTTCTAACGAGCCGTGGGATAAGAAAATTCCTGCCGCCGCACAGTGGGGCCAAACTACTTTTCGTAGTCCTACAGCCTGAAAGCTACAGCCTCCAAATCTTAACCGATTTCAATAATATTTTGTAAATGAAAGCTAATAAAATTTATCCTCTTTTGCCTTGAGCCTTCTGGGCGGGTTTTTTGGACGGGTTTGGGAGGAAAGTGTTTGTGGTCTGGGTTTGGGATTGAAAGACAATTTGGAATGAAAGGTCAGGAAACGGGATTTTGCCAGAGTTTTATTGGAAACGTAAAAAGGAGTAGTCACTACTTTTTGAAGGACTTTGGATTGGAATGCCTGAATTCTTTGTATGTTAGAAGTTTCAGTTGTTCCGCAGAATTCAAGTCCGTAAGTCCAAATAGGTCGGATAATGGTTTTGTATGCAATGAGTTTGTTGTGTATTGTCAGTTTTGATGAAGGTCCCAGTAGTCGTCGTAAGAGTCCATACATGGAGGGATATATCTCCTGTTCAGTTCCTGTCTTTTCAGTCGGGTGTGAGGGTTCCAACTATCTAGTGAGTCCACTATCTAGAAAGGAAGATTAAAATAAGAAGGGAAGTAGTTTGGTTCGATGACAGAAAGAGCTCATTCAGATTGGATGAAACGTCACGAATTCGCGTGGTCCAACGAGCCTATACGTGTATAATAATTATAATGATAATGATATATATATATATATATATATATATATATATATATATATATATATATGGGGGCGAGGTTAGCTCAGTGGTAGAGCACTCGACTAATGAACTGGAGGACCAGGTTCAAAACCCGAGCGCGCACTAAAGATTTTTTCTTCTGGTGCTACCGCTGGAGGGTTGGATTTGGGGTCCCAGATCGTCCCTAGGCTCACCCAGCCTTTAATTAATTTAATTAATAATGGGTACCTTGGGTGCTAATGACTCTAGCAGTCGAAGCAGCCAAGGGGAAAATCAGGCGGCCGGAGCATATTGTTGACCACACCATCTCCCTAGTGTGCCGTATGGTCAAGAATCAGATAGCTCTACAGTATCTGCCCCTCTGGGCCCTTGTGGCCTGTTACGGGACTGATTTTTTTTATATATATACACACACATATATATATATATATATATATATATATATATATAAACACATACAACTGAAATTTATGGCAGTACTAGGGAGAGAGACATCCCATATCATTAAAATCACCAAGAACTACCCTGAAAGTATAGCACAAATCTCATCCCTTCCATATTCAAAAACATTTGCCTTTTCGTGCTCTGCCATAAATTACAAAAAATCCAACTCGCAGGAGCTGCGTCATCTTAGCGCGGTTCCATTCATATCCCTAGTCCCATTAGTTGAGGAATAGCAGCAGTTATTGATAGATTTTGATCTTTTGTGAAAAATATAAAAATTAAATCTCAAAGGAAAGTAAAATTTAAGTCCCAAAACAGGAAACTGACATTATCTTAAGCGGAAATTACTCCCCCACCTTCTCAACGTTCACTCTCGGAAAACACTAATAATAAGTTTCCCATCTTCTTTCCTTCTTTTACTAAAAATACTAATTTACTGATAAATACAATTTAAAACAACTATTTAAAAAGTGAGTTAAACAAAGACAAAAACTCGTTGAAAAGAACAAATTTAACCCTTCAGAAGTTTTAAGCACTTATTTCTTCGATTGATATCGCCCCATCGAAAATTTCTTCAGAATCTTTTTTTGTAGAGAATTTAGTAAGCTTACAAATGGCCACTTTCCATTTACCACAATTTCCCAACCGTTTTCCAGATATTTACGAAAATGTACGAAGATGCAAAAATGTACTTGTCTATTAATAACACATTCTTCGAATTCTTCGTTAACCCCAAATGTAACCAAAATATAAACATCTTAATTAAGATGAATTTCAAAGATTTAGGAAAGATTTCAACTGAATCTTCAGAGTACCAAACGTTTTTCTGAGATTTTCTTCAAGAGAAAGAATACCTTTTCTCTTGAATCTGGTATCTTTTTAAAGACACATTGACCTTAAATTGTGTAAATCTCGTAAAAAGTTAAGACTGATTGACGTCCGGAATAAGTAGAGGAACTAATTTCTATAATTTCTTCTAGCCTTGAAAATCGCATTACGCCATGGATGTTACTTCTAGAGCTGGTATCTATCAAGTGTTTTGCTATATAAATTAATTCTAGTGAATATTTTAGTAGTCAAATA
Source organism: Gonocerus acuteangulatus (assembly GCA_946811695.1). Lineage (NCBI taxonomy): Eukaryota > Metazoa > Arthropoda > Insecta > Hemiptera > Coreidae > Gonocerus > Gonocerus acuteangulatus. The sequence goes on along the minus strand of OX328124.1, from coordinate 117,315,098 downwards.
AAACATGACTACCTTGTTGTAAGAGAGTGGAAATGTGATCGATGACTGAAAGAGGAATAGAGCTCTGTGAACGCAGACAGACTATAAAAATAACTAAACACCAGACATCCATTTTTATAACTTATTTTACTTTATTATCTTGATTATTTAAAATTATATGCCCATCACGAAGTATGACAATAGACAGAGAAAAGTCCGTCACGCAGGAGCTGTCTAACTAAGCACATTCCTCAGAATTGGGTAGTGTCGAGTGCATTCCTGAATAATTTGCTTAAAATAACCTATATAGATAAATAAAATAAAAACATAACACCTGTGTCAATTTAATTCAAACATAGTACAAAGTAAATCCCCCCCCCCTTCCGATAGACCGATTTAGTTCATTTTTACAACACTTCTTCCTTATTAGATACCCAGGACGTATACCGCGTTTCGTTACAATACAGCAAATTGTAACGACCGGTATGAGCAAATTAGTAATTTGGGTCCGGAGTAAACCCCCCCTCCTAATGAACCGATTTAGTTTATTATTACAACACATTTTTCTCTTTAGTTGGCCAGAACGAATACCGAGTTTCGTTGAAATACAACACAAATTACGACTGGTATTGGCAAATAACTACTTTGGCTCCGGAGTAAACCCCCCCCCCTACAGATGGACCGATTTTGTTGGTTAACGAACTCGTTCAATCGTTTGATTGGAGAATATTATATATCAAGTTTCGTGGGGAAGAAACAAAAACTCTGGCCGGTATCGTGTTAACGGACACATATATAACTATATATATATATATATATATATATATATATATATATATATATATACATATATATATATATACACATATATATATATATATATATATATATAAATTTTAACTGGGGTCATTTTCGGTGTCTACTAGGTAGGATTCGAAGAAATTTTTCAAAAATTCCTTCATGAGTCAACCTCAATAGCTACTTTCGTTCGGAGGAAAGTGCTAAAATCATATCAATTTCTTAGTGCAATGGAGTGTAGGATATTTTTGGTTAGTCCATCTTTGGCCAACACTAACAAATTGGATGGCTACCCAAGCGAGAACATGTCAGGTATAATTGTCCTTAGGAAAAACATGGTTTGTCCAAATCTAAGCCACAAAAAGACATCGTAAAGCTTAGACTTGAAACATTATTTTATTTAAATTATAACGTCCGTTATAATTAACGCAGAATTTTAGGACGGGTTATCTATAGGTCACCACCCTTTTCTAGCCAGGATGGGGTTCGTGGCTTTTCTTTTTTCCAAAGAAAAGCCACCAACCCTAGTGGGAATCGAACCCACAACCCTTGGCACGGAGTGTTATAGAAACAATTAATGTTTTACGAATATATTTATTTTATTTATTCATTGTATTTACGAGCCCGCAAAGTAGCGACTTGCTCATTATATTGTTAGATTTTATTATAGGCACATTGGCCTATACAAATTCTAATTTCTAATGAAAATATTCTTAAGAACACTATAATATTTTTTTATTTTTTTTACGGCGCATCTACATCTTGGCCATTAGCGCCGGGCTATCTATAGGTTGCCACCCTTTTATAATGCCAACAGCACGTGGTCAGTCACCCATTCAGGTACTGACCACGCCCAACGTTGCTTAACTTCGGTGATCTACGGGAACCGGTGTATTCAACTATAATATTAACTTACAATACCACATGATATTAATTACAATTTGGATATATACCACATAATATGCTAATAATACTAATAACTTATAATACACTAAAATATTAATAACTAATACTAATAATACTACTAAAATTTTAGCTTAAACATAATAATATTTCACACTGAGGTTTAATAACTGTTCTTTATGTGAGCACTTTTAGTTCGTCTGGCTGATAGTGGTTCATCATACCTTGCAATGATAATGAATAAATGTATTCAATAATACTTCATCTTTATATTTTATTAGAAATGTTTTTAGCTTTTACGAATTTTTATGAATAAAACAAAAATAAACTATATTTTATGAATAAAACAAAAATAAACTCCTACTCCCATGAGATCTTGAAGAAAAGTGATTTTATTTTGATTATATTTGGAAGGGTATTTACTAATATTACATCCCAAGTTGAGAATATCACTTCAGAGTTTTCTAAGAACTTTATTTCCTTATTCCAACGTTTCGGATTACTCTTCAGGAAAGCCGATTTCCACACTAACTGTGTCGCATCAATAAATACAGCCAATTAACATTTCAAGTTGAACTTTTTCAAAAAAAAAAAAAAAAAAAAAAAAAAAAAAAAAAATGATTCCATTAAGGAACATTTATAAAATTTAATTAGCTCAAAGCAATTTTTTGGCACGAATTAATAAGTGAGATTTCAGACACCACAATGCACGGAAAACTTAAAGTATCAGAAATTACTCACTCCGCCTCGGTCCATTAGGAAAGGGTTTTCTCCTGCATATGGGATGCTCGTATGGGATTCGCTTTCATATTCTGTCATGTCATTCCCAGGAATTTTACGAAATGAAAGAGAGACGATAAGGGAGAAGGGGGTGGGATAGGATCAAAATGGGAGAGGTGTAAGGGAGCCCAAAATCATGTCACAACCAGCATTTTATGTTGAATTGTAAACAAAGAGTTTTTTTTTTTCTGTTGGGCTTTTACATTAAAAAAGTCCGACTCGCAGGAACTGCATCATCTTAGCGTGGTTCCTGTTCATATCCCTATTGTAATTTGAAAAGCTTAGAATAGAAACAGATAATATTTTCCTCGGCCTTTGTTCAAAGGGTTTTATGACTGGTCGGGTCCGCCAGACCCTAGAATCCTCTTCTACCGATACTTTATTTCATACGTTTCAATGAATTGGAAAATATCAAAATTATTCACATATTCCTGTGTTCTTTTACTATAGTTATAATTCTACAAATAAAATCAATTAAAAAATAAAATAAAAAACCAACAGAATAAAGTCAATTGAAAATATTCAAAAGACGTCATCGAATCTCTTTCTCTTGGCAAGCTATGTTTCTAACAATGAATTGTTTTTCTTATTTTACTTTATCTTTTTTATTGTCAAATACATTATCCAACTTTAAGCAATTAAAAAATAACAAGGAATAAAAACAGACAAAAAGAACTGTTCGAATAAACGAAATCAATTACTTCAAAGTTTAGGCACTTATTTCTCCGATTGACATCGCTTATTCAAAACTTTATTCAGATTTTTTTTTTTTTTGTAGACCATTTAGTAAGCTTTCGAATGGTAACCTTTCGCTTCCCTAATTTTCAACCGTTTTCGAGATATTATTGAAAGTATACGAAGTGCCCAAATCTGTTTTTAGCAACAGAAAATGGGTCTCATCCCATGATTGTCAGTCATGATTGTAAGTACCAAAACCAAGCTAGGCTTGTATTTGTGTCGGCAGATACCTGGGGTATATTTACAACTCTTGAGGATTAACTCGTAGCAGGTACATTGTTTGTGGACCCACAGGCAGTGAACGGACTCTCTATTCCCTCATAGTATCTAACCTGTGTGAAGTTGAATATTGTTTCTAATTATACGTATCCTGTTTTCTTGACAAATACATTTGACTACTATAAGCAATTACAAACACTAGGGAACATGCCAAAGAACTCGGAGTAGGAGCCTTGACAGTTTCAAGTCATTTGAAGGAAATCGGCAAATCCAAAACTGACATTTCATAAGGTACAGCCTGATACATTTCTAGCAATGAATTGTTTTTCTTATTTTTATTAATCTGTTTTATTGTCAAATACATTATCCTACTATAAGAAATGTCAAAATAACAAGGAATAAAAACAAAAAAGAATAACCGTTCAAATAAACGAAATCAATTACTTCAAAGTTTAAGCACGTATTTCTCCGATTGACATCACCTAATCAAAAATTGTTTCAGAATTTTTTTTGTAGAACATGTAGTAAGCTTTCGCATGGTAACCTTCCGTTTACCAATATTTCAAACAGTTTTCGAGATATTAGGGAAGGTATACGAAGTTCCCAAAACTTTTCATGTCTGTTAATAAAATATTTTATTTTAATCCTTCCTTAACTCCAAACGTAACCAAAATTTCAACATATTAGTTTTAATGAAAGTAGAACATGTAGAAAATGTTTCAACTGAATCCTATGATTCTAAGTACCCAAACCAAAAACGGTATTCGAAAACTATTTTTCTAATTTTCTCAAAAACGGTTAAAGCTATCGCCTTGAAAATGGTTTCATTCGTTTTCCTAGCCCAAGAAGCCTATAAAACGAGTACTTACAAGCTTATGAAGTCAAAAACATAAGCGTTACGATTTTTTTTGCGCGAATTTCGCCCCAAACGCCATCTTCCAGTGGGCGGATTCTGCTGGTTAACGAACTTGACCTTTCAAATTGGACGACGGATTTTTGTATCAAATTTCATCGCAATCGGACCATTAGGGAAGCCAGAAATGAGCGAACAGACAAATATATATATATATATATATATATATATATACAAATTTGAACCACCGTTATTTTCGGTTTCTAGGGGTTCTGAAACGCGAAATTTTCTAGTCGGCACTTTCGGATTGTTTCATTGTATCAACCTTATAAGCGGGGTTCCTCCCTATGGGGGAGGGAGGAACCGCGCTAACAGGTACGACTCGCAGGAGCTGCGTCATCTTAGCGCGTTTCCGTCCATATACTTAGAGCCATTAGTAAAGGAATAGAAGCAGTTATTGGTAGGCTTTGGTCTTTCGTAAAAATATAAAATGCAATCACAAAGAGAAGGAAGAGGCGCCACAAAAAGAAACTCACAGCACACTAAGCGGGAAATTACTCCTGAAAATGAATGAATTTCGCCCGAAAAACTATGTCCCGGTGGACGGATTCTGCAGGTTAACGAGCTTGAGCTTTGAAATTAGACAATGAATTTTTGTACCCAATTTCATCAAAATCGGCAGGATTTTGTACAATAATTAGAGCGAGCAGACAAATATAGAAATTAGAACCACCAGTATTTTCTTGATTATGGGTTCTGAGATGTGGAATTTTCGGCTCTTCCGGATTGCACCGTGAGGTCGACCTTATAAGCGGGTTTCTTCCCTATGGAGGGAGGGAGGAAACCCGCTAAAATGGAGTTTATTTTTGGATTCAGCTCACAAAAAAGAACAAAAAAATGTAAGACGAGATAATAGATTGAATGCACCTTATCAAAGGTTTTTAGAAGACCTGTGTAATTTGAAGAAGGAATGACCCACCCACCAGTCCTATTAGAATTTTAAGGAACTGGTCTGAAACCTTCAACCTCTTGATTACCAAAAATCCTGAAGTTGAATCCTCATAATCAAGCAGTAATGAACCATTTTTCCTGTTGACGTTTCCTAGCCCTTAGTTAAGCTTATCTTAGCTACCTAAAAGTTGAAAGGCTGAAATACTGCAGGTTTTTAAAATTATACTTTTGTATAATATACAATAGGAGTTAGAGAATTACTGAATGTACGTTAGGTGAATATGCATTAATATTCATGGGGCGAATTTAGCATTCAGATCGTGTCAGCCCGGTCTACATCTGATTCTATGCTTCAAAACATCTTCTCAGAGGTTTACAATATACAGAATCCAAAAGGATAGGAATTTTCGCGAGAGATAACATATAGTTGCATTGGCGCTTTTACATCTTCTGAATTTGTAAATGATATATATATATATATATATATATATATATATATATATATATATATAGAGAGAGAGAGAGAGAGAGAGAGAGAGAGAGAGAGAGAGAGAGAGAGAGAGAGAGAGAGAGAGAGACTAAAACATACCCTGACGGACTGTAGACAACGCAGCAACTTAACGATTCCTCATGACTTACTGACAGAAGGTAGTCCGTACATTCAAACACTTCTAACATATTTAAAATATACACACATTCACTCGAAAGTATAACTATAAGTCATTTTTAATGGAAACATTTTATTCTTTATTATTTTATTGTATATAATATTTTTATATATTTTTTTTAAATTTTATTTCTTTTTTTTTAATACTTTTTGTTACCTTCGTTTATTTTATAACCAACTGACTATCACTTGACTACCAACCGACTGACTTTGATTCTGCCGTTCTTATGAGGTCGTCGCCCTTGTTGCGAAACTCAACAACAATAAATAAATAAATAAATAAAATGGCTGACTTTTAAAAATGCAAATAAATGTATTAATCTAATTTATCAACTTCCAATAAACACTACCGCCTCATTAGTCTGGAATATAGCAAATTTCGATGCGAAAGAAATAAAATTGGAGCCATCAACTATATCACAGGCACACAGAATAAAAACAAGTTGTATTTTCCAAAGACACCATACATACATTCTCATGTATTTCGACACGCTGAATCCGAATCCGGAGTCCGTTTTACCCCATCATGTCAGGTTTAAGGGCATTTTAAGGTCTAATTTCGTATGAAATCATTATTTATTTATTGAATTTAAGAGCTCCGTAACTAAGACTATAAGCTCTTAAACAATCAAAAAATGGAATACAAGAAAAAATTGAATAAAACATTAAAGAATACAAAAGGAAATTAATACTTGTCTGTATATAATATTCACAGCTATGATTTTGACACCTCAGAACCTAAAGTCAACATTAAAAACAGAAGATATCAAAAGAAAAAAAAAGAAGAAAAAAAAGAAAAAATTTCGACATATTAGTTTTGATGAAAGTAGAACATGCAGAAAATGTTTCAACTGAATCCCACGATTCTAAGTACCCAAACCAAAAACGGTATTCAAAAACTATTTTTCCAATTTTTTCGAAAACGGTTAAAGCTATCGCCTTGAAAATGGTTTCATTCGTTTTCCTAGCCCAGGAAGCATATAAAACGAGTACTTACAAGCTTATGAACTCAAAAACGTAAGCGTTAAGATTTTTTTTGCGTGAATTTCGCCCCAAACGCCATCTTCCAGTAGGCGGATTTTGCTGGTTAACGAACTTGACCTTTCAAATTAGGCGAATGATTTTTGTACCAAATTTCATCACAATCGGACCATTAGGGAAGCCAGAAATGAGCGAACAGACAAATATATACAAATATATATATATATATATATATATATATATATATATATATATATATACAAATTTGAACCACCGTTATTTTCGGTCTCTAGGGGTTCTGAAACGCGAAATTTTCTAGTCGGCACTTCCGGATTGTTTCATTGTATCAACCTTATAAGCGGGGTTCCTCCCTATGGGGGAGGGAGGAACCGCGCTAAAACAGAAGATATCAAAAGAAAAAGAAAAGAAAAAAAAAGGAACATTGAAAAAAAATAGAAAAATGTTTTTTCTGAAAAAGCCATCTACTTTTTCTTAACATTCGCAGTGTTTCTAGAAGATTTCTGAAGGCTTCCTTTCGCAAATTTGCTATTTTTTCCTTCCTTAGAAGATTCTGATCTCTGATCAGACTCTAGAGTCCCAGCCTCAAGTACCACACTTTCTGTTGTCACTACTCATTTCAGAAGAAATCATTAAAGAAGAAATAACTTGAGCTACCAAGGTTATGAAGGTCGCTGAATTCGAACCCGAAGCCTGTTTCACTCCTTTGGCGAAAAATCAAGGCAATTTCAAGGACAAATATGCCTTGTATTTTGCAAAAAATGGATCTCCACTCAGAAACAGACCCCGGATTCTAATTCAGCGACCCCCAAAACCACGAAAGCTCTATTTATTTCTTCTTAAACGATTTTGATACGAAATTTGGCCTTCAAATGCTCTTAAACCGTATGTACATGGGTAAAACGGACTCCGGATTCGGATTCAGCGTGTCGAAATACATAAGAATATAAGTATGGTGTCTTTGGAAATACCCACTTTTTTTGTGTGTGTGCCAGTGAATCCGCTCTTCCTTTAACTAATGATAACAAACCTTAACCTCTACCTAGACCATGAACCAGTTTCAGAACTGATGATAATATGAATTTAAAGAAATGTTTCTATTTTTAAAAAGGCAGACACGCAGGAGCTGCATAGGTAAACACATTCCAGTGAGGATGGGTAGCACATTCCTCTCCAGGACTCCTGATGAATTAGCTTGAAATTACCTATATAAATATTTGAGATGGATCGATTTGGCTGGTTATCGGAATCGTCAGGTCTTATATTTTGGGAATCCCATATACCAATTTTCGAGACAAAACAATAAAAATTGTAGCTATTAACAGACGTACGTATTTATGCATTCGATGAAGACATGAAGAAACGTTTATAAAAATTCTTTCATGAGTGCAACCTCAATAACTAAATTCCTTCGGAAAGTGCTGAAAATATAAATCCCTAAATAAAGAGAGAAACATTTAATTATTTACATTTTTATCCGGCAAAAGGTTTATTTAAACAGGAATCTTTTTTTATTTTTATTTTTGTGGTTAAAGTGAATCCATCATACAGTAAGTCATAGTTTTGGCGGCGAGTATGTGTATTTTGTTTGATGGCTCTTTATTTAACACGAAAACTGGTTAATACTTTGGTCAAACCGAATGTCAGGTATGATTTTTGTAACTTTAATGTGAGTAAGTAAAGATGGAATGGTTGGGATTCGGCTAAAAAAAACCTCAATATGATTTTTGTTAAAATAATCTATATTTTGGACGTTTCGGCTACTCATTGGTAGCCTTCGTCAGCAATGGAAATGCCGGCGGGGGCAGAGGAAGACCAAGGTTGACAGTTAAGTAGCCATCGTCGATGGTTCCATTGCTGACGAAGGCTACCAATGAGTAGCCGAAACGTCCAAAATATAGATTTTTTTAACAAAAATCATATTGAGGTTTCTTTAGCCGAATGCTAACCATTCCATCTTTACTTATCACCTCGACGGCTAACTATCTAATCTTCATGATTTAATGTTAGTGACTATTTATCACTAGTTAATTTTATATGGCCGAAAATCAAAACTTAGAAGAATAGAGTGTTGTAAATGAGTTTTGACCTTCTGCCACAAACAATTACCCCGTGCGAAATTAGGTTTATGTAAGTTTAATTTCTTAGCGTCCTTTGTTGTTTCACTCAATAAAGGGGAAAACCCACGCTTATGACAATGACCCGATGACGCAATCCGGAAGTGGAGGCAAGAAATGTCGTCGTTTCATAATCGATAGGTCAGTTTGATTTAGATTTAAATCTATTTTGCCTAACATGAAAGTACAAGTTTACTGCCCAGCAGAATCCGGTACACTGTTCTTTTGGCAAAATTCCGACTTAAAAATCGTTGTGTTGTCGAATTTGCCTTATTAGGCTTCCAGGCTCACTCCTCAAAGGCATTTTGGCATGTGAATTGGAATACAACCACTAGAATGGATAATCGTTTTTTGAAAATTGGAGTAGAAATTAGAAGTTAAATTCTTGGGACACTAGAATGACAGATCGATTTGAAACGTGTTCCACACGTTTGACATTTTTCAAAAATAAGATATATACATTTAGGTTATGTTTGGATTTGAGGGAGTAGTAAAAAAAAATCATAACAACACAGATTATTTGTTATGGACATTTCGTAAATTTAGTTAATTATTTCGAAAACGGTTGCGAATTCGGGGTATATGGAAGGGAATCATTCGAAAGCCCAATAAATTTCCTGCAAAACACGTTAAGACAGAAATTTGGATGCGACCACCCCAGTGGGACAAAACTGTTGTTGAAATTTCTGAAGTTGGTTTTGTTCCAAAATGAAATATTTAAGTTTCTTTTCCCACTAGGGCTAAGCATTTTCCGAAAACGCGCTAATATTACGCAGTTCCTGTGAGTAGAATATTTTATTATTGGGATCGTTCATATTGTGCAAAATTATTTTACATCCGGGTAAGTTAAGAGAGTAAGTCAAGAGATGTAGTCAATTTGATGGCGTTTTGTTATTGTTGTCAGAAAGGGGTAGCCAAACAAAATTGATTGGGCTATCTGTTTTGAGTGATAAGAAGCAAGACTGTTACGTAATTGTCATAGCAATATCTTCACTGGAAGATATCCTGCAGAAGTTGAGATACGAGTCAGTACTACGAAGAACAGGTGGCGACAAAGGAGACTCACTGGTTCCCAGAAGTCGCTCTGAGTCTTTAGTCGAAGCACACGCACTAGAATAGTGTCTCTCTTGCTAGAAATATATCATCGAGATAAAACCCAAAGAGATACTCACTGTTCGTAGAGGAGACAGGTAGTAGCCATCCCTAAACCCCTGGGTGTATATCCTTGTGCTGTTGTTGCGCAGAGAGACAACACACCGACACGAACTGTACATCAACACATCTCAAGACAGAGTGCTGGCTAGCTTGGTAGAGGTGGCGCCCTCTACCTGCTCCTCCCTTCTAAATCTACCGTTCACTTCTCCCAGCTGTAGTCTCCTAGCACTCAAGACCAGCTCCGGTCGACGGACCGGCAACAATTATATTTCGGCCCAGCAAACTTATATTGTCATCACTTTTTGACGACTTTTTTAAATTAAAAAAAAACCCTCTGTGTTTATTATGTTTATACATAATAACGTTAATTAAATGTTACTTCCAGAATGAGATTAATCATTGTCGGCTTAAAGTTTTTCAGTGACGGAGGCCCAAAACTACCAAGAAAGTGAAATATCTCAAGAAACCCCGGAGAAGTGATTTTCAGTGAAGGCGGCCTTAAAACTGCCCCGGAAGTTCAATATCTCAAGAAACCTCAGAAAGTGATTTTCAGTGAAGGCGGCCTTAAAACTGCCCAGGAAGTTCAATATCTCAAGAAACCTCAGAGAAGTGATTTTCAGTGACGGAGGCCTTAAAACTGCCGGGGAAGTTCAATATCTCAAGAAACCTCAGAAAGTGATTTTCAGTGAGGGAGGCTCAAAACTACGCAGGAAGTACAATATCTCAAGAAACCTCAGAGAAGTGATTTTCAGTGACGGAGGCCTTAAAACAGCCGGGGAAGTTCAATATCTTAAGAAACCTCAGAAAGTGATTTTCAGTGAGGGAGGCTCAAAACTACCCAGGAAGTACAATATCTCAAGCAACCTCAGAGAAGCGATTTTCAGGGACGGAGGTTCAAATCTACCCAGGAAGTGCAATATCTCAAGAAACCTCAGAGAAGTGATTTTCAGTGATGGAGGCTAAAAACTATCCGGGAAGTGCAGTATCTCAAGAAACACCAGCGAAGTGATTTTCAGTGATGGAGGCTCTAAACTACCTAGGAAGTGCAATATATCTCAAGAAACGTCAGTGACGGAGGCTCTAAACTACCTAGGAAGTGCAATATCTCAAGAAACCTCAAAGAAGCGATTTTCAGGGACGGAGGTTCAAATCTACCCAGGAAGTGCAATATCTCAAGAAACCTCAGAGAAGTGATTTTCAGTGATAGAGGCTAAAAACTATCCAGGAAGTGCAGTATCTCAAGAAGCGCCAGCGAAGTGATTTTCAGTGATGGAGGCTCTAAACTACCTAGGAAGTGCAATATCTCAAGAAACGTCAGTGACGGAGGCTCTAAACTACCTAGGAAATGCAATATCTCAAGAAACGTCAGTGATGGAGACTCTAAACTACCTAGGAAGTGCAATATCTCAAGAAACGTCAGTGACGGAGGCTCTAAACTACCTAGGAAGTGCAATATCTCAAGAAACGTCAGTGACGGAGGCTCTAAACTACCTAGGAAGTGCAATATCTCAAGAAACGTCAGTGACGGAGGCTCTAAACTACCTAGGAAGTGCAATATCTCAAACGTCAGACCGACTGGCACATTAGGGAGGGACGTACAAAGACCATCAACGCTGCTTGGCAAACTTAACAATATCTAAGAAACATGATCTCAGTTCGAAGGGTCATTTTTTCTGGACGCCACCAGTGTTTCGTATATTTTCTAAATATCTTCAGGCGAAAACTTAGTAAATTTTATATAAAAAAGTATTTACGCAATTTTTGATAGGATAATCAATCGAGGATAGTGTTAGTCTGTTTCATTCCTTGCGTGTTGGTTGTATCGGAATCCTCGTTTTTATTTATGTATAATGATAATGAACGTTTCAATAAAACAAGTAAAGTAAATGAGAAAACCATTTGCATTTTTAGTATTTTGTAATATAGCAGTCGAATAAAACAATAAACCCCTACAACGTAGGGTTTCTTCGATATGGATAAAATCAAAAAGGTTTCCCAATGGCACTAGGGATATGCACGAAAACGCGCTAAAATTACACATTTCCTGCGAATGGGAATTTATTACTATTATATCATCATTGGCCTATTCCCAATCGAGCTAAGAATACTTTCCCGCAAAAGCTTTCTTTACTACTGCAATAGCAGGCTAAAGATTACATTTTCTCTAAACTATTAAGCCGCTGACAGTAGCTAATGTTTCAAGTATTGTTTCCACCATTAGAGTAATTCTTAACGGATTAGAAGAAATCAGCTGCAAGGGAAAGTGAGTTTCCAAGGCTTCATCAGATGGCAGACACCGGTTGAAGAAAGTGCCACCGGAGCTTCGTGCGTGATGAAGACAATGTAGACAGCATCGGTGAACATGGTCTCTGGGCGGAGAATCTCTTGTGAAGCCATAATAACAATGTAATTTAATTGTAGCAGAAAGTCAAAACATATTTCTTTGAAAAGCGGCCATTGTTGCCGATTTAATAAATACATTTAAAACAGATCAAAACACACTATCGCACACAAACAGATCGTGTTATCGCACATTGCTTAAGTTGTAATACCATTGAGTTAATAAGAAGTGGAGGGAGTCTAAACGAAAAAAGTTGAAGCCTAGAATCGGCCATGCCAGTGTGACCAAGGGCGCGAGAAAAGGTGAATATTTGAATATAATTGTAAAAAAACAATAAAATTAAGTAAATTTATATATCGTAATTGTATTAATTTATATTTATATATATATGTATAAATATAAATCATGATATATATATACATATATGATGTATATATATTCGTTTAAGTTCATTGTTGGCTTACAATCATATTCAGATTGAAACTTTCGCGCGTCAGTAGTCACGCTGACATGGCCGATTTCAGACCTACACTTTTTTAGCATTGGAAGACATATAAAACTCCCTCCACTAACTCAGTGGGTACCTAATGCTAGCTACTAACTCAGTGGGTACCTAATGCTAGCTACTAACTCAGTGGGTACCTAATGCTAGCTACTACTTCAGTGGGTACCTAATGCTAGCTACTAACTCAGTGAGTACCTAATGCTAGCTACTAACTCAGTGAGTACCTAATGCTAGCTACTAACTCAGTGGGTACCTTATGCTAGCTACTAACTCAGTGAGTACCTAATGCTAGCTACTAACTCAGTGGGTACCTAATGCTAGCTACTAACTCAGTGGGTACCTAATGCTAGCTACTAACTCAGTGGGTACCTAATGCTAGCTACTACTTCAGTGGGTACCTAATGCTAGCTACTAACTCAGTGGGTACCTAATGCTAGCTACTAACTCAGTGGGTACCTAATGCTAGCTACTACTTCAGTGGGTACCTAATGCTAGCTACTAACTCAGTGAGTACCTAAAGCTAGCTACTAACTCAGTGGATACCTAATGCTAGCTTGCAACTTTTTTTTTTTTACCACTCTTTATTGGCTAAAATGCTTCCTTAACTAATCAAAATATGATATCCAAGAGCCTTTATGTGACAAAAATTCGAGTTTTCAATGAAAGTCCCGATATATTTCAGATGGGCGATACGCCCTTTCAATTTTCACCCGATCAACTTCAAATTTTATCTCCAGATTCCTTATGATATTTGCTAGTAAAATACTTAGGGATTTTTCAATTCATTGAATTATCAAGATTTTATGATTTTCGACGGATTTTTTTTAGTAGAAAATGAAGAATTCTTCACCATTTTCAGAAGAAATGATATTTCTTAAAAATCCTAAGGACTAGATTTAACATTCTTGTTTTCAAATTATTTTAGTTTTTTATTCTACATAAAAAATTGCCGCCTGCAGACTATCGCCTGTCGCAAAAGAGCGTTTCCGTTCGTCAGACAAAGCGCCGCCATTTTCTTTTCGAAGAATTAAAACTATTTTTTGGGTTAATTTAACATCCCATATAAAACTTATGACATAAAGAATTGAGAAATATTGTTTTACTTGGTACCCATAAATTGGAGAAAATTACTTTGATTTTAACCATTCAAGACAGTATTATTCTTTAAGGTTTTTAGCACTCATGGACGGAATGTAGGTTTGCATTGGGTATTGAGGTTGCATTCATGAACGCATTTTTGAAAAATATCATCGACGCCAAGATGGCGCAGCTCCTGCGAATCGTAGTTTTCTTCCTTAAAGCGCAGAGGTGCAATATCAAATTGCACCGTGCAAACTGCAACGAAGTAAAGTATTGCACCCAATTACCGGACCACCAGGTGCATCCAGCAGCATTCCTTCGGCACTCTTTTTGGATTTCCAGGATCAAGTTTAATTGCAAGTGGAACACTTGTTCTTAAACAAACTTGGATATTGTGGAGTGCTACCATTCGCCATCTAGGGCCATGTTTAATGGTGTAGTTGCTGCTATTATCCCGAGAATAGTGAATAGACACGGGTAATTCCTAGACAAGTATTTGGGTGCTCCAGATTCAGGGCGTATCGAATTTAGTACAAGATCATCAACATCTTAGGGAAAGAGTGGCAAAGTAACGAACTTGATCTTTTCAATCAGAAAAAGCATTTGTAGCTCCTAGGGTTCATATATATATATATATATATATGTATATACACACACACACACACATATATAAAGACCTCCTCAGAGGTCAAGGGGTCTAAATAATAAACTCAATGTTTTTAGGAAAATGGAAAAGGTTGAACATATCGTCGATACAAATGCAAAGTATCGAATGTGAAAATCAGCACTTTCCAGAGAGAAAAATCTTTTATTCATTACTTTGCTTTTGGACAGTCAAATAGTCGGCAGATTCGACCTTTTGAACTTCCCCTTTCACTGAGTGAACTTACATTCGACAGATTGTCGTACGTCAGTCCAACAGCAATCAGTATAGATTGAAAATGAAAAATGCGCTTTTTCAAACTCGATACTTTGCGTTTGTATCGACGATATGTGGTGGAAAACTAGATATAAACATATTCGTCTGTGGCAGAAGGTCAATTTTATAAAAACACACTTTCTTTCTTCTGTACTCTTTTATTAGGCTCTACATGTTTCACGTCGCTGTGACGCCTCTTCAGGAGCACTTAATCTAAATAAAATAAAATATGGTTACAGCCTATCCATTAGAGAACCTTCCGCAGGTAGGGCCACGTCTGGACTGATAAGATCAATCATGTCTACTGGGTATCAGCTGTTTAAAATCGATAGTTTTAGGGTAAATGTCGATTTTCCAAAAGACGTTTTTGTCATTTTATACAATTTTTTAAGTCGTCTTGTTTATTAAATTAAAAAATATTTTATCCAGGTATTTAATATCTGTTTTTTTGTTGACGGCTTTTTTCCTATTTTTAATCATGTGTATATTTTCCTTAATTTTTCTTTTTATTGGGTTTTTCTCTTTATCTAATATCTTTACCGTGTCAAAATTAAATGTGTGGCTATATTGTATCGCATGATCCACCAATGCAGTCTTGTCTTTCTCGTCAAGGTTTTTGGCATGTTGTTTGATTCTCTTTTTTAAAAGTTGTCCTGATTCTCCTACATACACCTTATCACACATTGCACAATCAATTTGATATATGTTAAAGAGAAAAAACCAATAAAAAGAAAAATTAAGGAAAATATACACATAATTAAAAATAGGAAAAAGGCCGTCAACAAAAAAACAGATATTAAATACCTGGATAAAATATTTTTTAATTTAATAAACAAGACGACTTAAAAATTTTTATAAAATAAC
Source organism: Gonocerus acuteangulatus (assembly GCA_946811695.1). Classification (NCBI taxonomy): domain Eukaryota; kingdom Metazoa; phylum Arthropoda; class Insecta; order Hemiptera; family Coreidae; genus Gonocerus; species Gonocerus acuteangulatus. The sequence goes on along the minus strand of OX328124.1, from coordinate 117,299,230 downwards.
AAAAACGTCTTTTAGAGAAACGCGCTAAAAACAAACACTTGTTTTTGAAGTTGTCCAAAAATTGTCTTATCAATATAACACACCAAAGTGTAGTAGGAAGAAATGTATATTTATTTTGTATTGTGGTGTATTGGTGTAAGAAGGCAATGGCCCAGAGCAACGTCCGAATCCTATTGATGCATTGTGTTGTTAACCACCATGGCAAGACTACCATCCTTCCAACCATACAAACCTCCAGTCTAGGCTGTGGCTTTGTCTAGTAGCATACATACAGGCCTGCACACCTCCAGTCTAGTCTGTGGCTTTGTCCAGTAGCATACATACTTCAATAAGAAACGTAGGATTTATTTAAAATTAATTTTTATATATGCACAGGGTATCCCCATAATAAGCGGCCAAACTTTGGAAATCGATGCAGGATGAGAAAAAGAAAGAAAAAAAATCTTTTGGGGTATATCTCCCAACCCCTCCACTCACCCTCTCATCCCCACCTCCTTTAATCCCCAACCCAAAAATATAGGAGTGAGAATGCCTCTCATTTTGTGTGGAATAATGAAATAATAGGTCTCCATTTTGACCACTCGACTCAACCCCGAGTATTTCCACGCATTCCTCTATAATAAACTGTCGTTGTTATATAAGGAAGCCCTTTTGGCACAGAGATTGGGAAGCTGGTTCCAAATCTACAGTTGTCCAGCCCACTACGGGAGGACCGTCCGAAATCGGTTGGACTCTTAACTATCCTTGGCGTTGGATAGGACCTGGTGGGCCAGTATCTTGGCCGGCTCGATCTTCAGACCTCACGCCCTTGGATTTCTTCACATAGGGACACATTAAAGATTTGGTCTACTACAGAGAGCCCTCATCCATCGCATTAGCTGGGGCTGGAAACAGTTTACAGCAGAGCAATGCACAAATGCCAAACAGTCTGTCAACGTGCGTTGTGATGCCTGTATTGTTGCAAGGGGCCAAACCTTTGAATATTTTTTTAATGATTATTGGTAGAGGAATTTCTTATTTTATAATTATGTATGCGTCTAGTGTTAAATTTAAAATGTTTTAATTGAAAATTTATTTTCATTAAGAATTGAAAGTTTTTTTTTTGTTTTGTGTTTTATATATATGTATATATAGGTATATATATATATATATATATATATATATATATATATATATATATACGACTTCAAGTGAGTGGCCTTCAACCTGACGCGCTGGGGTCAAACGGACTCCAGATTCGGGAGCAGCGTGTCGAAATACATAAGAATATATGTATGGTGTTTTTGGAAAAGACCACTTTTTTTTTATTTTGTATGCCTGTGTAACCATTCGAAAAGTAACTAAATTTCCTACAAAACTATTCTTGCCAACGGCTTAGCCAAGTTGAATGCACCAGTTCCAGTTGACGCCCGAAGTTCTTAAACCATTCGAGACCGATTGTGTCATCTTCAGTTATTCTGAGTAAACTAGTCGTCGAAATATGATTTTTCTTGAACTAATGAAATCTGTAAATTACAGGAAACAAAATTTTACAATTTTTCATTTTACCGTACCTTCCTCACATGCGCCTCGCAATAAAACCTTTCCGAAGAGCGAGCTGCACACCCGGTATGCAATGATCTTATTCAAGTGAATTAACGTACGAATTGGATGACTTCCATAGCAAACATGTTTAAAAAAAAAAAAAAAAAAAAAAAAAAAAGACCGCGTTCGAAAAAAAATCGTCGTCTCGAATGGGTTAAGCAATTTTCTATAGAGCGATCTCAGAAGAAATAATAGGTGATGGAAAGAAGTAAGTGTTGATATTTTCCCTTCAAACTTTGTTTTTTTTTTTAGCGTTGGGCAATGCTCTGAATAATGGTCAAGGAGTCAAGAACAATTGATTCAGCCTAAATTTACTTGGCTGTTTCTCTTTTTATTAAAAAAAAAAGTCCGTCACGCAGGAGCTGCATAACTAAGCACTTTCCTCAGAATTTGGGTAGTGTAGACTGCTTTCCAGAACAATTTGCTTAAAATATCCTACATAAATAAAATAAAAACATGAATAGTTCTCTTTTAAATTTGTAATGAGTAACTGATCAATTATTAATTTGCTTCCAGAGTTATGTTTACACATGGTACCTACTACACTACGTAATAAATACAAAAAACCTCATATTATCGTATTTTGATCTAACGCAGGAACAGGATACAGTCCCTCTAGATACAAAGCCCTCCTTGCGGCGGCTCTACTTCTGGCGGGCTTTTCTGTTGAAATATATTACAAAGTAAACCCCCGCTTTCCGATTGACCGATTCAGCTCATTTTTACAACACTTCTTTCTCATGAGATACCCACGACGTATACCGCGTTTCGTTTCAATACAGCAGAAATTACGACCGGTATGAGTATATTAGGAATTTGGGTCCGGAGAAAACCCCCCCTTCTAATGAACCGATTTAGTTTATTTTTACAACACATATTTACCTGTAGATTACCACTACGAATACCGAGTTTCGTCGAAATATACCAAAAATCACGGCTGGAAGTGCCGAATTGGTATTGTGGTTCCGGAGTAAACCCCCCCCCCCCCCTCCTAATGAACCGATTTAGTTTATTTTTACAACACATATTTACCTGTAGATTACCACTACGAATACCGAGTTTCGTCGAAATATACCAAAAATCACGGCTGGAAGTGCCGAATTGGTATTGTGGGTCCGGAGTAAACCCCCCTCCTAATGAACCGATTTAGTTCATTTTTATATCTCACTTTTCTCTCTATATTACCACTACGAATACCAATTTTCGTTGAAATATAACAAATATTACGGCTGACATAGTCAAATTAGTGTTTTGGGTTCGGGGTAAACCCCCCCCCCCCCTCCGGTGAACCGACTTTGGTGGTTAACGAACTCGATCAATCGTTTGCTAATTGAATGCTATTTACCAAGATTCGTGACGATAAAACAAAAACTCTGGCCGCTATCGTGTTAACAGACACATATATATATATATATATATATATATATATATATATATATATATATATATATATATATATATAAATTTTAACGGGGGTCATTTTCGGTGTCTACTAGGTAGGATCGATAAAGATTTGAAGAAATGTTTCAAAAATTCCGTCATGAGTCCAACCTCAATAGCTACTTTCCTTCGGAGGAAAGTGCTAAAAAGGCCGCCATCTCCTTTGGAATGGTGCATTTAGAACCGAACCATAATCCTTGTACAGTCAATTTGGCTAATACCTCCCATGGAACTTTTTATATATATATATATATATATATATATATATATATATATATATATATTTCAGTATTACATCCGTCCTACTTGTTTTATGTATTTTTGCCAGTGTGACGGCCCCTTAAAACATAGGACTTAGATGTGAGTCACATCACCTACTAGTGCATAGGACAAAGTGTAACTTGTTTTAGTGACATAGGGAAGAATCTAATAAAAATTAATACTCAGTTTACTTCAATAATATATTTTGTATTATAAATAATATAAAGTTAAGAACAAAATAATAGTAAGTGAATTTAGGAGTGTATCATGAGAATGCATTTGGTTTTTGAATCAATTTACAATCTGAAAACTGGAGAAAATCAAGAATTGAGCCTCAGTTCCTCCTATTTCCTGAGTTTTGCTGGTTAGCCTGCTTGTTGCCAGGGCGACTTCTTGGTCTGACTACATTGTTGTGGACTATCCTGACATCTTGGGTCTTCATGTTCGGAGTGAGGAACTGTGCCAAAGAGTCGACTCTGTCTCTAGGGAGCCGATCAAAAGGATATCCCATGGATCGTTTGTCAGGATACATGTTGTCAAGGATACCGCAGTAGCTAGCAGCGTCTCTGCATCTTCGGTTGTTATTCTTTTGCTCCACCTAACAGGAAATAGCAACATATTATTGAATGGTAACAGAACATAATGTGTTTAACAGCATTGAGAAGAATTAATTTTATCAAGTTTCACAATAAAAACTTGCAGGAATTGCTGGACTGTGGAAAATCTTAACAGCTCTGGAGAGAGAAGCCTTGAGCCTTCCAGAGAGCAAATAAATAAATATACATATATATATATATATATATATATATATATATATATATATATATATATATATATATATATATACTTTTTCTTCCATTGTTGACCTTAAACTTCAATATACTTGTTTTTTGTAGCCAATAGGTCATAAAAACAAGTATATATATATATATATATATATATATATATATATATATATATGTATATATATATATATATATATATATATATATATATATATATATATTACACCTCATTTGTAGTCAAGTGACATAGAAATGAGCGTTCTATCTCAACATGTAGCAGAGCTACTCAAACTTTTGTCTATTTTCAAAACCATATTTTTTTTTATTTTTATGAAAACTGTGTTTCCAGGATTTCTGGTCAATGTATCGTAAATAACAACCACAGTTTTAGAATCTACATTTCCAATAAGAGACATCCTTTATTGAAATATTGCCATGTATATTATGAGCCATATATACTAAAAGCCATATTATATGTGAACTATTAATATAATTGTTTTCTTAAATTATTCAATCTTTTCTTAATCAGGTATTTAGCGAATCATCTGCATTATGAGAGCCTTGATAATAAATAAAATAATCAGGTATTTGTAGACTTAGAAGTTTGCCTCTGCCTCAAAAGTTGCCTTATTTAAAAAGCTTTATAATGGTACCTCGTTGTTTCAGAAAAAAAATTATTTGAATCTAAATTTTTCTAGCCATTCTGAACACATTCTTTAATGTCAGACGATATTGGCGATGTCCCATCCTTCCCATACTAGGTCCACCCACTTTTTGCCAAGGGTAAGGGGACACTTCGGAATCAAGGGTAAAAGAAGGCAGAAGAACATATTGGAATATTGAGATAGAACGCTCGGGTCTTTTTGCGAAGACCACATCCAGTTACTTTTGAAGTAGCAGTAGTGATTGTATCAGTGATTCAGCGCATGCGCATAACTCCTTTGCCTTCCTAATGGAAGATTCTGCTGACCAATTGCATTGGTTATTGCTGAGAGTAAAGTAACCTTCAACAGCGAATTAGTTTGTTTACGAAAAAGCTCTGCTTATGTTAGTGAGAAAAAATTAGTCTTTTACAATTAGTTCGCGATATTCCTGACAAAGAAAAAGGGATTGGTTTCTTACTCGAAAAATTAATGGAATCCTATTAATTTTAGTGAGTTGGATAGACTAGAGTCGCTAAAATTAATATACAAATTCTATTAATTGCGAGTTGGATTGACTAGGGTTTTGATATCTTCTTGAGCGAGCGGAGCGTAGCGTGGCGAGCGGAAACGCATAGCATGTAATGCCTAATAAATGTAAAATATCCAAAAAAGAGAGAGAGAAAAGGAATAAAATATGTTTGTTTACAAATATCGTTGTTTGTTATCCTTCATTACCTGCAAAACAGTCAACTTTAATGCTTAATAACTTTTTCATAGCTGAGAGAATTGATTTTGATCATATTAACCTTTTTATTAATAAATATTGTTTGTCATTATCTAAAATTAATTATAACCGTAGATAACGAGTCAAGTAGTAATAGATAACCAGCAAAGAACCTATAAGCTAATCAGTAAGCTAATCAGCGAGTACGAGTAATTGTTATACATCACTACTGCTACTTCAAAAGTAACTGGATGTGGTCTTCGCAAAAAGACCCGACCGCTCATTTCTACATCACTTAACTGAGGTATAGAATAAACCCCTAAAGTTATGACATCTGAATGTGGGACACCCTGTATATATGTTACTGGCAAAGTATATAATCAGGCGATGTACAGAAAGCCTAGGCATTATATACATTGCCTAAAGCCAGCCGGAAATGTATGAAATAGATCGTATTTCATACTTACCCTAGGCATTTTATAGAATGCTTACTGCGCTTTAGGCAAAGTATGAAAAAGAGAATTTATAACTTCTAGAAATGAATAAGTGCCAAAGTAAAAAGTGTAAAAAAGCAAAGAAAATGCAATTTGAAGTGTGACAATTCTCAGCCCTGCTACAGCAAGTAGCTCGAAAGTATGTAAACAACAATATCACTGTATTAAAATTTATTAAATAAATTGCATGCCGTACTAAAAAAGCTAGTTTTTAATTAATTTTTTGAATTATTCAAATTATCTAGGTAATGTGTATAGAGTAAACTCAAAACTTTTTTAGCACTTTCCTCCGAAGGAAAGTAGCTATTGAGGTTGGACTCATGACGGAATTTTTGAAAAATTTCTTCAAATCTTTATCGATCCGAGTAGACACCGAAAATTAACTAAATCGGTTCATTAGAAGGGGGGGGGGGTTTACTCCGGACCCACAATACCAATTCGCCACTACCAGCCGTGATTTTTGGTATATATTTCGACGAAACTCGGTATTCGTAGTGGTAATCCACAGGTAAATATGTGTTGTAAAAATAAACTAAATCGGTTCATTAGGAGGGGGAGTTTACTCCGGACCCACAATACCAATTCGCCACTACCAGCCGTGATTTTTGGTATATTTCGACGAAACTCGGTATTCGTAGTGGTAATCTACAGGTAAATATGTGTTGTAAAAATAAACTAAATCGGTTCATTAGAAGGGGGAGTTTACTCCGGACCCACAATACCAATTCGCCACTACCAGCCGTGATTTTTGGTATATTTCGACGAAACTCGGTATTCGTAGTGGTAATCTACAGGTAAATATGTGTTGTAAAAATAAACTAAATCGGTTCATTAGAAGGGGGGGTTTACTCCTAATATACTCATACCGGTCGTAATTTCAGCTGTATTGTAACGAAACGCGGTATACGTCGTGGGTAACTCATGAGAAAGAAGTGTTGTAAAAATGAGCTGAATCGGTCAATCGGAAAGCGGGGGTTTAATTTGTAATATATTTCAATAGAAAAGCCCACATGACGTAGGTTCACAAAGCCGCCGCAAGGAGCGCTTTCTACCACTAGAGTGACTGTATCCTGTTCCTGCGTTAGATCAAAATAAGATAATATGAGGTTTTTTGTATTTATTACGTAGTGTAATAGAAACCATGTGTAAACATAACTCTGGAAGCAAATTAATAATTGATCAGTTACTCAATACAAATTTAAAAGAGAACTATTCATGTTTTTATTTTATTTATGTAGGATATTTTAAGCAACTTGTTCTGGAAAACAGTCTACACTACCCAAATTCTGAGGAAAGTGCTTAGTTATGCAGCTCCTGCGTGACGGACTTTTTATTTTATACAATGCCAAATAAGCAACAGCCATTCTATAGAATACCTACGCATTTTACACAATGCCTAGGCAATGTGTGTAATATAAGTAAAATGCCTAGGCATTCTATATAATACCTGGATTCTATACTTTGAAGGTAACATATATATTTTAACTGAGGTTATTTTTAGAGCCTAGTAGATAAGGTTGATGAAAATTTAAAGAAATTTTTCAAAAATGTTTTCATGAGTGCAACCCCAATTCATTCAGAAATTATTAATATCACAGCTGGATAGAATTACCTTATATCGCACTAGTATTTCTAAAGTGTCACAACTCAAAAATCGGTGTTTTTCAGTTATGACTATGAAAGACATTGATAAATATCTCTTTATCAACCATCAAAACTGTATGCACCTAGCTTCAGAGCTTGTACACCAGAGGGCACTTGTGTCACCTTCTTGTCTTAATGCTATTCCCCCTACATAGGCAAGAGTGACACATTTTGCCTCGGTTGAGTTTTATTTTGCGTTGCGTCACTTTAGAAATACTAGTGCGATATATTCTTTAGGTTTTCTGATATTTGAATTGAAGAACAGAGACTTATTCTCATTTGTTTCATGATAACCTCCTTCTATAATTTCTTAACACTTTTAGAAAGACCCCTTTGTTAAGAATATTACAGAATTGTGCTATTATAGATCTATTCTGTTGGATGGTTTGACTTTATTTCCTTGCTTCCAGATATTTTTTTGTGTAATATATTTCAGAAACACATACAGTAGGACTTCCATTATCCGGGACTCTATTATCCGGGAATCCAATTACCCGGGGTCTCGATGGGGGACTTTTTATATTTATTCCTTCTTTAAATATTATGTACATGTGAACATATTTATTGCATTATTTTTATTTTTATCAACTAAAGCACTTGATTTCATAAGTACGTATTAAATATTTGTATGTATGTAATGACGATTATGTACATAAATATGAATTTAAATTAATTACGTACATTGTAAACTAACAAATGGAAAAACCGCTGTTTTCGGAAGAATGTGATGATTCCATATTTCTGGAAGCATCTCAATTTATTTCATATTCTTGGAACTGAAAAGGTTTCCACGTCTTTCTATGAATCCCCTACTGGGCTGTTAGCCTACCAAGGAAATATTTCCTCAGTTGGGCTTTAACTCTTCACTTAAGTACATAGGAATGCCGATTTCAGAAGAATTATCTTGTTACGGGCTATCAGAACAGATATAAGAAAATAATTATGTATCAAAAAACGACAAAAAATTACTGACTTTCTTCACAAAAAAATTTAATTTGAACTTGAGTTTATTTTTGCACTTACAAATTATTAATTAATAAAACGTTTACATACACATTTCTCAATGCAAATAAAAAGGTTTACATGACACATTGTACACAGTTTTTCTTTATAACCTTATAATCCAGCACATTTAGTCAATAAAATATTGTGTTTCGATTATCCGTGGACCAGCCTCCCCGTCATTACCCTGGATAATGGAGGTCCTACTGTATTGTAGGAATGTTTCTGAAAAGAGTGAAATTGTCTACTCACTCTGTCTTCATTGAAGTTAGAGATCATGACGAAAAGTTCGCAAGGGAAGCCTTCTGGAGATCCCTTGGGGATGAGCATGTGTTGTGGCCATCCGCATCCGCAAAAATTGAATTCTGCTAGCTGGCCTCCTTCAGTGGGCCTGTTTTCGACCAATTCTCTGAATGTCCTTTCATACGGAATTGTCACTGAAGACTCATTAGATCTTCTCACGATGTTATTCCTTCCGCTGTTAACTGCAATGATTAAATAATGAGGATAATTATTTCTTGTTTGAAAAACGTATTTATTTAAATTGGTCGTATACACATTTTTTATATGGATTATGTACAGGTTTCCATCCTTTTTTAGCCAGGACTGAGCTAATATCTTTTATTTTATCGAAAGAAAAGGCACCACTCCTAGTGAGAATGTAATCCACGGTTCAAGGCAAGAGGTATTCATGCCTTACAACTCATGGTCATCAGACCTCCAAAAACTCTTAAAGAGAGAATTAATGCAGTATACATGCATATATATATATATATATATATATATATATATATATATATATATATATATAAATTCTCTCAGATCTTATGAGGCATATGGTCGTTAAAGCAGTAATCCCGTCTTCACACTGCTTTAATTATTAGGCCCAACATGTTTCGTGCATATTTTCGCATATATATATATATATAAACTTTGGTTCCTGGAGTAGGGTGCTAGTTTAATTTCAATTATGTATGTATTTGCATAAATAGCTCTACACCAAAGGGGATCTGCTGATAAATAAATTATTCAAACAATTATGATAATAAAATAACCAAAATATAGAAGAATCATTATGTAATATGCAATAAAAGAAAAGAGCAACTTTTTCTAATAATAATAATAGTTTAGCCTAATTGTTGATACGCCGTTAAAAATAAATAAATAAATAAATAAAATAATTTTGGGTTTGTCCATTGTAGGGTGAATAGTATATCAAATCCCTAACTAAGGAGGTGTATGTTTGAATCCTGCCTGCAGCAATATGGGTTTTTTCATTTATGGGCTCGCTGAAAAATTCCCTCCTCCATCATGGATGTATAGGAAGGGGTGGCAAGCTGTAGATAGCCCGGCAATAATGATCTAGATGCTTCTAACGCTTTCTAACGGATGGCGGAAGAACAATAGCCAGCACATGTGCACCAGTGCCAACAATCAAAACTGTTGCTCTTTCATTTGACTTAACATTTATAGTTAAGTTTAATGCAATAATTATTATAAACCATTAATACTTGTTTGGAAACACCCGGTATTTCTTGATGTGTTAAAAATAAATGAATTGTCTATGTTCAGCATTATATGTTCAACTTACGTGTCACTGTAAATTTGTCCAATTCGACAAAGAGATTCTTCTGGTCTCTGAAGAGCATTGGAAGTCCCCTTTCGTCGAATTTTGGACCCAAGAAAATCCTCACAGTGCCCATCCTTTGGTTTCCACTGTTTTCGGCCTGAAACAAAGAGACGTTTAAACATTAAAAATCATTGTTAAATGTATTTAATGATCGAGAGATGGTAGTGTATTAGTACCATGATTTTGTACGTGAACGGAGCATGCTGGAGGTGGGTAAACCTGGCAAAAACAGCACCACGAGGAGCAAAGTCTAGACCACGAGACATGTTAACATCGCTCTGCTGCCAGAAAGTATTAAGCTGGTTTTTAGGCTGGCCATCCACTGATACTTCTACTGAAGTCACACGGATTCCAGGGAATTCAAGCTGCAAGATTGTAGAATTTCATTACAATATTATGTTGAGAAAAAAAATATTGCTTTTATTTTAAGATATAGCAAATAAATATAGTAGACTGTCCCTTATCTGGTTTTCTCTTATCCATCGCTCTCTCTAATCCTGCGGACTCCGAGAGGAATGAGTGACGGATCTCGAAACTCCGGAACTAGACCAGCTAGAGGGTTTCTAAAAAAGCTTACCTTAATAGATAGCCAAACATTTGTTTTGAGGAATTTCATTGAATGGAAGTCAATGAAGGCATATATGGTTCGTTTTACAGGTAGGAACTTGTGTTTCTACTAAGAAAATAAATATTTCTACTAAGGCACCTGTGGCTGGAACGCCTGATTTTTCATATATTAACATGTTTTTGATATTTTAATAATATATCCATACTTACAATGGTGATTTAGTTAGTCATTAAATATTTTTTATATACTTTAACTGTCTACATATTTTTATTCCATGAAACTTTACATGCTTATGCACTTGTAAATAATACACCAGCAAGAATTTACATATTTTGAATTTATTTTATAATTCAGTGCCTCAATTTTACTTATATATGCAATATTAAAAATGGTACATATTGTAATATCCTTAAATAATGAGGTTTTTCAAATACATAAGTGACCGTTTCTAACTAAATCCTGTAATCCGGTGTTTTCTCTAATCCGACTCTTCCCCGGTCCCAATGACACCGGATTAGGGAGTGTCTACTATATATAGTAATTGTTTCACTATTTACCTAACAAGAGAATATTACAACATAAGAATGTATTAGCCAGGTGAAGATTAGTTATTGAATTAAAAACTAAAATAAACACTTAAAAACACATATTCGTGTTTTTTTTCTAATGTCAGAGCTTGGGAGAAACATTTTAACCAAAGGAATTCTCATTATAGGCAGAAGCTCAATAAAAATTCACTATACATTTTGAGCGTCAACTTGAAAAGGAGTCCCACCTACCTCAAATTGAAGAGGTAGGAGGGCTACCTAATATTAAATAATTAAATTTAAAATATTAATTCTGTATTCAATTAATAGGGTTCAGTCTCCAGGGGCCATACTTGCGAAAGGTTTGCCGACGTAAGTTGAGGCTGTAAGTTTTTATATTTATAAATACATTCCTCAGCGAACAAGTAAGGAAGAGAGGATATAAATGTATGTAAATTGTTTTATAACCTTCCGTCTATATAGAGAATTCCAATATTTAAGCAAAGGGCCAGTGTTTCCATTACACAACAAAGAAACAAAATTTATTATTTTTTACCTGTTGTACTGAGTAGCGTGGGAGAGTATTTTTGTGTTCCTGGAAAATGTCGTCAATGAAGCCATGCCAACGGTAGAAAATGGGGTCTCGCATAGCAGTTGATGAGTCTCCCATTATGCTGAATGTTTCCTGTCAAATAAAAAAAAAATATTACATAATGAAATTTAAAATTGTAATTCTGTATTCAAACCTTCACTTAAACTTAAAAGTTTTATGGTTTGCCTATCTGGATGCTAAAAGACTTTTTTTTTTTTTTTTTTTTTTTTTTTTTTGGGTGCATCTACTGCTAAGGTCATTAGCACCTACAAGACTTATATTCCACATTTTTGAAAGAGGATGTGTTCTAGGCCTCTCCCCTCAATCAAAGGATTAATTTGTCACACAATTGTACATGAGAGTGAACTTCTCTGACTATGGCAAAACAGCTTTCAGAAGCAATGTTCCTTCTTCAGTGATCTAGCAAAACACTCATGGTTGCTCCTGATCACTGCAATATATTTCTGAAAGCTTCCCTGTACCAAGAATATCGTAGGCAAAGAAAAGGCCTATTTTCTGTCTAATTATAGGGGTGCAAAAATAATGCAGGTTTTAATATCGTCGATACAAATGCAAAGTATCCAATGTGAAAATCACCACTTTCCAGAGCGAAAAAACTTTTAGTCATTACTTTGCTTTTGGACAGTTAAATAGTCGGCAGATTTGAACTTTTGACAGACTCTCTCCTTTCACTGAGTGAACTTAGATTCGAGAGTTTGCCGTACATCAGTCCAACAGCAATCAGAATAGATTGAAAATGAAAAATGCGTTTTTTCACATTCGATAATTTTCATTTGTATCGACAATATGACCAATTCGTTCCAGATGGCGAAAGACTGCTGTGTGGTCAAGACCAACTCCTCTTGCTATGTACCAAGTAGTTTTGCGAGGTTTTTCTTCTACCAAAGCCCTCTGTTGGCCGTGATCAACAACAGAAGGTCTACTGCGACTTTCCTTGTCTTCGAGATCAAAATCTCCAGGATGAAATTTTTGGAACCATCACTGCACTGTACATTCCCTGATGCTTCCTTCTCCTCAAACAACATTGATTATACGCACACTTTGAATCGACCATGACGAAAATCTAGTTTTGATATGGCACTTACTCATAGAGCATGTAACACAAACTAAATAAATCTTTGAGGAACAACAACATTTTACTAACTCTTCAGTGATTCTATTCAACCATAACCGAGTTATATGAGACTATAATCATCTGTATTTATTCATTAACTTTAAACATCCATTATAATTAACTCAGAATTTTTAGCATGGGTTATCTAAAGGTAATCACCCTTTTCTAGTCCGGATAGGGCTATTGCCTTTTCTTTTTTTCAAAGAAAAGCCACCGCCCCTAGTAGGAATCGAACCCACGACGGAGTGTTAAGTGCTCACGCCTGAACACTCCGTCGATCTTCAGGACGCCCGGATTGGCACTTCAGTGCCAATCCGGGCGTCCTATAATCATCTATAAAAACTATACTCAGACCCACAGTAATATATGAAAGTGAAACCTGAGTTATGATTTTTATTTAATTAGTGCAGCGCGTAGCGGTCCAAAAACTGAAATAATTTGGAATTATTTATTTAAACGAAACAAATTAGAAAAGTATATAATATTAAAATGAAACTAAAAGCTCACCAAAAACTTTCCCTCTGGATCGTGACACAAGGCTATTGCCACGTGACCAAGATTGTGAAGATCTCCATAAATATTTCTGTTAGTTGACAATATACTCGCCTCCATTAAGTTGCCCAGTAAATCAATTCCTCTAGATTCGGTCAGTTCAATAGGTTGCCCATCGTCCTAAGCAAAACATAATCAAATTATTACTGCTGACAATACGATTGAGATATAACAGCAGTCTAATATTCTTAACTTACATTGACAAGAGTTCCACTGTGGATGGCACTGAAGATTCTATCTCTCCACCTTTCCAAATCACTTAAATCAAATTTTATTTGATCGACTTCCCTGTATACATCCTGAAAAATAATTATATATATATTTTATTTGATCGACTTCCCTGTATACATCCTGAAAAATAATTATATATATATTTTATTTGATCGACTTCCCTGTATACATCCTGAAAAATAATTATATATATATTTTATTTGATCGACTTCCCTGTATACATCCTGAAAAATAATTATATATATATTTTATTTGATCGACTTCCCTGTATACATCCTGAAAAATAATTATATATATATTTTATTTGATCGACTTCCCTGTATACATCCTGAAAAATAATTATATATATATTTTTTTTACACATGGAATCATTAACTCATACTCTTATTATTGAGTAATTTTATTCATTAATCATTTTTCTCTATTCTGGACAAAAGTTTTTCCAAGGAGCATAGGCCTCCCTCCACACATTGGGCCAAACTACTTCAATTTTTAAATATTTTCTACTGTAATTGGAAATTTACACCAATTTAACCATTATTGATTCTTCTCATATTCACACTATATACTTACACTGAGAGTTGTATTGGCGAACCTCGGAGGCCAAACTCTGCTCGAGACTAAGCTGTCCAACTTAGGGAAATATCCTTCAGGGATTGGTTCTCGCAGGTTAGTTAGACGCCTCACTCTTGGTAAATCATTGCAAAGTCTCTCCATATTGTATCTAGACAGTAAACATAGCATATCGTTTCTTCTTCTTAACTTGTAAAATCTTTAATTTAAGCATTTTTAAAATGATTCACAGTTAATAAAGTGTATTAGTGTGTTTCTATCTTTCTTTAGGAGGAAAACATATTTATATAATGCTCCTATCTTAAATTTACTTCTTTTGCCACCGAATTTTTTCCTCTTTAATATATATATATATATATATATATGGTTTTTAATATATATATATATATATATATATATATATATATATATATATATATACATACATAGATATATATATATACATATATATGTATGTATGTATGTATTAAGAATATCTATTAGTTTTTTTTCTTTCTTTTGTAGGAAGAAAGCTAATAAATAAAAGCCAAAATTAGCACAATCGTCAATTCATTAAAATCGGTTTGCCCTAAGTTACCCCTTCAGGAGCCTAAGACAAGGGCCATGTCATAACTGAGGATCATCTACATAAGTATCAGCTGCTTGTAGTCAGCTGTTCAAAATATTGATAGAGTCCAAATACAAAATTTGATTATCCAGAGGAAGATTAGTCACTGAATTGAAAACAACCTTATTTTTTTTTTGTAGATTAAACGGTTTATTCTTTGTCCAATAAATAAAAAATATATTATAATTTTGATTTATTTGTTAAATAAATATTTTATTTTGTTGTTCTTTAAAAAATATTTACCACTTTTTTTCTATCTTTTATAATATAAATATTTTAGTTTTCATCGTGTTTCTTTCTTTATCTGTGGTCTTTACATTTATGAAGTAAAATGTATGCAAAAGCTGTTTTATTATATTTTGTTTTAAATGTCGCCTATTATTATGGAGGCTCAGTGGCCGCGAGTGCTTAGGTGTATGCACTCCGTGCCTATAGGTCGTGGGTTCGATTTCCACTAGGGGTGGTGGCTTTTCTTTGGAAAAAAGAAAAGCATCATTCTTATCCTGGCTAGAAAAGGGTGGAAACCTATAGATATTGCATCCTAAAATTCTAAGTTAAGTTAAATGGAAGTAAACATTTAAATAAATAAATGTTGACTTGTATTTATTAGCCTTCTGCAAGAAAGAAAAAAATCGACGAGCTTTTGGGTCACAATTTATATTTTTATTTATTTGTTTTTGGTGCAAGAGATTTTAGAAAAACAACAAAACTTTATATTAAAGTATTATTAACTTATTTAATGGCATACACATATCGTCGATACAAATGCGAAGTATCGACAGTGAAAATCACCACTTTTCCAAGAGAAAAAACTTGTATTCATTACTTTGCTTTTGGACAGTCAAATAGTCGGCAGATTCAACCTTTTTGGAGTGGCTACTTTCCCTTTCACTGAGTGAACTAAGATTCGAGAGTTTGCCGTACATCAGTTCAACAGCAATCAGTAAAGATTGAAAATGGAAGATGCGTTTTTTCACTTTCGATTCTTTGCATTTGTATCGACGATATGTTGTTATTTTATTGTCAAGAGAGCCCTGAGATAATAAAAACCGTTCTGGAAGAAAAGGCCTCTTCCCTAGTCATACTGATTTTCTTTTCTTTTTTTTTTTTCTGATTCCCACCTAACACACATTATATTTGCTAAAATATTGAGAGTCGAGCATCTTCAAGGTTTACACCAACCTAGCCAAAATCTGTTCGTGCATGTAGTAGAAGAGCTCTCCACGGCGATCCTTGTTCACGATGTTCCTGGGGCCGTCGAAGGGATAGACCAGATGCCAATGCCAATGGTGAAGGTTGATGCCGAGATCTTCCCTGAAGTATGCTACACGATGTTCGATGTCCAAGTCGGAAGCCGTGTAGTCCCTTGGAATTTCGAGAGGTTGCTAGGGCAGATGAAAGAACATTAGCACTGATTCAGGAATCTGTGCAGAGTATTATTTGTGAAATTGTATTCCGTATGTTGGATAAATAAAATTGTACTAATGGAGTACAGTTTTACATAGTTAGTTTAATATTACAAAATTAATCAATAAATTAAAAATAAAATTCTAAAAAAAAATCTCTTTGTTTTAATTTATTTGTAAACAAATAAAAACTTTTATTCATTACAATATCTAAAACAAGTAACTTTGAGGATTTATTTATAGAAGCATTTTAAATTATGATGTTATGAAACGCATGTGTATTTAACACAAGTTGCATTTTCAAATATTATATTATTTAAAATTTTTAATATGCATGTTGAACATGAAAATATTTTCACAGATATTAGAAAAAAAAGTCTCCTGCTTAGGATCTACATAACTAAGAAGATAAATAAACATATAGTTTTGCTCTTTTATATTGGTATTATAAACAGTTGACTCAATTATTATTGAACTCAGTCGATTTTCATTTTTTGGGCAAGATTTGTACTGGATTTTGTTGCAAGGAAGTAAAAATAATGCCAGGTACGGATAAATTAATAATTTGGTTCCAAACCCACCCCCCCCCCTCTTAATGAACCAATTTGACTTATTAATATAACACATCTCTCCCCCTATTTTTTTTTCAATGTTACTAAAAACACAGTGTCAAATTTAATTGAATTTATTTAACTTAATGTTAAATAAGATTTAAATAATTTTTTTTTTCCATTGTGGATCAAAACTCAGACATTAGGGTTCGACTTGTTAAACATCCAATGAAGCCCTCAGATGAGAAAGTTTTGTATTCATCAAGTCGTATGTAGCATTTGACTCACCCTTTGATCTTCGGATAAGAGGCTTGTTTCTTTCCTGGCCCTAGCGAACACCTCTCCGTCGACATACTTCTCAGGAAAAGTCTCGAAGAGCGAAGGTATTTCCAGATCCTTTGTGTCTGGGCGATGGATGATCGCCACAGATAGAGCATAGATAAACAGATAGGGGTTCATTCTGTCACGAGCATAGACTGCAGCTGATTGGAAGTCGTCCAAACTCCTCATCCCTGGAGAACAAACAAATCAGATATAGGAGTGTAAGACTAATCTATGAGACTGGGGAATAGGTTAGCTATAGGTGTATAAGACATGCCTGTGAAATTTGCTCTTCTTTTTATAGTACTTTAAATAGTAGTAAAAATATATGTAAATATACATTATGACAAATAGAAGCATTTATATAAGCACATACGTGTTAACTTACCCATGAATACTTCGACAAGCCTGCCAGCCATTCTCCGATGCATAGGTATGAAGAGAGAGAAATTGGCCCTCCTCGGTAACATGAGAGGAAGAGTCAAGTCTGGAAGTGCAATGTCCTTCACTTGAATTCTATTCTCCGTTCCAAAGCGGTCACTCAGAGAACTAGCCAACGGCTTAAATCGGTCTTCCTGTCAATTAAGAAGCAGAAAATTGAGGTGATGAAATCAAATATTAAGATGAGCAGCAATAAATTAGTAGTGTTAGTGAAACACTTTCTATTGCCTGAGTCTAGGCCTCCTAGATTAGTTGTACTTGTGAAACGTTTTCTATTGTCTAAGTCTAGGCCTCTTAGATTACACTGGTCTACAATGATTTTGTTAAATAAATAGTTTTAGGCGTTTCTGATATATTACCATCTGCTGATTCAGATTTGCCATCACCCACCATTGTTTTTTAATTTTGAAAATAATTCTTCTCCTGTCCATCAGCATTTGTGGTATAATATATAACAAGCTGATTAGGAGTATTTTACATTTATATTTTACTCCATTGTATCAATAATTGTCTTGTAACATTTGGTGATTGTTGCCTGCGAATTCACAAATAACAACAATGTCATTTCTCTCACATAACTGTGATTGTAAGGTTAAGTTCCTGCTTGAATAGAAGCTTTTTTTGAAGAAAGAAGTTAATCCTATGCTGTCTTCCGCTGTCAATTGAATTTTTATAGAAGTGTATATATCGTACCTAATAGATCATTATAAAGTATTTAGTGTACTCAAAACATTTCTTGAAAGATTCTTAATGATAGAAACTAATTCTGTTACGTGAGCTCACTGTAAAAGCGGAGATGCAAAATTTTACTCCTTTAGTTAGAAGAACTTATGACTGTTATGTTGACAACAAAATTAACCAGAGCAAGATATGGGGCCGGAAATGTGTTGTGCCAAATATGTAACACTATTAACTGGCTGGTTAAAAGGATCCCATCATATTTGTTTCGCAGTCCCTATGATATGGCACAAACCTAAGGATCATTTGACAGACTTCTGCTTGACAAATATATCCGTAAAAACTTCAGGAATCTTTGCCAACCCAGCCTTTAAATAATTTATTAATGGGTATCTGCGAAAGGGAAAATCAGGCGGCCTTGAAAATGAAGCCGAAACATTGGTAATAAAAACTACATTTTATATAAGAGAATGGGGGTAATTCTAGAGGGAATGGTGTTTCTCATGGGAGAATTGATTAAATCAATAAATTTATTGATTATTTATTTATTTAAATTTTAACGTCCATTTATTATTAACTACGAATTTTAGGACGGGTTATCTATAGGTTACCACCCTTTTCTAGCCAGGATAGGGGTGATGCCTTTTCTTTTTTCGAAAGAAAAGCCACCGCCCCTAGTGGGAATCGAACCCACGACCTTTGGCACGGAGTGTTAAGAGCTCACGCCTTAACCCTCACGGCTACCGGGTCTCCATTTATTTATTTATTGATTAGATCCTGGGACAGAATAAACTCCTGTTCTTGCCCGCATTGGCGTATATCAGAGAGGGGGCTGCAGCCTCACCCCAAAATTGTTATGTATTCGAAAAAAGTGTCATACAAACCTTAAAAATAAATTAATAAGACACCCTAGTTCAGACAAAAATAATTTTTAATGGGTGTAATGGCATTTTAGTTAGCTAACTATTCCAAGTTCTAAATTGTTTGTATTCCGTATCCCCAAATGCTCCCAGTCCCTCCCCCTCCCCCGAAATTATTTTCTATATACGCCCTATTATTTTCTGTGCTCATCCGCACAGTTGCCGCCCAAAATTGAAATTTGGCTCTTGACCAATGGCAGTCTTAAATTATTAAATAAAATATTTAATTTTAATCAAAAATCCTGACCAAAATCAACCAACACCAAAATATTTTTTTTTAATATGCATTTTTAATTTTCTTTATAAAATTGCCTAGAGACCTATGGTAAACAAACCTTGTAAAATAATGTAAATACTGTAAATATTCACCCTAAAAGAAAATGTAACCTAAGATAAAAGTCCAAGTTAATAGATTTTGGCCAATGGGCTTTTTTCCTATCGGTCCTTCATGTCATCAAATTATGAACATAAGAATTATAAAAAATACTTAGTGTATTGTATAATTGGCAAATAAAGATATTTAAAGCAAAAAAAATGTCTTTATACTTACCAGAAATTCAGAAGGGACATCGAAAACAGAGTTGTCATCTCCTTTTGGCATGAAGACTGGTTCAGTCGGCCTTTCGAAGAGCTTCAAGAGGTTTTTACCAGACATCTATCAATTAATTTAAAAATTAGTACAATATAATAATAAAGGATTATTTTATATATCGATGCTCCGCATTGCTGGTTTTTTTTTTTTTTTTTTTTACGGCGCATCGACATATCTTGGCGCCAGCCTCCAGGGTGCCGCGAGGAATTTTCTCAGCGAGCCCTGAGATGAGAAAATTTCTGGCGCCAGTGGGGATCGAACCCACCATCACCCGCTTATGAATATAGCGCGCTAGCCACTAGACCACGGGAGACCCCAAGGCATTGCTGGTGATAAGCATTTTAGTCTCCTTTGTAGTTCCACTGTACAATTGATGCTGTTTCAGAAAATTTACATTTTAGAAATTACACAAACCGTTATTAGTGGAATTAGTCTGAATGAAAAAGAATTAACTAATATTAATGACGATTTTAATTAACTAATATTCGTAATAATAATTATAAGGTCTCATTAGTGCTAATAATCATTGCAGTCAACACACAAAAAATAAATAATAACAAAATTATAAGGTCTAAAACGTTGCTGTAAGAATTAGATATAATAATCTGGAAGGTTCTACCCATTTTATTTGATAATTATACTTTATAAAATAGTACCTATTTATTAAAGTAAAATAATATCTCATATCATATTCATACAATAAATATATTATTTATTTATTATTATTATGGGACTGTGCTCTCCTCAGTTTCCTGGGATAAATTCTTTCAAGAATTTTCGAACTATTCTCACAGTATCGAGCAGTACCGCTTGTTGGGCGTATTTAGTAAATTCAACCGAGATGTTTAAGTAATTTCCAGCTGTAACTGTGGACTTTGGGATGAGCCCATTAGTCGATATAATAATAGCTGTTCTTCTAACTTATACAAATCTTTATTTATTATTATTATTGTTATTTATTTATAATTAAAATGTTCATATATCACTATTCATTTAATAAATATTAAAAATAAAACAAACAATAGAAAAACTACAAATAAAATGCTGGTTTTTTAAAATTTTATTAGCATAAATATGCTTTAGCGATGACTAAACTGAAAAAAAAACGTTACAAAAAAGTGTCCACTGGTGTTCGTGCATGCACGGTGGACATGTATGAAAAAAAAAAAAGATAGTATGTTATACAGTACATTACATAGGTTTGTCGGGTGGACCTAAAGCATATTTATGTTCCTGAATTTGAGCAGAAGGCTCTAAACCATTTTTTTTTTTCATCTCTTTTTAATAATTAGTTAATAGTGGCTCTATTGAATCTACTTATTGAATAGGGAATAAGTTGGTAGATTAATTAATAAATCACATGAGTTAAGAAATATAATTTATTAGTGGCCACTCTATTAGTTTCTCACCATTAGTGCCTCATCAAGAGCTAAAAATAAAACAATTTAGTGTCCCAATAGGCGAGTACACCTTTCACTATTAAGTCATGGGGCCTGATAGTAGCAGGTGTAATTTAAATGTTATGCCCAGAGGCTTATAGCAAATCCCCCCCCCCTCATAAGAATCAAACTAATCTACAATATTAGTTATTTATTGGATTCTAAAAAAAAAAATTTAAGAAAAACGATTTTTTGCAGTTTTAGATATTAGCAAATTTTTAAGTTTTATGTTTTTGTGGCTGGCAGCCTAAGGGTTAAAATTCTAAAGTGTCGGTTTCGAACCTTTGAACGTTTTTTGTCTAGGTTCTCCCCTGTTTTTTTTAGTTAAATTTTAGAGTAGAAATATATTTCAGAAAAAAAACAATTCATGTAAATGAGAAACATTTTTGTAATAGAGTTTTCCTTAAGATTGAGCGAGAATGCGGAGTGAGTAACTTTCGATTGGCACTGAGTACTGTCAAATTGTCTTGAATTGTGACACCTAAAATCTCGCTTTTCTTCGAGATTTCATTGTAGAATGTGTTTAAACTTTTCACAAAATATTAACTGTTTCTATTCCAGGTTTTCCAAATGACACTTGGGATAAGAACGTTATGAAACAAACTAAGATTCCTATATTCAGTTCAGCTCTATAAGTTTCCCACCATACTTGGTGGGGTTTTTGAAATAAAATGAAACGAAAGAAAAAAAAAAAGAAAAAAAAAAAGAAACTATACTGTTCCTTAAGAATAACATAAAATACACTTGGTTGAATATAATAATTTAAAATGAAAATATAACTCTATACCTAAAGAACACATAACAACAAAAGAATGAACTCTAATATTATTTACAAAACCTTAAATAATATAAGAAAACATATGTACATATTTTTTAATATGTGAATATGGAGGGATTGTGAAATACTGGAGCAAGAAGGGGATGAGGGAGGATGGAGCAATGATGAAACTATATACAGGGGAATAAGAATTTAAAATATATATTAAATAGTTAAATATAAAAATAAATAATAAAAAATGGGATATAAAAGAAAAATAATAAAAAATAAATGCAGAGAAAAAAGAAAAGGAGAATAGAATAAAATGTAAAATCATACTACAAAAAACAAAACAAATATGGACTTAATCAAACGGAAAAAACAAAAACAAAACATACATAACTAATCTGGTCTTACATTGGACTGGCTTTGGCTCCCGAAGGGGCACTTAGTACGGAGTGCATTCTGTAGAGCATAATTGAATAAATTAATTTACTTTGTTCAGTATTTTGTATTGACCTTCCGCCTCACAAATATTTGAATGAAGAATATCTTGTTAAAAATCATGCTACTTAATTTGAACATTGATATTGATAGAAATTCCGTTTTGAATAATTGTTTTTTATAGTGTAAAAAAATAGCTTGCCTACCTTTGTATAAAGTGGAGTAGACAAGTCACAGGAATCGTAGAACGCCAACTGATAGTACCACCAGGGAATTGGTAGCTTTTATAGGATAAATCAAGGGAACTAGTGACCATAATCAGGCTGTGATTTGAGCTCTGAGAAAGCCCTGATAAGAGCGGTGGTCACCAGCTCCTTGCAGGGATGTGGTCCTTATAGCTTCCTTCTTTGATAACATATCCTTCCTTCTTCCATGGATAGTCCTTTTTCTCACGCTCATTTCAGCAAGCTTCCTCATTTCTTGTGGGGAGGAGACATACTTGTGAAGCAATACGGAAGTGCTTATAAGAAATTTCAACGTTTCAAAACCCATTGGTCAAAAAAAAAAAAAAGTCCGACTCGCAGGAACTGCGTCATCTTAGCGCGGTTCCAGTTTTTTTTTTTTTTTTTTTTTTACGGCACATCTACATCTAGGTCATTAGCGCCGACATCCAGGGTGTAGCGAGGAATTTCACCAGCGAGCCGTGGGATGATAAAATTCCTGCCGGAGGTTGGGAATCGAACCCACCATCTCCCGCTTATGAATCCAAGGCGCTAGCCATTAGACCACGGGAGACCCCGGTTCCTGTTCATATCCCTATTCTCATTTGAAAAGCATAGAATAGAAACAGATAATATTTTCCTCGGCCTTTGTTCAAAGGGTTTTATGGCTGGCTATACCTGGGGTCAGGTCCGCAAGACCCTAGAATCCTCTTCTACCGATACTTCATTTCATACGTTTCAATGAATTGGAAAATATCAAATATTTTCACACATTCCTGTGTTCTTTTACTATAGTAATAATTCTACAGATAAAATCAATTAAAAAATAAAATAAAAAAACCAACAGCATAAAGGCAATTGAAAATATTCAAAAGACGTCAACGAATCTTTTTCTCTTGGCAAGCTATATTTCTAACAATGAATTGTTTTTCTTATTTTGCCTAATCTGTTTTATTGTAAAATACATTATCCAACTATAAGCAATTAAAAAATAACAAGGAATAAAAACAGACAAAAAGAACAGTTCGAATAAGCAAAATCAATTACTTTAATGTTTTAAGCACTTATTTCTCCGATTGACATCGCCTAATCAAAACTTTCATCAGAACCTTTTTTGTACAGCATTTAGTAAGCTTTCTAATGGTATTCTTTCGTTTACCAAATTCTTAACCTTTTTCGAGATATTAAAGAAAATATACAAAGTTACCAAAACTTTTTATGTCTGTTAATAAAATATTTTATTCTAACCCTTCCTTAACTCCAAACGTAACCAAAATTTCAACATATTAGTTTTAATGAAAGTAGAACATGAAGAAAATGTTTCAACTGAATCCCATGATTCTAAGTACCCAAACCAAAAACGGTATTCAAAAACTATTTTTCCAATTTTCTCGAAAACGGTTAAAGCTATCGCCTTGAAAATGGTTTCATTCGTTTTCCTAGCCCAAGAAGCCTATAAAAAGAGTACTTACAAGCTTATGAACTCAAAAACGTAAGCGTTACGATTTTTTCTGCGCGAATTTCGCCCCAAACTCCATCTTCCAGTGGGCGGATTTTGCTGGTTAACGAACTTGACCTTTCATATTGGACGACTGATTTTTGTACCAAATTTCATCAAAATCGGACCATTCGTCTTCGAGCTAGAGAGCGAACAGACAAATATTGATATTGATATATATATATATATATATATATATATATATATATATATATATATATATATATATATATATATATACAAATTTGAACCACCGTTATTTTCGGTCTCTAGGGGTTCTGAAACGCGAAATTTTCTTGTCGGCACTTCCGGATTGTTTCATTGTATCAACCTTATAAGCGGGGTTCCTCCCTATGGGGGAGGGAGGAACCGCGCTAAAAGGCAATTCAAATTTTTCAATTTCAAAGGGCGTATACATGTATATATATAATATATATATATATATGTAGGGGAAGGCGTTGTACCTTTGACCACTTTGCAAAATTTAATTTTTTTTAGCTTGAATATTAAGGCTAAATTCTTTTTTTTTTTTTATTTCATTGTATTTAGTATTCTATTGCTTATCAAATTTAATTTTTTCAAGGTTCTAGCTTTACATTTAATATTTTTTATTAAATTTTTAAAAAATAATCGTACAGTGGTCAAAGGTACAACATGTAGTTGTACCTTTGACCATGGGGTGTTGTACCTTTGACCATGGGGTGTTGTACCTCTGACCACGTAAAAACAACACAGCAGTGCAGACAAAAAATTGTATTCAGTAATATTGTAATTAATTGTAAGATTAATAAATATAGGACAAGGATGTAAGCATAATAAAAAAGTTATTATTGATATTATGTTATGCTTAATATGCTGAAAAATCCAGTCCAATCGATAAACTTTTCAACTGTCAAGCAGATCCACTAGCAATAGTAGGGTATGGAAGTTTAGCCACAATGTCTTCAACATCAATATCATACAAATTTTCATCTTCTCTTGTGAACTTGTCACTTAAAGTCTGTTTTTTTAAATAATGGATCTTAAACATTGGATATTTAATACCACAGATCTCTGCTACTAAATATGTAATAGTCTTTTTACTTTTATTTTTAAAAAGTATAAAATATCCTTTTTCCAAATCATATTTTTCAAATTGTTGCTGGTTATCGACTTAACTCACGACATTTATCAGACAGATCAACGTCACTTTCTCCTGAAGAAATTTCGGTGTCAGTATCAGAATCTGAAGTGTCATTAGAATAATTCTCTTTTTATTTACCACTTTTTTAAGAAGGGGTTTATTTGTATGTGGTGTCTTACGTTTAGGGTGTTTTTTTTTGTTTTTGTTTTTTTTTGTTTTTTTTTTTCACCTTCAATAATTAGCTTTTCAGGAATATCTGTCAAGATACAAGGTTTCTCTTTAGGTCTGCCCCTATTTGACATTTTTCTTACCTGGACTTTTCGATGAGGCCCTACAACTTCAGGTGTAACGATAAGGGGCAATAGGTTCAAACTGGTACACTGAGGATTAATAACGTCAGTTTGAAGTTATTTCATTTATTATTTTTTATATTCTTTGAACAATTGAAGCAACCAATATTAATTATTTTTTAAAAAAAGTTGTAGCAGAAGAATATAAAAGTTGAATTATGAAAAAATCACTCAGGAGTGTTGTACCTTTGACCGGTCAAAGGAACAACAACTGCCGTGGTCAGAGGTACAACACCACGGTAGTGCAAATTAAAAAGCATGCATATTTCTTATTGTAATAGCTACTTTGTCAAATGTTTTCCATCTAAAAATACATAATGCAAAAAATATTATGAGGCAAAACGTCATCAATAAATAACTTACATTTTTATGATAGAAATGGATAAGTATTTTTGGCAAGAATCCTCTTTGACTTGAATAATCCAAAGTAGGTTACACAAGCCCTCTAGTGAAGGAGCTAAACACTAATTACACCAAAATTTATAAAATGTTGCTACATGCCGCCACAGCCTCGTTGGTCAAAGGTACAATATGGTCAGAGGTACAACACCTTCCCCTATATACATATTTAATTATTATTATTAGTCGTAAAGCTCCCATAGTGGAAGACACTAAATAGTGGAGACGGTTCATTTTCCATTCTTCTTCTCTTTTTTTGCCAACGAGTTTTTAATTCTTTGCGAAAATCTAAGTTTTCTTTCTTCACTCAATTTTGTTCTGATTCATGGTGCTTTTGTCTCTGGTTTAACCTCCCGTTTTTCAACTATTATTCAAAAATTGTTTCTTGCGCCAATTTCTTGATGATTTTGGCTAATATATATCTATATATATATATATACATGTACACACAAACATAGGGCAAGTTAGGATTAGCGGACCATTCGTGATGTGGCGATTCTGCACCTAATTTGAAACGAAAATGTTCCTCTAAACAAATGCCAATTCCCCGCCATTCTGAAGAAATCACTAATGTTCTAATTTCTTAGTGTTTTTTGATTTCTCATTACATAAACAGTTATTGTCCATTCAAAATTTAATCTTGAGAAATTTCAAATAAACCATTGTAAATAGCATCGAGTTTTCTTTAAGAAGGGAATATTTAATTTTTGAACAATGATTGACAAAAAGTTGTCCTGGAATACAAAATTTCAGCACTGTAAAACAGTGATAAAAACAGAAGCATTTTATGCTGCTAAAACCCTACCCCTGCAATAAACGTCTAGTGGAAAAGAAGGAAAGAAAAATTTTAAAAATAATTTAGGGAGGAAGATTTCAAAACAACTAGATAAAATTAATTTCAAATGATAACATTTATACCAAATCGAAAAGAATTTCTGACACAATACAACTAAACCTTCTGAGCAGCGGAGGATGATAATATAAGAAGGAATGAAAAAGTACTGGTCTGATTGAAAAGCAAGCAGCATCCACAAATAAATAGTTGATTAAAGGTGAAAGATTTGAAATAAAGAATAAAACAATGATGGGAGGGGGCTAATATCACAGGTCTGCAAAAACAATTGTTTGAACAGCTTCCTGGAATCTTTTAGGTGAATTTTATATTTTTTTGGTGTGAAGAATCCAAAAATGATTGCCATGTTTGCACATCACATGGAGTTTTCTTGCAAAATATGAGGGGACACACATAAAAAATACAGAAATGTAGAAAAAAGAACATCCTCCCACCTTATGAGGAAACCTGCTTATGAGGTTGACCTCATGACGCAATCCAGAAGTGCCGACTAGATTATTTCACGTTTCAGAACGCATAGATCTCGAAAATAATTTGTCTGTTCTCCCTCTCACAGGCCGAAAATGCTCCGATTTTTATGAAATTTCGCAAGAAAAACTTTCATCTAATTTCAAGTTCAATTTCGTTACCCAGGAGAATCATCCACTGAAACATGAGTTTTGGAGCGAAATTCGCAAGAGAAAAATCCTGACGCTTACGTTTTCGAGTTAATATGATTGCAGGCAGTTTTTTAAGGGTTCTCTAACGAAAGAAAAGAAATGAAAACATTTTCAAGGTGATATCTGTAACCCTTTCCGAGAAAAATAGTTTTTAAACTAATTTTAGGTTTGGGTACTTAGAATTGTTTGAAATTCATCTAAACTAAGATGTTTAAATTTTGGTTTCATTTGGAGTTAAGGAAGTATTCGAAACGAAATATGTTATTAATAGATATGAAAAGTTTTGGTATCTTCGAGATTTTTACGGAAATATCTCGAAAAAGGTTACAAATTCGTGGTAAGTGGATAGGAACCTTTCAGAAGCTTACTAAATTCTCTACAAAAAAGGCTCTGAAGCAATTTTCGATGGGGCGATGTCAATCGGAGAAATAAGTGCATAAAACTTTGAAAGTGTTAGTTTTGTTCTCTTGAATGGGTTTTCATCTTTTTTTTTTTTTTTTTTTTTTTTTTTTTGTTTGGTACATCGACTGCTGAGGTCATCAGCACCATTTTTCATGGGCGTATATAAGGGGGGGAGGTGTAGCCCCCCCCCCCGAAATGTTCATTTGATGGTAAAAATGCGTCATAAAAACCTTAAAAATAAATTAATTTTTTTTTAATAACATTTATTTTTTCACGAAAGATCAAAACCTACCAATAACTGCCTCTATTCCTTTACTAATGGCACTAGGGATATGAACGGAACCGCGCTAAGATGACGGAGAAATTGGGTGCAAAAATCTTTCGTCTAATTTGAAATGTGAAGTTCTTTAACCAGTAGAATCCGTCCACGTGAACAGTTTTTCTGGCGACATTCATTCTTTTTCGTGAATAATTTTCCACTTAAGATACTCTCAGTTTCCTTTTGTGGCGCCTTAAATCTTCCTTCTCATTGAGAATTTATTTTATATTTTTCACGGAAGAACAAAACCTTCCAATAACGCTACTATTCCTTTAATAATGGAAATAGGGATGCGAACGGAAACACGCTAAGATGACGCAGTCGGACTTTTTTTTTAATTTAAGTTGTTTCTGATATATATATATATATATATATATATATATATATATATATATATATATATTCCCGTAAATGTCTAGTCATATTGTGGGAGGTGATAGAGGACCCTTAGGGGAACAAAAAATGTTGTGTGACGATTTTCCGAATTCTCACACATAAGGTAGAAAACGTAGTTTTATTGTTTTTTCGAGACCATCGTGGTTTTTAGAAGAATAATCGTTGTAGCTCCGTCCCAGATGGTTCTACTAGAAAGGAAGTGAAACCAATCGAAAGCTGAGTAAAGTTACTATAAGACTAGTTGGGAGTATACGTAAAAATGAATGAATGTAAGTATGTATATCGTACCAAAAGAAAGCTATTCTAAATTTCCTGACATTGTCTTGATATTTCTTACCAGCGTTACTCTTCAATGGGCAGGATCTGAGATTTCTGGGCTTCAGAAAAACTTTCTCATTTAACCAGCTTTCCATTCATGTATCACAACCTTGTGTTATGGAAGTATGTGAAGGATTTAGCAACAAACGTTTAAAAAAAAACATGGATCTGTGAGAAGAAAATTAATTTTTTTTCTTTAGTTTATTCAAAAAGCTTATAAGAAATATTTATTTTTATAAGTATATATATATATATATATATATATATATATATATATATATATATATATATATATATATATATATACAGGGTGTCCCATAAATGTCTAGTAGGCCAATATATATATATATATATATATATATATATATATATATATATATATATATATATATATATATATATTGGCCTGTAGTAAATAGAATCAATGAAGAAATATTGCAAAATTATTTGAAGAAAGAGTACTGCCTCAATAGCTACATTCCTTGGAATGTGCTAAAGTTGTCAATCTTGAAAAGTGTCAAACAAAACACTTTGAGGACAACAAACAAATCATCTACGGCGAGTATTCCATATCGTGTCTGAAAGCGATAAGTGTCGTGAGCTACAAGACACGCGGATCCACAGGTCGTCCGAGGACAGGCCTTATCGATCCAAAGCATCCTTCAAGAGTCGCGTTGATCGCTTAGACAGTGGCTTACCGACATCCGGACAGAATGGACAAGATGGACTCCTCCTTATTGGACCCTTCCAATCCTGTCTTCGCAGGATTCGCTTTCTACTCGTCCATACTAGTAATCAAGATGATATTGATGTCTCTACTCACAGCCTTACAGCGATTTAGGAAAAAGGTTATTTCTTATTAATATACATAACATAGAAATTCACAGCACACAGCTTCTTGTTACACATGCAGTGTTTGTAATTGTTGCTAAAGAAAAACAAAAAAAAAATTTTTGTTATGAAAAAGCAAGCCCAGCCCACCTGTGACCACCAACGAAAACTTGGTTTTTTTTCTAAGGACTTTAAAATCTTAATTTTGATTTAAATGTTCTACCTTCTAAATTGGTCAGTTTTAAATCTGATCACGGCAAAAGAAAACCGAAAATGTTAAATCCCGTTTGAGCTAGCATTTTTGTATACCTAATTACTTGTAGAATACTGCTGTAATATTGTTTTTCCATTTCAGTATTAGTTCTGGTCCGAAAACACCTTTTTGTTGATCGTTTTCTGGTCGTGTAGATATCTCACAGTTTTTAGTGAAAAGTAAAGCAATATTTTATATCACTTATTTTGTTCCCGAAAAATTGGTTTTAGCCAGGACACCGGACACAGGTATAGACTTAGGTTTTAAAAGAAATTGTTTGTTTGCCAAAATGTATCATGAACATACAAGTGCACAATCGTGCATTCAGGTTTTGAATATATTTGTAATGAAACTAAATTAGTCTTAGTTTATTTGAAAGAAAAAAAAAAAAAAAGGTACTTAGCTATGGTCTCCACATAATTTGACCTAAAAACACATGTATTGGGGTTGCTTTTTGCTTTTCTATAATTTCGATCGCCATACTTGGCATGGGCGTATATAGGAAATAATTTCGGCGGGGGCTGGAAAAATGTCTAACTAAAGACAGCTTTGGGACAAGAGGAGCAATTTTTCATGAGTTTCTGAATGTTTAAAATGTCGACTTATGATTTCTAACAATTCTTCCATATTTTGAAGCCTAGCTTTATATGATTGGTAGAATACTTCTGGTTTGTCTGAATGCCAATGGTTTGTGTGACCTCTTTCTTATATACCTCGCAATTCTTTGACCATGTTTCGTGTTCTCGTCCACACTGGCAGCATGAAACTGGATTCGGACAATCTCCGCCATGCCTTGCTTCACTGCAATGTCTTCATTCTGCTAATTTTGCACACGATAGCTTGGTATGATGCATTCTCCAGCAATTGAAGCAGCGTATAGAAAGAGGGATGTACATGCGTACATCACGACTAGTAGATTCCAGGATCATGACTTTTAGATCCCAGGATAATGACTTGTAGATCCTAGGATCATAACATGTAGATCCCAAGATCGTGCTTGTAAGTCCCGAGGACATGACTTATAGATCCCGGAAGGTGACTTTTAGATCCTAGGACCTGGACTTTTACATCCCGGCAGGATTACTTGTAGGCCGAGAGCTGGCAACGCAATTTTCATGAAGTGTTTTATGCACCCTGAAATTTTGCTATAATGTACATCTTGGATATATAAGAAGGTATATATGTGTTTCCTGGACATACCTTGGAACACCAGGTTCTGCGCATAGGGGAAAGGTACAAAAAAATATTTCCCAAAAATAAAGTTTTATTCAGAAGCCAACTATCTTTAATGTAAAATTAAGACAATTTTACAATGACTAATAAATATGGCAGACACTTTTAAGGGATATAACACGGTAAAAAACAAAAAAATTAATTGTTTTTATTCTAATATTAAATAATGAGAGTTTTATCCACGCTGCCATTAAAACCGTGAGAGCACGGAAAACAACCAACACTGCGCGGTCCTCCCATGCACTCGGTAACGCGCAGTGTATTGCAGTCTATCATAGGCAACATTTATTTTTATGTTTCCTGATAATTAAACCCCACAAAAGTGTCTGCCATTTCGTAATTATTTTCAAATATGTTTATTGAAGACGCTGTTTAAATCGCAGCGTGAGTAAGGCACTTCATTTAATATTAAAAATAAAAACTAAGTACTTTGTTTTGTTTTTTTAAATTTAGATTTTAACACCCTTAAAAGTGCCTGCCTTATTTATTATTAATTTTAAAATTGCCTAAATTTGCAATTTTTTTTCATTAATAATAGTTGGCTGAATAAAACACTATTTTTGGGCAATATTGTTTTGTACCTTTCCCCTATGCGCAGTACCTGGTGTTCCAAGGTATGTCCAGGAAACACATATTTACCTTCTTATCTACCTAAGAGGTACATTATAGCAAAATTTCAAGGTGCATAAGACACTTCATGAAAAGTGCGATGCCAGCTCTCCGACTATTGTAGGTTCTCTAGATGAAGAGTCATAAGTTCCGACGATGTGTACCTCATGATCTTGATTGGTGATTAGGATGATCACTTTTAGGTTCGCAAATTATAACTTGTAGACATCCAAGATCAAGAATGTCGGATTCCGATAATTATTGATAAAAACTCACATCACTTGACTTATAGATGACTTGATGTTCAACAATAATAGTTCCTGAAGAATCTTAAGAAGCCATCGATGGCCCTTATTGTTTGTAACTTGAAGGTATTTGACGTTTGGATCCCTCTTCTTTTATATAAATGAGACAAATCTTCCTTTCCAAAAAGAGAAGGTACATTTAAAGTTAAACCTTTCTTAACTCCAACCCTTTGTCGGCGTGGCCATAATGAAACATCTTGACACGAAACACGCCACGAATGCCAAAAAACTTGGACCAAATTTTGTAAAGCAAAGTATAAAGATTGAACAGAAAAGATCACCCGAAATATCTGGACTTGGTAAAACTTGCTTCAATATAGAGGCTTTCGACAACAATGTAGAATTTTGGACCATTCATATGATCAATACCACGATTGTACCACTTATCAATGTTGTAAGATATGACTCAGAGTTGGAAGAAAAATTGGTAAATTACATAGAGAGGTATAACATGTCTTACAATCGATAACAACCCACCATATCATCAATTTCTGTATTTATAGTGGTATGGTACAACACACGAGGAAACGGCTGTAGCTGTCGTGAGCATGTTCATCAATGTTCTCGATTATCAAACTTGTAGGGAAATCGATCTTTGAGTTGTTCAATATTTTATTGAAGAGCAGCCGATGTCTTCTTCATCCCTCCTATGACCTCAAGTCTGGCCATAAACCTTTCGGTAGGCGTTTATCGATTCCATAAAATTTTCACAACCACAAATCCTAAAAATATCTAAAAATCTCTCATAACTCTATGAAATGTTTATTATATCGAAGGTTACGTCATCAAAGATTTCGTGTAGGAAGGAAGAGAAAGTGATAATTCTTTATCAGTATTTATAAAGTGAGTGGGCACTTCGTCAACATCATTAAATGCATAAATAGACAATTGCAGAAAAGTCTCAAGCATACCTAGCTAGATTTGGTTTAACACGATTAAATCTTTATCTCTTTGACAATATTAGAGATTGTCCCCCTCCTTTATGACTAACAGATGCAAACAGAGAGATATTAGCAAGCAGACCGACCTCCACCTATTTTTTGACTGCCCACTGACAGAAGCTAGTTGAGATATTAGCAAGCAGACCTATATCCCCTTCCTTTATGACTGTCCTCTGACAGATGCAAACAGAGAGATATTAGCAAGCAGACCGACCTCCACCTATTTTTTGACTGCCCACTGACAGAAGCTAGTTGAGATATTAGCAAGCAGACCTATATCCCCTTCCTTTATGTCTGTCCTCTGACAGATGCAAACAGAGAGATATTAGCAAGCAGACCGACCTCCACCTATTTTTTGACTGCCCACTGACAGAAGCTAGTTGAGATATTAGCAAGCAGACCTATATCCCCTTCCTTTATGTCTGTCCTCTGACAGATGCAAACAGAGAGATATTAGCAAGCAGACCGACCTCCACCTATTTTTTGACTGCCCACTGACAGAAGCTAGTTGAGATATTAGCAAGCAGACCTATATCCCCTTCCTTTATGTCTGTCCTCTGACAGATGCAAACAGAGAGATATTAGCAAGCAGACCGACCTCCACCTATTTTTTGACTGCCCACTGACAGAAGCTAGTTGAGATATTAGCAAGCAGACCTATATCCCCTTCCTTTATGTCTGTCCTCTGACAGATGCAAACAGAGAGATATTAGCAAGCAGATAGGATTTGCAGACGTCATGTGAATATTTTCTACTCCTGTACTACTATTGGTTTCATTGTTTAGAAGGTTTTCCTATTGCCTCACTTTTAGCGTGGTTCCTCCCTCCCTTCATAGGGAGGAACCCCGCTTATAAGGTTGATCTCATGAAACAATCCGGAAGTGCCGACTAGAACATTTTGCGGTCTAGAGACCGAAAATGACGGTGGTACAAATTTGTGTGTATATATATATGTATATATATATATATATATATATATATATATATATGTATATATATATATATATATATATATATATATATATTTGTCTGTTCGCGGCATAGCTCAGAGAGTAATGGTCCGATTTTATGAAATTTGGTACAAAAATCTTTTGTCTAATTTGAAAGGTCGAGTTCGTTAACCAGCAGAATCCGCCCACTGGAAGATGGCGTTTGGGGCGAAATTCGCGCAAAAAATCGTAACGCTTACGTTTTTGAGTTCATAAGCTTGTAAGTACTCTTTTTATAGGCTTCTTGGGCTAGGAAAACGAATGAAACCATTTTCAAGGCGATAGCTTTAACCGTTTTCGAGGAAATTGGAAAAAATTTTGAATACCGTTTTTGGTTTGGGTACTTAGATTCATGGGATTCAGTTGAAACATTTTCTGCATGTTCTACTTTCATTAAAACTAATATGTTGAAATTTTGGTTACGTTTGGAGTAAAGGAAAGGTTCGAATAAAATATTTCATTAACAGACAAGAAAAGTTTTGGTAACTTTGTATACTTTCGTTTCTCCAAAACCGTTGACAATCTTGGGAAGCGGTAGGTTACCATTCGAAAGCTTACTAAATGCTCTACAAAAAAGGTTCTGTAGAAAGTTTTGATTAGGTGATGTCAATCGGAGAAATAATTGTTAAAAACTTTAAAGTAGTTGATTTCGTTCATTCGAACGGTTCTTTTTGTCTGTTTTATTCCTTGTTTTTGGTTTTTGTACTTACAACCATGGGATTCAGTTGAATTTTTTTTTTTTGCATGTTTGAATTTCATCAAAACTAACATGTTAATCTTTTGGTTACGTTTGGAGTTGAGGAAGGGTTAGAATAAAATATTTTATGAACAGACATGAAAAGTTTTGGGAACGTCGTATACTTTCATTAATATCTTGAACACGGTTGGGAAATTTTGATAAGTGGATAGAAACTATTTGGAAGCTTTCTAAATTCTCTACAAAAAAGATTCAGAAACAATTTTTGATTAGGTGATGTCAATCGAAGAAATAAGTGCTTAAAACTTCAAATACGTCTGTTTAGTTCTTATGAACGGGTTTTTGTAATTTTTGTCTCTTTCCCTTAGTTTTTTATTGCTTTTTATTTTTGTAATTTCTTATGTTAGGAAAATGTATTTGTGTGTAAGACAGGATAGGTAAAATGAGGCCAATTTTCTGTTGCAAGAAATAATGAAAAATTTTGGGAACTTTGTATACTTTCGTTAGTATGTCGAAAACGGTTGACAATCTTGTGAAGCAAAAGGTTACCATTCGAAAGCCTACTAAATGCTCTACAAAAACGGTTCTGAAGAAAGTTTTAATTAGGCGATGGCAATCGGAGTTATAAGTGCTTAATACTTTAAAGTAATTGATTTCGTTTATTCGAACGGTTCTTTTTGTCTGTTTTATTCCTTGTTATTTTTTAATTGCTTATAGTCGGATAATGTATTTGACAATAAAACAGATTAAATAAAATAAGAAGATCAATTTATTGTTAGAAATGTAGCGTTCAAAGAGAGAGATCCCAAGGCTTTCCAAATGCCTCTGAGCGGAGGCCTTTCTGGCCGACTTATGGGTTGGCCGACCCATACAGGTAAGATCATAAATCAAGACCTTTCAAGACTGGTGGAACCAAAATAATAACTGATTCTATTTTAATCTTTCCAAATTAGACTAGGGATAAGAACGGAACCGCGCTAAGATGATGCAGTTCCTGCGAGTCGGATTTTTTTTTTAATAGTTTGTTTATTTTTTAAATGCATTGAACTGTGAGATAAGTATTTCTATTTTGTATTCCTGCAGGTCGTGGGGGCTGGCCGACCCTGCTGTATGGTGATCTCTTCACCTGGCAGAGCCTTATCTACTGCGCTAATTTCGCCCTCCTCTCTATCTGCGTTATGAAACCCTATTATAAAATTTCAAATTGTTGGGAAGCTTAATTTTATTATTTATTTACTTTTTCTTTTTAGGTTGAATTATGTAATTATATGCTCTAATATATTTTTTGATTTTAAGATTTTATTCTAAACTTTTCGCGAAAGATCAACACCTAACAATAACTGCTTCTATTCCTTTACTAATGGCACTAGTGATACAAACGGAACCGCGCTAAGATGACGCAGGTCCTGTGAGTCGGATTTTTTTTTAGTTTATCATACAATCATTCGAAAATAGTCAGTCCTCTATATGTTCAAAAGTATTTGTTATTTTCTTTCAGCCCCTGGATAATTTAGATAACGGTTCTAAGATGTTGTGGCGCGGATTGATGCTTCTGAAAAAAAGGCGAGTGACGCAGGTAAGCTGTACTGCTTACCTTTCGAACGATCACTCTTCTAATCACAGTCATAATGTTCTCATCTTAGTTTCACTCTCAAATAAATAGAAGAAAGTGATGTCTTTGAAAGAAAGAAAAAAAAAACAACAGATTATTGCAGCTCGTTGTAAAAATAGAGATTGTAGAAGTCCGTTTTAAAAATAGATTTTGTAGAAGTCCGTTTTAAAAATTGAGTTTGTATAAGTTCGTTTTGAAAATGTAGATTGTATAAGTTCGTTTTAAAAATAGAAATTGTAAAAATTCGTTTCCAAAATAGAGATTTTATTTGCTCACTGTCAAATGCTGTGTAATAAATAGTGATTGTATAAGTTCTTCGCAAAATTAGAGATTGTAGAAGTCCGTTTTAAAAATTGAGTTTGTATAAGTTCGTTTTGAAAATGTAGATTGTATAAGTTCGTTTTAAAAATAGAAATTGTAAAAATTCGTTTCCAAAATAGAGATTTTATTTGCTCACTGTCAAATGCTGTGTAATAAATAGTGATTGTATAAGTTCTTCGCAAAATTAGAGATTGTAGAAGTCCGTTTTAAAAATTGAGTTTGTATAAGTTCGTTTTGAAAATGTAGATTGTATAAGTTCGTTTTAAAAATAGAAATTGTAAAAATTCGTTTCCAAAATAGAGATTTTATTTGCTCACTGTCAAATGCTGTGTAATAAATAGTGATTGTATAAGTTCTTCGCAAAATTAGAGATTGTAGAAGTCCGTTTTAAAAATTGAGTTTGTATAAGTTCGTTTTGAAAATGTAGATTGTATAAGTTCGTTTTAAAAATAGAAATTGTAAAAATTCGTTTCCAAAATAGAGATTTTATTTGCTCACTGTCAAATGCTGTGTAATAAATAGTGATTGTATAAGTTCTTCGCAAAATTAGAGATTGTAGAAGTCCGTTTTAAAAATTGAGTTTGTAGAATTTCATGTTACAAATATAGAATGTATATGTTTATTGTAAAACTAGAGATTGTATAGATTCGTTTAAAAAATAGAGACAAATTCACTTTTTGTTAGGTTACGTCGTTTCTTTCCTTCTGCGGCGTATACACGTGTTAGTTTATTGCTATGGTTAAAACCATGATATTTATTTCGAAACATCTTAATTGAGGGCGACAGAAGTCATAGGGTCTAAGTGACATTTATGAAAAACATGAGTTAGATACAGGAATGGGTTCTGAACTCCGCAATCTTGTGGATGGTAAAGAGGTCCAAACGATTTTCTTGAAAGTTGCTGCTGCCTAGCTAGTGTTCTCATGAATATTGTCACTTTTGTAATATAAATAATAATAAGTCAAGAAGTAAATTAAGGGGTCTATGTGAGGATTGTCCAATTCTTTTGAATATTAAACATAAACCGGATGATGTACCTATTATGTATTATAGATAATAAACAGCTAAGGACCTCAGGATTCGCCGAGTATGATCGGAACTGTAAAAATCTACTTTTTGCTACTACAACATATCGTCCCTATGATGTCAAGCTATCAAATATGAAAATCGGAGCAAACTACATTGACGAGTAATATTCAGAAAAATGGTCCTATTCAATTCTTTATTTAAGGCATTAACTGCTATACTAAAGGGGCTAGAGTACCGACAATTTGCGACAAGCCGTATCGTCCACAATCAAAGAGCAAAGTCTCGAATTTGAAAAATGATATTTTGCATATTCAATAGTTTGACATGGTAGGGACGATATGTTCAACTTTGGCTCCATTTATATCAAAACATTGAGTTTGTTACTTAGACCTCTTTGACCTCTGGGGTCCTCTTATATAATGGAGGTAACTTACAGTATCTAGAACATATGATCAAAGAATACATTAAGAAATAGCTCAAAAATGTATTCATGACTCCTGCTTCAGAATGCGTCAAAAGCGGGAGCTGTGAAGCGCAAACGAATGCTGCTCTAATCAGTAACAGCAAATTCCCTATGAGCTGTATGTTTCGTTGAACCCTAAACGTTATCAACTATCCATGAACCTTTAACACTTCTCCCATTACACAGCGGCTGATGAAACGCAACATATTAAAAAGTCATAGAATGACCCGAGGAGACATCGTAGACAAATATTCAATACACAATTCTTTCCTTTTTAATGCCTTAACTTTACTATTTCTTTAGTTCCGGCATTCTATGAATATTTTACATATTCATTTAGTATTTAGTTGCTTGTTATAGTTCCAACGAGCAGAAAATTATACTTCAAGAAAGGTGAATTACTAATAACTCATAACTATAAACGTCTTGCTAGTCCGTGATGGGTTAAATTATTATATATTTAAATTTTAATGGCCATTATAATTAACTCAGAATTTTAGGACGGGTTATCTATAGGTCTTGAGGAGGATATACGGGGATGTCCTCGACCAGGGAAACTGGAGACGTAGTAGGACAAACCAAGAGTTGACCAACCTATTTAGGGAGGCTAACATAGTAAAGCATATAAAATGTGGACGTCTCCGCTGGGCAGGACACCTAGCCAGGATGCCAGACCAAGACACGCCTCAAAAACTATTCTCTGAGAGAGTTCATGGAACCAGACGAGTTGTCAGAGGCAAGCTGAGATGGCAAGATGAAGTAGCCGCCGATGCCCGCAGCCTAATCGGAGTCCGGAACTGGAAAGTGGCAGCACAAGACCGAGACAACTGGCGGAAGCTGATTTTGGAGGCCATGTCTCACTAGTGGGATGTAGCGCCGAGGAAGGAAGTATCTATAGGTTACCACCCTTTTCTAGCCAGGATAGGGCTGATGCCTTTTTTTTTTCAAAGAAAAGCCTGCTGGGAATCGAACCCACGACCCTTGGCACGGAGTGTTAAGTGCTCACGCCTTAACTCTCACGGTCACCAGGCCTCCGTTAAATACTATTTAAAGAAAAATCATTAGTTAAAAGGTCCAAAGGAGGAACTGCGTCATCTACTCACTTTGCCATAAGCTTCATATCCCTAGTGTCATTTGATGCAAACATTTGCAGTCAGCGATTCAAACATCATCATGATGGATCAAAAACTGGCGAGACAACTGCTCAAGCAATCATTGACGTAACATAACCAAATAATACAAAATTAAAATAAAGAACAGCATATTTTCTGGTACAAGACTATTCCGTGCAAACAAGAAACAAAACTGTATTAATTTATTCAGATTCGCTCATTGCTCTGCTCAGCATTAACTCCAGTTACACAAACAATAGACTAATTGAAAAAATCTATTCATAGATCGTGACAATTAAACAAAGACCTCCACTAATTATGGATACCAAGACAGATGAGTAGACATGGAAACGAAGTCGCTAATGAAGCAGCAAAGCCGCACACCTCCTGGTGTTGTTTCCTCTCCGATGAGGAATTATTTCTGTCGCCCAATAGAATATTCGAACAGAACTGGGCATCATTATGTGCAGAGACTAACGAAAAAAAAAACAGCTAAAGCCTAGAACACAAATCGTCTAACATGGAAAAAATTCCAACTTACAGGAACGATGTCATCTTAGCGCGTTTCCGATCTTATCCCTAGTCTCATTTGGAACGCATGGAATAGAAACAGTTATAAGTTTGTTTTGATCTTCCATGAAAATTAGGAAGATCTACTCCAATGAAATCTCAAAGAATTCGTAAGTCATAAAGCAACGGAAACTGGCAGTAGCCAACTTACACAGCAACGGAAAATACTCAATTCACCTTCTCTCATTCTTAAGTAAGACACTATTACACTTTTTTTTCGAATACTTCCTTAACCCCCCTCAAAAAAATAATGGTCCCAGAGGGGCATAGTATTTTTTTGTAGAGGTATCTGATTCTTGAGCAAACGGCACACTAGGGAGATATTGTCAGTACTACACTCCGGACGCCTGATTTTCCTCTTTGCGAGTACCCATTATTTTTTTATTTTAACATCCATTATTATTAACTAAGAATTTTAGATCGGATTATCTATAGGTTACCGCCCTTTTCTAGCCAGGATAGGGCTGAAGCCTTTTCTTTTTTTCCTTTTGGCACGGAGTGCTAAGTGCTCACCCCTTAACACTCACGGCCACCGGGCCTCAATGTACCCATTAATAAATTAATTTAAGGCTGGGTGGGCCTGAGGACAGTCTGGTACCCCGAATCCAACCCTCGAACGACGGCACTAGAAGATAAAAATTATTTTTGAACTCAGGTCCTCCGGCATATTAGTCGAGTGCTAACCTTAACCCTCAATATATATTTACCATGTTTGTAGTAGTTCACGAAAAGGCAGCCTTTTTTTTAAATATATATCTTTATTCAGCATTTACAGAATATAGATTGCTCGTGAATGGTTGAATGCAGTTGTGTCTTGAAGCTCATGAGAAGACAAGCTGCACAGTGCAGTAGCCACAAGGCAGTGTGATTACAATCTGGATGAAATACTCCTGCAGCTGGTCTCTAGGCCAGTTATAGTCGGAGAACGGGGTTATTTGGGATTTGATATTTATTTTAGAATTATAATGTATTTAAATGCATAATAATTCTAAAATAAAATCCATTATCCTCACATCAAATAACCCCGTTCAAATCCCCTATTTTAGAATTAGGATTACCATGTAATTTTGAATGAAATTTTTGATCGAATGTTTTGGATACGGTTTGGACAAATGGAATATTGAGGTCATTATGGATCGTCGGTTATTTTACGGAGGATTTTAGACTGTAACGATTGAATTTTGTAGGAATTGGAGGGCGTTGTGGGTCCACAGGGTTCTATGCCATAAGTCCATATTGGTCTGAGTATTGTCATGTAAATGAGTCTTCTGTTATTAAGTGTAAGATCTGATCGTCGGTCAAGTAAGTGTAGTAAAAGTCTGTACCGTCGGTTGAGTTCTTGTCTCTTCTGAGGAATGTTTGGTTTCCAAGTTCGTCGTTTGTCTAGTATTTGTCTAGATAACGGATTTGGGATTTTTTAAAGAATAAATGAGTCGTTAAGGGACACCTAAGATCAAATACGAACGACCGATTCATTCGTGATCTATAGGTAATGAAACGTCCAAATTTCATGTCGGCTCTGCCGTATTGCGTCATCAGATTGACATAATTAGCGGAATGTTTCCCTATACAGAAAAGGGGAACGTTGAAAATAGAGAGAAAAAAAAATGCCATCTAACTATTTATATTAAATTGTTGCCGAGAAAAGCCTACTTGTGGCGAATACTTGAGTCAATGTGATTGACAATTTAAAATAAGTAACCTTTCCAGGTCACGGTCTCTCCATTTAATATTTGATCCCTTGAACCGGTGATCCTTGACATACAGATCGATACTATACCTAAATAAATAGGTTGTTGCACCGTGGACCTTGGTTCATGTCTAAACCTCTTCAAATATTCAAAATCTTCATAAATAACTCTTCAATATAAATGGGTGAATATAGAGGCGGCTCCGGCGGAACTATAATATTCACTCGGAATTGGTAAAGCATTCATTTTAGTTCTTTTTAGCGCGTTTCCTCCTTCCTCCTTAGGGAGGAAATCTACTTATCACGTAATCCGGAAGTACCTATAAGAAATCTCCAAGTTTCAGACCCTTTAGGTCACGAAAATACCAGTGATAAATTTGTATAAAGGGTGTCCCGATTTTAAATGGCAAAACTTGAGGAGCGTGTAGGGGACCAAAAAACTAAGACAAAAAATCCTTTAGATGTTTGCTCGTTTTGGAGAAAATCGCAAAACAAGAAATGAAACAAGTTTTCATTTTTGTACTTACCTACTTCTTTAAATTTTCAATGAAAAAAAAAATTGTCATTGCGAATTGTTTTAAGAAATCACTTACTAAAATTTAATCTCTTGATGCTGATATAGTTTTCATAAACGGTTTCTGCAACGGTAATAGGCTTTAGAAGCGGTGCGAGTGTTTGCGCGCCGATTCACAAATAGAAGAGTGCTTAATTGACGAGTCTTTTAGTTAACTTTTAATAGGCTATGTGAGTCTGGGTCATTTTATTTATTTACATTTGTTTATGTTATCACCTATTTAGTGTAGTTATCAAATGTTGCCCGCTTGCAGAAACGTAATCATTACTTCTAACACTGACTTGATAAGTTGCAGCTAAACACTGTTCTCTCTATGATTCAGTCTGTTAATTGCTCTCTTGAGTTGACTGACACCGAAAAAAACTTCCTGCTTCAAGGTTCCCCATCAAAGAAACCAATTAATAAAATTCAATATCTTAGCAAGAGTTCTTCATATTGCCTGCTCCGAAATTCCTAATGCAGGCGTTGGACTCAATTTCTTCACCGAGCTGCTCTTAATGCTGCCTGGAATTGGTCGCCTTCATTATGAAGTAAGAATAACCTTGTCTCTCGTTGTCTATTAAAAGTTAACAAAAAGACTCGTAGATTAAGCACTCTTCTATTTGTGAATCGGCGCGCGAACCCTCGCACCGCTTCTAAAGCATTACCGTTGCAGAAACCGTACACGAAAACTACATCAACATCAAGAGATTGGATTCTAGTAATTGGTTTCTTGAAACAATTCGCAATGACAATTTTTTTCAGTTGAAAATTTAAACGTGAGTACAAAAATGAAAACTAGTTTCTTTTCTTGTTTTGCTATTTTCTCCAGAACGAAGCAAAAACGAGAAAACCTCTAAAGGACTTTTGGTCTTCGTTCTTTGGTCTCCTATATGCTCCTGCCATTTAAAATCGGGACACCCTATATATATATTTTTAGATGGAACGGCATTTTTATCCAGCGGTGGTACTCCTCCTCACTTCTTCCTAAGATATTTCGATGGGTTCATCTCATGGGTTGGAGATGAACCCATCGAAATATCCCAGGTGGAGATGAACCCAACAAAAAAAAGGCATTCTGAAGGCAACAAAAAAAAAATACTTCGTCTAACGTTCGTGAACCAGTAGAGATTTTATGCACCTATGAGCACTGGACTTAAATGTTTGAGGACCTAAGTTCAAATCCCGAGCATGCACTAAAGATTCTTATCTTCTATTGTCTCCGTTCATGGGTTGGATTCGGCCTCTTTAACTATCCCTAGCCTTTAATTAATTTATTAATGGTTATCTTGGCACTAATGACCCTAGCATTCAAAGGGGGAAATCAGGTGGCCGGAGCATAATACTGACCACACTATCTCCCTAGTGGACCGTATGGTCATTTCTTTTTTTTTACGGCGCATCGACATAATTCTTG
This sequence comes from Gonocerus acuteangulatus, assembly GCA_946811695.1. Lineage (NCBI taxonomy): Eukaryota > Metazoa > Arthropoda > Insecta > Hemiptera > Coreidae > Gonocerus > Gonocerus acuteangulatus. Next base: position 117,255,525 of record OX328124.1, on the reverse strand, counting down.
ACCATTAGTGCCGGCCTCCAGGGTGCAGCCAGGAATCTTCTCAGCGAGCCCTGAGATGAGAAAATTCCTGCCGCTGGTGGGGATCGAACCCACCATCTCCCGCTTATGAATCCAGCGCTCTAGCTACTCGACTAAGGGAGACCCCTGTACCTTATTTTACCAAAATACTCCTTTTACTGTTAAATTCAATTAAAAAAAAGATAAAAAACAAATTAAAAACTGACACAAAAAGGAATGGAAACAGTTATTTGTTAGGTTTGATTTTTCGTGAAAAATTATAAATATGAGGTATCTAGAGAAAATAAATATGCATTTTACTGTTAAACGCAATTTTTAAAAAAGATTAAAACATTAGGTAAATAAAGAAAAAATCGTTCTAAAGAAAGAAACCCACAGCAGTGCATATGTAGAAAATACTCAACTCAGATCTTTTATGCACAATAGCATCTTTATCCTAAAAAATAAATATATAATATAGCACAAAATCATTTTTTTTATAGGAAAATGAGTTTTATTGCTAGCCGATGTTTCGGCTTCAAATTCAAGCCTTCTTCAGGGCTGTAAAACAAGTAGGACAGAGTTAATACGAACACACACACACACATATGCATATATACAGGGTGTCCCAAATAAGACGGCTCAAACTAATTTTGCGGCTAAACGGTTGATCTGAGAAAAAAATGTCAGAAGAAAAAGTTGTAGAGCTTGGCCTAAGCTTTCTAAATATGTCCACCATTTAACATTTTGATGGGCAGCATGTGCGCTCGGCGCTAGATGAAATGTTGAGGTTTGCAGATGACCCCTAATATTATGCACATCATTTTGAAGGAAATTTAAAAACAAAACCTTTGCCGCAAACCGGGCTTCGAGATCTTTAAAATCAAATGAGTTTCGTGCGATTCAAATTTTATTGTTTTAAATTAAAACGATTTTTTTTTTATGCAGTCACAAAGAATAACACAATATCAAATTAAATAATTTGTGATTCCAAAAATTGCCAAAAAACAAACAAAAAAGGTATTTCTAGTTGAAAATAAAACTAATGGAATACAATTAATTTAGATAACACTTTTCTTTCTTTTTTGGTTTCATGATATTAGTAGGTGGCTAATAATCATTCTGATAAATAGGAAAGTTGATTGTTAATATATTTTCACTAAATATTTTTTCTTTAACTCATTTACTATTGATACATTTAAACTAATTGTGATGATAATGTTTCTAGGCTTTTGTAAACGTTGAAGATGCTATAGCTGCAGGAGTTGATGTTAAAACAGATGATCAAGACGTGGAAAGAGTTAGAAGGTAATTTTCTCCTCATGTCGGAGTATATATTATTTTATTTAGTCAATGAGTTGTTTGTTGCATTTAGATCAAATATAAAAGACAGTAGACATTTTGAAGAAGAGCTGGAATTTGGCTGCCCATCACCAAATCCAGAGAGATTCGTGAGCTGATGTAGCTAGTTTGACCAGTAAAGCAATCTTTTGTTTGAAATTATGAGACGAAATGACCAAGCCATCATTCCAAACTGATAAATGACTTAGTTGCTTTGAAAAAGCAGCATGCGCGGGTCTTCAACTCCAATGACACGTTATTTATTTTCTTTTTTTTTTTTTTTTCTCCTTAATAAATTGTATAAAATAAACATATTTAATGGTTCAAATAAATATTTATTGATTGAATTTGGCACGTTTCTTCGCAATAGCAAGTACAACTTCACAGTTTCATAATAAACTCGTAAATTATGAAAAATAATTTTGAGAAATTACAATTTGGACAGTCAGTAATATTGAGCAATAAATGAAGAGTGGTCGAGGTTTGCTAAAACTTGTTCAAACTGTGAAATGTTCAATTTATGAGCTGCCAACATATTGAAATGAAGTCATAAAACTGAAAAAATTCTTCGATTTATATATTACAATAAAAAGTGAGGAATAAAATTAAAAAAGTTATTCTAAAAAGTACAAATTTGTATCAATTATTTAAAAAATGTTATGTCGTGCTAGTACTAACAGTTATAAAATTAAATATTTACTTATTTCCAATAATGTATTGATAAATACTAAACAAGAAATAATTTTACTTTTACAATATTTAAACATTAAGACATCAGTAGGCTATATTTCCTATTGATTTCTTTGTTTGTTTTTTTTCCAGGGCTCACAGGAATGATTTGGAAAATATACCATTGTTTTTAATTTCTGGATTAGTGTTTGTAGCAACTGATCCGAATCCTGTGTTTGCTTTAATGATGTTTCGACTGTATGCAGTCGCAAGGGTCTTGCACACCATAGTCTATGCAGTCGTCGTAGTTCGGCAACCAGCGAGGGCTCTCTGTTTTTTCTCTGGAGCTATTATTAATTTCATTATGGTATTTGCAATTATGTCCTCATGTATGCAATTGTAAAATGTGCCAAAATTATAAACCATAATATATTGTATAAGGAAGTATGAGTATAAATAAATTGACATTGAGTAGAATTGATTATGGTTAAATATTATAAATAATAATTCTGCCAAAATTGTCTCATTACTTCCAAAAAAAAAATTGATAAATTTATAGAAAGAATAGGTTAAATATTAAAGAAAATCGAATGTTTTATTATTTGCTTGTAGCTTGTTTCTTCTCAAGAAAGAATGGTCCTAAAAATAGATTATTGCATGAGCTATAAATTAAATATTAAATCACTTTATGATCTTTTTATCAAATTCTGTAATTTATAAAAGTTAACCTGACTAGGAATTCAACTCAAATATTCTGAGCTTGGTCTTAAACACGATAGGACAGGGTTTTATTCAACGGGAGCGATATTACATCTTCTAATCGACAAACAACTTCAAATCTGTGAGACTTCAGGCATTCATTTTTCTTATTATTTCTGTTATTAAAATTAAGCCCACAAGACGTACATTACATCTTGGGAAATCATACATTACAATGCAATACTCATCAAATTCCATAAAGGAGTTTAACAAGGAAGCAGTTTGAGCCCTCTGCGTTTTAAAATCGCTGTTAAAAGTATATTCTTCAATTCTACCAGTACTTTTGCTGATTCATCCATGCAGATGGTATTGTGTTATTTGCAGAGTGTGTGCAATGACTACAATTAAATATGACAGACTCTAACTAAGAGTAAAATCATGCATTTGGAAGGAAGAAACAAAACTTAAGCATCACGATCAGTGGAATAAAATTGGAAACTGCTGATTTTTTACAGAATCTCGAACTATCTTCAGTAGAGATGGATAAATTCACAATGCACTCGTTAATCATCTGATAAATGCTAATGGTGTTTACTACGAGTTCTCTAATTTCAAAGACAAAAATGATCACAGTACAAAACTGAAGACAAGACATGGGATTACGAAATGAAGAAGGATTAGCAGAAAAGAGGACTCAAGTAAAAAGTGGAATAAAAGAAGGCAACTGATGGAAGACTGAAGAGGGGCTGTATAAAGTAGTTTGAAGAAAACTCAATATTATTATTATTATTATCATTATGATGATGATGAATATGGTGACAAAACTGACGATTTATGGATAACATGGCAAGACAGGAATACAAATAAAATTCCTATGTTATACCAGGTGAGATAATGTATAAAAATCTCAAGAGCGTGTGTCGTAATGTATGTTGTAGATTAGGGACAGCTCAAAGGGTAGGATGTCACCAGCGGGATAGGATCGCGTAGATAGGCAGAGGCTTAAGGGGCCCTCACACTGGCAACGGGTAGGATGTCACCAGCGGGATAGGATCGCGTAGATAGGCGGAGTCTTAAGGGGCCCTCACACTGGCAAAGGGTAGGATGTCACCAGCGGGATAGGATCGCGTAGATAGGCGGAGGCTTAAGGGGCCCTCACACTGGCAAAGGGTAGGATGTCACCAGCAGGATAGGATCGCGTAGATAGGCGGAGGCTTAAGGGGCCCTCACACTGGCAAAGGGTAGGATGTCACCAGCGGGATAGGATCGCGTAGATAGGCGGAGGCTTAAGGGGCCCTCACACTGGCAAAGGGTAGGATGTCACCAGTGGGATAGGATCGCGTAGATAAGCGGAGGCTTAAGGGGCCCTCACACTGGCAAAAATGTTGCTCAAAATTTTGAAGAAGTTGGTTTTATGAAAGAAATATTGCGAGTGTGAGGAGAAATATTGTACAAAAAAAGGAGTATTCAATATTTTGTGGGGCCTTCAAAAGTTTTCTGAAAGTTAAGAAAATGTTTGCGGACCTGTCAATATTTTGTAGCATGAGAGTGCATTGAGAGGGGGCTGACAAAATATTGCGCAATTGTTTGTGTGTCATTTAGCATATGTGCGTTTGCAATACATTTTTAAGTATTTTATATCCTTTTTCCATCTATATTTTATCATGTCTATTAAAAATATATTGATTTGATTAAATATTTTGATTCAAATAATACATTCTTCTGCATTTTTATGTCAACGCATTATCAATTGCAATATACAGTAGGACCTCCATTATCCGGGGTAATGACGGGAAGGGTGGTTGGTCCACGGATAATCGAAAACCCCGGATAATCGAAACACAATATTTTTTATTGACTAAATGCTGGATTATAAGGTTATATAGAAAAACTGTTTACAAGATGACAGCGCTGTCTCTCCATTCGTTAGATTACAATGCAGGTAATTAATTTTAATTCATACTTATGTACATAATCGTCATTACATACATACAAATATTTAATACATGATTAATAAATCAAATGCTTTAGTTGATAAAAATAAAAATAATGCAATAAATATGTTTGTATGTACATACATATATGTACATAATATTTAAAGAAGGAATAAAAATAAAAATTCCCCCATCGAGACCCCGGTTAGTTTGAATCCCGGATAATAGAGTCCCAGATAATGGAGGTCCTACTGTACTCATAGGAAACAATGACCCAATTGGTTGAACTGCCTTTAAAAAAATAACGGCTATTTTACAATTATACAAATTTGTGCAGTGTGAGGGGTCCACGACCATTCAATATTTTGTAGAAAAATAAGCTCAATATTTGTGCTCAAAATTTTGAAAACATTTTTTGCCAGTGTGAGGCCCCCTTAAAACTCAGTGGGGACATTGGAAGAGTAGGGTTACACACAGGACAGTAAGCAAAGTATGGTTGAAGACAGAAACACTTATCAGAAATTGTAAAGGGCTTCTCCCAGCTTAACAGCACAGGATAGATAGTGGAAATGATAAAATCGTGTTGTGAATAAATAGATAATAAATTGTAGTATATACTCGTTTCGTTAACAGGCTAACCTATTAAGCCTCATTTGATTGAGAGGATTCTAACTTATGAACAAAGCCATTGCTTTAATTTCAGCCATAAGTTAGGTATGTGATGTAACAGTAAATAAATGTCTTACACAGAACTATTAAGATGTTTAAGTGAGATCTCTTTAGATAATTAATTATATATCTTTGTAAAGTTCTAGACTTTTTTAAAAAATTGTCGACCCAATAATAACAATTTGAATTAGCTCGTCACGCAGAATGATAGATGAATGTTTAAATGTTGTTTCAAATAGTATTTTACTCCTGTGAAGTTTTACCTCATAAGATGTATTTTTAAATAATTAGGAATATTAATTGCTTATGTTTGCAAGACTGATGCATAGTGTTATTTTTATTTTATTTTATTTATTTATTTATTTTTTTTTTTTTGTAAGTTTTCATGATAAAAGATTCAGTATAATGTCTTTAATTGTAGCAAGATTTATAATTTAATGTGGCAATACACAATCTCATAAGAAATACTCTATTCAATTTTAATATTTGAGAAAAATAAACATTAGTCACTGTCAAAAGATAGTTCATATATTTATTTCCAGAATATGCTAATAACTACTAAATCTAAAACTATTAATTTTTGAAGAAAATAATTATTTAAAAATGTACTAAGATTATTTTCTGCCTTAGCATCAACCCCTTTTGTTGACAAGAGGACTTGTTTTCTACAGGTTATCACACCTACTAGTCAAGATTGGCGTATTGTCAGTATTGTCATCCATTTTATTTGGAACTATTTAGAGAGGACCGATGACATCCTTTTGGAGGGACAAAACCTCACACATCGTTTACAAGAAAGTTAAAGGAAACTGCAATCAGTTATATCGTCTTTATCACTGTCTCAGGACCTCAGAGATAGATTATAATTATTTTTATCAACCCACTGTATATTATACTAAACAGCATATATCATCAGTGATTTCGTTTTCAAATCCTTAACTTTAGAATAATCAACTTGGGATTTGAGGGATTGAGGCTAAGTTTCCCTGCTCTACGTATATCTAGGTCCCTTGAACAAATATACTTCAGGGCTTCAAATCCCAGAATAGCATGCTAATTGCTTAAGTTTGGTTAAGGGACAATTTGATTAAAACCTCAGTTACATTACTTACTTTTTTTCCCCTGGGTCAGAAAGATGTAGGTAACAGGAGGCAGGTGCCTTGTTTTTCTGTTTTGCCTTTAATACTCTCACAAGCCAATGGCCATAGCCATGTTGAGTGCACCGGTTCCCGTTGATGACCGAAGTTAAGCGACGTCATGCGTGGCCAGTACTTGAATGGGTGACCGACCACATGCTGTTGGCATTATAAAAGGGCGGCAACCTATAGATAGCCCGGTAATAATAGCCCAAGTGTTGATACATTGTTAAAAAAAAAAAAAGTTATCTACTGTACTAAAAAGTATCAACATCTACAAAAAATTCAATTTCCAATTTTCCTAGAGGAGCAAGGGCGGACTATCCCCTAGCATTTTGTTACCCATAAATCATTCGTATTTAAAACATTAAATTTCATTTGTTTTATTTTTTGTATATTTATATAAACAATTCCTTTTCTAGACAGGATAGGCATTAGCCCTATTGTGTCTAAAATAAGGGGGTAACTTCTAAATAACCCTCTTAAAATTCCCCTCTGTTTATAAATGAGCGTTAAAATTTAAATAAATAAATTATTAAAAAAGTGTAAAATGAGAGATTCTATGAACCCCCTCACACCCACCTTTGTAGTTCTAGTGTTAATCCAGTGAGTAATGTGTCCATAGAACTATAAAATGGCAATGGAAATCCTATTTAATCAGGACAGCCGAGATAATGCCGTCTTATGGTAGACTGCAGGGTAGTTGTCTAAGGCTCGAGCCAGCCTAAATAATTCCCCATCCGACAGAATACTGCAGTTCAATAATATTCATTTTTGAAAGGGCTAAAGAACTTTAGCTGAGTACAAATTAAAACCAGGCAAGTCAATTTTTCCTAAGTTAAAGATTTTCATATTACTTGTAACTACATTTTAGTTCATAACATTTAAAACTCACGTTTGAAGCGTTGTTAAGGCTAAAATTACAGATATCAGGTTCATGGCTATGAGTAGGGATAAGAAAAGAGTCAAAAACACAAACCTCCAAATGAAATGTGCTCGCTTCCTATACACACTTTCGAAGGTTGTTTGGAGAAGCAAGCCAGGCAGAAGGATGTTAGGTTCTAATGGCCTCTGAAGAGGTAGCATGGAGGCTGCGAAACATGTAGGACATGGCCTCCATAAAGTGATTACAATGAAAAAATGTTATTCTCCATTATGATTAAAATTTTCCTCGTCATTCTGCAAGGGTTTTAAAAGCATTATTTGTTCTAATTTTGATATGTAAAAATTACAAATCAGTTTAATAATTCTCTACCTGCCAACTGATAAAAGATAAATTTAAACTGGCAAGAGAAATTGAAATTGATTACAACTGAAATATATTTTTTTCTTTTGTATTTGTATCAAAGATAATTAAACTTTGTTAAGAGAAGGAATTAACAATTGAGTCAAGTTTCTTTCAAAGGGGAAGATAATAATAACTGGTTGACCAAGTGTTACGTAATTGCAATCGAATACAATGAAGGATTTACAATAAAGTTAGGACAATTTTCTATTAAACATTCTTCAAAAATTGATTGAATAATTTTCATGTTTAAAGTTGCAGTATGTTAAAAAGTTATAAGAACTCACTGAGTAATGGATATAGAAGACGAGTGAAAGGGACACACTCTCCCACGTTTCCTCCGAAATATACCAAGGGCTTTGATTTCCCCCTTTATTATAATTTGGTAAATTGCAATATTTGTATTAAATTCTTTAATATTAATCTTAATTGAATTTAAACATTTTTTTTTGTCAAATAAAATAATTTTATTCTAAACAAATTTATTTTATTCATTCATGACTTTTTAACTCATATGGTTAAAAGATATATGTATAAATGATGTAAAACTGTGGACACCAATCATCATCTTCATCCCGAGATCCAAAATTCATTATTGGATATCGGCTTCCTCAAGAATCAGCTCAGTTCTTACCAGTTCCTAATTCCTATAGTCCTGATAGCAGCACTCACTCGATCTTATCTCAACTTCCCTTCCCCCAATCAGGATCTGTGCTGAGCAGGTACTTACTCCTGAGAAAACTTTTTTACGCTATCTAAATCCCGTTCAGACAGAAGGTCATGTGCAAACTTGCGGAGAGTATTTTTCCTTTTTACTCTATTTCTGTTTTGTCCTTTGCAAAGCCGTTTAACACGTTGATGCGGCTGTCAAAGGGGGCTCGACAGTAGTGCCTCCTACCAAATGGCGGGCGTCGAAGGGTCTTTGACACCAGTTAGTTCTCCCTCAATTTAGTCTGTCTTTGTCTCAGATTACTGTTAAAACTGATTGTCTTGCTTAAGGGAACGCTTTGAAAGTTCAGGCAAGTGTTTAATGTTTATCAATACTGCAGTTAGTTTAATGTACTCACTTTTAAAGGAACAGAAAACCGTAAGTACCACGCGCTAACTGTTTTCATCCTGTTGACAAAGTGAACCAGAAAGAGGTGTGTTGAGTAAAATAGGTAAAGGAAATAGATTAATAATTGTTCATGCTGGAGGGGTAATGGGATTCATTCCTAATGGTTTTCTATTTTCAATTTTTCTTATTACATATAGTAAATAGTTACAATGAAATGTTAATCCACAATCTTCCACCCAATTCTGTTGTAGTAATTGTTTGAAATAACATGGTCACACATCCTTACATTTACCTCCTTATCAACCAGATTTAAATCTATTGGAACTTGTGTTGAGGGGGGTGTAAAAGGGGAAATAGCAAATAAATTTTAATTTAATCGAAAAAGAAGCTCTAGCTGCAAAGCTTTTTAAAGAATACCCAAAAGAAAAAGTCCGTCACGCAGGAGCTGTGTAACTAAGCACTTTCCTCAGAATTTTTGTAGTGTAGACCACATTACTGAATAATTTGCTGTAAATAACCTATATAAATAAAATAAAAACGTGAATAGTTCTGTCCATTTACATTTCTTATGAGAACTGTTCAATTATTAATTTTGTAAATAATTTGCTTCCAGATTTATGTTAATACATAATACTGTACTACTTAATAAATGCACAAAAACTTCATTTTCCGTGTTTTGATCTGACGCAGGAACAGGATACAGTCCCCCTAGTGGGAGATAGCGCTCCTCACGGCGGCTTTGGGAACCTACGTCTGGGGGACTAATTCTAATGAAACAGAGTTTAAAGTAAACCCTCCTTTCCAATAGACTGATTTACTTCATTTTTACAACACTTCTTTCTTATGGGGGTCTCCCGTGGTCTAGTGGCTAGCGCGCTAGATTCATAAGCGGGAGATGGTGGGTTCGATCCCCACCGGCGCCAGAAATTTTCTCATCTCAGGGCTCGCTGAGAAAATTCCTGGTTGCACCCTGGATGTTGGCGCTAATAGCCACGATTTGTTGATGCGCCGTAAAAAAAAAAAAAAAAAAAAAAAAAAAAAAAAAAAAAAAAAAAACTTCTTTCTTATGAGATACCCACGACGTATATTGCGTTTTGTTACAATACAGCAGAAATTGAAAACGATTGAACAAAAATTATGAGAAAAGCCAATAGCTCTCAATAGTTCTTTTGTAAAGGAGTCAGTTCTCATGTTGAGGATGGACATAGACTGCAGGGACTCCTTATTCCGCTGGACTTAAACATAGACTGCAGAGATTTCTTACTCCGTGGTGGATGTAGATAAACTGGAACTCTGACTCCATACTCCGTGATGTGTGATCTTAAGACTGTATGTACTTGAGACTCCGTGCTCCGTTGTTGCGAGGCTTGAGACTCTGACTCCGTACTCCGCGGAGGACGTAGATAGACTGAGACTGAGTGTACTTGAGACTCCGTACTCCGTGGGGGCAAGGCTTAGACTGACTCCGTACTCCGCGGAGGACATAGATAGACTAACTGCTTACACCATTGTGGCTGGAGATAAAACTGAGTGTACTTGAGACTCCGTACTCCATGGTGGCAAGGCTTAGACTGAGCTCTGTTAGCGGGAAAATTGGCGTCTTCTCCCACCAACTTCCGCATTTTGTTGGTTTATAATTTAGGTAAAATAATAATTTTGTAATTTAAAATGATTAATTTATCATTGCCTGAATGTACATTTAATTTATATATTATACATCAGCATTGTCCAGAAATATTATTAATTTAGATTGTATATAATACAATGTTATTAGTATATTAGGATTTGTAGTTTGCGCGGGCTTTTCAAACTTTCAATGGCTATTTGAATTCAAACATGTTTTTGTGAATGTAAAATATCATTACAATATATATAGATATATATAAATTTTAACGAGGGTCATTTTCGGTGTCTACTAGGTAGGATCGATGAAGATTTGAAGAAATTTCTCAAAAATTCCGTCATGAGTGCAACCTCAATAGCTACTTTCCTTCGGAGGAATGTGCTAAAAGAGATGAAATTCAGTGACATCGAAAAGGAATATAAAGATAATGATTGTATTACAGATACTGAAATAAACAGTCTGATTATTGATTCAAGTACTTTTGATAATAACATAAGCACTGACACAGAATGGACTCTAATCATTAAATCTGAAATTTTTACGTTTAATGCCAATGACCATAGCCACCATGAATATACTAGTTCCTGTTGATCACCGAAGTTAAGCAATGTCGGGCGAGGCCAGTACCTAAATGGGTGACCGGACACGTGCTCTAGGCATTATAAAAAGGTGGCAACCTGTAGATAGCCTGGCGTTAATAGACCAATTGTTGATACACCTTCAAGAAGAAAATTACCACCTAAAAGTAAGGGCAAAGTATAAAAAAAATCCATTCTAAAAAACAAATATTTTATTTTTATAAATGAAATTTATAATAGAGTGGCAGGGCAACATACATACATCGACATGTTAAAATCTATTTGATATGTACCCGAACTTGTCATGATAAATATTATACAATAATTACAAATAATAGCTTTCTTTATTTAATGAGAGTGGTTAAAAATAAATAAATAAGAAAGAAATACAAATAGAAGAAATTCATAAGATTGAATATTATAAAATTAGTAGAAAAGAATGAAATTAATATTTGGTAATTTTTAAAGTAACATAAGTACTGTTTAAAACAAATGGAGATTTTCACTGGTTAAAACGTTGGCAAAACAGACAATGTTTAAAAACAGCTCCAGTTTATAGTATATATTTTATTTATACTTATAAATATATCTATAAAATTATATTTATATATATATATATATATATATATATATATATATATTTGTTTCTTTAACAAATGTTATTAAATTATGATTACATGGTTAAAATGTTCATAACAGCTAAAATGAAGGTTCTTTATTTTCTTTTAGATAAAAGATAAATTAGAAGTAACAGGTTAAGCGTAGTTGCATTTTAGATAACAACATTTAAATATATATAAGGAGGTTAAAAAGGTAGGCGGGTCATTTCAAAGCTACTTGAGGAATTTCTCTTAGTTTTTGGAGAACCTTAACGATTGAACAAAAATTACGAGAAAAGCCAATAGCTCTCAATATCCCAATATAAATAGTCTATTAAATTCAAATACGAACAATCATACAATTACAGCTCATTTTCTCACAGTCTCAGCATAAATATATAGATATATATGTACTTTTTTTTTTTTTTTTTTTTGACAGCCACGTACTTTAAGATAAAATATTCTTAAGATTAATTATAAAGAATGCTCTCTGTTTTAGGAAGAACAGTGTGTTATTAATATTTCTGAAACGATTAATAAATAACAAATATTTCAATAATAAATATGACAATAATGCTTCATATTTGCACATAAAGAATCTGTAGATTATATCCGATCATTTATCCCCGACAGAGAATAAAACTCTCCATAAATCCTTTCATCCCCATAATCTATAATTGACAATTCATGACTTATATTTCATAAATATAAAATATATAAAAAATTTTCAACATGAAAGTTAGAAAAGAGTGAATAAATCATTATAATAATTCATCACCTATTCCATAAAACAGTTCGCGTTAGTAAAGCTCAACATTAAAGTTTATTTATTTCTTGTCAAATATTTAATGTTTTAACAATCGTATCAATTAATTTACAGAATATAATTTTGAAAACTGTATCTAGTCTTAATAGATCAGATTTATTTCAACTAATTGCTTACAAATTTTTTTTCACTTTTTTTTTTTTTTTTTTTTTTTTTTTTTTTTTTTTTTTTTTTTTTTTTTTTTTTTTTTTTTTTGAAGATAATCAATTGGTGTAGTAATACTCTGTTAAGCGTGGACTTGTTATATTAATGAAACTAATGGAATATTTTTGTATTAATGAAATATGTACTTGAGGTGTGAAACATTTTATAAAGTTTTTTAAAGATTAAAAATAAAACAGATTTTTTTAATGAACTGCAATACTCTTATAACATAGTTTCTATACACATTCATCGATATTGAGCAATATTGTAGGAATAAAAACAATGTTTTTAAATTTGTAAATTATCAAAAATGAAACATCTATAAATAGATTATTAACAAACTCTATATCAGAAACATTTATTACTAAAATGAACAAGCTTAATTCTTTATATGGCTAGTAATTATCATAATATCTAAGCGATAATGCCATAAACGTTCATATATTCAACATATAATGCATATTTACAATGAAAACACATATATATACAATTAAATGTTATAGATACAAGTATTTAAAATATATTTACACATAATTCACCAGGTAAGTATAATAAATGAAGGAACTAAAATGGAAGACATTTCATATTTAGCTGAACAAATTTTTTTCTGAATAAGAATTTAACAAATAAATAACAAAAGCTTGAAATACATATTATATTTTGATAAAAAAAAAAAGAAAAAAAGAAGATCAAATAACGAACAGAACAACTTCTCTGAGTATTAAATTCAAAACTTTTAAATTTTTAGGTAGGGTTTTCAGCCTTTTCGTTTTATCATAGAGGAAATACTATCAAATTCATTTTTCAATTTATACTTAACAAAATAAATGGAAATGTTCAAAGCACAGCACCTTTAAAGATTAGTTTTTTTGTAAAGGAGTTAGGGAGAAATCAGTTATACTCCTTTATCTTATTTTTAATGTTTTAGAGTCTAATAATTACAGAACAGAAAATTATATTATTAATTGTAAAAGGATGTTGAGTTATTAAAGAAATAATTAAACGCAAATGCTTTTGTTACAACCTGATTAGTTAATTAAAAAAAAAGTTAAAATTAATATTGAAAACTTCCTTCTTCAAGTGTGTAGCCTAAACAAACACTTTACAAAATCGATAACACTTACAAAAAATAGGAAATAGAAAGGCCTCGGAGAAATAGCACTGAAAACAAATCTTGTGCTTTTAGCTTTTACACAAAGATATAATTAAGAAGTTCGGCAACAACTTAGCCTTTTTTTTTTTTGTTTATTTTTTATGGGGAGTCTTATGACTACTTTAAGCTAAAATGTCAATCGACTAGATCCTCAATCAAATATCACATTTTATTCGTATGAATGTATGGTAAATTAAATGCATGTTTGAAATGCTAAAGGACATACAGTGACTAATATCACTCTTAACTTCAATATACAAGTAATTTGATTAAATATTCTCTATACTTGTTTTAGAGCGTAATAAAGTAGTCAAATACACGTATTATAATACATAGAGGATAAAAAATATTGGAATAACAAATGAAATGCTTCTAAACATTTACTAAATTTTTCTATAGACACGATAAAAAATATAAAAATATTAATGTCTTTTAAATTTATTTACAAGAAATAAAAAAATAATGTCAATGTAATTATTCTAGACTTATAAAAAAATAAAATCACATACTTTATTGTTTGAAAAAACTGATAACAAATTATTTTCCTTGAAGTGGTCCATGGGGTATACAATACTTAATCGTTAAAAAAGGATGTGTCAGCAAATAATGAAACATAACAAACCTATTTGTGTAGTAGAAGACAATTCGACATTAAAAAGAAATTAGAAAATTATGATCAATAACAAACTCGACTAAATTAATATTAAAAGAAAAATTGTCGGAATATACAATAAGCAGGACACATTCTTGAAGCGCTTTCATTGCCCTAATACATTAATAAACGATAGCATATTCGATTTCTTACTCTTACAGGAAACAGCCAACGTACTCTTTCAGAAGACATTTGAATAAATGGAAGAATCGTCTCAAGAATAAAAAGAAATATTTTCTAAGGATTTCTAGAAGTCACTGGGAATGATAACTTCGGAGCAAATCTTGAAGATGTGCTGTATATATAAGATAACGAATAAGAAAGCTTATTATAATTTATATAAATGAGCGATGTTTAAATCATACTTAATAGTGAGCTAAACAGAGATTTTACACCATTATCGGATCTTCATCGCAGTCCTGGCTGTAGAAAGTGGCTGAGGAGCTCTCAGATCCACGCTTTTTATGTTTGTGAACAACTCTATGCCTTGACAGGGGTTGTGCTGGAAATAAGAAAATAATTTGCATGAATAACAATTATTTAAAATACAAAAAAATTGAAAACGATATCGAGCCTTTGTTTGCAGAAAATTATCTTAAACCTTAGGGTGCTCCGAGTTGTCCTAACCTACCGATGCCTGGTTGTGATAATACAATACAATACTTGCCTGGCAAGCTACCAAAAAGAGAACTTGTCTTCAAGTCATCCGCATTTAAGGATGTAACTAGTAAAACAGCGACAACTGCTGGAAAGCAAACTAATTTCTTATTCAATAAATAATCATTCAAATAAATTTTTATTGAATAAGAATTTATTCATTGGTTCAGTTATTCATTCATTCATTTGTTTTTATTTTTCATTCTCTGTTCATTATTTTTATTTATTCAAAATAAGATATACAATGTAGGGACGTATGTTATGTATGTTATCAGAACATAAAAAAAAACAAAAAACAAATTAATCAGTTGCCAACCTTTCTATATATTTGATATAATTTACCAACAAATACCCTTAATTGAAGGGCTCAGTGCCAAAGGTGACGAACCCACAATTGGAAGGGCTCAGTGCCAAAGGTGACGAACCCACAATTGGAACAAACAGAATATTAAGGTTAAAGTTTAGAAGACCTCTTCTACCATTATGTATTCTATTATGAGTCTCAGGCATGTTTATGACCTCTCATTATACGCCCAAGGGTGGCAGTTTTCCTCTTCTTAACAGTGTTGATGAGGTCACGTTCTTTTTTTATGCGTCATAAAACTTCCTCATTAGTAACGCGATCAGTCCAAGGTATTTTCAGCAGTCTACGATAAATCCACATTTCAAATGCTTCCAGTTTATTCAGCATGATACGCCTTAGTGCCCTCGACTCGACCCCATACAAGAGCACAGAAAACACAATGCATTTAAGTTATATTGTATTTGGGTGTTCGAGACTTTTGTTACACAGAAAGCTTCGCATTTTCAAAAATGTTGCCCTAGCCATTTCAATTCTAGTTCTCTGATATACAATATTGTAACCCAAAATACATAATACAAACGATTCCCTTTTTAGACATTTTAGAACCATCAATAACCAAGGAAAAACAGGTTGTTCAAACTTCATTTTAACTTTTGTAAAGCTTTCTGTTTATCAATAAATCAATAAATGAACTATTTTGGCCTATAACACATATCAGCTCTAGTTGTTGCCTTAAAGACATTTATTTAAATGATTACAAAATTACATATAATTTTACGACATGCTAAAATCATGCAGGATTAAATCACTTTATTACAGTTCTTTGTGTCCTTCCGTTTTTAATGCCAACTGCCAATAGAAAAAAACAGTCAATACCTATAATAATTCAATCAGTTCCTTAAGTAGCAAATGTCACCAAACTAGAACACTTTCATCACAAAGGAGCACAGATGAAAAAATACACATCATTTCAAAAAAATAACATATGAAGGTTGACAGGCAGAAGAATATATTCATAGCAAAATTATAAAGAAATAGTAAAAATTATATATTCAAAATAAGACTAGGTAAATGCAAAAACAAACCATGTATTTTATGGGAGTATTGCATGAACCCGTCTTGCAAGACACATTGAAAAGAGAAGGGGGGGGGGTAAAGAGGGTGAGGGGGAGAAGGAGGAACCAAACACTCAGTACCTCTATATAGGCGACTGAAGAATTCTTTTTAATCTCCCATCTCAAGAGCTGAAATAATGTAAACAGATTATTTTCAGAAATTTAAATCAGCTATTAAGAAACATTTTAGTAATAAGAACGCTAAGATAAATTCTTCCAAAATTCCTACAATCCAGTGAAAAGTGTCCTAACTGGTAATTGCCTTATACCTCTGTAGAAGTATATTCAACATTCCAATTAATGATGATCCTCTAAATTTCGCAGAAGTTAGAATACTATTTTGGATAAGGAATTCATTGTTTTATTAGAATTATATTCATCCGTATAAAAGTTATGGAAGTGAGGATATAACCATTATTCGCATTAAACGTTTTTCTCAGTTTAGAAAGCTTACTGCCCCGGCAAGCTTCAATAATTTTTCAGAACTGACCAATTGTAAGCACAGCCACAATCGTACTTGTTTCATGAGTATTATATCAGGTTAGCCATAAGTAATGTCTGTTTATGTCGGTGGACTGTAAAATGTGTTGATCCAAGTTTTTCTGCTAGCTCTTCGACTGTTACAACAGGATTTTCCACAGTAGCCTGCAGGAGTTCTTCGTCAAGCTCTGTACGAGGCTCATCTTCAAGCTTGTGGTTTTCCACAATTAATTAATCGTTCAAACCACCGCTGCACTTGTTGCAAACTCATAAAATTTTCACAATATATTTCTAGAAGTTTTTGATATGTTGAAGCAGCATTTTCTCCTTCATCGAATTCCCAAAGCATACCATGGTGTAAGTGGTGTCTTGGGAGATCCACTTCAAATGAAATTTCAGCACAGAACAAATAAGTTTCACCAACCAAAACATGATAAATAGAAGTGTATTTAATGCTATAATAAACAAAAGAAGTAAACAAAAATAAATTGAAAAGGAGGGAACATAAACAGACAGAATATTAAAAACCGACATTACTTATGGGATGACCTGATACAATAATTTTAAAGTTTTTAGTCCTTTTCAGTAGAGATGAATCATTTAGAGTCAATGAATCAGTCAAGAAAAGTGGTAAATATAGATTATTACTTAGAAATGCTGAACTATGAGAAATAAATGTTTTTATAGAACTTACAACTTCATATTTTGGCCAAATTAAGAGAACAGGTTATATTTTTAAAGAAATCAACTATAGAAGGGTCTAAAGAAACTGTACATGTTTCACTTCTGAATCCTGTTGGTGCACTCAGGTAGCATAGTGGGTAAGGGCAGGCGAGCACCATGTTGTCCAAGAGCTAGCAGGAAAAAGGTGTCATGACTTCGCTGATTTTTTTTTTTTTTTTATTTATTTAAATTTTAACGTCCATTTATTATTAACAACGAATTTTAGGACGGGTTATCTACAGGTTACCACCCTTCATGACTTCGCTGATTTTGAAACTTTCAACAATCTTAACCAAGTAAATAAAGTGAATTCTAAAAGCCAGACATTTTGATTGGATCTAAGGGACTGGAAGATGATTGCAAAGATTGACTCTCGGGTCGACAGTGTTGCCAAATGACGACAAGAGCCACCAGCCCCCTGCTGCAGACGACTCTAGAGCTGATCAAGCAGGAAGAGTGCCTTTTTGTTCAATTTAAAAAAGCAGGATTTTTCTCTGGTCCAGCAGGATTTTTTAATTTAAAATGAATGTAAATGCTCAAACCAATACACAAAAATATAGCAAAGAAACAGTAATAAAATTTTATTTAAATTTAAGTTTTGTGAGACACATACTGAATATGAAGCAGAAAATAAACAAATATTAGTCCAAAGCTTCCTTCATGAGCACATTTCAGAGAAAAAGTAAATTTTACTACAGTAAACTTCCTTTAATCCGGCATGTTTGGGACTTGAAGCATACAAATCAAATTATCAAATATTCCGGATTATCGGATGCATGTAGAAAAAAATGGATAGAGGTGAAAATTAAACGAAATGTAGAATGTAACAAAATGTACATATTTAATGTAAAATGACTAAAATAAAATTGCACACAGTTAGAATTATACTGCCTCAGTTGAAAGCTATAAACTGAGCTAGGAACAAGTACATATTCGATCACTGAGAGGGTTTCCAGGAGTTTTTCTACAACACCGTCGGGCATCATGAGGGTTGTTGGGGTAGGGACTTCGCGGAATCGACGCATAAGAACTGAAGAGGCACACTTTTCATGTTTGTTTGGCCTTGGCTCCTCTGCCATGACGGACCATAGGATGCCGGATAAGAGGAAGTTAACTGTATAAAATCTAATATAGGAGTGATAAAGAGTGCTGGTAGAGAATAAGTAAAATGCAGAAATGAATACTTATAAATAAAATGGGTACAAAAATATAGAAGTTGTAAATTGATTACTTTATTTTAAAAAGATTCTAAACTTACGATTGGAGGTATCTACATCATCAAGACTTCCGTCGTCTGTCGATAGGAGATCATCATCGCTTGGCGACCTTGTGAGGGAGGGGAGAGTTTGTGTAAGAAGAGCTTTTTCTTTACGAATTTCCTCTATTTTACCTACTAGTTCAGCTTCTTCATCGTCAGGCTTAACTACAATTAGTTCTTCATGGCTGAATATCTGAAAATTAAATATTCCTATACTTTAAACTCTCAAAGACATATCATTGATACAAATGCAAAGTATTGAATGTAAGAAACGCATTTTTCATTTTCAATCTATACTGATTGCTGTTGGACCGACGTACGTCAAACTCTCGAATCTAAGTTCACTCTATGAAAGGGAGAGTAACTACTGTCAAAAGGTTGTATTTGGCGACTATTTGACTGTCCAAGAGCAAAGTAATGAATAAAAGATTTTTCACTCAGGAAAATGGTGATTTTCACAATTGATACTTTGCATTTGTATGAACGATATTAAGTACATTGATTTCCGATGTCTTCAAATTGAAGTTAATAGTGAGAGAAGTGAAGAAACATAAAAAAATGTATTACTATAAATAAATTAGCCATAAAAAAATGTATGACACCATGACCGAATACTGACAAATTCTACCTTTGCATTACCTACAGTTAACGATCTCCTCCCAATGAATTACTTTTCTGATTAATAATAATTGTACTTAAAATTCTCTCTAATAGCCTGCTCAAATAAATGGTGCAGTTGAAGGGAAAAGAGGCATGACTTATTTCTCGGGAAAATAACTGTTTATTATAACCTTATTACTGGGAAATTTTCAATCCAGCATTAAAACCATGCCAGAGATCACTGTCTTATCCCTGAGGAATCTAAAGGAGTAATAAAGAAATAATGTACTGTATTATATTTTAAGGATCTGTAATGACTATTGGGAGCTAATGACCTCAGCAGTCAATGCACCAGGGGGGGGGGAGTAATGACTATTAAGTTTTTGTAAAGGGTAAAGTAATGGAGACTTGTCTCTCTATCCATACTGTTGTTGTGTATATCTTTCAGTCACTAGTCGAATCGTGTTTTGTTTGGTCAGTCTAAATAATCTAATTATATCGTAATTTCTTAACTGAGTGATTTTCTTTTCCATGATAGAAAATGTAATAAATTATTAATATAAAGAATATTTGAGATTAAATACAACTATATAACAAAAGGATGCTGAGAAAGAAGGACGCTGACTTGAACGGTAATGAGGTCGAGATGAGGAGAGATTGGCGAGCGTACAGAAGCTAGACGTAGGTGCATCGAGTGTACCGGGCACTGCAAGCCCCTTCATTCACTAGCAATGATAGGGTTAAATATTCAAATCTGTCAAGAGATACTGAAAGATCTGTCAAGAGATACTGACTGATATTCCATGTTTTTAATACAAAAAAATAGAGTAATACAGCAATAATGAGGAAATGAGGTATTTTTGTAATATAAGGGCCCCCGTGATTCGATACCAGATACGAGTGATTTAGTAACAACTTTAAACATAAGTTTATTTACAATAATTTATTTTGTTCTAACCAAAAATGTTTTATATATTTTAAGATTGCCTCAAAGGGATTCTCTTGTTGAATAAATGACATGGACGGAAGTTCCACGCCTTACACCATTCTTCATTTTACAGTTTTTAACATTACATCTCCATCGAACACTATCTGAATAATATAACCTGATAGAAAATCCATTATTGCATACATTTGAAATAATGTCTCTTTCCTAAAAAAATGAAACTGCACTTTCTTTATTCTTAATTGTTCTTTTTTTGTTGGGCTTATCGCCTTTGACAAGTTTTTTATTTGTTGAGCGGGGTGCTCACAAATAAAAAACAAAAAAATGTTCTAAAAAGTCACTTAAAATTATAAATATTAAACTATATTAATAATGTGTATTGGGAGGCCCGGTGGCCGTGAGTGTTAAGGCGTGAGCACTTAACACTCTGTGCCAAAGGTAGTGGGTTCGATTCCCACTATGGGGTGGTGGTTTTTCTTTAGAAAAAAAGAAAAGGCATCTGCCCTATCCTGGCTAGAAAAGGGTGGTAACCTATAGATAAACGGTCCCAAAATTCTTTGTTAATAATAATATATGGACGTTAAAAATGTAAATAAATAAATAATGTGTATTGTTTTCATAGGTATCTAGGAAATAAGGTTATGATATTTAAAAATCAAATCATATGATCATTAAAAGTAATATTCATAGAATCACTGTTATCTGGTATGAAATCACGGGGACCCGTATAGTACACAAGTACTGGAAATAATATATACCTTTGAACTGCGAATAGATGAAAGCCTGTACGTAGCTGTGTGACAGGCAGTATCGAGTGTATCTATATCAGCTAGCGTCGATCTTACTTTCCTCAGCTGTTCGGATACAATAACTTCAACACAGTTTGTCTGGCGACTGATGTCATGAAGGGAATCTTGAGCTGGGACCACTTTATTAGTTCTTAAAATGCAAGGGGCAAAAACAATAGCCAATGCATTTGCACTCATGCGGTTAACATCTTCATGAAGTGCTACCCTGTTAAAATATAGATAATTGTTAATTAATAAAAATATGTATGTTTTAATGAAAATTGTGAATGTTTACCTTAAACTGACAACCTACAAAGGATGAAGAGTGTAAGTGGATATAAATGCACCTTGTCTCACCTTTGCTTTTTATCAGGAAAGTTAAAAACATAAACGGTGAAATTATGAATGTATACAAATGATAACAATTGCTATGAAAATTTTGCTGCACAAAACAATTTAAGAAGTTTTAGAATCTAGAAGATATAATAATTATAAGTTTTGAAACCCTTATGCTGCTACTGACTGATATATCAGTCCAGTAGTTGCAGTGCCTCCGGTGCTATGGACTGATATATCAGTTCGGCTTCTTTTGCGCCTGGCTGCTACGAGCTATTATAACAGTCCTTCTACTATTGCCATCTGTAGGCTGTTAATAGAAGCTGCAGTGTCCTTCAAAGCCGATAGGGGCATAGGACTTCACTTTGGTTACTTTAGCTTCCAACTACTCAGCCTACCTGTACGTATACCTGCTTCCTGCCTTTTTTTACTGCTGAAAATCCTTGTTTCTCTTTACCTGGAATTTACCCTGCATATTTCTCTAGTATATTTTGCGCTTTTCAAGTGAATAATAGTGTACGTAAATATTGCTAAGAAAATTTATTCTGAACAAGAATTGTTAGAACTTTTGACGAGTGTGAGCAAGAGAGAAGCGAAGTTTTATTCGGATAATGATGAGGGTTCTGATAATGTATTCCGAAATTGGAGAAACACCTGGAACAAGTGGAATGCAAAGTACGAGAGAATTATCTTCCGATGAAACATCGTGTGACGAAAGTATTTAGCACACGGGACACTCCAGGCACTAGGCTATCCCGCACCACCATACCATCTAGCCTGACGAGTATTACGCAACCTAAAGGTAAAGCTAAGTTAAGGACCAGCGCTAAGCAAGCTAAGTATCCTAAGCTTTCCATATCACATCCAGATATTGATTAGCCATATAAGGAAAGAGGCTAAGGTGACATAACTCTTGTGAGCTGGCTTCATACTATACAGGGTGTATTGCAAGTAGATTGGGGAAGAAACTAAACAATAAATTTAGTTCACGGCACGGTGTCGAATGAAGAAGAAGAAGAAGTTCAATGCTGCCAACCACAAGTTTCTATCTACTTTTGTTCCAGAGGTATGCTGTATAAAAGGTTATTTAGAGAAAAATTCTGTTTTATTTGTAGAAAAATCTCAATTTCTTTGCTTTTACACATTGTTTTTCAATGGTACATTACATTTTGAAATAAGCATTAAATTTACTTTAATATTAATGCACTTTCAATGCTTAAAAGTGTCTTTCTCAAACTGTCAGCAACAAATTTTCAAGAATCACTACTTGCGATACACCCTGTATATTGTAGGAAGAAGTAGCAGAGTAATGTGGAATCAGCCTACAAATCAATCTGTGTGTAAGGGGAATGTCTCCAGAAAAGCCACATCTATATAAATATTTTGTTTCACTTTAGCATCATAATTTATTTCGGGTCCAGATGGCACTCATTTAAAATATACTCATATTTAGCCTAGACAGGAACAAAAGGCTATATCTCTCAACAGGCTTAACAATAGCCTATATCTTTTCATTACTTTTACTAATTAGTTTCTTAGAGCATTCACTATAAGTAAATGGATCTATTATATTACTAACTTTAAATAAAATATCCAATTTTAAGAGTAGAGAATAGAAACATTTAAATAACAATCGAGTACCTTGCAAGATGGAATATCAGCCTCTCCATTAAGTCAAAATTTGGTTTAGGCAGTTTCTTCAATATGGCAAACATCGTAGAAACTCTGTCCTCTGTAAGATTAGCAGCACGAAGGAAATCATCATAGCAGTCAAATGTGAGAAGGGGTTCAGGCATTTCTCGAAGGAAACTTTTTAGTACACTGGCAAGAACATGGACCTACAAACAATTAATATAAAACTTTATGTGTGTATGTTCTCTCTCTAAGAGTGTTCATAATAAATGTTATTCAACCAACCTGATAATGCTCAAAAGGGATTGTTTCATTTTTACCTTCTTCCATCCTGCATTTCAATTCTTTCACCTTTGAACTGACCTGGAAAGAGGAATGAACAAATACTATGTGAAATTTTTTCAATAAAATATGAAATTCCAAATACCAAATGAGTTAAAGATGTTATAATTTTGTGGTTTGTAAAAGCTTGATGTTTGTAATGTTTTGCTGTTGTGTTGCTTAGCATTTTTTAAATGTATCTGTACTATGGTAGCCAAACTACATATATAGCCTGTTGTATGTTCTCAAGAACATGTGTTGCTTGTAAGTGGGGACAACTGATTTGTTATAAAAATGGAACAGACAATTTTAATTCAATTTGTCTATAAAAATTTAATAAAATGTAACAAACTTTTTGAAATATTGATTATTCCTTTTTGTGATTATTCTATTTACAAATCAAGGGTTTACAAATGGTATATGCATTTCCTACATGGCGATGAAGATGTTGAAGATGAGAAGCAATCAGGGTGCCCCAGCAGGTCAACAACCGAAGAAAAAAATAAGAAAAAATGAATATGAATGATAACAAAATCAAGGAAAATGCTGGTATAGCAAGTGGCTCCATTTATGACATATTTTTGAATGGTTTGGAATGAAAAATGTGGCAGCAAACTTTGTACCACAGGTGTTGAATTTTAAGCAAAAACATCGGAAGTGGAAGTTGCTAAGGAAACCACTAAATGAACCAACATTTAAGTATAATGACTAACTGTGTAATATCTGGTGACAAAAAAAGGGTGTATCTAATAAAAATGTATTGCGAGCAAGATGGGTGGTAACCTATAGATAACCGTTCCTAATATTCTTAGTCAATAATAAATGGATGTTAAATTTAAATAAATAAAGAAGATAGTTACATTAAGTTTAAATGTGAAGAATCGATGATACTAAAACTTTTAGAATGACTAAGGTATTAACAGCATCAAAAATATTGAACAATGGTAGCAGAACTCAAAATTTCTAAAAATATTGCTAACTACATATTTATTGTCAATGTACATAATTTAGTAAATTAATGTGTTCACAATTTCAATATTTAAGTCACCATGAAAAACTCTGAATTAAGTAGGTTTAGTGAATGCAATCAGAATCACAGGGATGGATCAGAGCTTGTTTTGGATGATCAGCTGCTTCGCCATTGATATGTAAATGCTAAAACAAGGAAACAAACAGTGAAAGGGAGGTGGGGGAGGCAGATCGAATTGCTTCGCTGTAAGAGAACAGCAACAATTTCAAATGCACGGAAGTCCCAGGATTACGTTAGACTCCGGTAAAAATGAAATTTTGTGACGTGGTTTCAAAATTCATGACTTTTTCATGATTTTCATGCCCTATTTTCAATTTCGAGACATGTTTGTAACTTTTGTGCAGTAGGCAACCTGTTTTTGAACTCACTTCAAGCATCATTCTTAATAAAAAAGTCTACAACAAATTAATTTTATAACAATTCATATTTAATGGAGACAGTGTAAAAACCAGTATCATCGATTTTTTTAATTATTAATGAAGGTTAAAGCATTTTAATACTAGGAAGCAAGTTCTAAAAACAGTTAATAGGAGTAAACTTAAATTTACTGGTAATTACAGTAAAAGTAATTACCCCAGATTTCCGATAAATGCCCTCCGTATAAAGGCCATACATTTCAATAGTCGTGATAAGACGATCCACTACAAGAGGTATCTTTTCGTCAGGAGTTGTAAGATGCTGAAGAGGAACACCAAAAAGAGGATGAGGGCATTGCTTCTTAACCATTACTTCTTTACTACATGTTGATACTACTTTTGAATAGCATTTCTTGTGGCATGTAAATTTACAATCTGAAATAAAATTAAATGGATTAATGGCATAATAACGTTATAGAAAATATTTTGCATAAAATCTTACTTATTTTATGAAAATATAATTATGACCTTGAATAGTGGGGAGTCCTTCCCTCGGGGAGAAAACCCTACTAATGACACCATCCAGATAACACAAGCCAGAAATTCTTATGAAAAAATAAAAGGTGACTTTTCATAACCCAAAAGTCATGAAATAACTATATATATATATATATATATATTTGGATGGAACAGCTTCTTTCTCCAGTGGTTTACTCCTCTCCTACTTCTTACTGTGATATTTTGTTGGATTCCTCTCCTGCTTTGTCAGGCTACATGTTTCTTCCTTGGTGCTGGGCCTCAGATTCAGCCGACCAATGGTGTCGGAGTTCCTGATGTAGTTGGGCCAGTGTGGTCTATCTGGTTAGGACCACATTGAGGACCGCTGGTAGTCTCGCATCTATTTCCTCGATGTAGAGGTCTTATACGTTATGATGGTGTTCTTTCATTAGTGTTAGAGAACACTCCTCAGGAGGTTAAGGTTGATCGCTTTAAGTGCAAAGGTTTATCCATGAACATTTTTTTAATTAAGGCAAAAATGAGAAATGGCAGCCTGCTGTGACCAACACAGGTCTGTGAATTTTGTTTATTGTTGGGGAAGATGCATGCAGAAACTCTTATAACGCTTATACTGCAGTATCACATGTGAGACTGTGGAAGAATAAAACAAAAATCACTGAATGAACTAAAAGTGATTCCATTTAGTGATTATCAAAACTGTTTTCAAAAAATATCTGCCAAACTTATTTTTTCCCCTATTGCTTTAATTAAAAGAAAATAAACTATTAAACATTAGGATAACTCAAAAGAATAGTATGAAAAAAGATTGTAAAAGAGATACATGCGTATAAAAACTTACTTTGGCACACAAGTCCCCTCTCAATCGGCCACATGAAGAAAGAATTGCATATTTCACAAGCTGTTGGAATGTTAATAATTGTCAAGAGGAAATGATGGCCAGCATGTAAAATGGGGTCTTCAACTTTTCTCTTTTTTTCCTTTTTCCTCTTTGTTTTCCGAGGTTTTTCAGGTTCTGATCGAGAAGTCATGAACTCATTCATAAATCCTCGAAAAGCATTTACACCCATAGTAACAGGAAAATCTTCCCTCATATTTTCTTGCAATCTTACAGTTTCCATGACCTACAAAATAAATTTAATAATAAACTTATAGGAATTTATAAAGTATAAAGTATATTAAAAATAACACAAACTTGTTATATAAAATTCACTTAAAAAGCACATAAAATACAATTTTTAATTGTATAATAAGAAGCAAAAAATACATAATTCATAGAATTACCTATATTTAATGCTCCTATTAATAACACCAATTTATTGGAATAGGCTACCACCCTTTTTCAATCCCTCTGAATAGGAGGTGGGCGTGGCTCAAGTGGTACATCACTCAACTCATATTCATATTTATAGGACCTGAGTTCAAAACTCACAGGCACACTCAAGATATTATCTTTTAGTTTTGTCGTTTCGGGATTGGGATCAGGGTCCCAGACCACCTCTAGACGCACCCAGAAGGTGGTTGGAGCAAAGAAGTGACCACAATATCTACTGTACCATAACGTCAAGAATCAGATACCAGTCCAGTATGTGCTCTTCTGAATTCTAGTGTTCTGAGTAAAAGAAGACTTACATTTTTACAGCAAACATTGTTTTGCTGGGGATCAGGTATCACGCAAACAGATTTTTCAGATAGAGACACATTAAGGCAAAAAATGTTTGATTGGAAACTCGGTCAAAAGGAAAAGATTAAAAAAAAAAAATGAGTGGACAGAAAACTTCAAAGCACATTCAGAAAAAATGAAACAAGTATTGACAAAAAGAAAATCAAACTTGTCAAAACAGCATTAATTGTAATTCTCCTATGGAGCCCACATGTAAATAAAAATAATAATAATATATATATATATATATATATATATATATATATATATACACACACACATATATATACAAAACTCATGTTTGTGTGCTTGTTTTGTTTGAGTAGAATCAACTTGTACTAAAATTTTAAATTGCAACAAATAAAAAGTTTGTAAGTTCCTAGGCAAGATGGAATTTTCTAGGCTCTGTACTCCTTAATACAAAAAAGTTTCTTATTTATTTAGAATCAATCTAAATTAGTAGGATAATACAAATAAAACTTACACGAGAAAAATTTGCAATTAGGTCTTTATATTTTATGTTTAAGGTTTCAGAGCCTTGTTTGTTAAAAACACTATAAGTTGCTATTAAATTGTCTTTGAATTCTTTCAAAGCCTGCTTAAACACTTTATCAGCTTTAGATGGCTTTTCACCTTCTTCAGCTTCAATTTTGTAGATCTGAAAAAAAAAAATGAACGTTATAATATAAGATAACTAAATGAAAGAGATGGCATATGAATGATTAACTCCTATTAGCAATTTGGTAAGAACCAGTTTTATGCTGTTTTTGTCTAACTTTGAGAACCTCCATTTTTGCAAAGCTTTCTGACTTCCAAGAGACACCGCATCTAAACATCTACATTTACAAGTATTTTTATTCATAACTTTCAATTACTTTTCTTTTGTGCTATAATAAAAACCAAGAAGTATTTGTGCGTACTGCTTGAAATATATTCTTACTGATCATATATAAATACTTTTATAAATAAAATGCTACTGGGAATGGTTATTTGTGATTCATCCTAGTGTTTAGTTAATTTTGACATAAATACAGTAGAGCCTCACTTATATGAATTTGAGGGGGAACGGAAAAGGTTTCATATAAGTGAATACTCAGTTATAAGAAGTATTCACTTATATGAAGTACTAGGTTTCGTGGCTATTTCAAAATAAAATAAATTCTTCATTAAACAAAGTCACAATTTTATGGTTTGTACATATTTTGTAGCTAGATAACGTTGAACATTATTATATTTTCAAATTGCATATCACAAAATTCTCCTTGATTTCTTTCCTCTTACCAATAATAGTCGCAAGGGTTGACAAAGGTAATTTCAACTGTTTAGCTATGTCTATTTTTGTTTTGATGGGGTTATCATCAACTTCTTTCAGAATTTTTATTTTGTCTTGAAGCAAAAGTTTTGTTCTTGTTCTTTTTACTCACTTTAAAATATGAAAGCACAATAGAACATGGCGATTACTGTTTAGAGAACTGAAAAACGGGAGAGTAGAGGAGGAAATTGGCACGTGCCGTGTTATTAGATCAGAAACGAAGGAAATCACACAAAGGAGAGTGCATAGAACACGGCTGGACTACTAGAATGACAAGGAAGAACTTGATGAGTGAGAGAGAGAATGGTGGGGGTAAGTCACTGGTAACATTTTGTGGAAAAGCTGTTGTCTCTTCCTATAACAGAATAGTATTTACACCAGGGAATGAATTAGCTTTTGTATAAGTGGATGCTGCTTATAACTAAATATCGCACCAGTGAATAATTCATTACACAGGATTAAATGGAGTTTTGCCGGGGAACGAAATAATCTTCGTATAACTGGATGTTTTTATAAGTGAAACTCCACTGTAGTTAAATTCAACTCAATCACTGACTTCAATGTTCGACTTAATGTTTTCTTGACTTACGACCCTCTTCTGGAACGAATTACCGATGAAATTGAGATAAGCTTGTTTTTCTTTCTTTCTTAAGTAGTCCAAAGTATGGGACATTGTGAACAAAAAACAACTAACTCACTTTTTTGGTGATGAAGTCCTGCATTGACTGGAGCTCATTTATATCAGATATTATTTTATCTGTACTATCAGTAAATTCTGATGTTCCAGTTAAATTAAATTTTACGTGGCCAGATTGTGGCTGAATTGATCCTTTATCTGAATGTTGAGGCCGGGAAGATTTCCTCGAATGCTTGCTTCTCCTACCTTCTCTTCCTGATGGTACACACGGCAACTGAAGGACTCCGCCATTCTGAATACACTTTGTGTGGAATAAGTGTTTACAATCTATAAGGGAAAGACAACGAATTCTTTAGTACCATTCAAACAAATAAAACATTGAACAATTCTAAATTATATAATAATTTATTATTATTATTATTAAATACACATAAGTCACATTCCCAAAACGAATGAAACCAGACCTTTTTTTACTCCTTCTTCTAATTAAGACAGGCAATTATTTATTTATTTTTTTTTTATTGAAAACGGAGTCAGGTTTTTTAATGAAAATCAAACCTACAATATTTATGTTCTGGTTGCTAAAGCTCAGTTGAATATGAAAAAATCTGCATCATAATGATTTTTATTAAATTCTTAAAGCAATGACCTCAGAGGCACAGTCCATCATCAGTGTGCCTAGTGTTGGAGTGCTCTAATGTTGTTGCTGTGTTTCTGAAATCATTGCTGTAAGAATTTAATGAAATCGTGTTGGAGTTCTGAAGTTAATCCACCTGTAATATCCAGTGCCACCTTAATAAATGCCGTCAGTCGCAGGAGTTTACCATGATTTTAGGCAATTTCAGATCGTAATTACTACAGTTACTGCCATGAAAGATTAACCCTTAGAGTGTGGGTGACTGCTGTATAAGTTGAGGGAGACGGTGCCCTGGGTACGGATGACTTCTCCTCAGTCGGAAAGAGCCACACCCCTAGTGCTATTGACTTATCCAGCAGTCCTCACTGCATTACGAGTTATAGTGTTGACTAAGGATGATTTCTGGACTAGTTTTGTTATTCGTTCTATCTAGGGGATTTTAGAGGAACTAAAAGTTCTTTCTATCACCGCTAGAATTTATTTAGGTGACCATTTTACAACATATGGCTGGAAGGCGAGCTATTCTCCATATTTCTTTTGATCCTTCCTTCCTTGCTTCCAAGAATGCCTTCAAAATATTTTGGAACGATGCAAAAAGGAGAATGGGAAAATAAATATATGACACTCAGAAAAAATGTCGCACCCAGGGCAAGTATTGCATTGTGGTTTTACCGCATCCAGGGGTCGGTAGGCCACATCAACTATCAGCTCTCTAAGTGTTAAATATTGTCCCTTTTACAGTATAAAAAAATATGTTAATATGGTATCTGAATGTTTGGGAAGAGTGGCAAGCAATAGGCAATATTAACATGCTACATATTCTTAGCTAATTTTATTAAAATAAAGCATTCATTTTTACATAAAACTAGTGAGGAATTTATTCAACTCCCCATACGATGTGAATAGTAATAGATTTGTCTTTAGTACTTCAAACTGATTCTAGACCCAACAACGTCAAAACAATTACAAGCAAAGAAATAAGTATATTTATTCTGGTTTCTGATGAAATCATCTATAATTTTTTTTAAATTAGATGCATTTATTAGTATTAAAAGTAGAGAAGAACATCCTATTTTATTATACAATCCTACCTGAACATTTGTGCCCCTGAGTAAGAAAGGCATCCATTGGGTTTTTGCAATATGAACATCGATCCTCTTTAGAAAAACGTTGCACTTTCCTGAACCTGTGGCCAGCTATAGTGAACATTGTAGTTCCTTTCCATTCCAGAAGGTCAGCAGAAGGTGAGTGTTGAGGCGGAGCTGAGTGTATAACTTTTGTATTATTCGACTCAGTCTGAGTAGCTGCAGGGTCACTGTTTCGTCTTTTTAGATCTAAGCTGTTCCTGAAAAATATAGGTATTCTGGTGAAAAGGGCAGTACCCTGAAATCAAATTATTAAATTTCCCTTACAGACCATACCGTTTGATTCCTTCCAGCAAAACTTAGTATCTATTGTGTCCAGTAGGATTGGGCATTTTATCTGTATTTTTTTTTTTTTTTCTCTCGTTCAAACAAATAAGCTATATAGCATTAAAATAAAATAAGTAAAAGTAAGCATTTAACAGAACTTTTTTTTCAAAGTATGAGCTTGCTGGCAGAGAAGGAAGATCTTCGGTAAAATGTAAGACGTCTAAATTCAAATTTATTTATTTTTCGTGCTAAGTGCTTTCAGCAGCTCCTGCTACCATCTATTAATGTATTTATTTTGTCAGAGCTCTGAAGATGTAAGCAGGAGCTACTTAAAGCATTTAGCATGAAAAATAAAATTTGTTGTGAAGGAGAGGTCTTTCATTTTACAGAGTTATTTTTTCTCAGATTTTTTATTCAAAAGGTTAAAAAAAATTAAAAGAACTCAACTGGTTTTATTTATTTAATCAATAAGTTTATACACATTCCTCAGTGACCACTTACCAAGGAAAGTGCTTATTAATGCAGGATTTCTTATTTTTGAGATTTATAATTTTATTAATGAAACTAGCTGACTTCCTGCCTGTGCTCCGCCACGGTAGGTATGTAGTTATTTTATTTCGTTAAATAATATATCATCAAAATAATAACTTTGTAAAGGTTACCTCTAAATACAACCAAAATTTAGATATCTTAGATTAGATGAATGTCAAATACCTGGTAAAAGTTTCAACTCAATCAATTGTTTCTTAATACCCAAACTGAAAATTAGTTTGCAAAAATGGTTGTATTAATTACTCTCATAGACAGTTAGGCCCAGCGCACACGGTGCAACTGTTCTGCAACTCGAGTTGCAAACTAGTTGCGTCTGAAACCAGTTTGCAACTGAAATGAAAAATCTTTCTGCTCACGGTGCGACTTTTCTGCAATTAGAGTTGCAAACCAGTTGCGTATGAAATTAGTATGCAACTGAAACAAAACACGCGAGTATATTGGCTTGTTTTAAATCAATTGCCCAACAGTTTCCCAAGTGGTTTGTTTATTTAGTGAGCTACGTATTTTTTTGTAAGAACTTGCGATGTCAGACTCACAAGGGGAGTATACAGCGATGGGGGTCACCAATATGAACTATTTTTATTCTGGTGATTCTACTTGCAAAAAATGGTTCTCAAAATAAAAATAAAATGTTAACTTTTTTGCATATAACGTCAATCCCAGAACACATAGAAACACCCTCATTGGAAGGAAATGTGTCAGATTATCGACCCTCCAAGTTTGGTTTGAATCGGGTAAATATTCTTTGAAGTATGGCCGGATTCTTGAATCTTTAACAAACTTATAAGGGCCCTCCCCCTTAGTGAAATTTAAAATACCTTTTTTTTTATTTTTGTAATACTCACAAAATTTGAATTTAGGGGTTTTTTAATGTGCTAAAAACGAATCTGACATCCGTTTTTAAATCAAAAATTGCTTCATGTTAAGGTCTTGATGGCACATATTGTTATTGGCTATATGGCTCAAATACACTTTACTTAAAACTGCCTTTATTTACATAACCCAAGATAACATAGCTGAAAAACATATGTAATAAATAAACCTTCATGTAACTGAGCAACCGCAAATATCGATAGAATGCGCCGCTGTCCGACGAAAGTCTCTTACAACTCAAATGCAACGCAACTGCAACCGTGGGCCCATGGTTGCATGTGACTGGTTTGAAATCGTCAAAAACAAGTTGCGTCGTGTGCGCCTGCCCATTGAAATACATTGCCGAGGTCGCAAAACAGTTGCACGTGCAACTGGAGTTGCAAACGAGTTGCATCGTGTGCGATGTGCCTTAACATATGTTTGGTTTCAGGTTAGTTTGAAATTGTCAAAAACCAGTTGCGTCGTGTGCGCCTGTCTATTGAAATACATTGCCGAGGTCGCAAAACAGTTGCGCGGCAACTAGTTTGCAACTGGAGTTGCAAAACAGTCTCACCGTGTGCACTGGGCCTTACAGATACAGTTTTAAAAATGATTTCATTTTTACGAATGAACGTAGGTTCTTATGTTAAGGAACCTATGAAACGAGTACCTGAAAGCATATGAACTCGAAAACATAAGCATTATGATTTTTTTCTCGTAAATTTTGCTCCAAAAACCATGTTTCAGTGAACGGATTCAGCTGGTTAACAATCTAGACCTTTCAAATGAGAGGAAAGATTTTTCTACCAACTTTCATTAACATTTTGTGTCAAGTGGTTTGGGCTGGGCAATGTAGGTCAGTGAGTGAGTGAGTGGTATTGGACAAATCTAGTAGATTGTATTTTGTAATAAGATTCTCTTATTGAGATATCCTGAAGATAAAACATAGATAAAAGATTATTTACAATTAAACCTTGAAGATTCTACTTACAGAGGAAGTTTCGTAGGTTTTGATGGAACGATAGGCTGATCTTCACCAATACTTCTGCATACCATGTCTCGCCTTCTAGGCTGCCTTGGTGGATAACTAGGAGGCTCCATTTCACTATCGCTGTGTGCATCAGGCTTTCCTCTTTCTTTACTAACACCTAAATCAGAGATAAAACAGCAAAAAAAGCAAATATAAGTGTAAGTACTTGATATGATAATAATAATAATAACAAAACAACAAATTAAGCTTTTCTTTCTTTATTGGTTCCGCTTTGACAATGGCAAATAAAAAAATGTCTACTGTTTTATGAATTTACAGAATACATAAAAGTTAAATCGTTTTTAATTTGGTGTTGAGAAAACTGTATCATACTACATAATGTTATGTTATCTCTGGTGGAATTTAGAAAGCATAGAATAGAAACTCTTAACCCATTGGAGTCTAAGAGCCACGTTTGTGACAACAGGCCGGCAACCTGGATGGACTAGTAGCCATTTTCTTGACAAGGTAATTTATTCATTTCGGGACTGAAAGCCACCGCTATGACAGCTTTTTGTGGTATCTATCGGTAAGTTTTGTAATTTCTGGTCACCCTTGTTTCAGCTAGAGTTAAAACAACAATGCAGTTTGAGTTTATTGAATGGGGGTTCCCTCTGCTAACTGGTTCCTTTGCGTAGTACGGGTCTCTTTGAAATGCCTTTTTTTGTGTTTTACCAGTTGAAGTCTACATAGAGATCATGTTTCATAAATATTATACCAATGCCTAGATATTTGAATTGAGATTATTTTTTTTTTTAATTTAGAAAATAAAAACAAAATTTAAAAATTAAAAACAAAACATTTTCTAGCCTGTCGTTGACTGGTCCGAAGCCCAGAATGAGAAAATGGTAATGGAAAACGCTTTAAAGAAAACGTTTTTGGAGAAATGAAAAAAGGAGTGTGAAACGGGCATCTAAGGCAGGTTGCCATCTCGTAAGGGTTAGTATTTTGCATTCCATGGAACGAAACCATCATTTCTGAAACTCCAAGCACTGTTTTCTCGACTTAGGTGGTCCTTTGGAAGTTTATGCATGAATCCTATTGGCAAGATTTTGTTTTTCATTTTTCAGGCGCACCGACAACTGGGCCATTAGCGCCAACATCCATGGTAAGAAACCTTCTCAATGGGTCCTGAGATGAGAAAAATGCCTGCCACTGGAGGGATTACAGTTTCCCACATGAGAATTTAAGGTGTTAGCCACTAGACCATGGGGAGACCCAGGAGGAAAATGATTAAGCTTTCAAATGGCCACTTTCTACCAACCAAAATTTAACGACTGTTTAAAAACTACCCATCCCTATTAAACCTTAGTAGTCATACCCCAAGCAGGGACCGGCATAAACAAGTTGTGAATATTGTCTTGTCAATTTATCCACTGCCTGTCCTACTGGTCCTCTCCCGAGCCGGGTCCGGCAAGAATATTCAACACTGGAGGTCCTATGCCGGTCCCTGCTCAGCATCGAATTCCTGCGCCTCTAGTCCTTTGCCAAAGAGGAAGTCTTGAAAAGAATTAGGCACTGTGTCAATCACAGATTCTAAAAGTGGTTTCTAAACATTTGTGCTAGTCAACACAACAATTTTGTCTGTAGAGTTGTCCCCAGCTTTCCCATTCTTCTGCCTTTTTATTGTACAGATATTAAATAGTGTATTTTGAAAAATTGAGGGCGAAGATATTTTAAATATTTGAATTACACGAAAAGGAATCCAGCTCTTGACATTGGGAAATGTTTTGAGAAGTAAAATTCCTCCTGAAAAGTATAGCTAAATTTCGACATATTTATCCGAATATTTGTATAAATTACTTTTTCTTGTAAATAAAAATCAAATTTTGAACAGAAATATTTACTTTACTTATGTTTATGACAACTAGAACAAAATTTGAGATTCCATAGAAAAATACGCCGACCTTGAGGTAAGCAGAAAGACATGGACTAATGGCAGGGGCTGTTCTAGAATGGGTTATTAATTAAAATAGTATTTATACAAATTAAATGTCTATGAGAAAATATTGCTGTAACAGAATAATTTATCCCAGCATGAAGTTAGGCAATACCATCACCAACACACAAATAAAGCAGGAGAAATAGAAAAGCACACAATGCTATTTAATACAAGACAGAAATGTTTCCCATCCTTCACCTTATCATTATTAATCCTTTTCACACAAGTAATAAAAGCCATTCCGAATATAACATTAACATTTGTTTGCTGCCTAATGGATTATTTCTCTCTTTTAATCTTATAAGATAAAAAGAAACAAAGAAGTTTAAAAATGTACAAATCCATTTAACTAACAATGCACTATCTAAATTAAGAAGCAATGCAAAAGTAGTAACCACTAAATAGCTAATAGTAAAGAAATCACTGATTCTGAAAAAAAAAAAAAAATAGAATAACTATCAAAACTATATAAACATTGTTTTTGTTTTTTCATAAATAAACTGAATACAATACTTGAACCAAAGAGCTAGATGTCAGATTTCAAATAAATCCTTAGAATAAAAGTAGTTAGAACTTCGAAAGTGAATTTATCAAGTAAATTTGCATTAAGATGGACATACATGCGTCCTTATAGGATGTTTTAGCACTTTCAGGACTGATGGCTTTGAAAAAAATTTCCCAGGCCCCAAGTCTTCCTTTTTTATAGTAATTTTGACAAACATATATACAAAAAATAACTAAGTGAAGAAACTTTTGAAATGATGTACTTTTAGTGTATTAATTACAATTTAGTTAAGTGTAAAATACGCCAAGACAGCGAGCCCACTGAAGGAATTTTTCTGGTGGATTTAGTATCATATGATACCAGACAAGCAAACCTAACCAGGAATAATGTAATGAGGTCCCAAACCAAATACGAAGTGTATATGAATGAATGAATGAAAAGTTTTATTCTTATTCCGGGACAGAAGTCCCATAGGAATAATTTTGAAATTACAAAATAATTTTGAATTTTACATATAAACTTGAAAACTTATAAGTGCTATCAGTATCAATATATAGTGTACAGCTTCAATATAGACTAGGTGATGGGTAAAACTTGGAGGGATAGAAGGTGGTGGAAGAGTCGGGATTTAAAGGTTTCTAGGTTGGTAGAATGGTGGACAAACGAAGGCAAGGAATTCCATAGCAAGGTGGCACGGGTGACGAATGATTTTTCGAATATTGCTGTTCGGTGGGAAGGAATATAAAGATCGGAAGGACGAGACCGGGTGTTACGGGAGTGAACCGAGGATTTAAATTTAAGAAGTTGAAAAATATAAGAAGGTCTACGGGATTGAATTACTTGGTAAAAGACTGAGCCGAGGAAGTACTGACGACGATAAAGAGGGAATAGCCAATTTAGCTCCTGGTAGAAATGTGATATGTGGGAGTCTCTGGGGATCCCGAGGATAAAACAAATGAAACAGTTCATGAGGCGTTTACGTATAGGACACAGCCCGGAGTAGTGGGATAGAAAGAAAACCAAGATATCTGCTGACGCACGTGCCATGACGCTGGGCCCGCAGAACACATCTCTCGGACTCATATGGCCCGAACGTGTTAAGGGGTGACATTACCATGAGATTTTCAAAAAATTTATTTATTTTTTTGTGATAGATAAATTCTTTATACGTAAAAAGAGTATTGACCGGGTCACCAAATTCTTTACCGATGTTTCACTAGTCATGCTGTTAGCTTCCTCAGAGTTAAGTCTGAGAATGAGGAAGCTCTTCTGGTTCAATGGTATAAATATCAATGGTTCAATGGTACAGGTCTTCGTGCAGAGCAGACTACACCCTCTGAACTGCACAAAGGTAGATATTCATACCAGTACCTCAGGGTACTAGCAAAACGTTGGTAAAGAAGTTGGTGATACGGTCAATACCCAAAGACTATAATGTTTGTGATGCCTTGGGCCATGGAAGTCTAAGAGTTAAAAATAGCTCACGTTCTATTTAACTGAGTTTGTTAAAATTAACAACACATAATCTTTATAATATTAGGGATAGTAGCAGGGGCTGGGATATTATAATATTTACATTTAAATTTGCAATATTACATCACCCAAAGTAATAACACCCTTCAGAGAAAATAATCTAATTGTAATCAAACACTAAAGAACATGGGTTGTCCCTTAATACATTCATAAATCCAAGCCATACCCTGAAATACAAGTAAAATGTCCAAAATACATTCATAAAATCCAAGCTACAATCCCCAAACCAAATCCAGTGATACAAGAAGAGCGTCCATTACTACATTCATGAAATACAAGCTACAATCCCCAACCCATACCTTGTAATACAAGTAGAGCATCCATTACTACATTCATAAAATCCAAGCTACAATCCCCAACCCATACCTTGTAATACAAATAGAGCATCCATTACTACATTCATAAAATCCAAGCTATAATCCCCAAACTAAATCCAGTGATACAAGAAGAGCGTCGTCCATTACTACATTCATGAAATCCAAACTACAATCCCCAAACCAAATCCAGTGATACAAGAAGAGCGTCGCCCATTACTACATTCATGAAATCCAAGCTACAATCTCCAACCCATACCTTGTAATACAAGTAGAGCATCCATTACTACATTCATAAAATCCAAGCTACAATCCCCTAACCCATACCTTGTAATACAAGTAGAGCGTCCATTACTACATTCATAATATCCAAGCTACAATCCCCAAACCAAATCCAGTGATACAAGAAGAGCATCCGTTACTACATTCATAAAATCCAAGCTACCACCCCTACTAAAGCCATTCCCATACCAACTAGAATATCCTCTACTACATTTTTTTAAATTATTTCTTTTTTGATATTCCACGTGACAAATAGCAAAAATAAAAACACACAGTGATTTAAGTAACCATCAGAACAACAACTTCAATAAAAGTTTTATACTACCTATGAAAGCTCTTAATTGGTGTTTTGCTTTGTGTAATTTAATCTTCACAATAGCTGTGTTTATCGAATCTAGACTCCTTTGTGATATTAATGAGTCAAAGCTACATTTTCTTTCAAAGTTGTCTGCAAGAAATATTCCTTTATCCTATTAATTAATCTTATTATAAATTGTCATCTTTATTGAGCATTACTATTAATTTTGTAGAATTTGAATAAAGCTTACCATAAGCAATGGCATCCTCTGAATAATTCCTTGCAAATGCCTTCCTCGGAGATGTTCTTCTTTTAAACTCAATACCCAAAATTTCTTTGTTAGGATCGCCAACGCTGAAAAAAAAAATCAAATATTATATATTTTAATAACGTCTATTATATCAACAGGACTTAGAAAAATATGAATGTGAGTTTTTAGGTCCATATTTAAAGCCTAGTATCAACAGTGTGAGGCGGCTCGCTTTGAACGCCTCAAGACAGATGCTCGGGATATCGATACTGCGATTCCTTGCTACTAGTTGCTCGCGTTGCACTGTGGGACCCGATCCATGTGCTTGTCGGTAAAACGGCAGTGCTCAAAGGCTCCTTAGTCTGAACTGATCATTGCATGGAGACGGGTATTTGTTGCCTCATACGGTATAGCCAAAGGTTTCTGCATAATTGAAAACGAAAATGTACACCAAATTGTTAAATTGTATGAACGACAACGTTTTTGTGGTATTCTAACCATCCTGAAATATTAGAACAAATACAAAAGAGAAGATATGTGGTGTGAAATATCTATAGTAGTAAATGTTACTGTTAAAGAGTTGTGAAAGTACAGTTGGGTCATCTTGTTCGTATCTCACGTCTTGTAGCAGTCTGTTGCCATATTCTGACGTTTTTAATATATTTTTTGACCCACCGACATGACTTAAGTCATTTTTGTTTTTTCTAAATAATTTTTACCATCACAATATAAGCAGCGGCAGCGATTTGCACGTTTTGTAGCGATGAAGTTGCCATGTTACTAAATAAGTTTCAATTCATGCGTCGTGTTTGGTGGTTCATCCGCTCTCATTGATCATTCGAGGTTAGTTACCATAAAACAGCATATACCTCCATCTGAGGCAGACCTGGCGAGGTATACTCGATGCGAGCAGCCGAGCACTGTCGATACTAGGCTTAACACTTTTCGTTTATCACAACAAGAACCTATCAGCAGGAGTGTATCAAATGGGTGTCAGAAGTATCTGGCATGGCATTACCAAGTTAATATTGGACATATCGTGAGGCATACCAACTATAGACTCAAATCCAGTCATTCTGCAACTTATATTTAGATCCGAGGTGTTTATGGTTTTTCTGATAAATTCATAAATATTGCACTATGACATAAGTAATTCTATTTTTGTCATCAAAAATTTCCTTTATAAAGAACAGAAAAAATATATTTAAATCTTTAATTGTTTTGGAGGAAACTTTTAAACAAATAAACTGCAGAGCATATAAAAACCCACTTTTTTTTATATCTAATATTATTAAAACATCTTTTCAGGCTTCTTGTAAGCTTAGTTGATTATAAAGGTTATATGAAATCAGCACCAAAACTAAGAAAAGCTATAGCAAAATGTTAATAATAAGGATTGAGAATGTTTTTAATGATTTGATATTATGATGATTATTGTGATCCAGCATTTTAATAAAATGATGAGGAATACCTAATTTCTTTCCTTTCAGTATTTTCAGAAGAAAAGTTCATCTCGGACGAGTCTGAAGGAGAAAATTCCTCGGGTGCTTCTCTTCGCTCAAAATCTTCTGAATAGTGACATCTAGAACACAGAAACAAATATCTAAGTCAAGTGTTGGAGCCACCCGCTTTAGGGAAAACTACAAAATACCTGGGTTCATTTTTAATAGGACTCTAATCAATAATAAACCAAAAACAATCATAAAAAAAAAGGTTTCTAATGAATTAACCCTAGGCTAGAGTATTTTTAAGAGGCAAGAAATGAGTGCCGTATCAGAGCACAAGGGCTAAGAGTCATATACTGTACAGGTATCTCATTCTTGAACATGCAGAACACTGGAAAGGGATAGTGTGGATAGAATTATGTTTCAGATAATTTCCTCTTCCGAGGAGTCCGTTAACCCTTCCGAGACGGGAAGGTCTGTGGAACAGGGCATGTCCCACCCTAACAGTAACACTGGACGGGATTAAATAGCTGTGCTTCCTCCGCCTATCTCTTCTCATTTCTCCTAATGTTCTCTCATTCTTTCTTTAAAAAGTTGTCCATCACCATTTTCTTATTTTGGGCTTTGGACCAATCAACAACAGGCTTAAAATTATTTTTTTAAAATAATATGAAGACAAATATCTCGGCGTTGGTAGAAAGTCTACGGAATATGATCACTATGTACACATCAAGTGCTAAAACTCAAATAAGGCCCTTCAAAGGGACCGGCTAGCAGAGGGAAACCCCCATTCATAGGACAAAACTGCATTTTCATGACCTCTGGTGGACACGAGAGTGACAAGAGCTTACAAAACTTACCACTAAATATCACAAAAAGCTATCACAGCGGTGGCATTCAGTCCCGAAGCGAAGAAATGCCCTTGGCGTACCACAGGGTATACCAACCCGCTGGCACTAAAATGGCTGTCAGTCCACAGGGCATGCTGACCTGCTGGCTCAAAAGAGGCTAACAGTCTCGAATAAAAGGCTAGACCCATCAAACCTTAACTTTATAAATCTCAGACTGTACGAATTATGGTCTGAGATTTCAATTTCTACGCCCGAACAATGAACACTAGAAAATAAAATCTTCAATGATGACCCGTTGTTCAAAATTGGGTCTTCCAAGACATGAGCCAAGTGCCATAAGACTTGAGA
Organism: Gonocerus acuteangulatus; assembly: GCA_946811695.1. Classification (NCBI taxonomy): domain Eukaryota; kingdom Metazoa; phylum Arthropoda; class Insecta; order Hemiptera; family Coreidae; genus Gonocerus; species Gonocerus acuteangulatus. Next base: position 117,214,237 of record OX328124.1, on the reverse strand, counting down.
CATGAGGAAAGATGGGATCATCTCAATGTTCAAAGTAAAAGAAGATTATGCACTTACTCTACTTCTTCAGCAGTACTGTTGCTTCTGCTTCTAGGCTTTTCTGGAATATTTTCTGAAAGTGGGCTTGCCTTTTCTCCAACTGTTCTTTTTGGTTTTATCTAAAATAAGAATATGAAATATTAAAGACTTACAGTAAAGAAATAACAATATTTTAAAAGATTAATAAAACTAAGAGTTCTAATGAACATTATAAAAACTTATTCAATATTGCATAGTAATCTTATAAAACAAATTTAAGAGAACCATCTTTAGAAGGTAAATTTCATCTTCAGCACTTAGGACCAATTGGTAAGAAATTTTGGGCTCTGTCAAATAAACTTTGACCTTACAACAACAATTAAACATTTATTCAATTTGCAGAATCTTGGTGAAGTGTGAATGAAAAAATAATTAATGGCGAATTTTTTTTCTTTAATATTTTGATAAAAAAAAAAAAAAAAATTATATCAATCCGCTAATTCTTGATCTTACAGCACCCTAAGGAGATAGTATGGACAGTACTATGCTCGAGCTGCCACATTTTCCCCTTCACAGCTAGTGAAAACACTAGAATATGAAATCTTTCTGTGTGTACCCAAGTTTTGAACTCAAGCCCTCCTGGACATTAGTTGAGTGTTATGCCACTGACCCAAACTTGCCTCCTTAATATTTTGATAGTAATCAGTTTATTATTTTGTAACATAATGAGATTGAATAAAACATTCCTACAAAAAAATAATATGTATGAAAAAAAGAGAATTACATTTTCGAGTTTTTTCCTTAAAATAAAGCCTCTTGAGCGAGCCTGGAAGGGAACTACTCCTGCTTTGAGCTTTCGTAGCCAGCAACTTGCAGCGTGCGCTCTCCAAGCTCTCTGGATAATGATGCAGCTAATAATTCTCTGTTTTCTTTGTTGCTGACAAAGCACCATCCTCCACCAAGCCTAATACAGTAACATATTTGAGTTGCCAAAAATAATTACAATAAACAAAATTATTATTGCATTTCTTCCTAAATTCTTTCAATAATTCAGATGGTTTCACAATGCCAGTTACAATTTTAACTAATTAGCAGAGTCAACAATTGAGATTCCCAAAATAAATTTAAAATATTAATATGTAACTAAAACTGTATTTAACAACTGGGTTGGGCGCTAATGGCCAAGATGTAGATGCGCCGTTAAAAAAAAAAAAAAACAAAAAAAAACAAACAACAACTGGGTTTCTCTGGGAGTTACATAGCTGTTCTGTAAAACCTCAACATAAACAAATCCTTATAAGTGGGGTTCCTCTCTATGGAGGGAGAGAGGAACCGCACTAAAAAAAGCTGAATCTTCCTTCCATTGTATTCTTGGTTAGATTACTTGTTTTTGGTTTGTTACAATGTATGTAAGTTAAAATTACTTTTTTATGAAGTTTAATGGAATATTAACCCATTAGCGCCGTGCGCTACCATATGGTAACGCCAATATCTAAGCGATGATAGAAAAACTATATTATATACTGTCGTAAAATTGATTTATTTGTTTTAAATTTTTTGAAAAAAAAAGAAAAAAAGAAAAGAAAAGAAACTCCGGCGCTAATGGAGTTTGACCTTGGGGCTATTAAGCAAGGATTTAGAGAAGCTTTAGCTATTTCTTTTACCACTGGTCGCCGGAAAAATTAACTATTTGTATCGTAAAAATTAACATCGCCAGTGTTAGATCCAACTCGATTACAATCGAAAAGGATGATGTATTTTTCTTGTTTTTAATAAAAAAGAGGCTATTTATTTATTTAGCTTCTTTGATTAATACCTATATCATAAAAAAATAATATTTTTCGTACTAAAAAGTATAGACTATAAAAAATATTTATTGAAGCATCTAATTATATAATTCAACCTAAATATTTAGAGCTAAAAGTAAACGTAAATGAATAATAAAATGCAGTTTTCCTACGATTAGAAATGTTAAGGGAGGAAATTATATGAACGTTTTTACGAACGTCGAGAGGAGGGCGAGAATAGCTTCGTAACTAGGACCCGGCCAGGTAGAGAGATCGCCGTACTACAGGGTCGGTCAGCCCGCACTACCCGTCGTAAGCTAAGGGTTAAGCATAGGAAACCTTACATAGTGCTAAATACTAATATAAACAAAATGTTACCTGGATAGCTATAACAGAACTCCTGAGGCGAAGAAATCGAGAGCGTTCGAGAATAGTTCTAAACCATCTCTGAATTTTGACAATGCTAGCAATAATTTGCTGATGAAGCCGGTAATCTAGCTTAACCTTTTCACATTCTCTCATGAATATTTTAGTACTTCCTAATTGATAGTTATCTCTATTAAGATTCAGGGTGAGCAGAAAATCTTTCACATCATTTTGGGAACTGAAAAAAAAAATAAACATGTACATATTTGTTCTAATGGGACTAACTAAAGCTAAATAATTAAGATAGGTGTGCCATATGTGACACCCATAACATTTTTAGATACAAATAAATTTTTGTTGTTTTCAATTTAATCACATTGATGAATTAATTCAAAAATTACAAATAATAATAATACAAAATCTTACCTCAAAAGTCCTTTCGGTAAGAGAATCCTGTATAACTGAATGAATTCATCATAAGTAAGACGAACATTATACCCAGCTTGCCTTATCCGAACAGTCTCTAACATCCCTGTATATCGAAGTTGTCGTTGTACAGTTTCATCATCGAATGAATGTGGTATCTAAAAAAGAAATTTAGAAGATCATTAAATACAATTTATGCATCATTTAATGTTTCGAAACATCACATTTTTAACTTAATTTGTTAATGTTTTAAACAATTTTGGGGAGCAACTCCTGCCAGTCATTTCAAGAATCCATTGATCCTTCCCCACCCTCTAACTTACATATTGTAGCTATGTTTTTTAATACTAAAATAATAGATGTTGATTATAAGTACTATTTTTATAATTAGCAACTCTTTCTTTACATGACATAACTTTTTATACCTTCAATATACAGCTAAAAAACAATAAATGTTTTTAAAAAACTTGACATTGATTTGGCCAGACATTGATGCTGGTCCTACAAATTATAGGTAGACAATTTCAAGTCTCTACCAAAATTATTTTATTAATTCCATAAAGTGATGGCTTCACCGGTAATTACACACATGGCGTGCTGATGAAGGAGCTGCACTACTTAATACATTGCTTTGAGAGAAATTAATGAAATCATCATAAGTATAATAAGTATAAAACAAATATTATTGATTCCTCATGAGATGATATAGAAGGTTGAAGTTATCAATCCCATTGCAAACAGATTTCTTCGTAGGAGGTATAGACCAGGGCACATCTCTAAAAAAAAGTAGCTAAAGTTGCATGTTGAGAGGGAGCAATCTAATTTTTGCGGGAATATCTTCGGAAGATGATCTTATATAACAATAATTGAGGTATTCGTAAATCAAAAATTCCCCGGAACATCTTTTTTTAATGTAAAAAAAAAAATCTATAAAATCACATTTTTTTTGCAATTCTTTTGCTCATAACTCCGAAAGAATTCATGTCAGAGACCTTCCCAAGGTGTCAAAAGATTGGTAATAAAATGTTTTATAATACATATGAAAAATGGGGCAAAAAATAGATATCTTTTAAAAGCTTGAATGCCTTTTTTTTTTTTTTTCAAACATGTAAAGCATGTCACTTGGATTTTGCAACAATATGAAAAACGGGGTCTCCCGTGGTCTAGTGGCTAGCGCCTTAGATTCCTAAGCGGGATATGGTGGGTTCAATCCCCACCGGCGGCAGGAATTTTCTCATCCCACGGCTCGTTGGGAAAATCCCTCAATGCGCCCTGGATGTCGGCGCTAATGGCCTAGATGTTGAAGCGTCATAACAAACAAAAAAAAATGTTAATTTTTTCGCTAATACCTCACTTGCAAAATTATTACATAAAAACTATCAAAACCCATTAAATTGACATTTATTGGACTGTTTTATCATATAATCAATATTTTACCTAGAACATGAGGGACTTAAATGCATTTTAAGTTGCAAAAAAAAGTTATATAAAAATATCTATTTTCTGTCCAATTTTTCATATGTATTGTTACTTCACTCAGCAGTGAATCAATTTTATCATTTCTGAGGAATGCAATATTATAGAAAATTTTATCACGAATCTTTCGACACCTTGGGAAGGTCTCTGGCCTGAATCATTTTTTTTGGGGGGGGGGCGTGATTTTTTCTATTTTATTTTTTACATAAAAAAAAATTTCCGGGATATTTTTGATTTACGAATAGCTCAATTATTGTTATATAAAGTCTTGCGAAGTTATGTCTGCAAAGGTTAGCTTGCCGCCTCTCAAGATCCAAGTAAACCAAGTTGTGGCCTGGTCTTGCAGTGCATCTTACATTCTAATAAATAAATATAAGAAAAAAAAATGCTATCAACTTTAAAAACTTGCCTTGTTGCTGTTACTTTTAATACACCTAATGAAGAAAGGATTAGCTTGATTCAATGTGTCCATCAAACTGTGAAGTGACTGTTGAAATTGTGCTGTTACAGTCATCGGTTGTTTTCGAGCTTTTCCGAGCTGTCCTAAGCTCTGTGTTCGACCAGCTAATGTTTTAACACTCTGTAAATTTTTGAGACCTTTTTTTCCTCTCTCCCTTGGTCTAAATGATTTATTCTTTCTGTAAATAAAAAAAAATATTGTAAATTAAATTAAGTACAAACAAAGCAGATACAATAAGGAAACATATTAAACAAATCAGAGAAAAAGAATTCTATTCCATGCATTACAACAATCATGCACACAAACAATAAGGCAAATGGCATTCAAAAACAAAACACAAGAAAAAATAAATACCAACATTTCTCAAACAACACAATTACATTTTTGTCAAGCTTAATTGATTCAAGTTTTGTTTTCACAACCTAAATAAAAAATACATACAAAATTTTAAAAGCTACGTATATAATTCTTATGGGTTTCTTTCCTAAACAAAAGGATTCTCACAGAAAATTAAGTTCCTAAAAAACCCTCCCCCCCCCCACCAATTTTCCTTATTTTCACAAGACACAGCAAAGAAGCAAAAGTTTTAACCAGTATGAGAAAATTAATAATTTTACGCTCCTAATGGATTGACTTCACTCATTTTCACAACACATATTTATCATTAGTTGGGCACAATGTTGTTGGCATGAACCATAATTATTTCCGATGAGGTAAAATTAATAATTTGGGTCCAGAGTAAATCCCACATGGACCATTTTTGCTGGTAAACAAACTCCTTCAATCGTTGGTAAGAGGAATATTATATGCTAATATATATACATACAGTAGGCTCTCCCTTATCTGGCGGTCTCAGAGAGGAATGAGTGACAGATCTCGGAACTCAGTGAAGCTAGACCGGTTGGAGGGTTTCTAGAAAACCTTACCTTCCTAGCTAGCTAAACATTTGTTTCGTGGTATTTCATTGAATGGAAGTCAAAGAAGGCATATATGTTTCATTTTAGAAGCAGGGACTTGGGTTTCTACTAAGAAAATAAATGTTTTTACTAAGGCACCAGTGGCTGGAACAGCTGATTTTATATAAAAGAAGTTTTTTATATTGTAATAAAATGTACAAACATATGTGATTTAGTTAGTAATTAAATATTTTTTATTTAGTTAAACTGTCTACATATTTTTATCCCTTGAAACTTTTTCATGCATATGCACTTGTAAGTAATACAACAGCAAGGATTTACACAATTTCAATCTAGTTTATAATTTGTTACCTAAATTTTACTTAAATATGCAATATTAAAAATGGTACATATTATTATATCCTCAAATAATAAGGTTTTTTAAATACATAAGTGACCGCTTTTAACTGTTTTCTCTAATCAGACATTTTCTCTAATCCGGCTTTACCCCGGTCCCGACGGTGCTGGATTAGGGAGTGTCTACTGTATATAAGACATTCTTCAAAAATTCTTTCATGAGAGCAACCTCATAAGTAATTGTTTAGAGACTACTTACAAGCTACCTCCACCAAAATGAATGATTATATTAATGAATAATAAAAAAAGGTAATTTACTACGCACGCAACAATCTGAGTCACTCTTTCAAAAATCTTAGCCTAATCAAGGTGTAAGACTTTATTTAAAATGTCTAAGTAAAAAAGATTCTTAAAAAAAAAAAGTAATTGTTTAGATATTACTTACAAGCTACCTCCACCAAAATACATGACTATATTTATGAATAATAAAAATGTAATTTACTACATACGCAACAATCTGAGTAGCTCTTTCAAAAACCTTAGCCTCATCGGGGTGTAAGACTTTATTTAAAATTTTATTATCACAGTCATTTTCCTTTGTATCACTTCTATCACTTATTACATAGGTTCGTTGCAGAGAAGTCAAATTCCTCGCTGTAGCAAATTCGTTGTTGTTCACATTTAAATTCTGTATAACCATTTGTCGACTATTTTTTGTAAGATCGTCCTTTTCAGGTTTCGATGCGTAACACCTTGAGTTACCATAGCGAGCATTGAATCTAAACATTAAGTCATAAAAAAAACCTATTTACATGCATGGGATATAACATTTTAAATGATTGTATTAAAGAAAAAGAAAAAAAAAAAAATGTTTTTCTCAATTCTCAAATAAAAGAGAAAGAACATTTAACAAGCACGCTTAGTCATTCATAGGACACATACAAGGAAAATGAGAAATCCAGGCAAAATTATTATAAAAAAATAAAAATAAAGAGAGAGAGAGAGAGAGAGAGAGAGAGAGAGAGAGAGAGAGAGAGAGATGTTGTAGAAACAAGAGAATTGCACGAGTACGTACAGCATCGTGTAATTACACGAGTATTTATACTCTTGGGACGATTAACGAGATTGGGATGTGTACTCGTACTCGCTACAAAAATCTGTACTCGCATCGTTATCGCCGAGTGTAACAATTTTTGGTTTTATTTTGCATCAACAGGTATAATGACAAACTAATTATTCCGATGCTGGATATTGATACTTGGTGATGCAAATGCGAAATGACGTAATTTGCTTATGCTGAAGAGATTAGACAAATTCAAAACAAAGTCCACATTATTACTTGGAACAAACAAAGAGTGACTATATAATTGTAATGTAAACAAAAGCGAAGTTAGACAGTCTTTAGTAAAATCAAGAGGAATAAGTAATAAAGGTGATGTAACTAGTAAATATTTATCTAAGGTAATATAAGCAAAAACATAAATAAAGGCAGAAATAATGTTTAATCCAGTTCTGGAGAATGTAGAAACAGTATCGTATAGATATTCTCCACCATTAAATTACTTCTTCTACGTTCTAGCACTCTGTTGGCGAAACTGAACGATCTTTAATCCCCATCTAGGGAACGGATGTTATTGTATTTACATATTTTTTTTTCTGATTCTTAAATCGTAATTGTTGATGAAATTCTGCACGTTTTAAGTTAAGCATTTAAACCGGTTTTAAATTTTGTCAAAAATCTATATTTTTATATATTCTGCTATAAATACATATTTTTGCTACATATTTTGATCTTTTATTTATTTTGTAATTGAAAAAATAAAGGGGAAACCAAAAAAGAAAATAATGCTTTACCCATTGAGTCTAAATCACTGTGTCTTTTCTAATTCCAAGAAACAAAGGTGGCTGGCAGCCATGCTTCTCCAGTGCTAATGGTTTAGGACCAGATACGTTTTTAAAAAAATATATAACAAATTATTGTTTAACAATTTTATTATTCCTCCCTACTCTCTAAAACAAATGAATCAGTGAAAGAATCATGTCGATATAGAATTTTCCAAACTTCAGATATAAAGTAATGAATTTTCAACCTATTTTATTTTATTTCTTAGCTTCTAAGGCGCATTGGACGAAATGCTCGGTGACCCCACCACTGTATACTCCCCTTATGAGATCAGACCGGAGTCATTTCATGTTTGATAATTGTCAACATTATAAATTATAATTTAAAAATACATTTTGTTGCAAACAATTTTCCAAAATAATGTTCATCTGTAGAAATTTTCAATTTCTTTTTTTCCCCCCTTTCAAAATGAGTTTTTATTTATGCTTTATTTTTCAATATGTTATAGGGTTTTAGTCATTTTGTTCTTTCCATTTATAATGAAGTTCGCACTAATTATTTATGCTTTTTTTCCGATATTTTATAGTGGTTTAAGGTATTTTTTTACTACATATTTTCAATATTTTATACATCCGTTCCCTATCCCCATCACTTGATTTATCTCCCCAACTCATTTCCTGCTTATCTTGTCTCCTGTAACGACATCACGAGAACTCAAAGATTAATTACAATGCCTACGATGCAGGTCTGACGAATATTACTCGTAATCGTAATGTAGAGTAATCGGAGATGCCTAGTCGAAACAATCCAGAGTATGTACTCGCATTGTTCATTATATACTCTGCGATTATTTATCCGATTACTTTTTACATAATCGTGCAGTTCTCAAGTAGAAACATGATTAAATGAAATTAAAATCCACTTCAATTCAAAAGTGAATAACTTAGAATAGAAATAATGAAATTTGAAGTATTAAAAATGCAACAGACGAGCAACGTAACATACTAAATATTAAAGCTAAACAACCATGCATACATATAATAGAAAATAAGAAAACATAAATTACAATTATCACAATCTGTATTCACTTACGCTATCCTGGTAACGGTTAGATTAACCGCAGACATTGTCACTAGTTGGCTAGACAATAAATAGTACAATCAGGCAAAGAGAAATACAACAAAATGCCTTAAATTAAGGAAGAAAATGTCATTGCTTTTAAATATGATTCCTGTTATGTATGTAAATTAGTAAGAAGTAAAAGGAAAGATAAATGATAATGCAACAGTAAGAGTCCATGAATTTAAAATGAAAATGTTAAAATATAGACAGGACCAGTTTATTGAGATATAAATTCATCAAGTTAAAGCAAAAACCAATTGCACATATGCAGAATATAGCTGTTATTCTTAAGAACAAAGCATGCTAAGTAATATAGTTCTAAAATTCAAAATATCAAAAGCACCATAGCTTATTGATCTTCAGAGTAAAAATAGTTTTTAGATTGATTCTATAACCCTTTCCGCACTACAGACTTCTGTAGAAGTCGAGGCACGCCGTGCCCCTGGAACGAAGGACTTGGCTAGCAGTTGAGAGCTGCCAGGCCCTCAGCACGAAGGACTTGTACATCAGTCTGACCCTCCTCTCTCGTTTACCGGTGACCTTGGGGCTATTAAGCAAGGACTGAAGGAAGCTTTAGCTATTTCTTTCACCACTAGTTGTCAAGGTAATTAACTATTTGTGACGAGGGAGCTAGGGATTAGGGATACCTGGGTCCGGCACAAAAAAATTAACTCCACCAGTGTTAGATCCAACTCGATCGAAATCAAAAAGGAGGATGGGTTTTTTCTTTCTTTTGGTAAAAAATAAGCTATTTATTTATTTAGCTTCATTGGTTAGAACCTATATCATTAAAAAAAAATATTTTTTGTACTAAAAAATATAACTATAAAACAAATTTATTGGAGCATATAATTACATAATTCAACCAAAATATTTAGAGCTAAAAAGAAAACATAAATAAGTAATAAAATAAAGTTTTCCTACAATTAGAAATTTTAAGGGAGGAAATTATATGAACGTTTTCATGCGCGTAGAGAGGAGAGCGAGAATACAACTGATGGAGTTTTGATAAACTTATAGAAATAGTGAGCGACAAGTGTAGTGGTGGTTTGAATAATTTCGAGCAGGAAAGATGAGCCTTGTACCAACAGAGCTTGACGACCAACTCCTGCAGGCTACTGTAGAAGAAAATCCTGTTGTAACAGTCGAAGAGCTAGTGTTCCATTGATTTTGTTCTATATCTTATAGCACACCATTAAAAACCTTGATGCATTAGTGAGTTTAGAAGTGCTAGAAGAAGTACACTGTTTCGCCGACCAAGGTTCAAATAGAAGAGCTGACATAGTCATAATTAATTGGAAAGCTTCCTCAGACACTGTACTGGTCCCAACAATTCGGTTTGAAACCTAAGGCAGTCGATAAAGAAAAAAAAAAAACAAATTTATGAGGACAGCAACCCACATTTCCAAGAAAAATATAAGATTAAAATATGGTAAGTAATATGATTTCTGTTTGGAGTTTGCGGCACCATAACGCAGTACATCAAGAGATACAAACTCGAACAACAGGTCCTATTACGCACCAGTAAGAGAATAATGAAAGACGCAATTAATATAGAAAAATTCCACCTTTATGGTTGAAGGAAAAATAAGAAAATCAAACAACACATTATTTGAAATGAAATGTGTGAATTAAATAAAATAAATCAGAGCAAGTTTTCTCCTAAGTCCACCAATAATTCCAACAAAAATAGAACTAGAGCTTAAATTAGAGGTAGATCAATACTGGTTTAAGACCTAGATGGGTAACTTGGATACAGATATAAAATTAATATATATATTTTGAAAAACATTTCCCTGTGGGAAATAGCTTGTATCATGGATACGTGGATGGGTCCACGGACGACATCCTGACACACACGATCCCGACTGACTAGTTCTTCTATAAAACGCTGTAACTAGCTCCACTGATTTAATCTCCTATGATTTTACGTCATAGCCTATGAAAATTTGACAGTTTCATTAGTACAGTAACCACGTCAGTTAGTGGCCATAGCAACGGAACCCTCGTGTACCATTGTCCGGACCATTACAGTTTTAGCGGCTTACTAGGCCATAGCTAAGACATATCCATGTAAAAAAAAATCAAATAATTATTTTTTTTTTAAAAAAAAAAAAAGCCTATTATTAGTTTAGGAGAATGCTGTTGCCCAATAACCACATTGGTTGGTCCATAATAGATCAGCATGAAGGAATGTGAATATAGTCCTTAATACTCTAGTTTAGGGAATCGTTGAAAAGAAAAGAACAGACATTTAGGCAAGCCTCCACCAAATGATCTCCCCCAAAGAAGAATTGATAAAAGAGAGCCAATGATGAATTTCAAAAACTACTTTTAAAACGCATTGCTTCAAATTGCAAAAGACTTCACTAAAAAAATAAAATTAAATGTGAACGACTCATATTCCAATCCAAAACACATCTTTCTTTTAATTGCAAGTCAATTAGAACAGGCTTGTCAATACAATTTCCATGCTCGCTAAATGACTGACCGGCTATGTAGTATTGATATTATATTCCATATCACTCAACAATAACAATAATAATTATAAAAATGTTTACAAACCTTAAAATAGTGTCATTTGGAGTATGATTCCTGTATCTATGTATCGAGCTTGGTTTGCTTCCATCTAAAAAAAAAGCAACATATTAATTTTAAAAGTAGTAGACTAAAGATAACATGCAATTAATTTTTTCAAACTGCAATTAATAATATTGCTGAAATAGTGAGAACACCAGAACTAGACCAGATCGAATTGAGAAGAACAATACTAATGCTTTTAAGAAGTAAAAATTGTGAGCATTCTTTTTTTGTAATAATTTGAATTTAATTTAATGACCAATTACAAAGGTAGATTCAGTCCTGGTATCTTAATAAAACTAAAGTTTTTATAAGAAAATGTGTTTTATTTTTTGCCAACGTTTCGGGCTTCGAGAAATTAAAGCCTTCATCAGGGCAATGAGAAGAACACATGGATGTGGAATCATTTCTGAATGAGCAAAAAGCACTAGGGAAATACTATGGTCAGTATTATACATTGTCTAATTTCCTTCTTTGAAGGGAGTCATTAGAGATGGCTCCCAAAGACAACAATAAGAGATTAAATTTTTCAATATGCACCCAGGCCCAAGTTTAAACAAAGGAGAGCAAAACAATCTCAGGTTTATAATATAGAGCTCAAATAATTACCTCCAATGTAGAATCTAAAGTCATATTAAGATGAGATTTTAAAGTCTTCAAATGAGATTGCAAACTTGTACAACCTCATATGAAGTCAACTTACATACAACAGACATTTTCAAATCACTATTTTGAGTGATTTGAAGTATCATTATCTTTGGATCAAGATAATGATACTTCAAGTCATACAGGTATGCTAACACTTTGAAGAAGTTAATTTATAAATTTAAATTAATAAATTTATTATTGAAATAAATGTATTATTTATTATTAAATTAATTAATTAAGTCATATTTGAATTTCTGTAATTTAGAAACATTAATTTTTATTATCTGTTTTGCAGGAAATTCATCATCTTAGTGTGTTTCCATATAATTAGTGATGGGATGATATTAGTAGATCTGTTATTTTTTAGCAGTTAATCGCTGTTAGCGTTAGCAGGTTACTGCTAACAACAAGAAATAACAGATACTGTTGTTAGCAGTTTAGGAGCCGCTGGAAAAACTCTTCAATCGAAGAGCAGATAGCAGTTAGCCCTATCGATACGCTCGTCTTCCGAAGCAGAATGCAGTTAACAGTTAGCTCTACTGATTCTCTTTCTTTGTGCCATTGTATGAAACTTTTCAATAAGAATTAGCAGTTAGCAGTTGTATCTGTTATTTTTAACAGGTAATTCTTATTAGTATTAGCAGTTTGAACAGTTCACAGAAAATAGTGCTATTGCCGATCACTGCATATAATGCTCATCCCTATGCATTTGGAAAGGTGAGAATAAAAATAAATAAAAAAAATATATAAAACGTTTTAATGTTTCGATAATAATATAAAAATAATTAAGGGCCAAGACTCAGTACATTTTTTTACGTTCAAATAAAATTCAATTAATAGAAAGAAATGAGGAAGTTGAAAAGTATACCTCTTGTCAGCCTATGTTTTCTCCCTGCTTCATGGAAGGCGAAATAGCCTCGGAAAAATGCTCTCACAATAGCCCATCTGAAAACAGCGACTGGATCTGCACCAACTAGTTCTCGAACAAATGCCATATTGGAGTTTTTCAGGACTCCAACTATTTCTTGTCTCATTAAATCGAGATTCTTTTCTCTCATCTCATGGACCTAACATAAATATGTTCACTATGAAAATGAGAAAATTCAACAAGAATTATTGAAAGAAAGAAAGACAGTTACAAACTGCATCTAATTAAGAGAATGTTATACTTTGTTAACTCATAGACTAGATAAAATTGGTAATTGGTTTTAACACAATCAATTAAATTTACAAAAACTTCATTTAAAAAAATGTAGGACTTCAAATAACAAAACAATTCAAATTCTAATTTAATTTAATTTTATTTTATTTATTTTTTTATTAGATAATTGAGTTTGAGAGATATTATCCAGCCTTATATTAACACTTAGTTGTAGTAAATGCAGCTTATGTGCTTTCAATATGCAAGGTTTCTCATTTCCCTAATCGGAAATATAGGGCAATGAGAAACCCTGCATTTCTGTAGAGTGTACAGAAATGTATTTTATTCCTACTAATTATTTTGCATATGATTTTTGCAGGTAATTTTTTAAAGTCTCAAAATGGAGACTCAGTGGTAGTAAGTGCATGAGCACACAATGCCTAAGGATGTGGGTTCAATCCCACTAGGGTTGGTGCTTTCCTTTCAAAAAAAAAAAAGCCATCAGCTCTACCCTGGCAAGAAAACAGTAATAATCTGTAAATATCCCGTCCTAAACATCTGTGTTACATCAAAAAAGACATTTAAATAATTAATAAAAGATCAAGATATTTTTAAGATTAACACTTTGATGACCATTGGTAACATAAACAATGGCAGTAATAAAATGGTTTAGTGACCATTTATGGCTGAAAAAAAATGAACAGTTTGGTGTCATCAGCCAGCAAAGTGTTAAAAAGAGAGTAGATATTGTCCCTACCATGTCAAACTATCGAATATGAAAATCGGAGCAAATTAGTGAATGAACATATTCGATACATTTACAAAGTAATATAGTGAAAAATGGTCTTATTGATACTTTATTTAAGGCATTAAAGGCTATTCTAAAGGGGTTAGAGTTCCGACAATTTGCGACAAGCCATATCTTCCACAATTCAAGAGTAAAGTTGTAAAGTTTCAAATCTGAAAAACAAGATTTTTCATATTTGATAGTTTGACATGGTAGGGACGATATATACTTAGCTGCCTGAAATCACAATCAAAAGAACACATTTTATAAATAGAAATTTTATTTTAAACAAAAACTGGATTAAAAATACCTGATATTTAACTTTTCCTGCGTAGTGGCGAACCATGAAAGCTGCTTCTCTTTTTTGAGGCATTTCATAAAATGGATTTTCCTTGTGAACAGAATTAAATTTTTGTAGTAATGTATCATTTGAAGCACCAGGGAAACTGGAAAGTAGAATTACAAATGGTTCATATCATTGTGCCAAATTTGTGAAATAGTTTGAAACTGATTGAATATTTATGCTACAATACTCACTTGCACTGATCATCTAGAACACATAATAATCCATTTGGTTTGCCTTCGATTAAATACAAGCATGGAGCATTGTCCAAAAAATCAATATCTCGCCATCGAATCCCTTCCTTTCTATATTCTTCTTGTTCATATTTGAAAACATGTTGGTTGAAGTAGTGTTGCAAGTGTTCATTGGCATAATTTATGCAGAACTGCTCAAAACTATAACATAAAGATATTGAAAAGTTTGTTATTTTAATCAATAGAAGTAACATTACAAATGTAATCGTTAATTACCTGTTAAATAGGCCAAAGTCTTCGAAACCGAATATGTCTAAAACTCCAATCGAATTTCCCTGATGATCCCTGAGAGTATCTTTCTTAGAAAGTAGAGCGTGGTTGACCTGGAGGACAATCCAGTCAAATAAAGCACCATACAGGCATTTAGCCATTGCGTCCCGAGCTGCAGTTGCCTATAAAAATAGAAAATAAATAAAGAAATTAATAAGATGTATTGTTTTAATTCTGACAATGGGTATAATAGTTATTTATAATATGTAAATTCATTCACTGAAAACTACATTCTGACTAATCCTTATAACTTTAGGCCAAAGCATATACACAAAAAAATTCTTATTGGTGAGCCGCCCAGCAAAGTATCACATACCAAAAAGCAACACTCCTGGAGACAAGCCGAACTCCGAGTATTGCTAATTTAGCCTAATTAATTTAGATTATTTTGTACTAACTTGAATGTTTTTATGAAAATTAAACGAACAGAGGCATAAAAAGAAAGGTTTCTCTCAAAAGGAGAATCATTTTTGTTGTAGAACTAAAGACATGAACCCACTGATCATTTTTTTTTTAACCAATAAATAAAACTTTTTATTAAAATAAATGTGCATATTTATACAAGTGTATTGAATATATGTGTGTTTATGTATGCACATATAAATAATATATATATATATATATATATATATATATATATATATATATATATGAATTTAAAAACAATGTTTTTAAGCCTATCGCCGCTAAGGCCTAGATGCAGATGCGCCATTATATAAAAAATAAATAAATAAAATTTAAGCCTATCATGGTCTGGTCCAAAGTGCAAGATGGGAAAATGGTGACAGAAATAATGAGAAATAAATAACAAAAGTGTATAAGACGAAATGAAATGAAAAACAATCAGGCCATACAGGTTGCTGTCTCGTAAGTGTTAAAGAAAATAGTTACAAGGCAGGTGGGTGTATGAAGGAGTAGGAGATATTTTAAATACGAATTAAAACGTGTGAAAAACATTATAATTGTGTTGATATTTTATAAATGATATTGAGAACTATAAATAGCTTGGATTTATTGATGAATGGACCTCTTTAAATTTTTAATTCCATAATATTCATCTAAAAGGAAGTTTTTTTTTTTTTTTTTATTTAGAGCAATAGAAAAGTTTAAAAGAAACGCAGACATAATCACCTCAGGTAATCTGTAATTAATAACAAGTGTTTCCCCTGAAGCTCGTGCTCTCTTAGCAGTCAGAGCTGCAAGGAGAGTTTCTTCCTTTACCCTGAGTAATTCAGAAATTAACTGAACTACTTCAGGGTTTTTGACAGCAACAGCTTCATCGTGATGGTAGGCAGCTTTCCTTGGTTGAAATTCAACATTACCTGTAATAAAAAAAATACTGTAAAATAAATTCGTCTAGGTTTTTATAAGTCTAACTTTAGAGACATATCAAATAAAGCATCGTCCGGAAAGTTTGCACAGATTTTGCCTAAATTCATTCAATTTATAATGAATACAAATGCTAATTTTGTTTATATGCCTTGAATTCTCAATGCATTAACTGTGTTTTTATTTATAATTTTCAAGATTGACGGAAATTTGCCTAAGGCAAGAAACTGAGAAAATATGTACTTTCTATTTCTTGAAGAAAATGATCCCCATTGAAATTTATAAATATAGGTCTCTAACCCATTTGAGACCAACTGCACACCGTGTGTGTAATAAATTTCCGAGGCTATGAGACAGGCTTGCACACCTTGTGTGCAATTACCAGTTATTCTGAGTAAACTAGTCGTCGAAATATGATTTTTCTTGAACTAAACAATCTGTAAAGTACAGGAAAACAAAATTTAGCATTAGTTTTACTGAGTACCAAAAAAAATCTAAAAATTATTAGTATTTTAATTTTACCTTACATTGCACACATGGTGCTCAATCCGCTTCTAAATAAAAAAGTTCCGAAGAGCGAGGTGCACACCCGGTGTGCAATGATCAAATTTATGTGAATTCATTTACAAATTGAGTGTAAACATTTTTTTTTTTTTTTTTTATAAAAATGGACAATATGGAGAAAAAAGCTCCTGGGGGCCGTGTTCGAAAAAAAATTGTCGTCTTGAATGGGTTATCACAACTATGGACACATCTTTCGTTTTTGTTTTTTTCCACCACAAAACTTGGTATATAGCATTCTCATAACAGTCGATTGGAAGAGTTTTTTAACTAGCAAACAAAGCCCATCCGAAAGGGGTTTTACTCTGGACAGAAATTACTAATATAACCCTAACAGTCTAAATTTATATTATATTCCAACAAAACTCATCATATCCCTGTAAAGAGAAAGGTGTGTTGTAAAAACGAACTAGATCGGTCTATTAGAAATGGGAGTTTACAACAGAACCAAACTATTATGATTAGAGATTTCGTAATCATTATTATCATGTTCTTTATCATCTTTTACCGTTGGGCGATGTGGTGCTTTGTTTCTAATGTCTTTCTTGCAGTTTTTACTATATCATATCAGTTTAAAAGAAAACTTCTGATGCTGGTGGAAAGGATATACAAAAATAAAAATTAATTAATACTAATGGAAAATAAAAATTAGTTTTATACCTAAGAGTAAAACTGCTGATAAAACGGCAAAGAGTCTTCTTTGCTTTTCAGCAGTAAAACCAACCATTTCCATGGATTGTTTCAGTCTAG
The DNA here is from genome assembly GCA_946811695.1 of Gonocerus acuteangulatus. Taxonomy (NCBI): domain Eukaryota; kingdom Metazoa; phylum Arthropoda; class Insecta; order Hemiptera; family Coreidae; genus Gonocerus; species Gonocerus acuteangulatus. The sequence goes on along the minus strand of OX328124.1, from coordinate 117,196,823 downwards.
AGAACTCATATTTTTCATCCACATTATCCAAAACATAACAGCCACTCTGCAAAATAAAATAAAGTCTTTTTATAAATTTGTAATAATCTTGTGTATGTATCATAAAGATTTTAGGATTAAATGGATAGTTGATTGAATGAATCCAAGCTGTAACTCGTTAAAAGTGGGCTCACCACAGTTTTTGCAAAAGGGGTAATTTTTTTGTTTTTCGGCTAGTGATCGTGACAATTTTACCTGGCCGAATTTGGACCTAGACCAGTTTGTTTGACGCAGAATTTAATACTCTTTAATCCCTATTTGTAGGTTTTTTACCCTAGCCTATTCTGTAGGCTGGAACTCCTTTATCTGGGCTATATGACCATAAACGTTGATGTACCATTAAAATAAATAAGCATTCAAATTTCTCAGGCTCAATATCACTTTTAATGTACTTTCAGAAATAAACAACAATTTCAAAACTAATTGTAACCACCCATAATCACTTTTTTTTTAATCATGCTTAATCTATTTTAAAATTAAAAAAAAAAAAAAAAAAAAAAAAAAAAAAAAAAAAAAAAAAAGAACAGAAATTAGACCATTAATTGGAACTCGTATCTGAACATATAAACATTTTTTAATGACATATTTTCAACAAAAATAACTTAGTTAAATTGAAACATACCCTATTTAAATAATTGTAGTAATCAACTGTTTTCAAGTGCAACTGTTGCCTATCCGTATCAGTAGCTCCGGCTAAAAGGTAATAGAAGACGTGGTAATTCCTCTCGTTTCGCCCCTGGGAACAAATCCTTGACTTCTCTAGAAGGTATTTCTGCACAACAGCACTAAAACACAAAATAAATAAATTAATAAATACAAGATTTTAAATTGAATTATTCTTACATAGCATGAGTAATTCCATCAGGCTACCAGTAGTAAAGGAACTATTCTAATTAGTAACATTCTATGGCTTTAACCTTCCGTCACTTGCGCCGTTTGAAATTTTCAAACATGCTTACATTTTTTCCTCACCGGGGTTTAAAGTTCGCTTGACTACCTGCTTGACTCTTTAATGCTTAATTCGTTCATGATTCCTAAGAAATTTAAATCCACTAAGTTTAGGCATACACATGATATACACCTGGTTTTATCAACTACAAAAATGTAAAAGACAAGCAGTTCTGAACGAAAAAGGTTTTTTATAGAAGCTCTGCAAAAAAAAAAGTAAAATGTATTTGTTTGTAAACATGAAAGAGAATTTTACTCTATTTGAAAATATGAGAACAAAACAAAATTCAATGAATATTTTGTTAAGGGACTCCCAATGGCAAAAAGGTTAGGAGGAGATGCGGATTCGAATTCCACTTGAGGAGGGTTGACTATTTTTTTTTTTTTATGGGCTGCTTGGAGCTTAGGGCTATAGAAGGTTGATAGTAACAAAAATTAATAATAATAATTCTATTAGTTTTATACATTTAAACAAAACAAGAAAGATCTGTTTGATATTACCCGGGGGAAAGTAACAGTTTGTTCATTTCAGCATTAATACTTCCCGAAGTTGAACAAAGAATGGCAAAGAAAAATAAATATTTAATCCAAAGATATTAAAAGACTCAATCAATACAATGATAATTTGATACAGTGGTGTGATTTTATTTTATTTGAGAGAGGAGAAAATAAAAGAAGCGTAACCAATTCTGTGCTTCATTTGCTTTACTGGAAAACAAGGGCTCTTCATAATGAAAGTAGAATAATATATATTTTCTCAAGGCTCCACGAACAAAAAATCTTGCTCTTGGCCAAAGAAATATTAAGTCCTTCAGTTTAGAACTTCTCATCCAAGCAGGGAGTTTTCTTTGGCCAAGATGGAAAACTCACCTTTTCATTTCAGCATTTGAACGGAATCTATAGCACTCAAAAATAACACTTTGCAATATATTTTTTTCTTTAATTGAGATTAAATCCTTTCTAAAACCAAATTTTAGGGTATACTCGTCTTTATGCACAACATTTAATACCGTAAGTAAACAATTTAGTAACGTGACATCATTCTCTGACCTATTTCTATAAAGCTTTTCAGAGAAAGAGGGTAGCTAGGCTATTAGTTCTAAATGATGGAGAATACTAAAAGGTTCATTCTCCAATGAGTCTAAGGAATAAAAAAATGTTACGTGAGCATTAACAATATTATAGGAGAGATACTTCCATGAAAATAGACAACTAAAAAAAAAATAAATGAAGTCAAGGGATGGTTGGATTAGTCTAAGAGAAAAAAAGTCAGATCTTCAAGCAGAAATCTATATTGGATGTTTCGGCTGCATTTTGGCAGCTTCTTCAGCACTAAAAAAATGCTTAGGGGGAGGGAGGAAAACCATGAAGACATTTAGGTGACCATGGTTAAATATTCAACATTTAACCATGATCACCTAAATGTCTTCTTGGTCTTCCTCCCTGCCCCTAGGCATTTTTTAGTGCTGAAGAAGGCTGCCAAAGAGCAGCCGAAATGTCCAATATTGATTCCTGCTTGATGATCTGATGTTCTTTTCTCTTAGCCGGATCCCAACCATCCCTTGACTTCACCCCAACAGCTAACTATTTCCATCTCATTAAAAAAAAATAATATTGATATATTATAATGAACAGTTTTAATCATAAAACTTTCTGAATAGGTATCTACTAAACAAAATTAAACTAAAATATTTAAGCAATCTAATAGGGAAGGATCAGCTTGCAGCTCATTTGCAGCTTAAAATGTTAAAATTTCAATTTATCAAAATATAGGAAACATAATTTGAACGGTTTATAATTTGAAAATTTATTATATGGAATTATAGTACATGCTGACGTAAGTATCGCTGGAATAACTTTCTCGATTATCTGGGCTCTGGTATTTTTCCATCCAACTTTGCGTTATTGGAATGGCACTGAAAAAAAGTCCAAAATCAGATTCAACCAGAAGTATCATTTTTGAGAGTCAGTGTTGGAAAAATAAAAGCACTAATGGGATCCTTGAGGAAAATGTGTACTAAAACCTCAATATTTTTATTAGAAAAATTAAAATTCTGGAACAATAAAAGAAAAAATGACTCGTACTAGTTCCATAGAATTAATTTATCCTGAGTTATAAGGCTCAGATAATATTCTGTTCTGATTGCATGTGTCATTTCCAGACTATCAATTGGAATTAGTCATTGGCCGGAAGAAAGTTTACAGTAAGTGCATTAAAAAAAAAAAATTTTGACCATTCACATAATAACTTATACAATTAAATTTATTTTTTATACAGGGTGTCCCCAAAATAAACGGCCAAACTTTGGAAGCGATGCAGGAAGAAAAAAGAAAAAAAAAAAGTACTTTGGCATATTTCTCGTTGTTGCTTTGTTTCCGAGAAAAACGCAAAAAACTAAAATACAATTATGAATAGGCATTCATGCCTATGTAAAAATCATTAAATGTATGTGTTTTATCTTCCACTCCCTCTACCCACCCACCCACCTCCTCCCCAAAACAATACAAAAAAAAATCTTGTTGGTTGAAAAAATTAAATGAAGGCATGTAAGGCTGCAAGTTCAACATAATTTAAAATAAGCTACATTTCTTCAGAGGAAACTGATAAAACACAAAACAAAAAAATCTTTCAATTCTTAATAAAAATAAATTTTTAATTCTTAAAAAATTTTAAATTTAACACTGGACGCATACATAATTATAAAATAACAATTTCTTCTTCTAGTAATTCCTAATAATCAATTTAAAAATTGTTTAAAGGTTTGGCCCATTGCAGGAATACAGGCATCTCATCGTACATTGACAGACTGTATGGCATTTGTGCATTGCACTGCTGTAATCTGTTCCCAGGCCCATCTGATGCGATGGATGAGGTGCTCCCTGTAGACCAAATATTTAATGTGTCCACATGCGAAGAAATCCAAGGGTGTGAGTTCTGAAGATCGAGCAGGCCAAGGTACCAGCCCACTACGTCCTATCCAACGCCATGGATAGTCAGTGTCCAACCAATTGTGGATGGCCCTCCCGAAGTGGTCAATTTGGAACCAGCATCCAAATCTTTGTGCCAAAAGGATTTCCTCCACGAACAAAAACAGTTTATTATCGGGCAATGCGTGGAAAGACTCTGCATTAAATCAAGGTGTCAAAAAATGGACACCTATTATTTCATTATTCCACACAAAATCAGAGGGATACTCACTCTTATATTTTTGGACTGGGGGGATTAGAGAAATGTTGGTGGGGCGGAAGGGTGAGTGGAGGGGGTAGAAGATAAAACATATACTTTTAATGATTTTTTTTTATAGGCATTATGAAAGAATGCCTTTTCAAAATTGTGTTTTAGTTTTTTGTGTTTTTCTCGGAAACGAAGAAGAAACAAGATATATGCCAAAGGACTTTTTTTCTTCTTTTTTTTTTCAACCTGCATCAAATCCCGAAGTTTGGCCCTTTATTTTGGGGACACCCTGTATATTTGCTAAGGAACAGTGATAAATAAATGATTTTTTACTCATTTATCAGATGGAAGATCAACAAAGAAAATATGTAGAAGGTTTTGATCATCAGGGTTTGGTCTTTTGATTGAATAAAAACTACATTTTATAGTTAAAATAAGTTTATTTATGTCAATGGAGGAGAGGGAACTGTTCCCCTCTCCTCCAAAGCCCTGAAGAAGGCTAGCATAACAAGATTTCTTTTTCTTTCTATTGATCGCTGAAAAAAAGTCAACCCCCATCAGACTGGATTCAAATCAGTATCTCCTGGGTGGTCAAATACAAAATAAACATGCATATGTTTATTATATTTTTAATTAACATCTCTCTCAATTATTAATTTTTATATTTAATTTTGATTTTGAGTAAACCGTAACACCTAATGGACCGATGTTTTTCTCTCACATCACATGTTCCTCAGTTCAGCATGGTATCTACCAAAGTTCTTTCCAAGGAAGATATTTGGCCGGTGCGGACAAATTATTAACTTGGTTCCTGAGTAAACACCCTTTCCTAATGAACTGATTAAGTTTATTTTTACAATACATCTTTCTCTTTAGATGAGCCCAATGTATACAGAGTTTCATTGGTTTTATGACGAAAATATTGACCATTAGGAACATAGTAATTTGTGTCTGGAGTAATCCCCACTCCAGATGAAGAATTATAAAACAAATAGAAAATGTAGGTGATGGCAAGGACATCAAACAAGAATTTGAAAAAAACAAAAACATTTCTTTAAATTATTTTTTTTTTATTCAACCATCGAGTTCAAACACTTCCTCCAGCCAGCACTGGTAATCCCACCAAACTACAATTGTTACAGGTTTAATTGAATATTTTGTTTTACAATTATATCTAGACAGCATTTTAACCCATTCGAGACCGATTGATTTCTGAGGCTATAAGACGGGCCTTTACACTGTGTTTGGAATAACAGTAATGTGCAATTATCAGTTATGAGTAAACTAGTAGTCGAAATATGATTTTTCTTGAACTAATGAAATCTGTGGAGTAGGGGGGAAAAAATTCAGCATTGGTTTTACTGTGTACCAAAAAATCTAAAAATTATCTGTATTTTCATTTTACCTTACAATCCATAAAAATGGTCCTCGCAATACAATTTTTCTGAAGAGGGAACTGCACACGTGGTATGCAATGATTTTATGTATGTGAATTCACTTTTGAATTGGATAATTTCCATAATAAACATTTTTTTTTTTTTTTTTTTTGTATTAAAAATGAAGAATATAAAGAAAACAAATTTTCCCCTGGGGACTGTGTTTGAAAAAAATGTTCGTCTTAAATGGGTTAATATACTCAAAGATTATTTACTTGCAGGAAATCAAACTATACTAATTTTAACAAAATATTGGATGTAGATCAAATCAAAGACCACTTTCTACAAGTTTTTGTTTTTTTTTTATACCACAACACTTGGGCTGGAAAAAGGCCTTTGATTTAACCAATAAACCTTTTCTTAGTTCCATTTCCTCAGGTATCCAAAAATACATATTACCAAAGTATATTTTTGTAATCTGATAGATACATTCATCCAGAAAACCATAGGATTTTCAATCAGTTCAAAGAAGAGATTACAGCAAAAGTGAACAGGTAAATTATAAATAGAGAAAAAAATGTTTATCTTACCCATGGACCATTCCATTTTCCTTATAGTTAACTTGAATGAATTTTCCAAATCTGCTTGAATTATTATTATGAGCAGTCTTAGCGTTCCCAAAAGCCTGAAATTGATTGAACAATATCTTTGTTAGACTTGAATTGATATAAATATATTGTTGATATTTTAGGATTAAGCAGCTGATGATTACACTAACTGATGGTCTCATATAAATGTGTAATGTAGGCACTCGTTAATCGGAACTATTAAATCCAGAAAGGACATAAAACGGTAGACGATAAACAAAAGCTATGTTATATAAAAAGAAAAACAGGCAGCACAATAGGTTGCATCGACCATAGTGCGCTCTCTTCAGGAGAATAGCCCGAGTTTAGTTTATTGTATTTAATATAAAAAGAAACACATATTTAAAGATATATACCTAAACACAGCCATGTTTGTATGTAAATGTGATTATTATCTGTTAACAGGGGTCTCCCGTGGTCTAATGGCTAGTGCCTTGGATTCATAAGCGGGAGATGGTGGGTTCGATTCCCAACCTCCGGCAGGAATTTTATCATCCCACGGCTCGCTGGTAAAATTCCTCGCTGCACCCTGGATGTCGGCGCTAATGACCTAGATGTAGATGCGCCGTAAAAAAAAAAAAAAATTATCTGTTAACAACGAAATGCAGATAGCCGGCCATTGAAATAATAAGAAGTCAGGGAATGGTTTAGATTTGGCTAAGAGAAAACATCAGATTTTCAGAAAAATCAATACTTCATATTGGTTGCTGAAAAAGGCTGCCAATGAACATGGCAAAATGTTCAAAATATAGATTTTTCAGAAACTCTGACGTTTTCTCTTAGCCGAATCCCAACCATTCCTTAATTTCTTATTACCTATTTACTGTTTTTTGAAAACCACTAATATTTTGTTGTTTATTCTGTTCAAAAATCTTTTGAGGGCTCCATTCTGAAGAAACAAAATTTGTTGACAATGCATTTCTATAGGATCACAGCAGTTGTTGAACTGTGACTCAACATCTTCATAGCTTATATTAGAGGATCTATTCCATAAAGCATGTCTTCTTTTGCAGTTTCATCAGGTTCAATTAGAACATTTTGAATATTTCAAAGGATATTCTAAAAAAATCTAACATGTTCACTTATTCATGCCTGTTTGATAAATTTTAATTCCACTAAATTCTTTATATACATTAAGATATTGTAACCGATAGGAGTTGGAGTTGTCTCTTTGTATATCATCAGATGTTAACTTTAGTTCTTCTAGCTATTTGAACTTTTCCAGGGAGCCCATCGCTAAAAAAATTCAACCTGCTTCAGGCAGGACTTGAACCCACAACTCCCATATGAGAATCCAGCATCCAAGCCAATAGATCCCAAAGGCACCGTATATTAAATATTTTGATAATTTGTGTTTAATAATTTAGTCTTGAGACAAATAATTTAAAATATTTAATAATAAAACAAAATTTTAATATCTGCGATCATTTTGGCTTACTTATTAGTGCAAAAACCTTTACACGGAACACTTAAACTTATTTCCTTTGAAACTGTGTTGCTTCCACAGTAAATTACATTGTTTCGGAAAAGGCCAACTGTCTTCCTAGAATGTTTTTCAAAAACACTTATGTCATTGTTTTTCAATAAATGACAGTATCATACGCGTCACTCACTAATACGTTGGGCCTGAAATGCTAATGCCAATATATTAGTGCTTCGTTGTCTGGGCCAAAGCCGCTCAACACCAATATATTGGTGCTTCGTTGTCTGGGCCAAAGCCGCTCAACACCAATATATTGGCACTTCGGTGTAAGGGTTAATAATATACAAAAAAATCAACTAGAGCATTCATCGATCTCTAAAAGTATTTTTAGGATAAGTATTTTTTAGTATAAGGACTGCCAATGACCCAGTAGGCTAGAGGCAGTATAATTAAATAAATAAAAATAATTTAGGATAATGAATAAATGAATATCTTACCTCAAGGACAGGTCCAGCGCTTAGAATGGTTTGTTCAACACCACTCCCATGACTTCCTTTCTGGCTCAACGCTGTCAAATGATGGAGAAGAAAATTAGTACTTTCAGTTTTTCCACTTCCACTTTCACCACTTATAACGATGCATTGGTTTCTTCGATTTCGCAGCATGCAATGGTAAGCCGAGTCAGCAACAGCAAATATATGAGGAGGGAGCTCGGGTCCCATTCTTCTATTCTGATAAAGCTTCACATATTTGGGATTGTAAATTGGATAAAACTGAAAAGAATAACATCGACAATTTATTTTAGAACAGAATTAAATACCCGTGGGATGTTGCTTAGATTAAAAGAAAAAACCTCTTAACTGTAAAATATTATATCTACCTAAATCAAGTTCACGTGTGAAATATGTGTACATATTTCTTTCACATATTTCTTTCTTTATTTCATATTAGATTAACCCTTTCTCTACCGTTAACTGCTCCAGCAGTCGAGAGCAACTGGGCCCGGTCTACCATTGACTTTTGGACGAGTTGGAGGAAAGACGGGCCCCATATACAGTTGACTTATACAGCAGTCAAGAGCTCCTTGTATCCCTCACAATCTTTCTCTTTTCATTTCTCAACTGTAGAATTATCTAGCGTTACCGTAGCATACTTCTAGTATTACTGCCAGTCACCAGAGGGAATGTGTGCTATTTAGACGTACATAAAGAACAGAGGTTTTTAACTCTGCTGGTGACGTGTCCAAAGCCATGGATAAAGAAAAATTGTAACCTTATTTGCCATATTTATTGAGTATAAATTTCACTTGTTTATTATTCATAACATATGGGACAGTCGGTAAACAGAAAAACTTTTAATTTTTTCTTTTTTACACATGTACGATATAATTTTTTTGTATACAAAGTTATTCAACTTAAAAAAAATCAAACCCAAAATTAATTCAATTTAAAGAAAAATTAACAATGATAGTAACAACAACAAAAATCAAAATTATAGAAGACGAGTTTTAAATCTGCATGGGGATCACACAAAGTCAAGGAGCTATGAGCGTGAATGGCAAAAGTATCCCGTACAGGGGACCCAAGGCTGGGTGCGAGTAACCCGTACAGGAGAACCCTTCACTGAGTGCTTCTCTTAGTACGGAAAAGGTTAAACCTCATTTAATTGATGAAAAACTTTGCAAATTTATAATCTAAGCATTACGTTACTTGATTTCATGTTATACGTACTAAATTTTATTTTGTGCCTTTGTAATTTGAATTTTGCAAATACAAGTATGAACTTCAACTCTTGTTTTTTCAGTCCAGTTGGGAATGGGTCAAAAACACATTAGACGTTGATGTGGGACTCCTGCATAGATAATATTTGCAAAAATTGAATATTAGCTATGCAGGGGCCCTTCCAAATCCGAAAAACACGGCAAGTGGTCTATGAGAAAAAATGTTTTGGATATTTAAATTGTTTTTTATTCTAATATTCAATTTAGGGCTCCACGGTTAAAATAACACATTGATTGTAACAATTGTTTCATTCATTTCAATGAGAGTAATTGAAAAATATCTCAAAAATATTCTGTTATATCAAGTTGTGAATATTTAGAACATATATATACAGACACTTTATTTTTTAAATGTTAGCAACTATTGTATTTATTTTTTTTTTTTTTTTTTGGTTCAATAATAATGCCTCAACAACACCAAGATATTTTTATATTTTTGACAATGGGCAAATCTCCTTTGTTGTGTGTGCTCACAAATAATAAATAAAATAATATTTTTGACGTTTTGTCTACATATTGAACATCATCAAGCCTCCGAAAGATGTCTATTCATTAAATAGTAATCACCATCATTTTACCAAAAATTGATAATCTTTCCAAAACCAGGAAGTTTCTTTAATATTAAAAATTTAGAAATGCATTAAAAATGGTGTTCAATATTATTAAAAAAAAAAAAGAAAAGTACTTTGATTTAAGTCAGTTTTTTGTGTTATGTTAAATCATTATTATTTGACCAAGAAATATCAATTAAATGGACAAATATTATTAAAAAAAAAAGCTGAAAGGACTTGATTAAGGAAGATGAAATAAATAAAACATAAATTAAAAAAGATGACAAGCGAAAACAGTTTCCTGTACTTTTGGAAAGCTTGGGTGTTTATGGATTTGGTAAGAATTCTAAATTAATCAATGTTTTTTCTTCTTCTCTTTGTACTTTGCTTATTTTTTCTGAGAGAGCTATAGTTCAAATTGGAGAATATAGCTAAAAATTAAGCCAAATCACCATCAAACTAATAACCCACAAAAAAATTTAACTTCTTCAATTAACAAATGGAAATATTTTCTTTAGGAATATTTAATATCGCAATACTAAGATAAAATTATCCCTTTAAGAAAAATAATATGCCCAAGGCTATAAATAATCTGGATAAGCATAAAGATTATCTATACCAATATATAGTTAATCTATTCCAATAAAAACACTTCTTCCCAAGCTCTTGTAAACCCCACAAATAACGCTATCAAGTTGATATGAAGTTTTTTGACAAAAGCTTCATCATATATTTGTCTGAAGTTGTTAACCAGTGGTATATACTGATAAGATTAACAATATAAATAAAATATAAAACCATTCTCCATTAACAATTTAATGTTGTCTGTAATATGATAAACTTTTTTTATCTGTGGTTATGATATAATACCCAATATTTTGATCAACAAATAAAGTCAGCCAAAATAAGAAAAAAAGCAATTTCAGTAATAATATGATATTGAAATTAGACAATAGAAATATTAATAAATTCTATACAATAAAACAGTGAATTTTAAAGCATAGGTCTTTTATCTTTCCTATATCAAAGTTGGCTAAACAACAAAAGACAAATTGAATAGATAACCCTCTTGGTCAGACAAACAAAGCTATCATTTTAAGTTGCACTTGTAATTAGCCTAATATTATTTCTCTATTGATTTTTCTAATCTAGTTTTATTTAATTAACAAGTACATACAGGCTGTGAAGTAGCCTGTTTTTGATGACTGCTAGAAAAATGTTGCTGCCACTCCAAACAAGGGACTCATAATTCACAATTTTAGACATGAAAAATGTAAATATTTTTACAGAAATACTATTAAAAGAAAATTACATAAGATAAATTAATGTATTGCTAAAATAAAATACCTTAAATGGATTAACTGCAATAAGAATAGATCCAACATAGGTATAGATGTGACCAGCGTTGAACCTAGCCCTTAAATTGTCCAATAAAGTTTGTTCGTTTAAATCTGGTAACTGACAAAGATCTGGGTAATCACGATCAGCAGGTTGATATAGAAATCGGCAAAAATAATCTTTTATCAGTTGCGGGTCCATTGTAAACCCATCAGCCCAAAGAGTTTCGTTCATTTTTTCTCTTAGATAAAACCTAATAAATGATTAAAATAATTCAGATTAATAGCTTGTCATTCGCCAAAAGGAAGATGAGGGAGATGAGTAACTTGGATAAATGACAGATTATGGAAGTTCATAGTTCTTCACTAATTTTCCTTGTGGTACAAAATGAATCACATATTCAGCAATTGGTATAATACGAGAGAAATGTTTTTAAAGACAAGAGTTTGTGTTGAATCAATATTAGAATTCAATCAATTAAAATAATAAAACTTTTAAAAGAAGAGAGTTTTGGTAAGAAACAAATACATTTATATGTTTGGACATTTTACGATCATGAATGGAATATTTGCTGAAAACTAGAATGAAATAAAACAAATATAGTAGAATAAGTTCTGTCAATAAACTGGACAGATTAAATACCTGTAATACTCTTCTTGGTTGGTACGAGGCCAAAGTAACATTAGTGCAACAGGACATTCAATGGGTCCAAGTCTTCTTTCTTTGCATTCCCTTCCCATGGTATCTCCAACAACTTCAGCAAGTTCAAAAGTGCTTGTTGTCGGTAATGAAAGCCTATCAACAATACATTGAACGATTTCCTCTGATGTTGTTTGTTTGCTGGCTTCCACTGACAGTGCTTCATAGTGTGGCGACAAAGCACCGACAAATACTTGAACAATATAACGATTATTTTCAGTCTCCATGGTTGCCTTTATTTCACAATGCTTGATACTCTACAATCTGCAGTCAGACCCAAGAAAATCACTTCTTTTTTCCTTATGCATTCTTCTTTCTTCTCCACTTCATCAATCATAGTGGTCAAGTAGTAAATTGAAAGGAAGTGTGAAGTCTATTTGTTAATACTTCAAAATTCATAAAATATATTGACACTTAAAAGGGTTAGATACATTGCAGAACAGGGAAAGAACCTTTGAGACTAATAGTAGCAATGACTCAAGGCAAGAAATAAAAAATCGTAGGAATCAATTCTAAACTGATAGTAAACATATCAAAACTCAACTATTTCCAAACACACTAGAAATAACCTGGCAAACCCATTACATAAATGTTTACGCAGAGGAGTAAATAAACCACCAGTTGAATGTAAACAAAACTTCGTGATTAGAAACACATTTGACATGTGTTATCGCAGAAACAGGGAATGTATCGTTGTCTACTTTTCTGAAGTTTATCTCTCATCCTTGTGCTTCAGATCACAAGAAAATGGCATTCAGTCAATCACACTAAGCACATAAAAACATATCACATAAACTTTTATTAGCCATATCTAATTGAATGCCAAATTTATCATTCATTAGAAAGGCGGTTCTAAAAGGAAAGAGACTTAATGAATAAATAATCCTAACAAGATCCGAGTGTTCATTAACTTGTTCGCATCGCAATGACTTATCAACACAAGTGCCTTGATGAGTACAATATACATCAAAGCGAAGACTTCAGTGAAATTACAAACGATCAAAAGTTCAATTATAAGAAACAGAGAATAAATTAAATTATTATTCTTATCTTTCAGCTATTCTTGAATTAAAAGTCAATTTTAGAAATGAAAGTGTAGCCACGAAAAAGGCGGCAGTGTGGACAATTTAAATTTATTATTTTATTAGTTTATTGTTTCTAAGCGTCACATTTAAAAGACATGAATGTTTCTTATATTTTAAGTTTTAGCGAATTGAATTATGTAATTGCGTTATCCACAACTTGAATAATTTATAAGCTTAATAATAAAATTCGTCTAAGGAATCGAAACCTTTAATGTTAACTGAACATCAAATTACACAATAACATAATTTTCTCAGAAATAATGTATAAATTATGCTTAATGTCACACCAAATTGCTTAAAAAGTAATTCTAAAATGTAACATTTATGTAATATATGAAGAAGAAGAAGGGGGGCGCCTATTGTTATTTTATCCTTTATTGGCACGAATGAACACGTGAAATTGTATTCGCATTAAATTGTAGGAATAAAAAATATTTTTTATTTATTCTTAAAGAGCCCATTAGTAAAGTAACAAAAGAAATTTAAGGGTATACAACTGGAGGCTATTTTTATTGTTATGGCAGCGAGCTAGTTTGATAGGGAGGTAACAGCAGTAACATTTGAATAACTTGTATTTGTTTTGTCAATCATTATTTACAATTCAATATGTTAAATATTGCAATTTAACGAATAAATATAATAATTCTGGACTTCATGAATACAATTTATAATATTGTATGGTTGTCTTAAATTGCAAACCAATAATATGTTGTTATGCAGTGTTCAATGAAAAATGACTGATGATTCTTTAGCTTTTGAGGACAAATTGGAATTGAGATCATGGGGTTTACCCGAATATATTCTTCAGGTAATTCGCCTACCTACAATTGCAAAAGTATCGTTTAGTATCTGATGTTATTTCAAGAAACTTATTTGGAATATCAAGCTAATGACATGAATACAAATTGTTTATCTTGTCATTTTGAGTTAGTGCACTTTTTAGGCTAAAACATGAAAACAAATTTGATTCTTTGCATTTTGTTTATCTATTTTAGAAGTATCAAAATCGAGGAATAAGGAAAATGTTCCCATGGCAATTGGAGTGCCTAATGTCAGAAAACGTTTTACTAGGTGGAAATTTAATATACTCTGCTCCCACATCTGCAGGTAAATATGTGTTTATATTTTATTTTTTTTAATATTCTTAGGATGATTTATGTCATGACCCTTCAATGTCTCTATAAAGCAGTGGCTGATTCAGTTAAATATATCAAATAGAATTATTTAGATATTTTTTATGTTTTCCCATTCTTGAGATCCTAAGACTTAAAAACTAATCCGTTCCCATGAAAAACCAAGCGCTCCCCCATGGCCACCCTTTTCTATTGAAAGTATAGATCCCTTATGATACTCGAACAGTCTGACTTACAGAAATTGTGTTTTCCTAATATGTTTCCATATTGTGTATGCCCCCCCCCCACATTTCTGGTAAACCGTTAAAGTCCTTGGACGTGGTTTCATTCGATTCATCTCGCCTAAATGCCATAAAAAAATGTACCTGGATTTCTGTTAACCCAAAACTACAAGCCATTTTTTTTGTTAAATTTTCAGCCACCAAAAAAACAAACATTTTTGGGTTCGACCGGTAATCTGTTACTTTTCAAACTTTTCTTATAGACAAAATATTCATATTCACATCATAAGTAGATTTTTTATTTAGAATCTGGAATCCTAGGAAATTTGTTTTGATTTGTAGTTGAATTGTGAAATCTTCGTGATAAAGATTTAAATTTTTAAAAGCCACAAACTAAAAGCTTCTCTATTCTCTTTTTCTTTTCAAAATTGATTTATTATTAAAGAGTCCACATTTTTTTAGTCCTCTTTTATTCAATTCATTTCTATTGGATTGGTTTTGTTGTTCCAGGTAAAACATTAGTGGCTGAAATTTTAGCTCTGAAAACAGTCCTTGAAAGGAAAAAAAAGGTTTTGGTGATATTACCATTTGTCTCTGTTGTAAGAGAGAAGATGATCTATTTTCAGGTAGGTTTTTCTATATTATTGAAATGTTCTCATTTAGATTTGAAAATATATTATTACAGATTTACAAAATTTAATTTATTTATTTATTTTTTTTTTGTTGGCACTAAGAAAGCGTTTTCAAGGATGTCATTTGAACCCAAGTCTTTTAACATCGCTTACATGTATTCCCGTTTGTCATTAGATGTTGTGAATCTTCTTTATGATGAGCAATGCAGTGTGTTTAAGTGGAACTTTTATCATACGGATCAATTCATTTTATATATCAATTGGTGCGATAAGTTATAATAATGATATTGGGACTAATTTACTGTCTTAAGAAGGGCAATGGTGTTTTCTAAAAACTATCCAAAATATTCATTGGAAAAGGGGTAGAAGGCAGATCAGCCAAGTTGCGGACGTTTAAAACACTTTTTCTCCCTGTTCTTCTGTGTGGCTCAGAAAGCTGGGCAATGTTGGAAAAACACTATAAGCAGATAACATCCACTGAGATGAGGAATCTTAGGAGAATATCAGCAAAAACTAGGCGGGACTGCATGAAAACGAAAGTATCCATGACAACCTTGGCGTGAGGCAAGTATACTCTCACGGTCACGGAAGCAAAAGATTGGCCCAGAATTGACAACTTTTCAAGGGATGGTCTGAGACTAATCCACTCCACGCTTAAGGGCCCAAAGGAGATAGAGAAAGAAGAAGAAAGAACTCATTTATTTGTTTAAACTAGAGATTGTCTGTGATGTAGACTCTTCCTAATAGACCACTTATTTCTCTCCTAATTGCTCTCATGAAGGCTGGAAAATCAAATCCAGTAAAAATACAAACTAATTTTTTTTAATTTTTTTTTAATGTAGTTTTATTCAAGTATTATAACTGAAGCTTATATACTTCTATCTTGGTAAATTAGAGTTATTTGGTTATGCCTGTCTAGCTTAGATAACGATGACAATAATATTTGTTTTCTTACTAGTGAAAATAACACTGTTGGATTTGGGAAAATTTATTACTATATTAAGCAGAATAACCCAACAAGACTGCGTGTTCAATCAAATTTATAATAAAACATACTAGAAAATTAAAACAGGCAACTAATTACCACTATAATAAATATTTACAAATATAGATCGGATATCCTACTGGTTGGTGAACGTATTGATACTTAGATGGATACGTAAAGAAGAGGAATCCATTGCGACAATTGAATAAGAGCATAGTTATGCTTGCGACTACACTAATGGTGCAATAATCGCCTTTAACTGGTAATGTCTGTGGCACTCACTCGCCAAGCAGTATGATAGATGTTAAATTCCCACACAGTTCCAGTTACTTCTGACACTCTATAATGACACATTTGCGAAAAACCTTTTTAGGAGACTTTGGTTACTTCACTCATTATACAAATATCTTCTTTAAGATTTTCTTTAACTGGTTGCTGGGTACTGCTATTCCAGGCGACTTCCTTGGCAACCATGCTTTCTAAATCAGAAGCTACTACATTACAATATACATTATATCAATTTATAAATAGATTACATTTTTTTAAAAATGCCCCTGATCGCTTGGCTCTAATTTGACGACTCTTCAAAATTCTCACAAAAACTTAACAAAGCTTTTCAGTGAATAGAATTTATTAGCTACCCAGTCTATAATGAGAACAGACCATACCTACAAGAGAGAAAAATCAGGTTCACAGTGCTGATGACACTATCTCCCTTCCTTGTAAAATAGTTATTTTGTTAATTTTAATTTCAATTTTAACACCCCTTTAGTAATAATACAGATCTTTGGGACAGGTTATCTAGAGTGTACCACCCTTTTCTAGCCAAGATAGAGGTGTGATGCCTTTCCTTTTTTACTAAGAAAAGCCACCACCCCTAGTGGAAATCAAACACCCAAACCTAGGCACGGAATGTTAACACCTTGTAGCCAGTAACAGCATGACGGGGGGGCAGGAGGAGGAACGCCTCAAGGAACAGGAACCGTATATAAGGAGGAACAGTATATAAGCCGGCTGAGTCTGAAGCCGGACTCATCCCTGGCAGGAACCTCTCCCTCAACAAGCTGCGTCGAGCTTGTTTCCTCTCGCTCTTTCTTACTACTATGCTTATATTAAAGCATATTTAAGTCCCACAATCAATTTGAATAATATATTTTATTTGGAATGTATTTTTAGAATACATGTTTTTGTCTGCCAGATTTCTTCAAGCAATTTTAATGTTCTATGAATTATTTTTTATAGGATATTCTATGTGGAAGTGGTATTAAAGTTGAAGGATTTATGGGTTCCTACAATCCACCCGGAGGTTTTAAGAATGTGCATTTGGCTGTATGTACTATAGAAAAAGCAAACGGTTTAATTAACAGGTAATCTATTTCTTAAAATAAACAAGTTATAGTTGTGCCCCTCATTTATTAGAGTATAATCATTTTCCAAGTCTACACTTTTTGAAAAATTTACTCACTAGGCTATGATATGAAGTTAGATCCTCCCGTTTTATGTTCTGGTGCCTTGAACAAAATTTTGAGTATATATATAAGAAATTTGAGCAAGTATATAAGAAATTAGTTGAGCTATTTGCTCTGGCAGGGAAAAAGTTCTTTCAGAAAAAACGAAACAAGTTTAGGCACTAAGAAAATCAAACTTTTAAAAACAGTGTTAATTTTATTTCGTGTTGTCCAATATCAAATAAAGCCCATATGTGAATAATATATATATATACATATACATGTGTGTGTTTAAATATAAACAAACTTTTTTTTTTTTTTTTTTTTTTTTTATCGGTGGTTTATAAAATGTTGAGATTTCTTGTCAGTACTTCTGAATTGAATCATTGAGTCGACATCATTAGGTTTCCTCCCCATAGAGAGGGATCAAGCACTATAAAACACGCCACTAAGCCCTGTGCATACTCAATATTATTATGCCAATTGCCATGTAGAAATAGTTCACTAATCCAAGGATTAATGATCCTTACTATTTATATGGTTATATTTGTAAAGAAAATTCAAACAAATAAATCTGCTATAAATAAAGATTCAATTTCATTTAAAAAGAATTTACTTTTCAAAAAAGATATTATTTCTCTTTAATAAAATTAAAACTAATCTATGAAACGAAGGAATATATCAAATATTAAACTTACTGATTTGCATTTCTATATATTTTTCTCTCAACTATTTTGTCCTTCTGCAATTCTATTTGAATTCTGCTTGACTTTATGAAAGAACTTTGACTGCATTGTGGCTTGTGGTGATGAGTCAAATAAGATTACTCACTAAGTTATGACATGCAAATGATTGTTCAGGTGTTTATCATCCTTATAGGGAGAGACAATTCCAAATTGAGTTTCCATCACAAATCAAGAACTAGTTAGAATTAAAAAATAAATAAAATGAATAATAAAATGCATTTTGTTGATGAAGTAAAAATGATCTCTCTTCATATGTTATTATTAGGGACCGGATTTTTAGGATAAAATAAGCATCCAATTAGGTTTTTGCAACAGGCATAATAGGTCTTTTTAGGTTTTTATTTAAAAATCCATTTTAGGTTTTTTTTAGGTGATAAAAATGTTTCAATAGGTTCAAAAAATATCAAACGGAAAATCTGAGCTAAAATAGGTATTACCTCTTGTTTCAGTAAACTCCCATATAGGTACCCAGGTTTTCGACGGTGAAATTCTTCCCATTGTCTTAGAGAACTGTCTTAAAACGGAGAAAGATGAAGATACGCCCGTTTACGTGACTAGACATCATAGAGGAGTATTTCTTTGCATCTTTTAGTTCCAGTGTTGACAATTCCAATTTTCCAATGAGATTTGGAACATCTGAGCAATTTGCTCTTAGGAATGCGAGTGCACAACGAATCTCGTTGGTCTGAAGGTACACATCAAATCCTTAGAAATGGCAGCTGCTTCATTCATATCCAGAGCGTCAACAACTGATTTTATTTTTTCCCCAGCTTGTTGAAATGGGTTCTGGTGGAAGCAACACTCCTAGTAAAATTTCCTTGAACGTCTGGACCCGGGAAGGTGCTTTTAAGAAAATTTGTTTGATCGAGGAATTGAGTTCATTGAATTGTATTTTCTAGTTTTAAATATTAGGTCTGTCTAGGTCATTCCATCATTATTTAGGTGATTTTAGGTGGTATCATCCTGAATAGGTTTTTTTAGGTTCTTCCAAATTTGCATGAATGATACTACAATACGTGAATCATATAAAAAAACAACCATTATCATCTTTAGCAGAAAGGAAAAAAAAATAGGTGAAAAGCTAAGAATCCGGTCCCTAGTTATTATAGATATCATGTTATTTTATGTGTAATATAAATATATATTCCCTTATCTGCAAATAGTCCCAATAACTAAAAAATGTAATATAATTAAAGATTTGCTGTGTAATTTAATTATACAAAACCTATTTTCTTCTCCGTCTATACTTGAAAAAAGCCTATTCACATTTATATTCCATAATAGGAGGCCATAAAATAATCGATTAATCTAATTACTTCTATAAAAAAATGTTAACCCTTACATGACAGCACCCACATGACTTTAGAGATGCCTGTGGAGCAGAGCCTGTTTCACCCTCCTGGCTCCACAGAACGGCATTAAAATAGCTGAGCGACCACTGTACATCTCTTCTTATTTCTCCTAATACACTTTTGTCCTAATTTCTTCTTTTAGAAAGTTTTCTGTCACCATTTTCTTATTCTGGGCTTCGGATCAGTCAACGGATGGCTTAAACATTTTTTTTTATCTTTGTGGACGGCGGAAGGTCAACAAATAAAATCTTCAACACTCAGTATCACCAACTTTATTTCATCCCTACATGTTTCACACCTTTATTGGTGCCTCTTCAGGGGGAAAAATTACAAAAATAAAACTTACAGCCTACACCTGAGGAGGATAACCTTCCACCAGTACGGCCACGTCTAGATTCTAGACGTGGCCGTACTGGTGGAAGGTTATCCTCCTCAGGTGTAGGCTGTAAGTTTTATTTTTGTAATTTTTTTCCCCTGAAGAGGCACCAATAAAGGTGTGAAACATGTAGGGATGAAATAAAGTTGGTGATACTGAGTGTTGAAGATTTTATTTGTTGACCTTCCGCCGTCCACGAAGATAAGAATATTGAGAAAAGGGTCAGTTGAAGAATAATTTTTTTTTTTATTATTATTTTGTGAATAAATGAAATTCTTTTTTAAAAATTCATAACAAGTCAAATATCTCGGCATTGGTATAATATCTATGGAACATGGTCTCTGTACACATAAACTGCTAAAACACAAATAAGGCTCTTCAGAGTGACCCTGTTAGCTGTGGTAAATCCCCATTCAATAGGCTCAAACTGCGCTAATGGCCTAGTTGTCGAAGCGCTTTAAAAATAAAAAATAAAAAAAAAAATAGGCTCAAACTGCGTTTTTATGAACTATAACGGATAAAAAACTGACTAGAGCTTACAAAACGTAGTACTAGATATCGCAAAAAGCTGTCATAGAGGTGGGTTTTAGTCCTGATGCAAAGAAATGGCATTGGCACAGAAGTGGCTATCAGTCCACAGGGCATGACATATCGCAACAGCCCGCTGTCACAAAACTGGCTTTCAGTCCACAGGCATGCCGGCCCAAATGCAACTTTTTTTTTTTTTTTTTTTTTTATAATTTATTTATGAGCACCCCGCATTGACAGCGTTTCGCCCAGGTACACATATAAAATATAAATACATAACAATAACAAAATATTTACAATATTACATAATTACAAATCAAATTACATTATTGTGTGTATCAATCTAATTATACAATTAAGTTTGTGGATAACATACAGCTAAAAGTAAAATTAACTAGTAAAAAACAATAAGAAGTAAAGGAAGAAAAACTTATAATTATAAAGGAAACGAAAAAATAGTTCCTATGTACAATATGACTATATATAATCGCAACAGTTTCTATTTACAATATAGGTTCTATGCATAATATGATACATAAGAACAATAATAATATGATACATAAGAACAATAGCCCCATGTACAATCAATAGGAAGGATCCTATGTAAAATAATGATTAATAAATGAATATATCACGTCATGCGTGATGTTTATTAAAAAAAAAAAAAAAAAAAAAAAAAAAAAAAAAAAAAAAAACTTTCAACGGCGATGTTTAAAGCATAGTTTGGGTCTAGACAATCAAAGACAATGAATTAAGAAAATTAAGTGGTTGTTGTAATACATACTACACCCACATGTTGACTATTTGAGGAGTTTGGTCTGGGGTTTGTTAAATTTTGTTAAAAATATTGTTGTCTTTAAGAAAGGTAAGTATAGCGTTGATATGGTGACTGCTATCACGGAGTAATTCGTTCATGTCTCGTGGAATTTCCAAGTCTTGTCTCAAATTACAGTCTGTCAGTATATGTTGAACTGTGAGGTCTTTGTTACAGATTTGGCACAGTGGTTTATCAGACTTTGTCATAAGGTATTCATGAGTTATACGTGTGTGGCCTATCCTTAGTCTGGCTAACACTATTTCTTCTCGCCTTGAATCCCTGTATGAAGAAGCCCAGTCGCTTACGGTCTGTTTAATTTGTCGAAGTTTGTTTTCTGTTATGCACGTCCAGTTCAGTTGCCATTTGTCTTTTATGTCGTTTTTATTTTGCCGTGAAACTTCTTTGTGGTACAATTTAAGTTGGCCATAAGTTGGTTCCTCCGTCACAAGTTTTGCTTGTAAGTCAGCAGCCGTGCTTTGTCCTAAGTCTTTGTGTCCTGGCAGCCACCATAGTGTGATGTGCTTTCCAAATGTATGTAAATTGTGAATTTGTTCTATAATTTCTATGCATGTAGGATGTGTTGTGTACATGTTCTGTAAGCACTGGAGTGAACTCAAAGAGTCGCTACAGATGATTACATGTGGCTGGTGGGTTAATGGGACGTTCTGTAGTGCAAGAAGGATAGCACGGAGCTCGGCTTCTAATATGCTAGAATATGGTGGTAGCTTTAAACGGAAGATGCTATCTTGGATTATAGCTGCAGATCCGACACCATTTGGCGTTTTGGACCCATCAGTGTAAAATGTTTGGCAATTTTTGTGTTTTGTAATAAATGCTTTAAAGTATTCTGTGTATAATATTGTACTGGCTGGACTTGTCTTTTTGAATTTTGTGAGTGTTAAATCTATACTATAATTTTGAGTTATCCAAGGAGGTGTTAGTGTAAGTTTGTGTGTAATAATGTTTGGATTGCTAAGACCAAACTCCTCTTTCACTCTACGATATCTTATTATGAACGGTCGAATGTGGCCTTCTCTGCGTTCATAACCGTCAGCATGAGGGTTGTCTAGTATGTCACTTATACAAGAGGTATTGGGATATGAAATAATTTTATTATAAAATTTACTTATAAGCATAGCTCTCCTAATGTGCAATGGAGGTTCTGCTGATTCAGCATACAAACTTACTGAGGGGCTTGACCTAAAGGCACCAAGGGCTAGTCGAATTGCAGTGTTGTGTATAGGGTTTAGCATGTTCAGTGTACTGGGTTTGGCAGACGAGTATGCTACACATCCATAGTCCAGGAGTGATCTGGTATAGGATCGGTAGACGCTTAGCATTACACGTCTGTCGGCCCCCCATTTTGTATTACCAAGGATTCTTAAAATATGTAACGATTGTTTACATCTTTTGAGAAGGTCCTTTAGGTGGGGTACCCATGTGAGGCGTCTGTCAAAGTGTAGACCTAGGAATTTTAACACATCTGTTTGAATAACAGGTCTGTTGTTTAAGTGCAGAGTGTAGTTGGTGTTTTGTCTTTTTCTAGTAAATAAAATAGATTTCGTCTTGTTTGTCGAGAAAGTCAGTCCAGTTTTCTCGGTCCAGTGTCCTAGTGAATGAATAGCGTCTTGAATTTTGTTTTGTGCTTCTTCTACTGAATGGGACGAGTAAAAAATTAATAGGTCATCAACATATAAGCCGTATTGCACATCAGGAGGAATATGTTCTTTTACTGTATCCATTGCTATGAGAAATAATGTAGTACCGAGTACACTGCCCTGAGGAACGCCCATTTCTTGTTTAAAGACACCTGAAAGGCAAGTTCCATTTCTTACTCTGAATGTTCTGTTAGTGAGAAAGGAATTTATAAATTTAAGGACCTTTCCTCTAACACCCCATTCATAGAGCTTAGTTACGACGATTCCTTGCCATACTGTGTCGAATGCTTTATTTATGTCAAATGAGACGGCTAATGTTGATTTTTTATTGAGGAAACCATCTATGATATAAGATTCCAGTCGTATTATGTGGTCTAACGTTGAATGATTTGGTCTAAAACCACATTGAAACTTTGAAAGTAGTTTTTTTGATTCAATTAACCACATCAATCTTTTATTTAGCATTCTTTCAAGCAATTTGCAGACACAGCTGGTCAGTGATATCGGTCTGTAACTTGCAATGTCTGATTTGTCTTTATTAGGTTTCAGTATTGGAATAACGATACTGCTTTTCCAACATTCAGGGACAGTCCCAGAGTCATAAACTGAGTTCATGACACGCAATAATTGAATGAGAGCAATATCTGGCAGATGTTTAATCATTGAGTAGGTAATGTTGTCGTGTCCAGGGGAAGTATCTTGTGTCTTAGATAATGCAAGCTGTAATTCATGAAGTGTGAATGGTTCGTTTATTGGATTATTCGCGTCAGGTGTAGCAAAAATGTTAGGTTCGTTACTGAGTGATGGGTTGTTTTCAGGTGTTTTTGATATTTCATAGAAGTGGTTAGCTAGAGCATTTACGATATCATTGTGGTCTGTGAGTATCGTGTTTGGTGTTTTGAGTCCAGATATAGGTGCTTTATATTTTTTATGTTGAATTTTTCTAAGGTTTTCCCAAATAGCTTTAGGTGAAGAATGTCTGTTTAATGTTGAAATAAACTCTATCCAACTTTGCCTCTTAGATTCAATTATTACATGTCGACAAACAGCTTTTGCTCTTTTATATTTCGTTAGGAGTTCAGTTGATGGAGTGCGCTTGAAGTTGTTAAGAGCAGTACGTTTTTCCTTTACGGCCTTTTTACATCGTTCATTCCACCAAGGGACAGGAATGTGTTTGTTTACTGTCTTATTCTTAGGTATGTAGATTTCTGCAGCTGTTTTTACTAAGTCATTGAAGTCGTTTATATCGTTTAAGTTTTCTATTCTTAGTCTGTCCGTTAAGTACTCTTTGAACCCCGCCCAGTCTGCTTTTTTTGTATTGAATCTTTCAACTGTTTGAAATGGTTCACTCGGTGTATTAAAGTGGATTACTATCGGGAAGTGGTCACTATTAAGGGGATCTGTTTTGACTTTCCAAGTAAACCGCTGGATGATGTCAGGTGAGCAAGTAGTCACGTCAATGTTTGAGTAGGTACCAGTCCGTGTGCATAGATGTGTTGGCGAGTCGTCATTGAGGGGAATCATGTCATGGTTATCGAGAATAGTTTCAATTATCCTGCCTTTTGTGTTTGTTATTTCAGAGTTCCATAAAATACTAAGAGCATTAAAATCGCCAAGGAACATTAATGGCCGTGGAAGCTGAGTCAGTAAGTCTTGTAGTTCCGTGGGGACGATCCTATCTCTTGGTGGAAGGTATATATTACAAACAGTCATTCGGAAGGGCATGTACACTACACAAGCAACTGCTTGCAGTGTAGTTCTAAGGATAAGTGGTTCGCTATAAACTGTATCTTTAACAAATATAGCTACACCACCAGATGCTTTTCCTCCTAATGTGTAATCATATTTATATGTCGTGAAACCTAATAATGAAGCGTTTCTGTTAGGTGTTGTGTGAGTTTCCTGAAGTGCAACGATTTGAATATTTTCTGACTTAACTAAGTGCTTTAAGTCATCCCTATGCCTTTCTAGTCCGTTAATATTCCATTGTAGAATCATTGGAAAAAGATAGATTAAGCGAATCTAAATTACACAGTATGTAAATAAACTTTTGTATATATAGGAAAACAATATTTTTATATTTTATTGGGTAATATAGCAAGCGTTTTTCATATATTTTTACCTTTTTAAATCTCTGTAATGTCAATGGGGACGGAAATTTCGTATTATAAGAAATGGCTAGAATATTGAAAATCATAGATAATTTCTCAGGTAATAATTTTAAGATTTTGATCATGTATTTTGTTTTCATACCGAAGATGCCACAGAATAATACGTAAAGCACTTCTGTATGTTGAATTTGAATGTTAGTAAATGAAATAATTGATGTAAAATAGGGGAGATTCAATTTGAAAATTGTAATAGATTTAATTTGAGGTAAAGGACAATGAATAATAGACGTAATGTTAGGGATGATTAAAAAAGGGGTCATAATTTCTTTTTGTTGCGTTCACTAGACCTTAGATTAAGATTTGTTGTCTTTGATTGTTTAGATGAATTCCCCACTAACCTTTTAGAGCTGATGGAATCTTCAACATTGTCCTCTACAGGTATTACCACCGATCCTGAAGCAGCTTCTGCTGGAGGATTAGAAGTCTCCTTGCTTGAATCTGCAGCTGGGATCTTCGTCCTTTCGCGCGGGCTGGTTCTTTCTGCGCGAATCTCCTGCTTTTCGTCTGTTTGTTTTTTCACCAAGTCCGTTATATTCTTCTCACCAAAAAATTTTAAGGAAATGAGTGAGAGTTGCTCCTGTAGTAGGAGCAACTGTGCTTTGATACCTGATAGATCCTTGTTAATAGACTCAAATTTCTTTGAGTCTTCCTCATTGACAGTCTTTGTGGTGGAGGCATATGTCGTTGACACCCGTGAAGAAATTCTTCTTCTCGCTTCCCAGTAGGACAATCTTTCATGCGCCATTTTCTTTCTGATGAGCACTTCCTTCTTCTGCATTGGACATTCTCTATCACACGCAGGGTGCTCACCTTTACAATTCTTACAGAGGATTTTAGAGCACGTTCCCTCGTGCTTGCCTTCCCCACAGGTTCTGCATACTTCTTCCGTATTTCTGCATCCCCTACTGGTGTGGTTGTATCCCCAGCATTTATAGCAGATTAACGGGAGTTGTACATAGGTCCTTAGTGGTGTAATAATATACCCGATTTTGATTTTTTCGGGAATAACTTCACTATTAAAGGTCGCTACGAAGAGTGTTTTCTGCGGATTCCTTTTCGTTTGAAACCTCCTGATGTGTCTGACTCCCTGCACATTAAGCTCCTGGGCAAGTTCATTATCCGATAAGTTAGTTACTTCGTCACAGGAGAAGATTGCTTTAGAGTAGTTGAGTCTATTGTGTGGGGTTACAGCTATTTCGTTTCCGTAGAAATCCTTTTCTTCGCAGAGTCTTGATGCAACTTTTGAATTTGGGCAAGTTACTAGTAGTGTGCCACTTTTTTTAATTATCCTGGGAATTATGTCTTTTCCGAACCTAGTGAGCCATCGTTCAACCAAGAAAGGGCTGACTGAATTAAACGAGTTTTCTGTAGATTTCATTTTAATCACCAAGTATTTATGATTGTGACTAGTTTCGGCCATGTTTCCTTTCTTCGTTGAGTAATTAGTTGTCTTAGCTTTAAAAGTTTCGAAATCCATATTTTCCAGATAATATTTTTCACAGTAACTTATATAATTCTCGGAATGGAGATATTAGAAGGTTTCGACCAACTAAAACTATCTTTAACTAATTCCTGTAAGGTCATTGAGAGAAAGGATGTTAGCAAACATTCGCCAGGGAACGGTCAACAAACCGGAACAAAGGATAGCAGGTAGTCACAGAACGACCGGTAGAAGCTAATCCTGGGTGTAATAAACATTTACCCGGCGGCGTTTTACACAAAGTAATAGATGCTATGACTCGAGCAAGGGACACGTCAACTCCAAGGGGTCTATCTCTACCTGGACTCAGGAATACAATAGTACGGAGCGAAGAGCACTTTAAGAGAACCTCACCCGATGGAGGCTGGACACCGACCCCAAATGCAACTTAAAAGTTCGTTTAAGCTTGGTCCAATTCCGTACTGGGAAGTAGTAAATTAAACGTTTGTTTATTTTATAGGTATTTAACATTTTTTGTTGAATAAGAAGGGATAACTAAAACGTTATTTAAGTGAGTTGATCTCAAATTGACTATATACTTTTGAAAAAAAAAGGTGAATTTGTCTTTGTTGAAGGTGCTTTCAAGTGGCTAAGAAAGGCAAAGTTATTTTTTGCTTAACTACATAGATTATTCATGTTTTGTTTTTTACCAACCTCCTTCTGGAGCACATATACCCCACTTCTAGAAAAACTTTCTTGCTGTTAGCTTTAAATCCATCTGATATATCCATTCTAACCATATATTCTCAAATTTATTTTTCAGATTATTAGAAGAGAAGAATTTTGATGATATTGGCTGCATTGTTGTAGATGAACTGCATTTATTAGGAGATCCACACAGAGGATATCTATTGGAATTGTTATTAACAAAAGTCAAATATGTTTGCCAAAAGTAAAGCAGTTTCTATTAGTAATTTTTTAATGTTCTAAAAATTGTATGACTAATATACCTTATTTGTTTAGAGGACTGTCTCCGAATATACAAGTTGTTGGTATGTCAGCTACACTTCCCAATTTAGATCTTCTTGCAACATGGTTGAATGCTACATTGTATCACACTGAATTTAGGCCGATTCCTCTTTTTGAATATCTGAAAATTGGGAGAACGGTTTACAAGAGTCCTGGATTAACAGAATCGTTTGAACTTAAAACTGTTTGTGAAATACAGGTATTTTTTTATTTATTTCATGTATGTCCTGTAAATGATTTTTTTTTTTTTTAAGTAGGTTACCCAAACTCTCACTTATTCGATAGGGAACAGAGGGAAAGCTAAAGGTCAAAGAAGCTACAACTTTTTTTCTATTAATTTCTTACTCTTTAGAGACTGAACTGGTGCGTCGTGTTTCAGCCTTGGCCTGTAAGGGTTGACTGACTAATGCCTCTCTTTGACTGGGCTAAATCAGCCCCTTCGAACGGTGTTGACCTAGTGACGCTCTCCTACGTCTGTCGCTTCTAGTACCTAATGTATTTTCTAAAATATATGTTTTGCTGTCTTTGATCATCTAATTTCGTAAAAATGCATTTTACGAGTTCTTATAAAAGAATAAAACATTTTTTAATAATGAAAGTGCACAAATAAAATTTAAAAAAAGGATTTTAGCTATTTTTTTTAACAAGTATTATCTTTTAATTTTAAAATATACTGAAATAGGTTTATTTCTCACAGGTAACAAAAATTATAAGTATTTAGTTAAAAATTTTCCATCCGTTTTTTTTTTTTTATGGAGGCATTGGACCACCGTCTATAGATTTAAAAACATTTATTTTTTTAACCGATTTATATCTGCCGAAATCCACAACATACAGTAAAAGATAAGTCAATTACGAGTTAATTTGTCTGCAGGCCTTGGAGAACAGGTACGCACGGACGAGTTAATTTGTCTGGAGGCCATGAGGAGCGGGTACACACGGGCGAGTTAATTTGTCTGGAGCCCATGAGGAGCGGGTACACCCGGGCGATTTAATTTGTCTGCAGGCCAAGAGGAAATAGATTACACATTTTGAAATAGATCCAACTGAAATTTATTTATTCCTTGATTGCAATGGAGGTGATTAGAAAATTATTAAGTCTATATGGATACGTCAGCTTCGAACAAAATGGTGATATTAATAAATAAATTATAATAGATTATCATAACATAAAGAAAATAAATATAATTTAGACAAAAGTAGTAAATTTTAAAAACCAAAAGTAGAAAAAATAAATAAATAAAAAATTAATAATTATAAAATGAATAAAACAATTCTTTCGGTTGGCCCGAAAGAATTTATCCCAGGAAACTGAGAAGAAAACCCCTGAAATAAAATAAATAAATAAAGATAAGAAAATTACAAAAAAAAATTAGAGAGATAACATTTTCATGAGTTCGTTAAATTTTGTGATATATTTGTGTAGTCTGTAAGTGTTTAAATATCTGTTTCAAATAATGGCTACCATCGGCCAAGAGTTCTATGAGGTCAGTGGGTATGTTTAATTGTTCTCTTCTTTGACAGTCTGTAAGTATATGTCTTATAGTTAGCAGATCATTACATTGTCTACTTGTTGGTGCTTCTTGTTTAGTCATTAGGTGTCCGTGAGTAAGTAGAGAATGGCCAATTCGGAGTCGAGTTAAAACGACCTCTTCTCTCCGGTTCCCTCTTCTGCTGGATGGCCATTCTACTACTGTTTGTTTAACCTGTCATAGTTTATTGTCCTTGGTGAACTGAAATTTATATATATATGTGTGTAGTGGTGGATCTGCTAATGCTTTCAATTCTCATTTTTTCACCACAAAAAAATTCGGCAATCCCTTAACTAACGACTGGATGAGTTTGTTAACCAGCAAAGTAAATTGGAAGTGGCCGTTTACGCTGGGCTCAAGTTATTAATATGCCACAAGCAGTCCTAATTCTTGTTTTATTTGAATGAAACGAATTGTACAACACCAGTTACTAATAATAGAGGTATGTTATGTAAATAACTAAAATCAGGAGCTGATATATATTAATTTACCCCAAAATTATTAATTTACCTCTTACAATCGCAAGTTTTCTTACGTTACAACAAAACATGCCATTTTTATTATTTTTTTTCCTATGACTATTTTCAGTGGGTTGAAGTTTTTCACCTACAGGCTTGGTGAAAAATGTCCCTACTTCATCCTCGATTTTAGAAAGGGTGGCAACTAGTAAATCCTAGCGCTAATGGTAGTAATCGACACACAATAAAATCAAAATTGCCAAGATTGTCCACTTATTTGATCCTGCCTTATGGGGAGTATGGACCATACTTGAATCAAGCAGTATTATTTAAATCCCATG
This sequence comes from Gonocerus acuteangulatus, assembly GCA_946811695.1. Classification (NCBI taxonomy): domain Eukaryota; kingdom Metazoa; phylum Arthropoda; class Insecta; order Hemiptera; family Coreidae; genus Gonocerus; species Gonocerus acuteangulatus. The sequence goes on along the minus strand of OX328124.1, from coordinate 117,166,915 downwards.
TTTTATGCATTTCCAATTAATGTAACTCCTTTATGTTTAGAATGACCCTGGTGATGTCGTGTCTATTTGTTTGGATACCATTATTCAAGGATACTCCATCTTGGTATTTTGCCCAACCAAAAACTGGTGTGAGACTCTAGCTGTTCAAATATCTACAGAGATCAAGAGGCTGGGTCAGTATTTATTCTATTATCAATTTTTTAATAGGCTAATTATATTGGAGAATTTATATTTATTGTACTAATCATATTAGAGATGGCTCTTAGTTTAAACTTATACTCCTTAATTAATCAAAAGGGGCTTCAGTCAAAAATCAGTTTTGAGAAAACTACACTTAAACCCTTTCTACGTGAAAAAAATTAGGACTATGTTTCTTTGGCAACTATGTATTGGACTGAAGTACTTTTAACATAGAATTGTGTAGTTACCTTTCATAGGAACCTTCAGCGACGACGAATCCACCACTCCTATTGGGAAAAATGGACTGAAGCTCTTTTTGCATGGATCAATTCAATCAATAAAAATAGCCTATTAATAAGCCTGATAGCACTTTCTGAAGGAATGTAGCTTTGTAATTATTTACAATGTACTTATACATGTGTATTATGTGAATCTGTTATGAATGAGTTTGTTTTATATTTTTAAGGAAATGAAAAAGACGAAATTGCCCAATCGCTGAGAAAGCAATTGAATTCAAGAGGGATATTTGATACATTAGAGCAATTAAAAAAATGTCCTGCTGGTCTTGAGAAAAATCTTGGAAGAAGTGTTTCATTTGGAGTCGCCTACCATCATGCAGGTAGCACTTAAATACGTTTAAAATTTTAAGATTTTCTTCTTTTTATTGAATAAGAAGTAAGGAAGATCAGCTAAAAACTTCAAAATGTAGGCTTAAAAGTGATATTATACTATAACAGAGATATTTTTCATCCATTGTAATAAATAATTCTATATTCGAACATTAAATTTGTACAGATATCAACTTGAGTTGTCATTCAGGATTATATGTGGTTTGTCAAAAATATATATTTAAAAATAAAGAATAAATTAAAAGTTGACAATCTATCTTACTCAACTTTACTTGTGTCCGTCACAAGAATTGAAGTTGTAATTACACTATTAAAGTGTTAAATGCTAATAAAGTCACGTTTTTTTTAATATACCTTTTTTTTACATTAAATACTGCGGCACTAATGTCCTAGATGTTGATACACCAAAAATAAAAATAACTGTTGCATTCCTTTTTTCTTGCAATAAATACTTACCTTTTATTCCTCTGTTATCGCAATGTTTGGTATACTACTGTTTCCCTACGTGGTGATTCTTAAAGCAAGGGTGTTCACATAGAGTAACATCACAAACGAAGGTTGAGGCAGGGTCGTAACAGCTCTTTATGTCTGCAGAGTTCGGCAAAACCACTTTTAACTACCATCTATAATGACGTTTAAGTACTTCTGTGCAGTTGTCTGCAGTAGGGGCTCGACAGCTTTTGACTTTTCCAGCAGTTGTCCCCAGTAGGGGCTCGGAAGCCTTTAACTTGTCTAGCAGTCAACTTCAGTTAAAATGGTAATACCCAATATTGGCACATTCCATGGTAGTCCCAATATCTATTCTTTGGTGTCGCTATCAATGCTGTTTGTATGCACTATTTACATCATCTATAACGAGACAGATTAGAAATATATTGTGGTGTTTTTGGTGGGAAAGAAAAAGGAAATTAATAATATTTAAAAAAATTTTAAAGAAAAATTTACTTGAAAAGGTTCTTTTTATATTTTCATTATATCTCAGGGTTCATTTAAATATTACCAAATTCACCACATACGGATTTGTGAATAAAACTGTTATTTATTTAGCATGGATAATTACTTTAATTTAATAAAATTTCCTGAAAGAAAAGGCATGAGAAATATTAAATTATAACCACTTCTTAACATCTGTCCTTTTATGTGTTGAGACCATATTATATACCAGGAGAAGGGTTCATAGTAAATAAAATAGAGTTGGAAGCAATTGACTTATATTGAAATAATAATTGACTTATAATAATTTATGGCTGTGACACTAAATTAAATATATAAAATAAAAGGTGCTTGACTCACATAATTGTATTAATGTTGGGGTATTATAGAAAAATTAGCACATAATTAAAATATTGAACTTATATAATAAAATATAATTATTGGCCATTATTGAATCTTTGCTAGCTTTTATACTTTATATTGAATTTACTTGAGCATTGGCAGTTATTTTATTATTGAGTTATACTCAGCTTATGATCCAGATGGTGCTCTGGAAATGAAGACGCAGACTTGTAGTAGTTATGTCGGCATGCTGAGGAGAATGATGGTCGCTGCTAGGTCATAGAGTGTAGATGAAGTGTGAGCTTGGTGTCGGCTAGCCGGCTGATGAGAGAGAGAGAGTGCCGTCTCCCCGATGGCTGGTTCTGCAAAGAGAGAGAGAGAGAGAGACGTCCGTCTCTGGTGCTCAAATGAGAGAGAGTGGTGGGGGGAGGCCCTTCTTATAGGTGTTACTCCCACCATACCAAGAGACTCCCGGATGCGAGCCAGACATATCGGTGTAGGGTCAGTCCATTTCAAATCATCCAGCTAAATAGTGAAATGAAACCCATGTCCTCAGAATTGCCTGAATTTTTTTTTATTTGTTGAACTGGTCATTCTAATGATTTATACCAAATTTCAGTTAGATATCTTCAATACGTTTTGAGTTATGAATTTTTAAAGTTGTCTATAAAAGTTGTTTTTGCTTTTACTGACGATTTAAGTCAAAGCGACTTTCATTTACTAAAAAAATCATTAGTCAGTTAATGTTAATGATATCTCAATGGGCTTTTCACCAAAATGGTCACAATAATATTTTGAATATGGGAAAAATATATTTACTATCTGTTATATTTCTGGTTGCTAAGTATATTTATTTAAAAACAAAATTTTAACTTAAAATAAATTTAAAACATAAAAATGTCAAAAATCGCTAAAAATAAAAGGCGCTCCATAAAATCAAGTTCTTTTTTCATGGATACATTCTTAAATGTATAAACTATTAGATTTTAAAAGAAAAACACTGGGATTTTGCTGTTAAGTATTCTTAAATCAATAAAATAATATAAATTCCTTTTTTTTAATAATTACCTACTTAAACATCGGGCGTGGTCAGTACCTGAATGGGTGACTGACTATGTGCTGTTAGCATTATAAAAGGGTGGCGAACTGTAGATAGCCTGGCGCGTTTAAGTAGGGGTAATTATTTAAAAAAAAAGGAATTTATACTATTTTATTGATTTAAGAATACTTAACAGCAAAATCCCAGAGTTTTTCTTTTAAAATCTAATAGTTTATACTTTTATGAATGTATCCATGAAAAAAGAACTTGATTTTATGGAGCACCTTTTATTTTTATCGATTTTGAAATTTTTATGTTTTTAATTTATTTTAAATTAAAATTTTGTTTTTAAATAAATATACTTAGCAACCAGAAACATAACAGATAGTAAATATATTTTTCCCATATTCAAAATATTATTGTGACCATTTTGGTGGAAATCCCATTGAGATATCATTAACTTTAACAGAGTAATGATTTTTTTAGTAAATGAAAGTCACTTTGGCTTAAATCGTCAGTAAAAGCAAAAGTCCGACTCGCAGGAACTGCATCACCTTTGCGCGGTTCCGTTCTTATATCTAGACTCATTTAAAATGATTAAAATAGAAGCTGTTATTATTTTGGGTCCACATAGAAAACATGAAGATTAGATAGTTAGCCGTCGAGGTGATAAGTAAAGATGGAGTGGTTGGGATTCGGCTAAAGAAACGTCAATACGATTTTTGTTAAAAAATCTATATTTAGGACGTTTTGGCTACTCATTGGTAGCCTTCGTCAGCAATGAAAGTGCCGGGAGGCAGAGGAGGACCAAAGTTGACAGTTCCATCTTTACTTTCAAGAAAGGTCTTATTTACGATCTACCAAGATTCTCAACCTTTTTCGAGATATTAAGGAAAATATACAAAGTTACCAAAACTTTTTAAGTCTGTTAATAAAATATTTTATTCTAACCCTTCCTTAACTCCAAACGTAACCAAAATTTCAACATATTAGTTTTAATGAAAGTAGAACATGCAGATAATGTTTCAACTGAATCCCGTGATTCTAAGTACCCAAACCAAAAACGGTATTCAAAAACTATTGTTCCAATTTTCTCGAAAACGGTTAAAGCTATCGCCTTGAAAATGGTTTCATTCGTTTTCCTAGCCCAAGAAGCCTATAAAAAGAGTACTTACAAGCTTATGGACTCAAAAACGTAAGCGTTACGATTTTTTCTGCGCGAATTTCGCCCCAAACGCCATCTTCCAGTGGGCGGATTTTGCTGGTTAACGAACTTGACCTTTCAAATTGGACGACTGATTTTTGTACCAAATTTCATCAAAATCGGACCATCAGGGAAGCCAAAAATGAGCGAACAGACAAATATATATATATATATATATATATATATATATATATATATATATATATATATACAAATAAATATATACATATATATATATATACAAATTTGAACCACCGTTATTTTCGGTCTCTAGGGGTTCTGAAACGCGAAATTTTCTTGTCGGCACTTCCGGATTGTTTCATTGTATCAACCTTATAAGCGGGGTTCCTCCCTATGGGGGAGGGAGAACCGCGCTAAAACAATTTTTATAGACAACTTTAAAAATTCATAACTCAAAAAGTATTGAAGATATCTAACTAAAATTTGGAATATATCATTAGAATGACCAGTTCAACAAATAAAAAAAGTTTCAGGCAATTCTGAGGACATGGGTTTCATGGCCTGGATGATCTGATATGGACTGACCCTGTACACAGGGAACACCTGTCCTCTTATCTCCTGGGAAACTTGTACTTTTCTATGCCATATCGCTCCTAGCCGAGACATTTTAAATCCTTTTATATTTCACACTTCCTTTTTAAAAATAAACACCAAGATAAGAACCTTGCCAAGATAAGAATTGCCAATGCTAAACCTTTTATTATAACTGCTTTCTTTTTCAATTATTTAGTTGTTTGACAAAAATAATATTTGTGCTGGACTTATTGTATAGGAATGCTACTCTTTGCTATGCCAGGAACTGAAACTTTCTAGAGCACCCCCTTATGGATCATTACAATATATTTACCTAAGGAATTTTTGAATATAAATAAATTTAGGAAATCGGAATGTAGTGCCCCGCATTTTCTGTGAATACTGTGTTGTAGTACTTCATAACATTCTTTGCATCTGTTTGTTAAGAATTAGCAGTTAGCAGTTTGAACAGTTTTCAGAAAATAGCGCTATATTGTCATCACTGCCCGAAACTCACATCAAAGCATTTGCAAATATAACTCATTATTTATATTGTGCATTAATGACCTAAAAGTTGATATGCTTTTAACCCAACTTAAAAAAAATAACTCATTATTATATATAAAAAATTAATTTTATCAATTCTCATGGCTGAACCCCGACAATCTCCACCTTTACACAAGATTCTTTTCTTAATTTGTTTTAAAGGTTTAACTTTGGATGAACGAGATATTGTTGAAGGAGGTTTTCGGCAAAGTATTATTAGAGTGCTAGTTGCTACTTCAACACTTTCGTCTGGAGTGAATCTTCCTGCTCGGAGAGTGATTATCAGGTCGCCTAGTTTCCAAGGTCAATGCATGGACATATTAACTTATAAACAGATGATTGGACGTGCTGGGAGGATGGGAAAAGATACTGCAGGTGATGTATTTTCATTATTCTTGAAAAATTTGGTGTGTTTTGTGAAGACTCTCATCCAATCAACAGCCCAACTATCACATGTGGATTACAGTGTAACCTAAAATTTAAAAATTTAAATTTAAAACTTGATTAGTGTAAATTAGTTTTTTTTGTTCTTTACTTAAAATAGAAATCAGTCCTGTAACAGGCCACGAGGGCCCTGAGGGGCAGATACTATAGAGATATCTGATCCATGACCATAAGCCACACTAGGGAGATATTGTGGTCAGTACTACTATGTAACCCTTCCTGTCTTAATCCTAAGGGCCCTACATAGGCAAGAGTGACACAATATCAGTTGAGTTTTATTTTGAGTTGTGTCACTTTAGAAATACTAGTACAATATTATGCTTTGCCTCCTAATTAGAATGTTGGGCTCCATTTTAACCATTCTGGCAAGGATTAACTTGCCTGATAGTTTACTTGGTGTATGTGTTCAAACATTAATCAAAAGAACTGTATTTGAATCCTACTGTCAAGATATTTTTTTCTAAAATAAGTGATTTCAAATTATTCATTAAAAATTTAACGTCCATTTATTATTAACAACGAATTTTAGGATGGGTTTTCTATTGGTTTTCTTTCTAGCCAGGAAAGGGCTGATGCCTTTCCTTTTCTTTGAAAAAAATCCACCACCCCTAGTGAAAATTGAACCCACCGGGCACTCAGGGCCACTGGGATTTAAAATTAAAATCTCTGACTGTGTATACGAACATGTGTAGTCACAAAGTAATTTAATAAGTATACAAAATAGGTCAAATTTCCATACCTCAATGTATTGTTGATACAAATTTATGTATTAATTTTTAATTTATCAGAGATATTTTTCAAGGGCATGAGATATAAATTTGGTTTTTATATTTTTCAGGTGAAAGTTACCTTATTTGTACCGAATTAGACAAAACATGGGGTAAACAGCTTATAACATCAAGCCTTCCTCCAGTTGAAAGTTGTTTAGGCTTAGGAGATTTGTCAAACAGTTTGAAAAGAGCTTTATTAGAGGTAAATGCTTCCTCATCAATAGTTTGGCTTTGACTCAAAGATAATTCAATTTTAAACAAATTGCAGTTTTGATTTTTTTTTTGCTTTCTGATTGGTTGGTACTAATTTGCTTTACAGTCCAGTTTATATCCACTCTTTCCAGAAAGAATGTATTGTTATATCTCTGGTACTCTGTTTCAGAGAGGCAAGATTAGTCGAAAATCGACTTAAGTAAAATTTACTTGTACTTATACTGGTATGAAGACAAATGAAACTTCCTCAGTAATCTCCACTATCCAAGCATAAATACATTAATTTACCAACCCAGGAATACTATGTATTTTAATGAAGTCTGAATTTCATTTGCTGCCCAAAATCTAGGTTTCACCCAGAAATAATGGCAAAACAAAAACCATTGTATTTGTTACATTTGTTTATTCAAATAGCTTATTATTTATTTATTGTTACACTAACTGATTTGGCCAATGGTACCTAATATAGATCTTAATAAAAATTCATGTACTAAAATTTCTGCAAAATAAATGCAATCCTAATGATGATAGAATAGCTATTATCTTAACTTATGAATGTTGATAAATTTATTTATTTATGTTTCTCAAAGATGGTAATTCACCTCACTTCCATAAAGAAACCTTTGTCAGATTCTGCTATTAACAAACCTCTCCTTTCATTTTAGACAAATTATTTTTTGCAAAACTTCATGAAATTTGTATGGAAAATGATGGAGAAATAGAAATAATTGTACTCACTGGATAGACGTTTCTGCAACTGCCTTCTTAGGTGCCCTGATGGGAACTCATGAGCTTCCAGATAAACTTACTACAATCTCAGAAAATAATATGTAACGCCAGATCTCAGAACCAACTAGTTGTAACACAGAGTCTCTAAATCAAACCCTTGTGAGCCTGCAATAGTTCCGTCTGCTTCTATGTCGGCCAAATTGGGATGAGTTCGGCAATGAGCAAGCAAAAATTAATCATGGCAATTTGTTTCTTCATTTTTATCCAACTTAACTGTATTTTTTAATCATTCTAAAACAGTTTACAAACATGTGTTCCTTGATGACTGTATACTTCCATTTTAGGTCATTGCTGGTGGTGTCGTAACAAATAGCGATGAACTTCAAGAATACACGAGATGCACCTTGTTGGCAGCTAGTGCGAATGATGAACGGATTTTGAAGGCAATCGATTCGTGCACTAACTATCTCAAGCAAAACGAATTCATAAAAATGGATCTAGATGGTGGTGTATTGCCCTCTTCTCTTGCTGAAGCATGTCTGAGTTCATCAGTACCTCCTGATCAAGCTTTATATCTTCTCAGGGAACTTCACAAAGCTAGGCAGTGTTTTGTTCTTGATTCCGACCTTCATGCAATATACCAGGCAAGAATTGATTTAACTTTAAAATAAAAAATAGTAATAATTGTACCTAAGAAGTCTTCAAGCCTTGATATACCTAGGGCCGCAGAAAGTTCTCAACAAGACAAACTGCCTTTGTTTTTATTCCTCAACATAATATAAATTTCTTAAAGATATTTGGCACGTTTAAAATTAAAACTTTTTTTTCTTATTCCGGGACACATGTCCCCCAATGAGTTTGGCCTGACTATTATTAATAGTTGTTAAGTATTTTTGATTATTTTAAATTGCTTTCCTTATTTATTAATATAATATTTATTTTACATAAACATGGCCATTGCCTTATGGACCAACGATATACATTTTTTGTTTTGGGCAATCTGATTGGCCTACCAGATACGAAAGTGCGCAATCAGATGATAGACTTGGTTGCGAGGACTAGTGTGGAGACGGCCTGTTTGTTCTATTGTAAGACTCTTGTGCATATACTTAAGTTGTGTCTCTCCTCCTCATTCCTTGGATTTGCCTAAAATACAATAATGTCAGGCTGTCCTCCTCAAGGGAGCATACCGCTGCTGTATGGCCTATTGTGCTGCCCGTTGTTTTCTCTCTTAGAGTACTACCTTCCAATAATCCAGGAGTCTCCTTATCGATATTTCTCTTGGATCAAGGTTGGTATCGTTTGTGTCACCAAAGTACCTAAAGCGTATATGATCCAGCCGTTCACAGTCACAGATGACTTGAACTGGCGTCTCTTCTTCTACTCCACGCCATCTGCAGATGGGAGGGGGTAGGCTATCTTCATCATATGAATTTGCTTAGGGTGAAAACATTGTGGAGCGGCGAGGGTAGAGGGTAGCTGAGAGGGGTTTGACCCTCTCGGCTACCCTCACCGCTCCACTATGTTTTGGCAAGTGTAAATACATGCATTATTTTCAACCCTCTCGGCTACCCTCTTCCCTCACCGCTCCACTATGTTTTCACCCTTATTCAGTTTGCAATGTCCTGTAATTATTCCAATAGCTTCCCGAAGTTCTACTCTGTTGAGGAGCTTCAGCTCCTTCCAGGGTCCTCCAGAAGGCTTTTGAATAAAGTATTTGGGGTGCCGTAGAGTTTGGGTTTCCCACAGGTTTTGTTGCTCCGCTCCCTATTTAGCCATTGGTAAATTGTCTGTTGGAACAATGACGGTGGGGTATGCCTAATGCATGCCTCTATTCTTGAACGCATATTGTGTTGAAGAAAACTATTTTGTTTGGGTCGCTTCTACCCTTTATGTGTTTGTATTCAGTTTCTACTCGACGATTTAAACCTATTCCTTGCGACCAATTATTGCCTTGAAGGTATACGGTTTTTACACCAGCTTTCAAAATGTGTATGATCTTTTGCTTCAGTTTAATTATAAATTCTCATGATCATTCTTGCTGTCTGGATGCTACCAAAAATATATTCTACGTCTTTGTTAGAGAATGCTTTTTAGGCCTCTCCTCTGTATCAGTGGAATTTTTCAAGTATTAACTTCTCTGGCAATTTTATGATTATAATTCGATTGACTGGACTTAAAGGTATGAAGAATGTTAGGAAGGTGGATAGACAGGGCCAAGGAATTCCAAAGAGAGGTGGCATTGATAGTAATAATAATAATAATAATATGCTTTATTGCTCAAGTTTTACAACTTATATGCAAGGGTTGCAGCCTTATTGCATTAATAAAAAATATAATTTGCACAAAATAAAATATAACTTTATCTTTTACACATAATAAATAATAATAAAATGAGGCTTCATTTCAAATTAAGAAAAATAAATACATAAATGCATCTTAAGCTAAGTGTAATTTCACACAGAGTAAAAACAAAAATAAATTCAATAATAAAGAAGATAATGTCAAATTACAGATGTTTAATCTATAATAAAATAAATGACCTCAGCTTTATGATTCTATCTAAGTATTTATTTAGATCATTAATTAAAGCCTTATCTGGAGCTGATAGTAGCATTTCTACCTTTGGAGGATTAGATGTGATATATCTATCTATATACAACTTCCTAATAGGAGAGTACAAGGGGCAGATGAAGAATATGTGTTCTAGTGTTTCTAGTTCTTGTAGTTCGCAGGCAGAACATGGCGTGTTTGTGTCAATGGTGATTTTATTTTTATTGTAGAGGTTTATCCTCTTTTCTGAACTGAGCCTTAATTGGGCTAAGAGTTTTATTTTGTTGAATGGAATATTGTAATGAAGATATGATGCTCCCGTTATGTGAGTAGGTTTTATGTTATTATAGAATCTATTGAATGAACTATTGTTTACCCGATTTAGATCATATTCTAATAAGGTATTTTGAAATTGGCTGATTAGTTTGTTGAATATTGTTCTGACTAGATATGGGTTTTGTTCTTCCCAGAGATGTTTACTATTTACAGGAATTAACTCTTTCACCTGAGTAGCCCAATTATATTTTATTTCATTTGGATTGCGTGTTTAGGTGGCATTGATAGCAAAGGATGTTTTTAATGAAGCTGTACAGTTAGAGGGGAAAAAAGATCAGAAGGACGAGAATAAATTTGAGTTATACGAGTCAGAATGAATCAAAATTATATGAATCAGATACCTCTATAGTATCTGCCCCTCAGGGCCCTTGTGGCCTGTTACGGGGCAGATTTCTATTTTTAACTATTTTAAGTAAAGAAAAAACAAAACAATTTACACTAATCAAGTTTTAAATTTAACTTTTTAAATTTCAGGTTACACCGTACTCCATATGTGATAGTTGGGCTGTTGATTGGATGACAGTTTTCACAATATGGGAAAATCTTCCAGAGAATCTACAGAAAATTGGTGATTTAGTGGGCGTTGAAGATAGATTTCTGATAAGAGCAATGAGGAGTACAATAAATCTGAACTCTGATGATTATGTACGTATATTGACCTTGTATACATTATTTTTACCATTTACTTAAAATTATTAATTTGAGCTTCTTAATTCTCACATAATAATATAATAAAAATATCGTCAATACAAATGCAAAGTATTGAATGTGAAAAAACGCATTTTTCATTTTCAATCTATACTGATTGCTGTTGGACTGATGTACAGCAAACTCTCAAATCTAAGATCACTCAGTGAAAGGGGAATGTAACCACTGTCAAAAAGTCAAATCTGCCAAAGTAATGAATAAAAGTTTTCACTCTGGAAAGTGGTGATTTTCACATTTGATACTTTGCATTTGTATCGACGATATGTTCTTCAAACAGAACAATTTGTAAATACCTATAACTCATTTCCTTTGAACCTTTCTAGGCTCATAAAGTGTCAATACACAAAAGATTTTACACATCATTAGCTCTTCAAGATCTTATAAATGAAGTCCCTCTTAATGAAGTTGCTGAGAAATACGGTTGTACAAAAGGAATGCTCCAGTCATTACAGCAATCCGCTTCTACTTTTGCTGGTATGTTCATATGTTATGGAAACAGTAAGATTATGCAGGTCCTGCGAGTTGGGTTTTTACTATATATACATGCGGGGCTAGAGATTACAAAAACAATAATGGCATTATACATTTCTGTTTCATTCTTTGTTGATTTTGATTGAGAAGTTTTATTTCATTTTAACATATATTTTTTACCTTACCAACTAAAACTTAGTTTTCTATGTAATGTTTTAATACCTGAATTTATGTTTCAGCTATGGTAACAAGTTTTTGCCGTAGACTAGGCTGGGGCGGGTTAGAGGTCCTACTGTCTGAATTGGCTACACGTATTCAATTTGGAGTTCAAAAAGAATTACTTGACTTACTGCGGTTAGACTGTATGTCAGGTTTAATGGCTCGAGCACTATTCACAGCTGGTATCACAACACTTTCAGAGTTAGCTTCATCAACAATACAAAATGTACAGCTTGCATTAAATAAAGCCAAGCCATTCCAAAGGTATTTATAAAAGTTGCATTTAATTTTAAATGAGATGGGTTGTGAACCTTCCAAATTATCTTTTATTATCCAATTGAATGCAATATTTCGGACTTCATTGTCCTTTGTCAGGAATAATACTGTAATTTCACAATTTTAAATAATATTAGTTACGAATTATCACAAATTCAGGACTGAATGTTCAAGACTTGCACACGTCTTAGTCTTGCACATTCAGTACTACTAAACAGAAGCCATGATATTAGCTATGTTTTCAAAAAAGAGATTTCTTCCTAATTCATACTAAAAGCACATTAACCTAAGCAAAGCACATGGTCCAGAGAAAAAAACAGATCTGAAGATTGTAATGTAATAAATAGGAGATAATGCACATCTATACGGATTGAAAATGGCTTATAGCCGAAAAGTCTCTGTAAAAAATGTTTAATAACTTAGTGTGTGGCATGCTGCGCCCTATGTAGCTTGAAAATAAAAATATATTTGAGGACTGCATTAAGCTGTTACCAACTTCCTATAATATATATGTATATACATTCTTTAATTTGAAAATAAGCTTAATATATAGCTACCTAGGGTGTGTCTCTACACTTTGTAACAAAGCGACTTGAAACTCCGACTTCCTTTGCCCCCTGGATCCTATTGTCAGCTGATGCCTTCATCACCAGAGGGACTCAGCCTTCTGACATCAGAGTGTGATTCAACAATGGAAGAAATAAAATTTTGAATCAAAGTAATATTTAATTCCATGTATAAAGTTTCACTACATAATAACAAAACACATTTAGGATGAGTTCTCTTATAAGATAATATGAATTATTTCCAAAAGCAATAGAGTTTGGTTGTCAGGACTCAGGAAGACATAAGTGTATTTCTTATATAAATGTGATTTGGCTCTCATCTTAAATGTCAGTCCTGATTCTAGATCAAGAAATCAATCGATGTACTTTTCAGCATCAGAGAAAAATAATAAGTGTCTTCATATATTTTATTCTCATTGATGAACAGATAGATAAAATAAGACTCACACAAAATTCATAAAGCTTGGTGTTAATGGCCATTGAAGAAGTTCCACCATTAAAAAAATAAATAAATAAATAAAATAAAAAAAAATAAAAATACTATTGTTTCATATTACATTTATTTGTTTTTCAATAGTGAGCTGATTGAAGTGGAGGCGCAAGTTAAAAGAAATGTGTACTTACCCGGTCGACCTGGCTTATCTGAGAAGGAAGCAGCATCCCTTCTGATATTTGAAGCCAGACGATTTCTCTTGGTATCTCCATTTCTTTTTCTTTATTTTTGTGATAATTTTTTATATGAATAATTCAGATGAAAATTGTTTTCTTTTTTTTTCCCCCCTTTAGAAAGAAATGGGTGTCAAAACTGCTGAATGGGACGACAAAAAAACATCAGAAAATGTATCTTCGATCGATAGTTTAACCATCCAAGCAGAAGATAGCAAAAAAGATATAATGATTGCAGACGATAAATCGTCTTATGATGATAAAATTGTTGGAAGTCCCTCACTTTCAAGAAAAAGCCCAAGTAAAAGAGAAAATGTAAGCTTCCATATGGGCGATGAACATAGTGCAAGTGGTAAGTCATCTCAAGTAGAGTTGAATATAGATATTTCGATTAAACATAATGTAGAGCAGAATGATTGTGCTCTCGCTGATACTGAAATAATAAATGAGCCCGAACGTATTTCACCAATACGGAGGGTAAATAATGTAGAGATGTTTGAGAATACCATCGTTCCTGAATCACAAGACACAGTACTTATTAATGATCAAGATGAATATAAAGCAATATCTCAAAAACGTGAACCAAAATATGAAGACCCTGTTACAGCAGGGCCGATTTTCAAATTACCTCTAATCTCTGAAGGCATCAAAGATTCATTGAAAAACACAGCTTCTACTTCAATCGGTGTAACAGATACTACAGACTTCCCAGCATTTGAGTTAAACGCAAAGGTTTGCAGCAGTTTCTTCTTAGAGGACAAAAAGAATTCTGATAACAAATGTAGCATGGAAGTTTTATATGGCAGCCCAAATCGGAGCGATGCAGATTTCATGAGCAGTTTATTTGATAAAGTCTTAGAAAATAATAGCCCTTCTTTGAAATTCAGTACACCTGTCAATAAAGTTACCAATGGAGATCTGATGAGTAACAGTAATAACGATCTGTTTTCAGATTCTCCCCAAGAAAAATGTCCAGATATTAAAGGAATTGCTACTAGTGAACAAATCCTTGAAAATTTTGATCCTAATTGGGGTGGTGACAGCTTGCTTGAGCTCTCACAAAATTTTGAAAAACAATTTCAGTCGATTTATACTCCAAGGGCGAAAAGAAAGCTCATAGATTCAGATGGAGAAAATACTATTTCGAATAAAAGGATTCGCCTGATTAAACAAAATAAGAAAATTGAGGATAATATTAACGTTACTCCAAAAGCTTCTGCTACAAAGCCTGAAGAGCCTTCTTTTGGCGACAGTTTACTTATGAACACTCAATTAGAAAACATTGTAAAAGCTAATGAAAGCAAATTCCTTGAATCTCCCATCAAAAATAAGGAAGAAATAGAAAGCCCTTGTAGCAATCATGCTCATGAGAAAGGAAAGGGTGTAAAGTTAACCACAAGAACCAAATCTGATGGATATTTACTTAAAAGTGCAAAAAAACAACTTGATTATAATGTTAGTATGACTGACACAGTTTTAGCTTCAGCCTTTGATGGTTCCTTTAAATTGGGTGAACTGATCGAGGACGCTAAAAAGGATGTACAAAATGATACTCTTGAAGATGTCCATATATCTGATTCGGAAGATGTTATTTCTAGGTGAGTTTTTTATTGTCTAGTTTGTGCTTTACTATTTGAAAGCTGAATTTTGAATATTTGGCATTATAATAAACATTATTGAGAAAAGATCATTAAACATTGAGCTTACATAGGTAGAGATTGACAGGGTTCGGTTTTGTATAAAAAAAATGTAGTCTTATTAACCCCATGACCGAACTCCGAAAATCTCCAACTACATAATAAAAATTTGTATTATATAGTTAGTATCCTTATTACCTAAACCAACAGAAGTTTAACATTTTCATGATCTACTGAAAAATCCCTGTTTATAGTTAGAGAGATATAACTTGCCACTTGACTGTGGATGGTTAGGGGAAGGTGGAGGCACCTCTATCCAATGACAGCCTTGCTGGGTTGCTACTCCTCCCTCTCGTAGTCCCATGCCGAGGAAGAGAGGGAGGGTTGTAGAACTGGCAACGTCGAGTCTCCTCTACACTTTCCCAAGTATCTCTCCCGCTATAGTCATGAAATTGCATAGCTTATAAGTAAAACATGAAAGTATTGCATTTTTTAAACAAAGTAATTTTCTTCTGATATTTTTTTTTTTTTCTAAATATCATATATTTTCAAAAAGGATAAAATTGAATGCTTAACTATTGTGAGCAATGGTGATAAAATTGTTTAAAAATAATAAAAAAAGTGCTTACAATTATTCATTCCTATCTCATAATTTATTTAATGGAGGATGTAAAAAATATTTCATAGAATAACAAAAATATTAACCCAAAAAGTAAATTTATTCAAAGAAAATGTCAAATTATCTTACCAATATTGAAAAATGTGTTGAACAAAGGATTGAATTAATACCAAAATTTTGTATAAATTTACAAAATCAATAATATTATACGTCCAGTATTTGTGCAATAGAATTGTTAAAATTAAAAAGAGGGGTCTAAAAGTTTCTGTCTCAAGTCTTTTGAGTTATAGAAATGTTACCAATGTTTTATAATTAATTTAGAAAATTTCATATTAAAGAACAAAAACCTCATTTTCTTTAAACCAAACTTCCCAGGCTTGCAGAATTGTGTATTTCTCTGCTCAATAATACATCTTTTTTTGTTTTGAGCTCTAACAATGTTATTTTTATTTTTTTTTTTTAATGTTTTATTTACTGTTTATCTAGGCCATAAGTGTTGTACAAATGTTATTTTATTTTAACGGTGCATCAAAAATTGGGCTATTAACGTCGGGCTATTTACTATCGTTTTATAATGTCAACAGCACCTGGTCGGTCACCCATTCAAGTACTGGCCACGTTCGATGTTGCCTAACGTCAGTGATAAACGGGAACCATTGCATTCAACATGACAGTGGCCATTATATGGGAAATCTCTAAAGAACAAACAGTCCCAAGTGTCTTTTTTATAAGAAGATGGGGAAATACATTAGTATTATTCTTCACAAGGAAATCAAAGATTTACGTACTTTTCTCTTTTTTCAAAGTCCACCTATTTTCAAGGTTTTCAAAGTTAACCTTTTTTTTTTTTTTTAAGTTGCATCGGCATCTTGGACATTAGTGCCATTCTCCTATTTTCCCCAAGTTGTCTAATATTTTCAATATATTTTTCAAAATACTTATAAAAACAAAGATTTTCTAATATTAATTATTTTAATTTTACTTTTTACTTTTAATCGATAAAAGTAATAACTAATGAGAAAAAAAAATTTGGCTTGTTGGAACTGCACCATAGCCCTCTACACACATCCAACAGGACTACCCTACCCAACCTCAAGTGGCAGCTACCACCAATTTCCTAGTAAACGATACATTGTTACTATTATTTTGCATAGTTCACTTTTTTTATTTATTTTTTTTTTCGTGTTTAACGGTGTATCAACAATTAGGCTATTAATGCCGGGCTATCTACAATTTGCCACCCTTTTTATAATACCAACAGCACGTGGGAACAGAACATTCAGGTTCTGACCATGCCCGTCGTTGCTTAACTTTGGATATTTCAATTTTGTAATCAAAATTATTTCATATGGAAATACAATACCAATACATAAATATAACATTAGTTCAATTATTATGACGAAATAAAAATTATGTTTTATCTACACACCTTCCGTGTTTTTCTTTTTTAAGCAGCTTGCAGGCTTTCTAGCATGTGTTATTTTTTTATTAATTTTTAGTAGTAAATTATAATACTCATTTCTCTTGTCTCTGTTCACCTAACTGTCATCTTCGATGTTCCATATACACTAGCACTCCATCCAACATTCAACCATAGTTACGTTTTCCACGTCTATTATCATAAATTATGAATTTAAAAATGAGTCTGAAGGATAGGCTGGTTGGGTAGTGGAGTAGGACCGACTGCCCTACACACGTTCCGACCTGACAGAGAGAGTGGTGGAGGTTACTCTGATTGGATGCTACTCCCAACACGACCACCCTAAACTAGGACCCAACAGTTTTCACCACCCAACTGTAGGGTCAACCGCTGTCAGGCCCTAGATTAAGGTGGTTTAGTCAGGATTGTGTAGGGCCCTTTTATCCCTCTCCTTCTCATCTTAATGTCAACGGATTCATTACACAGATTTTTAGGATGGCTTAATCTAAATGTTACCACCCTTTTCTATCCAGGGGCTTATTCATTTATTTAAAAAACAAAATAAAATAAAATCCATCACCCCTAATGAGAATAGAATCCACGACTATAAGCATGGAGTGCACTTGCCTTAGCATAAGTATTAGTCAAGGTGTTAGGTAATACAGGGTGTCTACTATTTTTTTTAAAGCCAATTTCATGAAATTAAATGAAAATTTCATGCCCATTAAAAAGAAAATAATTTCACTTAAAAAGAAAAAGCCTTTACTTTTAGATTAAAATTAATTCTAACCTTATACGGATTACTGTAAAATCTATAAAATTACAATTTAAAACTGTATAAAATGTGCATCATATGTCAAAGAGGATAGTAACATTAATTATAAAAGTGAAGAAACGATGATACTAAAAATTTTAGAATGAATATGGAATTAAAAGCCTCAACAATTTCAAAAAATGGTAGTATAACTCAAAATTTCTAAAAATATTACTAACTAAATATTTATTGTCAATGTACATAATCAAGTAAATTAAAGTGTGCATAATTTCAATATTAAAGTCAGAATACGAATAAATATAAATAAAAAGATATGTAAATAATTGATAATTGATGTGTAAATGTTACAATAAATGAATCTAACAGACGGGCAGATAGAGTTAGTCACCTTACGAAAATTATGACAAATACGAATGTGCAGAAGTCCTGAGATTATGTTAGACTCCGGTAAAACTAAAATTTCTTGACATGGTCTCAAAATTCATGACTTTTTCGTGCCCTAATTTCAATTTCGTGACATTTTCATGATTGTTGTGACTTTTTCGTGCAGTAGGCACCCTTTAATACATTTGGTTTAGCAACTTATTGAAAAACAAAATCTTTTCTTGTTTTTGTTTCATTCAATTCAGAATAAATACCCAAAATGTGAATGAGAAATATATTGCTTTTACATTGGCCGGTTGTTAATAAAAATTGATCAAATTTGTTTTCAGGTCACCAGAAAAAACTTCGAAATCAAAAAAAGATCTAAGTTCACATATTAGTAAAAGCATGAGGAGAAAATCAAAGAGCTTCAATACATCTAGCAAATCTTCACCTATATCTAGTCCTAACCGGCATCAGTCTCCACAGAAATATCCTCCTATTGGCTTAGATATTCTAAAAATCCATAAATCTCCAAGCAGAGTAAAGCTATTATCCACCTCCTCTAAGACACCGGAAAACTCTCCAAAAGATAAAATTAAATATTCAACGATTTCCCCTTTAAAAATAAACAGTTATAAAGAAAACAATTTAGTAGATGTATTAGCTTCTGGAAATACTAATGGAATTATAGAAGAAATAATAAAATTAAAAGAATTGGTTATCGTGATCGAAACGAAGAAGATACTCGATAAACAGACTCAGCAGGCTCAAATTGGCGGCAGAATAAATAGAAAGATGATTAAAGAAACAGAAGTAGATCCTCAGTTTAAAATTGACAATGAAGCTCTAATTAGCATTTATTTATACGCAGGCTCAGCAGTTTATTTCTTCAATATGATCACATTAGGTACGTTACCCATGAATAATTGCAAATTATATTAAATTGCAATTTAACTTTCATTTTTGAAGTAATTTTGTTTTAAATTCTAGGTGCCTCTGACTACAGAAGTTTGAAATATCTTTTCAACCAGCAAGCTTTGAAATTGTACTCATTCAATATCAGGTCTAAACTAAAACTGTTTTATAAGTGTTTTGGATATATAATTTCATGCAAATTGTTTGATTTGGCTATTGCAGACTGGATATTAAATCCCGAAGAAAAACACCGAACACTTGAAGAAATGGTGAGTTGAATGAATCAATTTGTTAATTTGTCTTAATATTTACTGACAATCGGTGTATATTCCCCCTTGAGATAATTTACACAAAACAAATATACAGTGAAACCTCCTCTAACGGACACCTCCAAATAGCAGACACCTCTATAAACAGACAGAATATCCATGGTCCCGGCGAAAAACCCTTTAAATCAATGCATTAGCACCTCTCAATAGCGGACCCACTACTTACGGACGGACACCTAAAATCTGTCCCATATAGCTGATTTTAACTCTCAATAGCGGACAGCAGGGTAAAATATTTAATTGGATTCTCAGAATCTCAAGAAAAATCACACCCTGGTGGGAATTGCTAGTAAAATTCATAGGATTTTTCAAGAGTAAACCGTACCCTACTGTTCCAGGAACCACATCTTATTTTGTTACACCACTTTTCAGCAGGTTTTATTCAGTTCGTATCTAGTCATGAACTCCGAAAAGAACGCGTGTAACTCTAAAAAATAAAGTGGAAGTTTTAAAAGTGTATGATAGTTTAATGCTTTATGTTAGTGATCTGGGCGTGAAGTTTGACGTCGGCAAAACGCCGATGTCAAACTTCGCGTAGTTTTTAGAACGATATGCGGTGAAAGTGTATCGGTTAATGTTGATTTAGTTCAAGACTGTAAAAACAAATAGGTTTAACTTTGCCATGACTATGAGGCTATTTATATTTTTATAATATATTTAATTTTGATGAAACGGCTTTATTTTTTCGGGCCCTGCCAAACAAGACAATGATTCTAAAAGGGGAAACATGCACAGAAGACAAACAAAGCAAAGATCGTTTAACTCATGTTGTGCGTAAATATGGAAGGCGATTTTGAACAGCCGTTAATAATCGGTAAATATATAAAACCACGTTGTTTTAAGAACATTAACGTCAACACTTTAGGAATATCTTGGCAAGCTAACAAAAAAGCATGGATGACATGGCTAAAAACTTTCGGTAAATGTCAAGGAGCGTGGTCTCCACGCCGATTCTTTTGAAACTTTGCACTATAACGTATTTTGATGCACTAAACACGAATCCGTTAAAAAAAAAGGTCGCTTTTCACTAGGAAAGAAGTTATGAAACACTAAAGTTCACTGTTATGGAGGTTATAAAAGACGGGTTAACGGCGAATTTGTAAACACGCGCATGCGCAATAGTCCTTAATGACGAAGTGTAATTGAAATTTAGACTCACCTTGTGGTAGCTGACTTGGTCGTAAATTGTCGCTTTTGGGCATATTCGCTGTGCGTTTCCGCTCGCTCCGCTTCGCTCCGCTCGCTCAAGAAAACATCAAAACCCCTAGTCAATCCAACTCGCAGAAATGAAAAGAATTCTATGGCCCAAAAGTCGTCCAAGGCAGTCTTCCCTAACCTTCATAACAGTGAACTTAAATGTTTCATAACTTCTTTCCTAGTGAAAAGCGACCTTTTTTTTTAACGGATTCGTGTTTAGTGCATCAAAATACGTAATAGTGCAAAGTTTCAAAAGAATCGGCGTGGAGACCACGCTCCTTGACATTTACCAAACTTTCGATCAGAGAATGCGACATCGAAAACGGCGTGTAATTTTGTTTATGGACAACGCGACATGCCACCCACAGTTGCATCTAATAAATGCTAAAATTCAGTTTTTTCCACCCAATATGACATTTTGCTGCCAGCCCCTCGATCTCGGCATTATTAAAAATTTCAAAACACATTACAGAAAACGATTTCTTCGGGAAGCCATTACGAAAATGGACTCTAGTTATTAATGTACTGGACGCGGTATTGTGGATAATGACAGCTGTAAAAGAAATAAGAAACTGTTGTGTGCTGCTTTTTAAAAAGTGGATTTCATTAATCTCCCAATAACGGACATTTTTTACAGACCCAATGGTGTCCGCTATAAAGAGGTTTCACTGTACCTGAATATAAAGGAGATTCATGAAAGTGGTAGTAATTTTATGAATTCAATCTCTGTATGATAACATTGAAAAATCAAGAAATAAAATGTAAGGCGTTTCTTCAACTGTTGAGTAGTTTTGGATATTTCAATGATAGGGCAGTTGTTGTATCGCACTGCCTCAGAGGAAATGTTACTTCAAATCCAGCTTGAGATAGGTTTACTTATGTTAGCAAGCTCATTGTTGAACAAATTCTCAACCCTAAAAAGATTATTAGTTACAAAAAAAAATGCTAGTACTCTTCTTAATCACTATCTAAATCATGAATGTTTTCGTATTATTCATGAGTATTTGCGACATTTTTACAAAAGTCTGAGTTGGGGCACTAATTGCTCAGAATTACCTTTGTCAGTAATGTTTTAGTTAGGGAAAGATTTGACTTTTTGTTGTCCATGTAAATAATTGAATAATAACTTAATTTTATGAAGAAACATAAATTGAGAATGTGTATACTCTCTTTCACACTAAAACTTATTCAAGATAGATGTTTGAGCCTCACAATATAAAGGTGTAGATCAGTGGTAGATAAACATTTTTTTCTTGGGGCCACAGAAAAAGAAAAATTATGTAATGATTTCTCCGGTTTTTGTGATTGTCACAAATTGCATTTAACAACTATGAGCAGATTCATCGTGTTTATTGAACAATTTTTTTTATATTTCCTGATGTTTCAAACACGTTGAAGTGCGCATGATCACAAGTAGTTATTTAATTCAAATTATTTAGGTGTTAATAAAATACAAATTCAAAACTAATGAATGAATATTCATTTTATTTACTGTAATGAAAAACACATTTGGATCAGGTCCATTTATTGCCCTGATTTAGATATCAACTCCATTTATTGACCTGGTAAAATAATTTTAAAGTATATAAATCTAAATGTTATACTTTTCTCTCGGAAAGGAACTAAAAATGCTCATTGTAAAACATTGCTAATACTAACACCTGATTTGCCGCATTTAAGAAAAAACTAAAGTTATGTGTTGCCATGATAAAATCAGTTGTCTGTTGTACAGTATTTTTTAATTTACATAAATTAAAAAATAAATGAATACATTTCCGTATATTTCTCTAAATTACCGTATCAATTATAGCACTGCACACCATGGCACAGTACTGTTACAGGTATATAGGACCTATTTACTCAGCGCGCTCTCAATTTTTAAATTGTTTAAAGTAAAGTAACACCAGAAGGGCCGGAGGTTGAGTATAGCTGGTGCAGATGATACTGTATTATATTTTTTTTTATTTTTTTTTTTTTTTAAGGCGCATCGACATAATTCTTGGCCATTAACGCCGAGACTGTATTATATTGTGACCATTTTCATGGTGGTATATTTTAAACATACAATGTATTCTAAAAAAATTATACAATGTATACTGTTTCTAAAATTTTAGATGTTCAAAGCATTTTAATTATTTATTTAAATTTTAACGTCCATTATTATTAACTACAAATTTTAGGACAGGTTATCTATAGGCTACCACCCTTTTCTATCCAGGACAAGGCTGATGCCATTTCTTTTTTCTAAAGAAAAGCCACCACCCCATAGTAGGAATCGAACACACGACCTTTACTACAGTTTTAAGTGCTCAAGCCTTAAAGTAAGAATTTACTTTAGAAACTGAATTGTTAAATTAATATTTTGAAGGCCGGTGTAAAAATCACTCAAAAGGCAACTTTATTTAAACAAAAACAATATTTAATCTAGCATTAAATTGGCAGTATTACAACTTACTTCCTGCTATTTACAAATAGAACTACAGAACAGTTTTATTGTTTCATCATTTCTGATAACAACCGCTCTTGTTTAGCCTTTGACTGTTCCTCTTTGAGTTTTTTCTTTTGAGCTCTTTCCTTGATAATCAACATTTCCTTGAATTTCTCATCCTTGGGGTCTAATTTGTAGCCAAAGTGCTTGCGCACTTCTTCGATTAGGGCATCCTTCTTAGCTTTTGCCTTTGCTAAATCTGCTAATTTTTTTGCAGCTCTATCCGATATTTCTTTTTTCCATTGATTCAACTTCTTTAGGTTATTTAAGATTTTCTCTTGCCTTTCCATTATCTCTTGATATTCTTGTTCTTTTTTGCCCCTTTGCCTCGTAATCATTTCTTGAATACTATAAGGATAAGCAATTTTTTCATATTCCATTGTATTTTTTAAATCATCAGCATTTGGCCAAAGAGTTCCAGGATTAATATTACTTTGATTACCATACCTTCCGAACATTCTTCTTTTATACCTAAGAGTTAAATGTGCATCATCCATCGGTTCATTATATGGTACTTTACCATGCAACATATTTTGATGCTGAGGATTCAAACGAGACTTATTTCTTTTCAATTCTATTTCCTGTTCCTTCTCCATCAATCTAACTTCATAATCATCTTCTGCTAGAGCATATATTTCAGTATCTTCCTTCTTTTCAGTGGTAGATGAACTGTGCCTTACAGGAAACTTTATACCATTTAAACTTGTCTTTGAAAGAGTTGATAGATATCCATTTCCAGCAAGTCTAAGCACTTTCATTACATCCATTTTTAAAAGTACTTTTCACTTTGGTCCTTCAAATTTATTCACTTACTAAAACATATCTGTGTGCTAGTTTGTAACCTCCCTGTGAACGATCGTATTTGATTGCTATCGATATTTCTGAGAGACATGTTTCTATCCTCTTTGGCGTTGTGCCCTTTATTTCATATACAGAGAAACCTCCTGTAACGGACACCTCCCAATAGCGGACACCTCTATGAACGGACAGAATATCCATGGTCCCGGCGAAAACTCCTTTAAATCAATGCATTAGTACCTCTCAATAGGGTTCCCTCTACTTATGGACAACGGACACCTAAAATCGGACCCATATAGCTGATTTAACTCTCAATAGCGGACAGCAGGGTAAAATATTTAATTGGATTCTCAGAATCTCAAGAAAAAGCACACCCTGGCGGGCATTGCTAGTAAAATTCATAGGATTTTTCAAGAGTAAACCGTACCCTACTGTTCCAGGAACCACATCTTATTTTGTTACACCACTTTTCAGCAGGTTTTATTCAGTTCGTATCTAGTCATGAACTCCGAAAAGAACGCGTGTAACTCTAAACAATAAAGTGGAAGTTTTAAAAGTGTATGATCGTTTATAGCTTTGTGTTAGAGATCTGGGCGCGAAGTTTGACGTCGGCAAAACGCAGGCATCAAACTTCGCGTAGATTTTAGAACGATATGTGGTGAAAGTGTATCGGTTAATGTTCATTTAGTTCTAGACTGGAAAAACAAATAGGGTTACATTTGCCATGACTATGAGGCTAAAAATATATTTAATTTTAATTAAACGGCTTTATTATTTCGGGTCCTGCAAACAAGACAATGATTCTAAAAGAGGAAACTGTTATGTTGTGCTTAAATATGGAAGGCGATTTTGAACAGATGTAATAATCTGTAAATCATTAAAACCACGTTGTTTTAAGAACATTAACGTCAAGTCAAGAATATCTTGGTAATCTAACAAAAAAGCATGGATGGCAACGCCTATAATGAGTAATGGCTAAAAAAACTTTCGACCTGAGAATGGGACGTCAAAAAATTTTGTTTATGGACAACGCGATATGCCACCCACAGATGCGTCTAATAAATGTTAAAATTCAGTTTTTTTCCACCGAATATGACATTTTGCTGCCAGCCCCTCGATCTCGGCATTATTAAAAATTCCAAAACACATTACTGAAAACGATTTCTTCGGGATGCCATTACGAAAATGGACTCAAGCGATTATGTTACTACTGTACTGGACGCGGTATTGTGGATAATGACAGCTGTAAAAGAAATAAGAAACTGTTGTTCACTGATTTTTAAAAGGTGGATTTCATTTATCTCCCAATAACGGACATTTTTTACGGACCCAATGGTGTCCATTATTAAGAGGTTTCACGTATTCGCTTTTTTAAAAGAGTCTCCTTCAGTAAGTATTTCCTTACACTTAGTCGATTGTCTTAACAATTTGTACAAATACCAATTCAGTATTTTCCTTTTCATATTACTTGAATTAGATAAAAATGTGTTGTTTTTTTTTTTTTTAGAATAGTTACGAAAGTATTATTTTTCCTCATATTTAGTCTCGTTAGTAAGATTAAAAGCTGTACTAATTCTTTACAGTACATTTAAAATTATAATCAAAATTCTACGGAGGTAACCAGGTTTTGTCTCCCTAGACGCTTTTTGAGCTCAAGCTGGTTCTGGCTGCACCGATTTACTATCATGTGAAGCTAGGCTTCTATCTTCTTTACATTCTCGATTATAATCCATCAAATAGAAAAATATTGAGAAAACAAAACAAATGAAAAAGCAATTGGTTCACTCTATGGGAAAAGTGGTCATAACCGAACACTCGGCTGGATTCAAGATATTTTACGAAACTTCTCGAGTCAATAACAGATCTGCTTCTCTTGTCGACCTAACCTGGAAAGTTCGAAAATGACATCAAAAAGACTTCGATTACTTTTAGTAACCGGTGAATGACAACACTCGTCTCAAAATTGGGTAAATATGAAGACGCGGGGTCTCGGCACCGATCGTTTTGAAATTTTGCACTATAACGTATTTTGATGCACTAAACACGAATCCGTTAAAAATAAACTCGCTCTCCACTAGGAAAGAAGTTATGAAGCACTAAATTTTACTGTTGTGCGGATTATGAAAGGTAATGTAACCTACTATGTTTGTCAACTGCGAAAGGATGGTGGGAAGTCACCTCCTCGTCTGTCCCAAACTGATCCATCTTCCTGACCTCACGACGCGATACTGGGAGGCTCGGCGTCAAATGGCTCAACCGCCATCGACGGGCATTGGATAAATAAAAAAAAAAAAAAAAAAAAAATGTTTGTCAACATTCGCATGCGCGGGTGTGGAAAAAGTCCGTAATAAAGAAGTCTAATTGAAATTTACCATTTTTTATTTCAATTTATCTCCAGTTATTAATTCAAAAATATTTTTTTAAATAATAAACCATTCTTTATTTTTTTTTGTTTCGCTGCTGACAAATGTTATATAACAGAAATCCCTTCATAATTAGCTAATGTCTTTATAATTCCTACACTCTAATTTGCGCCATTTAATTATTCAGAATAGTTAGGAGTATTAATAACAATGAAGTTACACGAATTCATTATTTTGGTTCATAATAGTGAGGAGCTAATCAATTTTTTAGTTGAAAATAACGTTATAATCAAAACATTTGTGGAAAATGTGGGGAGCAATTGCAATTAAAAAAGCTCGATCGTACATAATAGAATTCTATTAATTTTAGCGAGTTGGATTGACTAGAGTTTTGATATCTTCTTGAGCGAGCGTAGCGAGCGGAAACGCACAGCACGTATGCCCATAAGCGACAAGTTACGACACGTGAGGACGCCCAAATTTATAATAATTTGTGAATAAATAGTTTATAAACATTTCAAATAACAGTTCTTTTGCCAATCTTACATCTCCGCCAATGCGCATGTTTACAAATACGTTGTTTACGTCAGCTTTCAGAACCCGCACAACAGTGAAATTTAGTGCTTTATAACTTCTTTCCTCGTGGAGCGCGAGTTTTTTTTTTTTTTTTTTTTTTTTTTTTTTTTTTTTTTCGGATTCGTGTTTAGTGCATCAAAATACGTTATAGTGCAAAATTTCAAAACGATCGGTGCCGAGACCCCGCGTCTACCACATCATCAAACACCAGCATGAACATTTGTGTGAACTAACTTTAACTACCTATTATATAATTTAGTTTATTTTTACAAGATTTTTTCTCTGCAGATGATCACAACGAATACCGAGTTTCGTTGAAATATAAAAAAAGTATGGCTTGTAGTGGCAAATTGGTAATTTAGGCCCGGAGAAACCCCCCCCCCTCCTCTAATGACCCGATTTACTTTATTTTTACAACATATTTTTTTATTTTTATTATCCCATGTACAGACAGCGCTCCGTTACAATTTTATTACGTCTATAGATATAAACGTGAATAGTTTTTCTCTTTTATACATATTTGTTATGAACAGCTGGGTGCTAATGATCCTGGAAATAGATGCACCAAAAAAAAACAAAAAAAAAAAACAGCTGGGTCAATGTATAGCAGAAGCCATGCTCAGCACTCCTAGAAAAAGGAACAACCAACGCCTTCCTTGTAGAAGCAACAACCAACGCCCATGCCGCTTAATTCAATTCGAACTTAATACAGATAAAACCACAACTCCTAATGAACCGATTTAGTTTATTTTCGAAACACTCTTTAGATACCCAAGACGTTACCCTATTTCGTTACAATACGCGAGAAAGGACGGTCGCTATAAGTAAAGTAGTAATTTGGGTAACCCCCTTCTAATGAACCGATTTAGTTTATTTTTACAACATATTTTGCTATTAAAATTTCCACAACGAATACCGAGTTTCGTTGCGATACAACACAAATTGCGGCCGGTATGGGCAAATAACTACTTTGGGTCCGGAGTAACCCCCCCCCCTCCTGATCTCTCAATTTTGCTGGTTAACGAACTCGTTCAATCGTTTGGTAGGGGAAAAGTATATACCAATTTTCGTGGTGAAGAAAACAAAAACTCTGGTGTGTATCGTGTCAATGAGAGTACATCAAATGTTGGACTTGGTTCTTTATATTGGCATAACTTTTTTATTTATGAATCGATTGACATTAAACAAACAGTCAATGTTAAGTGAAGCTTACCACAATATATCTGTGAAAACCGCATCTAAATCTGTTGAGCCGTTTCTGAGATTAGCTTGCACAGACAAACAGACAACAATTCTAAAAATCATTGTTTTGGGCACTATTGTACTGATAAAGGCCCCAATAGTATTTTTTACCTTTTTTTCCTCCATGTACAGACAGCGATCCGTTAGAATTTTATTATATGTATAGATTACTATGGAAATAAGACCACTGATGGCCCTCTGCCCAAGAAAAGCTTCTCTCATTTTTTTCTTCCAGAGCGACCCCTCCAGAGGAGTGATCACACTCTTAACTGCTGGGGTGTTGTGAGTCTCTATTCAGAATTGTACTCTATTGCATGTGTGAAACACTTCACAATTCCTTGTTATCTTTAGTTGGGGGCCATCTATTTCTCCAGTAAACATCCTGCTGAAGGGAATACTGAACAAAATAGTTTGCATTCTTTTTTTAGGAAGGAGGATTTTCTCCTGATAACGTATGTATATGATGATGATATATATATATATATATATATATATATATATATATATATATATATATATATATATATATATTGATTAGGTGCTTAATCACTTGGAGATTGTTGGAAGTGATTAGTGATTATTAGAATAATGAAATAGCTTATTGTATAGAAATCTGTTCTTTGTCTTCTCATTGCTCTGATTGAAAATCAAGCCAAAATGGTGGTAATTATTTCTAAATATGTTTTAATTCAACTCTTGAGACAGAATCCCAACTTCTACAATCCTAGTAGACCTCTGAATTAACAATCTCTCTTCAGGCAACTCTGAAATATACAGTATTTCTAGACTTTTTCCATGCATTTGTAGAAATACTGGTATTCTGATATCTTTTATTACCCATGTAATCTTTTTTTTTTTTTTTTTTTTTTTTTTTTAACGTAAGCCTTGTATGATTTTTAGGCTGCTGAATTCTTGAATTCAACTCAAGTTTCACCTGTGAAGCAAAAAACTAATATTTCATCTGTACTGGTTTTAATGTGGGATTTGCAAAAGGAATTAAATAAGATGCTTCAAAATGCTGATCTTTTGAATCATTTTGAAGGTCAGTTTACTTGGTTATATTTGTCGTTTGATTGGTTAGTGCTTAAGAATTGATTTTTTTTTTTTTTTGCATTAATTAAGCTGTTTCTTCTGGTGTTTTATTCATGTTTAATTTTATAATTTTGCTTAGTTTTGTACGTAAGAGCTAAGATTGCCACAGTTCCAATTTCAGAATATTTAATTTTTTTTTAATAAACTAAAATTAATTATAATTATTTTCTTGTAAGCATTTTATAGTTTATTCTAACTGAATAAAATACTTAGTTCTTCTATAAAGCTTTTAATATTCCTTTGTGCTCTGAGCCAAGTCAGCATCACATCTTCTATAGTCACCAATGGCTACATTTGTGATAAATGACTAACCTGAGGGTAGCAAAGTTGTGTTAGTGTGTATGATGATGTATTATTTAAGCCTTTGTTATAGTTTATGAGACACGCAGCTTATTTTTTTATTGAAGAAATCATTGTAGGATTACTTACAACTAGAACAAGGGATTGTTCCTTGAGCTTGATCCACTGGATGAATTGTCAGTGTAAGAAATACAAGAGGCAGTCTATATTATTGGTTCGGTCAGAAAGTTCTTGCAGTTTTTTTGGAAAATGTTTAAGTAGTGTAAATAAAACACAATTTAACCCTGGAATCACAACATGATAAAGCCCCATCTAGTCTTTCGTAATTATTTTACTAATTTGGTGTTAGGTTTCTGAAATGGTATTTTAAGATGTCTACCATGTATAATATAACAATTTATAACCAAATAATCTTATTTAATTGTAAAATGGGCGAGTGAGAAATGAAACATCAAAATATCACAAATTTAGACATAAGTTTATTTGAATATTTGTCCTCCTATAATAATTTGTCTTTATGACTGCTAGAATAAAAAAATACTATAATATGTAAAATTGGTTTAAAAGGGGAAAAATATAGTACTATAGTATGCACATAAAAATAAAAAAATTGTTATTCATTTATAAACTTTTCAGATATACTTTGCCTGTGATCCGCACACAGACTCATGCTACACTTTGCACAATGTGTTGCAGCTTTCCTGTCTTTTTTACAATCAAAAAAACCACATATTATATATGGCCATCCTCTTTTTCACTCGTATCACTTACTTCACCAATTTCACTGTCTTCACTATCCAAACTCTCTGTTTTTCTCTTCTACAATTTGCCAAAGCAACTCATTGTGAATTTCATCTTCAGTGAAAAATAATATATCGTTAGACATACTACATTCGATAAATAAAAATATTACATAAACCACAACGTGGGGTCGCCCGTGACCCTAAGGCTTTATATATGTTCACAGCGATAGGAATGAGAAAACCCTGCCTCTGTATTATGATCACCTTGTCAGGACAGGAAGGTACAGGATCGGACATGTTTAACAGCTGGAATGTTTAGGAAATAACAAATATTTTCAGGGGATATACTTTTCTTTACAATTTCTCTCCATCTTACAGGAAGCTCTTAAATTTCATTGCTGTAGAAAGACTCTAGTTTTGGAATTTGTAACTTCTTTTAGTGCGTCCTGTTTGGAACTTGACTTTTTCCCTATTAAAACATTTTATAAGTCAAGAAATAAGTGAAAATAACATGTGGCAAAGTCTGGGGAGTTAGCAGATTGCGGCAAAAACTTTAAATAAATTCAATTTTTTGTGGTAGCATTGTTGTGAGTTGTAAGTGGTCTATCATTTTCATGATAAAACTCTTTGTTGACATTCAGCATTTGCGCGCAGTTTTTAATCCATGAGGTGAACCCATCCTTTCTGCAATCTGCTCCATTGTTGATTGTGACACTTGTTCCACAAGATTTTTAAGAATGTCGTTATTAAAATTAACTAGAAGTCCTGAACAGGATTCACTATAAATGCTGCTTTCTCCGATTTTTAATTGTTTAAACCACTATCACAGGCCTTACACTGATAGTATGTTCATCGTGTACACTATTAATTTTTATTGCTGCAAATCTGGCAGATTTGTCAAATTCAAATAAAAATATAACACAGCACATTTGTATTCATTACCAATATTCATTTTATTTGAGTACTAATATGCGTCCGATGTTCACAAAAATTGGTGAAAGACTGACTAATGCATTAGTCAAGCGAAAGTAAATGTCGAAAGGTTCAAAATCTTATTGGTTAAGAAGTGAATCATAGGGGGTCCCATGCATGTTTTTAATGCACACAAACTTATTGACTGACCTAATACACAAAACATTTCCGTTTAATATTGTCATAATTAATGTCATTATTATTATTTTAGGAGTTGAGATGCCTATACAGTCCATCTTACTTTTTATGGAATTAACAGGAATCAGATTTAAACACGATATTGCCAGTGAATTGTGGTCCTCTTCAACAGAATTAATGGGACAACTTGAAATAGAAGCTTTTTCGTTGGCAAAACATAAGTTTTCATTAAATTCAAATTCTGATTTAGCCAAGGTAATATTCCCTATAAAACCTTAATGATAAATTTTAAAAGTAGTTATCATACGTATGTTCATGTTAAAACACTCAACTTTCCCAATAGGCTTTAAAATCACCCATCTCTGATCTATTTTATTGGGTTGTAAGATAAGTTAGTAGCGTTTTTCAATAGTTCAATTTAATTCTATCTGTGTTTATAAAATCATGTTTACTTGGTCAATAATCTTTAAATATTCTAAAAGAGGATTAGTTAAGGTACTTTTATGTTCAGTTTCAACTGAGATTCCTTATTTTTTTGCTAGCTCAAAATGGAAAAGAATAAAATTCATTTTCATCGTTTAATGATTTTTGTATTCCCCATCCACCCTATTCACTAGACCTTGCCACAACAGATTTTCACTTATTTTGGGCCTTTCAAAACTCCCTGAATGGGAAACTCTTTAATTCACTCAAGAACTGGGAAACGCACATAGAGGAGTTCATTGCGCAAAAATCTGTAAAGTCCTGAGAGGATGGAATTAAAACATTACCTGAAAGACGGCATAGATCAAAATGGGTCATACGTAATTAATCTACTATATATTTGTTAAATACCACTCACCGACCTATCATCGCCCAGCCCAAACCACTTGAGAGAAAAATTTGAAATTTTGCATGGACACTCCCTTTAGAGTGTAAACAATCACTAAGAAAGTTTTTTGTTTTTTTTATTCTCAAATTTTTAAGTATTTTTAGAGGGGTTTGAATTTTTAGTTTGTTTTAAAGAGAGCAAACACGCCTAAGCATTACAAGGACGATAGCAGGTCAGCTGTTACTGTACTGTATCTATTTCATAGTATTATTTTTATTTGTGGTTCATTTCAAATTTCAATG
The DNA here is from genome assembly GCA_946811695.1 of Gonocerus acuteangulatus. Taxonomy (NCBI): domain Eukaryota; kingdom Metazoa; phylum Arthropoda; class Insecta; order Hemiptera; family Coreidae; genus Gonocerus; species Gonocerus acuteangulatus. Next base: position 117,134,474 of record OX328124.1, on the reverse strand, counting down.
TTTACTTATCTGCCATGAGGAAGCATTGGTATTCAGCTAGTTTTTTTTTTTTTTTTTATTTAATTTTTGTGCATCGGCTGAATTTTTGTATTCAGCTAGTTTAAAATATTTACAAAAATCTGAAGTTTTTATTGAAATCACCAGTAAAAAACACTACAAACTTATTTTACAACCCAATATTTTAAATTTCCATTTATGAGTAATAATCCTTAAAGGAAAATTCATTTTTGTATTTGCCTATTCTAATATAGTTTTTTATCTTGCAGATAAAAAAGGAGCTGGGAATTTCCAGCGAGGAAGAAGCAGACCATCCATTGATAATGACTGTTCAAAACTGGAGGAAGCTTTATTCTTTGAAGACGAGGGTAAAATATAGATTTATAGCTTCAGGATCCTTTACATGTTAATTCTTATTACACTTCATTCTCTTTTTTCATAAGTTTTACTAAATTTGTTTAAAAATAGCTCTCTTTGTCTAAAACGTATTTTATATTAACTCTTTTACTCTGAATTTAAGAGTGTCACTGTACAATATTCAAGATTTAGTATCTTCATCATTAACTAGTTTTCGGATAAGAGTATAAATTAATATTTGCTTATATATTTAAAATTGAATTTATTTATTTTTTCCATTTTAACAAAAGATCCTTTTAATTAAATTATCTATTTATTCAATCAAGATTTATTTCTTTTGTTAAAATCAATTCAAATCATTCGACAAATATGTAATTTAATTTACTATTAATCCTTGGATTAATTAATTTTAGAACTTTTTGATTGCAACTGTGCAATCTCATTTCTTTTTTAAGTGTCAACAATTTGAGAGCTGTATATACATTAACCTTAAATGATAAATAACATGTACTAAAATGCATGTTTAAAGTACTATTAATTCCTTAATAGTTTAATGTTGCATGTATTTTGAATTACAATTTAACTAACATTTTTTTAAGATTTATTTGATTGGAAAATAGCAGTACAAAATTTAAAAAAAAAAGAAAAGAAAAAAAAAACCCCTGAAAACTTTACTGCTTGTTTTATTCTCTTGCTAAAAAAGAAATGAAAAACGTTTCTGCTTATTTCATTATCTTGTTTGATTGTAAATATACTATTAAATTGTATTTTTAATTGTTTTGTTCTATTGTGTACAAACTATTTAATTAAAAAAATATATGTTCTTCTTAAAAATTAGTTTATTTTATTATTTGAGTTAAAATATGAAAAACGGTTAGAAAATTTTTATTTGTGATCAGTAATATTTTTAAAATGAAAGGTAAGACATCGAATCTCTAGAACATGAAAATAAATATTTGCAAATGTACATACTATGTCCTGCTGGTAGGTAACAACAAGAGGTCAAGATAGTACCGGAGATAATTGAGCGAGAGTGTACTTAAGTATCGCCCAAATCATTTAGTAGCGAAGTAGTTTGAGAGACATCAGGTTTGCTGCTAGTCCTGACACTATTTAATGTTTCTTTTTACTTCAATCGTGAACAAACGTAAATTAATACAAAGGTTACTACTTCATGCTGTTTTTGTTTGTACAGTAAACTTCCTTTAACCCGGCACGTTCCGGACTTGAAGCATACCGGATTATCAAATATTCCGGATTATCGGATGTAAGTTGAAAAAAAGGGTGAAAATTAAACAAAATGTAGACTATAAGACTAGTACATATTTAATGTAAAATGACTAAAATAAAATTGCACACTGTTAGAATACAAAAAAGTATTTATACGTAATAGTCCCATTGAGGAAGATGGTCTCAGTCAAGCAAAAGCTATAATCGGAAAGTGCAAAAAGTAGCTATCACAGAGAGGGTTTCCGGGAATTTTTCTACAATCCCATCGGGCACAACGGGATTGTTGTGGTGGGGATTTTGCGGAATTGATGCATAAGAACTGAAGAGGGACACTTTTCATGTTTTTCGCCTTCATGCCCCTGCTGTGCCGGATTAGAGGAAGTTTTCTGTGCCATTATATATTTTTAACAGCAGTCTTGTGGCGCTACATACTGTTGTTGTACCTTGTGCTGGAGTCCGTCATCACTTGCATCGATTGGAGTTGTGTTGTTAAGATAAAGCACTTGCTTGCAGTAATTTCAGTGATGATGGTCTCTTTGACGCGGTTTGACGAAAATATACTGTGAATTGTTGATTGCAAAATAAATGACACTACAGAAACGTTTTTCCAATTATGAAATGAAATATGCTCTATTCTTGAACTCAAACAAGATGGGAGCAGACAAAATTGGAAAGTTATGGACTAAGAATCAATGTAACCAATTTCAATTTGCTCATGATGTTGTGATAATTAGATAATCAGCTGAGGAACTTGGGGAGGTGCTTAACCCTATAACCACGGGCAACTTGAAAATCGCGTTGTGCTTATCTTGTAAAATTTTGCGAGCCATGCTATTAGCAAGTCCCATCTATTTTTTAGGCATTCTTGTCTCAGAAAATGGTTATTCCATATCTATAGAATTCAAATTCTGAATCTAAATAATGCATAACATCTTCCTGCAATTTCTTAAGAATGCCCTTGGTTAGAGGGTCAATGACTTGGTCAGGTAAAAGCAGCAAGCTACCATTAAATTTCTTCAATACAAAACTAATGACAAATGGCCAACGATGTCCCACAGTCCTCGATGTCAACACCCAAACACATGTGGTTGACTACATCTACTTGGGCCAAATGATTTCATTTGTAGATAAAATACACAAAGAAATTAGTAGAAAATTCACCCGGAATTGGCAGACATTTTGGCCCCCCAGAAATATATTGCAAGGCAATATCTCAAACAAACTGAAGGTTGAATTAATTACTAAATGTGCATATACTTTATAAAGCTCAGGCATCAAAATTCTCTAGGAAACTTAAAAAAAGAATAGATATAACCCAGCAGTAATTCATGCAGAGCATTCTAAAACTAAAAAGTCCATCTCGCTGGAACTGAGTCATCTTAGTGAGTTTCCATAACCTTCTTACCCCTTGTGTCATTTGTAAACCTTCGATTAGACACAGTTAACCAACTTGATTGTTACAGCAGTCGAGAGCGGCTGGGACCTGTGTACCGTTGACTTGTACAGCAGTCAAGAGCTCCTCGTATCTTGGGCATTCTTTCTCTTCTTATTTCTCGACTTTAGAGTTATCTAGCGTCGAGTATTCCTGCCTGTTTCTAGAGTGTATTTGATTCAAATATTTGGCCGCTTCCGCTATTCAGGTGAATTATAATTCTTTGCCCTCTGAAGGAAGAATAAGTTCTTAACTCCGCCCGTGCCGTATCTGAAGCCACAGATCAATAAGGAGGATGGGAAATTTATTGGACGTAGTTATTGAGTATATATTTTGCTTGTTTATTATTCATAAAATATAGGTAAACGGAAAAACTTTTTCTTTTTTTTTTTTTTTTTACATGCATACAACTTTTTTTTAAACAACATTATTTAACTTAAAAATAATCCAAACTCAAAATTAATTCAAAATAAATACAAATTAATAATGATTGTAAACAAACAAAAATCAAAAATACAAAATATGAGTTTTAATTCAGCAAGGAGATCGCTGAAAGTCAAGGTGCTGTGAACAAGAGTGGCAAAAGTATCCCGTCCAGGGGGCCCGAGCCTGGGTGCGAGTTTCCCATATTGCAGTAGGGAAAGGGTTAATATTTTGTTATCAAGCCTCTTGTTATTTTATGGGAAAAAATACATACCTACTACAACCAAATCTCTAAAAAACGTGAGATTTTAGGCACTTTAATTGAAAACACACACAAAACTGACATTAGCCAACTGTAAGCAGAAATTACTAACTCCGACTCCCCTCAACTTCCGCTAGTCCTTCAGAAATACTCTATTGTAAATGCCAAATAATACAAACTTGTTTCTCATTTTTCCATACCGTTTTACTGACAAATCAATTTTTCTGCTAAAAGCAATTAACAAAACAATAATTAGTAAATAACTGAGGAAAACAGATGCAAAGAACCATTCAAAGGAACAAAACGAACACATTCTCAGTCTTAAGCGATCTTCCCATCGAACTTTTCCTGAGAATGGTTATTCTAGGGAATTGAATAAGCTTTCGAATGGTTACTTTCCACTTACCACAATTTTCCAAACGCTTTTGAGATATTTTTTTTCTTTTTTTTTTTTTTTTTATTTTATTTCTTTACAGAAGTATTACGTTCTACAATTATGTGTATTTTGTAATTTGATATAGGTAGCTTGACCATGCCTCAGGTGCCACTAGTTGTCAACCGAATACCTTCCTTAGGAAGGATTCTAGGATGACCTTGAGTCACCATAAATCATCCAACCACACCCTGCGACTAGCAGGGAGGATTGGAGGCGGGTAAGACATGGCCTTTGATTTCATGAGGAGAGAAAATATCCATCGATATCACTCTCATAATTACATTAGTTCTGATTTTTGGTCACTGCACTACACTTCACTACCTAAGTAGATCCCGGGGCCACTTCCTATTAAGACGTCTTGGTGGAGATGAAGGATGATTGATGCTGGATAAGGATTGGGCTATAGGATTAGGATGATTGATCAATTTACTATGGAATGATGAGAAGTGGCTAGGGATTATATCTTGAACAAAAGGGATATTTAGGTCATTATGGAGGGTGCGATTTGAAACGTAATAAGGAGCGTTGACTATGATACGTAGGATTTTGGATTGAAATGTTTGGATTCGGTGGATGTTGGAATGCTTGGCTGTCCCCCAGAGTTCTACTCCGTAAGTCCATATAGGTTTTAATAATGAGTTGTAGACAGTTAGTTTGTTCTGTACGGTTAAGTGTGATGTTCGATTTAGTAGTCTGTATAGTCCTAATCGTCGATTGAGTTCTTGTCGTTTTTGTTTAATGTGTGCGTTCCAAGTTAGTCGTGAGTCAAGATAAAACCCAAGGTATCAGATGGTGTTGGTTATGGGTAACGGATTGTCGTTAAAGGAAACGGAAGGACAGGTTTTACGTAGAAGAGTAAAGGTTATTTGGTGACATTTTTCGACGTTTATTTTGATGCGCAACTTTTTGCACCACTGTTCAATTTCGGTTAGATGGGTTTGTAGGTTCTGGGAGGCTGTGTCTGGATTTATGTGGGGTGAGAGGATGGCCGTATCATCTGCGTACGTTGCCAGGAGGGTGTCGGGGTGTGTTGGAATATCAGCTGTATAAAGGGTGTAAAGGATGGGACCGAGGACACTACCCTGAGGAACTCCCGCTTCTACAGGGCAATAATCTGAATAGGCTGTTCCATGCCAGACTTGGAAGAACCTGTCTGAGAGATAGGAGCGAAGGATTAGGTAAAGGGTGCTAGGCAGGAAAGTTTTGAGCTTAAAGAGTAAGCCTGCATGCCAGACTCGGTCGAATGCTTGAGCTACATCCAAGAAGGCAGACGTGCAATACTCTTTTCGCTCGAGGGATGAGGAGATAAGATCAACAACCCGAAGCCCTTGCTGCACTGTGGAATGTTGGGAGCGGAATCCGGATTGGTGAGCTGGGATGAGATTTTGGGAGTTTAGGATAGGTAGTAGGTGCTTTAATAAAATCTTTTCAAATAGTTTAGAGAATATTGGGAGAAGACTGATAGGGCGGTAGGAGGAAGGATTGTTGGGAGGTTTACCAGGTTTAGGAAAAAGGATGACAACTGAGAATTTCCAGAGTATGGGATAATGTGTTGTTCGGAGGATGCAGTTGTAGATATAGGTGAGGAATACAATGGCCTTGGTTGGGAGCTGTTTAAGGATTCTGGAGGTGATGAGGTCGTAACCAGGGGATTTTCGGGAAGGTAGTTATGATATTAGAAATTTAACTTCAGATGGATTAACTGCTTTTTGTGGTAGGGAGAGAGGAAGAGGGGAATGTAGGAAATCATCTAATTCGGGTAAATAGGAATCAGGATCAGGAGGAGGATGAGGAGTAAATGTTCTTTTGAGATGATCAGCGAACAACTCGGATTTCTCTTCATTGGAGGAGGCCCACGTGCTGTCCTCTCGGCGAAGGGGGGGGAGATACAGGATGGTATTTAAGGATTTTTCGAGTGACATTCCAAAGGGATTTGTCAGAGGTTGATAGAGATGAAAGGTAGGAATTAAAGGATTCGGAACGATGAAGGATTAATTATCGCTTTACTAATCGGCATAATCGATTGTAAGAGCGATGGTCAGAGGGATGTCGAGTTCTCTGCCACAGAGCTCGTGCTTGACGTTTGGATATTATTAGGTCTCTTAGGGATTGGGGTAGAGGACTTTCAGCTGGGATTGGTTGACGATGGCGTTCAGGAAGGGAGGGTTTCCATGCGCATTTCGAGATATTAAGAAAATATACAAAAATTCCAAAACTTATCATGTCTGAGTCTCCCCCTGGTCTAGTGGCTAATGCATTAGACTTCTGTACGGGAGATGGTTGGTTTGAGGCCCACCGGCAGCAGGAATTTTCTCATCTCACGGCTCATTGAAAAAATTCCTCGCTGCACAATGGATGTCGGCGCTAATTGCCGAGATGTCGATGCGCCGTTAAAAAAAACGTATCATGTCTGTTAATGCCATGTAAAAGACTTTTGTTGCAATGTAACAGGAATGTCTGTTAACAACTTTTCATGTATTTTCTTAAATATCTCAAAAAATGACTATGGAGGTCCAGTGGTTGTGAGTGCTAAGGCGAGAGCACTCCGTACCTAAGGTCATGGGTTTGATTCCCACTAGGGCGATGGTTTTACTTTCAAAAGAAGAAGAGGCATCAGCCCTTCTTTTTTTTTTTAAAGTAAAACCATCGTCCCTAGTGTCCGTCTAGTAAAGGGTATGTTTTTTTTTTTGTTTTTTTTAAATTAATGGAATGGGTTGAGGGGAATTGCCTCATCCCCTCTTGAAAAAACTCACCTTTTTAAGTAAATATTGTGTGAAGCCACAAAGGATTTCATCCAACCATGAAATAATTTCATGCTACTTTATCTTAATCATTTTTAATCTTATTTTAGAATTTAAGTCAGCTGCTGTTCAAAAAAGATGAAAGGATTCATAGTAAAAGTACTACATTTTCCGCTACTGGGCGAATTTTGATGTTTGAACCTGACCTTCAGCATATTCCTAGGGATTTTTATGTTGGCGAAAAACTTTTCAGTCTTAGATCAGCATTCGTTGCTTCTCCAGGTATTTTACTATATTTTTAAGCTTAATTTTTTATGCTTATTTTTTTAGAGGCAGTCCTTTTAAATAATTTTTATGTTATCCTTGACTTCGGGAATCAGGAAAGCATATATTTCCACAGAACATGAATCATCTGGCTCAAACTGACCAGTTTTTTCTATTAAACCTCTGTTTAACTGTTTCGATGCGGCACCTGAATATACTAGCAGGAGAAAGCCGTGCCTCAGAGGCGATGCCTGAGTATTCTCGCAACAGCTGTATCTCTTGATTGCGAGCCCTCTTCTGCCTTGAGCTTGTACAAAGTGCTCTAGCGGGAATGGGGGATAATTTCTAGTTTAATATTTCAGTGTTTGATGTCATGAGCATTTATTTAGGGCTATATTTTACCTGCACCCGTACCTTACCCTCTCTACCGGCCCTTCATCCCTCAGTTGTGTCTTGGCTTCAGTACTGTTTGGTGTTCTTGTTAACTTTAGATTGCAATGTGTCCATTGGTTTTGCTTCATAGTCAAAATTACAGATTGTAAGCGAATGAGATTATGGGAAGACAGCGAGCTTTTGGAATTGACTCAACGGTAAAAGTATCCAACGATTTAGCCAAAGAATTGGAGTTAGAAGACAAACCTTCACTCCCTCTAACTCCTCTATTGAAGGCCCAAAGCCCTTATGAAAAAGGTGGGAGGGAGCATTTCTCAAAAGGCTTGGAATTAAAGTCTAGAAGAAAAAAATATGGTACATATGGCCGCTCTTGGAGAGGGACTTTGGTCCGCCTGTGGAGGGAGAGGGGTAGTGGGCCACCCCACCTCCAAGAACATTACCCTCCCTAGTCCATGTCACATCGATAAGGTTAATACAAAGAGTTGTATGCCAGTGACTTAATTTTGCTGCAAAATAATGTCTATATATCACATGCCTTGTTCTTTAAGATTCCATAGCTCTTTGTGTTTCGTAGGTTTGGGGACAAGAAAGTTCTTCATTGTTGTATTCCCCAAGATTAAATAATATTTGTTTAGTTTTGGAGGATTTAGTCCCCATCAACATATTGTGAAAACATTGTAATTTTATTGATTTTAATAAAAATTCTTCTTTTGATATTCTATTTATTTTTTTATTTTATTGCAAAAAAGCAATTTACATTGAAAGTATTCTGTGGTTATATTTCCACCACAGAAGAGAAAAGGTCATTTTTTACTAATTAGAAGAGATCTTTGACAGAACTGATGTGAATCGAAGTTTCTAAATTTGGATCAGTTCTTGATCTATAGCTCATGATGTTTCAAAATCAAACTGAAGTGTTTGGCAAAAATACAAACATTTTTTTAAATATAGTTTTACTAATCTATTATGACCGAACCTCACCTGTCTCCATCTTCATTTAATTTAGCATTAGATTTATGGATGTCTCTGAAAATGGCTTATAGATTGAAAGGTCTAAGCAAATAAAAAAAAAACAGGAAGCTATCCATTTTCTTAAATGTTATTAAAGGTCTTTCAAAAAAACATTATTACTCAATGTTCAAAAAGATGACCCAAGCTTCAGAAAAAAGTCCCTAGTTTTTGTGTCTTTATTATTATTACAAAGGGGGCGGGGTTAGCTCAGTGATAGAGCACTCGACTAACATGCTGGAGGACCTGAGCTCAAGGCTCAAGCGCACTAAAGATCTTCTATTATCATCATTCAAGGGTTGAATTTGGGGTTTCAGACCGTCCCCTGGATCTCACAGGCTTTAATTAATATGGACAAGAATATTTGCCCCCTCTGGGCCCTTTTGGCCTGTTAAGGGTCTGATTGCATATTTTCTCTGAAATCATTATTATAGTATTATTGAAATTATTGTATCATTTTGCTAAAAACTGTATTAGTCTCCTATGCTGGGCTTATTATAGGAAGTCTCTAAGATGGCGAAGTTCTTGCTAGTCGGCCATCATTAAGAATTATTCATTTTCTCATTACGTATTTTTTAACATTCTTATAACAGTGTGGATCATTTCTACAGGAACTGTTCTGGTGACAGGAGACTACAGCCAGTTAGAATTAAGAATTTTGGCTCACTTTTCTAAAGATCCAGTTCTAGTTCCACTTTTAAGGAAAGGTGATGATGTTTTTAAAAATATTGCTGCTGAATGGAATGGGATGTCCCCGGACAAGGTTATTTAATCAATTATTTATTAATTTCATTTATGTATTAATTGTCCAATTAACTTATTAATTATTCTAATACCTATTGGACCGAATAATCAGAGCGGGTTATCTCCAGATGGTCTCTAAAATCTAAATTATCTTTCAGGATCAGGGTTAATTAAAGATGAGATTTTTAAAACCAAATGAATCTCTTAATCTGTCGATCCAATAATGTCAAATCAGCCTAATCAAATAGGTTAAAATTAAAAACTCCTCAATTGAATTCTTTATTTAATAAAACAATTTGTTCATGAAGTAAAAAATCACAGTCTTCTCAAATATTTCAAATATTTGCCTTCTTCTCTTAATATTAATTATTTGATATGAACAAATTTATATTTCTGTTTTTATCAATAGATTTTTTTTATTTGAATTCATTTGTATTTCAATTTCAGATAAATGATGAGTTGAGGCACCAAGTAAAACAACTTACTTATGGGATTATTTATGGAATGGGTGACAAGGCCCTGGGTGAAGCTCTGGGTAAGAAAATAGTAGTGTTTTTTTTTAATATGTTGCATTAGAGTTTCCTTACTGAAAATAATATTGTCTAAATCTATATTACTAAAGTCGGAAATGTTCCTTGGACAATTTTATGAAATTTCTGAGCATTTATCTCTTTTGAGTGATGACAAAATTATGGGAGTTTTGCATATTGTGTCTTTCTATTTGCTCAAAAATTCCACAAGAAATGGTGAATGTACAGTCCTTTAGTGATCCTAGGCAAAACATGGGGGAAGTTTCGGATTGACAGTCTAGGAGTGGGGTTTACAGGAATGCCAAAACATACATATCTCTTGAGATCTTGTAATTTTATTTTGTTGTGAAAATGTGTAATGTCAAAAATTGCTCAGTTTTTCAAGATAAACAAGCTGTTATTAAAATATTTTAGATACTTGTTTTTAAGGTGATTTTTCTGCAAAATTTAAAGAACTTTCCTTTTAACCCTTTCCTTATTGTAGACTGCTGTAGGAGTCGAGGCATGCCATGCCTCTCGAATGGTAGACTTGACTAGCAGTCTAGAGGCACTTATATGAAAATGTATGAAAGGGTTCACACAGGTGCCGCTGGCTGCCCAATCAATCCTACTCTCTTATGTTATGGTCAGTCATGTGTTTGAGATGAGGGGACCTGGACCCAACAGGCACAGAGCAGGCCACCGATGCTGTGGATAAGCCCCTGCCTCTATTTTAGTCTTGCGTATGCAGGAGTCACTAGGTCGCAGCCACCTGAACTGCTTTAATTCCCATGCTGCCTGTGAGATTGTGTGGGGGGACCAGCTGGATGAGGCAAATCCAATGTCAATCGAAGGGCAAGGGAATGCCGATCGAAGATTGAACACTCAGTCTATATGCATATATATAAAAATATATTTATATATACATATTCATATACATATATAAAAATATTGACTTATATCAATTAACATGGGTCAGTTTCAGTATCTAGTAGATAGGATCACTGAAGATTTGAAGAAATTTTTCAAACATTTTTCACGAGTGCAACCTCAATAGCTACATTCCTTCAGAGAGAGCAAAAAATTAGTTTTGTTTTATAAATAAATGTTCCATTTACTTTCTCATTTAGGTAAAACTCCTGCTGATGCATCAATGTTGTCTGCTCGATTTAAAAGATCATTCCCCAAGCTTGATGATTTTGTTAGAAAAACAATTGAAGAATGTCGTCAGACTGGGCAGATAAAAACATTGACCGGGCGTGCGAGACCACTTCCGGGAATTAAAAGCAGTAATACACAAGTTAAAGGTATTTAATTTAATATTTTTCAGTTGTTACTTACTTGGTTTAACTCTTTTCAATTAAGAGTAAAAGTAAAGGGCTTATAACAATTTGGACATACGGCTAAGTTCCACTCATGATAGAGTAAGCAGTTACAAAAGATTACACAAATTTGAGAGATTATGCTAATTTAGTTATTGTAACTGCTTAATTTATATAAAAAAAAGTATGCAAAAAATGCCCATTTTTTTATACCATTTTTATTACCTATAAATATTGCTTACTAGATGAAGCTTTGTTAGGCGCAAAAAAAAGAACACATTTTTTTGAGAAAAAAAGCAAGATATTTATTATGGTTCATGACAGTGCCAAAGTTAACTCGAAACAGAAAAAAAAATACTAGTCAAAAGTAACGCAAAAGTTAGTCTAGATAATAATATTATCATACCTGTTGGTTGAGTTAGTACTAACTCAATAGTGGCTTGAGAATGATGTATTTACGTCGAAACCACTTGCCCACAGTATTCTCACCGATGCCAGTGACAATGGACTCCACCAATAGGTATGACAACAGTACATTTACTGGCAGACCTAACCCCTTAGATTATTTAGATAATAATAGTTAAAGTAAAAATCAAGTACAGTAGACTCTCACTAATCCGGCACCGTCGGGACTGGGGTACAGTCGGATTAGAGAAAACGCCAGATAAGGGAATTTAGTTAGAAGCGGTCACTTTTGTATTTGATAAACCTTATTATTTGAGGATATAATAATATGTACCATTTTTAATATTGCATATTTAAAATTAATTTTAAAACATGCACTACACTTGCAATGAATGTTGAACTAGACTGGCTAAAATCAGGCGTTCCAGCCGCAAGTGCCATTGTAGAAACATTTATTTTCTTAGTATAAACAACAATTCCTTCATCTAAAACAAAACATGTATGCCTTATTTAACTCCCATTCAATGAAATACCACATAACAAATGTTTAACTAGCTAGGAAGGGAAGGTTTTCTAGGAACCCTCGGGCCGGTCTAGCTCCGGCGAGTTCTGTCCATCACTATTCCTCCCGGAGACTGCAGGATTAGAGAGAGTGACAAATAATAGAACAGCGGATAAGGGAGAGTCTACTGTAAATACATTCACAGGCAATGGCATTAAATATTCGTTAAATTTTAAGCATCGGAGTTAAATCATTCATAGAAAAATCAAAGCAGCATCTACAGCTGATATATCTCAGGTGTGGTCGTTAAGCAGTTAATGAATTTATCACATATTAAATCATTTATTTTAAATTTCTTTAATGTTGTTTTTTTTAATTGAATAAAAAAAAACAAAAACTTCTAAAAGAACAGTAACAATGTTTTTAAATTCCAGCCCAAGCTGAAAGACAAGCAGTTAATTCAAAAATACAAGGTTCTGCCTCAGATATTGCCAAAAAAGCAATGATAGAAATAGAAAATACCCTCAACAGGAAGTTCCCCGGAAGATCGAACTTGCCAACATCATTACACACTTCTCATCTAGTCCACCAGCTCCATGACGAATTTATATATGAAGTGAGTTTGCCCATCAGTAAATATCTTTCTAAATTTAAAAAATTTAAAAGTCCAACTCGGTAACCCGGTTAGCAAGAATGACCATGTACGCAGCCCACAATGTTGTCAGAGTTATGGGAGGCAGCTCCAGGGAATTTCGCTTGGACAGTCTCCGGCAGGGTGATGGTCTGGCCTGTTTGCTATTCATATTGGCGCTAGAAAAGGTGGTTAGGGATGCAGGCATTCAGAGAACCGGCACTATAGTACACTGAGGCTTCTAGTGTTTGCGGATGATATAGACATAGTGGCTAGATCCAGGAATGCTATGAAGGAAGTCTTTACAGGGTGCAGCACAATTCCTGGGACGAGTTGAATGAAAGCAAGACCAAGTACATTGTGGTGGTGGGAGAACGTTACCAAGAAGAAGGTGCATCCATAACCATAGGATCATTCATCTTCGAGTGTGATCAGGATTTCACATACCTGGGAACATTAGTGACGTCGAACAACAACGTGACCCGTGAGATGCCAGCGAATTCATGCAGCAAACAGGTGCTATTTTGGACTCACCAAGTTAATAAGAAGCCATCTAATAACCAGAAACTCTGAAGCCTGGACCGTGAGCAAATCCGACGAAAAGAATCTGCTAATATTTGAAAGAAAAATCTTATGCCGGATATATGGACCACTTAGGGAAGGGGAAGTCTGGAGACGGCGTAGGAATCAGGAGTGGTATGACCTATACAGAGATTTGGATGTAGTCCGGTACATTAACCCTTTGTTGCATCGTGATGCCTGCAAGCATCATATTATATTTTACACTCCCAGAGTACTATGTCGAGTTTTTCAAATTATATTTCGTTCCCTGTAAGCATCAACTAGTGTCAAAGGGACTGGAAAATTTTAAACATTGTACTTCGTTCCCAAGAAGGAATAAACAATTTAATGTTGACAAAACCAGGAGTCTCGTTTCTGACCCTAGGGGACCCGTTTCGCAAGACCACAATGCTATTAAAAACGTCCATTCTGACCTAAAAAAAACGTACTCCTTAGTACTAGTGGTGTATTTTACGAAGTGAAAGTTTCTTTTATTGAAATTTTATTTTTTTGTGCCAATTTTTGTGGTTGTTCATGTGTTTCCTGTGGGCACCATCATGCATCTGGTACTGAGGTCTGAGCGATGGATCCCATTATCTGATCGATAATGACGAGAAGAGAAACAGATTTTTCCTATAATCACAGCACCAGATGATAGTGCGGATGACAAAGATGTCGATGACAATGTTCTTTTTGAACTTTTGCGTATTTTCAGCCAATATTTTAAAGGTAAATGGCGACGATTTGAATGGTCCCTTCTCAGATTTGAATGATTTGTTTGAGGATGTACTGCCTGATGGATCTCAGAAGATGAGATGCAGAATGGAAAATTGCAAGAACCAAACTTGTGGTTACTGTGATAAATGTGAACTTTATTTCTATGGCAAATCATGTTTCAAGGATTACCATTTGTGATTTTGATGAAAAGAGAAGAGAGTTCTTTTTAACATTCCTCCCCATACGCACAATGATGCCTACAGACATCTTTCAGTTTTTCATAAATTTCTCGAAAAAAAAACTCGATGAATTTTTTTCCATATTTTTCCCGTTATCCTGAGGCCTATTTCTACCTCTCAGATTTTTTTTATGAGAAAAGAAAAAGTCATGCATCAAAGGGTTAAAATTGGGAGACTTCGCTGGGCTGGGCATGTTGTTCGTATGAGAGAAGAAGGGATTCCCAGGAAAGCTCTGGAAGGCCACTTGGACCAAATCAGAAGAAGAGGAAGACCAAGACTTAGATGGGCTGATCCAGTAGCTGCTGATTCGAGGAGTCTTCTGATGTGTCTGGCGGCATATGATTGAGCTGGATGGCGGAAGCTCTTGGAGGAGGCCAAGACCCAACTCGGGTTGTAGCGTCATTAAAGTAAGTAAGTAAAAGTCCAACTCACAGGAACAGCGTCATCAAACCTTTTAATGCATATCCCTGGCATGGTTTGGAAAGCTTGCAATAGAAACAAAAATGAAAAAATCAGTCACGTAACAGACCACAAGGACCAGATACTATAGAGGTATCTATAGTCCTCGGGCCCAGAGGAGCAGATACTATAGAGGTATCTGATTCTAGACCATAGGGCACACTAGGAAGATATTTTGGTCAGTACTATGGTCCAGCCACCTGATTTTCCCCATTGCAGGTACCCATTAATAAATTAATTAAAGGCTGGGAGTGCCTAGGGACGGTATGGGACCCCAAATTCAACCCACAAACAAAGACTAAGAAAGATAGAAGATAAAATCTTTAGTGTGCTCGAGCCTTGAACTCAGGTCCTCCAGCATATTAGTTGAATGATCTACCACTGAGCTAACCTCGCCCCCCTTCCAATGGAAACAATACTCCTAATATTTCACCTTCATTGGAATAAAACCAACACTTCCTAAACTTGAAGAACTGTTTTATTTGACTGAAGTGATCCTATCAAAATTTTTGCCTGAATTATTTTATTTTTTTTTTTTTATGTATTTTATTTATTCTTTTTTTTTTTTTTTTTTTTTTGAGAATTTATTAAGATTACAAATGTTTACCACAATTTCCCAATCGTTTTCATGATATTGAAGAAAATATACCTAAAATCCTAAACTTCTCATATCTGTTGTTATTTTTTTATTTTATTTTATTTTTTTTTTAATACTTTCTCTACTTCAAATGTATTTAACATTCATATATCTCAGTTTGGATGAATGATAAACAAATGAAAAATGGAAGAAAACTGAGGTACACCTTTTCTTCGAACGTTTCTTCTTTTCTTTGTTGAAAATTGGCATGATTAAACTTTTTAACAATGGGGTTCTTCCTCACATAAAAATGATGATACCTTAATTAAATTGAATGCTTTTTTACATTTGTATCAAACAATTTACCTAAAATAAATAGCACACATAAATAAATAAATAGCATGCACTAAAATAAATAGTTATAATTCCATTTGAGGCGTTGCGGATAAGAAGGGCGAACTCAACATCGGATCAAGATGTTGAGTTCGCCCTTTGTATCCTCAATGCCTCAAATAATATAAATTATGAAATCATCTAATATCATAACACACCTGCCAATGACTTTTAACTTTTTACTCCAAAACATTCTTCTCAGAATCCACCTGGAATAGATAGATTATGGAAGCTTGTGCAGACAAAAACTGTTCCTGGGAGTTTATCTTCTTATTTTCTGCTTGAGTTCATGTTTTTTTTTTCCTTATTTTAGGTCGAGGAAAGTATTCTTGAGAGCTTCATTCCAATTCTAAAAAGTACAATGGAAAATAGCACATTTCTCTCTGTTCCACTACCAGTCGTCATTAAATCAGGAAAGTCTTGGGGCCAGTTATGGCCTGTTTAAAGCCAGTGTAGAATTAGCAACTACATTTTTCATACATTGGCATATCTTAACTACATATATTTTTTAAAATCTATAAATAGCTTAGAACAATCATCAGGCAGTTTAATTTTAGAAAATACTTTATTTAATGTCCTGGAACATTTGTATTCTAGGCAATAAACAGAAACAACAGAAAATATTTTATGTTCAAGGATGATTCGTTTTTTTTTTTTTTGTTTTTTTTTTGCTGTTTTAATAAGTTAAAATTTCTTAGTGTGGATATATATAATTAATTACCTTTTAAAATCAATTGGTTTGTTTTTAAATCTTCTCATAAAGATAATTGAGGTCAGAAAGATTTTGAACTGATGAATTTATGATCAGGCATTGTAATTTATTTCATTAAAATATTTAAATTTCCTGCATAAATTGTTTGAGTATATATATGCTCGCCACATACTCACACAATGGCCAGTTTCTGTTGTTATATTTTAGCATTTGTTGTCCTTACTATCTTCCTTTAATTAGGGTTAATTTTTAAAATCTCTTATGTATCTAGTCAATATTTTTCCTGTAGTTACAACTATTGGTTTTACTATTGTTGTGTTTGTAAACTTTTACCATTCCTTTTTTCGTATAAAAGTTTTATTTTTGTTATTTAGAAGAGGAAGAATTTCTTTAAGTACTATATAAGTGAACTTTATTTTTATATGGGCAAAAAAAAAAAAACTAATGTATTCTTAATTAACCAAGAAAGGATAGTCTGGGTTTGGTAATGATCTTTTATAGAAGCACTTTTTCAAAACATTTCGACTTCAGGTGAGTTGTCACTCACATAACAACCGTTAGGTAGGAATTAAAAAATAACAAATTATATACATTTTGTTGAAACTATTTTTGACTCATTTTGGTTAATGGCTAATAAGGTTTAGTTTTTTCAAATGGTTAACTTTAGAAAAATTAATGTTCCAGGCATGGTTTTGAAACTCTAGTTATTCTGTTATTTGTGGATACCTTAATCAAATAGGCTACAGCGCTAATATCATGACTTGGCTAGTTGAGTCATCTAATGGAGCCAAGCTTCCGATTTGATGGCGTAGCGTAATATTTATCTGTAGCACAGGTCTTTAAATTTATTAAACCAGCATATACCATAAAGATTAGAATACCTCAGAAAAATGAACCTTGATAGCCTATTTAGTTCTCAGCTTGTCAAGTTAATATTTCTAAAGTTAAGGATTTAAAATGAATTCTCTGACATTGTATTCCGACGCATATGATGTGCAGTCGTTTAATGAAACTACCTTTTCTCTATTTAAAAAAATAGGAGTATATATAACAAAATCAGAAAAGGATTGTTTCAACTTTAAATCACTTGCATAAAAGTTTTCTTCGAGGGCAGCCAATTGCTGGATAAACCAAGCTCTGGAGAAAATGGTAGTGAGTGAGGAAATGATTTTAGAAATAATGGCATTTGTTAGGGTTTTGAAGTGAATCTCTTCCATTTTATTTTCTATCCTAATTGGAATGTGAATTCCAACTTCCATTTTTGCGATTCGCCCCTAACGAGAATTTTTTTTATCAAATTAAGATACTTTTTTGGGAGGGGGGGGGATATCACCCCTAATTTCAGAACATCTTTTTTCATGATGATGTTTTCATTTGTGATCTGTAATGTCTAATTCATTTCATTTGATCCGTATGTTTCAGTTTTTTTTTTCATGTTACCCCTCTTGGAACATCTACTTTGGCCAATCTTCAGGAGGGTACCGTATTTTCCCCTAAGGGGACCCACTATATTGTTATAATTTAAACGCCTCTACGTTAGGAGCCAATTTAATAATATTTTTATAATACTTAATTTTAAAAACTCTTTATCTCAGGGGTCGGGTTCGAGTCCAGTAAAGTAAAACAAAGATAATTTTAAATAATAAAAAACAAAACAAAAGAAAAAACTCATAGATAAGTTACATCCAGGCATAGGAATAAACAAGCATTACCTGATATAAAGCCAGCTCGGTATTAACTGCATAGGACAGGATCTTCTTTACAACTGTATCTTCTTTTCACTGAACTGCACTTATGAGACTGTATCTTCTTGTTAACTGAATTGTAGAGATGAGACATGAGACTGACGCTTCCTTTAACAGACTTCAACTTTATGTGTCTGTATCTTCCATTACACTAAACTGCTTGTAACCGACTGAACTAACTTTCATGGCGGGAGCGTCATACCGGTATCCAATGCTAGACAAATATAACCAATAATATTTGTTTATCCCAATTGAATTCAACATATCAATGAGCTTTTTGATTTTCCGAATTTTCTGTGTTAATTTCAAAAAACTTTTAAATATGTAATGTAAAATATCATTTCAATATTTTTCTTATATTTATGGGGGACTAGCTCTGTTCCCCTCCCACTTCTTTTTACGTAAAACCCTGCTGGTGAAAGTGGCAACAGCGCTCCACTTATCGACGGCATCATCGGTATTATTGTTTCTGGCGAGAACAAACTCAGCACTTTCCACTCTCCCTTCCACCTTTTCCAGTACAGTGGCGATGGAGGTACATAATCCATTTTTCATTGTATATTTTCTTAAACCATGGAAATGTCCCATCTTCAAGCTGAAACCCCAAATCAATTGCAGTTCCAGTCGCTCATGTTTATTGAGATTATGTTAACAGATGTTTTGAGATTTTTAAACTGTCCCATTTCAAGTGTCTAAAAACTGTTATTCTGCTGTGCTTAAGGCATACCAAGTTGTCTAAATGTTTGATAGGGATTGTCTTGGAATATTGCTGGCGACAGCCAAAAAGGCCGTAATTGACTGAGCCCACAGGAAGCACGTGGAAATTAGGCAAACGATCCAAACCCAGAGACATTCCTAGCACTTTTTTAACAAATCAGAAGAAACGAAAATTAAGCAATTCATTCCCTTCACAGGAAGGCAATAGAAGAATTGTTCGTCATTTTTATAGGCTACGCTAGGAATTTTGGTTTAATAATTTAATTACTCCCGTCTCTCAGGGAGTGTAAGTGTTTAGGCGGAGACTCCTTTTCCTGTAATATTAATGGCAAGAAGAAGGTCCTAGCAATTATTAAGTACGATCCCTGGGGCTGCTTCTGACTTCAGAAGTTTTGTCAAAGACCCTGGGCTGATATAAATAACCCAGCAGTTCAGATGAGGTAAAATAGATCTTGTACAGCCTTAGGTTTCCAACAAATAAGGGACCCTGAACATCTATCTATCTATCAAGAGCTTTTCTTCCCGAGCTTTCTTGAAAAGTTTGTCATCGATTTATATTACACAGGAATAGCTCTTATTCTGGGTAGTACTTCCCTCACATTGAAAAGCTGTTGTAATTTCAGCCAATAATGTTGGTCAATAACAATTCATTTCCCAAAATGTGTTTCTGTACATCAGTCTGATTAAACCTTGACTATCCCCACATGTTAATTTGTAATTATATTAAATCAGGAATCCCAAATTTTTAAAATTGTGTTGTTTTTTTTTAAATGAATACCTATGAAAGATAGAAGTGTTTTTGTTAATTAATTTAAAATATGCACCATTATTGTAATTTGTTCAATTACAAAGATGTAAATTACTGTATAATCAATTTGTTACTGTATATATTTTTAAATAAAAATGATTTAATTTTTTAATGATTTTGTTTTTGTGTTTGTGAACTCCTAGATCAGTTACGTTCATGCATCAACAACAAAAAAAAAAAAGGTTATTAAACAAACTTAAAGAGGAAAGAGTTTAGTTTAATTGCATTTACAAAATAGTCTCATAGAGCTGCGTAACTATGCACATTCCTCAGAACACGGAAATTATACCCATCATTCCTGATTAATTTGTTTAAATACAAAATCAACATGAATAGTTTTGACCTTTAATGCTTTTAATGCACAGCTGACACAATTATTATTTTATTAATCAATAGGGTAGTTTACACTGAAATTATGAATAATCTGCTTAAAATAACCTATGTATATAAATAAATAGGGAGCAAGAATTTTTCTTTTGTATGGTAAAGGATCAGTGCAATTCTCTCATTTGCCTTGCGCCAGTTGCAATACCTACGCATGGGAACTTAGAGAGGCATTACAAAACGGTTCATAAAAACTATAAGTATTTTCTTCACCCTGGATTGACACTGTCATTGGCATCTACGTTAATGACACTGGGAGGTAAATTTTACCCCATATTTTGAACATTTTTAAAATAAATAAATTTTAATTTTTTCTTTTATTTTTTTTTTTTATACAACAGCAACGTATAGAACAGGAACATCAAGAAATAAATTCAAACATGAATAAATTTGAAAAATATTAATTAAAATTCACAAAATAGCTAGGAAATCCTAAAACTCAATTTTGTTTATACACCAAATAATTATCCTGAAGAAAATATTGTTTACGAACAAGAAACTAGTATGATCAAAAGCCATAAAAAATAGGAACTTTAAGAAAATACAATGTTCTGTCCAATTGAGATTAGTTAACATTTAACACATTTTGGTGATCAGTGTGCATGGCCCTTCTACACACAGAACATAGCGTTTTCGTCTTCCTGGCATCCTTTCTGTTACAAAAAGAACATCTCATGGGTTTGCTCAAGGTAATGAAAGATGTTGAAGGTTTATCAGGAATTGATTCATCTTCCGAAACAACAAGCATCAGTGTCTTCAATGGTTTTGGTATGTTCTCCAGTTGGACACTAATTGCTACATCAGCTTTCACCAGTTGGTAGCCCAAATCAAGGAGAAACTCTTTTCTGAGCTGTTTTCAGGCCATTTTGTCACTAGGAAAGCCGTAAAATGAAAGTGATTGACCTGAGAAGATTTATCAGATGAGCGAAAAAGTCATAGGTTAACTACACCGTGGGGTGAAAAATACCCCATACACAATTCGCGACCTTCTCATGCAGCGATTAGCGGACAAATGGGGTTGTTCATATTAGGTCATACCAGGTAATGCACTTCCGATTATTTAGGAAGAAGGAGGGAGTCTCTGTGATTTACAGAAATTAAAAAACATGCCATAGAACAAAGTGTGGGGTATTCTTCGCCCTACGGTGGCAATCCAGGGTTAAGAGAGTGAATTATGAAGACGAAAAATACGTAATTTGATAACTTTTTTGAAAGCAGAAAAAAACGTGTTCACAAGACCAGACAAACAATCAAATGTCCTTCACTCAGCATTATCCTTTAGTGTACTGGTAGCGGGATAATAAAATAATAAAAATTGTAAAATAAAAGTCACTATAATGCTTCGAAAATAAATAAATAAGATTACACTGCGCTGACGAAATTAAAAGATAATAAAGAGAACTTATAAAAAAAAACTGATAACAAAAATAAAACGTTCTTCGGTATAATAATAAAAATGAATAAATAATGTCTGATAAAAAACTTGAGACACCACGAGAGCACATGCACAGGTATACGCCATTAACACACTGGTCTTCACAGTTCTTGTGACGCAGGGTTGCTTTGTAGTGTACCCCCTGTAAAATTATTAATTTGTCTCTAATCTTGATACTTTGGCAACACTGACGGTGGGCATGTATGGTTGATAGTAGGAGGAGGTTACACTGGCCAGGTTAGTGTTTACGTCTCGGTAGCTGCCACATCACCTCCCCCCAATGACAGAGTCATGGAAGCGGACAGGAAGTCGGATGAGTCTTCCTCGACGAGTCCGATGAAGTGGCTGATTTATTGGTTGTAGATTGGTCGGAGGAGGGCAGTGTTGTCTGAGGGTGTCCAGTGGTCTGCTGTGCTGGTGGTTCCTGGATGCTGGTAGGCTGGTTTCAGGCGGTCAACTGAGACCGTCCTGGGTCCTGAGGGGAGCTGGATCTTGAAGGTCTTCGGCTGTCGGTCCAGTACGCGATATGAGCCAGAGTTTGGTGGTGTGAGCGGTTGTCGCACTGCATCATCTCGCAGAAAGACGTGACTGCAGTTCCTGAGATCCTTAGGGACAAACGTTTGGCTACTGCTGGGACGATGAGGTGCTGGTCGTAAGTCCTTCATGTGGTCCCTCAGCCTTCGCAAGAACACCTCAGGGTCCTCTGGTCGTTCGTTGCTTTCCAGCAGCTCGCCGGGTAAACGTAGAGGCTGCCCAAAAACCAGGTCTGCTGCACTGCTAGTATTATCTCCGCGTACTGCTGGTCTCAGACCAAGAAGTACTGTAGGTAGCAGATCAGTGCATCTTGATGCGTTGATAAGGTGAGCCGTGAGGGCAGTTTTTAGTGTCCTGTGCCATCGTTCAATGCAGCCATTACTTTGCGGATGGTATTAGGTTTTCCTAGTGCGCTTCACCCCTAGAATCTGTGTCAGCCTGCGGAAGAGTTCACTCTCAAATTGCCGCCCTTGGTCCGTTGTTATTTTGGCTGGGACACCATAGCGACAAATCCAAGTCCTGTGAAGTGCTCTGACTATTGTATCCGCACTGATGTCTTCAACTGGCTCAGCTTCGGGCCATCGAGTGAACCTATCCACCATAGTAAGACAGTATCGTTTGCAGTCTGATGTTGGAAGTGGACCAATAATGTCTATGTGGATGTGCTCGAAGCGAGCAACTGGGGCAAAGATTCCTGGAGGTGCGACGGTATGGCGCTGTACTTTACTCCGCTGGCAGGCCACACACCCATGTGGCAATGTCCACGTTCATATTGGGCCAGAAGAGGCGTTGGGGCAGGAGTCGCCTTGACCCACGTATGCCGGGGTGGCTGAGGTTGTGGAGTTGCTGGAACATGGCTGTTGTGTGTGTGTGTGTGGCTGGAAGTAGTCCTTTCAAAGCTTCTTGGGCTTCTTCTAAAACATCTTCTGGTATATCCATGTTGAATTGCACTTTAAACACACTACTTATTATAAGTAAACAAATATTAGAATGAATCATAGTATCAAATAGTAACCTCATTCAAACACATGTTTATTAGTAGCAGGTAAGGTTAGCGCACCAAAAAGATTTTTCGGGCCTAGGCCCGAAAAGAACTATTTTACGGACTCAAACCGAGTATTGAAAACACATGTTTTTTGATGCAGTATAACGAAAATGTTATTTGTTATTATTATCAGCAGTTTGTTTGGGTTAAAATAATAAAGAAAATATTATTGACTAATAAAGTAAGTGTATGAATAATTCTTAGACATACTTCGTTGTTTTTCAGTAAAACGCAAAGACGTTGAACGTTTCTTAAATGAAAAACTCAGACAAACCATGCTGCTTTGTTTACATTCTCTTGAGTATTTGTTTTTAAATTTAATATAGCTTTTTTTTTTTTAGTGTACTAGGTTGTTTTATTATTCTTTCTAATTATTCGCAATGACAAAAGTTACCAAATCGACTAGCTATCGCAAAATAAAGAAATTAGAGCGTTCAAAAATTAAGATAAAATCCCATAAAAATCCTCTTCCCAAAGGCCAAAATGTGACAGACACCAATTTTAAAGTAAAAAAAATTATCATTAAGGACCAGGTTCACTCACATAAAGAGGGAGAGATATTAAGTAAAAAGAAATTGAGCTGTCAGGTAAGTTTCTTAAATTTAATTAATTTTGTCTTTCCCTAGTATGTAGTGCGAATAATGGGAAATGAATGGAAAATATTATTTTAATTTATGCTTATCATTTTATTGCCAAAAATGCTCCTCTTAGGGCTTTAAAATAGTAAGTAAAATTAAAATCATTTATTTATTTTTTTTCTTCTTGTTGTATCATTCATCAATCAATGAGTCTATCTAATACAAACATACAATTTTACTTAATTTATTTTTCAATAAATAAAATAGAATGACTGTTGACCTAAAAATTTAGCACTTCATGAGTATTTTAAAATTGTTGTTTCAGCACTTTCCAAAAGAATTTAGCTATTGGGGCTGCACTCATAAAAATAGTTTTGAAAAAATCTTCATTGAACCTACCTAGTAGATACAAAAATGTCTCTCGTCAAAATTTATATGAATATATATCGTCCCTGCCATGTCAAACTATCGAATAAGAAAAATGTTGTTTTAGATTTCTGGCTTTTCACAACTCTAACCCCTTTATAGAATAGCCTTTAATGCTTTAAATAAAGGCTCGAATAATACCATTTTTCAATAAATTACTGTGTCAATGGATAGAATATGTTCGATCCTATTTTGCTCCGATTTTCATATTCGATAGTTTGACATGGTAGGGACAATATGTGAATGTGTGTGTGTGTGTATGTATATATATATATATATATATATATATATATATATATATATATATTTTTTGTTTTAAATTGCATCGCTGGGTATCACATGTTTGTGTGGAACGGCTTCTTTCTCCAGCGGTGTCGCTCCTCTCTCCATCGCAATATTTCGTCGGTTCATCTCCGACTTCTTCAGGCTGCTATGTGTCGTCCTCGGTGGTTGTCATTCCCTTGACAACCACCGAGGACGACACATAGCAGCCTGAAGAAGTCGGAGATGAACCCGACGAAATATTGCGATGGAGAGAGGAGCGACACCGCTGGAGAAAGAAGCCGTTCCACACAAAAATATATATATATATATATATATATATATATATATATATATATATATATATTTATTTATTTATTTATTTATTTATGGATATCTGTTAATACAATAGTGCCCACAATTTTTGTTCTTTTAACACTAAATTTGGTATAAAGTGTTCCTGTATAACAAATGATTGAACAAGTTTGTTAATCAGCATAATTGGTCAAACTGGGGGGGGGGCCTCTTTGTTAATATGTCTCAAAAAGTCAACATTTTATTTATATTGCAATAAAAATTGGTCCATCAGGAGTGGGGTTTACTATGGTACAATCATTATGTTTTTAAATAGCAATAGACAAAAAATATAATTAAATTTTAATTGTTAAATGTCTTTGGGAATAACCCAGCTTTTAGAGACAGGTTATCTACAGCTTATGTTCCTTTTCTAGTCAGGATAGAGGGGGTGCCGTTACTTTTTTCAAAAGAAAAGCCACCACCTCTTGTGGGAGTTGAACTCAACTAAACGTACGGATTGCTAACACCCTAACACTCAAGGCCATCTGTCCTCCTAACAAATATAAAATAGTAAAACTATTTATATTTATATTCAAAACTCTGCATTGATACCGGTTATTTAAAAGCACCTTCCTCGGTATTTTGTGTAAACTATCCACCTTGCTAAGGGATGTGCTCAGTCCTGCATGATGGACCTCTAACTAATTTATTTTTTTAATCTTGTAAATTATTCCATTTTCGTTTGGAGTTAGAGTTCCAACACTATGAACATTTACTTTAATAAATTATCATACAAATTTAATGTGCCTTCAGCAAAGATTTTGTATTATAAATCAGGAAGCATTTTTTATTTATCATCTACTCCCATCTGAACAAAGTGTTCCATTTTTTTGTTCTAACTAATGTGGAAATATTTAATTTCTTCTTAGGAATTACTTGGCCGCCTAACTCACCATAATGTTGCAATTAAGCTTGAAGCTCTAAGTGGTTTGAAGGAGCTCATCACCGAGTTTCCTGAACAAATTTTAGAAGCCAATTTATCTCCATTAATTGAGTCCATATCTAAATTGACACTCGATGAATCGAAGGATATCAGGAAGGAAGCTAATTTGTTACTATCTGTCATCCTATCCCAGGTAAATGTCATCTTATCCCTGCAATTGTATTTTTATAGTTTGTGGAGTACGCTTTATATGAAGAGTTTTAACCTTTCCTAGAAGATCCCAAGTAAATATTTTTTGAAAGTGACCTGGAAAGCTAGTTTTGGAAAGCCTTTTGCAATGTTTTTTCAAGGTTGTGTAACCGATAAGTGGCAATAGGTTCGTCTATCGGCCACTATCTAGACCAAACTAATTATTAAATATCTCCAAAAGTAAAGATTATTAAAGAGATCCCAGGACTTCAACTGCGCATTGGCGAACGTCGGCAGGAATTCCTCCTTGTACTCTCCCTTCTGTTCCGCTATTTGCTAAACCTTTTAATTATCACACACTTAACATGAATCACTATAAGAACTGATTATGTCTTGTTTAAGAACGCTTTGAGAGGTTAGATAAGGGAGATAGTGTTTAATATTTATCAATACTTAGCCAAAGCTAAGGCTGAAAATGTTTTAAATTTCATAGTGATAAGATTATGCATGAGAGAATTTTTACCACCAATTTTCTACAGGGAATATAGGCCACGCCCTTCTCCCTCCAACTAACTATCTATTTTAACAGGCACCGCTATAGTGGAAATTGTTAGCCTTAGCTTTGGCTAAGTATTAGTAAACATTAAACACTATCTCCCTTGCCTGACCTCTCAAAGCCTTCCCTAGTCCTAAATGAGACGTAATCAGTTTTTATTGAGTTTCTCGTAGCATGTTGTTCAGTGAAATAGTAATGCAAATGGCGGATCCGTCGGGAATAATTCCCGCAGAACTTTGGGCATGCAAGATTTGAACTATTCCATCAAATTGAGCGGGCTATACTTCATCATGAATGTTTAGAATGGGTTGCAACCCGTAGATAGCCCATTACTAATGACTTCAGCAGTAGAAACACCATAAAGAAAAAAAAATAATAAAATAAACACATATTTAATTGCAGGCCTCTGTTAGAAACTTGTCGCCACTATTTCCATCTTTGAGTTCATACTTAATATGTGGGATTACACATATTGATAATGGAATTCGTGAAGATTCTTTATTGCTTCTTGATACTCTCTTGAAATGGACTCCAAGTTTGTGTATTAATTCTGCAGCAAAGCTCTTACCTATTTGTCTGGATTTAGTATCAAACAGTACTTCCAATTCACGTACCCTTTCTGTTAACTTGGAATCAAAATTCACTTCAGGAAGGTGGAGAGGAAATGTTTTAGCAAGAATATCAACTTTATTGTTAGTTTTTTTAGATTCATATAAAGGTGAGTAAATGATCCTTTTACTAAGTTCTTTAATTTTCAACTAACTGTTGTTTATCTCCTTTTTTTCTCTTTTAGAAACATCAGAAAGTGAAAATGTTTGTAGTAAAAGAACTGTTTATATTTCTAAGAAAGGACATTGTGAGGGTGGCAGAATATACATTCCATTATATCACTCAAACATAAACTATGACTTTGAGAACCACAAATTGTTTTCCAACTCATCTGCTCATAAATCAGTTAACAACAATTTTAAAGTGAAGGTTAGTTTCAATGAAAATAATCTTATAAAAAAAAAAACTCTACCCTTTGGGCATCGCAACAACAAAAATGGATCAGGAATGAGACTGGAACTGGCCCAGAAGTGAGCATGCTTCTTTGGTTTTGCATGTTCGTTCCACTTTTGTGCAATGTGTTTGGGCAGTTAGGGGTCATCACTAAAGCATGTTCCAATCTAAAACTTTGTTTGAAAGTCAAAATAGTGACTCTAATTAATTACCTTTACTCATTCAACTGAAGGGTAAAAATCTTAACAAAACTAAAGGGATTCTTGAGGAAGAACCATATAGTGTTGTTAATCCATATAGTTTTGAATAAGATAAGTTAACTTCCAAACACTATTTGCAATTACAGGGAGGAAATTGACTTATGACATCGACCTGACAAAGTAATTTAGAAGTGCTGACGAGAAATGTCAATATTTCAAAAAACATATTTAACAAAAAAATCGGAACTTCGCACTTTGAAGGGTTAGATCCCGGACCCCCCTTTGTTACCACTTAAAGCCTCACTGCTAAACATTGGAAAATCTAGAACACGCTCTTCCCTCTGGTGTCTCTTCATTGATACTCTGGATGCAGGGTATCTGTATCCAAGAAATGTTCGCATAATGCTTATTAGCATTGGGGAAACGTGAAACAAACATCTTAGCATTAAATACTCCTTGAATACTGAAGTATTTGATATTTTTTAAAGTCATAAGGGCACTACTTTCTCTCAATACAGATAGTCTTGTTGAATGAATTCCAATTTGATGTTAGCTTAATCTGAAGAAAAAATCCTTATTAATACAATTAAATTGCTCAAAATTAAATAATATAAGAAATGACAAAACAAGTAAAGTGAATAAAAAAAAATAATAAAGACATTGGCATTATGTTAAGTACAAAACATGTATAATTATTTATAGAGATTTTGCAAGTGAATAATATATAACAGTATATGAACAAGCCACCTATTATGTATGCCTGACGATACAAAAATTGTTAAAAACAAATACATTTGAAATACTATTTGGAAATACAGTGAAACCTCTCTATAGCGGACACCTCTGGGAGAACCAAAGTTGTCCGCTATAGAGAGGTGTCCGCTATATAGAGGGGTTGGTCGAGATGGATACGTAACGAATTTGTACATTTAATTCATGTTTTAATTAACCATTTAATAATTACCCATAACAAGTTTTTTTTTAAGTATATAGAAAGAAGTTCAATAAGTATAAACTTAAAACAAGTTTTTATTCTAAAAAGTTTAAAGCATAAAGAAGTTCTTAGTTCTCAGACAACATTTTTGTCCCAATTTTCCATCCATTTCTTCAAAATTTCATCTTTCTTTTCCAATATTTCTGCTGCTTGTATTTTCCCTATCTTAAAAAACTCGGCAACTTTACGCACACCACATTTTTCGCGATTGTAAAATGTTATCACGTCAATTTTTTCTTTAAGTGTCAGAGATTTCCGATTAGACATATTGAAGAGAAAGCACAATACTTACTCAACAAGAGCTAAAAACCAACTGGAAAGTGAAGAGAGGGAAGTTGTGCGGAAGGAATGTGAACCAAACAGAGTTTTGGAATATTCCCGGAACCGTGATACCGCATAGGCAAAACAATAGTAATCTGCCAGTGGGGAAATCATATGCTTCTGCTGAAAAGGAAGGAGTTCCTGTTGTGAAATTCCTAGGAGGATATTACTAGTCACTATTCTGTACATATATCTTATTCTTACAAAGAGTTTGTTATTATTTATGCATTTTTCTGGAACCCTACTAAATAACATTAGCTGTAATTGTCCATAGTATGGAGGTAAAAAATCAGGTTTTTCTGTCCGTGTCCTTTGTACAGAGGTGTCCGCAATATAGAGGTTTATTTTACCTATAGAAAAATTCGGGACTGTGAGAAAATGTCCGTTACTAGAGGTGTATGCTGTAGGGAGGTGTCCGTTAAGGGAGGTTTCACTGTATATTTATATACAAATAATTAAGGAATTCAGTAAGGTTATTTTGTAAAACAGAAATTATAATATTTACTTTAGGATTTCACGGAAGCCTTGGTCCCTTTACTATATGGAGTGTTTATTGAATTGGTTCCAGTTGAAGATAATCAATTAAATAATAAAACTGGTATGTAAAGATAATGATTATTTTGTAATTACATCAGCAACAATATTTGTTTTTACACATTTAAATTTTATAGGTACTACAATCTCTCTCGAGGTTTCCCTAATATTGAAACATATTGTGGATATAGTGCATTCACTTTGGGAATTATTGAAAGCATCAGAACCATCCTCTGGAAATGTAAATATACATTTATAATGTTTATTGTAATAATTTTTTTTCAATCATTAATTGTAACAGAAGTGGTATGATTTTCTGTTTAATTTGCCTGAAAATTTCCCAATTATGTGAGAAATATTTCTAAAATATAATCTATGATATCGTTTCTCCAGTATTTTATTATTATTATTTTTGAGAGACCTGTTGTCTGTGGGTGATAATGAAGCATGAGCACTCAGTGCTTAAGGTCGTGGGATTGATTCCCACTAGGGGTGGTCGCTTTTTTTTTGAAAAAATTATTTCATTTAGAGCCTTCTGCTCAAATTCAGAAACATAAATATGCTTTAGATCCACCCGATAAACCTATGTAATGTACTCTATAACATATAGTCATATTTTTCGTACATGGCCACTGCGCATGCACGAACGCCAGCGGAAACCTTCTTGTGACACTTTTTTGTTATGCTATGGCCACCTGATAAACCTATGTAATGTACTCCATAACATGCAGTCATCTTTTTCGTACATGGCCACTGCACATGCGCAAATGTCAGCAGACAATTGTTGTGACACATACAGTCTTCTTTTTCGTGCATGGCCACTGTGCATGGGCGAAAGCCACTACGCATGTGCAAACGCCACTGTGCATGCGCGATTGCCAGCGGACACTTTTTTGTAACATTTTTTTCCAGTTTAGTCACCACTAAAGCATATTTATGCTAAAATAAAAAGCATCAGTCCTGTCCTAGCTAGAAAAGAGTGATAACTTCTAGAAAACCTGTGTTATGTATAAGTAGGCGTTAAAATTTAAATAAATGATTATAATTTTATTGATTACACTGCCACACACAAAAAAAATTTCTGTCCCAGAATGTTTTTGGGGTCACTGTATCTGAACTGGGGTCAGAAAAACCTTAGCGCCTTTTGGTTTAGGCCCATCCCCCCCCCAAAAAAAAACTCATAATTTGGGATATTTTACACTATAATCTTCTTAGTAGAGTCGTTAACCAAACGGATATTTTTGATCCACTTTTTTCGTATTTGTATGGCAGTGTTTCTTGCTGGTATTATTGAGCTCCATATCACAATTGTATTTGACTCATGTTGTTTCAGGAGAAATGGTTTAAATATAAATTTGGTAAGCCCTTCATGTACTCTCTCATCACAGGGCGATTTCCTTATTCTGTATTACTCTCAGAAGAAAATAAAAAGAAGAAAAATAGATTTTCTGGAAACGCCATTTCAACCTCATGCCAGGCTCAGAACATTTTGCTGTCCAAATTGATATTGATACTTAATGATCCAATTTTATGGACTCCAGCAATTGCCTATTTGAAAAGTAAGCACATGATACTATTACTTTACAATAATGATGGAAGTGTTAGGATCTGAAAATGATCTAAGGATTTAATTAACCACTGTAAAATACACATGTACTATCAGTGGGTTATTTTGAAATCTTTAACATTCGAAAAATTAACCGAATAGGTTACTAGACTACATATCACAGCGGAGCAAGTTAATTACTCTAATGGGGCTAATGCTACAGATTGATTGCGTAAACTTAAACTTCTTTAGTCTAGATACTCTCTCCTGAACAAAATCCTTTTTTTCGAACCCCGTCTTAACCCCAGTCTTTTTGAGAATTAATTCCTGGCTCACAATCGCGTAGGATTTACGATATAATAAATAATTGTAAAAATGAATTGCTAGTTATTTTAATAAATACTCCTGCACATTTATTGAGGACATTTTTATCAGAAGAATTAAAAAAATAAATGTTTTGCTATCAGATCCATAATTTCTGCACACAAGGTATTTGAAAGTAATAAAACTCAATTTAATATTTGATGACAAAAGAGAGCCAATCGGTCAGTGTATTTCTCAATAAAATTCCACTTTATTTCTAGAGATTTAAAGCGTACTAAATGTAGTTTTCCTGTAAGTAGTGAATCTCTTCCAGAAAGATTAACAAAATCTAATAGTCGGAGAGCTGGTAACGCACTTTTCATGAAGTGTTTTATGCACCTTGAAATTTTGCTATAATGTACCTCTTGGGTTGGTAAGAAGGTATATATGTGTTTCCTGGACATTCCTTGGAACACCAGGTACTGCGCATAGGGGAAAGGTGCAAAAAAATATTGTCCAAAAATAATGTTTTGTTCAGAATCCAACAATCATTAATTGTAAAAAAAACAAAAAAAAAAAAAAAACAAATTAAGGCAAATTTACAATTAATAATAAATAAGGCAGACACTTTTAATAAGATTAAAATGTAAATAAAAAAAAAGTACCTAGTTTTTATTTTTAATATGAAAATGAAGTGCTGCGATTTAAGCAGCATCTTCAATAAACATATTTGAAAATAATTATAAGAAGGCAGACACTTTTTTTTTTTACACGTTATACCTCTTAAAAGTGTCTGCCTTATTTATTATTCATTGTAACATTTTCTTAATTTTACATTAAAGATATTTGGCTTCTGAATAAAACTCTATTTTTGGGAAATATTTTTTTGCACCTTTCCCCTATGCGCAGTGCCTGGTGTTCCAAGGAATGTCCAGGAAACACGTATATACCTTCTTATCAACCCAAGATGTTCATTATAGCAAAATTTCAAGGTGCATAAAACACTTCATGAAACGTGCGGTTACTGGCTCTTGGACCATTAAGTTTTATTTGCTGACCTTCCACTTGATTTATAATAAGTTTTCTCAAGTTAAATATTTAAAATTCTAAGGACTATAAATTACTTTTAAATGTTTTTTTTTTTCATTGCATTACATTTGTGGTGAATTTCTTATAATATTTTTGAAATTTATGGATTTATAATTTTTTAGAGTGTTTGAGATTGTCCCATTCGTTTGCACCTAATGAATGCTCCCTGCTAATTTCATGTTGTGAGACTATATGCCTTAGTTCTAGCGGGGATACCAAAACATTTTTAGCAAACTTGGACAAACTCAGCTCAAGCTCGAACGACTGCTTATCTTCTCAAGCTATGACTGCATTATATAACATTGCTATAGACAGTAGCTTAACATCACTTCACAAGTGAGTGGATTGCCATTATTTTATTAGTATTTTTTTAAAGGTTATTCCATTTGCAAATTTTATTGAAGAGAACTATGAACCTTATGAAGAAAACCAGTATTAATGGGGAAACAATTTTTTTTTGTTGGTTACATTATATTAAAAAAAATTATCATAAGTCCATAAATTCTCCTTGCTTTCTCTAAATTCACAATTTCAACTAAGCTACTCTAATTTCATATGGCTTAAATACAAACTTTTTATTTGTATTTTTTTTTTTAACTGCACAATTCTGTTAAGTTTTTAATTTAGGATAATTCTTAGTTAATAATAATGGACATTAAAATTTAAATAACTAATTTAGGATAATATTTGATAGTTACCAGTTTTTTGTCCATAAGGCTCATAACACTCATTTATAATATTTTCTTAATCCTCTATATTTGTATATCTTTTGTGTAATAGTATAAAGATGCTTCTAAATTTCAGTGATCCAAATTTTCAATCATGGCTAGAATCTCTTCCAGAAAGATTAACAAAATCTAAAGTTTCTTCAAAAGTTCTGGATATTATTTATGAGATAGCTAGAAGGAATTTTACTACATTTTCAACTGCTTTGGATGGCTTAATTGAAGTAATTTTAGGTAAATAAACATTATAAATTTTAATTCATTTTTAAACTCGAATTAAACAAGAAATACCAAATAACTTGTTTATAATCCATTGTTTTCTAAAACACAAGTTTGACATTAATTATCTATTTAAATTAAAAGATTTAAACAAATTTCATATCTATGTTCTTGACTTGATTATTTGTATTCCTTTGACCAACACAAGAGAATTTTTTTTAAGCCTTCAACAGACTGGAATTATATAATTTTGATTTTTTTTGGGAGGAAACAACAAATATTTTGAAGTGCAACTAGATCCCATTCAATCTGTTTTACAAATGTAGATATTGAGCTCTTTCAAAATATGGTTATTCTCTATCATCTTTTTGTTCCTTTAAGGTTGAAATAAACATGCAGCCTCCACTGTATAAAAATAAAGTAATGACAGAGCACATTCAGATGTTCTTCATCTGTAGTGCACTGCTCAGATAGTTCTCAGTTGTACAAATATCCTCCCTCCATCTCTCTCTCCTTCCTCTTTAAGAGCCTAACATTGACACATGAGGGCATCCTTTTTTCATCCGATGCCATACTTAGCTGTTTGGTAATAAACTGTTTCTGTCTTCTCGATAGTTTCTTAACCCAGCTTGCCTCTATGGTTTATATTTGTTAGAGAAAAACAATGTAATGGACAGAAATTAGTTAGACCAGCATACTCAAAAAGAACATTTATTGAAAATTTGAGTACCATAAAGTTATATAAAGTCTGTTTATCATTTTTAACCTTTTTTTTATTATTTATTTTTAACAATGCAATGATTTTGAATTTCAGATAATTTACCAAATTTAAAAATAGATGATGGCACAAATATTGAACAAAAACACATGAAAGTTGCACAGCTTCTTTATTGGGTTCAAGACTGGGATAATGAAATGCTAGAAAGTCTCAGAAAAGCTATAGAAAATATTTATTGGGGACCATCTGTGACAAGCCAAATTAAAGACATATACAATTTGAAGTAAGGTTTTTTTCCTTATTACAAATATTCTTGTTTTTAGTACAATTTTCCTGTACAATCAATTGGGAAAGCATTTTTTAAACTTATCTTGAGGGAATAGTTAGCAACATTTCTAAAACATTAGGCTTCTGAATTATGGTGATTTGTTCCTCCATCATCTGACTTGCAGACCAAAGATCGGCCTGTAGGGGAGACATCAATAATATAACTAGATGGGGAACATAATCCCGTATTCATCGAACATAGTCCGAGAGCCAGCAACCGCACGTTTCATGAAGTGTTTTATGCACTTTGAAATTTTGCTATATTGTATCTCTTGGGTTAATAAGAAGGTATATATGTGTTGGCTAGACTTACCGTGGACCACCAGGTACTGCACATTGGGGAAGGTGCAAACAAATATTTCCCAAAAATAGAGTTTTATTCAGAAGCCAACTATCTTTAATTGTAAAATTAAGGCAATTTAACAATGAATCAGGCAGACAACTTTAAGGGGTATAACATGTAAAAAAAAATAATGAAAGCGCAGAGAACAACCACAACTGCACGGTGCTCTCACACACTTGTATGGTTACACACAGTGTTTTGCAGTCTATCATAGGCAACATTAATTTTCATGTTGCCTATATTAGTTTTCATGTTTGCTGATAATTAAGCCCCACAAAAGTGTCTGCCCTTTTGTAATTATTTTCAAATATGTTAATTGAAGACACTGTTTACATCGCAGCATGAATAAAGGACTTAATTTAATATAAAAAATAAAAACTAGGTACTTTTTTTTATTTACATTTTAACCCCGTTAAAAGTGTCTGCATTATTTATTATTCATTGTAGAATTGCCTTGATTTGCATTTTTTTTTACATTATTGATAGTTGGCTTCTGAATAAAACACTATTTTTGGGCAATATTGTTTTGTACCTCTCCCCTAAGCACAGTACCTGGTGTTCTGAGGTATGGCCAGGAAACACATACTTACCTTCTTATACATATATACACATACTTACCTACCCAAAAGGTACATTATAGCAAAATGTCAAGGTGCATAAAACACTTCATGAAAAGTGCGTTACCAGCTCTCCAACTATAAGCAGTTACTCTTCATTGGTTAAACTTTACAATGAAGATGCTTTGACACCACCTCAATGCTCTATTTGTCATTGACTGCTTTTTATAAATATGGATCATTCTCAACACTGCTACTTATCAATGAATAACAAAGTTCATAATATTTTCTTTAAACTACAACTGAGCTATCTAGTAGCTCACATGTTTGGAAATGGATTTTTCAAATGAAAGCGTTATTTTACTTTCTTTGCTCTCTAAATACCTTTAATATTCTTCGAAAGCATGTAATCCACTTTCTGTTTAGATTACAGACTTCTCTGTATAAAGACTACCCTTCTGGGTTTGCCTGAAATATATAATTCTTCAGGGTGATAGTAGCTTGGCTATTGGTTACATAAAGCATATCACCATGGTCTCATGAATATGTTTTTTGTGTGGGAACTTAGTAAGATTTAAGAAATTTGCCCTAATTCCTTTGAGTTTTAAGAAGAAGTGACAATAATAATAAACAAATAGCCAATCATTATTCACAACCTATTGAAAATTGTTGAATCAATTACAAATTCTTATTAGCGAAGAAGAATTAACTCATAATATTCATGATTTTTTAAATATGATGATATGGTTAGTCTACAAATAATGATTGAAACAAGCATGAATAATGTGTACATTTCTTCAATGTTTATTGTACACTGCTAAGAACTTAAATTTTATTATATTACTGTTTTTGCAGGTTCCAAAATGTTGCTGAACATTGATGAAGGAGAGCTTCTATCGTCTCAGCTTGCTGATTGATCCCATCATAAAATAGAAACTCAGAATTCTATACATTTCCCAATTATTGTAATGATCATTTTTGAAATATTTATTTTCTTTATGAAGCAAGAATATGAGAGCAAAATCCAAACAGAAATCTTGAATAAAAAATGATCGACCCAAAAAACGTGGTCATCCCCGTCAGCAATCCTTCTAGCCCTCTTCCTCTTTCCCGTGGTGTACCGCAGGGCTCCTCGTTATCCCCAACTCTATTTTCTGTTTACATCAATGATCTTCCTCTTTCCATAGTTCATTCCAAGTTTCATCTTTACGCTGACGATACCCAAATCTACCTATCCTTTAAGCCCTCTTTGCTACGAGATGCTGTAGACAAGCTGCAAGTAGATCTTAACAACATCAATGCTTGGGCTGCAGCTAATAAGCTTTCCCTGAATCCAGACAAATCCAAAGCCATTGTTATAGGCTCCCAATCCCTCATAAGTTCTACTTCCCCTTTTCCAGCCCTTTACCTTAACAGCATCCCTATAAAATATTGTAAATCAGTTAAAAATCTTGGGATCATATTTGATCAGAACCTTTCCTGGAAAAATCATATTTCCCAAATTTCCCGTCGGTCCATATTTATCCTGAGACAGCTCAACCTCTCCCGCCATCTCCTGCCAACAAAGACCCGTCAACTCCTCGTAACTTCCCTATTATTCCCCCAGTTTGACTATGGTTGTTTGGTGTACGGTGGACTTTCTGGCGATCTCGAGGCAAAACTCAAACGCCTCATGAACTGTTTCATTCGTTTTATCCTCGGGATCCCCAGAGACTCCCACATATCACATTTCTACCAGGAGCTAAATTGGCTATTCCCTCTTTATCGTCGTCAGTACTTCCTCGGCTCAGTCCTTTACCAAGTAATTCAATCCCGTAGACCTTCTTATATTTTTCAACTTCTTAAATTTAAATCCTCGGTTCACTCCCGTAACACCCGATCTCGTCCTTCCGATCTTTATATTCCTTCCCACCGAACAGCAATATTCGAAAAATCATTCGTCACCCGTGCCACCTCGCTATGGAATTCCTTACCTCTGTCTGTCCGCCATTCTACCAACCTTGAAACCTTTAAATCCCGACTCTTCCACCACCTTCTATCCCTCCAAGTTTTACCCAACCCCTAGTCTATATTGAAGCTGTACACTATATACTGATACTGATAGCATTTATAAGTTTTTAAGGTTATACGTAAAATTCAAAATTATTTTGTAATTTCAAAATTATTCCTATGGGACTTCTGTCCCGGAATAAGAATAAAACTTTTCATTCATTCATCGACCCAAAAAAGAAATTTTTCCTGGCAAAAATAATATTTGGAGACATGTATCTTCTTCCTGGAAATAAAAATTCTTCTGCCCTTTCCTGAACTAATCCTTTCCTTTCTGTAGATTGCTCCTACAGCAAGGAAAGGCTGGCAGTCGAGAGGCACCGGGCCCCCAATATGATGGACTTGCACAGCAGTCTAACTCTCCTCTCTTGTTTACCGGCTCCCTACAGCTGTGTTTTCCAGGAGTTCAACTTTGGGGGCTGAGGGAACCTTTAGCTTTGTATTTCAACACTTGTTGTCAGGAGAATTAACTCTCTGTGACGAGGGAGCTACAGGTCAGGTTTTACTCCGCCGGTGTCGTGTTCAAAGTCACGGATCAAAAAGGACGAAGGAAAATTTATTTGCCCTAGTTATTGAGTATATAATTTCCTTGCTTATTATTCATAAAATAAAGGGCAAATGATAAACAGGAAAACCTTCTTTTTTTGTTACTCATATATAATATAAGTTTTTTTATAACTTATTTTTAAACAAAGGTATTCAACTTACAAATAATTATTCAAACGCAAAACTAATTCAACATAAATAAAAATTAATAATCATTGTAAGCAAAATAAAAATTATAAAAGACGAGTTTTAATATGGCGAGGAGATCGCTGACAGTCGAGGCGCTGTGACCGAGAGTGGGAAAAGTATCCCGTACAGGGGGACCGAAGCCGGGTGCGAGTATCCCGTACAGGAGAACGCATTCCTTGTGGCTCTTTGCATACGGAAAGGGTTAATGGTTAATATGGCTGGTATCTCGTTCTATCTATTAGGTACGATAAGGCAGAGAATTGAAAAGATATATGGCAACTTACCTTGGACCCAATCTGATTAGAGATACATTGTTGTTTCTGCTGTTTTTTTGTACAATTCATAATTACCCTTCCAATATAACTTTATTTATGTTTTCAAACCATTCATTTTTTAAAGTAATGTTCTTTTTCTACTAATTTTAATAATCATTGGAAGTTTTTACAATAACATTGTTGAATGTTTTGATTGCCTCAAATTATTTTATATATAAACATAATATAATACTTATGCTATCTGAAACTGGAGACCATTCCTTGATTTGTTAGATCTTTTACTGGTGGTATAAAGTAACACTAAACCGCTAATTTAATTCATATACATAATCAACCGTTATGAATGTCAACACGTTTTAAAACCTGATCAGCCTCTGGACTAGAGAGTGCAGTTCATAAACTTCTAGGAGTAAATGTTCACTGGATACCAACATTAGTTCAAAGTTCATTAATACTACACTAACCATTCGTGCTAATATGTTAATATTTAGAGTTATTCTGAACTTATCACAGCGGAGTGATCGGTCACTGGATACCAACATTTGTTCAAAGTTCATTAA
The DNA here is from genome assembly GCA_946811695.1 of Gonocerus acuteangulatus. Taxonomy (NCBI): domain Eukaryota; kingdom Metazoa; phylum Arthropoda; class Insecta; order Hemiptera; family Coreidae; genus Gonocerus; species Gonocerus acuteangulatus. The sequence continues at coordinate 117,095,745 of OX328124.1, read as the reverse complement.
TATGAAACTAGCCATTTGGGCTAACGTATTAATGTTTGGAGCTATTCTAAACTCATCACAGCGGAGTGATTGGTCACTGGATACCTCCATTGGCTCAAAGTTCATGAATATGATACCATCCATCCATGCTAACACGTTAATGTTTGGAGCTATTCTGAACTCATCACAGCGGAGTGATCGGTCACTGGATACCACCATGGCTCAAAGTTAATGAATATGATACCAGCCATCCGTGCTAACACTTTAATGTTTGGAGCTATTCTGAACTCATCACAGCGGAGTGATCGGTCACTGGATACCACCATGGCTCAAAGTTAATGAATATGATACCAGCCATCCGTGCTAACACGTTAATGTTTGGAGCTATTCTGAACTCATCACAGCGGAGTGATCGGTCACTGGATACCACCATTGGCTCAAAGTTCATGAATATGATACCAGCTATCCGTGCTCACACGTTAGTTAATGTTTGGAGCTATTCTGAACTCATCACAGCAGAGTGATCAACATTTCATTATGCTTTTTACCTGCTTTCTCAGGGGGAGTAAAAAAAGAAATGGTCATGGTTTTTAACCAGCAGATCCACATACCTTAGTCTTGAATATCTTTGTCTTTAGCCCCTTAACGGGCAAGGGCCGCTTGAGCTGGCACTGCTCGCTGAAATTAAAAAATGATGCGAGTGAGGCGGAATTGGTTCCAATGCTTCCTGCTAGATGCCGGGGTATGCCAAAAAATAGAATTTGGAGGTTTTGGGCCCGAGGAGCCGATATATGACGAAGTTACACATTTTTTTCAATTTTTTTTTTTTAACATCGTGGGTTGTTATTTAGTAAATGGATGCCCCCCAGACTCCCAATATAAATTAAAAAAATTCCAACATAGCTAGCAAAATGTGCCCGTTAAGGAATGTGGTTAAAGGGTTAAGGAAAGTGTGAAAAACTAGTATTTTGGGTAGTACTTAAAAAAAAAAATTAATTGAATTGTTTCACATGTTTGAAATTCATCAAAACTACGTTATAAAAATGTTGGTTACATTTGAGGTAGAGGAAGAATTAAAAAAAAAAATCAATGACAGATATGGGCAGTTTTGATTTTTCTTAAATATCTAATATGGTTGCAAAATCTTGGAAAATAAAAAGAACAGAAGATAAGCTGTATTATTTGTTTTCATTCAAAAGCTTAATAATACCTCTACAAAACAGGTTCAGGCGCCAATTTTAATAGGATTATCTAAGACAGAGAAAACGGTGCTTACGAACTGTTAGTTTTGCCCCATTGAAAGTGAACTATTAGAAGCTACTTTTCTAATTTTGAGCATTGTAAGGAAACTTGTTGAAATGACGCAGTTCCTGTGACTTGGAATTTTTCATACATTCCTTAGAAACTGAAGAACCCGTAAATATACAGGGTTATGCTAAATGATGGACCCATTTTTAAAAATTTGTATTTAATAAAGTACAAATCCAAAATTAACAATCTTTACACCAATGGAAAAAGGAAGTTTCAAAGTTTGTTTTTTTTCATTACATTAAAAATGTTGAATATGTCCACCGTCTGCTGCAAACAGCTATGCAGTACCCAAAGTCGTCCCTCACAGAAGAAAGTGTATCTTCTGTTACTGAGTGGACGGCAGCAGCGATACTGTTCTGCAGATCATTCAGAGTTATTGGTAGAGGTTGGACGTAAACAGCCTCCTTAACCTAAGCCTATAAGAGCATAGGTGTTTGGCGTTCAAAAGAGGACACATTGAATATTTATAATGTAATTGACAAACGTTTGAACTTCCTCTTTCAATTGGTGTAAAGATTGTTTATTTTGGATTTGTACTTTAATAAATAATAATTTTTAAAAATGGGTCCATCATTTAGCATAACCCTGTATTATTAAAATGTAATAGAATAAACAGATGTACTGTACCAAAAAAAAGTAATAAATAAAAAAACAGGCCGAAACGTCGGCACAATAAAACCATTTTCACGATAAAATGTAGTTTTATTAAGAAGCAGTGACCGAACCCCGACAATCCCTACCTTGAAAAAAACAGGAAGTGATGTATGTTGATTAAGTACACACAACAATGTTTTAAATAAATGTTTAATGCTTTGAATGTTATATTTTTTCTTAATTAAAATTAATGTTTCTTGGCTATTTTTTTTTAATTTTTTTTTTTTTTTTTTTTGCTTTCTTGGCAAATATATTTTGAATACACACTTTCGGATTTCAATATTAGATAAAAATTATTGAGAAGACGCCATATTATAAAATCATCTATCTTATAAAGAATTCTCGATAATTTTAAATTAACAAATACCATCAATGATTTACAACATTATTGCAAATGGCCTATAAAAAGTTTGATTAATGATTTTAATATATAAAATGGATTATTGCATCAGTAGTAAAGTAAAAACAATTATTATCAATTAAATAAAAGATATCTATGTACAATTTTTGTTTTATCGTTTATAAATCTTATACAATTGAGAATTAGTTTGTGCTTAATCACATGCATATTAGTACTAATAATCAATGATTTGAAGAATTAGTGGATGAGTCCTCAGCCCCTTCCTAATTCCCTTCCAATAGTTAACAACAGCATATATTTCCTTTCTTTATGAAATTATAAAAACTGATAAGTAAACAAGGTAAACAATACTTAAAAAGTAATTTTTTATAAAATATAAAAATAAATGCATAACAAATTAAAATTAATAAAAATAATGTACATTTACATTTTTCTAATACATAAAATTTGTTGTATTTACAATTACCAAAATAGGTATATTCTTATTATGTCAATAATTTATATGACACATAAATATATTTTATATATAACATAAATTGATATACAAATATCATTGAGCGATTTAACAATTTCATTTTTAGAAATTAAGGCTTTTGTTAGTTTTAAACAAGAGGTGTAAATCATAAAGTGATATTTATATACATAAGAATATAAGCGAACACAAAGTCTCACCTAATATTTAAATAAATTATGATATTTTTACATAAAAGCGTATAATTTATGTACGACCCTAGGTGAATGCTTTGCAATCAATATTACACCCCTGTTTTATAAAAACTAACCTCCAATCTAAATCTAACGTTTAATACAGAATTCGATAACATTTCATACGTAGACTAATTCAGTTTAATACTTGAGAAAATGTAGAATTGAAATACTACTGTACACAACAGGCAAGGAAGCAACCAATGTGCCTCGGTTACTGACCGGAACTCTCGCTCCAAGCTACTGGCATCATGGTTAGCACGAATAACATGGAAAATAAATTTTTTTAAAAAAATTCTTAACTCATATGTTGACCGAAATTATAGTCTTTGCACTTCCAGTCATCAAGAAGATTTTTTGACTGAAGATATTTTTGAAGTTGGATCAATCTAAACGCTCCTTTCTTATAAATGTTCTACCCCTGGAATTAAAACATGTACATTAGAAATACAAGGAATCTTTGTCGTGTTACAAGGAAAAATTATGTATATTGAGACATTTTTTGCTCCCTAATGTTTATTAAAGCTCTACATGTTTCATATCCTATGTAAGTTGGCATATCATTGGGAACAGAAAATGTACGAGAAGAGGCAGGATTAGAAAAGTGAAATGGCATGGTAAGCGTCATCAACTAGGAAGGTGCCTGAATTCTGCAGATAAAAGGCCGAGAAGAGGCAGCACTGGAGTGGACCAAAGATGTAAACGAAAGCATTTTGTGGATTGAGGGACGGATTTTCATTACAAAGCAGAGATCAAAGAGTAGGGAATCGTCGATACAAATGCAAAGTATCAAATGTGAAAAGTGGTTGGTACCTTATAGGTGACTTAATATATATTTTATCCTATGATATATTTTAATTAGACTTAATGCACATTCGTTAGTTTGATTTTCTGTAATTAATAATTATTTTTCTTTAATTTTCGGGAGTTGGAGACAACATACATCAGTCCAATAGCAAACAGAAAAATTAAAAATGAAAAATGCTATTTCTGATGATACTTTAGATTTGTATTGATGGAATAACCACCTGTGCTCTGTACAACAGAATAAAATGTATGTATCCCTCACAATATTGAGAAAAACTATGAAAACACTATTATAGTACTTGAACGTCACAGAGAGCTCTCCATAAACCAGGCAGACATAATGAAGTGCAGGAAAACAAGGGCTGGGAATATAAACTGGTTAGCAGTAAGGTGGTGGAGGTGCTAATTATGACTGAGGTTATGAACTTTTTGAGTAAGAAGGAACATGTCCCACCATCTTATAAATAGTTGTAGAACAATAAGATAGAAAAAATTGTGCTTAAAAGTATGAACTAAATCATGTTTACAACTTACGTAATTGTTTTCTTTTCTACATTCTTTGGTTCAGGTCGCGCCCTGTTCAATACTTTCAAAAAGTCTGAGGTCTTAGCCCTCATCCTAGAATGTATATATGCTTTGGAACATTTAATATGATAATGAAGATAGTCTCGAAACATGTGAATTAGGTTAATAGTGTTATCCCTTGCTTCTCGATTTGTATGCCTAGGGAAAAGGACTGAAAAAAAAAGAATAAAAAAAATTATTTAATCAATATTATATAATATTAAGTTCCTAAGCTGTATAATTCATTTCCTCCTAGTAAGTTAACTAATCGGTATTCTCGCAATTAACCTTTAGAGTAGAGATGGCTTTGTGCTCCAGCAGTCTTCACTGATTTAAAAATAATTGTGTTCATTTTTTCAAGTTAAGCAACATCGGGCTTGGCCAGTACCTGAATGGGTGACCGACAATGTGCTATTGGCATTATAAAAGGGTGGTAACCTGTAGATAATAGCCCAATTCTTGATACACCATTAAACATACAAAAAAAAATTGTTTTCATTCCGGCTGACCTGTGGACAAGTTTTATTCTTGGCTCTACATAGGGGATAACAGACGATTTGATAGTTCCCTGTTTCATCACTAGAATTCATTTAGATGACGTTTTTACTATTTTTGGCAGGAAGGCGAGCAACAAGCTTTATTTATGGAGCTGCACTTTCATAGTTCTTTTGTTACTTTTCTTTCCGAGAATGCCATTAAAACATTTTAAAATTAAAAATAGAGTATAACAAAGTTTATAGAATAAAATAGCAAGAGAATTTTCAAGTAAATTTTTAAGTTATGTAAATATGTGAATATTATAAATTTGTATATAGTGTAAATATTCTTAACTCTGCTAGTGCAAGTCTACTGCCCCGATTGAAAAGGAGAATGGGAAAATAGTGTACAATGCTCAGCAAAGTAAGTCACGCCCAGAGTAGAGTAAGTATTGTGTTGAAGGCATACTACACCCAGGGTTTGGTTGGCCAGGTCAACTTGCCACATTCTAAGGGTTAATTTCAAATGAAATGTAAGGCTAAAAAAAAAAAAAAAAATCAGTCCCGTAACAGGCCACAAGGGCCCAGAGGGGCAGATACTGTAGAGGTTATCTGATTCTTGACCATACGACACACTAGGGAGATAGTGTGGTCAACACTATGCTCCGGCCGCCTGATTTTCCCCTTGGCTGCTTCAACTGCTAGAGTCATTAGCACCCAAGGTACCCATTATTAATTAAATTAATTAAAGGCTGGGTGAGCCTAGGGACGATCTGGGACCCCAAATCCAACCCTCGAACGGCAGCACTAGAAGAAAAAATCTTTAGTGCGCGCTCGGGTTTTGAACCTGGTCTTCCAGTTCATTAGTCGAGTGCTCTACCACTGAGCTAACCTCGTCCCCGTAAGGCTAAAAGTAAAACGTAATTACAGTAAAACCTCATTTACCCGGATCATCTGGGACCATGGTCGACACGAGTTAACGAAAATCTGGGTTATCCCAGATTGCATTATATTAATGCAGGTTAGAAATTATTAACGACACATTTTCACCTAAAAACACATACACATTATGTACTGTAATAGCCTATGCATTTTCACTTTACACAATATACCTACAAACTAGTCTGTGGTAAAAAAGGATGTGAACTTCTGCTGTCTCTGTTTAGTGTATCGCTTACGAGCAGCACGATCGAAACGAAACAGCAAAACGATACTGTACCTTGGCCGAGACACTAAGGAGACTCGCGTAATTTACCTACTGAGAATAGCAATTTATTGCCTGTAAAACAAGTCTTCATTTAGTTCACTGAACAACAATATTTCATTTTCAAAACTGATCCGTTTTAAAGAGGTGCGGGTTTACAAGGTTTTACTGTATTAATATTTGAGGTGTGGAACAATTAATATCATTGTCATCAAATTGCTAAGAACTGGTCAACTTTCACTATTAATATAATGCCTAAATTGTAAGCAATTTATAAATTAAAAAGTATTAAATAATATTATACTAACCAAATGTAACATATCCTATATTATCGCCAACAACAGCATCGGTGTTATTTAGCTCCAAAGGAGGCTCCTTGTGACTAAACAAGACCTGTGGTGCAGTGTGACTTGCTCGTCTACCTTCCTTGAATTCTTGCATGAACACTTTACCTATTACTACATCATCTTCATCCTTAAATATTGTACTGAAGACAACTGTCACCCGATCTGATTTTGCTTCTACGTACCTAAAACAAAAAAATAAGTTGTCACTTCATTACTCAAATTCGCAAATATCTGGATCAGAAGTTTCATTAAAAAAATATTTATTTATAAAAAATATATTAAGGGGCGAAAATGTGTCACTCTTGCCTATGTAGGGGGAATAGCATTAAAACAGAAAGAATGCTACTAGTGCCCTCTGGTGCACAAGCTTTGAAGCTAGGTATACACAGTTTTGATGGTCGATAAAAATATATTTACCATATTTTTCATAGTCATAACTGAGAAACACTGATTTATGAGTTGTGTCACTTTAGAAATACTAGTGTGATATACATATAGGGGACAAGGTAAGCTCAGTGGTAAAGCACTTGACTGATATCTGAGCACACACTGACATGTGTGAGCATTTCACTGAGTTCAAAACTCGAGTAAACTAAAAATTTTATGTTCTAGTATCTTAATTTATGGGTTGGATTCGGGATCCCAGATCATCCCTAGGCTCACCCAGCCTTTAATTAATTTAATAACAGGTACATAAAAGGGGGAAAATCAGGGTTCTGGAGCATAGTACTGACCACACTATCTTCCTAGAGAGCAGTGTTGTCAGGAATCCGATACCCCTACAATATCTTTGGGCAATTTTGGCCAGTTACAGGACTGATATATACATTTATATTTCTGGGTTGACAGATGCTCTACATGAGAAGTGACAGATAAATGACCTCACAAATTCGTTATTTATGGGCTTTCCCCCAAAAAACATTATGAATGGATTGAGAGATAAGTTTTCACAAAATCTTTATGAATGCGTCGACAGATAAGGTTTTCCCCCAAAAAACTTTAGTTTTTATATCAGTTGAGAGATGAACATCTATCTCAAAAATTCTTTGTTTGGTTTAACAGATAACGCCTTCCCCACAAATAATAAACATAAGAATCGACAATTGTAGGCCTTTTTGACAATTCTTCATGGATGGACTGACAAACGCTTAATAGAAGGAGACAGATAACATTTTCACAAATGGTTTCCATAAGAACTGTCATAAACAGCGTTTTTGAAAACGCTGTTTATGACAGTTATTATTACAAGCATGATTATTTGCCATAACTTTGAATTGTAACATTACTGTCATTAATTATCAAAAAATAAAGAACAGATTTTAAAAAAAATTGCCATTAGGTTCTAATAACTGTTACCAACTTCCGAAGTTGTCAGCAAAGGGAAAGAAGAATATGTGAAATTTCGTTACACTATTTCTACCATATAATGTATTTGTAAATATCAAAAATTATTTTTTGTTTTCTATAATTACAGGTTAACTTGCAAGAATCAAGGAAAACACACACAACAAAAAAAGAGTAGGGTCAGTCAACACATTTTACATGAATTTTCTATTGAGATATTTTTAAGACAGAAAACAACAGGCAGGATTGTCAAATTTACTGATAACTGATCTTTAAGTACATTAAATATACATTTTGAATTTATTTGAGCCCACAGAAAACCTTTCAAAGCTGGCTGAATGTATGGGCCTTGTGTAAAAGATATTTTCAAATAATTTTCCTTAAACCATAAGATATGGTTTAAGAGGGCAAATGTTGACACAATGATAATTGAAGATAAAAAAAAAGGATTAACTGTTAAGCTTAATAAGGACCAGGAAGTAGATTGATAAATAACAATTTATCAGGTGCAGCTATCTGATTAGCTGGCACTCAACTCAGACAGCTAGCAACAGATTCTCCCATAAAAATATACTTTAAAACTATTAAGAGGGGAAAAAATGTATTAATCAAAATTAAGTAATAATGTAGGCTGCCTAACTTTATGGGGTTGTTGGCTACATAGTATGCTTAACATTCATCTTTAAATTCATTTCATTTTTACTTATTTATTTTGCGGTGTTTGATCATTTTGTCTTTAAAGCCATCTTAATGGGGTTGAATTAATTCTTCTAAAAATATTTTAATTTAAGCAGTGTGACGCTTAGATATAAAAAAGCTAAACATAATAGCAAAGGAATTATGATGCCATTTAATGTCCATATTTATGTCAGCTTATTTTGCCTACCTAGTCAATAAGTGTAGACTCAGCTTATAAATGTGTTAGATAGAGAACTAGTACTTACAAGGTCTCTTCATTTCTGTAATTAATAACAGCTCTTTTAAGTCCTTCGCTATGATCACCTTTCTCTTGAAAATCAAAATACTTTTCGAACACTGATGCAAAACAATTTCTTTTTAGCAGTCCGATTTTCTTTACGACGGTTTCCCAATCCGATGGCACGTTATCAAGGTCAATTAAGAGAGACACATTATAACCTGAAAAAATTTACAATACTTAGTAAATTGTAGGAGTAACTTTGTTATAGAACACAGATGAGTCCCAATGCCCTTTACCTACCTGTTTCAGGTTCGACTAATAAAGTTCCATACTCCCGTTTCAATAATTCATCAGCTCCATGTTCTTGTAACTGTTTATAGAACTTAAGAGAAATGCTGATCTAAAACATGAATGCAATAGTAAAATATATTTCGCTCAAAGGAGCATATTAACTAAATTGAACAAAGCAAAATTCATACCATAACTTTTGTTTTGTCTCCAGCGACATTTGAAATATGGAATAGAACTCCATCAAAATCAGCTATTGTTATATCTATTGAATCAGGTTTATTCCTGAAAACAAAAAGTCCAGTCACAAAAAGAGTCCATATAGATAAGAAGATAATAAAGATTTTCTCAACAAAATAAGCAAGCAGAATGCAAGACCGACAAAAGCCCTTTCAAGGATGATATTAACACCTTATTAAAATAGTGAAATAAAATAATAAATTTAACACCATGAATGAAGTCAATCACCCCACCCAAAAACCGGTATTCACTATATTCTACTTACCCTGCCAAAGCATTTTTGTATTTTACCGTCAAAGTGTCTTCCACTATTCTATTGTTGATCTCAAGCAAGATCATGTTGAAAACTACACAACTACACGTTTGAGAAGCATGAATGGAATAAGAACTGATGTATAACACTCCACTAGATGGTGCCCGGATACTTCCTCGCCAGCCTAGGGCTAGAATTAAAATTATCCTAATAAGCGAAGAAAAACGAAATTATTTCAGGAATCAGAAAAGAATTTGAATTCTGAATTTTGATATCTACAATGAGAAATAAGATATTTTTCCCATTAATTTAGTAAATTTAGAACATTCGCTGTCTCTGTCTTTCTCAAGTGGAACCGATGTATCTATCTCTTTTTCAAAGAGGTACTTGCTTTAATAGAGCCAACCATTAAGTTAGTAGATGCTAACTATCTTTTTAGAAATTCTTTAATGACGTATTTACATATTATCGCTTTTTTTAAAGTAATTATAAAATCCATAAACCACTAGAGTAGTGTCGCATAATCTAGTGGTTTATGGATTTTATAATTACTTAAAAAAAGTGACAATATGTAAATACGTCATTATTTAGATATTAGTTATATTTTCAACTACAGTTTTTGTCAGTTTAATTAAACTGACAAAAAATGTAGTTGAAAATGTAACAAATATCTAAATAATGAGTATTTGAAGGTCCTTAACGGATATAAATGTTTACTATGTGTAAAAAAACTTATCATTTACGATATATTTAGTAATTTCAACTTATACATGTTGATCAAAACATAGATTACAATATCGCAAAATACCCGATTGAAGTTTAACTTTTCATCCTTAAAATACACTCTGCTAATTAAGAGCTTACTGTTCATCTTATGCCTTCAAAAATGATGAGTCAAAAGTATTGTCCTCCGACACTAAATTTATTTCATGAAAAAGTACCTTTTAGGGTCCACCATATCGGTACAAATTATTTAAATTGTACACTTGTGATAAAAAATCATCAGTAAATTATTTTATTTAATTTATTGGTGATAAATTTTATCAAAAATATTAGAAACTAATTCATTGGGTATTAATAATCCACATTACATCAACTAATAATTTGGGACAGCCACTTCTGTGGTTGGAAGGATAAGTACAGTTTCTACGTAACAATCAATTATTTTAGCGCGGTTCCTCCCTCCTCCAAAGGGAGGAATCCCGCTTATAAGGTTGATACAATGAAACAATCCGGAAGTGCCAACTAGAAAATTTCGCGTTTCAGAACCCCTAGAGACCGAAAATAACGGTGGTTCAAATTTGTATATATTTGTCTGTTCGCTCTGTAGCTCCCAGAGAATGGTCCGATTTTGATGAAATTTGGTACAAAAATCTTTCGTCTAATTTGAAAGGTCGAGTTCGTTAACCAGCAAAATCCGCCTACTGTAAGATGGCGTTTGGGGCGAAATTCGCGCAAAAAAATTGTAACGCTTACGTTTTTGAGTTCATAAGCTTGTAAGTACTCGTTTTATATGCTTCTTGGGCTAGGAAAACGAATGAAACCTTTTTCAAGGCGATAGCTTTAACCGTTTTCGAAAAAAATAGAAAAATAGTTTTTGAATGCCGTTTTTGGTTTGGGTACTTAGAATCATGGGATTCAGTTGAAACATTTTCTGCATGTTCTACTTTCATTACAACTAATATGTTGAAATTTTGGTTACGTTTGGAGTTAAGGAAGAGTTAGAATAAAATATTTTATTAACAGACATAAAAAGTTTTGGTAACTTTGTTTACTTTCCTTAATATCTCGAAAAAGGTTGAAAATCTTGGTAAACGGAAGAAAGCTTATTAAATGCTCTAAAAAAAAAAGGTTCTAACGAAAGGTTTGATTAGGCGATGTCAATCGGAGAAATAAGAGCTTAAAACATTAAATTAATTGATTTCGTTTATTCGAACGGTTCTTTTTGTCTGTCTTATTCTTTGTTATTTTTTAATTGCTTAAAGTTGGATAATGTATTTGACAATAAAACTGGTTAAGTAAAATAACAAAAACAATTTATTGTTAGAAATATAGATTTCCAAGATTCCAAGACCTTGTAACTAGCGGGACCTAGTGTTAGCCGACCCTTCCAGGTAAGATCGTATATCATGACCTTTCAAGACTTTACTACACACAGGAATGGCATTAGTGACCTTAAGGGTTGACACGCCATTATAATAATTAATTAAAAAAAAAAAGACTGGTGGAACCAAAATAATAACTGCTTCTATTTTAATCTTTCCAAATTAGACTAGGGATATGAACGGAAAACCGCGCTAAGATGATGCAGTTCCTGCGAGACGGACGTTTCTAACATAAGTGTGGCTCGTATTAACAATTCTACCGAATTCCCTCGAAAAATGGCTCTGGGTGTGTAATATAATAATAATTTTTCTGTCTGACAATATTGTGTCTGTTCCTTCTTCCCGTCACTACGACAACAATTTGGTCTGCCTGAAAGCTAACTAAGAATAAAACATTACAGGAATTTTCACTAGGGTTAAGAACAGAAACGCGCAAAGATGACGCAGTTCTTGCGAGTCTGGCTTTTCTTTAGTAGTATCTTCAAATTAAGCAGCGAACTGAGTACAATCAGTTTTTTACAAAGATCTTCGATTGCATGCCAGCATGAAGATATTGGACCCATGGATAGTAGCGTCCAGTTTTAACTGGCAAATATCAGAAACCAGTGTAGTTTTACTTGCATGATATGCTAAGATAACATGGGCGTATATAAGGAGGGGCGCCCCCCCCCCCGAAATAGGTAAAAATGTGTCATAAAAACCTTAAAAATAAATTAAATATTTAAATATTAGTTCAGAAAAAATATGTTCTTTGGGTGTAATATCGTTTTAATTGGCTAACTATTACAAGTTCTATATTATTAATATTCCATACCCCCCAAATGCTTTCAGCCCCCCGAAATTCTCCAATCCCCTCCCGATTTTCTATATACGCCCACGATAGATGGTCCATTTTACAGCATATATTCTATTACTTCTAGATCATGAATCAAAATTATTAAGTTCAAGTTGGTTGTCCAGACCAAGCCGATATCGTCAATAGCAGAGAATAGCCAGTACTCTCATTTTTAAGATGTTATTGTGTTTACCGAACTGTATTTGAAGCGCTTTTCGACATCTTAATTTTCCAAAAAAACAAAACAAAAAAAAACACATTTTTTCAATAAAGCCCGAGGACATTGCATGCATGATTGGTATAAACCTCTAATGAGTGAGAGGAATCGATTATCTATCAATTTGTTTACGCTATCGCGAGGGGAGGTTTTGTGGTGGTTTACTTTGACATGAAGTAATGTCAATGCTAAAATGTTATTTTATTTTTGATAATTGATTTTCGTTATTTAAATTATAAAGTTGGTAGGCTATGAGATTAACAAATTAGTCATTATACAAGGGGATTTTTAATGTAACTTGTTTTTCCTAGTGAAAAGGAGGATGGCTTTTCTTGAGGTAATGCAGGAACAATTGGGATTTTAATGCTTGAATTTGGTGTCTTCTGCTCTATCTTTTTTTGTTTATTTTTTTTTTTTGCAGAGGCGTCGATTCAATTTTTTTGATCTTAAAGAGAATGTGGATTCAGGAGCAATAGCTGCAGCTTTAGGGGTGAGTTAGAAATATAAATTTTATCTAGGAATATGATGGAAGTTTTGTTCCTGTGCTTCTTGTTCCTGCTTTTTTATTCAGCAGTTCATTTATAATTATATTTAGTCTTTTTTTTTAATTATTAAATGTATAATAATAATATGCAATTATTATTTTAAATTGAAAATCATTCTCAATATATCTAATATATATATTTAATAAATATATTAAAAGCCAATGATAGACATTCCATTTATGGCTTACATTTATATGTTCACCTGCTATTGTACCTGAATATAGCTGATATATAGTTCCTTTTTTCCTTAATCACTAGTGTTTTAAAGCTCATAAATGTTTCCTTCTAGAGAATTTCAGTAAGCTTATTTATTTTAGGTAATAAATTTGTTATATTATTCAGTGATTTTGGTTTCCCAATTTGTATTTTACAGGAAGCTCGGGTTACATGCACTACTCATGGCTTTGGATTTCTTATTCTTGGGGATTCATCAGGCAACGTTCATCTTGTTGATAAAAAGTTTGACATTAAAACTTTTAAAGCTTACGAACTTAATATTTCTTTAGCTGAACAATGTAAACTTTCTCCGTATCTTATAACAATTGGGGTGAGTGACATTTTTTCTAGTTTTAATTTTTAATGTTTAGTTTTAAGGATTTGTTTTTCTTCAATTTACATTGGCATACATTTATTTATTTTATTTTTAACGTTCCTTTAATAATATTATTAATAATATTATATTATTTGTTTACTAGCTGTGCCCGCAACTTTGTTCGTGTGGATAATGACATTGGGCAGAATTTTTCGATGTACCTTATGGTTTATTTTGGATTATAAACTCCGGCGTATGGGTATTTTAAAAAAAATCTACTTTACAGTAATGCTTGTCTATACATGAAATTAGACATGTAGCCATCTCCTTTACATTGGCATAACTGTTTTATTTATGAACCAATTAATATGAAACAAACACAAAATGTTTAGTTAAGCTTACCACAATATATTAGTGAAAACCGCAACTAAATCGGATAAGCCTTTTCTGAGATTAGCGCGCTCAGACAAACATTCTAAAAATCATTGTTTTGGGTACTCTTTTGTTGATAAAGTCTCACAATAGTATTTTTTCTCATATATCTTCCAAGTACAGACAGAGATCTGTTAGAATTTCATTATAGGTATAGATTTAGCTGGCACAGGAAATTCACCAGACACTATTCATCACATTATGTATTAATAATGAATTTTTCCTTAATAATTATTAAGAAAAATTTTATTTTATAATCAATTTCCTTATAATAAAATAATTATTTTATTTTTTTATTAATTTTTAGGAAGATGAAGTAGGAAATCCTGTCATCAAAGTTTGGCATATTGAAAGATTTGATAAAAATGGCATTCCAGTTTGTTTAAGAATAAGCCGTGCGTCAATTCCTAATAAGGCAGTGGTTCCATCTTGTATTGCAATCACAGATAATCTCTTCCACATGGCTATCGGATTTGTAGATGGTTCTATTCTTCTGTACCGTGGTAATTATTAAATGTAGATTCGGATAATAAAAAAAAATGATAATTTTTTTTTTAGAAAAAAAGAAACAGGTTTTTTCCTTCCTTTTCATCTTTAGATCAGTGATTTTACTGGCAAATTAAATGTATTGCTTTTTCTCAGGAGACGTAAAGAGAGAGAGAACAAGCAAGCAAAAACTTCTGAAGGACAGTCTCGGCAGCATAACAGGACTTTCATTTCATAGTTCAGGAAAGATGACAACATTGTACGTAGCTACAGTTAACTCAATCGAAATGTATGATGTATCATTCAAAGATAAAGAAAGCATTGTAAGAACATTTTAAAATAAGTATGCATGTTATAAAATTGTTATTTTTAGAGAGTATATATTTTTTTCTTTTATGAAAAGATTGTTTATTATAATTCACAAATGGGTATGGTAGAACTCTGTGAAGTACAATGAACACAGTTTTTTGACAAGTTTGATTTTCTTTGAACCAACAATTTTTTCATTCATTCATCCTCCCTCTGACCAACTTTCCAATTAAGAATGTTTTGTCTGAATTTTACTATTGAAATGATCAATAAAAAGTATCGTATTTTACTACATACCAAAATTACTACTACAAAGAATTCATAAAATGGTCCAAGGAAATTAAAGGAGAATTATAAAAACTTATCTTATTGATTAGAAGAATATATTTATTATTCTTGATAATATGTAAGAGCACAATGTAGCCTATAAGTATTACTAAAATTATTTTCAAATTGGTTTGTTATTGAATTCTTTGTGTTGTAATTTGGGACAATATACTACTTTTTATAGTAATGCCATTTAATCATAATTTTAGTATGGTTACATGTTAAGTTGAAGCATAAATACCTGGAGTAATTTTATTTGTTTTTATATATTAAATATCCTGAGCAATTAATGTTCTACAAGTAAAGGCGGTTTCAGACGACTTTGGATGATGTTGGATGCGCATTGAGATGTTCAGTACTTGCAGAAATAGCGCAGGATGGCCACTTCTTTGTAGCTAAAAGTGATGTGAGTTTAACATATTTATTATGATAATTTCATTTAATTGTACCATATTAGTCCAGAATCAGAAAGGATATATTGAAATAATTTGGAAAACAAATTTTTCATTATTATTATAATTTATCCTTATTCTCCTTAATGATAAACATGAGTGTGGCTCATTCAACTTTCCTTTTGTCACTTTGAAGATTAAATCACTAGGAACATGAAGTCACAAGGTCCCTTACTCACTTGTATGAGTAAGCGGATCACCATTCCTATCAATGAGTCATTGAACTCCTGCTAAAGTTTAGAATTTTTATTGGTACCATAGTAAAATTTAAAAAAAAATTGTACCATTATATTTTTAAATAATTTTTGTCTGTTATTTACTTCTTCATTTTAAAAAATAGGTAATTCTATTTTTTTTTTTAATTTTATGATTATATTAATGTATATCATACATATTTAACTGAGTTTGTCACCTTTTTTAATTTAAAAAATGTAATTAGGATTCTGTTCACACATTTAAAAAAATTGACACATTTTATATTTTTTTAAAAAACCTCAGGCATTAGCTGGCTAGGGGATCTTCTTTGTAGGTTTGAGTGTTATATTCCTGTGAGTACAGAGTCAGTCGTCTAGCCTTTTATGGCCATGTTGTTAATAAAATAAGAATAAAGTGTATTGAAGAATGAATTTTCTAATACACACTCACAAAAACACATACACACTTCTTGCACACTAGAGTAAAATAATGTCACAATTTTACTTAGGAGAATAACAACAATTAAACAGTTCATGGAAGTCGAGAATTATAAAGCAGGTTCCAGAATATTTATGAGAATTTAGTTGATTTTTTGAGGGATTCTAAAGCTATATTTTGAGGTGTTTGGTTGTCTGTGAGTAAATCAACTCATATCTCTCTTTCATGTTCGTGAAAATTACACAGGTCAACATTTTATCTAAAAAAAAAACACTCGGAGTGGTATGGTTCTTCATTAAGAGAGAGAAAAAACCCATAGGAAAAATCTGAAAAAAATTCATGCGTATGTTTTTGAAGTCCCTGAATCCGAACCCGTAATTTGTTTGACTAGCACTGCCTCCCAGAAAATGATTTTTTTCAGATTTTTTCTCTATTTGACAATGAAATGACCACTAGGAAATGTCAAACAAACGACGGATTTGGACTCAGAAACCTCAAAAACATAGGCATGAATTTTTTCAGATTTTTCCTATGAATTATTTTTCCCTATTTGACTTTGAATCTGATGTGATGAAGGTTAACCAACCTGCTCATCGTAAAAACCCCATAAGGACCTGCTCCGAGTGTTTTTTTTTATATCAAATGTTGACCTGTGTTGTTATCATAAGGCTCAAAGAATAATAAAAACATAATTAGGAAATGTATCAAATGTAGCTTTCATGATAAATATCTGAAATATTCTTGGTAAGATAATTTAAAAACATAGAAATTGGAATTTCGAGTTTAGGGTGTTTTTCTTTCTTTATGGCTCACTGACTGCAATGAGGCATAGCTCATGAGCCAAAAAGAAACCATTTAAAAACCTATTAAGTACAGTTTATATAAATATATATGTTGTAATCAATTTCAATATTTTAGTTGTCAATTTATATTTCAATACAATATTGAAAATCCGGCGCTAATGGCCAAGATTTGTCGATGCGCCGTAAAAAAAAAAAAAAAAAAAAAAAAAAAAAATATTGAAAATAAATCTCTATTAAATTTTGTAAACATAAAAACTATATGATTTGGAAAATTGTTGAATATTCTATTACTTGATCTGATTCTTGGAAAAAATATTTCTGATATCAACTGCTCAAAATAATATTTGTTATTACATTTGAATATTTTGAAAGTAGATACCAAAAAGGATTTTTTTACACCTTTCCGGACTGGACTATCTGCAGACTTGTCACTCCCTCAGACGGCCCAGCATTCAACGCACCTCTCTCCTAAGGCAGGGCTGAATTAGCCCCTAAACTCTCCGATTCTCCGCTCTCCATTCCGTCCTGTAGAGATTTGAAAAAAAAAATTATTCAAAAATTAATTTTCTGGGATGCAGTGCGAGTCAAACAAACTACGGGTATGGACACAAGGACCTCACAAACATATGTATGGAGTTTTTCTATGGTTTTTTCTCTATTTGACCTTCAAATGACCTCTATGAAAAGGAGTAAAGGTCAAACAGACTACGGATTTGGACTCAGGGACTTTAAAAACATAAGCGTGAATGTTTCAGATCTTTCCTGATTTTTTTTCTTTATTTGACCTTCAAATAACCTTGAACCTGATGTGATGAAGGTTAACCAAGCTGCTCATCGTAATCAGCGACCCCCAAAACCCTATAAAGACCATACCGCTCCGAGTGTTTTTATTTAGATCAAATGTTGACCTTTGTAATGATTACTTAAATTGACACTATTTATATAAACATATTTTCCATTTTGTAGGCTGTTTATTGTTACACTAATGGTGTCAAAGGGCAATGCTATGCTGTAGATGGAGAGAAAGTTCAGCTGGAGTGGTTCAAAAATTATCTCGTCATTATTGCAAAATGTGGAAAATCCTCCTGCCGGGTTACTTCAGCATCTGTCCAGTCTTTAGGGTAAATTTCTATATTATTTTATTATACATTCTAATATGATCAACATAAATGTATATTTATATAGGTATATTCTAAAATAAAAAAGAGTGGATGGTAACCCAGTTCCCCTCGTGTGTACCAGATTATTTAACATGTCGCAATTGAAGTTTCATGAAGGTCTAAAGCCAAAGAATTTATTTGCCAGAAAATGTTACAATATGCTCTAACTTATGAAATTCAAAAGGAAGTCTGACTGTAGTTGCTGCTTTTTGGAGTTTAATATACCTTCTTACAGACTACTTTGAGTCTAACTTAAGTAACTGCTTTCTGGGGCTTTGTATTTTTTTCTTTTGCAAGAACCATTTGGGCCTAGCTTTAGCTGATTTAATCTGTTCATGTCCAAATTTATTCATGAGTCGAGAAAAAACTCGAAACATTTTACTTGCTTTAGGCTCATTCAGAAAAATTTGAGTAAACAAAATTTGGTAAGTTTTGTATAACTCTTCTGAAATGTTCATGTTATTCCTATTTAATTCTTTTTCATACTTTCTTTTAATAAAGATAAA
This sequence comes from Gonocerus acuteangulatus, assembly GCA_946811695.1. Lineage (NCBI taxonomy): Eukaryota > Metazoa > Arthropoda > Insecta > Hemiptera > Coreidae > Gonocerus > Gonocerus acuteangulatus. Next base: position 117,076,951 of record OX328124.1, on the reverse strand, counting down.
AAATGAGTTTTAATATTGAAATGTATTAAAGGAGGACCGAACAAAACTGAAAATTAAAAAGGGACCAATCGAAGCTTGCTCAAAAAATTATCTTCAAATCAGCGTCACGTTCACTGGGCATCGGCACTTCACTCGGAAAATCGTATTTTTTGCCCATTTAAAGACATTTTCTTCACATAAACACTCTTGTATATCATTTTTAATTAGTTAAGGACGAATTTTAGCCCATCAAAAAATTTTAAAAAAAAGTTACAAATAGTATTACTCTTTAAAAAATACAAATGAATGAAACTCGCTTTTATGAAATCATATCACTACCTCATCTGTCTTTATTGTTTTTAATTCGTTCAATAATAAACGGGTGTTCTCAAAAGTCTTTCTATTTTAAAATGATAACTTTTTGGACATTAGTATAGATCTTTGATATTTTATAATCCATATAATTTATTTACCATTGTATTGAACATGTATTTTCCTCTTGTTTTATTTTTTATTTTATAAATTTTTAATAATGCTATTTACTATTTTTTTTTTTTTTTTAGTGGTTCAAACAATTTTACCCATGTCTTAACAGTTCTAGACATTCAAAATAACAGTGTGACTGGTTTCACTGCCCAATTGGTAGATGTTATTTCTGTTCTTGTTGAGTGGGGTTCCTTCTTTGTACTTACAGCTAACAATTCATTAGCGCTTGTTGCTGAAAAGGATTTACAGTCTAAGCTGGCTCTTCTCTTCAAGAAAAATCTTTATGATGTAGCAATAAGGTATTCATTTATTCAGCTGTGAATTTATATTATTAATTTCTCTTTTATACATATCGTCCCTCCCATGACAAACTAACGAATATGAAAAATAATGTAATGTGGGTGATACGGCTTGTGGCAAACAAAACTCCAGCCTCTTTAGGGTTGCCGGAAATGCTTAAATAAAGTATTGAATATGACCGTTTTTCAATATATTATTTTGCCAATGTATTGAATATGTTTGTTCGCTAGTTTGCTCCTAATCGTCATTTTTTTTAGACCAAAAATAGACTTGGCAAACTAAGAAAAATGGTATATTCGTTACTTTGATTTGTAGATATCATTAATACTATACAATTAGTACAATGCATAATGTCGAATGTGTCACATTCGTTAGTTTGAAAGTGTAAATATTTATACAGTTAGTCAATCGGAATCAGAACTATCGAAAACACCACATTCAACAATTTGAAACGGCGATCCAAGAAAAACCACTTATTAGCACTAAGATGCAAACTCACGAATATGATTTTTTGGTAATTAAAAAAACAGTAAACAGTTTTTTCATAATATCACCTTAAAGAGATTAACAATATATATAGAAAACATATGTAAAATTGTCCTTTTTTAAAGGCGCTGATTTTGGAATTACTATTAAAGCTTTATCTTGCTCTCTTGAAAAGTACTGATTTTTATATTTGGTAGTTTGACATGGTAGGTACGATATGTGGAAGCTTGATGGTCATGAGTGTTATATCTTGAACACTCTGCGCCTAGGGTTGTGGCCACCTAGAATCTGTTTCCCGTGTTGTAGGCACAAGATAGTGTTGATTAAATCTCAGAGATTGGACTATTACCCCGGCTAAATTATTAATCTATACATAGAATAAAAATGGAACGGATCGCTGTCTGTACATGGAAGATATATGATAACATATATTATTGAGGGCCTTTATCAACATAATAGCAGCCAAAACAATGTGGCTCTGTCACGTGTTAGCAATCCTAGCAGCTTTTATGCATTGATCCCCAATGGCCATACGTCTAATATCGTGTATAGAGAAACATTACTGCAAAGTAGATTTTTTTAAACATCCAAACGATGGTGTTTATAATCCAAATTAAACCAAAAGATATATCCAAAAAATGCTGCCATAAGTCACTATTCCACGATAGTATCAAAATAAACTTCAATTTTATTTTATACTGGGCAACGACAAAAATTTATAGAATTTTTTTAGTGTTTCAAAAGATTTTATGTTTCTTCGGTGATCAACGGGAACCAGTGCATTCTTTGTGGCTATGACCGTTGGCATGTGGATAATAATTTCTTATTTACTAAATATCTGCTTTACAGAACTAGAGACCCTTCATCCTTTCGGAATAGGGTTATTAAAACCATATATATATATATGTTAGACTTTTTTGAAAACCTGGTACCTGGTATCCTCTGTATGTATAATTGTTATTTCTCACAATTAACTTGTAATTATCATTTATACGACAGGATTGCAAAAAGTCAGCAGTATGATGCTGATGGTTTAATGGAAATATTTCGACAATATGGGGATCATTTATATAGCAAAGGAGACCATAAAGGAGCAATAGAACAGTATATAAAAACAATTGGGAAGCTAGAGCCTTCTTATGTAATAAGAAAAGTAAGTGTAAACCTTATTTTTAAATCTTCGTACAAATATGCAACATATACTCTCTCTCTTTCTCACACTTTCCATTCCTACTCTCTCTTATTAATACGCACAAACCACTGTTTATCCTTTATTTTGTTTTCTTTGACATTCTTAAACTGACAAGGGGAGTGCACGGCGTGCCTCTTGCCCATTCAAACGAGATGTTTTGTATTTGTAGTAATTAACTAAAAAAAGTTTCTATTAAAGCGAGAAAATGCACTTCTCAAGCATTCAGCTGAATAAAAAAAAAAATGTTAAAAATTTACCTGGAGTCTTAAGATGTTCCGATAAAACTTTATCCAAGCACCTTGGTAGCTCAGTTGGTAGCGTTCTACTTTTATAACCCCAAGATAGCTGATCAAATCTCATCGTGTATTAATATTTTTTGTTTGTATAATTTTTTTTGTTTTGTTCTTAAGAACATTTAATAACATTAGTAGATGAATATTAATTTTTTTTTAATGATTGACATTTAATTTTTAACATTTTGTCTCATATATTAAAAGAAAATTTGAATGTTATGAATCGTTCATATGTCCAAGAGTTGATAGTTGTGAGCTAAGAACAAAACAAAAAAAAAAAAAAATAATATTAATACACGACGAGATTCGATCCAGCGATCTTGGGGTTATAAAAGTAGAACGCCTACCGACCGAGGAGCTTGGATAAATTGTTATCGGAACGTCTTAAGAACTCCAGGTAAATTTTCAACATTTTTTTTCAGCTGAATGCTTGAGAAGTGCGTGTTCTCGCTTTAACAGAACCTTTGTCTAGTTAAGTACTACAAATACAAAAATTCTCGTTTTAATGGGCGAGGGGCGTAGTTGTGTACTCCCCTTGTCAGTTTGTTTCCTTTATTTTACCAATTCTTGGTGTTTATTAAACCACTGTATGATACTCAGGAAAGTAAACACCTAGAGTGACTCAATTTTTAAATTTTTATTTGATACAAAAATTAATTAGCCAGGCTGTTATTTATATGATGCTATGCTGTTTATCTGAAGTTTTTTACTCCTTTTGATGATTTAACTTGCTGTACTGTGATTTGAAGCACGTTATTGTGATTTCAGTTTTGGGAATTACAAAAAAATCCCAGTCTGGCAAATTAATTTTTCTAAAACATTACGATTTGAAAATTCTTGAGATCTTAAATTTTTTTTTTTTTTTTTTTTTTAATGAAGATCAGTTTCCTGCAGAACACCTTCTGTTCTCGATGAATATTATAAGTTTTACTGAAGTTTGATTTCTGTTACAGTACCTTGGTTCTCAACAAGTTGAACATCTGACAACATACTTGCAAGCTCTTCATAAGGAAGGAGTTGCAACCGGTGGTCACACCACCCTTCTATTAAATTTTTATACTAAACTCAACAAGCCAGAACTACTGAAGGAATTCATTATGGTAAATTGAAATATGTTATTTATTTATATATATTTTAAGTTTTCCTCTTCATTTTACCTTCTAAAAAATAAGTCACAAAGGAGCTGCATAACTAAGCCTTTTCCTCAGAATTTGGGTAGTTTAGACTACATTCTTGAATAATTTGCTTAAAATAACCTATATAAATAAAATAAAAACATGAATAGTTCTGCTCAATTACATTTGTAATGAGCAACTGTTTTAGTTATTAATTTCCTTCCAGAGTTTTGTTTATGTGTGGTACTACACTGTTTAATAAATACACTTCACATTTTCATTCATTGATCTTGATGATTAATAAAAGTGTCCTCATGTAAAAATAGGCCAGCCTACTATAATAAGTCAGGAACGAGGGGGTATGCAGTGCCCTTAGTGGTAGAAGTCAGAAGAATACAAAATTTTAAGAAAACTGAGGCGCCTTCCTAGTGATAGCTTTGCCAACCTATGTTTGGTGGCTGAATACAATTCAAACATAGTACAAATTAACTAACCCCCTTTGATAAGCCGATTTATTTTATTTTATAACACTCCAATTTAAACACTTCTTTCTAATTAGATAACCATGACGTATACCGCATATTGCTGCAATATAACAGAAATTACAAAAACAAAAATTATGAGCAAATTAGTAATTTGGATCCAGAGGACCCCCCCCCCCCCTCCTAATGAACAGATTAAGTTTATTTTTACAACACATGTTTCTCTTTAGATGACCATAACGAATACCGAGTTTTGTTGCATTGGTGAGGAGGGGCAAGGTTAGCTCAGTATCGACTAATATGCTGGAGGACCTGAGTTGAAAACTCGAGCGCACTAAAGATTTTATCTTTTAGTATCTTCATGGGTTGTATTCCGGGTCCCAGACCGTCCCTAGGCCCACCCAGCCTATAATTAATGTATTAATGGGTCCCTGCAAAGGGGAAAATCAGGTGGCCGGAGCATAGTACTGACTATACTATCTACCTAGTGCGCCTACAGTATCTGCTCTTTAGGCCCTTGTGGCCTGTTACGGGATTGATTTTGATATTACATTGGACAATTTATTTCCTGATGATAATATAGTTAGAAAAAAAAACAACTGAAAGTTTGACAGCCTCATCAACCAGTGTACGCATTGGCATTTAAAATTGTCATTTTATTCCCTTAGAAGCATTTTAGAGAAATTTTTGATATTATTCTTGTGAATATGTATTCTGTTATGAAATGAAGTGTTGGTGCTTCCAAACACTAGAAGCACTTGCTACCATGTATTTATGACGACTCCTTGTAAATAACATTTAATGTTTACGATGAAATTATACATATAAGTTAAATTTAATTTTAGACCAAAGATCGAGAAGTCGATTTTGATGTAGAAGTGGCTATAGATGTGTGCCGTCATGTTGCTTCAGAAGATGCTCTTCTTCTTGCAGAAAAACATTCTTTACACGACTGGTATTTGACTATTCAAATTGAAGACCAGAAGAGATATCATGCAGCTCTCAATTACATTGCAAAACTGGATTTTGAAAAGGTAATTCAGAGATTTGTAATAAATTACCATTGCTTATATAAATTTATAGTTTAATTTGATAAAACTCTGAGGTAAAAGGTCTGGCCTCATAAGAAGATTGTTCGGCCCCAGAGCATATGCGCCACAGAGATATGTTCTGTGGGCCCAGCGTCGTGGCTTTTTTTCAAAAATGATTCACTTGGAAGGTGCTCATTTGAAATGGAGCTGAGCTGGAGTTTTCAGGGCAGATGAAACAGCTGTTTTCCAGTCATATATCTGAACCTCTTCTCTGAATCGTTGAACAGTTCCAAACTGAGAAAATAAATTTTAAGTATTCCTGAGGGTCTGTGATTGTATCCATTTTTTAAAATTTTCTTTTCAATGTGGGCAAAGATACGATCAGTGGGAAGGAAAGAGTGGCCAACGACAGGAAATGTAATAGACATTTTTTGACAATTGCTTGTTTTATTAAAAAGCTTGCACAACATACCTACCACAGAAATGTTTTTATTCTGGCCTGGGCAGCCATCACAGAATAGTTTGATTTCTTCGATGTCTGAGAGGTCTATACTTTTAAAGTTGTGGAATAAGATTGAAGATATTTCATATGATCCTTTCAGGCTTTCATATTCTAGCCATGTATAGATGAAAACTGATTCGGTGGACTGAACACTGGTGGAATGGCCTTCGCAGATGGTAAAATTATTGGGTATAATTGCTTGTCAGGAACTCGAGGCAGAACTTGACTTTTATGGTAATCAAAAAAAATGTTTAGCACAGTCGGGTCCTCTTCTTTTTTTAGCGAATCATAAGCTTTTCCTTTCATTTTATGAACTCCTGCTTTAACCTTGACATTATCTTTTTCTCTTCTAGATGCCATTACCCCCCCCCCCCCCATACACGAGCATTATTTCCCTACGTTCTTTCCTTTCAGTGAAACCCTTAAGGAAAGACTAGAGGATTATATTCCTCTCGTGGCCACTAACGGCAAGACTTTCCTGCAATCTTTCCTCTCAAGTTATCCCGCCGTTCCATCCATAAGGATTCATAATCCTCTCGTCGCCACTAACGAGAAATAGCAATAATAGCCGTGAGGATTGTTGACTGAAATCTACCCGGCAGGAAAGAGTGTTTGTGTATGGGGGTTTTCCTCTCGCGTTCAGAAGGATTGCTGTCCTTTGAAGGGAAAGCGTGTCCTCTCATCCAATCCCGCAGTTTTAAAGATGGACCGAAGGAAAGTGGTAGCAATTGCTGCTATGACAGTTGGTGTATATATATTTATATTACACTATTATATTGATTTAAAATTGTTAAAATTAATTTTGTGTTTTAAAATCAATTCATATATTTAAAAAATTGTAATCTACAACAATAAATGTTTGTAGAGAACTTTTATGAAAAAAGTTATTTGGATAAAAGTTTTAAAATACCTAGCTTTATCCAAAAATTTCCCTAATGAAGAAGTTCATGTTCAATAAAAACTACAAGTAAAATTTAAAAAAATATAAGTTTAACTTAAACTTTTTAAAATTAAAGGTAACTTGAATTTTCGAACCCTGGTATAAATAATCTTAAGAAGAGGTTTTATAATTTATTAAAACAACTAAAAAAATTACGAATTGAATAGGGTATTTATTTTTGGGATATTCCAAGCCAAATCATCCAGCCAAAATGCATTTCGACACCCAAGGTTGTCAAATTTTGATGAAACTTGGTGAGTATATTTTAGTAATGGACATGAGTAAAAGTACCAACTTTTATGTTGTTATGTTTATTAGTTTTTGAAATGCAGCACTTAAAAAATTCTTAAAAATGTGCAAAATATCATTGATGGTACATCTGGGATCAATCTATACTTTTACAACTTTTCCTATAACACTGTTAATTTTAATGATAGGGAGTTAATTTTTTTTTTTTTTAATTTGTTCAGCATTGAATTGTGAATGGAAATATATTGCTACATATAAGATTTAGAGCCATAGAAATAGTTCACCCAGTGCCTCCATAGCTATAAGCAAAGTTAAAAAGCTGATAGCTAAGAAGTAAGGACTGACACGCAATCCTGCAGGATACAGTGGAATCTGAGAGGAAAGACAAGCGCCCACTAACGAGAGGAAAACTAAATGCATAATACCAAAGGGAGCTGACTGTAGGGATGACCCGACCGGCATGCTTTCCTATTTCATCCATACACATGCGTTCTTTTTGTGCGGATTCATCATTCCTGCAGGAAAGAATGCTCGTCTATGGCTACCTATTGCTGACATCTGGGCTTTCAGGCGGATACACACATAAAAGGCATCTGTGACATCGTAATTAAAAACTGTCATGAAGAGCCCAATATTTGGCAAACATTTCTGGATTGATTATAAGCTTTCCATAGTCTTTTGGCTGCGCAGTCACTAGGGAGATCTCTCTTTCTATTCCAAGCTTTCGTAATCTAATGAAGGGATAAGAACAGAAACGTCCTAAGATGACATAGTTTCTGCAAGTCAGAATTATTGAATAAGTGCAGTACCTTGTTTAGGTTATAAGGTGGGGGGGGGGCAGAGCTTAAAGCATCGCTTATACGCCAAGAAGAATTCTATTTACTGAAACCAATTGCGTTTTTAAATAATTTTAATCACAGAAGTATTGTTAGTTGTTTGTTCCTTAAATTTGAAATTCTTTTAAGTATTTGTCCAGATTCAAAATCCTCCAAGGATGCCTTGGATTGAAGAATTAAATTTAAACATTTATTTTTTTCAGGCAGAGCTGATGATAAAAAAATATGGTACTACTCTTCTTGAGAATATCCCTGAAGAAACGACTCAATTTTTGAAAAAGATCTGTACGGACTACCATCCAAGTGATGAGCCTCTAGTTAGCCAGGTTATATTGAAACTTTAAATGATTTTTAATCAGTTCAAAAATCATAAATCCAAGAAATGTTTGACAAAAGCTATTTTACATTTAAAGATTCCTCTGTTTTTGTTTGTTGTCTATTTTACAGACAATACTGACTTTTTTGTTTTATTTTAATCATTTTTAGTAAGTATATAATTATTATTTGTGTTTATTTGTGGTAAAGGAGTTTCTAAACATTTTATCTACAAGGGCAGATCCCCTCTTCTTGCAAAGTTACTGGCAGTCCTTTTTTTTTGTTGATATTTCAATGATGTATCAATGAAATAGCCAACTGATACCTGAATGAATTTATTTGATGTATAAATAAATGTACTGCTTCGTCTCCCCAACGGATTTATTAGCATTTATTCAGAGTGTACTTTTTAAGGCTGCAGCTCCATCTCATGTGGCAAAAGTAACCAAATAATCATAACAGCTAAAGGTAAATATGTAGTAAAAGATATTAAGGAAAAGCAATATTTTGTAAAATATTGTTTTTGCTTATTCAGTTGTATTATATATTTATCTTTTTCTTAAGATTTTGTTAATTTTACCACAGAACAGTAGGACGCTCTCTCTTCAAGATTAAAAGAAAAACAAAAAAAAAAAACTTTTTCGAACTGAACTGATATAGAGGTGTCTCCCGCAATTTCGCCACATTTGTGACGAGAGCTTGAAGAGGTAAAAAGATTTCAGTTGAACGAATCTGAGAGGTGTGGCTTGGAAGAAGAGGCCATAATGCACATACTATTGGACTACTCCTCCGAAAACACTGGTAGAGACTCTCTCGAGAAGCATTCTTTTGAAGACTTCTTTTAAAACAATAAGTATTGAGCATTGACAGCGGTAGCCTATTAAGGGCACCAATTCGTCGGCGTTACCTGAGGCTGGAAGCTCAAAATAAGATGTAAGTAAGTTTTTGCCACTGAAGCTACTGCCTATGAAAGCAAAAACAAATAAATTTGTGGGGGGACAAACACACATTTATTTATCCTTCATTATGAAGAACTGCCATAAGCGAAGTAAAAAGTATCTGTTATTTATGTTGTACTTCTAATAATTGATACTTACTTTGAATTTGTGATTTCAGGATATGTTGGATGGTTCCACAAGGAAAATTTATAAATCATGCCCTGAAGATTTCATTCATTATTTCTTGAATAACTCTGAAAAATTGGTTGAATTTTTGGAACACCTTATTAAGGTATTTATGTCATCTTTATAAATATTACAAATTTTTTGTGTCAATATTCAAAAATCTCACATCTTTCTATGGCTATTATATATTAAAATCATTTTTTCGAGAAAAAGAGATAGTATACTTACAAGTCGTACCAACTATTCGGATTCTACAGAAACAAATCCAGAGGAATATATTTTGTAATGTAGTTCCAAATTTTAAAAATAATTGGTAAGAAATGGAAAGTATGTCAAAATGAGAGAACATTCTTAACACGTTCAGGCCCAGCGTCGTGGCATATGCGTCTGAGAGATGTTTTCTGTGCACCCAGCGTCATGGCGTGTGCGTCAGCCTTTCTTTCTATCCCAACTCCAGGCTTTGTCCTATACCCTTCGAATTTGGTTTGGGACCTCATTATGTTATTCCTGGTTTGGTTTGCGGATCTGGTATTGTATGATAATGAATCTGCCAGAAAAATCTTGTATCCTAAATGGCTATTCTTGTTCTTTCAATTACTTTGTAAGAACATATTAAAAAAATTGTTTTCAGCAAACAATTACTGTATTCAATCATCCTGTATCATTGGCAAAGGAAATCGCCATACTTGAGAGGTGTGTACTCCGACTAAAGTGTAGTTGAATGCCACCAAGGAAAAATTTTTACTTGCATTATTTCCCTATATATAGGCGTTTCCATGTTTTTTTTTTTCCAAACGCTAGTTTTTGACCATTTTTGCGCTATTTGTCGTTCACGCCGAGAACTTAATTCTGATGACATTTTCAAAATCTGCATTAAATTTCCTATAAGATCTCATGTACTTTGGGGAAAAATTTCTCAAACCAAATTCACAGCAGCCATAACTTATTACGAAATAAAGGTTTTTCATTTTTAGTGTTCCACGGACCGCACGAACATTTTTTTGGTTTTGTAGCTGGGACTCTTGGAAAAGTTGCGTTATTTCATTACATTTCACAAGGTACAACCACATCTTAGATAATTACATGACTGATTTGGTAGTAAGTGTCAACTGTCAATAAACGTAAAGCCGCCTGAAAAGTTTTTCAGTCCTTCTTACACAATTGTTACGGCAGACTATTTCATTTTGGCTGCACATAGGAGTACGGCCTATATCTCTTATGCTTTGGTAGACGTTTGCAAAAGTATGACTATGCGGAGCACGATGATTAGGAAATCGACGCTGATATTTGCGAACTGCCTCACGACTGTTACCTTGGGCGACACCATACACAAAAAGCATGTCAGCATATTCAATATTACTGTACTGAAACGGCATTGTATTCATTTGATGAACAGCACAATACTGGTGAAAAAATATAAATGCACCAACTTGCTGATTTTAATCCCACAAGAGATAACTAAGATAAACCGATAAAAAACTCAGGCGGCTTTACGTTTAATGACCGTTGATACTTACTACCAAATCAGTCATGTAATTATCGAAGATGTGGTTGAACCTTGTGAAAGGTAATGAAATAACACAACTTTTCTGAGAGGTCCACTTACGTAACCAAAAAAATGTTTGTGCAGTCCGTGGAACACTAAAAATGAAAAACCTTTATTTTGGAATAAGTAATTTGATTGAGTGGCTGCTGTGAATTTGGTTTGAGAAATTTTTCCACAAAGTACACGAGATCTTATAGGAAATTTAATGCAGATTTTGTAAATGTCATCAGAATTAAATTATCCATTGGCGTGAACGACTAATAGCGCAAAAATGGTCAAAAACTAGCGTTTGGACAAAAAAACACGGAAACGCCTATATATAGGGAAATGATGCAAGTAAAAATTTTTCCTTGGTGGGATTCAACTACACTTTAGTCGGAGTACTCACCCCTCAGGTATGGTGATTTCCTTCAGGGCCACCCTGTATATTTGCCTGTTCACTCTCAGACAAATATATAAGCAGTATAGTTTTGTGCCAATTTCACCACAGTGTAATAATGTGACCCCATTTTACGGTTGATTTAGAAAATAGTGTTTATCCATTTCTGATTTATCTTTTCTCATATATATATATATTGATGGATCATTATTTTATTTTGTTTATAGAATTCTACAAAATGGAGCCCTCAGGTTTATACTACTCTCTTAGAACATTACTTACAAGTATGGGGAAACCAAAGTGATGCAAATACGAAAAAAGCAACTGAAAAAAGGATAATGTTACTCCTTGAATCTCAAAATTCATCTATTGATAAACTTCAAGCGCTCATTTTGTGTAAAGCTGCAGATTTCAAACCTGGTCTACTCATGTTATACAATGAGAAGAACATGTATGTGTCTATTTTTTACTAAATTATTTTAAAAAGCTGCTGCTTTAACTTGAATATAATAAATTTAATAGATATGACTGTAATAAATTCTTACTAAATCACTTCTACTTATTTTAGAGGATATGTAATTTTCACAAATATTGCAGACATTTGACCAGTTCACAACTAGAATACTTACTTGCAATCTATATTTTTTGTCTCATTAAAAAAAAAAAAAATAAAAAAAAAAAAAAAAAAATAATGCAACACATTTTTTGCAATAATCTGTTTGGACATTTTTTATCAATATGTCATGACTGCCTGGGTTTATTAATGCTATCAATTTCTCAGAAAATATTCTAATGACGTAATGTAATGAAACCCAAGCGGAGTTTTAAAATATATTTTGAAAATATGATTGTAGACCTAATTATGGCCAGTTTAATGCAACAGATTGAGAGCATGTTAAATATAAATTTCATAAAACAAAAAATAAAATAAAATAAAATAAAAATAAAAATTGCACATTTTGATTTGATGAACTCAGGTTGAAAGTGCACCTAAAGGCTTGGGCACACAGAACGCGATCTGTACCGCGGCAGCAATCTCTGACCGAGGTTGGGAGGTGATCTACTTGTATTAAACAGTATTTCATTAGCTCTGTCAAACAAAGCACGATCTATCAATACGAGCTTGTCTTTATCGCTTTGCCGGACGATATGGTTGTAAAAAATTACAAATTTACCATGCGATCTGTTCTTTAGAAGGGAACCAGATTACTGTATTACTCACAAAGATACCGCGTCACAAATAATACCGCCACGACGATCCTTGGATCACTGCCCACCGCGGTACAGATCACGTTCTGTGTGCCCAAGCCTTTAATCTCTTTATAACTCAAATTTTCTGCTTAAGCCATGCTAAGAAGACTGCATTATTGTTCAAATTATCAAATCAAAATTCTTTCTTAAGAGAATAGAAAGAAGATTTGTAGTCTGAAAACCCAACTTTTCACACCTACAATACAAACTTATCAGTTATATGGTAAAATGAAAAACGTCAAATTCCTTACCAACAAATTTTATTTTCTGTGCTAAGCACTTTCAGCAGTTTCTGCTACCATCCTCAGAGCTATGAAAAAAAGAAATACATAAAACATGCATACATATATAAGTTATTCATATATTAACTGACTAGCTTCCCAAGAACAAACTTTTACATTCCACCAGACATATTGACAGCAGTCACCAGATACCATATTTACGAGGATGGTTCTTAGGGAGAGAAAAATTAAAAAAATTGCCTGAAAAAGTCTAAAAACAACACTTTTCTATATTCCCATACAAAAGATTCGTAATAATACTTAAAGGTCAATTTGAACTTTAATACCATAACATAAAGTTTGAGTGTGCAATGTTAGACTCAGTACATCATCTTGGACTAAGAATCGCTACTGGAGCCTTTTGTTTAAGTCCTGTGGTGAGTATATGCGCCGAGTCCGGGGAGCTTTCACGTCAATTTAGAAGAAAACAACTAACACTTAGTTATTACATTTCTCTTTTTGCCTCTTATACTTTCTTCCACAAAATTATAACAACTGCAGGAAATCATTCTATCATAGAGCTACAGAACTTTCTAACGATCACAGCATAGACAAGAATTTAATTCTTAAAGAGTCTATTTACACCAAACCTCCCTGGACATTGCTCGTTCCTTTCATAAACATAAAACTGACTAAATATTTAAAAAGAAGACACCAGCCCGCTCATATTTATCTATCTAAATCATATTTATCTATCTAATCAGGTTTGCACTGATGGCTCTAAAACTGAAGACGGTGTAGGAGCAGCTGTAGTTTGCGATTCAAGAATTAATAAATTTTCTTTAAAGCATGAATGCTCCATCTATACTGCTGAGTTGCTCGCCATTCTAAAATCACTAAATTCCAAACGGCATATACTTATTCAAAACGGTAGAAAACTTTATGTATTCTCTGCCTCTGTTTCAACATTATTGTCAATATCTAAGATGGCTTCCACACATCCATTCGTAGTTGAACTTCGAACTACACTAGATCATTTTCGGAAAAATAATACACAAGTTATATTCACATGGATACCAAGTCATTGCGGAATAACACGGAACAAAATAGCAGATGTTCATGCAAAATTGGCTATTAAAGAAGGTTCGACCATAAATTATGTACCTAGGAATGACTTAATTTGCTCTGTGAAAAATAAAGTTCGCTCTACCTGGGATGGTGAATGGCGGCAAATTAGAGAAAACAAGCTAAGAGAAATCAAAGCATCTACATCTACCTGGGACACTTCAATGCGTGCGGCTAGAAGAGAACAGGTAGTTCTTACACGCCTCTGAATTGGACACACGAAGCTTACACGCTCACACTTAATGACAAAAGATCTACTAACTTTGTGCATCACCTGTGGAACTGAATTAAGTGTTAAGCATATACTGACGGAGTGTAAAAATTACGAACTTGAAAGAAGAACTCACGATACTTCAGGAACATTGGATGAAATATTGGGTGATACCAAAACAGCAATAAAAAATTTAATCAATTTTATGAAGGAAACTGGTCTATTTAATAAAATATAACAAACATCATGCATTAATTTAGGAGGCTATAGATCCTCTCCGGACCTCTCCACAACATATGTAATTGTCTCAAAGTATATGAGTAGCCTTGTGAAGCTGGGGTTGCCTCGCCTCAGCTGAGAGTGGTAATCTTAGTCAATATAAAATACTAATTCTTATTTCTTCCAAATTCTCTTAATCCTTTCCATAATAAATGCATATTTCAGTAAATTCAATTCATACAATTCAAATAGAATCCAACCATTAAGTTTTTTTGTTTTTTTTCGTTTAACGGTGACCATGACCCATGTGGTTGATTACACACAAAAAAAAAAAAAAAAAAAGTTAGTGGAGGGGTTCCGGGAAGGCAAAAAGATTTGAGTGACGTTAGTATCGTATAAGTATTAATGTAAATATTTGTCAATATTTATATGATGGTAACATTACTCAAAAACAAATTGTCTATGGTAAAATGTAAATTGTCTTTGGTAAAATGTCACTTGAAATGTAAATGTTTCTTTCCTGTGCATCTATAATATTACTAAATCTAAAAGCCGCAAATTTGTATAAAATTACTAAAGTGTTGTGTGTTTGTGACTTACTAAATATGCCTCCTCCTATTAGGCGGCGGACAAATATAGGCAGAAGAACCCGAAATGCAACGCATCAAATTAATTATCAATCTAATCGTACTGCCCAGGAACGTGAAGATCGCAATGAACGTGAAAGAATTTGGTTAAGACAGACCCGCGAAGTGCGACATTCGACTAATAATGGTGCAAGTTTGAATCGAGCTGCTGTGAATTCATTACAGTGCCTGCAGCTGTGTTGCTATTGGACCTATGAACTCAGTTCGACTATAAACAAATCCCAGGGAAGTCATTAAGTGTTTGTGGCATTAATCTAGAAAACCCATGTTTCTCGCATGGTGAATTGTATGTTGCCTGTTCCCGTGTTGAAAAACCATCTGCTCTGTTTATTTGCGCGCCAGGTAACCAAACAAAAAATATCATGTACCATAATGTACTACAATAAAAATGAAACTTAATTTAGACTAAGTCAAAATAAAATGAAATATAGTAAGTAGGTATCATAATTAAAAATCTGAAATTGTAATTTTCATTGTGATTTTTTAGTGACTATTAAAAGAATTTTAAGTGTTTTATAATTTTTATTTTTTGACATAATGTAATTGTTGACTTATTAACTTTCTTTTTTTCTTTTTTTTTATCTTACTAGCTGACCCGGTGTCCCGAATAGCAGAATAAGTATTAAAAAAAAAAAATAAAAATAAAGAATCGACTGTTAGGCGGTACGAAGTTCGTCAGGTCAGGTAGTTTTTAAATAAATTCATTAATCGTTTTTGGTAATGTTAATGTAGGGGAGGGGGAGATTAAGGGGTCTGTGAAGTTATTTGGACAGGGGCCAATATTTAGATTATATTTTTAAATAATCTTAAAGCATCAAAGTTTCTACTTGTCTTTTTGAAGGTTTAGATTGTCAAAATAATTTTCCAAAACAATCTTATTATATTTTAAATGTTTTTCTAGGTATGAATCAATGCTGAAATACCACATTACACACAGGGAATACGATGAAGTACCAGCTTGCTGCCAAAGATCAGAACCACAGAGACCTGGATTGTGGGTACAGGCACTCTGGGCTCTTTCAAAACATCATCCTGTCCCGACAAAACATTTGAATAAAATTCTTGATGTCATAGGTACATAATATTTAATTCTATTTCTTTGTATTAATACTTTCTAACAAATAATCTTGTGTGTGTGCGCACTACCTGGCTCTTTTCTTCACGGTACACCTATAATTTAAAATTTTATAACAAGTATTCAAACCCAACATTATATTATTTTAAACAAACATTTAATTATTTTGAACATATTGAGTTTTGTATATAAATTCTGAAATCATAATTCTACTGTTCACAAAATTAAATAGTGACTTATCATCAATAATAAATTGATATACTGAACAAGTATATCAAATTTAATAATTAATTTAAAATTTTCTATTTATCAGGGAAAGAAAAACTCTCCCCTCCAATTTTGGTAATAGAAGCTTTAAGTAATTCACCTTCAGTTAAAATTGGAGATATCAGAGGTTATTTAAAGAAGGTTTTTGAAGCTGAATTGAAGAAAAAAAATGAGCTTGCAGACTATATAGAAAAATGTTCATCAGAAATAAAGCAAATGAAAAAGAGTATAGAAGACTTCAGGACCAGGTATGGTAGTGCTCTGAAAATAATTGATAATAATGTATATATAAGTGGGGACAGTTAGGCTCAGTCACAGAGCATTCGTCTCATGTTCTGAAGTACCTGTGTTTGAAACTCGATTGTGTACTAAAAACATTTTGTCTTTCAGTGTCATCATACAAGTATCAGAAGCAGGGTCCTGGACCTTCTTCTCCCCAATTCCCTTTAACACTTTCCGAACTGCAATACGTCACTCTCTCAGACACTATAACACTTTTCCTAACTAATTTATTTTATTTCTCCCTAGCGTCGTTAATTTAAAAATTGTCGAGTTACTTTTTTTTAATTAGAAATTATAATTATTAAATTATCAATAATGAAAATATTAACCCTCCAGCAGTCGCGCTGGCGCACTGAGTGCGCCAAGCCAACATTTCATATTGTAAGAAATTGCCGGGAAACCCTATGGCCCACAAACCTCAGGTATTCCAAGGAAAACCCCTACCACGCAACAGTGACGAGTGGTGTTCTACCCTTTCACAAATTACTCAGTTATAGCTTGTAAACTGTTCAAAGAGCTTGATGGTGCAAGCACTGCTCCGACGATCAATGCAAGAATCTTGCATTTAAGCTGATAAATGGACATTTGCAGTCCATAAAAAGCATTCCGTCATTTTTTTCCGATAAAAAACAATTTTTGTTAAGAAAATTCCCAAGAAACAAGAAGCAACCATGGAAAAACCACCTCTGAAGAAAAAAACAGGGCGATGTTATGTTTGTGGACTAAAAAATATAAACACCAAAATAACGTGTAATACATGTAATAAAGTTTCATGTAAAGTTTGAACCAATTTGCATTAAATCCAGAAAAAAGGGACAGGAGCCAGATTTGTCTGAATAGATCGTAAGAATTACAGTCTTAGCATTTAATTACCATGTATATTTCTACTTTTATTTAAATATCTTTTAATGTTAATTTTTTGTAAAGTGTGTTCCAGACATTAATGTTTAATTTACACATTATAATTTTCAGTCTTATTGTAAATTAAATATTTTTTTTTAAATAAAAGAAGTTATATGCCGATTTTGTTTTAAAAGATAAAATGAGCTTATTTACATTGCTATTTACATATCTGTCTACAATAATGACTTAACTACAATAAATAATATAATAGTGATGGAAAAATAAATAAATAGACGTTTAAAACACAATAACACGATAATAAACACGATGGCACACTAAGTGCGCCGCACGACTGCCCATGTTCCAACAGTGGGCGCGACTGCTGGAAGGTTAATGTCAAATAATCTAAACTAAAATAAGTTTTTTTTACTTTGTCGTCTGGACCAAATCCGCTCACCATGAATATATTTGTACTTCATCGTGTAACGGTTAATGGATAATTGCGCAGGGGTTAATTAGGGAGCCAGAGTATAATATGAACCCCACTATCTTCTTACTGTGCTATATGGTCAAAAATCAGATACTTCTACAGTATCTGCCCCTCTGAGCCCTCATGGCCAGTTACTGAACTGATTTTTTTCTTTTATATTTAATTAAAAATTTATTGAATTCATGTTAAGGAGATGATTATATCAACTGATTGTGGGTTTCATTTGAATTTTGACCAAATAGTGACACAAGATTAGATTTTTTAAAAATAATATGTGACAAATTTCTATTAATCTATATATATATAAATCACGTGTCTGTTTTTCTGTTTTTCTGTTTTTCTGTTTTTCTGTTTTTCTGTTTGTTTGTTCCTTATACAAATCCACATCGTTTGACCGATATTGACCAAACTTCGCACATAGATACGTCTTGATCCGGGAAATCTCGTAGTCTAGCTCAAAATCTTCTAGGATTCATAGTTTGGAAGTAACGAGTTCGAAACTGTCATATACAGAAGAGTTTATAGTCAGAAATCGGCATTTTCTTTCCAGTGTTGCCCCTCCTTCTAAGAAGAAGTGCAATACAAAACCTTTGTTTGTTTATCTAAATAGTAGGTTTATATTCTCAGAGTTTGGACAAATATCATATAAGATATCATATAATAAAATATCATATTTTTTAAGATTAATTTTCTTAATATCAGATCAGTTTTCTTCATATTAAATCAATTTTGATTTGATTGCCTAGGGCAACACTGCTCTAACCAGAATATAGACTAATATCGTATAAATAAGTATATCATAAAAATATTCTGTGTTTATCTAATCATAATTTGGACTAATATAATATAATTAAGTGTTCATGTTTCTATTCAGAACTTTAATAATTTCAATACTTTTGTTGAGAGAGTTTTTTTATCTCTTTAGTAAAGGAAGGTTGCAATGTCGGTTATAGTATTCGGTATCTCTCACTCGCTTTTCTGTTAAATGAATAAATGAATATGTACTGGTATTTGATGGAGAGGGTTTTAGTGTGTGGAAAAACACTTAACTTTTTTATTTAAACTGATGAAGTGTGTAAATAACAATAAGAACATGGCTAAAAGTATTTTGGAATTGTTTACACTGATGTGGACCTTTTTTTAACTATGAGTCTCAAAGGTGAAAAATATTTTGTTTCATTTATAGATGATTATAGTAAGATTGCCCTCATGTTAATTTCTTCATAATTGTTCAGTATTGTTTATTGTTATTTAAGTGTTTAGTGATGAATTCCCTTTGTCACGGTCTCACTGATGTATAAATAAATAAATAGTAGAGAGATTGCTAGGATTTAAACTATTAAACCTAAAACAGAAGTTTTTCATTCCTTTGTTCAATAAGTAAATGAGGTTGAAAACTTAGGAAATAAGAGAATTGGTATTATGAGATATGACATTGGTAAGGAATATTTAAATAGTAAGAATTATGACTACCAAAAAAAAAAGGGTATCATAATTAATCCCTGCCCCTCATATGTTCATGAATTAAATGGTGTGATTTACTAGAACAATTATGAATATATCTCATTGTTTACTGGCAGAAGCTATTGTAGAAAAAAATGTTGGCCAGAAATGGTCTGTGCAGCAAATTATTTGAAAAATCTCTCTTTAGCTAACACCATTGACAATAAAATATCCTATGAAAACTGTTTTGGAAAGAAACCAGATGTTTCTAACTTTAATTTATATGGTAGTAAAAATTTTGTTAGGAAACCAGAACAAATAATAACTTCTAAATGGGATAAAAAGGTGAATATGTGCATTTTAATCGAGTATAGTGAAGTGGGATATAAAGTACTTTTGAATAATAAAATCATTGTCGCTAGGCATGTTGATGTTATCCAAGAAAACATAAGCTGTATTGGATTGGCTGAGGGCGAATCTGATAAAGTTCAAGCAATTGTGATTTTTGGGATAGAGAAATAGATAGTTTGAAACAAAATAATGCTTGAGATTTTGTTGAAATAAGGAAGTTGAAGATATCAAATGGGTCTAAATGTTGAACAGATGGATGTAGAGACTATATTCTTAAATGATCATTTAGAAGGAAAATCCACCACTGGTTTTCTTATTAGGTTATTTGGTAATGTATTATACTGGAAATCGAGAAAGAAAAAAGATTTTAAACATAAAGATTTTTTTAAACATTAAAAACTCCTTTGTGAACAATGTCATTTTGTAAAGGACTTAAATTTATGAACTTGAAATTAATTCTCTCACATACATATGCAAATATTATTAAAATATTATATTAAATGTTGTTATATTTAACTTATTGTTTTATTCGCATATAGATAGATGTACATAATAAATTATATAAATGTTTATAATCATACAAATGAATGTAAATAAATGAATTAATTTTCACCACATTTTGAAACATTATTTTATTATTATAAGAGCTGTATGGTTTAGCAACCCTATTAATTTGGGCAGCCTCACTTTAATTTTTTTTTTAATAAAGTTATTCTTCTTATAATATTTCTTTTGCATGCTATTTTTTTGCAGATAATTTAATGTATTAAAATATTATTTTTATAAGAAGAGGAAGTCACGTGAATTGTGGTGTTCTAATAAATGAATAAGTAATTAAATTTTCCATGCAATTTTTTATTAATTTAATATCCATAATAATTTAATCATTATATTCTGCCATATGCTTCCTTTTGTCTGGGATAGTTATATCCTCTGACTGTCACCATTTAGTCGGAGAGCTGGTAACGCACATTTCATGAAGTGTTTTATGCACCTTGGAATTTTGGTGTATTGCATGTCGTGGATAGGTAAGGCATATATGTGTATCCTGGACATACCTTGGAACACCAGGTACTGCACATAGGGGAAAGGTGTTAAAAAAAATATGTCACTAAAATGGTATTTTATTCAGAAGCCAACAATCTTTAATGTAAAATTAAGGCAAGTTGCTTTATTTCTAGAACAGCCACAACTGTCCTGTCCAGATGATTGGTGCTCTCTCACTCTTACGGTTACACGCAGTGCATTGCAGTCTATCATCGGCTGAATTTATTTTCATGTTTGCTGATTACTAAACCTCACAAAAAGTGTCTGCCCTTTTGTAATTATTTTCAATTATGGTGTTTAAATAGCAGTGTGAAGAAGAGACTTCATTTAATATTACAAAAAACCCACTTCAGTTTTGTTTTTATATGTATCCCACTTAAAAGTGTCTACCTTATATATTATTCATTATAGAATTGCCTTAATTTTATATTAAAGAATTATAGCTTCTGAATAAAACACTATTTTTGGCCCATAGTTTGTTACTGATTACCATGCGCAGTACCTGGTGTTTCAAGGTATGTCCAGCAACCACATACTTAACTTTTTATCTACACTAGAGACCCACTATAGTACAATTTCAAGGCACATAAAACACTTGAAAAGTGTGTTACCAGCTCTTGGACTAAATGTTTAAATACGGTTGCAATTCTGGTAAAAATATTGTTGCTCGCCAAGTCAATGTCGTTATTGAAATTCCCAAATACCTTTAATTCATTGTTGTCCATAACTGCAAGAAAAATATCTTAAATTTGTTTTTATTCTTAGAGGCCGCTATTTCCTATGATAGAAGGACTATCCTTATAGAAGAGCCCATGAACCATAAAATTTGAAACAGAAGCTTTAATAGAAAGGACTATTAACAAACTATGTTTTTAAAACTTTCCTTTTGGCATAAATAACATACACCCTGCACGACTTACCTACTTTTTCATTCATAAAAAAAACTCAGTTACGGATTATTACATGAACAGGTAAACAATATAACATATTAATATTATATTTGCGCAAGGTTGAGGTTTTAGCTTTAGATGCGAAGCCCTTAAAATAAATAAATATTATATTTAAAAAAAAATCAATGAAAATAAAGAATATAGTTTCAGTTGTACGTTATTACAACTTATAACTAATCATAACCTTAATTAAATGCCTCATTTGTATTGCTATTTTTTATGAATATTTATTTATGGACCACATATTTTTTTTTTCTTTAAAAAAATTAAACACAGGGAGTTTGGTTTGGATTTTCTTTAAAACGGTATTGCAATTAAATTATTTGGAATCACTTAATTGTAATACCATTTTAAAAGTAAGGGTACTTTTTAAAAAATAAGGATCAATTTAATTTCCACCCCACTTTCTCTAAAAAAAAATGGAAAATAAATTTTTCAGCCGAGCTCTCAATTTATTATCTTATATTCTCATAATTTGGACCAATATAATATAATCATTCATTTTTTTAAATATATAATATAAAGTAGGCGTACCATGGAAGCTGGGTTACAACTGTTTAATATGAAGCATGTGTAGCATGGTAAGCCCGGCTACAGATATTTAATATAAAGTAGGTGTAGCATTGCACACCGGGTAACAGCTAGTTGATAAATAAAAGTGGCTTAAAATAATTGGTGATAACTGAGGGCTGTACTCACATAATCATTCGCTTTTTCAATCTTAGATGCATTTCTTTAGGATGGTCCTTCAATATTATAAACAATGTAGTTGTTATATTGTTCTCATAATTGTTTTTCCTATAATAAGTTAACTATTTAAAAAAAGTGAAATATTAAAATTGTATTACTTTATACACATAGACTTGTAAAATAAAGAAATGTATTGTTCTGCTACTGTAATTTAGAAGCAATCTAAATCATATTTAATGAATTTATGTAAATAACATCATATAAAATATTTCAATTTTAGAGAAGGTCCCTCCCTCATTTCTCGAATATGTTGTTAGGCAATGGTAGATAGAATGAGAAACACAATTTAAAGCTGAAATAAGAATATTTTATGCTGGATTTGGATCCTCAAAGAAGGAATATCAGTTCGATTTTTTATTTCCTTTGGTAAAATTAATTTTTTTTAATTTTAGTTTATTTTATGTTGCAATGAAAGGTAAAATTTGGTTCCAGACCCGTACTCTTCCAAGGATCCCGTTGTGGATTGTGTAAAAAGCAGTTAGAACTTCCATCGGTCCATTTCTTTTGTCAACACTCATTTCACCAGCAGTAAGTCAACTTGTAGTATGCACCTTGTTTATAGCAGTCATTTTAATGGGATTTATTTTTATTTAGATATTATATGATAACAAATATGTACAATGAAACATGTCATGTATTCTCTTATATTATGTAATGTCTGTAGTACTACACTCCCGAGTAAACTTAAACTGTATATTAAATAATTTTTTCAGCTGGGTATTGTTACTCAAAGATGATGTATTCTGTGATTCGGATTAGATCCAATTAATGATTTCCATATCATAATAACCCTATGTTGTATGAATTTATTTTATATTCTGCATTTTATGCTTTATTCTATATATTTTATTTATTATCATATTATAAAGTATTTTATTTATATGTGATAAGAAAATACTGTCTAATATGAAAATAGAAAACAAAAAATTAAACAAACAGACAAATGCACATAATGATGGCCTAGAATGAAAACCTCGTATCTAAAAAAAAAAAAAAAATGCAATAACTTTTATACGTTATTAGATGGATAAGCTCCTATTTCACAATACTTGAGTGTCAAAGAAACTTAATCTTACTCGTGCTGTACTTTGCAATGTTCCACTAACAATCAAACCCATACTTACAGACTGCAGAGAAAGAGAAGACATTGAATAACCAACGGGCTTACACGAATCGCTTAAACAGAACAGTACACTCATTGATAACATATTTAAAAATGAAAAATAAGTTCCAACTTTTTAAAAAATCTTCCTTATAATTTTTTGTATTTTTATTATTATTATTATTTTTTGTTTTCCTTTTTTTTTTATATATATCTACATTAGAATTTTACTTCGTAAATAACAAAGACTTTTTTAAGTAATTGCAAATCGTACAAAAAGTATAACTATTTTTGTTACCTAACAGAAACATGTCTTCTTGTGTTTTTTTTTTTTTTTTTTTCCTAGTTGTATCCAGAGTTTTGCTGACAACGACAATGAGTGCCCGCCCTGCTTGGAGAAAAATAAACAAGCTCTCGAGGCAATCAAGTCTGAGGTATGAAGATATTTTAAAGCAGATTTGTTTACATTTTCAACATCATTTATCATCTTCATTATTTTGTGTGTTTACACTCAATTATAAAATAGAAAACCTGCAGAAGAGCACTTATTTTTAATATTATTTTCAGGTTTCATTTTGTTTGTAGAAAAGAAACATTGTAGGTATGATCAAACTTTTTTTTTTTTTTTTGTTCTTCCTTCTCCATGTTAATGTCTGTTCCAGGGAGGAAGTAACCAGGGCCTACAAGAAGATTTCCATAGTCAATTAGAAACGGCTGATGATGGATTTTCTCTAGCAACTGACTATCTGGGTCGAGGTGTATTCCGCAAATTCTCATCAGTTACTAATTCTCTTTTTGGTAAGTATGGTAACTTTTTTATACTAAGGCTATGTATGTTTTGTGCACATCAAGCTTATTTTATTAAATCGCCATTAGGTAGGATGTCTAAAAAAATCAAGAATTTGAATAGTACTTAATAAAATAAAAAAATCCTAGTAAAAGTTAAGCAGTCGTAATAGAGCTTTTATTGAGTCTAGCCAAATGAAAAGCCATACTTAGGCCTACAAGCAGTTTTTATTTGGTGACAGGTATTATGTTGTTTTTAAGATATGGGGACAATGAGTGGTAGCCCATAGATATGGGTGAGATGGTAGCCCGCACATATCTATTATTTTAGACTTTTTAAAACACATAAAAATTTACGAAGGAATATAGCAAAAACGTAAAATTTGAAGTATGTTAAAATTAATTTTATAATTCAATTTTATTTGTACAAAATAAAGGGAAAAGATTTAGTTTATTAAAAATAATTTATTACTTATCAGTTTTTTATTTTATAGTTGCCTTTATGTTTGGTATTTTTATTATTCTATTTTTTTTTCTCTTTCTGCCTTTTTTTTGTCTTGTATAGTTGATAGATTCAGTTATTTAATTTTTTTTTTTTAAATGTTTTATTTTTGATGTGCTAGACCTTTTATTTTGTTTGCACTCTACGTGTTTATAGAGCTAATCGCCTAGTTGCAAGCTCTTACCTAGGTGTTTATAGAGCTAATCGCCTAGTTGCAAGCTCTTACCTAGGTGTTTATAGAGCTAATCGCCTAGTTGCTAGCTCGAAAATCATAGAAATAAATAAAATAAAAAGATATGGGGAATGTCGGTGGCATTTGAATATTTGCTATAACTACAGAAACTGAAAGGAATATGACTTCTTTGACTTTCTGAAAATTAGTGGAGAGGGATTGATTTTGGAATTCTCACAAAAATATTGATGAAATTAGTGAAAAATATTGGGGAAAAATTACAGTTATAGAGATACCACTAAGCAGTTCTTATGCATTTTGATGCCCTGATTCCATGAACTCTTCCGTCCTTCCGATCTTTATATTTCTCCCACCAACTTCAATTGAACGAACCTATGTTTTTGATGCCCCCTCTTCCTTCCAACTCCTTACCCCTTTCTGATTAATGATTGTCGTTTTTTATAAGATATATTCAAATATTTTGCTTTTATTTTCAGGTGAAGTAACTAAAAATATTGAAGCTGCTCAACCTAGGAACTTCATGAATGAAAGCTATTCTTCATATCAAAAGAATGAAAATGGTAAGTTTTCTTTTTTCTTTCCTTACCTTTATTAGTATAATTCTTGATTTCAAATTACTGGATAGAATAAACGAGGAGCTTGGTATCCAAGTTGGATAACTCCATTTTTTTCACTTGAAAAAAATGGAGTTGTCCAACTTTGATACCGAGCTCCTCATATTATCAAAGAATTTAATCTTCATTATTATAATGTAGAAATGTTAGTAAGGGAGGATGGGAATCAAAGCCTTCAGTTATTCCATCTAGGCACCAAAAGAACAACTATTTTACTATTCTATCCTGTTTCACGCATTTTAATTATGTATTTTGAAACCCAGAATTCTTATTTAACTTCTTTAATATAATTTGTAGTCCAGTGATTATAAAGCATATTACCACTGTGTTAAATTATTATTATTATTTTTTTTTTTTTACGGAGCATCTGTTTTTATGACCATTAACCAACAGTTTTAAGTGTAATACACTTTCTCGATTTTATTAATTTTCATCTGTAACTATGAACAATTCATATTTTAATATTTTTTTTTTTCTTTAGCATTTTCACAGTCGAAAAAAGATCAATACCTTGTGAAACGAGACTGGAAGAGTGATGATGTCAAAGGTCTCCTCGAAAAAAATTTAACGTACAATAACAAAAATATTATGAAAGAAGATATTTCATCAGTTCAAAAAGACGAGAGAATCGGAGCTGCTGTTACAAGTTCCACAAATCCATTTGGAGATGACGATGACGATGAAATTGATGAGACTAATCCATTTGCTAACGACCTAGACGATGAAAATGAAGAAGAGGAAGGTGATGATTATGATAAAAATCTTAATCCATTTTCATCATAAAGAAGAGTTCTTCTCACCTCCTATTAACCAACCTTTAAAGGTCTATTGTTATTAAATAATTGTGATTTTATTTTGTATGTTTTTTATAAATAACTGTAAAATATTCTCATTCCATCTTAATCGTGTATATGTAATTGTACGTATATCTGAGTACACAATAAAATTTATATTTATAAAGTATTTAAGCAAGTAAATTTATTTAGTATTGTTCAAGAATGCCATAATCTGCACCTGATTTCTTTAGCAATCGTAAAATTCTTTACGAACAGGCTTCATATCAACTCAACTAAGTACTTTTTTTTTAAATTTAAATATACATTGCATATAATTTATTTAAAAGAAGAGCTTGACACGGAAGCTATAAATATTTTTATAATTCTTGGATTGAGCAACTATGTATATGTTTATATACAGTTTTATGTGAGGTTTGAGATAGACGAGAATCAGCCCTTATCAGTTGACA
Organism: Gonocerus acuteangulatus; assembly: GCA_946811695.1. Classification (NCBI taxonomy): domain Eukaryota; kingdom Metazoa; phylum Arthropoda; class Insecta; order Hemiptera; family Coreidae; genus Gonocerus; species Gonocerus acuteangulatus. Next base: position 117,050,081 of record OX328124.1, on the reverse strand, counting down.
AAGAAAAAAAAAATTCATTAATGACAAATGTATCCCCTAGTTCCGTAAAAATTACATAATTTTTGTAAAGATCGTATTGATATTTTCATAGCCGAATATTGCCCAACTATTCCCCGACTACTTATAATATTTATTTATATATATGTGTGTGTTTGTGTGTAAAATGTAATGATATATTACATTCACGAAAATATTTTTAAATTCAAATAACCATCGATATTTTGAAAAGCCCGCGCAAATCACAAACCATATATACAAATAACATCGTATTATATACGATCAAAATTAATAATATTTTTGGACAATACTGGTATACAATATATCCATATTAAATTTACATTCAGATAACAATAAATTAATTATTTGGTATTGCAAAAAACATAATTTTTATCTTTATATATAATCCAACAAACTGCGGAAGTTAGAAAAAATAAAGGACGCCACACTTTCCCGCTCGAACGAAGCGTCACTCTAGTCTCAGCAGTCATAGGGAGAAGAAGTGAGTCGATTCCCAACATTCATGGAATGAGGAGCTGGGGTCTGTCCTCAGTAAATTGCAGTGGTCTGTTGATTCTCAGCGTTGGTCGAATGCAGAGCTCTCCTCCAAGGAATACGGAGTGTATTGAGGTTTTGTTGGAAGCGGATTGATTTAGAGGTAAGAATTGTTTTTTTTGTAGTTGTTGATTATTTTATTATTGTTTGTGTGTATTTTAATATTGTTTTGTATTTCGGAATTGTCTAAGAATCAATATTATATTCTTTATTCACTCGGAACTTTTATCCCTGAGATTAATTTAAATTCATATAATAAAAGTAATTACAATTGTTTCATTCTTTTTATTAAAATAATTAATCTTAACAGTTATTGGCGACCCAACGTGGCGCAATCATTTTTTAAAATAATTAATCATTACATTTAATGGCGCCCAACGTAGACGGCCGAGTGAATTGAAATTAAAAACAGTAAATAAATATTAAAAATAAAACTTAAAAATAATTTTTTTTTGTAATAAAAATGTCTGACATGAATATTGAACAAATTCAAAATAACGGTGAGGAAAATAGTATAGAATCACCGGAATACGTATTTTTTACAACACCGGGAGAAATAAATATTATAGTCGAAACACGTGAAAACGAATTGCAGGAGGATGATGCAATAGCATTCAGAGAATCGGCGGGTTCCTTAGGAACGGAAATTCTATCCAATGGCGGGAATCATGCTTCCGAAAGGGATAATGAGATGCATCCTCAAGGCCTAGAACATTTGATGAGGCTATTATTGGAACAAAATAAAAAATTGGAAAATAAAATTGACGCAAATAGGATCGAACTAAAGTCCGAATTAAGTAAAATTGACGCAAATAGGATCGAACAAAATAAAGAACTTAAGTTCGAATTAAGTAAAAATAATAAAAAATTGGACGATTTATGTAATGCTTTAAATAATATGGGTAAAAATCAGAATGAAGAGACGATAGAGTTGGAAAAATCGAATAATAACCTTTTTAATAAAAATAATATAAGTAGTGAAGAGGTCATTGAGATAAATGAAAATAATAATGAAAATTTAATTAAAAATGCCGAAAATGATGATACATTAATACATAATGACGATTTGGATGAAACAATAAAGGACAATTTAGATAGTAGTGATGGTTGTAATGACCAGATATTTGAAGATGATAAAATGTTGATTAAAAATAAAAATGACTATAATTGTTTAATAAATGAAGATAATACAATTCAAGAATTATTAAGTGAATTAAATAATAATAATGAGGGTACAAATGAAATAATTAATAATAAGATAATTAATGATAATTTCAGAAATATAATAAGGACAGAAGTTATAAATAAGATTGTGAAACAAAATAACATTAAAAAATTAACGGATGACTACAAATTTATTATAAACATAAGAGGCTATAATACACGAAATGAAAATATTCCAAAGAAGAAGCTGAATAAAAAGGTTAATAAAGATAATCATTTAAAGATTTTGAATGTCAAATGTGGAAATAGAATAAAAATTCTTCATAAATATAAAAGACAACTTGGAATAGAAAAAATTTCAAAGCTAAATCGGCCTCCAAGGAAAATAATAAAACACTTTTATAGAAAGAAATTGGACTGCTGCAAAGAAAATATTAACGACCAGGAATAAATTCATGAAGGAATTTTAAATTAATATCTGTTAGTTTAGTGTGTTTTTATAAAATTTATTAGTTTAGCATTTTTTTTTAAGAAAATAAGATTTATATTAATATAAGATTTAATTGATAATAATAATATTTAAAAATTTATCATAAATTTAATAATCATATTAGTTTAGGATAAGATAGTTTTGATAATGATAATGTTTAAAAATGAACAATGAAAAATGATAATTTAAATTGAGAAATGATAATGAATAAAAATTATGTAACGAAATAAGTTATTGAAAATTTTAATAAAAAACAGGCTTACCAATCTAATTAATAGTTCTGTATCCCGAAACTCCAAATTAAAAAATTCAATTTTAAATTTATCTTTTATACCGGACTAAAAACATTTTTTTTTTTAATTTTTTTTTTTTAGACAGGAATGCAAATGTAATGATATATTACATTCACGAAAATATTTTTAAATTCAAATAACCATCGATATTTTGAAAAGCCCGCGCAAATCACAAACCATATATACAAATAACATCGTATTATATACGATCAAAATTAATAATATTTTTGGACAATACTGGTATACAATATATCCATATTAAATTTACATTCAGATAACAATAAATTAATTATTTGGTATTGCAAAAAACATAATTTTTATCTTTATATATAATCCAACAAACTGCGGAAGTTAGAAAAAATAAAGGACGCCACACTTTCCCGCTCGAACGAAGCGTCACTCTAGTCTCAGCAGTCATAGGGAGAAGAAGTGAGTCGATTCCCAACATTCATGGAATGAGGAGCTGGGGTCTGTCCTCAGTAAATTGCAGTGGTCTGTTGATTCTCAGCGTTGGTCGAATGCAGAGCTCTCCTCCAAGGAATACGGAGTGTATTGAGGTTTTGTTGGAAGCGGATTGATTTAGAGGTAAGAATTGTTTTTTTTGTAGTTGTTGATTATTTTATTATTGTTTGTGTGTATTTTAATATTGTTTTGTATTTCGGAATTGTCTAAGAATCAATATTATATTCTTTATTCACTCGGAACTTTTATCCCTGAGATTAATTTAAATTCATATAATAAAAGTAATTACAATTGTTTCATTCTTTTTATTAAAATAATTAATCTTAACAGTTATTGGCGACCCAACGTGGCGCAATCATTTTATAATAATTAATCATTACAATATATATAGTCTTCCAATGTCAAATTCAATTTTTTTAAATTTTATAAAATAAATAAAGCTGCATTTTTTTTTTCTAGAATTGTTGTTTACAAATAAATTTAATACGCATTGTAATATTTGAGGTTAGGGAAGATGTATGTTAATATTACCAGTTGCCATTGAAAATACCTGTCATAAGGAGTTGGACAAATAATTATAAAATAGAAATAACACATTTGTTGGACAAATAATTATAAAATAGAAATATCACATTTTAATTAGAATGACTGGCTCTAATGACCCAGATGTCGATGCCCAGAGGGGGAAAAAAATTAGAATGACCTTTTAAGTAGTACAACAATAGTTTTATTCTTATTTTATAAAAATGATTATACTAATTATATACAATAAAACATTTCCATATGATATTGCTGTAAATAAAAATTAAGCATTATAAATTGAAAGATCAGTTTCTCACTTTCAGTACTCGAAAGGAAGCTAACTTTAGTGTTAATGGCTGAAGATTCATGACGAACTGAAGATAAGAGAGTGTTCTTAGCGAGCTTCTACTAGAATACAAATTTTTTTTAGGAGCTTTCTGGCGATTAATACTTATTTATTGGAAAATCATGGAGATGAGAACACACTCACCAGAATTTTCCCATCCAGATAACATTTCTATGTACAATTTCAACAAGGCTTATTTACAAGATGTCTTTATGTCCTCAGGCTTTAAAAAGATATATATACAATAATTTAAATCAGGCACACCCTGTTTTAACATTAATGTTTTCAGGCACAAATCAGTTCTGTTTTCAATTCTTCTTTTGGAGAATAATTCTAGTTTTACTGAATATTGTTTTTTGTTTCGAACTGTGGTACTTTTGGTTTATCACGTTTTGTAATATCAATAAACAGCTTAAAGAGATATGAGCCGTTCTAACCCTTAGTGAAGGAACTTGCCCACTGCCTTGAAGCACCTCTACCCTCCACATGTTCCCATAAGAATATCCTCGGAGAATTGCTCCCATTTTGAGGATTTGCGTAAAAAGCCTCTTCAATGAGCCACCTTACAGCTTCAACTTGCCCGTAGAATGCTAGCCAGTGCAGCAGGGACCAACCGTTCCTGTCTTTCGCCATCACATCAGCCCCTGCTTTCTTTAGCCTCTTCAATCTCGCCAAATCTCCACATTTTGCAGCTTCAAACAAAAGCTCCTTCCAATTGTCTGGTAAGGCCATCTGTAAGATAAAAATGAAAAAAAAAGTAAACCATTAATAATCTTTATTTTGTAAACAAATTAACTCACCAGGGCAGAGATATGAGCCCAGAAACTCCTGTTTTAAGCATAATTTGTGTTATGTTGCAAAGATACTCACTATACAACATCCAAAACTAATGGTAGAAGTGGATCTAGAGAACAGGTGAAATCAGACCATTACCATGACCATACGTTCTCCGTACATTTGCAGTATTTACTTGACCAGAGATGGTGGAAGCCCTTGAGCTGTTTTTAATTTTTAATGATGTAACCATCAATTGATTTAAGTAGCCAGGGAATAGTTGGGATTCGGCTGAGAAAACATCAATACGATTTTTGTAAAAATCTGTATAAAGGATAAAAATTTATGTCTTTGATTTTCCAGAACTAAGTGTTAGAAAAGAACTAGTGTTCACTAACCTGTTTATTAACACCAGAATGTTCTCATAATTTAACAAGAAAATGTTCTCATAAGTTATTTGTAGTTTTAAATCTATCATATATCTTTAATAGTTTAACTATTTCTGTTTTATTAATTCAGCATTTGTTATTTTGTCTTTTAGCTAACGAAGGCTACCAAAGAGTAGCCAAAACGTCCTTAATACAGATTTTTACAAAAATCGTATTGATGTTTTCCTACCCGATACCCAACTATTCCCTGAATGCTTATAACCACGACGGCTAACTATCAACACCTCATTATAAATAGATTTAGTTATAATTACGAGCGAACGTTGAGAAAGAGGATGGAGTAATTTCCACTTAGGATACAATCAGTTTCCTGTTGTGGTGCTTAAAATCTTATATTACTTCTCTTCGAGATTTCATTGTATATTTTTCATGAAAGATCAAAACCTATCAATAAATGCTTCTATTTCATTATTAATGGCTCTAGAGTATATGAGTGAAAACTAAGATGACGCACTTCCTGTGAGTTAACTTTTTGCCTGTCAAGAGGCTGTCTATAATCAAACTTGCATTCACACACCAAAGGCAGATAAATCGGCTAAAGTGATAGTAAGTATTTATTTAGTACGTTATTTTTAAAATAAATGGTCAGCGAATTATAACAAACAGTACAAAGAGGGCAAAACGTTTTCTTATTTTTTATTCGCTGCTTTGCCCAGAAATGTGATGTTTTATGCAGCTCTTGCGGGAGAGACTTTTATTTAGCCTATCTAACATAGGCAAATTAGCCTCATTTTTATTAAAATACTTCATAAACAAGGTCTTTTTTAATATACATTATATTTGAATTTTTCCAAATCATGACTCTCAATTTTGAATAATTCCCTTTGGGTTTAATCATTTTATAATAGATAATAAAATTCACATTGAAGTATTTTACTAACTCTCAAACAGTTCATCATAAATCATTATCCAGTTAGCATATTCATGTCAAATTTCACGCAGTATTGCTTTGTCTATGGCTCCAATGTAAAGAAAACTCTCCCCGCATCAGGCCACAGTATCTGTTAGATTATTTCTCTTATTAGAATTATTCATTTGAAATGAATAAGGGTCATTCCATGTCAAATCAACAAGGGTCACAACCCGACCTTCTTGGATTTTGATAAAATTTGGTAGGTTGGTTACTCTAACAAAAAATAGCCGAAAACAATTTTTTAAAATTTGTTATCTGTTTCCGTTTTTTAGTATTCATTTTCAAAGTATTGAAAAACCGCCTTTTTTTTGGTCAACTGGAAAATGTTAATTGCTTGGTAGATTAAGTTCTATTCTAGCTAGAAAAGTCAGCATAGTCTCATTGTTTAGCTAATTAAATGGACTTTCATTTGATGTACAACAAGACCAACTTATTACAAATTTTACTTTAAAAAAAAAAAAAAAATTGAAAAATTGTACGTATCGGTTTTTGAAAACTGTACTTTTAAAATTCTGAAAAAAATATATTTGAGTCTTCAGTTCATTGACTACATATCCTGTTAGTTTCATTATGGGATGGGAACGGGATCATTTTATAACATAATTTTGACTTTATAATTGTCACTGCATAGTTGGTAGAAATATGGTGAGTGATGGATATTTGTATTGTAAATTTAGCATAAGCATCCCTGATCAAAATTTGAGTATTTTTCAGACTGAACTAAAATTAAAGGGGAGATTTGAAAAAAACACAAATTACCGGAACCCAGAAATGGAACCCTTTCATTCCTTTAACTAGGAAAAAAATTAAGACCTAACTTTACTTGAACTTCAATAAAAGTGAAGTTGAACTGGTAACTGATTTAGACGCAGATCCAGTAGCCTTTAATGAAAAAATATGTGGTATGAAAAAGTATGTTGCCTGTGAATATGACCAGTGGTGGCTGGCATATGTACTCAACAAAAATGAGGAGATGGATGAAATAGAATTTAATGTACAGCATGTCTCAACTATTACAAATTTCATTTTTCAAAAAATGTTTTGAAAAATTGTACAAAATGTTTTTTGAAAAACTGTACTTTTAAAATTCTGAATATTCTTGAATCTTCAGTTCATTGACTACATATGCTGTTAGTTTCATTATGGGATGGGAACGGGAACATTTTACAACATAAATTTAACTGACTTAAGACTCAGATCCAGTAGACTTCAATGAAAAAATATGTGGTGGTTTTATTGCCTGTGGATATGACGACCAGTGGTGGCTGGGATGTGTACTCAAGAAATTAAACAGTTTAAATGTATTATCACAATAGCACCAAAATGGATATAACTGTTTATAAATGATTTTTTTTTTTTTTTTTTTTTTTTTTTTTATGATCCCATTGCCATTCCATAATAAAACTAGCATCATTTGTAGTAAAAAAATTATGTACAAATTTCCAAAACATTTTTTGAAAAATGAAATTTCTAATAGGGACACTTTGTATATTAAACTCTATTTCATCCATCTGCTCATTTTTGTTGAGTACACATGCCAGCCACCACTGGTCATCATATTTACAGGCAATAAAACTACCATATATTTTTTCATCAAAGGCTACAGGATCTGTGTCTAAAACAGTTACTAGTTCAACTTCACTTTTAATGAAGTTTGAGTAAAGTTGGGTCTTAATTTTTTTTCATAGTTAAAGGAATGAAAGGGTGCAATTTTCTGGTTTTTTTTCCCCCCTGGTGCATAGACATCTAGACCATTAGCGCCGAGATCCAGTGTGCAGCAAGGAATTTTCCCGAGCCATGAGATGAGAAAATTCCAGCTGCCGGTGGGGATCAAACCCAATATCTTCTGCTTATGAATCTAAGGCATTAGCCACTAGACCACGGGGAGACCCCGGTTCCAGTAATGGTGCAACATCTTTCAAATCCCCCCTTTAATATTAGTTCTGTCTGAAAAAAATTCAAATTTTGATCAGGGATGCTTGTTGCTGAATTTACAATACAAATATCCATCACTCTCCATATTTCTACCAACTACGCAGTGACAATTATAAAGTCAAAATTATGTTATAAAATGATCCCGTTCCCATCCCATAATGAAACTAACAGGATATGTAGTCAATGAACTGAAGCTTCAAATATATTTTTTTCAGAATTTTAAAAGTACAGTTTTTCAAAAGCCGTTACGTACAATTTTTCGATTTTTTTTTTGAAAAGTAAAATTTGTAATAAGTTGGTCTTTTTGTATATCAAATGAAAGTCCATTTAATTAGCTAAACAATAGAACTCAATCTACCAAGGAATTAACATTTTCCAGTTGACCGAAAAAAGGTGTTTTTTCAATGCTTTGAAAATGAATACTAAAAAAATGGAAACAGATAACATTTTAAAAAAATTGTACCATTCAAGGAGTTGTTAGAGCTATTAGGATTCAAAATTTCAAAAAAATCTAAAAGGGTCGGGTTGTAAACAGTACTTTTATTGGTTGAATTGACATGGAATGGCCCATAATGATAGTTTTGTAAGGAAATTTTACTGGCAATTGACAAACCCCAAGACAGTATTTTCATCTAACACACATTAGCAGCATAGTAAAACACAGTTTTAAGAATTTGGAATTATTTTAAATATGTTTATTACCTGGTTATATTTTTGAATGTGATGGTAGCTCCAGGCTGAGATAAATTCAGCTTTTTGCGAAAGACACTTTTTTGTACCCTCCAGATAAGAAGAGCTCAGCCATTCTGTAACAAACAAAAGTTTCATAGATTGGAGGAAGAAGAAATTATCAGAATAATTTATATAATTTTCAGTAAAATAATGTTGATATTGGGTTCAATAATAACAAATTGACACCCAAACAGTTATGATGGATATTCCTCATCAAATATAGGGTAAAAAAAAGTTATCTCTTAAATATGTTTGACTTAATTTAAAACTTTTTTCTTGCAAGAACAAATAAATAAAACAAAAAAGGCCATCCATGTGGAAGGACTGGTCTATATTGTTATTTATATCAAGAAAAAATGTTGAATTTGAGGCTAATTTAAGGAACTCTTGATTAAAATTACGTTTTAAATTACTTACTCACTAAAGGATGACAACCTGATAAATAAAAAAGAGCAAATGAACATTTGAAGGAAGAAAACTTAAAAACTACCAATAAACTTCTAAGAAAAAAAAATCGTTTAGCGACTATTAGATAACCGAGCTACTATCATCGTGAATGTTTTCTTAAATTCAGATGTTCAGTAAAATGAGGGATAAAAAACTGAGTAATTACTATATTTCCTGATCAGCGAAGTCCACCCACCACTGAGTGATAAGAACCTTAATGAGGCAACTTACCGGCACAACAAAAATAGCACTCCCCAAAGAGAATTAACAAAGCAATAGAGTGAATATACTCCAGTTTCAAAAGGCAGCGCTGTAGTTCCTTTGTTGTAAGAGACTGAAAGTATGTAATTATTTTAACAAAATCTTAATCGTAATACCAAATCCATAACCATTTTATGCATTATTATACAGATGATGGACAACTAAAGCACGTTCGGGAAAGCATCAAAGAGAAGAAGACAGATTCCCGAACAAAAAGAGTAAACACGTCGTGTTAAATATAGTAAGGCTGATTTCACACGAGGCACAGTGTAACGAAGTAGTGAGGATTATGGACAAAAATCATTAACCACTAGTTATTTTCAAATAAACATTTTTATTAATTGAAATCAACTCAAAACAAGGTAACAATAGTATAATAATGCATACTATACGGCTGTAATAATATTATTAATTTGTTCCTCTTAGCCACACACGAACACGCACACGCACACGCGCGCACACGCACACGCGCGCACACGCACACGCGCGCACACGCACGCGCGAACACACGCGCACGCAACACGCGCGCACGCACACACACGCGCGCGCGCGCACACACACACACACACACACACACACACACACATCGTAATAAAGAAGTCTAATTGAAATTTACCATCTGTTATTTAAATTGACAGCAGTTCTCTGTTTCCCAATGTTACATATCTGCGCAGGCGCATGTTTACAAATACGCTTTTTACACCTACTTTTATAATCTTCCTAACAGTGAACTTTAGTGCATAATAACTTCTTTCGTAGTTGAAAGGGATTTTTTTTTAACGCCTTTGTGTCTATTGCATTAAAATGCGTTGTAGTGAAAAATGTTAATGAAATCGTTTGTGAGGACACTAATCTTCAGTTTTACCAAAAGGAGAAATAAGGGCTTAAAACTTTGAAGGCTTTTGTTTTGTTCTTTCGAACAGGGTTTTGTTTTGTTTAACTCACTTTTTAATTGATTGTTTTAAATTGTAATTGTCAGTAAAATTAGCCGTTTAGTAAAGGAAAGGAAGAAAATAGGAAAGTTAATGATTATAGAGTTTTCGCAGGGGATACTGTCAGTTTCCTGTTGTGGCGCCTTAAACTTCCCTCTGTTTGAGATTTTATCTTTTTAAGGAAACATCAAACCCTATCAATAACTATATTTATTTCTTTACTAATAGCACTAGGGTTATGAACGGAACCGCGCTAAGATTACACAGTTCCTGCAAGCTAGACATTTTTTTGTTTTTCTCTTCAATTGCAAAGTTTCCAAAATCTTAAAACTAGATTTATTTGTTGGGAAAAAGAACATGTTTGTATTAAAATTAATTTTAGGCTTTTCCGATACAAGCTTTGTCCTTTTCCAATGAAATAGCCCAACGCACAAGGGTTTCCTCGATCAGAAGGTAAGCTCAAAATGTCGCCGGCAGTACCACGGAGTACAATCGCAGATTTGTTCCTCTTAGCCACAATGCGCACACTCTTCTGCTTATGAATCTAAGGCATTAGCCACTAGACCACGGGGAGACCACACACTCTTAGCCACACACGCGCACGCACACACGAGCGCACACACACGCGCACACACACACACACGCACACACACTCACGCACGCACACACCCGCGCGCACACACACGCTACGCGCACACACCCGCGCGCACACACCCGCGCGCACACACCCGCGCGCACACACCCGCGCGCACACACACATGCACGCGCACACACACGCGCGCGCACTCACACACACGCACGCACGCCTTATTTAAGGATAATGCTTTGTCCTTTTCCAATGAAATAGCCCAACGCACACGCACACACACACACACACACACACACACACACACACACACACACACACACGCGCGCGTGCGCGCTCACACACGCGCACGCGCGCTCACACACGCGCACGCGCGCTCACACACGCGCACGCACACGCGCGCTCACACACGCGCGCACGCACACACACACGCACGCACGCCTTATTTAAGGATAATGCTTTGTCCTTTTCCAATGAAATAGCCCAACGCACACTCGCACACGCACACGCGCACGCGCACGCACCCATGTGCGCGTGTGTGTCTAAGAGGAACAAAGTTGCGATTGTAATGCGTGGTACACACGCGCGCGCGCGCACACGCACACACACACACACACCGTAATAAAGAAGTCTAATTGAAATTTACCGTCAATTATTTAAATTGGCAACCACTTATTTATTCACAACCATTTTTTTAAATAATGAAACATTCTTCACATTTCTTGTTTCGTTCATTAAAAGTATTATATAACAGAAATCCCTTAATAATTAACTAAAAAGAAGTGAGCTGCCAGAACTGAGAAGAGGTTTCGAGAAATATTTGGGACATACCACACGTCGGTGAGAGTCGAACTTTTCAACTGACCATTAGAATAGTCTGTTATCTGGATTTCCCCGCAACCGAGAGCTCTAAGTTTTTTGTTGTCTGCCGCGGTTACCACGCAATTTCCAGAAAATTGTCTATCCACCAGTTGTCACCAGTAGATACTGCCCAGACGTTACTACTAACAGACAAAAGCGCCAACTTGGTTTCGGTTTTGTTGACTGTTGGGAACGAAGTTTTACTGCTTCCTGTTCCACTAGCGCGAGCAGGATATGGTGGTAGACCATCGTTTTTCCAGCGGGCACATTGCTTCAACCAATGTCCTTTCAAATTGCAATACTTGCAAATAACGTCAACTGGTCTTTTCCTCCCAACTGCAGGAGTTTCAATTCTAGGACGATTAAAATGATTCTTATTTGTTTTCCGAACCAACTTGCTTTTGTTGTTGTTTTTTACCTCCAAAATTTCACCCGACACGTTTGATATAGATATAGAAGCGACATTTCTCCTATGAAGAATGAGCGCGGACGATATATCGTCGATTGTTTTGCTGTCATTTGTCTTTAGAAATAGGTAGTTCGATTTGAACGTTTCAAGTCATTTGTGGAGAATATGAAGGACTTTTGACACGAAAAGAAGCTCTAAAAGACTTTCGACGGTTTCGATTTTACGAGTCTTTAAGCAAGCAGAAAAATCCCGATGTTGGTTTTTAATACGAGCTAAAATCGAGGGAGCGTCTTCGTTATCAGTCCATTCAATGCAAAATAAATCTAGACATTGGCGAAAAAGTTGGTCTTCAGCTTTATTGTCAAATTCATTCGTTAAAATTTCCCAAGCCTCCCTAGCAGATAGACGGCCCGAAATTCGTTGATGGAGCTCGTCACTGACACACTGAGATAAAACCATTTTAGCTTGGGCCGCGGTTTTGTTCCAAGTTTCTAGTTTTTCTCTTTCAGCCTTCGATGGTGTTTCTGAAAGTTCAGGTTTAAAAGACTTGGCTTCAATAATGTCGACCGCTTTGAAGTACTCCATCACATCCATCACTTTATCTTTCCACTGAGGCCAATCTTCAGCTCCTTTCAATGGCATGATACTCTTCACGAATTCCATGTTCAAAGGAAAAAACTGATTAATGTACTCGCACAAGATGAAGGGAAAAACGCGAAACGGATTAGAAACCGCGAAATGAATAAACTTGATTGAGTTTCAATGTTCTGATAACACCATAACTCGCGATTGAACTTATTGAGACACAAGAATGACGCAGATTGAGCGATCTGGGCCCATAACCTTTTATAATTTATGTCTCAAAAATTAAATTAAACATTGCTCAAAGAAGCTTTTATTCATACTGAATTACAAATGAAACAGCTGATCAAAAGAAAACATAATAAAACAGATGACAGTCTTCTTAGTTACTGCTTCATACATAACTACAAGATTATTAAATTCAACAAACGGTACCATAGGTCAGAAATTACTCCTTATCGTCAAAATGACCATTAACAGCGTATACGTGGACCATTCCATTCCAATCGACAAATGGTGGCCGATTTTGAGATTTTTTTTTTTTACATGTCCTACTAACATTGCCTTACTTAAAAATACATCGTTTAAATTTTTTAAAAATGCATCTTCTAGCATAAAAAATTAAAAGTATTTTGAAAAACGAGTCTCTCAGCGGCATTCATTGAAGAACCATAACTCATATTTTACAATTGACAGGAATGCCTTCATGAGGTTATCCTCGAAGCTTATCAAGAGCTCTTTGCCATAAACTTTCAAACAATCGCTGAAATTACTAATTAAGGATTTCACTGGTCATGTATGAATTACATGAACCAGCCAGTCCTCGAGTCCCTCCCAAACTATAGGATAAAATAATTGATTTCGCCCTTGGGCAGATAAAAAAGTTTCTTCCCGAAAAAAAAGGTAAAACTGAAGGAGAGCGTCCTCAGCTACGATTTTCTTCAAAGTTTGCACTATAACGTATTTTGATGCACTAAACACGAATACGTTGAAAAAAAAAAAACCCGCTCTCAACTAGGAAAGAAGTTATTAAGCACTAAAGTTCACTGTTATGGAGGTTATAAAAGACGGGGTAAACAGCTTATATGTAAACACGCGCATGCGCAATAGTCCTTAATGACGAAGTGTAATTGAAGTTTAGACTCACCTGTGGTAGCTGACTTAGTCGTAAACTGTCGCTTTTGGGCATACGTGCTATGCGTTTCCGCTCGCTCAAGAAAACATCAAAACCCCTAGTCAATCCAACTCGCAGAAATGAAAAGAATTCTATGCCCAAAAGTCGTCCAAGGCATTCTTCCCTAACCTTCATAACAGTGAACTTTTTTTAAAAAATAACTTCTTTCCTAGTTGAGAGCGGGTTTTTTTTCAACGGATTCGTGTTTAGTGCATCAAAATACGTTATAGTGCAAACTTTGAAGAAAATCGTAGCTGAGGACGCTCTCCTTCAGATTTACCAAAAAAATAAAAAATAAGTTGTAATAATATCACTCCTGCGCCCGTAGCAATTGGGCCGATTCTCCAGCTTCAATATTTCGGACTTCATTCCAACCTTGCTTTCAAATTCCTCCTCACTCGGCTAAGGACCTAGCGAGAATTTCTCAAAATTCTTTCAAATGCCCATGTTATTCTCATCCATTTTGCCTGCTGTTGACGATGATACTGGAAAACAAACTTTCGTCAGTCCACAATACCCGATTAATCGAAAATTAATAAAGCATTCGCACCAAAACTTGCAGAATGAGTGTCTCATGCTTTTCAAATTAAATTTTGGAAGATATATTTAAAAAGTGCTGCGTCACGAATGCACATGCTCGTTGAGAAGATGATATTTTATGGGAAATAAATGTATCACAATGTGAATATCATAGTTCTTTTAATGAACAAAGTGAATTGACGAAATCAGAAAGTGAATTTGATGGTTCTTCTGGAGAACAAAGAGAATTGACAAAATCAAAAAGTGAAGTTGATGGAAGTGATGATGAAAATGTTTGAATAATAACACTTATTTTTCAGTTCTTTAAGTATATACATATTTTAGTTTATTCTACACTTTATAATAAAAGTACATTATTCAGGTATTTTTAAAATTTTTTCCTTTATTTTTTTTTCTAGTTTTTGAAATATTTAGGGTGCACCTTATAATCAATGACGTATTATAATCGATGTAATACGGAAATAAAATTACATATTTTACTCAAATTGTGGTGTTAATAATGTAAACTGAAGCTAATAAATTATTTTGTATGTGAAATCATGTATAGATACGTCATTCCTAATTTTGGCCTGAGCCTGCTTGTACCTCTATGTGAAGGGCTAGGCAAAACCTCTACCTATTTTCAGTTTGGTTGCCTAGTATTGTGGGTGGTTATTATCGGCTTCAACACGTTTTTACAGTTTTACTTTTCTTGCTAAAACAAAATGGTTTCCCTCAACCCCATTAGGATTTTTAAACATGAGGCAGAGGAAGAAAAAGGAGAAATGGCTCGAATGTCAAATTTTATCGGTGCCATAGCTGTAGGGGACTTGGTAAAAAGCACATTAGGCCCCAAAGGTATGGATAAAATTCTTGTTTCTGCTGGCAGAAATCGAGGTAACATTGAAGTAACAAATGACGGAGCAACTATTTTGAAGTCAGTAGGATTTGATAATCCTGCAGCTAAAATTCTTGTCAACATGTCTAAGGTTCAAGATGATGAGGTTGGTGATGGAACTACATCAGTCACAGTTTTAGCTGCTGAGCTGTTAAGAGAGGCAGAAAGATTAATCGAGAGGAAAATTCATCCACAAACTATTATCGGAGGGTACCGCAGAGGCACTGCTGCTGCACTTGCAGCTTTAGATAAATGTGCTATTGACAATAGTGCAGATGACAATACTTTTCGAGAAGACCTCCTTAACATTGCTCGTACCGCTTTGAGTTCTAAAATTCTTAATTTGCATCAAGAAAAATTTAGTAAACTTGCTGTTGATGCAGTCTTGCGCTTAAAAGGATCAGGGAACCTTAGTGCTATCCAAATAATTAAGAAGACTGGCGGTTCATTGGACGATTCGTTTTTGGATGAAGGATTTCTGTTGGATAAAAAGATTGGTCAGTTTCAACCTAAAAGAATTGAAAATGCTAAAATTCTTATTGCTAATACCCCAATGGATACTGATAAAATAAAAGTATTTGGTTCTCGAATTCGTGTCGATTCTTTGGCAAAAGTGGCAGATTTAGAGCTTGCTGAAAAAGAAAAGATGAAGGAAAAAGTAGATCGTATTTTGAGTCATAAATGCAATGTGTTTATTAACCGTCAGTTAATATACAACTATCCTGAGCAGTTGTTTGCTGATGCTGGTGTCATGGCTATAGAACATGCTGACTTCGATGGGATCGAGCGTTTGGCACTTGTTACTGGAGGTGAAATTGTTTCCACTTTTGATACTCCTGAATTAGTCAAGTTAGGCGAATGTGAACTGATTGAAGAAGTTATGATTGGCGAAGACAAATTATTGAGATTCAGTGGAGTGAAATTAGGAGAGGCTTGCAGTATTGTCATTAGAGGAGCGACTCAACAAATCATTGATGAAGCTGAAAGATCTCTTCATGACGCTCTTTGTGTCCTTGTGACCACAGTTAGGGATAAGAAAACTCTCTACGGAGGTGGCTGTTCCGAAATGATCATGGCACTGGCGGTTAGCGAAGAAGCCCTGAATGTATCCGGAAAAGAATCTGTTGCTATGGAGTCCTTCTCTAAGGCATTACTTGAACTTCCTACGACTATTTCAGACAACGGTGGCTATGATTCAGCTTACTTAGTTGCCGCTTTAAGAGCTGCACACGCCAAAGGAAATACATCTTATGGTTTGGACATGAAGAATGGTGGAGTAGCCTCGATGAAAGAACTCGGAATAATTGAATCGCATTCAGTGAAGAGACAAATGCTTCTTTCTGCTTCAGAAGCAACAGAAGTCATTCTCAGAGTCGATGACATATTGAGGGCTGCACCACGAAGGAGAACAGAAGACAGAGGATACTGCTGAAGATCATGTTCACTAACTAAATACTTAACATTTTCTTTTTCTCATTTGAATTGCCACTTCTTTTTTTAATTTTTCAATTTATAAAATATTAATTTATGTTTATGTATTCTTATTGTATTTTCTGTTAACATTTTATAACCTGCTTGTCTTAGTTTAATACATTTCTTTTTTTAAATTTTGCTTTCTTTCTATTACATCGTACCTACCATGTCAAACTATCAAATGCAAATCGGAGCAAACTAGTGAAAAAACTTATTCTATCCATTGAAGAAGTAATATATTGAAAAATGGTCTTATTCGTTACTTTATTTAAGGCATTAAAGACTATTCTAAAGGGAGTTAGAGTTCCGACAATTTGCGACAAGCCGTATTATCCACAATCCATGAGCAAAGTCTCAAACCTGAAAAACGAGATTTTGCATATTCGATAGTTTGAATGGTAGGGATGATATCATCCACACCACCTATGTTAGCAAAAGATGAATTCATTATGAAACCTATGCAAACTATAACTGTTATCACAACTTTCTTAGTATTCTGAAGATCACAAATCTTTGTAATTATTGACCAATGTTCCGTGTACGTGAATATATCCCATTTTAATTTTTTTGGAGTTTTTCATCATAGTAACTATAATGAGTGCGTATATTTGATTACTTGCTACCTTGCCTTATTCGGCATACATAACAGATTGCAGGATGATAATGTAATATAATTCATTTGTCCGATGTTTACAAAATTTTGCTCTTTGTTGTATTAATGGAATCATGGATTTCTTCTGGGGATTGAAAATTTTTGCTGCCCCACTAGTTCAAGATCTTTGAGACTTGGTAGCCTTTGTGATTTACAGGAAGATGTCTATTCAATAGCCTTCCTCTTCTCATGGTTACTTAACGCCTATTGATTTTTGAATGGAGTTGTTCTTGATCAAGTTAAATTACTTCCTTTTTTTATAATTATTTATCAGAGAAAACTAGAGAATCAAATAAAATTGTAATTTAAAAACTTGATTTAATTACATGCTAACGAGCACCGGGCCATGCTTGGATGAGTGACCACCTGGAAAACCATATGCCATTAGAACTATACAGGAGGAGCAACCTGCAGATAGCTTGAAAGTTGATACACAATATAAAAAAATAACAAGTTAACGAACTAGATATGGAATTAATGAACTAGATAGTCGATACACTCCCCCGGAATGCTACCCAGAGAACCAACCAGGCCCATGCCCCACTCTGCCTGGTCTTATCTGTTGTTATTTGAATTATAATTTATTTTGGGGATTTTAATTTTAATATTTTGTCGGATTAATTCTTACTCCTCGGATTCGAATTTACCGACCCTCAAAACCATGGAAGCTCCAGTTATTTCTTCTTTAACAATTTCATACGAAATTTGACCTGATGTGCAGGGGTGAAAAGGACTCTGGATTCGGATTCAGCGTGTCGAAATACATAAGAATATATGTATGGTGGCTTTCGAAAAGACCTCTTTTTCGTGTGTGCCTGTGTTATCGAATTTGTAACAAGATTTCCAAGAATTACAAAATGTGCATTATTTCCCTAGATAATGCAGATTTTTGTCTAAACACTAGTTTTGGGCCATTTTTGCGTTATTTGTTGTTCACACCATAGGGAAAATCATTTTTTTTTCATTTAGAGAGTATTATTTTCTAATCTTAAAAAGTTCTTTTTTACTTTATATCATGTGGTATGTACATTATCTTTTCTATTTCATCTGAAGTGTTCTCTTATGATTTTTGATGTAGTAATTTTGTTTTAATTGCTGAATTTCATTATTTTGTTATATTTTAAATGACCACAATTTACCCATGCAAAGCATACTTTTTTGGCCTTCGACACTTACTAACAAATTAGCCATAATAATAAAATAATGTAACTTTTCTGAGAGTCCCATCTACTTAACTAAAAAAATGTTCGTGCTGTGCGAGGAACATTAAAAATGAAAAGGCTTTATTTTGTGATGTTATTTGTTTAGGTGGCTGCTGCGAATCAAGTTTGAGAAATTTTTGCATAAAGTACACTGCATCTTATAGGAAATTTGATGCAGATTTTGAAAATTTCATCAGAATTAAATTTCACCTATGGCGTGAAAGTCTAATAGCCCAAAAATGACCAAAAACTAGCGTTTAGACAACAAAACGAAGAAGCGCCTTTATCTAGGAAAAATTTCTCCTAACTACACTTTAGTTGGAGTACACAGCCCTCTAGTATGGCGATTTCCTTCGAGACCACCTTGTATACTTTATCTCATTTACTACGGGTTTGAATCGGCCAAATTTCAACCCTTAAGTGCAGTTACAACATTGTTTCTCCAAAAAATTGTTGTTCTAGAAGATAAATTTTAAAATAAGTGCAGTCCTGAGTGAATCTAAAGTTATGTCCAAGTTCCCCTGTGCATGGAATGTGTTTTTTTTTTTGTTTTTTTTTTTATTGATTTGAACAGTGTATTCAACTGCGGGATGGGATGTGTTCCTGATATTGTCTATGGACAATATATATTGCATTTTAAACATTTTTGCAGAGAAGTCATTGTTCTTCTGGAATAGCGATATAATAACTGGATTTAGCATTGGACTAAAACTAGTCATTATATAAAATTAAATATCATAAGGGACTGACTTTTATAGAATTGAAGGATGTAAAGGGAATAAAAAAAAAAGTAATACAAAAATAATTCAATTTATATAAATGGAAATATGATTTCATAACAATAACATTCAAAATTACAATGCATATTAATATATATTTCTTTTTAAGGCAATATAAAATATAAATAATTGCATATTTTACATTTCATTTTGATTCCTTGGAGGCCTGATGTGACTATTCCGTTTAATGCAATCAACCAACCATCTGATGCCTTCATCAACACCATCCCTAAAAAATAAAATTTGTTTAAAATAACCTATATAAATAAAAAATAAATATGAATAATTTTTTATGTTTGTAATGAGGAGATTCGGTGGCCGTGAGTGCTAAGGCTTGTGCCTAGGGTCATGAATTCGATTCCCACGAGAGGATTTTCTTTCGAAAAAAGAAAAGGCATCAGCCCTATCCTGGCAAGAAAAAGGTGGTAACCTATAGATAACACATCCTAAAATTCATGTCAGTAATAAATGGACATTAAAATTTAAAAATATAAATAAATGTTTGTAATGAACAGCTGACTCAGTTATTAATTTTTATGTATTGTAAATTCCCCTCCTAATGGACCGATTTAGTTTATTTTTACAACACATCTTTCTCTTTAGATACTCACGACTTATACCGAGTTTCATTGCAATATAACAATAAGGATGTGGACAAATTAGTAATTTGGGTCTGGAGTAACCAATTGAGGTTTATTTTTGTTATCTAATGGGTAAGTTTGACAGAAATTTGAGAATTTTTTCAAAAATTCTTTCGTAAGCGCAACATCAGTAACTTAATTCCATCATAAAGTGCTAAAATAAAACAGAGTTTTGGTAGGCAGATTTTCTGGGTTAACGAACTTGACCTGGAATTTTAGGAAAACAAATATACTTATAAACCAATTTGAACTACCATTTTTCTCTGATCTATTGATTTTAAATTGGCAAAATTTATTATTGACATTTTTTAAAAGCCATAATTGAGTTTCCTCCCTAATGAAAGGCCAGCAGTAGATTTTGTGCCTGATTATATCAGATTACTCATTCTTTCTAGAATTGCTTACCCATTCAATGCTGAGACCGGCATAACCATGAAATCTCTTCGTCCGATCAAATGCGCATTTTTCTTGAAGATAGGCTTCACTTCTCTCACTCCCATACACTCTGCAATGTCCTGTTTGTTCGCCAAAACCAAAAGGGGAACGCCCATCAAGTTTTCACTTGATATCATTTTGTCTAAACCAAAAAATATCACTTGGAAAAAATCTCCTTTGTACAATAGAAATAACGATTAATTTTCTAGTTTAACTTTCTATCAACTAATGTTTAATAAATAATTAAATATTTTTAAGCACATTTTGAATTAATGTTTGAAACTCAGCTGACTTTTCTTAGTAGAGGTTGTTGCCCACCATCAACCATTACTTCCTCATAATACAAAACAAATATCCCTGATCAAATTTTTGGAGTAAATTATTTAGAACACAAATGCTCTGATGACAGAATAATCCTAAAGGATGTTAAATATTATTTTCAATTAAACCTACGATGTTAGCAAATTTAATAATAATTAAATTACCAAATGTCTCCTTTGATTCTTCAATCCTTTCTCGGTCATTTGAATCAACGATGTATATGATAGCATGTGATTCTGCATAGTACTGTAATACAAAATGATTTTTATGAAGACATTTAAAATAAAATAAATTTAAAGTAATTGCTAAGGTGGCAGCGCTCTGTATAGCTTCAGCCTACTGGACTGTCTCGGATCCGGTGGCACTGGTGATGGCCAGGGTTATACCAATTGACCTTCTAGTTAATGAAAGGAAGTTAATCTGTGAAGGTATCGTAGATAAGAAGGTAGCTCGCAGACCAAAGAGAATTTGGCAGAATCGGTGAGATGCCGAAACCAGAGGCAGGTGGACTACGTGGATAGTGCGGGTAGACAAGGAGTTTGAAGAGGTAGATTAATACCTCACCCAGCTTCTTACCTTCTATGGATAGTTTTTGACGATTCCTTTGGAAGCTGGGAAAAACAGATAGCCCACAATGCCAGTACGGGGACTGGGGCTATGACAATGTTTACCAAACCTTCTTTCAGTGTAAGTGGGAGGAGGAAGAGCGAAAAGAGCTGAGAGTAGATATCGGCCCGATCTCGCCGGAAACAATAACATGGATGATGCTGTTGAGCCCAGATAAGTGAAGCGCTGTTTCCACTTTCAGCAGTATTTTCCTCAAAAAGATGTGGGAGGGGAAGAGAGCTATTTCCCCGTAAAAATAATGAAAATATAGTAACCCTCTTGAAGATTGGCCAAAGCAGCTATTCCAAGAGGGAATCATACGAGTATTGTGGGTGAGAGTCCCATACCAGGGGATTTGCACGAAGCAAACCTCCTGCAGGCCTTTTATTGGGGGGGGGATGTGGAAGTCTAATTTACAAGTGCTATTTGATCATGGGTGATCATTAGATCATTCTAAACTTCAAGATAACACATAACCATCAGTTTTTATAGAAAATTTATAATAATCAATAAATTGTTATATATTTTAATTCAAGGTTTGAAATCAACTTTATTCCTTCTCTCGGTGCCTAACCGATTAGCCTGCTGGATTTCATATTACATAATGGCAGGTTAATTCATGTAATGGAGCTAATAAAATGAAATCCTCTTAGGAGGACCAAATCTGACCTTGTATTATAATATTTTCATCCAAGAACTGGCAAAATCCCGATTCCTTACCTTTCACCCTAAACTATCTGCCCATCCGCATCCCAGAGCTCAATCCCATCCTGAAAACCCTCTTAGGAGGCTGAAGAGATCTTGGCCTCGTGATCAACTAAATAATTAAAGGACAAATACAAGCTCTCATCCAAGTGTCAATATTGATTGGCTTCTTCCAAGGTCCTTGTTTGGTTTTGTTCTATTATCATTAGTAATTTATTTTTTATATTTTTATTTTTTTTTCCTTTCTTAATTATATTATTTTTTTTTTAAATTTACTTTTCATCTATGTTTTCACTTTTATTTATTTTATTTTTAATTAATTTATGTATATATTATTTACTTACTTCTTAATTTCATTATGTGTGATCATAACTAAGCTCATGTATAAAGTCATCACACTTAACCATTGTACTTTACTATTGTACAGATGGTAAATAAACGTAAATAATATTAGTAATAGTGTTTTCCTTGAGTAAAATTTCAGAATGCTGTATGATAATTTTAACTTAGGATACTGTCAGTTTCCTGTGCATTGTGAAGCCTAAAATCTTGCTTTTCTTTGAGATTTCATTGAAGTAAGTGTTTACATTTTTCATGAAAGATCGAAATAAAATATTAACTGTTTCTATTGCAAGCTTTCCACATGGCAGTAGGGATACGAAAGGAAATGTTCTAAGTAAAGGTTTGACATATTTACAAATGCACTTGAAGATAACTGGATATGAAACATGCATTTTGGAAATAAAATGTTAGATATAAGTGCACTTCTTTGAGATAATAGAGAAATACAGGTTGATTATAAGAACATACTGACTTTGTCCCACAATGACTGGAGTTCCTCTTGTCCGCCTAGGTCCCAAAAATTCAATCGAATACTAGACACATCAATTTTTCCAATATTCAATCCAACTGTAGTAGTTATTTTGTTTGGATTCATACCCTTGTAGTTTTTAGTAAATTTGGTCTTTGCTGATTCCAGATAAGTCTAGAAAAACTTCAAATGATTATAATAAAATACACAGAAGTAAATAAATATCAATAGTAGAAATAGTCGAGTACCGTTTTTCCTGCATTATCCAAACCAAGTATGAGGACGCAGTATTCGTTCTTTTGTACCATATATTTATAAAATCCTGACAATAATGTATACATGATAATTTAAAGCGTTAATAAAGGAATCTTAAGACATCATCTAGAAAAATACAGCAATAATAATAGAAAGTTACATTATATTTATTATTATTATTTATTATTTGTATGCACCACTTCATAGGCGATACATTATATTTATGAAAATATTAAATATCTGTCATTTTAATTGAAAAAATATCACAAATGAGATTTAAAACTCACATAACTGTATTCTTACAATATGTTTGTTTACAAATAAGAAGGTAACATATTAGCATAGGTTAGTGTCGGTACCAGTGAGATCGAAAAGAACGAATACCGATAGCTTCCAGCGAGAAATAGTGTCACTTCCAACAACAATAGCTACGAGATATACATGTTTACTCTTGGAGGCTCGGTGGGCGTGACTGCTGTCGTGGGTTCGATTCCCATTACGGGGGGTGGTTTTTCACAAAAAAAAGAAAGAAAATGCTTAATTCCTAACTAGATTAGAACATGATGGGCCCTTGTAGAAAACCCGTCCCATAAATCGTTCTCACGTATAAGTTGACGTTACAATTTAGATAAATGCATGTTTACTGATGAAAGCATTCCTGTTAATCAAAATCATAAACTTTATGACAAATATTCTTTTAATAAGCTGAGGTTAACTTCTGATAATATAGTGGGATGACTTGTGAAGGCTTGAAGGTCGCAACTAATTCAAAAGTTTGGACATAATAAACAATAAATATATTCCATCCACCACAAAAAACTAACGTTGAAAAAAAAGGCCAAGTTCCAGGCCCATCCCAAAAACAGTTCGCCTATGAAAGTTATGATACCATAGTATTGGGCCATGTTTTAGGCCCTTGATACCTTGACAAGAACCTAATAATACCCTCTCAATTATTTTTGCATTTCCAACTTGGCCAGTTTTCGTTAAATGATAGCTGCTATGACGATCGGATTTATTATAAAATTTCTGGCATTTAAAGATTCAGGCCCTTAGGGTAACGATTCAGAGTTATTATAAACTCTTTGATCTCTGAAAACGATCGGGGTTGCATGAACTCTATATAAGCTGAAACGGTCATCATTTAACGAAAACTGGCCAAGTTGGAAATGCACAAATAAATGCAGGGCCGCCTCATCCCAGAGCCGGGCCCAGGACCAGATTTTGATCACGGGCCCACAATATTGACAAACCCTCTCCCTTTCCCACACGGAAATCATAATTCTCTCACAAGTTACTCTTAATGGTTGAAATGTATACTAATCTGCAATGTATTGTTTTACAAAAGTGTAATAAGTTCTTAAAATCATCATACAAGTAGCGTGTACATTTTGGGATTTCAAATCCACAAAACCCTCCGAGTGGAACTACCAACCCCTATCCAAAAACTTGACGGGCCCCTTAACCCCCCCCCTCTATTAACATTATCAAAAACTATGTAAAATTTACATTTCTCTGAAAACAAAACTAAATACATTTCTAATTGAACAGAGTGGAAAATTTACTTATTGTCTACGCCTTAGGTACATTGGCACTTCCTGGAGCTACAAATTTATGGACTGACAATATTAAAAAGGTCGTTTATATAATATAAACTAGCTGAATACCCGTGCTTCGTCACGGCAGATAAGTAGTTATTTTATTGCGTTAAATAATGTTTCATTAAAATTACGTTACTATACAATTCTGTGCAGTTTATTATAGCACGGTTCCCGTCATACTATATTTTATTCAATGGGCGTTAAAATTTAAAAGTTTATGTTTCCAAGAAGTCATATGGTAACACCCAATATATTTACGAGTATTACCAAGGTTATAGGCGAGGAGGCTGTGCAAGGGTTCCGGATATTATTACCTCGCCTGGAAAACCTAAGGATATGCCATACATCACGGTTTGACCGGGACTGTCCCGGTATTTTGCAATTGTTTCGGTGTCCCGCCCAGTTTTATCAATGTCCCGGAAAAGGCTGTAAGATGTAAAAAGTAATGAATTCATGTTTATAAGAATCTTTTTAAATCGATTACTTTTCTACAATTAACATTTTTACTACTGCTCACAGTGTCAAAGAAATGAGAAGTAATCTAACTGTAAAACGCTGGAACTACCTGCACAGCGCTGCCAGCTGCCAGACACTACTATTTGGCTGAGAGATTGTTTTAAGAAAATCAAGTAGCAAAAAAAGTTCCCTTCTTATTTTTAAGGTTTGGGTAGACCTACAGTTTAGGATTCCCCCTTCCCGTTAGTTGCTAGGCTTAAAACTCACCAACCATTTTGCTTATAATTTGTACTCTTCTTATCCCCCTCCCCCTGGTATGCCCATCCCATATTAATGTGTCTCGGTTTAACTCTCCAAAAATATGGCAAGCCTATCTGACGGGGACAGGCAGAAAAGAAACGCAATTAAAACTCTATGAGGGACAGTTAATTTCTAGTAATTCAAGGTCTGCCATCATAGTTGAAATTAACCTCAATTAGAAATAAAACTATGAGATAGATAATGTAAGGTAACAGCTGTTCTTTATCGTCCTAGCAACGCAGGCTGCCGAGGCTTGCCTTTTCTAACCAACTCAAACTTTAAACCCCCCTAAAAATGCTTAAAAATACGAATATCAAAAAATCCTTTCTTAGCGAGCGCCTACGTTATATAGGGAGTGTCCATGCAAAATTTCAAAATTTTCTGTCGAGCGGTTTGGGCTGGGCGTTGATAGATATAGAATTTAGTAGGTTATCCATTGGTTGTTCTCAATAATAATTACGTGAACTAAGGACGGTAGGTATATAATTTTGTTATTTCAAATCATAATAACGTAAAAAATGAGACCTCCCCTGAGACCACGGGCCCCTGATCAATTGGGGGAATTGAGGGAATTATAATTTCTGTGTGGGAAGGGGAGAGGGTTTATCAATTTTGGGAGCTGTGATCTGTATAAGTGTCATAGGCTCTCGACAAGGTTCAACCTATTGAAGTATATTATTCTCGAACTGAGTGGCAACACTGTCTATGATATAACCTTCTATGGTTTACAATGCCGGTTTCGTTTTTGTCTATTATGTGTGAGTTGTTGTATAGCTTTTTGGTACAAATAAAAGTATATAGTTACAGTGCTTCGTTCTATGTTTAAACCAATCCTGTATGTGACACTCTGCAGAGACTTAATTTCTACAGGTTATGGGCCCAGTTCGGTTAACTGTGCTGTGTCGAGGACCTACTAGATTGTGATAAGGGTAATTATGAGTGACTGCTGCCCTAAGCCCTAGCAACATGAAACTTGGCATACTTACTCATTTTGACCTAATTAAGAAGGTAAAATCAAAAGTAACTCGCGGTCAGGCCTAGAAAAGTATTTATTAAGCACTAAAGTTGAGTGATATACAGGTTACAACAGCTGACGTAAACAAACTATTTCTTAACACGCGCATGCGCAGGAATGTCAACTTGGGCGGGAAAGACTTGCTGATTCAAATATAAATAATAAACAAATGATTACTTACGTGATTTTGGTAAAAATGCAGTTTCCAGCCCTCCAAACCGATTTCTTTCAAACTTTGCACAATAACGTATTTTGATGCACTAAACACGAATACGATAAAAAAAAAACGTCGGATTTAACTAGGAAAGAAGTTATTAAGCACTTAAGTTCACTGTTGTGCAGGTTATGAGAGCTAATGTAAACAACTAAATTTGTGATGACTAAGGCATAAATTACGACTTTAAGGCATACGTGCTGTGCGTTTCCGCTCGCTCCGCTCGCTCAAAAAGATAACAAAACCCCAGTCAATCCAACTCGCTAAAATTAATAGACTATAATATTAAGCACTAAAGTTAGGAAGGTTATAAAACTAGGCATCAGCGTATTTGTAAACACGCGCATGCGCAGATATGTAACATTGGGAAACAGAGAACTCTCATTTGAAATGTTCAGAAACCATTTATTCAAAGATATTGTTAATTTTAAGGGCATCCTCACCCGTCGTCACCTGTTTGTTTAAATTACTGATTATACTATTCATAGCTCTTTGAAACGTGGGGGGAGAATTTGATAAGCCGAAAGGGAGTCTTAGGAACACATAATGACCTGTGTCTGTGGAAAAGGCTGTTTTGTCAACAGAGTCGGGATCCATTTCTATTTGATGGAATCCGGAAGCTAAGTCTATGGATGAAAATATTTTTGATCCTTGTAGTTTGTTTAAAAGGTCTTCTATATTAGGTAAGGGGTATTTTTCAGGTATAGTTTCTTGGTTTAATTTCCTATAGTCAATTACCATGCGCACTTTCCTTTTTCCGCTTGCATCCATTTTCTTAGGTACAATCCAAATGGGAGAGTTATATGGGGAATTACTTTCTTTAATAATATTTGCTTTTAAGAGCTTATTTATTTCATTATGAACGTCTTCATTAAAGTGTGAAGGATACCTATAATTTCTGGTATAAATTGGTCTGTCTGTTTTTGTTATTATTTTATGTTTTAGTAAATTTGTGGGTTTCAAGGGTTCGTCTTCTTCTTTTAGCATCGAGGGATATTTTTTTAAAAGATTTATTAATTTATTTTTAATTTCTTCATTAATATGATCATGTCTAATTAAATTTTTTATTCTATGTCTATTGTCTATGTAATGAATATGATCTCCGATACTCATATTCATGCTATTTTCTGTTTTATCAGGTTTTCTTGATTTTTTCTTTTTCTTATTGTTTCTTATATATCTTTCCTCTGTGTTAATAATTTTTTTATCCTTTTTTACAATTTTTGCTTTTATTTGTTTTTCAACTTTATTCTTAATTATTTTATTTTTTATTATAGACAATACATTGTTTATAAGACTCATTAAATCATCATTATTATTTATTTTATTATTAATTATTTTATTTATCATCTTATTACCATCAATTAATTTATTTATTAATCCTTTTTTCTTTTCATTTATTACATCAATATAATTCACATCTTTAATTAATTCTTTAATTCTCTTATTTCTTTCACTATCATTCATTTCCTTATCATTTTTATTTTTTAATACCTTATTTTTATTTTTTCTTAGATCTTTATTACTTTGACGTTCTCTTTCATTATTTTTATTTTTACTACTATTTTTATTTTTACTGCTTAGGGTTTCCTTATGGCTAGCACTATCATTATCTTTAATTGTTTGTCCGTCTGTCTTAATGGTTTTATCTTTAACTGCAATTATATTATTGGCACAATCAATTATAGTATCAAACAGTTGCATGGATTCATATCCCAATAAAATATCAAATTTTGTACTAAAAGGGAAAACATAAAATTTTAGTATATGATCTTCAGCTAATCCTAACATAGGGGAAATATTAATATCTACGCTTCCATTACCTTTTTCATTACCAGTTGGTGTGGAAATAAAAAATTCTTCGAGTGAAATTTTGATGTCGCGAGGAATAGCGTTTGGGTTTATATAATTTTTGTAAGAACCAGTGTCAATAAGCCAAGTTTTACCTGTAGTGTCTTTAAAATGCGGTAGAGTGTCATAAAATTGTTTTAAGTTTTCGGGACATGCGGGTCGAAGCCTTCTCCTAAAAAAAGATTCTTAAGAGTTTCTCGGAATTCTGTTTGGTCTTCCATAAATTTATTTAATTTTACTTCCTGATCATGTCTATATTTTTCGTTATCAGTCAACTTTTCTTCCAATTTTTCAAGTCGTTCCGTGTAATGTAAAGGGTGATTTGGCTTTGCTGATCTCATGGATACTGTGTTTTGGGATTCGTACTTAGGTTCAATTGCTAAACATTTTTGTGGTGAATTCAGTTGTCTTTGGGATTCGTAATGGTTATGTCTATAATTTTGGGAATAATGTGGTTGCCTATAGTTTTGTGAGTAAGAAGTTGGTTGTCTATAATTATAAGAGTGATTATATGGTTGTCTATAACTGTCGTGTGGTTGCCTGTAATTATGAGAGTGTGAGTTTCTAGGTGGGTAATTCTGTTGGTAATGTTGTTTTGGGTATCTAGGTGGGTAATTCTGTTGGTAATGTTGTTTTTGATATGTAGGTGTATGGTTTTTATTTTTGTGCTCTTTATGGGTGTTTTTTGAGTGTATCCTATCTACTATATATGCACATTCATTCAGTAGGGTGTGTCTTAATTCCTCAATATTTTCGTGTTTCATATGGAAGTGTTGATCGTCGGGGTTTCGGTCAGTGTTCTTATTCAATAAAACACATTTTATTTGCTAAAATGTATATTTATTGCCGCCAACGTTTCGGCTTGCTATACAAGCCATCTTCAGGGCTATTGAGAAGATTGTGAACTGTCCTGTTTCAAGAAGAGAACATTTCTGTCTTTGTGTTGTGTCCATAATGTTTCTATTCACCCCAATTTGTAGATAATTGAGAAGATATGGTCGACCGTTCGGAAGTAGGAAGCGTTGATCGTCGGGGTTTCGGTCATTGTTCTTATTCAATAAAACACATTTTATTTGCTAAAATGTATATTTATTGCCGCCAACGTTTCGGCTTGCTATACAAGCCATCTTCAGGGCTATTGAGAAGATTGAGAACTGTCCCGTTTCAAGAAGAGAACATTTCTCAAGCATTTCATAAAATGTGTTTTATTGAATAAGAACACTGACCGAAACCCCGACGATCAACGCTTCCTACTTCCGAACGGTCAACCATATCTTCTCGTGTTTCATATGATTTAGAAAATCTGCTAAATCTTTGTGTAACTGATTTTTTACGTGGTGGGTAATTATATTATCATATCGTTGCATCTCTGATTTTTTATCCGGTATGGTTGAGTCAGTAAATATTGGGGAATATAAAATCGTTCGTAAATGTGAAATTCTGTCTAAAAATGTAATAGGGTGTTCATTATAATGCGATGCCGTCTGTGTAATATTTATAAGTATTTGTTCGATCGTCCGGGAATCTTGGTAACATTGTTTTAAATGTTTTATTAATGCTTCTATATCTTCAAAATCGTGGGTAAGGGTACTGTCTTTGGCCGGTCCTTGTAATTTGGAATTTATTACTGCGAGTAATCTCCTACCATTTCCTTGAGCATATGTGTTGTTTTCGTTTAATGTGTAAGTCGTTACCTGTTTTATAGCCTTTAGAAAAAAAAAACTAATTGATCTGGGGATCCATCGAATGTTGGGATAATCCCATAATCTCTATCTGTAATCTGATAGTTAGCCATTGTCAATATGTAATTATGTTCCCTAAGTGTATTGATTTGGTCAGATGACAACTGCAAAGTGGGTTTATCGTCCTCTGACATATATATAACTATTTATACAATCAAAAAAAAAAAATAATAATAATAATATTGTACACACAGAAAAAATTGTTTACAAGTGTCTGACCTGCGCTTTTGGAGTCATAACTTATTTGTACTGTTGAGGTCTCCTCCAATGAATCCTGAAGAGGAAAGGCTGCAAAAGTGGATGTCCCGGTTCGCCAAAGAATGGGTGTGGTCGCTGGAACTGTCTCTGGACTATCCTCTTGGTCACACGACGCACTATCACTTGTATCTTTTTTCACCTTTGAAGGAAGTCCTGTGTCACGGTCGCCAGTTAAATATAAAAACGTCAGGAAACACTTTTTAAAAACTGTATTTATTTGAATATTAATTACATGAACTGATACAAATTTAGAATTTAGTGATATGTGCACAATAACTGGAAAGGAACTGACTGTCTGAGCCGAAGGAGCAGTAGTTGAAGTTATCATGGGAGATAAGCACCTGCTTAAATAGGAGTGGGGATAGATAGGAGGTTCTAGGAAGGGCTAGGGATTTATCTCTGCTAACACCTCAATCGTCGATCTGTAAGCATCTCTATTTTTTTTCTCTTTTGTGTTCTCGCTCAAGTTCGTCCATCTTTTAAAATGGAATTCGCAAAAGGAATTAAACCGTTACAGGGAGCAGAAGATTGGCCGTTTTGGAAGGACCGAGTCATGGATGTACTGGAGTTGTTTAACGTGATTGGTATTGTCGAGGGAACAAGGACTAAACCTACTCTTTCCAAAGTCCCGACTAAAGAAGAGAACGAGCAACTTGAAGCTTTTAACAAATCTGCAGCTGAAGCAAAAATAATTATCTCCCAATGCGTTAGTGATGATCTCCACCAACGAATTTCAGGTAGATTATCTGCTAAGGAGGCATGGGATGTGTTAGTTCAGCAATTCGATAACAAAGCTGAGGATCAGTTGTTTCGCCAATGTCTTGATTTTTTTAATATGGAATGGGATGAAAATGAAGATGCCCCATCTGTATTATCTCGTGTGAAAAATCAACATCGTGAGTTCGCTGCTGGTCTGAATACCCGAAATATCGAAACAGTTGAAGAATTTCATGAATTACTGTTTGTTTCAAAAGTTTTACATGTGCTCCCAAAACGCTTTGAATCGTTTAAATCAAGCTATCTTCTCATGAAAGCAAATAATGACAAGACAGTAGAAGATCTCTCCTCGGCTCTAATTCTTCATGAGCGTAACGTTGCTCCCGTGTTAAAAAATGGAGATGTTCTCTACTCTAAGAACAGCAGTGGTCAGAAGAACAATGGTGGCTTGAAGAAGAAAATTAATTCCAACAGTAATAACTGCAAATACTGTAACATGAAAGGCCACTGGCTTCGACAGTGTCCAAAATGGAAATCTGATGGTAGACCAGCATATCCAGCGCGTGCTAGCGGATCTAGCACTCCTGTTGCAGCTACCAGTGCTAGTCAACAAGCCGTCGTTTCGGATACCCATGTTGGACTCGTTTCAGTTAGCAGTGATGTTAATATGGTAACTACAAATGACCAGTGGTGGGTTGACAATGGAGCTACCCGTCATATCACATCCAATCTCAAATGGTTTACTGAATACAAACCCTTTCCTCAGAACTCAAATGCTACAGTCAAAGCCGCGGGAAAGGAAATCATAAAAGCTCTCGGCAGTGGTAAGATTGAAGTAACTAATTACGACAATGGTAAGCTGCAAATTTTTACTCTTAATGATGTCTGGTACGTTCCTACCATATCAAGGAATCTTATTTCTGTTCTTGCCGCTCATGATCGCAATCCTGACAGTAAGTTTGAATCAACTGAAACTGAATGTAAATTCAGCATTCGTGGAAAGACTATTTTTAAAGGCATCCGGGACACTGGTGGAACACTATACCGCGCCTTATTCCACACTGTCCAGCCGGCAGAGGTATGTACCAGTGAAACTGAAGATAAACATACACTGCAACTCTACCATCAGCGCTGGGGACATATGGACAAACGTTATGTCCGATCAAAGCTTCATGCTGAATTGGGAATTAAGGTGCCAACTGACAATGAACTTTGTGAACCATGTCAGTTTGGGAAGGCACATCGTTTACCGTTCGGAACTCGAGTAAAAGCATCTGCCCCTGGTGAGCTGATGTCTGGTGATATTTGCGGCCCATTTGATCCATCATTCAGTGGTCGTCGTTACGTTGATCGTCATCAAGGACCATTATTCCAAGTATCGTTACTGTTTCGTAGCTCGTGAGAAATCTGCAGTGAAGGAGGCTTTACGTGAAGTTCTATCTAAAGCTCAAACGCTTGGCCACAAAGTCAAGGAGGTCCTCAGTGACAACGGAGGGGAATTTGACAACAGTGAGGTGCGTGGAATTCTCAAAGAATTCGGGGTTAATCAGCGTCTGACTGCCCCTTATACACCACAGCAGAATGGAGCTGTTGAGCGTGAAAACCGCACTATCGTGGAAATGGCCTGCACATTCAAATATTCAAATTCGGAGGTTAATTTCCCTGCTGCAATTTGGGCCGAGCTTGTTGTTTCCGCAGGCTACGTTCTCAATCGGGTGGGAGAGTCATCAGCTGCTGACAAGACACCTCATGAACTGTGGTTTGGTCAGAAGCCGAGGTTCAAACATCTGCGGATCATAAGTTCAAAATGCTACGTTCACCTTCCAGCCCAGAAAAGGCGTAAAATGGATGCTAAGGCTTTAGTTGGTTATCTGGTAGGATACGATGGTGATGAAAGATATAGGATTTATATTCCTTCCAAACGAGATGTTATCGTTTCACTTGACGTTGTCTTTGTTGAGAATGTTAAGGAATGTGATGAGCGAGTCACCTGGCCAATCAAGGAAGACAAAATGCCTGAAGACCAAAAGGACTGTCTGGTCAAAGAAGAACAGGTTGTCCAGAAACCTAAATTCGACGTGGAAAATCCTGGTGAACATCCTTACAACGACTCTTACTTAGAAACTGAGCTTGATGGTCAACTCGAGGGGCCTAGGCAGTCATCTAGAATTAAGAAGCGTCCAGGATACCTAGATGACTACGTTACAACCCAATTCGCGGAGGTGTTCCTCGTTGAAGATGAACCAGTAACCTTCAATGAAGCTATCCAATGTGAGAATAAAGAAGAATGGAGATCCGCCATGGACACAGAAATTAAATCAATGCATGGGAATTGACAGATCTTCCTCCGGGAAAGAAGACCATTAATAGTATGTGGGTCTACTTAAGCGTAATCCTGACGGATCTGTTGACAAGTATCGTGCAAGATTGGTCATCAAAGGACCAGGTATTGACTATGCTTGGTTGGTGTGCTCAAAGACCAGGTATTGACTATGTCGATACTTTCAGCCCTGTAGCTCGCCTGGAAGTGATTTGATCTCTATTGTCAATTGCAGCTGCGAAGAAGATGGTTCTGCGTCAATTCGATGTCTCAACTGCATTCTTGTATGGCGATGTCGAGGAAGAAATTTATATGAAGCAGCCTGAGGGCTATGCTGATATGACAGGTTGTGTTTGTCACCTAAAACGCAGCTTATATGGTCTCAAGCAGGCTCCACGCTGCTGGAACAAGAAGTTTGATGATTTCATGATTGGCTTAGGATTTCAACAAAGTCTTGAAGATCCTTGTGTATACATTCATCACACCTCAACTGGTAAAATCATCGTTGCACTCTATGTGGATGATGGAATGGTAGCAGCGACAAGTCAGTCTGAAATGGACTCATTCATGAAGCATCTGTGCTCTCGATTTGAGATCACCTCAAAAGAGGTATCTTATTTCCTAGGACTAGAAATTACCAAATGTAATGGCGAAATAACGGTTAGCCAATCTGCTTATATAAAAAAAATCCTTCACCGATTCAACATGGAAGGCTGCAATCCGGTTCTTACACCAATGGAAAAACTTAGCACTCATATGCCAGGGAAAGTGCCTGATTTCCCATATCGTTCAGCTGTAGGAGCGTTACTCTATGTAGCCCGTGGCACTAGATTTGACATTGCTTTTAGTGTGAGTGTTCTGTCACGTCGGTTGGAGAATCCGACAGATATGGATGTAGCACGAATAAAGTGTGTTATTCGTTACCTTGCTGGTACCATAGACTTAAAGTTGATTTACCGTTGTGACCCTAAAATGGATAGGCTCGAATGTTACAGTGATGCAGATTTCGCAGGATGTCCTGACACAATGCGTTCAACCAGTGGAGTGGTCATCAAGTTTGCAGGTGCGGCTATTACTTGGTTGAGTCGTCGACAAGAATTGGTCGCTGACTCTACATGTGAGGCAGAAATAGTTGCTGCAAACCTTGGTTCAAAAGAGACCATATGGATCTCAAGGCTATTTAAAGAACTAGTAAACTTGTCTGCTCTTCCTGTACTGTGCATTGACAATGAATCAGCAAAGAGACTGGCGGAAAACCCAGAGTTTCATTTCCGCACCAAGCATATACAGCGGAAGTATCTCTTCATTCGAGACAGAATCAAGAAAGGGATGTTGGCTGTTCAACACATTGGTACTGAATATCAACTAGCAGACATTTGCACCAAACCGATGCCTCGTCCTCGACTTCAAGCTCTACGCAGTGGACGGGGATTGGGTCTGGCCTCATCCAGCTCCAGCTCTTCGAATAAGGGAAAGTATTGAAGTATATTATTTTCGAACTGAGTGGCAACACTGTCTATGATATAACCTTCTATGGTTTACAATGTCGGTTTCGTTTTTGTCTATTATGTGTGAGTTGTTGTATAGCTTTTTGGTACAAATAAAAGTATATAGTTACAGTGCTTCGTTCTATGTTTAAACCAATCCTGTATGTGACACTCTGCAGAGACTTAATTTCTACACACCCCCCCCCCTCTTTCAGCCCAGACATTTCAACCATTAAGAGTAACTATGAGGGAATTATAATTTCTGTGTGGGAACGGGAGAGGGTTTATCAATTTTGGGGGCTGTGATCTGTATAAGGGTCTAAAACTTGGCCCAATACTATGATATCATAACTTTCATAGGCAAACTGTTTTGGCTGGACCCTGGACTCTTTTTTTCAACGTTAATTCTTTGGGGATATCAATACTTTTTGTAAGTGAATTTTGAGTTGGCGCCATCAATGTTTTGCTTGAGGAGGGTGACACGGGGACATGGCAGTTGGTAGTGCGTCAAGCTTTTTGTCGGGTATTATTGTGTGTATACGAAAAGCCGTGGGGAAAGGCCCCAACTCAACTTTCCTGTATTTTTCATTTAGTTTTAGATTCTCCTCACCAAGACGAGGGTTTCGGAAGGAATTATAGGTTTCCGAAGGAACGAGTACAAAACGGGCACCTCAAACACAACGTGGAGCGGAGTCAAACACAATTTTTTAGGATTTTTCGATTTTTGCCGTTAATAACACCCTAATATCTGTCATCCTGCAAAATTTCAAGTTTCTAGCTTTTCGGGAAGTGCCTAATAATTTTGACGAGTGAGTGAGTTCTATAAATTTCGATTTTCCATCGCCTATATCTTTTAGAAAAGCTTCAATGTAGAACTATGAAACCTTCCAATTTTACTTACATCTATTAGTATAATACCTGTGTAAAATTTCATAAGTTTATCTTTAACTGGTTCAAAGTTATGAGAGGGTAAAAATCGGATCTAATACTTTGTATAATATACACACAGTTCGCCTAGGACAGAAGTGAACTTGATTGGAAGGCACTACCATGCGCCTAGATTTAAAAGTGAAAATAGTAATTACTTCCTCACAAGTCTTTAGAGAGGGGGGCTTCCTCTCCCGAACCAGAGTTCCTCTCTGGAACCCATAAGGGCCATCCATATCTTTAGTCTTGCTCCATCCATAAGCAATTATAGTTGAAGAAGGCTGCCAAAGAGCTTAATTGAGCAAAGTGTAGATTTTTCCCAAGACTTTACTAAAACCCAGCTATTCCTTGACTTCCCATTAAAGGCATAGGTTTAGGGTGGATCGGCCACAGAAAGGAATCTAATCATGTCCAACCATCCTGATGCTTTTATCTACATTGGTGTAATAAATAATATTATAGCTTTTTTTAATATTATTGTGATATTCATCCAATTTTTTGTCCAAGAGTTGTATATTCTTTTTGAAAATGAAAACTTTTTATGATTGTGTATGAAAATTTTGTATTAATCCCTATTTCTCTGATTTATTGCTTACTTACTTTCTGATATTTTTATATTAAAAATATGTTTTAAAGAGATCACTATATAGGTCAACATCACTAGTAGAGTAGAAAATTATAGAAATTCTCTAGATGGGTCTCCGAACTTGACGTAGAAATTTGGCTTCTTTAGCCAGTGGCTGTGATACCATTGCAGCTTCTTCAGGTATACTGCGGCATACTCAGTTCTCAGGTATATTGGGGCATGCTGAATTTTCATGTATACTCAATTCATTAAATAAAAAAAAATCAGCCAATGAATAAATTCTTATTCAATAAAAATGTATTGAATGAGCCAACCCAGTTATTCATAGAATAAAAACTAATCAGTGGATGAATAATTTATTCAATGAATCAATTTTTATTCAATAAAAATGAATTTGAATGATTATTGAGTAAAAAAATTATTGAATAATGCCCTAACCTGCGGCACACTGAATTCTCAGGTATATTGTGGCTTAATGAATTTTCATTTATAATGTGGCATGCTGAATTCTCAGGTATACTGTGGTATACATGATATATATGGTGCAAAAATATTTGAAAGTACGGAGAGTAAGTCCTTTTTCGTGGTAAAACTCCTTTTTATTGTTAAGCCAAACTCAACAAAAAATTTTTTTTTTTTTTTTCAAAGAGTGAAATTATCACTTTTGGGCAGTACAAAAAGTCATTATAGTATGAATTGAGGATAAATAAAAGAGTATCTATAGAAAAAAAAGTTTATTTCAATAAAATTTGTTCTTAAGAAGAAATGTGAGAATGCACAACACACATAATTGGCACAAAGAGCTATACTTTACAAAAAGCAATACATAAAGTATTTTAATTAACGAGAACAACTTTTTTTTTCTTTGTTTTTTATAAACCAATATAGAAATATATGAATGCTATATGATGTAGGGATGCTATTCAAATGCAAGATCTCATAGAAGTAAGAATTCAAATATTTAAATCACTGAGATGAGAAATTCTATCATAAGATCATTTAATAATTTTTAATACTCATCAGTCATGCTATTAAATTTAAATATATAAAGTACGTATATATTTATATATTGCTTCTCTTGAATGAATCATTAGACAATATTGAAATATTATTTAAATACATTAATTGTGACTATATTAACAAGAAGAAATGGGAAACATTGTAATATAGATATTTAACAAAACAACACTAACAAGTGAAGAAAATTTCAAATATAATTATGCCAACAGGTACAAAGTTTCCTTAACATAATTAAGAATTTAATAATTCTTCTTTTTTTCTCTCTAAGCCTTCAAACTACTAAAAATCTAATTAAATTTGATTTTAGATCACAAAATTTAAAATCCAGCATAAAAGAAGTAAAGCTCCCTATAATTAGTTTATCGAATGTCTATTATAAAGCAAACAAAATATAAAATTTATGTAGAGCTTAAGACTTCATTTATTACATTTTAAAATACGATCTGTGATATAGAAATAAATAAATAAGTGCCAGAGAACTTTAGTAGAAGCAAACTTCTATGTCGAGGATAAAAATGTGTTGACTTTTCTTCAGGATATTACACTCAGGATGTGTATGTTTCATATTAAGAGTATGGAATATAGGAGACTATCGGTATAATTACAGAGTGCAAACTTGCTTAAGGACGCCATTAACATGTGTAATCCATCCCGTCGAGGAAATAATAATTACTTTTATCCTTAAGTAACCGATCAAAAATATCATATCGATCGCTACTGAATTATAAATGTATGCTTCTATTATTATAAATGATAGATTACTGAAAGTAAATAACTATGCACGCGAGCAATGTATGCCAATTAAATTCACAACAATGCCTACTAACTATACAGGTATTGCGAATTTTTATAAAAAAGAAAAAATCTGTTTTTTTTTTTTTTATAATAATAATAATACTACATCAAAATTTATTGCTAAATGAATGATTATCGGCAAAATGTCTTAGTGAGAGCATGAACTGGAGTAGTGTTTAATGTCTTAATGGGATTTTATATACATATATTAGGCCATTTATCATAAACTCGGGGAATTATTTAAAATATTTAAAACAAAAACAAAAAACAAATAGAATAATAACAATAAAAAATAAATTTCTGAAAGTGCAGAATCAACATAAATAGATCAAAAAATTATTATAGCCAAGAAAGGCTTATTTACAATTTTTAATTCATAATTAATGACCTACCTCAATTTACAGACTTCAAGGAAATTTAAAAAATATCCCTGATCTGACCTCAATCTGTTTTCTAGGTAGAGAATTTTAATTATATCTTCTCTATAAATTTATTTATATATATATATTTTTATAATTATAAATACTATGAAGGTATAAATTCAAATATCTAAACAATGTATATCTACTTATTAATAAAAATAACAACTCTTTATGAGATGAATATAAATACTGGAAAGCTATGAGAGACTATCACAAGAAAGTTATGGGAAAGGCATATAGAACTTTATGAAAAAATCACTATATCAAGCTTCAACATAGATTACTGTACATTTCTCAAATGGTTTAGTGGCTCACCTAATTTATACATACCATTTACTCACTGACAAATAAATAACTTAAACTCAATTAAATAAATAGAAGTGCACTTGAAGCTTGATATGCTAAAAATGACTGATAAAAGACATATAATTGATATTTTGTTTCCCTCATTTAACCAATTTTTTTCAATATTAACAAATTGTAAGGATATCGTCAAATAAAATGATTCACATAATTCCTAAACTTCCACCTAATACCGTCATACTACCATGGACTGCAATTACACCTTTCTGGAAGGGAAAAACTAAAGAATTTACTAAAGAAAGTATAGCTAATCTTCTTGAACCTCTTTGAAAATTTCGCAACAGACTGCTGTCATTATAATCAGGGCCGTCGCGAGGGCAGGGTGAGTGGTGCGGTTGACCTAGGCGCCGCGACCAAGGAAGGGCCTATACCTTTGAGAAAAAAATAAAAAAAGTTTGCATAATTATTTGAATGACTGTAAAATGTGAAATTGTTAAAACATTCAGTTTTAAGTTTGAATAAACATATCAACGCTTTCTCCGCGTAACGAAGAGTGGTGGAATGGCTTCGTTATAAGGGTAGGGGTATTTGGGACTGGTCGCTTACCAAATGGACACTCTGAAACACGTAATGCAAAGCTCTTGTCTTCCCTCGGCGCCCTTCCCCTCCCTTCACACAGTATTCTTTTGTCTCGCTGGCAGTAGTTGTATACTAAAATAGAGAACAGAGTATGGAACACTTGCCGCTCGCCCTTAGAAAATAAATAAATAAAGAATTACGAGCTAAAATAGGTAATGATAGAAACCAAAACACTGTATTGGAAGAATTATTTGGAAAGCCATTCAAAAATTAAAGGCTCAACTTGCGTAATTAAAGGTCTGAGTTTTTAAAATTTACCGGGGGAGGGATATTCCATACCCCCCTGAAGGGGCGCCCTGTCAGACATCGCCCCGGGCACTATAAACCCTCGTGACAGCCCTGATTATAATCAACATTTAAATTAAATTTCAACAAAATTTAAGATATTTCACAAATTCATTTTTATAATTCTCATAAAGCGATAATAATCAATTTAGTAAATTTTGATTATCAGATATATGATTAAAGTGTAACAAAGTGGATTATAAGATTGTTATAATTATTTTAAATCATTGTAATTACTATAAATGAGTTATTAGCCAAGGAAACCAGCATATAAATTTAAATTTCAACGGAAGCATATTTCACCACATCAGCAATACATTTTAATTCATTTCAAAGTTCTTTAATTTTGAACTTCCAACTACATAAACTAAACATTTGTTATAAACTTGTTGTAATCTGTGACTTTATTTGGAGAACAACAAAGACAATAGCTTTGTCTGTATTGATAACATCAGAAATTCGGTTTAACGAAGCAATAGTTAGGAAAGCTTTGGGGAAGTGTCAAGAAATAAAAAGACAATTACTTTTCATAGTTCATAACTCCACGGAAATAGAACGTTTTTACTGAATAATAAAGAGCCAACAAATATAACTAAAATTGTTGTGGTAATGAGGACTTCAAATTGCGATATATTCTTATAAATTTCCATTAAAAAACCAAGAGTATGTAAACATTTTCTTAAATCAATCGATGTCACCTCAATATTAGTTTTTATAATATTATTATTATTAACGTACATAAAGTAGTAATTGAGTACGTTTTATTTAAACAATTAGGTAATTTAGACTGTTCGTTTACTAGTTGATGGCGAATAAATAAATATGGAAATGAAACTAATCCAAGCCAAAACAAAATTAAAACTTCTTTCTATAGTTTTATTCTTCCCAAGGACATTCAGCTTACGTTTTTAGTTATTTGTTTAATAATTATAAACCCTTCGATACAAAAGGTCACCATTTCAATCTCAAAGAGTTTTTTTTTTAAATATATCGTATAAAATAAGTTTCACAGCCGAAATAATATTTGATTTAATTTGCTGACCATTAAAATTCATTAGGGGACATTTTCATTTTGTCAGAATCAAATCATGATTTCAGTATGAAATTCAATTTTATATGTTTTGCATATGTCTGTACAGATATTTACTCATTTGTCAAACTTTTCTTATATTACCATTGCATTTATGTTAGATTATATACTGCAAATATATTAATGTTTATATAAATTGGTTAAATACACGATTTCTATTTTATTAGTACTAGACTAATGTTCTACGCTAAAACTACCGATACACCTTAATAGTTAATCATTCCATCGAGTACGGAATATACGCTACACAAATTATACTCCTAATGAGCTACCTGAATATTAACTATATAACATTTAATACTCTAATGGAGATTCATATTGGTAGTTTATTTTAATTATTAATAAATATAATATTTGCAGAAAACGCTAGGTAAACAGTGCCAATGGGTACAGCTGGGACTCAAGGCCGATGACCATTGGCAGCATTTACAATGTTAAGCATGCAGAGTGAGATTTAGAATAAGAAAAGAGTTACAATGAAAGTATTAATAGTAATAGTTGAATATAATAATAATTGCAATGGTAATTGTAAAATCTACACCATTAAGACATGAAAATGTTTTGCCACAATATTGAATCTTAATAGTCATTAATAATAAATTAAATTCATACATTAAAATTATGATTTATGTTTTTTCAAAATTTAGTGCAATAAAAGTATTTGTATGTTTTACATAAATCTTTCTTTGAGAAGGAAATTGGAGATCATCTTATTAAAACAATTAAAATGCTAATGTTTTCATTTAGATTTCTATTCTTTAAAATATAATTTAAAAAATACTATTCCATTGTTTATGATTTTTACCACATGTACAGGAAATTATTAGGAATTTTAATAGAATGAATTTTAGTCTTGAAAGAAGCATAGGTATAGTCAATGAATTAATGTGATTTTAGACGGTCACTATGTAATGTAATATTGTCAAACGATTTTTCTTCTTTCTACATTAAGGAGTGCAAACATTGTTTAGAAATTTTAGTGTAATTTTTCTTTCGCTGTTTAAATAAAGTTTGCAGCAAAAATCAGTGTTTGAGTGTTACAGTTTCATGAGTATTCAATGACATTTTCTAAAAAAAAAATTCCAAATTAACACCAGCCTCTCCTCTTTGAAACACAGTAAAATTACTTAAACAGTGTAAATATTATTACATTTATGTGAAAAAGAATTCCAAATAAGATTGTAATTTAGAACTTAATTCTGAAAATTAAGATGACTAATTATTTTTAGAGTATATCATAAATAGTCTTATTGGCTCATTTTTAAATCTTCTGCAGATGTCCTAAACATCAATATCTCCCATCACCTAGAAATGAAAATTTCTCAAATGAAATAGTATACTCAATATGGAATTATGGAATATGTAGTGCTCTAAGTATACATTCAAATGTATTTAAGAATTCAGTAAAGAAGCTATAGATGTTCGAAAATATGAAAACTTTTGATAAAATCGCTCCAATTATAACAATTTTCATATTTTTTGCACTATTTTGAATATTTCTTACGTTGATGTAGGGAACTCAAGAAAGCTTATTAATTTTACAAACTGGTTTTGCTCATAAATTGCTCAATTGCAACAATATCATAATTTTTTTAGAGATGAGAAAATGTAATAAAAAAATCATAAATATTTTCTCTGTAAACATTATTATAAAAAACTTTTTGAATTTGTATAGCTATTTTACCATAATAGCGAAAAATTGATTGCTTTAGTTGTCATGTCTTACTAACAAATCAAGCTTTCAAGGCGCTAAATCTATAAATCTGAAAGAAAAAAGCTAAGAAGATTCTTTTGGAGTTTTTACAATTTTTTTTATTGAAATGGCCAAAATAAAGTAATGATAAATAAATGGTTTGTTTAGGAATTATGTGCAGTAGGGTATTTCAATTTATACATATTTTTATGGTGATTGTCAACAGCAATGATGGCTTAAATAATTATAGAGAAATTAGAATGTTAAAATAAATACTTGGCATATGAGGGATATGAAACATAAAAAAGACATTATAACAAATAAAAAACTATAAATCTGAGAAAATAACAACATTACAAGAAAACAATAAACGTAAAATGTTAAAAAATGTAAAATATTATCCTGAGGTAATTGATAAAACTAACTTAACCTAAAAAATAAATCACAATATAATTGGATTCTGCTAAATAAAAAACAACAACGATGAGTGAGAGAGAAAACAACATGGCAATAGCCAACCTCACTAATTCAAATCTTTTAGATTTGTTAGATTAATCATCAGTCCGTTTCTCAATTCAATACTTTACAAGTACAAGAGTAGCAAAATAAATAATACTTTTGATTTAATTTAGTTTTTCTTAAAACACGGGTATGAAAACAATAGATCTTTAAAAACTCTAGGATATTACTCTTTTTTACTGCACATACTGAGATTCTACGTGATCACTTTCCCATTCGAGTTGCCCTGGTGTTTAGATTCAGCAAATATCAAATAAATACACAAAATAGAAGAAAGATAACAAACTTGGTGTTTCTTCCTTCCGCTTTTCATTTTCACTAAAGATAATCTAAAATATACATATATTTTTTATATAATATATATTAAATCTAGATCAATCCACTCTGAGGAACTGGAAGATGAACCACTGGCTAATGTTTAATAAGGCTGTAAAGTCGACTACAATTATTCAGTTCAGAGTATTAATATCTATACTAGAGACTGTTCTACAGCTCGAGGAGCTGTCTACCACAACTTCCAGATGAAATCTCAGATTGGATTTATTCTTTTCAAGAGTATACTACAAAATACATGCACTTCATTGTCTTTTTAAGAGTTTAAAGTTGAATCTAAAAAGATAGATTTAACAATACAACAATAACACAGGCCTGCAGTAGAGCTGAATTGGTGTTTGTTAAAACTTTCATAAAGGCAAGGCTCATAGCACTTCGAGTCACTAATCTGTAGTCTACATTTATTAAAAATAAATAAAACAAGCTTTATATACACTTCGTCAATAGTATTAAGCCATTTGTAAATTTAGAATGTACAGGCCTGCCACTGTGATAGGAATAATTTCTACAAGATATAAATAAATTTATGTATAAATAAATTTTAAGCTATAAATT
The DNA here is from genome assembly GCA_946811695.1 of Gonocerus acuteangulatus. NCBI lineage: Eukaryota > Metazoa > Arthropoda > Insecta > Hemiptera > Coreidae > Gonocerus > Gonocerus acuteangulatus. The sequence continues at coordinate 117,005,772 of OX328124.1, read as the reverse complement.
TTTAATTTATTAAAACACGTAGACTGTAATTTTTACAATAAAAAAAAAATACATGCAGTGAAATCTGGAAAAACAGCCTCCACCATTTAGTGGTCTTAAGGCCCGATTGCAAGTTGCAACGACTATTCAATTGACTTCTGATTTTAAGAATATATTTGAAAAAATTAGTATCCTTTTCTCATCAAAAATAAGAATTAACACAAAATATTATTGCTTCTTTTTGTTATTTTTTTTTTAAGGAAATGTTTCATAAAATAAGTTAAAGAGGTACAAATGAAGGTAAATAGTTTCAAAATTCATTAATGTATTATTAATATTTGTGGTCCCTTGACACACATTTAAAAAGACTGTGTAAGTTTATTCAGAAACATTTTAAAATTGAACGATCACAAAAGCAGAATTAAAGATTAAAACTTAGATAAAACATGTGTAAATGAATAAGTGTTGGAGAGGATGATAATATCGGTGTGAGCAGTGGAATGTGGGTGAGGGAAGACATGAGAATATTATGAGATTCTTCTCTCCGCACTAAACGTGCTGGATGAATTCTGGGTTAAGATATGAGAATCCCATGAACTCGGTCTGGTCCAAGTTCATCATGAATAGCTTGTCTGTTGGTGTCAAATCAGTCTTCTCTGATGTAAATTGCTTGTCAAAGTTACTCACGTCTTTTCGATGTTTCTGAAAAAATAAATAAAATAAAAACTTCTATTTTAGTCAATTCCAACTTTTTACGATAAAAATATTTTGTGTGGCAACATCATAATATTTAATTTAATTTACATTTTAACGTCGACTTATACATGACAACGATTTTTGGGACGGGTTTTCTACAGGTTACCACCCTCTTCTAGCCAGGATAAGGCTGATGCCTTTTCTTTTATTTCAAAGAATTTTTCTGATTTGCAAAAGAATATGGTAGTTGAGGTTGCACTCATGAAAGAAATTGCATGACCACAATTTTTTTTCCGAAAAACTTAATTTGTAGCATTCCTATAAAAAATTATTGAAATTTGTTAATTTGCAAAATTGGACCATCTGGAGAGAGGGGAGGGAGTAAACTGTGGATCCCATTTGTCAACATTGTTGTATATTGAAATAAAACTTGGATACATCAGGACTTCAGGCTCAACTAATGTTATAGGTCTGATGCAGAAAAAAAAAAAAAGAAGAAAAATCGATCCGTTTTAATAAACCAAGTTATAAAATGCCAGTAACTTTACTGTACTTGACTAACAATAAACATGTGACAGAAGCAAAATCGGTTTATATAGAATACTTTAGCACAAACTTCAGCAATTTGGGGTTAACCACCTTGCTGAATAATTTGCTTAGTTATGCAGCTCTGACATGACACTTCTAATATTAACACTTTCTTTGCTGGCAAATGAAGTGACTCTCAGCGCCCCGTACGCTCGATGCTTATCCATCTAACTCCCCCCATACGCTCGCCAATCTCTCCTCATCTCCACCTCACTACCATGCGACCCTTTTGTCTCTCTCAGCATCCTCTTGTTATATATTTGGAATTATTAACTAATAATTTCAAACGTCTTTTACATTCGTAATATTATACTAAACCAAAAGACATTTTCTATGAAGGAAAAGAAAAGGACTCAGATAAGAAATGATGATATACTCGTAATTACTTGATTGATATCATGTATAGTATATAATAATACAGGGAGGATATTTATACCGACCGTACTAAATAAGATCCAAATTGTGACTGAAAGATATAAACAGCAACAATGTGGTTAGGGAGATAAATTTGAGTACTACCCAGCAAATAGGCTGCGAGGCGCGCCAACTTCAACCACCAACAATTACCGATAACAATGTTGATTGTAGGACTTGACAGTTTTTTTTTTTTTTTTTTTTTTTATAGATAATAATAGACTTGCACAATGTTTAATTTCAATAAATATACAAAGAAGATCTGATAAGGTCCCACTTATTTTATACAAGTTCATAGCACTAGGCCGGAGAAGCGACATATGGGGATAACAGGACCACGAGTTAACTCGTGTGGAGCGTTAGGGGCCCTGACAGTGGAACACTAGTTATCTCGTGTGGAGCGTCTGGAGCCATGCTAGTCGAACACGAGTTAACTCGTTCAGAGCAATGAAAGGGTTAAGAGCGATTTTATTTCTTTTCTTTTTTTTTTTTTTTTTTTTTTTGCAACACTTGAGGGTATTAAACATATTTATGGTTGACTCCGAATATGCATGTGATTCTTTTAAAAAATGCAATGGCCGACACAGTTCAAGACTTACAATTTTAGGTTTGAATGGAGGCTGAACTTCTCTATTTTCAATTTTTTCCCAATCTATCCTCCTGAAAAACGAGTGTCCTCTTACGTCCTCTTCACCTCTTGCTCCACAGCCTAATCGTTTACTTGGATTTTTTGTCAAAAACTGAAAAAAAAATATGTATACAATAATATTATAACACTATTAAATCTATAGATAAATAAAATAGTGTGTATCATCAGGCAAAATCTGTATTAATAATTAGTGCCAAAATTACATTATATTTTTAAAATGGACACAAACAAATAAATATTTTTGAAAACGACTATATTTTACTTTAGTTAAGAAAAAAAAAAAACAAAAAAAAAAAAAAATTAGTTCCTGAGGGGCAGATACTATAGAGGTATTTGATTCTTGACCATTCAGCGCACAAAGGGACATAGTGGGGACTATCCAAGGAATAGTCTGGGACCCATCCAACCCTCGAACGACGTGATAAAATCTTTAGTGCGCTCGAGTTTTGAACTCAAGTCCTCCAGAACATTAGTTGAGTGATCTACCACTAACCTGATCCCGCTCCCTGTAGTTAATACATCACTTTAGTTATTTCCATTCCTAGTCCACATCCTATATACTTACGGAAACCCAAAGAATATCATTTGTCAGGGTTCACTCGTGGTATCTTATTTATATCTTATTAATAAAACAACTCACAGTCAGAAATAATTACACATCCATGGGGTATAGTTCTCTGTCTTCTCATCATGATGAAGGCTTGAATTTCAAGCTGAAACGTCGGCAAACAATAAAATTCATTTTCCTATAAAACGTAGATTTATTAAGATAAAACAACCGAACTCTGACAAATTCTACCTTCGCATCACCAACAGTCAACAATCTCATTTCAACAAAGAATATCATTGTTTACATGGCTACCATTTTTTCTGTTTTGTGGTTTGGCACGCAGGCTGTGCACAAGTTGAGCCACTATTTCAATTGTATCTTATTATTCCTGGAATAATAATAATTATTCAAGGAATAATAAGATACAATTATACATAATTAAATGAATGTATGAGGCTGTATGTGTTGTAACTATTGAAGTTGTAACTATTGCGAGCTTAGCGAAAGGAAATGCATTGCTATTATGCCATAAACATAAGTACTGCACGTTTCCGTTCTAGTCAACCAAACACGTTGATAATGTACATAAATGGTCATTCCATGGCCATATCGACAAAAATTCAATTGACTTCTGCGCACGCGCTGATGATCCAGATCTCTGTACAAGACCCAGATCTCTAACCCGTGGTGTAGCTAATACTTAAGTACCGAATTTTCATATACATAATTTGTTGAATTGAGCTCCATTTGCCAGGTATCAAGTCATCCCATAAGCAATGTCAGTTTATGTCGGTGGACTGTAGAATGTGTCGATCCATGTTTTTCTGCTAGCTCTTTGACTGTTACAAAAGGATTTTCTTCTACAGTAGCCTGCAGGAGTTGATTGTCAAGCTCTGTCGGAAACCCGTACGAGGCTCGTCTTCAAGCCTGTGGTTTCCCGCTCGAACTCGTTCAAAGCTCACTAATGAAATTTTCACCAGATATTTCTACAAGTTTTGATGACTTGAAGCAGTATTTTCTCCTTTATTGAATTCTCAAAGCATTTCATGGCGTAAGTGGTGTCTTCGGAGATCCATTTCAAATGAAATTTCAGCACAGAATAAATAAATTTCAGGAACCAAAACATGATAAATAGAATTGTATTTAATACTATAATAAATTGAAAAGGAGGAAACATAAACAGACAGAATATTAAAAACAGACAATTACTTAAGGGATGACCTGATATTTGGCAGAACTATAATTATTTAGTCCCATTTAAATCTGTAGCTAATATAAATAAAACTTGCCCCTTTACAAGCTTCTTTAGCTTCTTTTGAAAGACCTTTAGGATAGCTAACACTGTGGTCGGTTATAGCTGCAAAGAGTTCTTCCTCATCTTCTCCGTCAAACGGTGGTTGGCCTACTAGCATTTCATACAGGAGAACGCCATAAGCCCACCAGTCCACAGACTTACCATATGGTTGATAAAGTATAATCTGTAACAGAAAAGCCAGATTCAGAATTAATATCTTATAGGGTTTTAAGGACTAATACTACCTTGTGCAATCAAAATCAAGTCATTTTCTTATAACAAATAAAAAAATATTTTTCAATTCTTTATATCTAACGTTTTATATGGGATGTTATAGTAGCCAAAAAAAAAAAAAAAATAAGTTTCAATTTTTCGAAAAAAATAAATAAATGGCGGCGCTGTGTCTGACAAACGGAAACCCTCTTTTCTCGTGGGCGATAGTCTGCAGGCGACAATTTTTAATCTAAAACGAAAAACTAAAATTATTTCAAAAGAAGAAGGTTAAATCTAGTAAAGTACATAGGATTTTCAAGAAATATTAATTTTTTTTCGAAAATGGTGAATAATTATTAATTTTCTATTAACCCTAGGATACTAACTGACATCAGTATAATTATGTATAATAATATCCCTTCTTTTTGGTTTTTATAAAATCAGGAATAAAATATAAAGAAATATTTTCAAACAATTTATTGAAAAAAAAAATTAAATATAATTTTAAAAAACAAATAAAACTATGTTATAAAAGTTGTTGATAAAATTAATCAGTAATTTAAAATAACTTAATATGCCTCAAAAATATGTATCTATATATATTTAAATGCAAAAAAATAATTATAAACAATTCAAACAACTTTTTTGGGTAGGATCCACAAATTTCCTTTCTTTATATCACGCAATAGCTTCTACCTTTTATATGACAGTCCAATTCTTCTCCATTTGGAACCAAGTCAGAGTCGTCATCGGACTCATCATCCTCTACCTCAATATCATCATCCACGTCATGTGGATCCTCTTCATCTAGTTCCGCCATTAATTTCAGAATCTCATCCAGATTGCTGTATAATTTCTCCATCTCCCTCAATCTCAGAAGAAAATAAAATTAAAAGAAGAAGAATTACTAAGTAATTTACTAACTCGGCGTAAAATTGACGCGGGACCATTCAGCATTTCTTGCTAACTGTACGTAAGTATGAACTATGCGTAACTTTTACGTACTTACTTTTAGAAAAATGTTGAAAATACATGAATAAGACTGAACGATCCACTTGCCTCGTCAACAGTCGATGGGACACGTGTAGCCTAGGCATAGGAGGGAGGAGAACGGGTTCTGCGATTCCCAAAATAATTGAGGGAGCAGGCCACATGTCGGGCACGTAATTTTTACGTATGTTAGTGTTCTAGGATTAAAAAATCCGTTGAAAATCGGTCATAAAATCTCTACAAATCAATGAATCGAAAAAATCCTACGCACTTTACTAGAAAATATCATTAGGAAGCTGCAGTGAAAATTTGAAGTTGATTGGGGGAAAATTGAAGACACCAGAGTATCGCCCGATTTGATAAACATAGTTTTGAGAAAACGACTTTAAAGTTTAATGTTCTGAAATGTTCATTCTTTCCTATTTATTTATTGATTCGCTGACCTCCATATACACACATTATGAATGTTCCACATAGGCAAAATGCTGATTAATTACTGGAGATGATACATAGAATTCAGAAAATCGTTATTGTCATGCCGTACAATTTTGTTTGCAATAGGGGCAAGTTAACCCTATTCTTCAGGCTTTAGTACTTGTAACAACTACAAACAATAATAATTTAGCTGTAATCTTCTAAAAATGATTTTATAAATAACTATATTTATCACGCATGTTTCCTGGAAGGACTAAGTTCAGAGGATACTGTCCATTAAATAATATTTGTACATTAAATAATAAATAACAAAAAATGAGGAAACAGTGCAGACAGGTGTAGCAACAAAACTATTTATGTTACTCTTTCATTTGATGTATCTATTGTAATGATCTATAAGGGGGTGATCTAGAAAGAGTCAGTCTCTGGCATAGCAAAGAGTAGCATTTCTATAAAATAAGTCCATCACAAATATTATTTTTGTCAAACAACTAAATTATTGAAAAAGAAAGCAGTTCTTTTCTTGGCAGTGTTTATTTTTAAAAAGGAAGTATGAATTATAAATTGTCTCGGCTAGGAGCGATAAGGCATAGAAAAGTACACGTTTCCCAGGAGAAGCACACAGGTGTTCAACAGGTGTCTCCTGTTTACTCCGATATGTCTAGCCAGCATCCGATATGTCTAGCCTGCATCCGGGAGTAGCGCCTATAAGAAGGGCCTCCCCCCACCTCTCTTTCTTATTCGAGCACCAGATACTGATGGTACACGATCTCATTCGAGCACCAGAGACGGACAGCACTCGATCTCTTTTAAGCCAGCGAAGGGCGAGAGCATTCTGATCGCACTTCCCATCAGCCGACTTCATCTTCACTCTATGACTTAGCAGCGACCATCATTCTCCTCAACATGCCGACATAACTACTACCAGTCTGCCTCTTCACGTCCAGAACATCATCCGCATCATAAGCTGAGTATAACTCAATAACTGCCAATACTCAATTAAATTCAATATAAAAGCTAGCAAAAAATTCAATAATGGCCAATAATTATATTTTAGTATATAAGCTTAATATTTTAATTATGTGCTCATTTTTCTTTAATGCCCCAACATTGATACAATTATGTGAGTCAAGCACATTTTTATTTTATATATTTAATTTAATATCACAGCCAAATCATAAATTATATTTTTATTTCAATATAAGTCATTTGTTTCCAACTCTATTTTATTTACTATGAACCTTTCTCCTGGTATTTAATATGGTCTCAACACATAACAGGACAGATGGTATGAAGTGGTTATAATTTAATGTTTCTCATGCTTTTCTTTCAGGAAATTTATTAAATTAATTTAATTATTCAAATTAAATAAATAATAGTTTTATTGATAAATCCGTACGTGGTGAGTTTGGTAATATTAAATGAACGCTGAGATATAATGAAAATATAATAAAAACATTTCAAGTCAACTTTTTCTATAATAACTTTTAAATATAATTAATTTTCTTTTTCTTGTCAAAACTAAACACCACACTATATACATAAAAAGCACGTGTCTGTTTGTCTATTTGTTCCTTATACAAATCCACACCGTTTGACCAAACTTGGCACACATGTAGGTCTTGATCCGGGAAGTATTGTAGGCTAGGTCAAAAACGTCTACTAGCTGTCTGTCTGTATGTTTGTTCGTTATACAAATCCACACCGTTCGACCGATTTTGACCAAACTGGGCACACAGGTAGATCTTGATCCGAGGAGTGTTGTATGCTAGGTCAAAAACGTCTACCAGTTGCCTGACTGTATGTTTGTTCCTTATACAAATCCACACCGTTCGACCGATTTTGACCAAACTTGGCACACAGGTAGGTCGTATTACAGGGGTAGTGTCATAGGCTAAGTCAAAAATGTGTATCAGCTGTCTGTCTATCTGTTTTTCCTAATACAAATCCACACAGTTTGTCCGATTTTGACTAAACTTGGCACACATGTAGGTCTTGATCCAGGGATTGTCATAGGCCGGGTCGAAAACGTCTAGGACTCACAGTTCGGAGGTCACGGGTTCGAAACTGTAAACCCGAACAGTTACAGATTTGCGACATTAGATTTTAACATTACTTATTTGGTTTCTAATTCATATTTGCTTTTCTAGATGCAGAAAGTAGGTGTAGCATTGCACACCGGATAATAGCTAGTTATTTACAACATAATTAAAAATTGTAAATAATGAATTATTCAGCTCATAATAATGAATGATTGTTTTTTTTTGTGGCTCTTCAGGTGCCACAAAAAAAAAAGTAATTATACTTACCTCAGGAGCTATGTAATCTGGAGTGCCACAGAATGTTTTGGTGGTCTTCTCTCCGGTAATTCCTTCTTTACACATTCCAAAATCTGCAATCTTTATATGCCCATCTTGGTCTAGAAGAACATTGTCTAATTTCAGATCTCTGTAGATGATTCCTCTTACATGTAAGTAGAATAAACCTATGGCTATTTCGGCGGAATAGAACCTGAAACATAAGAATATTGTATACGTATATAAATATGTATTATAATAATTTTTTATAATGATGTCCCTATCTATCTAGCTATATATATATATATATATATATATATATATATATATATATATATATATATATATATATTGTAATGATCTAAAAGGGGGTGCTCTAGAAAGAGTCAGTTTCTGGCATAGCAAAGAGTAGCATTCCTATTCAAAATAAAGGCTAAGTTATATTCTATAAGTCCATCACAAATATTATCATTTGTCAACCAATTAAATAAATAAAAGAGTAATAAAAGAGATAGCAATTGGCAGTGCTTAGTTTGGCAGTATTTATTTTTTTTAACAAAGGCAGTGTGTAATAAAAGAAGAGTCCAAACGTCTCGGCTAGGAGCGATAAGGCGTCAAGAGATACAAGTTCCCAGGAAGATAACGAAAGATGTGCTTCCAAAAATGCACTTTGAACATCCAGGGAGCGATTGCTGAAGACAGACACCCTTGGTGTGGTGGGAGTAACGCCTCTATAAAAAGGGCCTTCCCCCACCACTCGCCCCCTTTTTTTCAGCGCCAGCCAAGGGCCAGAGCCCATTCAACCACCAGAGAGGAGAGGACACAGGAGGCTCGCTGCAGACCAGCTGGCCAGCCGACACCAAGCTCACTTCACCTGGACATGATGGCCAGACACCACTCCAAGATTTAACAGCCGACTATCATTCTCCTCAACATAACTACAAGCAGTCTGCCTCTCAACTTCCAGAACATCATCCGTAAAATAAGCTGAGTATAACTCACTAAACTGCCAATCTTTAAATAAAATTTAAAAGCTATCTAAAATCTAATAATGGCCAATATTTATCTTTTTATATGTAAATTAATATTTTAAATATGTTCTAACATTTCTTAATAACCCAACATTGATACCAATATGTGAGTCAAGCAATTTTTCTTTCTTATATTTAAGTTTATATCACAGCCATGCTAAATCTTAAATTATATATATTTTTTATTCAATATAAGTCATTTGTTTCCAACTCTATTTTTATTTATAATGAACCTTTTTCCTGGTATATAATATGGTCTCAACACATAAAAGGACAGATGGTAAAAAGTGGTTCTAATAATATATTTCTCATGCTTTTTATTTCAGGAAATTTATTAAATTAATTCAATTATTCAAACGGTTTTATTCATAAGCCCGTATGTGGTGAGTTTGGTAACATTAAATGAACCCTGAGATATAATGAAATTATACTAAAAACATTTCTAAAATCAACTTTTTCTATATTAACTTTTAAATATATTCAATTTTCTTTTTCTTCCCCCACCAAAACACCACAATATATATATATAAATATATATTATTTTTGAGATTTCTTCGCTGGGGAGAATTTTCGATGTAAGTACGGCATTCTCCAGCGGTCAGTTTATCTTGGTGATATTTCGCAGGAATCCCATCCTGCTTCATCAGACCGTTATCCATGTTTTTTTCTTGTTTCGACTTTTCGTTCGTTAATTTGTTATAACCTTTTTATTACGAATATTATTTTGACATATGGCGCTTTACAGATGCAGATTTATTGAATCGGCGCCTCTTAACACTGCGTGGAGCCGCTGTAACTGTTTGAGGCTTTTCTTCTTCTTCCTGTGGTGCTTGGTTGTCTTTCTTCGGACAATCTTGCTTTAACCGTTCTCAGTACGGGTTTCCAAGTAGGGTGTAGTATCACACCTTCATCCCGGTTCAGAGTCTTGGGTTGCTTAAAAATCTCCACAGCCTCTCTGACTAACCTTCTTTTTAGATTTTCTTCTTTAGCCAAGACCCTGGCTTGATCAAAAAGCATCTGCTTGGGGCATTCATCTCCGTGTCTAGCTACAGCCGATGTTCTTGTACGCCTGAGACGGTAGTCAGCGGAGTGTTGTCCTATTCTTGTGGCTATTTTTTTACCTGTTTGTCCTACGTAGACTGTTCCACAGTCACATGGAAGGACGTAGAAACCTTTGTCTTGCAACCACTGTTTATCCTTTGCCGATCTGAGCCAATCGTCTACTTTGCCTAGTGGTCGGAAAGCACAATTTACTCCGCGATTTGTGAAGAGTCTGCCAATTTTTTCACTAATGCCTCGGACGTATGGTAGTGTTATTCTGTGTTCAATTTCTTCTTTTTGATTATTACGCATTTCTTCTTGATTTTTCTTTTTAATACGGGTGACTGCTTTGTCGACCTCCCGAGTGGCATATCCGTTTGACTTGAGGTCATTTTTTAGAAAGGCAAGTTCATTTTCGAGGTAAGCTTCATTGCTACATAATTTGAGAGCCCTGTGAGTCAGTGTCTGGACAACTCCTCTCTTCTGCGCTGGCTGGTGGTGGGATTCAGCATGCAGATATCGTCCAGTGGCTGTAGGTTTTCTGTACACTGTGTGCCCCAATCTGCCACCTGGTTCCTTGATGATCAGAAGATCCAAAAAGGGAAGCTTCCCCCTAAACGTCATTTTATTGTTTTTTCGAGACAAACGTGGTTTTTAGAAGAATAATTGTTGTAGCTCCGTCCCAGGTGGTTGTACTAGAAAGAAAGTGAGACCAATCGAAAGCTGAGTAAATTTACTATAAAAATAGTTGGGTGCAAACATAAAAATGAATGAATTTAAGTATGTCTATCTTACCAAAACAAAGCTATTCTAAATTTCCTAACTTTTTCTTGATATTTCTTACCAGCGTTACTCCTCAATGGGCAGGATCTGAGATTTCCGGGTTTCAGAAAAACTTCTTCATTTAACCAGCTTTCCATTCATGTATCACACCTCTGTGTTATTCAAGCAAGTGAAAGATTTAGGAACAAAAGTTTATAAAAAAATATGGATCTGTGAAATGAAAATTAATTTTTTTTCCCTTTAGTTTATTCAAAAAGCTCAAAAGAAATAGTTATTTTTATAAATATTTACTTAAATATTAAGTAAATATCCATTTAAACAATTTAAAAAAAAAAATGTTTTCACTAAAATAAAAAAAGTTCTATAACAGTAAATAAATAAAATACACATTTATTTTAAATTTATTAATTATAGTAACTAATACTGGTTCTAGGAGATGACCATTAATGAACCCCAACCACACATTAACCTGAAAAATAATTATTTTTACATAGTTAACACATTTGAACACATTTTCACAGGTATTTATAATTAAAAAAAAACAATGCTTAACCTTGAATTGATGCTGATGGCCACGCTTGTGAACCACCCTGGGATTCTCGTGAACCCATGTGTGATTGTTGTGGTAATTAAATATCCCATCCCTAATAGTAAAAAAAAAAAAAATCAGTCCCGTAACAGGCCACAAGGGCCCAGAGGGGCAGATACTGTAGAGGTATCTGATTCTTGACCATACGGCACACTAGGGAGATAGTGTGGTCAATACTATCCCCTTGGCTGCTTCGACTGCCTAGAGTCATTAGCACCCAAGGTACCCATTATTAATTAAATTAATTAAAGGCTGGGTGAGCATAGGGACGATCTGGGACCCCAAATCCAACCCTCGAATGGCAGCACTAGAAGAAAAAATCTTTAGTGCGCACCCGGGTTTTGAACCTGGTCCTCCAGTTCATTAGTCGAGTGCTCTACCACTGAGCTAACCTCGCCCCTATCCCTAATAGTAAATAAGATATAAATAGTCCTGTAAAAATGTGTTCAAATGTGTTAACTATGTAAAAATAATTATTTTTCAGGTTAATGTGTGGTTGGGGTTCATTAATGGCCATCTCCTAGAACCAGTATTAGTTACTGTAATTAATAAATTCAAAATAAATGTGTATTTTATTTATTTACTGTTATAGAACTTTTTTTATTTTTGTGAAAATAATTTTTTTTATTGTTTAAATGGATATTTACTTAATATTTAAGTTTTTTGAATAAAGTAAAGAAAAAAAAATTAATTTTCTTTTCCATATTTTTTTATAAACTTTTGTTCCTAAATCGTTCTCTTGCTTCAATAACACAGGGTTGTCATACATGAATGGAAAGCTGTTTAAATGAAGAAGTTTTTCTGAAACCCGGAAATCTCAGATCCTGCCCATTGAGGAGTAACGCTGGTAAGAAATATCAAGAAAAAGTCAGAAAATTTAGAGTAGCTTTCTTTTGGTAAGAAAGACATACTTAAATTCATTCATTTTTATGTTTGCTCCCAACTAGTTTTATAGTAAATTTACTCAGCTTTTGATTGGTCTCACTTTCTTTCTAGTACAATCACTTGGGACGGAGCTACAACTATTCTTCTAAAAACCACGTTTGTCTCGAAAAAACAATAAAATGACGTTTCTCCCTTATGTGTGAAAATTCGGAAAATCGTCATAGAACATTTTTTGTTCCCTTAAGGTTCCTCTATCACCTCCCACAATACACAATATGACTAGACATTTACGGGACACCCTGAATATATATATATATATATATATATATATATATATATATATATATATATATATATATATATATATATACAGAGTGATTCAGGTCTAAGTAGCCAAACTCTAGGAGGTGATTGTAGACATAATTTCCAACAAAAAAGTACATTTGATGTATGGTCTGATTCCGGAAGGTAAAGGAGCTATGTCCAATTTTCTGTTTTTTTAAGGCAGTCATGTTTTTTAATGAGTAAGAAAGGATTGCTCAAGAACTATTCAAGATAATTAAATTCGAATTATGCCATCATAAAAAAGATAAAATTTCCTTTAAAAAAACAGTAATTTAATTCCCTAGAACCGTCATTAAAAGATACTTCCTGGACTTCCAATAACGCACTTCTGTTTTTATCAATGAATCAGAGTTTTTTCCTCAGCCCCCTAACGGACGACGGATTCAATACTTACACAAAAACTTTTACGTTTAGTAAGCATTAAATCCATGCAAATGAAGTGGAGGTTTATTGAGGGATAAATTGAATGATTGGCTCCCTTTTGTCAAAAAAATGTGGAATGTAGTTTTGTTACTTTCAAATACCTTGTGTGAAGAAATTAAAAATTATTCATTTTTTATTGGCCAAACTGTGGGTTTCCATTGCCCAGTCCTGAATCAATAAAACTAACTGAAAGAAACGATTAGAAAAGATTTTCATTTGGGAGATACGTCACATTTCATGTTTGTTTTTTCTTTCAAAAAATATTTTTCATTGATTTATCTTTTACATGAGGTATTTGGCACCCAGTTTTACTAGGAATTTTGAGGGGAGAGTTCAAAAAGATTTCAGGGTAGTTAAATATTTGTAATCCAAAACATATTTTGAAATGTTTTCAAATAAAACTAAAAATTGTGCAAAACATTGCGGGAAGAATGATGTTATTCCTCAGTCCGGCTGCAACATTTTGTGGACTGAGAAAGCAACAATAACACGAAATGGAATATTTAACAGTCCCAAGTCGCATGATTGGCTTCATTTTAATCCTTATGCCCTGTGAAGATCATAAAATCAGTATCAGCTCCAAGTTAGCATGTGGAGCGGGATTTTGGACTAATATCTTCTTCTGCCAATCCTGATTCCCGACAGGTTTGATTTTTAAACCTCGTTCAACACGATCGGCCTATTGCATTGGAAGACGCTTGCACAGAGATTCATGGTTCCTGATGGATGCTGTTAGACAGTGGATGGATCCACTGCCCAAGTTGATAAAGGTACAATTTCAATTTTGGCAAATTTCAAATTTTCAAATATATTAGCAAATATTTTAGTGAAAACAACATCGAGTAAAAGATAAATCAATGAAAATTTGTAAAACACAAAATGTAACATATCTCCCAAATGAAAAACATTTACAATCATTTCTTACAGTTAATTTTTATTGCTTTTGGACTGGACACAGTTTTCCAAAGTTTGGCCAATAAAAAACAAATAATTTTTAATTTCTTCACACAAGGTATTTGAAAGTAACAAAACTACATTCCGCATTTTTTTGACAAAAGGGAGCCAATCATTCAATTCATCCCTCAATAAACGTCCACTTCATTTGCATGGATTTAAAGCTTACTAAACGTAGAAGTTTTTGTGTAAGTATTGAATCCGTAGTCCGTTAGGGGGCTGAGGAAAAAATACACGAAAAAACTCTGATTCATTGATAAAAACAGAAGTGCGTTATTGGACGTCCAGGAAGTATCTTTTAATAATAGTTCTAGTGAAGTAAATTACTGTTTTTTTTAAAGGAAATTTTATCTATTTTATGATGGCATAATTCGAATTTAATTATCTTGAACAGTTTTTGAGCAATCCTTTCTTATTCATTAAAAGACATGACTACCTTAAAAAAACAGAAATTTGGACATAGCTCCTTTACCTTCCGGAATTGGACCATACTTCAAATGAACTTTTTTGTTGGAAATTATGTCTACAATCACCTCCTAGAGTTTGGCTACTTAGACCTGAATCACCCTGTATATATATATATATATATATATATATATATATATATATATATATAGAGAGAGAGAGAGAGAGTGAGAAAACTTAGACCAGTGATACTCAACCCATATTTTTTCCCATTGAGGCTACAAATATGTATTAGTCATAGTGTCACAGGCCACAAAAAAAAAAAAAAAAATAAGGTAATGATTTCTTAGGTTTTTATGATTGTTAAAAATTGAATTAAAAAAACTATAAACGGATTCTTCGTATATCTTTTAACATTTTTTGTCATTTCCTGACAGAAAGAAAGACAAAAAAGAATTTTGTGGTAGGTTCGTGTGGTAAGAAATTTCCTGCATGTTATTTCTGGATGTACTGTCTATTTATCAGATTTTTCAAAACTTCGATCTCACAATAGACATCAAACTGCATTTATAATATTAGAAAAATTATATATAAATTACTAAAAAAGAAAAATGAATTGAAAACTTACACAGCAACCGGTTCCTTGAATTTGCCACATTGTTGAATTTGGAACATTAGGTCACCACCATTTACATATTCCATAACAAAATATAGGCGATCCTGTAAAATAAAGAAACTCTTCAATAATAAGCCTATTTATTTGAATTTGTTAATTTTCTATCTCTGAGACCTTGATTCAGCATTAACTGTACAGAGAATTAATTATACATCAGAGCAAATACTTTTGTTACAAGAAATAATTCAGTCTTTATAGACATGTTTAGTGCTGACGGAGTGGAAAGACCAACAGTCCTACATGAACCGAAGGCAATATCTGATCAGAACTCAAGATATTTGAAGGACAAAAGCTCTGTTTTAAAAAGTGTAATACAACTCAGATATAATAATCTAAACATGTTCGAGCCCGGTGTCATTGCATATGCGTCAGAGAGATGGTTCTGCGAGCCCAGATTCGTGGCATGTGCGTCAGCATATAGCTTGGTTTTCTTTCTATCCACGCTACTCCGAGCCTTGTAATATACCCTTCGTTTTTGGTTTGGGACGTCATTAAGTTATTCCGGGTTAGGGTTGCGTGTCTGGTATCGTATGATACTGAATCTGCTCGAAATATTCCTTCAAATAAGTACATCATTTCAAAAGTTTCTTCAATTATTTATTTATTTTTTTTTAAATATTTGCCGAAATAACTAGACAAAAGGAAGACTTGGGTGCTGATGGAAATTTTGTTCGAAGCCATTGGTCCTGCAAGTATTAAAGGGAACAGGAAGAATGTGATCCAAATTAACCCTTTTGTTGCTCTGAACGAGTTAACTCATGTTCGACTTGCAGTACCCCAGACGCTCCACACGAGTTAACTCGTGTTCCACTGTGGGAACCCCTCACGCTCCACACTAGTTAACTCGTGTTCCACTGTGGCTACCCTTCACGCTCCACACGAGTTAACTCGTGGCCTGCATTAGCATCGTATGTAGCTTCTCATAATGAAATAATACATTGCATTTTCTGTGCATTTTTAGAATCTGTAATGACAAATAATTTTTCTCTTAAGGTTAATGAAACAAAGGCTTTATATCTGAATTATCTTTTAATTGCTAGTTGTGTTGATTTTATTATTTACGAATAGAGCTTCACTCGGTTCTTCAAATATTTAATTTTCGATTTCATCAAATCTTATTCGTATATTAATTTAATTTATACATTGTGCAAGTACATTAGTAACTATTAAAAAAAGTTACTAATGTACTTGTAAAGTTGTAAAGTCCTACAATCGGCATTGTTATGGGTAATTGTTGGAGATTGAAGCTGGTGTGCCCCGACGCCTATTTGTAGGGTCGTACTCAGATTTGTCTTTCCAGCCGTATTGTTGCTGTTTATATTTTTCAGTCACAATTTGGATCTTGTTTAGTGCGGTCGGTATAAATAGCATCCTTAGATATGGAGTGACGACGGGCGATTCTCGTTTTCGGTCTGACAAGATAAGGCAAATGCCCCAGGAGAACACAGACGAAGAGTTTGGAGATATTTCTTCAGAATAATTTCCATGATAGAACATTTATTTTAGTTTAGAATAAAATTTCAAATATAAAGGACATTTGATATTATATGTTAATAATTATAAATATATAACAAGAGGATGCTGAGAGAGAGGAAAGAGTCAAACGGTAGTGAGGTAGAGATGAGCAGAGATTGGCGAGTGTATGAGGGGAGTTAGACAGATAAGTATCGAGCTTACTGGGTGCTGCGAGTCGTTTCATTCATCAGCAAGGAAAGGGTTAAAAGAAACAAATTATTTCAAACTCTTTATGTTGTATTGTTAGCTCTCCAATTTCATAGTTCCAATTCATTTTCATGTTTAATTTGGACTTGAACATTTTTTTCTAATGAAAATTAACAATTCAATGAAATTAAAAAATGGAATGGACCAGGATCAGGTATTACTAATAATTCAATCAGATGGTTTAGACAAATCACTGAAACACGGAATTTTAATAATTTTAACTTGAAATAATTTAGTTTATATTATTTATTTGAAACATTTTTCACTCAAATTGGCAAATTTGTCAACATCACTTTTTATTTTTATTTTCAATTAATTAATGTTTATTTAGTCAATTTATTTATTTCTTTTTTTATAGATAAACCGATACATTTGTCCATTCTGATCTTTTAGTTTTAATAATATTCAAAAAGTCTGCAAAGAAAAAACAAAATAACAATGTGTTTTTAAGTGAAGAATTCCATGCTTTATTAGATTTGAAGTTCCTCTTCAAGTTTTGTAGTGTTCATTTTTTTGTGATGAATTAGATTGGAAAATGAACAATAGGGTTGAAGTGTTTCATCAATAAACTTGACAAGGTTAGTCCAAAATAAAATTTATTTTTAAAATAGTTTTGCTTTGTGTGTTTAATGGCGTATCAACACTTGGGCTATTATCGCCGGGCTATCTACAGGTGGCCACCATTTTATAATGCCAACAGCATGTGGTCGGTCACCCATTCAGGTACTGGCCATGCCCGACTTTGCTTTACTTCGGTGATCAACGGGAAATGGTGCACTCAATGTGGCTTTGTCCGTTGGCTTTTAAAACAGTTAATAAGTATTTGAAGTCCAAACAAAGAGACCGGTTTCTAAGAGGGAAATTATTATAGAATATTTTTATGACTATGACATATATTTTGGTACTGTAGACTATGAGAAAATTTAAAAGATAAGCTCTGATCTTATTATTACTTTTATTTTGATTTATTATTATCTTCAATTTTCAATTTATAATTACACTAAAAGAAAGGTGAATTCTGATTTTATTCCCCTTTAAACCTCGTTGCTGGGATTCTGTTCTTCTCACATCATTCTGGCATCCCTCTCCAGCGTTATATTTTGTTCAATAGGATTTGGGCAAAATATAATGCTAGCATCGAGGGCACCGTTGGAGAGAGGTGCTGGAATGATGTGAGAAGAATTGAGTTTATTCATTAATATTCAAATGTACATTGAGCCTCCTTTAATGTAAAATTCACAATGGTATTATTTGACCAATTAGTTATTGAATTAATCTATTATATAAAAATGAATCGCTAAATGTGTTGGTAAGCGCAAATCTCGAGAACAACTGAACCAATTTCGCTAATTCTTTTTTTATAATATTCCTTGAACTACGAGGATGGTTCTTACGGAGAGAAAAATTAAAAAAATTGCCTGGAAAAGTCTAAAAACAACACTTTTCGGGTCTTTTTCACTTCCTTAACGCAAATTCATTTTTAAATAAAAACATATGTTCTCAATTATATTATTTTTAACAGTTAATGTATTTGGTTATTTGTGTATAAGCAAAACAATTTAAATAAATAAGAACATATAATCACTAGGTGACATTAGAATCACATGTTAATAATGCATTTTAAATTAATTTATATTTGCATTAGGGGGCGAGGTTAGCTCAGTGGTAGAGCACTCGACTAATGAACTGGAGGACCAGGTTCAAAACCCGGGTGCGCACTAAAGATTTTTTCTTCTAGTGCTGCCGTTCGAGAGTTGGATTTGGGGTCCTCGATCGTCCCTAGGCTCACCCAGCCTTTAATTAATTTAATTAATAATGGGTACCTTGGGTGCTAATGACTCTAGCAGTCGAAGCAGCCAAGGGGAAAATCAGGCGGCCGGAGCATAGTATTGACCACACTATCTCCCTAGTGTGCCGTATGGTCAAGAATCAGATACCTCTACAGTACCTGCCCCTCTGGGCCCTTGTGGCCTGTTACGGGACTGATTTTTTTTTTTTATATTTGCATTAACGAAGTAAAAAAGACTCCACTTTTCTATATTCCCATACAAAAGATTCGTAATAATACTTAAAGGTCAATTTGAACTTTAATACCATACCATAAAGTGTTAGTGGAGGGGTTCTGGTAAGGCAAAACAAATGAGTGACATTAGTATCGTATAAATATCAATGTCAATATTTGTCAATATTTATACAATGGTAACATTACTCAAAAACAAATTGACTATGGTAAAATGTAAATTGTCTGTGGTAAAATGTCACTTGAAATGTAAACATCTCTTTGCTGTGCCTCTATAATATTACTAAATCTATAAGCCGCAAATTTGTATAAAATTACTAAAGTGTTGTGTGTTTGTGACTTACTAAATATGCCTCCTCCTATTAGGCGGCGGACAAATATAGGCAGAAGAACCCGAAATGCAACGCATCAAATTAATTATCAATCTAATCGTACTGCCCAGGAACGTGAAGATCGCAATGAACGTGAAAGAATTTGGTTAAGACAGACCGGTGAAGTGCGACATTCGACTAATAATGGTGCAAGTTTGAATCGAGCTGCTGTGAATTCATTACAGTGCCTGCAGCTGTGTTGCTATTGGACCTATGAACTCAGTTAGACTATAAACAAATCCCAGGGAAGTCATTAAGTGTTTGTGGCATTAATCTAGAAAACCCATGTTTCTCGCATGGTGAATTGTATGTTGCCTGTTCCCGTGTTGAAAAACCATCTGCTCTGTTTATTTACGCGTCAGGTAATGAAACAAAAAATATCGTGTACCATTAAGTACTAGATATAATAAAAGTGAAACTTAATTTAGAATAAGTAAAAATAAAATGAAATATAATAAGTAGGTATCATAATAAGAAATCTGATATTGTAATTTTGATTGTGATTTTTTAGTGACTATTAAAAGAATTTTAAGTGTTTTATAAGTTTTATTTTTTTTACAAAATGTAATTGTTGACTTATTAAGTTTCTTTTTTCTTATTTTTTATCTTACTAGCTGACCCGGTGTCCCAAATAGCAGAATAAGTAATAAAAAAAAAAAAAAATTAAGGAATTGACTGTTAGGCGGTATGAAGTTCGCCGGGTCAGCTAGTATAAAATAAATATGTAAAAAATCTACTATATATTTGTCAAATACCACTCACTCACTCACCTATCATCGCCCAGCTCAAACCAATCGACAGAAAAATTTGAAATTTTGCATGGACACTCCCTCTAGAATGTAGACACTTGCTAAGAAAGGATTTTTTATATTCAAATTTTTAAGTATTTTTAGAGGGCTTTGAATTTTTATTTAGTTAAAGAGCAGGCAAGCCAAGGCAGCAAGCGTTGCTAGGACTATAGATCAGCTGTTAGCGTACTGTATTTATTTCATAATATTATTTCTATTTGAGCTTCATTTCAACTATTATGGCAGACCTTGAATTACCAGAAATAAACTGTGATTTTTTCCCTCATAGAGTTTACCCTGCACTTGGTGATGGTCTATCAAAGGTAATAATATCCTGAACCCTTTAACTCCTGTTACTGGTAACCTATAGTCTATAGGCTATAGATAATGGGTTATCTCTAGGTTATCTGTTTCTTGACACGGGTACGGAGCGCCCCAATGTCCAGAACATTATACTTAGATTACTTATCAATTGATGAATAACATAAAGCATGACGGGAACCGTGCTATAATAAATGGCACAAAATTATATACATAGTAGCGTTAATTTTGATGTTGCATTATTTAACGTAATAAAATAATTACTTATCTGCCGTGACAAAGCACGGGTATTCAGTTAGTAAGTAATATTTGTAAAATGGAATATATAGAAAATAAATTCCTATATTTCAGTGTTGCTGTAATGTTGAAATCATATAAAAAATAAAATAAAAATCAACTTAAAAGTTTAAGATTGTATATATTTTTTATTTGAATCTAATACAAACCATTGTTTGAAAACATGAATGAAGTTGGACTAAGAATGGTGGCTTTTGAGATAATGCTAAGACTCTTTTCTCAACCATAGTACATTCTACGTCATCATCTTGTATTATAATATCCTTCTTCAAAATCTTGATGGCATACAGTTCATCAGTCCCCTTTCTTTCTGCCAACATCACCTGTGCGAGACGCACAAATAATTAAGAGTTCTATTCAACTTAATTAACTACTTCATCAATGAAATAAACACTTTTTTATTTTAACAACATTAAACATTTAAGAATATTTAAAATAAAAAGTAATAAATAAATCATCAATAAATAACATATTTGTTTTTTAAAATATAACTTAAACATATTTATTTGTTTATTTTTTACCACAAATACCTCAGTAATTGGAGCCAAAGACATAACTTGAAACAACATAAAGAACAAAATAAAGCACATGTAGTAAAAAAATAACTATTCCAAAGGACAAAAATCTATTGATACTTTTGTATTTGGTGCTCCAAGCAGCTGTTTTGGAAAGGAGCTATTTATCTCTCACTATAACTCATCCAAGAAAATTAAGGAAGCAAATTTTTATTTTTAATTTTCGGGCCAAAATATGTATCAGTTTAAGGAGTAATACTAACATGTAACTTTATTTTTCCATTTTTCTTTTATGGGCTAAAATTCTTGCTTACCTAATCAAAAATGATATCCAACAGTGTTTACTTGAAGAAATTTGTTTAAATGAGCAAAAAATACGATTTTTCAAGTGAAGGCCTGATGGCGAGTGAACGCAATGCTGATTTGAAGATAATTTTTTGAGCAAGCTTTGATTCGTCCCATTCCTAAGTTTTTTTTGGTCCTTCTTCATCAATGCATTTCAAAATTAAAACCCATTTTTTAAATCTTTATTTCAAGAAAGTATGAAAAAAATGAACATTAAACTTTAAAGTCGTTTTCTCAAAACTATTTTTCTCGGGCGATAATCTGGCGTATACAATTTTTGTCCGATCAACTTCAAATTTTAACTGCAGCTTCCTGATGATATTTGCTAGTAAAGTACGTACGATTTTTTTTGATTCATTGAATTATAAAGATTTTATGACCGATTTTCAATAGGAAATGAATAATTGTTCACGATTTTCAAAAAAAATTAATATTTCTTCAAAATCCTAGGTACTTTACTAGATTAAACCTTCTTCTTTCGAAATAATTTTAGGTTTTTGTTCTAGATTAAAAATTACGACCTGCAGACTATCACCTGTGAAAAAAGAAGGTTTCCGTTCATCAGACGGAAAAAATATTGATCTATTTTATTGAAAAATATTGATTTATTGTATTGAAAAATATTAATCTATTGTATTGAAAAATATTGATTTATTGTATTGAAAAATATTGACTTATTGTATTGAATAGTATTGATCTATTGTATTGAAAAATATTGATTTATTGTATTGAAAAATATTGATCTATTGTATTGAAAAATATTGATCTATTTATTGTATTGAAAAATATTGATCTATTGTATTGAAAAATATTGATTTATTGTATTGAAAAATATTGATTATTATTTGTTTATGTTTCGACTTAAAATTCAAGCCTCCATCAGGGCTGTAAAACAAGGAGGGCAGAGTTAGTACTAATATATATACAAAAGAAACGACAGAACAGAAAAACATGGAAGAGGGTGAATGATACAATTTGGCTGATGAAGGCTCGAATTGCAAGCCGAAGCATTGGCAAATAATAAAACTCATTTTCTTATAAAAAATGTAGTTTTATTAACCCATTAAATCCCAAGCCTATTTCTAATGGATTTTTTTGACGTTTTTCATTATTTGTTCCCCTTAGGCACGTAAAAGAATGTAAAAAAAAAAACAGAAACAAAAAATCACCTATTATTGTTTAGGAGAAAAAAAAAATGTTGCATTTACGCAACTTTGGGAAAACTAGGCAAATCAGAAAATATCATCATGATTTTATTATAACTTCGTTATTTATGTACTTTTTAAATTTTATATTACTCTAAACAATATTTTATATAACTTTGGCTTCAGTTGAAAGCATAATTAGAATTTAAAAAAAAAATAAATAAATTGAGTCAACAAATTATTTTTATGACAATTTTGTGAGCATTGCACCATCAAAATCCTGCCTTCCTTCTTCCAAGATAAGGCGAAAGAAACCATCTGATCGTCAAGTAAGATAATAAACAAGGAAGATGTCGCCAATGCTAATCACAAACAATATTCATCTCCAGTAAATATTAGCTGACTTTACGTGTGCAATGCTCACAACATTTTCAAAAAAAATAATTTTTTGATTCAATTTATTCTTTATTTTATTGTAATTATTTTTTCAACTGAAGCCAAAGATATATAAAATATTGTTTAGAGTAATATAAAATTTAAAAAGTAAATAAATAACGATATTATAAAAAAATCATTGTATTTTCTGATTTGCCTAGCTCTTCCCAAAGTTGCGTAAACGCAACATTATATTTGTGGGGCCAAAGAATTGCCATACAAATTTATGATCGCAATTATTTTTATTGGTTACATTTCTTATATGTTCAAGTAATGATTAGAGCAAAAAACACAATTCAATATTTTTATCAATATTAAAAAAAAAAAAAATAAATAAAAAAAAAAAAAAAATAATAAAAAAATAAAAAAAAAAATAGCAAAACATTTTATTTCGGCTTAAGATTTTTTTTTTCCCTTTTCTTTAAAGAGTTGCCTTGTTACATAAAACTATTCAAACTAAATAAAAATATTTATTTGCATGAGAAAAAAAATCGTGTAATTAATGTTGCGTTAACGCAACTTTGGGACGAAAGTGGTTAAGATATCACGACCTAGCTCTGACAAATTCTACCTTCAAAAAATTAAATGTATTTGGCGTACTGTCAAACTGAAAGCCATGAATATACTCAACTCATCAAAAAAGAGAACATGAATATGTGAACTTAAGATAGAACTTACTTTTCCGAAACTTCCTTTTCCGAGAACCATGAGGAAATTGAAGTCAGACGCTCTGATTACATCTTTCTTAGACATGTTATGAGGTACATCTTTGTCTGTCATCACTGGTGCTTTTTTAGTGATCGAAGTCTTCTAGAACAAAGTCAATTCATCACATATCCGTACAAGTATTTAGTTTATGTTTACAATAATCATGCTCATCCCTTTTAGCTCATAACATCAGGGTTTCTTGAAACTGTATAATTTATTTTCTATATGAGAGATATTTGAAAAATAATATATATGAAGTATAAAAGTAATCAATAATAAAACTATGAGATAACTATATTATATACTGCTTAAAGAAATTAATAAATGCAAAAGCTTTAAGGGTAGTTTAGATTCTAGCATTTGTCATTCAATATAAAACGATTTATAAGAATAAAAAAAAAGAAGAAATGAATGAAAAAGTTTTTACAAAAAATACGTCAGATTACGACTAACTCTACAAGACTAAATGAACAGAAAAGTTGGATAAAAACCAGTTTGGTAATGTTATTTTGTAAATAGGATATTTAATAACCTTAGATAACACAAACAAAAGATCAAGATTTATTTTCTCCGATTAATATATTATCTACTTCTGAGGACTTTAAAACTTCAGTTAATGTTTTACTATGTGAACTTTTACAATTAAGACACTAGTACTTGGAAAAGATATACACATTTCAAAAGAAGTATGAAAGTAAACAGAAAATCTTGAGCGCATAAATACCAGTGCATATTCCATGGCATAGTTAGCTACCTGGGGTTTAAGTAATGTTTTTTGTTTGTGATACTTCTGAAAAGTTTTTCTAGTTTATTTTTATTTATTTTTTTAATTTTAACGTCCATTTATTATTAACTAGGAATTTTTCTAGTTTATAAGGAATCATATTGAAAAATATTCTTATTTGTAAAATACTTTATTTATTTAAAAAATAGTTTTCGAGTTATATCTGTCACAAGCACGACTGGCAGGATTGAAAGGTCCTACACTTTGAACAATATTTTTCATCAAAAGGGACTTATTTCTTTTATTTATTTAGCTTTACTAAAAATTATTATTTTAGCTTTACTAAAAATGAATAAATGTTGAGATGTGACAGTTTTCCTCTGGAAGGATGTTATATTGCCTGTTATTTTTTTTTTTTATTTTTTTTTACGGCGCTTCGACAACTTGGCCAATAGGATGTTATTTTTAATAAATTAGTTTTTCCAAGTTTGTCAGCCAAATTTATTGACAATACTGTCACATTACATCATTAAACAATAAAATCTTAAGTGTTTTTAATAATTATTCAACTTTAGTTATTATTTTTTTTCCATTATTATTCGATTTGTTAAAGTTGCCAAACTACTGGTGCATGAGGAAATAATCCTTTTCAGAATTTATTGAATAAGTAATTGTTTGTAACACCTGCCTCCCCTTCCCTCCGCGGCCCCCAGTATCATAAAGGAATGAATGACCATTGTTATAAATTGTTTTATCAGATGATAATCAAATAATTTTGGGCATCTGAAATGAAAATACTTAAAGAAAAACTATTGAAGTTTTACATTTTAACTTTAAATTTTATACCAGGTTCATGGATTTTATTTGAAACCATTCAAATTCGATCTTAATAATTAATCTTGAACGTACCTGTCGCTCCTTCAGGATCTGTAAGAAAAATTACACCAAGTGCTAAAAATGTTTTGTGATGTGTGCATTTAGGTAGTTTTTTTTCTTCGTTTTTTTTTTTTTTTTTTTTTTTTTTTTTTTTCACATAACATCACCTATACTTCTAACAATTTTTTTTTTAGTTTTGAAGCTTGGAGATGTGATAAGTGACAACAGCATTTGTAGCATTTCTGATTGTTAATTTCTATTGTGAAAAATAATTTATGTATGTGAGGGTGTACATTATAGAAATGGTAATACTTAGTAAGGAAACTCTTTCCCACCAATGGTGCTAATCAATACAAATACATACCTACAAACATATATATATATATATATATATATATATATATATATATATATATATATATATATATATATATATCCAGATAAAACAAAAAATCAGGTTCCCACCACAAAGATTTTTAATCCTTTTCATGAACAACTTTGGAGTCTAAAGCAATGTGTTCACAGATTTCTAATATTAATATTAGAAAGCATAGTTAATAAATAAAATTTAACAAGTATATCTCTGATAATTAAAAACAACAAAATTTTAAAAACTAAATCAATTTATGTTAAGTAGCCCACATATTTACTTAGAACTTAAATAACATGTATAAAAAATATAAAGTTTATATAAGAAGTGCTATTTTTCCCCTACATAAAGACGCCCACTATTATACAAATCAAAATGTTGCAAACACACACATTCACAAAACATATTTCATCATACAGTCATGAATATAAAACAAAATAAAATATTGGAAAAAAAATCGTTACGGTGGAGTTGCGGTGTTTTGTTTTATCTGGATGGTAGAATATTACCACTACCCATCCAAATCAATCATATACAAAATGAACTCAATACTATTAAGCCTGGTTTTTTATCAATCATCAATTTAATTGGTATTATTCACTATATTTTAAATTAACAAGTAGTGCTAAAAGCTCTTTATTTTTAAATATTACAGAAAGAAGAGAAGAAAACATGCAAACAGGCAGAACAACTGCCGTTCATAAAGAAACTTACAAATAATGACAAATTTGCAATAACAAGTTTTCTTGAAACATCTTTTTTTCTGCACAGATAAAAATAGCAAAGGTGAATACTAATTTTTTATTAAATGAAAATTGATTATATTTAAACAAAATTTTATTTGTGAAGTTGCTAAAGTTTTATACGGGAGGAGAAGAAATAAAATTTAGTAATATTCATTATTAAAGCCTGTTCAGATAGAGAGAAAAGTTCAATTGCACATGTGCGAATCTCTGAAGGAAATATTACGTTCATATGCAGCCATTCCCAAAACAGTTTAATGAACTACTACATACTACATGAACTCTATAAAAAGATGAACCCAAAATTGAGCAGAAATGTTATTATTAATGTCAACATAATTTTTACTCAATGCTTTATTATTGTTGTAGATTATTCATAATTTAAATGATACGGGAAGTGTCTTAGGCTAGGTGAATTTCCCTGTGGGCAATAGCTAGTATCATGGATATGTCTAAAGGAGGCATAATGAGTTATCCACACAATTTCTTATTCATCTGGAAGATGGCCCATTATTTATTGCCCATTAGTAATGCTTAATATTACGCTGTAACTAATTCCACTGATTTAATCTCCAATAATTTTACGTCATAACCTATGAAAATTTGACGGTTTCGATAGGACGGTAACCACATGGGTTACTCGCCATAGCAACAGAACCCTAAAACTGAAGTGTTGCAGTTTTAGCAACACACTAGGCCATAGCTAAGACATATCCTTGTCAAAACTGATGATGCCTCGTTTAGGACCAGGGCAGGCTTTGAGAGGTCAAGCAAGGGAGTTAAGTGTTTAATATTAGCATAAATATGCTTTAGCGATGACCAAACTGGAAAAAAATGTTACAAAAAAGTGTCTGCTGGCATTCGCACATGCGCAGTTGCCGTATACGAAAAAAAGACTGTATGTTATACAGTACATTACATAGGTTTATCGGGTGGACCTAAAGCATATTTATGTTCCTGAATTTGAGCAGAAGGCTCTAAACAAAATTTTTTATCAATAGTTATCCAAAGCTAAGGCTGAAAACAGTTTAAATTATAAAGTTGCCTGTTCAAATAGATGTTGCAGTTGAAAGGAAAAGGGTGTGGCCTGTATTCCTGATGCAGTAAAATTCCCTCTGTTATAAATTTATCACTCGGAAGTTTTAATGGATTTCAGCCTTAGCTTTGGCTAAGTATTGATAAATATTGAACACTATCGCACTTGCCATAATCAATTTTTATAGAGTTTCACGCAAAGCGCAGTTCATTAAAAGACAATGGCTGAACAGATGGTAAATTTTTCTCAGAATTTCACGCTTCCGCAATTGAAGTTTTCTGTCTATCTGAATAGGCTATAGTTTGATTTGTGTTGCAGTGAATTGTCTGCGACTAAAGATTGATTTATTGATAAGTACTTTTAGGAGTGAACCTGTCATCTTCAGGCATTTGTCATATTGGAAGTCTAGGAAAAACATTAACCAAGACTTCTGTTGCACTTCTTGCATAAAGTTGGCTTAAATGTACTTGCGAATAAACAAATTCATTTAGACGGACATTTAAACGGCGTATTTTTGTAGTTTCCAAAATGCCTTTAAATTAAAAAAAAAAAAATCTGATGATTTCTTTTAATTGCGTAAATTGAAAAAGGCTTATAAAAAATAACATAGAAAGAAGCTGAGTTAGCTCATTGTTAAGTGATTGGTGCAGGTGCTTTTTAGTCATATCCAATGTGGCTAAGAATCAGCGACCATTTTTCATCTAACATTCCTATTCTACAGCAGCTGTACCATGCAACTATAACTCAAAAGTTTAAAACATATTCAGCTTTACTAAAGAAAATATTTTTTAAGAAAGTTAAAAAAGATTTTAGAAAAATAGGATATCCCTTTAGCATTTTAAAACATACAACTATGAAACGAGTTTATGAATATTGAAATAATTATTCAAAATTTTCTTTATTGACACCTTTTTTAATAAAGAATTTTTGCAATAGAGATATTATAAAGCATATTTTACCTGATTAACGAGGACAAACATTAAATGCATGCTCATGCACTAAACGAACAAAGAATATAGGACAACCCACCGAATGTCGCATCTGACTTTTCGGTCCCTGCATACACATTACAATAGATATTACAAACAATGCCAATAGGCTGATAAATTAAATAATTAACAGTTCTTATAATATTGGTCAGGCATTTAGAAAGCTACTCGGGAAAAGAAGATAAAAACAATAGGATTTCAACTTATCAATATTGTATGGTAAAAACATTTTAGATGCCTGGGAAAGGGCTGTAAATGCAATAAAGGAAAATTGTTTTTCAAGGAATGCGGTTATATATATATATATATATATATATATATATATATATATATATATAGAGAGAGAGAGAGAGAGAGAGAGAGAGAGAGAGGAGAAGGGAGGGGTAAAGGTATTTCTGGTGAGCCCCTCGTTACAAGTGGGATTTTTATATAAAAAAAATAACTTGTTCAATAAATTAGCCAATAAGGAGATGTTTGGCGCACATTTGATGTCCATGTTTTATGCGTTTCAATGTACCAATACTTCATGAACCAAAATGTTTATAAACTAGTAGGAAGGTTAATAAAAAAAAAATAATAGCAAATATCAAATGTTATATTTTTTCTCAAGAAATAACAGTATCACTAAATATTTCATCACAGTTAATGTGTTGTATATCATACGAAAATAAAATTGTTACAGTAGAGAAGTGTAATGTCGACATGCAGTCTTACAAGAAACGATAGCCAGCTAGTCTTTTCCCTGAAACTGTCCAAATCAGGAAGAGAATGCTTCCGAGCATTTAATTTCATTGCTGTTCCTTCTTCTAAAGAGGACTAAACCAAAACATAATGATTTTTTAAGTAATAAGTTGTAGTATAAATTTTTTTTTTTAAAATGAATGAAAACTTTAGGAAGGTTTCATTAGAAAATCACAAGGAAAGATAGGGAAATTTGAAGAGTAGAAAAATACTTATGTCAAAATCCTTCTAGAGATAAAATCCTGGAGAAAATCTTACAGATGTTTTAATTTGGTTAAACCCCGCCCTGAGGTTAATGGGCAGTCTGATTGAGCTTACAATAGGTTTGAATCAATTTAAAATGTCCATAGCTTTTTTTTACTCAGGGCCTCCGGGAGGGTGGAGGACCATTGGTCAGGGGCCCGTGGTATCAGGGGGGCCCGGTGTCAAGTTTTTTTACTCACATTATAATTTGAAATAACAAAGTCATATGAAGTGCTAATGGCCCCAGTAGCAGATGCACTTCAAAAAAAAAAAAAAAAAAAAAAAAAAAAAAAAAAAAAAAAAAAAAAAAAAAAAAAAAAAACAAAGTCATATACCTACCATTTTCATCTCCATTCAATTACAAATGGACTTCATTTTTTTACAGAGAAATTTTAGTTTTAAATAATTTCATTAATAGTTTTTGGTAATGTTAATGGAAGGGAGGGGAGTTAAGGGGCCCGTGAAGATATTTGGAGAGCAGCCCGTAATTCCTCTTGGAGACCCTGTTTATACTTGATTATTTCACAGAGGATTGTCAGCCTTAATATTCTCGTCCTTAAAGCGTAAATGGAGTAATTTAATAACAATGTTCCATAAGCCTAGAAAATTTCTAGATAATGTTAGAAATAAAGTCTCGAGGGATAAGGGGTAATATTATGTTGTAACTTATTTTTTACCATCTTCTTATGGGCTTAAATGCTTCCTCAACTAATCAAAAATGATATCCGAAAGTGTTTATGTGCCAGAAAAGTTTTTAAATGTGCCAAAAATCTGATCAGCTAAAGTCTTGACACATTTCAAAATTAAAAACCATTTTTTTAAATCTTCATAACAAGAAATTATGAAAAAAATGAACTTTTCGGTATATTAAACTTTAAAGTCGATTACCTCAAAACTATGTTTTTAAAATTGCGTGATACGGTAGCGCTTTCAATTTTCACCCAATCAACTTAAGATTCTTAATGATATTCGCTAGTAAAGTACATAGGGATTCTTCCATTCATTGAATTATTATGATTTTAGATGGATTTTATAATGGAAAATGAAGAATTGTTCACCATTTTCGGAAAAATTAATATTTTTTAAAACTTCTTTGCACTTTACTAGATTTAACCTTCTTGTTTCAAAATAATTTCAGTTTTTTGTTCTATATTAAAAATTGCTGCCTGCAGACTAACGCCCATGAAAAAAGAGGGTTTCCTTTTGCCAGACACAGCACCACCATTTTTTTTTAGAAGAAAACAAATTAAAACTTTTTTTGGGGGGGGGGATACTGTAACACCCCATATAAAACTCATGACATAAAGAATTGAAAAATAATGGTTTATTTGTTATTCATAAATTGGAGAAAATGTCAATGTGTTAATCACACAAGGTAGTATTACCCCTTAAGGAGATCTAAAGGGTCTAGAAAATTGCATGTTTTTTTTATTAATAAAGCATACAATTTTCTTTGAATTCACATTTTTTTTATTGAAAAACACTGTATATTATGCATAGTGTCTGTTAGATTTTATTCTGGTTCATTTTTTGCTTCATTCACTCTTTGTACAAACCCTCGAACTCTCATACCTTGAGAGTAAAGTTGTTTTTGATGGCATTCCAAACTTATTTTTTGGCATGCCAGGTGCTTCTATGTAAATTTTTCTTTTTCATTTATTAGGATATGCATTAAAAAAAAAAAAAATGTGTTACTCAAAATGTAAATATGTAAGTACACGTTGCAGACAAAATCCTTTTTCGAGTGTGAAGATAATATAAGGAAATATGTGATGCCAAGCTGTTGATCAAAACTTATTGCAAGGCGTTTACAAGCATTAAGTTATAAGATGTGTGTAATGTGCAAACATATAAAAATTTGTAGAAATGTGCTTTGTAAAGAATGATGCATGATAAAAGTGAGAATTTGGTTTAATAAAATTTCTGTAACTAAATTCTAATCAAATACTTCAAAACCCCAGGTTTTAAGAATGAATAATCTCTCTAGGCTCTAATTGTACTAAAACTTCCTGTAAAAGCGTTGAGCTCCCTTACATATATTTATAGGTATAAATGAAAATGATTTTAAAAGGTGACACAATATCGCACAAAATCTGTTTTTTTTTTATTTTATAAGCAGGAGGTCAAAAATTATAACAAGTTATAAACTGTAACTGCTCAACTGGTTTAATATAAATTGATGCCTGGCAAGAACTGTATTATCTTATAGTCTGTTACTTTTCTTTGTAACAGGCTTTTGAATGGACACTTTCCATGATTTTTCTACCATTTTTGAGACATTTTTCAATCAAATTATACAATTTTCAGAATGTTATACAAAATATAACAGAAGTATAAAACTTCTCAAATTCATCTTTTCCAAACGTATTAAAATTTCTGGCCATGCCTGAAGTAGCTTAACTTCGGTGATTAATGGGAACTGGTGTATTCAATGTAGCAACGCTAGCCGGAAATGTTCCTAGTTCATGCAACTCCAGCGTGATAGACTTACTTTCTGGGGGTTCCACCTTAAAGCATCTTTTTAAACGGTTCAAACAGGTTTTCTGTTTGAATTTACTATCCATTTCTTTTTGCTTATTTTCAGACAAATAGGAAACTGTTATGCAAAGCTCTTCATTTGAGATCTTCTCAGACTATCTGATACCCAGGATTCTTCGCAAACATGCCCTTATAAGCCATTCAATATTCCAATATCTCATAAAAAGTATTTTGCTGACTGTAAAAGGCTTCTTTTTTGTGTTTCTTGCAAAAGGCATAATTACTGATCGAAGCAAAACCTGTCCAACACATCGTCTCTACCATGTCAAACTATCGAATATGAAAAATCTCATTTTTCACATTCAAGACTTTGCTCTTGGATTGTGGACGATACGACTTGTCGCAAATTCTCGTAACTCTAACCTTTTTAGAATAGCCTTTATTGCCTTAAATAAAGTATGGAATAAGACTAGTTTTCATTGTATTAGTTTGTCAATGGATAGAATATTTTTGTTCCCAAGTTTGCTCTGATTTGCAAATTCGATAGTTTGACATGGTAGGGACGATATATAGGTGTCTCTTTTGTTTATTTCTTAGTTACTTTTCCAATTATCAACAATATTTGGCATAAAATGTATAAGAATATTTTGTATGAAAGTTTTCAATTATTGTCAAAAAATAATAATAAATAATAAATTTTCCTAATACTAAAACATTTGTTTATTTAGAACATTACGAATGTTAGGGTGTGTTTACTTATGATAGTTATTGCAGGATATTTATGTCAGACCGAAATTTTAACTAATGTAAAATGCAAACAATTTATGTCTGAGATATATATTTCTATCACGAGCAATAAGGGTGCGTTTACATCTGACACTTCTCTCAGGAAATATATCTCAGGTGGCTGATGTAATAATTATATTAATTATCTCGCAAGTTCAAACTCGACCCACGCACTACAATATTTACTGCAGAAGCACATGCCATAACAGCAGCCTTACAGTTCTCCATGTCCCAGGTGAAGAAAAACATAATTGTGTGCTCCGACTCAGAAAGCGTGCTCCGCTCCATACTACAGATGTACCCAAAAAATCCAGTAAGCCTAAAAATCCAAACATATATCCGAATGCTGAACGTTACAGGAAAAACAGTTAATTTCTTTTGGGTTCCTAGCCACAAGGGAATATTGGGTAATGAAATTGCCGATATGGCGGCAAAAGCAGCCCACGATCTAACGGAAATCACACCCACAACCCTAACACCCAAGGAATTATGTGCGCCTTCTGTAGAGAGAATAAAGATGGGGTGGCACTCCATGTGGACGGAGGCTTCCGAAAATAAATTGAAAATGGTCAAAAGAAGTCTAGGGCCATGGCGATCATCCCAATGCAGCAGTAGAAGAGACGAGGTAGTTTTAGCTCGCCTTCGCCTAGGTCATACCAGACTTACTCATGGTTTCCTTATGGAGGGGAAGGAAAAGCCTATATATGTGTCATGTAATGAACCAATTTCTGTGCGGCATATCTTCGAGTCTTGCAGGTTATACGAAGAAGCCCTAGAGAAGAACGAAATTCCAAAAGATATATCTGAAGCACTTGCAGACAACCCCTCCATGGTGGACAAAGTATTAAATTTTCTTAAAAAATCAAAATTATATACAGAAATATAGCAAAAAAAAAAAAAATAAAAATAAAAATAAAAAAAAAATAAAAAAAAAATAAAAAAATAAAATAAAATAAATAAACAAAAAAAAATAAATAAAAAAATAAAATAAATATATTAATAAAAATAAATAATTTCTGTATATATTCTATACCTTGAACGCAGATGCATTGATTGCGTATAGTTTTAAATAATATGCCGTAACGGACCAAGCTCATATCACCATAATTATTATTTTAGCAGTATCCATGTAAAACAATTATATTAGCCATAGCAGTTTCAGAACCAATTTTAAAAACCCTTTTTGAACATTATATAACATTACAACTTAAGAGCATTCTCGACAATATATGTTGTGCAATTGACTCCTGTAATACCTTTATAGTACAAAATAATTTTCATTGAAAAACACTTTACAGGACGATGGTAACCTTTGACGTTCTTCGTCCTAAAACCCCATTCATACATACATACAAACATATTAATTATCTATCCGACACCTGAGATATATTTCCTGTCAGATGTAAACGCACCCTTAAGACCAGCAACTTCCAATAATAATATAACACTTTAGAATATTCAGACATTTTCAACATTTTAATTACATTCAAGGGCTCACAAAATTGAATATTGACTTATTCCTAATCATTTATCGAAATACAATAAACACCTAAGAACAATATAAATTGATTGATAGAACAATCCTCTGTCCAAGCTCTGACACTTGAATAGACTGTTTTTATAACGGATTGAAGCTTGTAGCACATTCAATGGGTCTAAATACATTTGGAACAAATCCTCCTAACATAATATTTCTGACATAAAAAAGTAGTGACAATTAAATAAAATAATATGTTTTGTTTTTTAGGAAAATGGACGTAACGAGATTTTTAAGACAAATGCCTACAATTTTAGAAATTATATATATATATTTTTAGCGAGACGGCCAAAACTACTTCTTTAATTATGCTCATGCAAAGCAAGAACATAAATATGCAGCATGCCATGGCTATAGTAGTCATATCCTATTGTAATTTAGAATTACAGCACAGCTAATTTCCAATATGAACCATAAAAAATGGCTAAAGGAATAATCAAATGAAAAAAAAAAAAGTTTCTGAATTTAGTTTAAATCAAAGTCATTGGCACAAGTATTTACTAATGACAATAATTCAAATAGCAGTCCCAACTAAATTACTTTCCTAGCGGCTCATTCATTAAGTTGAAATTACTTTTTCCTAAGTTGGCTATTCACTACATCAAGAGCTCAAAAAAATGCACATATCATAGTGGTACATCAAACGATTTAATTACTTAAAAAAAACAAAAAACTTGGACGAAACTGGATATTTAGAATGAGAAAATTATTTAAGGAGATATTTAAAAAGTATGCTTCCATCGGGATATCAGTACTCGACCTCCCCCAGGGAATAAGGCACCCACAGTGTGTTCATTTTAATTATTATTATTTCTTTTAGCAGCAAAAATCTCACATCAGCCCTTCCATACCATTTTGAATTTGATGTTTTCTCTATTCCTGTTCGCACGAAAGTGTCTATAGGTCTTGAATGGGTTAATAACAATTTATTCTTCTCGTTCAGCATTACAAGCTACATAGTATTCTAAAGTATGAATTAATAGTTGGTATTCACCAGAAAAAAAAAATAAATAAATAAGAACAGTTTTTTAGATTGTGAAGGAAGTGACTATTTTCATTTCTTCTGTTTGTTCCTTGCTCCATTCTCCAGCCTTTTAATACGTTCGAAGAAAAAAAAGAAGTACTATCATCAAAACTTGCTTCTATTCACATTTAATACATTGTTCAAAACAATGTTGGGAAGAAATCATTTTCATCACTAAAACATTCGACTTTATAAAACAATTGATTTCACAAACTTTTTGTTGAATGTCTATGTTGGCTAGCAGTGTTGGTGTTAGTTAACTGCTTAACGAGCAAGCCTGAGATATTTCGGGTATAGATGCCATTTCGAAATTCTCATAATAACTCAGGCCAAGAAAAATTAATGTATTTTAATGGCATTGCGTGTAAATGTACTTAGTTGATTTTTACTTCACCTAATTTATTACCTAGACTACTGATTTGTGCTATTTTTTGCAAGATTGTTATGTTATGAACAATAATAAATATTTTATTTTTTACTTTAAAAAAAAGAAAGTGTTTTGTGCCTTACAAAGCCTAGATCTATTGAGCTATATCTGTAGGTAATAAAAATGGTATAAAAAAAATCGGGCATTTCTGACATAATTTTTAATATACAGTCGGCCATTAAGCTGCTAAGTTACAGAAGGAGTAAGTGAAGTAGAAAAGGAGGGATTGTTGAAGAAAAGTATATTTCTCTAAATTCTAGTAGTATTCATTATACCTGAGCTGGAAAACGTTCTCATCTCCTGTTATATTTAGATTTATTCTTCATAAGACACAATTAGGAATTTTTTCAAGATGCACAAATTTAAACTTCCTAAGAGTCTTATTCGAAGGGAACCTTTTAATTCACTCCTATTTTTTAGAAGATTTGAATGAGACAGTATAGTTCATACTGAATACCTTATCAGGAAGTAATATTTAGTCATGAATTGGTAACAATATGCAATCAATAGAACAAGAGTTCTCCCACCAGAAAGGTATTTCAAGATGAAGGAGGGGGGGACTACAATTCTTAAAATGTTATATTTTTTTACTAATTTTGTGCTTTTCGGGGTGTAAAAAAATTGCATAAACCTAATTTTAGGGGAAACTCTTGGGTCACATTTTGAGACAATAATCTTGGGGGGGGGCAATATTCTGATATATCGAGAAAAGGGTATATGAAAGGTTTACATTACACATCTTTAGGAGTTTACAATGTTGCACCTCCATGTAATTAGTGATCTAATATATTTTTAAGCTACAAAATATAAGTCATTTAGAAGATAGTATAACTCAAGGTGGAGATAGTTCAGTGATAATAGTTAATCAAACTACATTTTAAAATAAAAATGAGTTCAAGTTGATTTCCTAGCCTTCGTCAAGGCTATAAAACAAAAAGTCCGACTCGCAGGAACTGCCTCATCTTAGCGCGGTTCCGTTCTTATCCCTAGTCTAATGTCGAAAGATTAAAATAGAAGCAGTTATTATTTTGTTGAGAGGAGATCGTTGACCGTTGATGATGCAAGGTAGGGATTGTCCGGGTTCGGTCACTGCTACTTAATAAAATTATATTTTAACGGAAAGATGGTTTTATTGTTCCGACGTTTCGACTTGAACTTCAAGCCTTCATCAGGGCTGTAAAAACAAGTAGGACATATTTAACACTAATATATACACATATCTATCTAAATATAACTTTTATATATATATATATATATATATATATATATATATATATATATATATATATATATACACACATATACACGCACACATTTTTTTTTTTTTTAATTTTTATTGAATAAAAGACAACGAATACAATAACACGTGTGTACCTCTATACCACACAAACACACTATTTCTAGGTTAACACTGCAGTGAATAAAATAAAAGTTAACAATTATTTATAAGGGAAAAATGTCACAAAAACCCTGACTTATACTACTAACTACGTACTAAGACACATCATATAATGATAATATAAATTAACGATAACTATAATAATTAATGATATAATAATACTTAATTACAATGATAATGATAATAATTATTTGAAGAATATACACTGATAAGTAATAGGAGAGGTAATTAATAATTAATAGGCATAAAACTAATTGAAGCAAACTAAATTCATTAAAGACTGATAATAGAAGACCTGTGTTTATGTTTACCGCTTAGTACCTAAAGCTATCTGCTAGTCCTAGCTATGAGATAATAGGAGCAGAGATCAGGCAGTGTAGTAGATGTAGCACCTAGAGCTATCTGCTAGTCCTAGCTATGAGATAATAGGAGCAGAGATCAGGCAGTGTAGTAGATGTAGCACCTAGAGCTATCTGCTAGTCCTAGCTATGAGATAATAGGAGCAGAGATCAGGCAGTGTAGTAGATGTAGCACCTAGAGCTATCTGCTA
This sequence comes from Gonocerus acuteangulatus, assembly GCA_946811695.1. NCBI lineage: Eukaryota > Metazoa > Arthropoda > Insecta > Hemiptera > Coreidae > Gonocerus > Gonocerus acuteangulatus. Next base: position 116,967,945 of record OX328124.1, on the reverse strand, counting down.
GTCCTAGCTATGAGATAATGGGAGCAGAGATCAGGCAGTATACTAGATGTAGCACCTAGAGCTATCTGCTAGTCCTAGCTATGAGATAATAGGAGCAGAGATCAGGCAGTGTTCTAGATATAGCACCTAGAGCTTACACATTTACTATTCAGTATTCCTGTTCATAAGGATATGTTTAGTACGTTTGTGCACGTATCTTTTACCTGATGTTTTGGTGTAGTTACCTATTTCTTTTATCAATGGGTTCCTGCTTTTCCTGCATCTTTGAAAGAAACTATACGTAAGTTTATATATATATTTTTTTATGCATGGTATTTTCGTTTCAGTGTGCATTTTTGAGATTTTTGTATAGTACGGGTAGTTATTGGTTATTCTGAGACACTTGTTTTGAAATATTTGTATTCTCTGCATATTTGATTTTGATATAAAGCTGAATGCAGGGCAAGCGTATGATAATACAGGTCTTATTATTGATTTAAATAGGAGTAGTTTATTAGATGGGCTCAGTGAGGACTTCTTGTTGAAATAAGGATATATTTTACAGAGAGTTTTGTTAGCTTTATCACAAATATAATTAACATGTTTTGCAAAATTTAGTCTGCTGTCTAAGTTTACCCCTAAATACTTCATGTTTTTCTCCCATGGGATTATAATGTTATTATAAGTTATATGTATTAGGAATGTGCTTAGGTCTTCGTATGTGAAAAGTATTGCCTGAGTTTTATTACTATTAATTTTTACACGCACACATGTGTAACTATATATATGCCCACATACATACCCCATATGTGTATGTATGTGGGCATATATATGTACATATGTGTGCGTGTATATGTGTATGTGTATATGCATATATATATATATATATATATATATATATATATATATATATATATATACATACATATGTTAGGTATATTTAGATAGATATGTGTATATATTAGTGTTAAATATGTCCTACTTGTATTTACAGCCCTGATGAAGGCTTGAAGTTCAAGCCGAAACGTCGGCACAATAAAACCATTTTTACGATAAAATGGTGTTTTATTAAGTAGCAGTGACCGAACCCCGACAGTTATTATTTTGGTTCCACCAGTCTTGAAAGGTAGGATTTACAATCTTACCTGGAAAGGTCGGCAACACTAGAAACGGTCCCGCTAGTTAGAAGGTCTTGGAATCCTGGAAATCTATATTTCTAATAATAAATTGTTTTTGTTATTTTACTTAACCTGTTTTATTTTCGAATACATTATCCAACTATGGGGGTCTCCTGTGGTCTAATGGCTAGCGCCTTGGATTCATAAGCAGGAGATGGTGGGTTCGATTCCCAACCTCCGGCAGGAATTTTATCATCCCACGGCTCGCTGGTAAAATTCCTCGCTGCACCCTGGATGTCGGTGCTAATGACCTAGATGTAGATGCCCCGTAAAAAAAAAAAAAAAAAAAAAAAAAAAAAAAAAAATTATCCAACTATAAGCAATTAAGAAATAACAAGGAATAAAAAACAGACAAAAAGAACAGTTCGAATAAGCGAAATCGATTACTTTAAAGTTTTAAGCTCTTACTTCTCCGATTGACATCGCCTAATCAAAACTTTCATTAGAACCTTTTCTGTAGAGCATTTAATAAGCTTTCTAATGGTATTCTTCCGTTTACCAAGATTTTCAACCGTTTTCGAGATATTAATGAAAGTTCCCAAAATTTACATTATTTCTAGCAACAGAAAATTAGTCTCATTTTTCCTATCCTGTTTTACACACAAATACATTTTCCCAACATAAGAAATTACAAAAATAAAAATCAATAAAAAACGAAGAAAAAGAGACAAAAATTACAAAAAGAACGACAAAAACCCGTTCATAAGAACAAAACAGACGTATTTGAAGTTTTAAGCACTTATTTCTCCGATTGACATAACCTAATCAAAAATATTATAAGATAGTGACCCTACTTTTCAATATATTCGTCTGTGGCAGAAGGTCAATTTTATAAAAACACACTTTCTTTTTTCTGTACTCTTTTATTTGGCTCTACATGTTTCACGTCGCTGTGACGCCTCTTCAGGAGCACTTAATCTAAATAAAATAAAACATGGTTACAGCCTATCCATACCTGCGGAAGGTTCTCTAATGGATAGGCTGTAACCATGTTTTATTTTATTTAGATTAAGTGCTCCTGAAGAGGCGTCACAGCGACGTGAAACATGTAGAGCCAAATAAAAGAGTACAGAAAAAAGAAAGTGTGTTTTTATAAAATTGACCTTCTGCCACAGACGAATATAATCAAAAATAGTTTTAGAATCTTTTTTGTAGAGAATTTAGTAAGCTTTCAAATAGTTTCTATCCACTTACCACGATTTCCCAACCGTGTTCGAGAAATTAATGAAAGTATACGAAGTTCCCAAAACTTTTCATGTCTGTTCATAAAATATTTTATTCTAACCCTTCCTTAACTCCAAACGTAACAAAACTTTCAACATATTAGTTTTAATGAATGTAGAACATGCAGATAATGTTTCAACTGAATCCCGTAATTTTAAGTACCCAAACCAAAATCGGGATTCAAAAACTATTTTTCCAATTTTCTCGAAAACGGTTAATGCTATCGCCTTGAAAATGGTTTCATTCATTTTCCTAGCCCAAGAAGCCTATAAAAAGAGTACTTACAAGCTTATGAACTCAAAAACGTAAGCGTTACGATTTTTTTTGCGCGAATTTCGCCCCAAACGCCATCTTCCAGTGGGCGGATTTTGCCGGTTAACGAACTTGACCTTTCAAATTGGACGACAGATTTTTGTACCAAATTTCATCAAAATCGGACCATTAGGGAGCCCAGAAATCCGCGAACAGACAAATATATATATATATATATAAATTTTAACCACCGTTATTTTCGGTCTCTAGGGGTTCTGAAACGCGAAATTTTCTAGTCGGCACTTCCGGATTGTTTCATTGTATCAACCTTATAAGCGGGGTTCCTCCCTATGAAGGGAGGGAGGAACCGCGCTAAAAATGGACAGAATAACCGCTAATCAAAATACAAAAATAAATAATAAAATATGAATATAAATGATAAATTTGAGAAACATTTAGTGAATAAATTGAAAGTAATAATAAGTTTTTAAAATTTATTCACTAATTGTTACTCATATTTATAATTTAAATGCAGTGTGAAAAATATTACTGGTCACTCGGCTATGGACAGGTAGGGAAAGGTGGAGGTGCCTCTAGCCAATGAAAGCCTTGCTGGGTTGCCACTCCTCCCTCTCCTAGAGGGTAGGTAGAGTGGGGGCTGGGAGGGTTGTAGAACTGGCATCGTTGAGCCCCCTCTATGCTTTCCCCAGTTGACAAGTTATATCTTTCTTACTACAGAGTTGTTACTCATATTTGTAATTTAAATACATATAGTTTATGATTTAATCTAAACTCTTTTATTTATAGAATTATCTCCCCCCCCACACAGAAAATAGATATAAATAAAACTGAGTGAGCAACTGAAATCAACCTCTACACATGGCAAGGAACATGTCCATTATGAATAATTGTTTTTAAGTATTGTATTTACTTTGTTCAAGCTGTTGAATCGCCATAGTCGCGAGAATCTAAAATAAATAAATCACATTTGAAATTTATATTCATTTTATTATTAGTTATTTTTGCATAGTGGTCAGTAATTATTCTGTCCATTTCTGTTTTATATCCTTAATGCAGGCTTGAAAGTCAAGCTGAAATGTTGACAACAAAAATAATTTTTATTGTAAAATATGTTTTTATTAACTATTTTGAGAGAGTCCTACCTCCACGTTCAACAATCTCTTCTGAATGGCTTATATTTTTTAGCTTTAAACAAAAAAGATTAGATCACTAAGAAAGATTACTAACACCCAAAAATTGTGTTGAGGTGCAACTGTGTAAGATCCTTTCAGATTATCTCCACCTTGGTAGAAAAATATAAGGCTCTAGAGAAAATATAAAATTTAAAGATCATATTACACTCCATAGAGATTTATCACATAACATTATAATTATGAACTAAGTTGTAATCAAAATAAATGAATCAGTTTAAATACTTACTCTCATTTGTGATTTAAGTTGTGCTAAATCTGCACCTTCTTCTGGAACAGGAACGTTGTAGAATTCTCCTTCTTCCTGGGTAAGCAGCTTGAACCATCCTTCGACTGGTGCTTTTATAAGTTCGGAGATCCCAAACGACAACGAACCCATGAAGTCGTTACGGGAGGTTCGGTCCCAATCCCATACTTCGATAAGAAGTCGCCTGTCTTTGTCCTCAGCTTTCAATTCACTGTGGATGTGAATAAAAATATGCTATTATAACTTTACTTCATATCTAGCATCAATCCTTGTTTTGAGGAAGAAAAAAGCTACTCTGGAGGGATTAAGGATAGAACTTTTATGGCAGAGAAAATTAGAGGTAGGAGAATCTGCACTGATAACACAGGCACACAAAATAAAAAAATTGGTAATTTCCAAAGAGACCATACATATATTATTATGTATTTCGACATGCTGAATTCGAATACGGAGTCCATTTTATGCCAGCATGTCAGGTTTAAGGGCATTTGAAGGTCAAATTTTTTATGAAGTTGTTTAAGAATAAATAACAAGAGCTTATATAGCGCAATATATATGTATTTCTGACCTATGGCGCGATTGACTTTTTTCTTCCTCATGTTTCATAGATTCAAAATATGCAATAAAAAAATTTGACCTTGAAAACAAATTTGAAGGTCAATTTTGCGGGGGTCAATATGGGTGTTATTTTTCCGATCTCGTATTGGAGAATCATCTGGCCAAAGGATGACCTTATTTTTCTGACACCCTATACTCCAAGGGTATGAAAAAAATACTAGAATACGCCCTGAAAACAACGAGATACCTCTAGAGATAAAGCTACAAAATAAGTCTACAGTCTACAAACGCCAAAGAGCTCGAGCTGATATATCAGCTTATAGTCCCTTATTTTTTTTCTTTTTAAGGCAAATCTACTTCCAGCCCATTAGTGCTGAGCTATCTATAGTTCACCACCCGTTATAAGCACCCATAATGTGGAAGGAAATTTTATCAGTGAGCCCACTGATGACAAAAGTCAACCACCCACGGGCAGGACACAAACTCACATCTACCGTATGAGTGTACTAGCCACTAGAACACAGGGTGATCCCGACTGAAAATATTCATTTTTTAACAAAGTTGATATTTGATTGTTTTCAATATTGATTTTACAGCTCTTGACAAGATGTTAAATAGACTAACATAGCCATATTTCGGTTACTAATTTCAATTAATATTAAATATTTTACTTACAAAGACAGAACTTCATTCCAAACTGGATTCAAACAAGCTTTAATGGTTTTTGTTTTTTTCTTCACATTGTCAGAATCAGGTATAAGTTTAAGCTTAACATAGGGGTCAGAAAGGCCGTTCGGGTCCATGGGAATCAAATTTTTTCCTTGTCGTACTGAAACAAAAATAAAATAGAAATTCAAATAAAAACATTTTATACATTTGTTATATATATATAAAAAAAGGATATTTAGCTTGTCAATCATAAATTTCCATAATAGTTACATGGTTGGAAATGTGGTGAAGGCTTTTTTATTTTTGTTTAATTTTAACATCTCATTTTAAAGTGTCTCAGATTTTGTTGGAGCCATGGGCGTAAATAAGGGGAGGGGCTGAGGGGGCTGCAGCCAGGTAAATCGGTAAAAATGTATCTCAAAACCCTTGAGAATAAATTAAATAAGATCAATTAGTTCAGAAAAAATAGGTTTTATTGGGTGTAATATCGTTTTAATTGGCTAACTATTCCAAGTTCTAGATTAAACTAGTCCATACCCCCCAAATGTTCTCAGCCCTCCCCGAAATTCTCTCAGCCCCTCCCGAAATTATTTTGCATATACTCCCATGGTTGAAACTAGCTATCTATAGATTACAACCCATTTTCTAGGTTAGGGGTTGATGCCTTTATTATTTTTAAAGGCTTTTCATATTTTTGTAGCTTTTCTTTCGAAAAAAGAAAAGGCATTGTCTTTATCCTAGTTAAAAAAGGGTAGAAATCTTCAGGTAACACGTCCGAAAATCTGTGTTATTATTACCAACAAAGATGAGGAATAACCCTTCACAGCTCCACAACATACTTTTATTTCACCATTTCAACGTTTCGGACTATTCGTCCATCTTCAGGAGATCATGTCCTGTCAATAATTAAAATTACATTTACAACGCCATAAATTAAAACAAATGATTCCTAAAAGGAACCAAGTCAAAATACACTTGAAGACAATTAAAAATGTTCATCATCTCACAGCCATATTAGAAGACTGTGTTATTAATAAGGAGACTCAATAATTAAAATAAAATAAATTTAAATTAATTCGTAAAACTATTTAACTCATGGGAAATGAAGGAGGAAATTGAAATAAAGTTGTAGAAGGTAAAAAACTACCTGAATCTTAATAAAGTAACTGAATTCCGGAGAGCCTTGTCGTTTGAGAGTTGTGTTTAGTCACGGATCCCTATCCGGAGCCTCCAAGAGGGAGGGGGGGGGGTCAAAGAGGAGAACTCACCAGGAGCCTGTGGTCTCAGGGGGTCTGGTGTATTTTTTTTTACTCACATTAGAATTTGAAATAATAAAGTTATACCCTACGTTTTTCCACTCTCTTCAACCACAAATGTATTTAATTTTATTTTCAGAAAAACACCAGGTTTAAATAATTCCATTAATAGTTTTTGATTATGTTAATGAAAGGTGGGGGGGGGGGGTTAAGGCTTGTGAAGTTATTTGGACAGGGGCCCGTAATTCCTCTCGGACACTCTGTCTCTTGTGATACGTGTCCTCTAACCACCACTAAATAGCAGAAGGGATGACTATATTAATTATTCTAGAAGGATAATCCAATTTGTGTTCAGATATATTTATTTTTGAGATGAAGCAGAATTTGTGGATTAATTTGAAAGCTGAGGGGAGCCAAACAAAAATTAATTTAAATAATATTAAACATATTATTTATTTAAATTTTAACGTCCATTTATTATTAACTACGATATTAAACATATAAAAATAATGGTAAAAATGTGTTTTTACTTACTTTCGACATCTAATTTATTGCTAATACAGGATATCTTTAATTCTATTCTTCCTCTTCGTTCTGTGTGGTCACAGCCACACAAATTCGGAACACTTTCTTTACATCGTTTATGCACATTCATGTCACATGCTGAAAAAGAAAACCAACTTATATACATTAAGTACAACTGACTCCTTTAATAATACGCAAATAATGTAATAATTATTACTGATATAAGAAAGTCTAAAATTTCCAGAACAATCTAATTTTTTTACAATTTCATAATGATTTATGACAGTAAAATGTTTAAATAATTCATAAGTATTTATAAACAAATAAAAACAATAATAATATATATTTTAAAACAACTTCAATGTCTACAATCAGGCTTATCTTTGTTTCAGCTTACGTTTATTAAAGCCATTAGCAAATTCTACTTTACTGATAAATGGACAAGCTAATGTACTTACCCAATCAAAAGGAAAACAAAAAATATCAAGGCAAAATGCACTGAGAGAAAAAATTAGACCAATAAATATAAGAATGCAAAAAAGGCATGCTGAATTATATAAATACATATAGATACACATTTAAGAAAAAAGAATGTGAGTAAGATGTCAGAAGAATTGTAAATGATAGTAAAATTTCAACATACACCAAATAGAAAGAAATAATAAATTAAAACGAATGCAACAAATGAACGTAAGAGAACTTACATAGCCCAGTGTTGACTCCGTCATCCATTAGACCCTTTGAACTACTTTAGGTGTGAGGAAAAGCCATTTTTCTTATGTTGGTAGAATTTTCTACCGCATTTTATTTTAGTAACTGTCTCATAAATACGTATTACGTGTTTTGATTTTTTTTTTTTCTTTTTTTTTTTTAATTTAAAATTATTTTTAAATATGAATTTATGTAGAATGATTAACTAACTACAATTCAATATTAGTTTATGTTATTAACTGAAGCAAATAAACAGTCTTGGTCCAACAGAGAGAAATTGTTTGTCAACTAATTAATTACGTTTTTTTTTTTCAGTTATGGTTTATTCATAATCATTTAAAACGTAAGGAATAACTATTTTCAAATCAAAATGTTTTATGTTCTATGTTTTATACAGGGTTTCTGCTAGGTCGACCCACTTCCATCACAAGGCGATAGTTTTGGTCAAAACAAACAATTTTAAGCTCATATTGCCTTATCCAAAAGTTATCCGTTTTCAAGATATATAGTATTTTAGGCTTTTTTTTTAAAAAAAAAAAAAAGTCACTGTTGCTTAGGTTTTGGGTATTATTTTTAATTTCTAGCATTTGAGCTGAAATATTGAAATATTTTATATATATTTTGAAATATATATATGAAATATTTTATTGTTCTTGTAGTTAAGACATTCAGAATAAACTATTAATTTGATAGATAATCGTTTGTTCTGAATGCCTTAAATACAGAAGCAATAAGAACTTTCAGCTCAAGTGTTAGAAATAAAAAAAAAAATACCCAAAACCTAAGCAACAGTGACTTTTTTTTTTTTTTTTTTTTTTTAAAAAAAGCCTAAAATATTAAGTATCTTAAATAAATAAGTATCTTAAAAACAGATAACTTTTGCATAAGGCAATATGGGCTTAAAATTGTTTGTTTGGACCAAAACTATCACCTCACGAAGTATGTGGGTCAAAAAAAAAAAAAAAAAAAAAAAAAAAATACTTATAATGCGAAATAGATAACTATTTACAATAAAAGTATTTTGAAATGTTATGGAAAAATTGTAGGTATAGGAACTTTATTTGTGTACAAGTTTTAACTCCTTATTTTAGTAAACATTATTTTAGATGTTTTTTTTTATAAATATGGAAGACCTATTCTGCTTAGATGTTTTCTCTTTTAGCTTTATAGGTCATAAAGTTACATGTTTTTCTTTTTTAGAACATTTTTATTTCACATGTTTCTAGTCTCTTTTCGGCTTCTTTACAGAGGTCTCATTAGCGTTTGAAAACAATTATTTTTTTACAAACATGTTCATGTTTTGAAATTGATAAAGCAAACACAAGTTCACCTTACGTTGACTGGTTATGGACTTGTTTAAATATGCTATTTTAACAATTTGTTTTTGTACAAAAAATATTAATTACTGACACTAATGAAATCCATGAAAAGAAGCTTAAGGGAGGCTAGAAATGCATCAGGTGAATTAAAAATGTTTCAATAGAAGGAAAAGAAATTATTTAACCTAACAGCCCGAAAGAAAAAAAAAAATTCATTGGCTTCTGTTTTCTACTAAAACCCGAGTTTTGGAATGGTCTTGATTAACAAATTTCAAATACTGTTTGCAGAGATTTTTTTGCTTGATATAAATCTAGTTGATTATAGCACTGTTCAATATCTAGTCGGAGCTAGCCTGCTGAAGGCTGTGAACAGTTAAGTAACCAAAAAAAAAAAAAAAAAAAAAAATTTCAAAAACTCTCCCGACCTCCCACCTAGTATTTTCACATGCTCCTTGTGTATCCTTCCATTAACACCTTTCTCTCCTTTCCTGTCATAAAATGTCATAAACAGGCCTTTGATCCTTACCGACCTTCTCCCACCACCTGGTTTGTTTTCAGTTTCATTTACCCTAGTAGATTCCCTTTTTTCTTAGACACTTCCACAATGGTTACTTAACTGTCAACATTGGTCTTCCTCTGCCTCCAGGCATTTCCATATGTATGTAGTATCTTGTTTCTTTGTTATAATTAATAAATGTTACTATTAGCACCTATTTACTTATTAAACTTCAATATAATAGCCTTTTTTCTTCTTTTTTTGTTATGTTTCTTTTTGATTTTCATTCTACTCATTTTAAGAATTTAAGACCAAATTGTTCTTGTTATAATAAGTTAAGTGTATTTATATTTCTGTTACTTATCTCAATTATAAACGTTTTTCTGTATTAATTTCGGTTTTTCTTGTCATTTTAGCTGACGAAGGCTACCAATGAAACCGTCCTAAATATAGATTTTTTAACAAAAATTGTATTAAAGTTTCTTTAGCCGAATCCCAACCATTCCATCTTTACCTAATTCTATAGTATGTTATTTATCCAATATTTAGAAAAATTAACTAACTAGCCCGAGATTTGAACTGAGAATCTATCATTTTACGCTATGGTGTTTTGCCAGTTACATTATGAGGCTTCATATAATAGTGTGACAAGTTGAAACATCTAGTAAAGAACTCAATGCCACTCCTTCATATTTATCTGGTATGTGACAATGTTATTCTCATATAAGAGTACGTTCCCCTGCTAGGATTTTATCTTATTAAACCACTGTGTATTATACAGGATGGTATATGCCATATGGAAAACCAGCATTCCATAGAGTAAACATGTGCCTTTGCTATCCTGAAGAACTTTCAGAATTTTGACTTCGATTTCCCAACATCGGGGTTTCGTGATTTGCCCTGTCTCTTCCAAGGTCTTGAATTGATACCAACAATTTTTGAGAATGATCATCATTTATTATTTGTTTTACTAAGCTAAAAAATAGCCAAATAATGTTGTGAAAATAATTTTGTTGCATTAATTTTCTTTTTATATCGTCACTCAAATTTCACAACCGTGTAAGTCAATTTTCCCAACTTTTCAGGAGAGCTTTAAAACTGAATTAAAAAAAAAACAAAACAAAAAAAACTATAATGATCTCTAACTTCCAAGTTATAAGGTTTTCCGACTTAAAACAAATTTTTGGTAGCATTTAAATGAAAAAATACTTGCCTGAATGGCCTAAAAGAGGTGAGAGTAATAGCCAATTTTAGCGCGCTCTATTGATTTTTTAAAAAACAATCTATTGCCATCATGACCGGGAGAGAATAAGGATTCTAAAGATACCAATAACTCAATTTTGCTAAAAATCGACTTACGCAGTTGGAAAATTTGAACCACGATATGATATTTACATTAGTTTTCACAAAGTTATTTTCATGTAATTTTCAAAACTTTATTTTTTCACATTGTAATAATGAAATTGAAGGAGAAAATCGCCTAGTTGTGAAGCTTCTAAAATAAAATAAATAACTTTTTTATCCACTCAGTAGGGAAAAGCCAATTTACTCCAATTGAGGCCTGCTATAGCAAACCTAGTTATATCCGTTTGCTTATGAGAGTAACTTTTTTTGCATTAATGTTCTCTCCGAGTTGCCCTTTACTGATTGCTTAAACCATTTGTTTCAAAACTTGTTTTTGCCATAGAATCAAAAAGGATTCTAAAACAATTTCTTTTAAATTTAGATAGAGGAAACCTCTAAGAGGAAACCTCTAAGAGGAAACCTCTAAGAGGACTCTAATGAAAAAATAAATAAAAAAGAAATAGATCTAATGGAGCCTCTCATAACATGCTCCAATTAGTCTAAAAATATTTTAAAACTCAAGAAGTAATCACACGATCAAACAGTTCTTAACAAGTTTTTTATTTTTTATTATTTTTTTTAAAATATCCTGTGTATATTATACAATGACCATGCATCTTTGTCATTATATAAGTATACAGCATGTATAAAAATAATAATAAAGAATAAAAAAAAACCCTTAAGAACTGTTTAATTATATGATTATTTATATTATAATTTTTGATTTGATTATTGATTATAAATATGAACTGACAGGGACCATTTCTTTCTATATTAGTAAAAAAAGTATTTTTTAACATTAGTATTTATATTTTGTAGTGCTTAAATCAAAAGCATATTTACTTGTTTCTTTTTATCAAAGATTTCCAACAAAATTTTGAATGTATGTTTATAAAATTCATGCAACTATTAAGCTATTTAAGGAAGATACCAAATTGTTCAGGAAAATTATAAGCATAGAAAAATAAGCCAAATCAATTTGAAGTAAATTTAAGCAGTTGCACGCAATAACCGTTCCCGTGCTCGTTAAACGTTATATAACAAACTTGAAGTTGATAAAAGAGAAAGAAACTACAAGAAAAATCTATATCACGAATTTGAAGACAGATAAGCATCCTAATTTATAAACAAAACAAGCAATATAATCTTCTACTTGATCTATAAATCTAGAATGCTAACAAGATAATTCACTACGCAAAAAAATAAGTTTATGTGTATTAAATGTTGTATTAAAAACTAGGAACACAAAGAGTAGATGATTTCATTTTTTTTTTTTTGTTTTTTTTTGGGCTTAATGCGTGTCAACCTTTGAAGTCATTTACGCTAGTGATTTAATTTTTAAATGAAATTGTGGAAGGGTAAAATTTTTCAGGTGTCTGATTCTTATTACTTCCAGTATTTAAGAGATCTTATAAAAATTATATAAGGACAACACAAGTGTTTATAATTTGATTCAAAACATAAATGAAAATATTTGGTATGAAAATAAACCCATTAAAAGCTTAAGGGTAACATTAATTATTATACAATTGATATTTAACTCCCAGAATATAGGATTTTAAATGATTGTAACAATATTACTAGAGGCTTTTTATATATAATGTATGTTTGGTATTGGCGACTGCCTGAATGGTTCCAAACTTGTACCTTTATTTTAATACTTCTAAAGTATTGAACCAATTTTAATTGTTTTTTTATTCTTTGCACAAATAAATTTAGACCCTTAAAATTTTTAAAAAAATTCAAATTTGAGAATTTGACCCCTAACGTTATATAAAAAAAAGTTGAAATCTTATTCTTACTTTGAGAACCATATCTTACAAGTACCTTCTGAGATAATGCAATAGTTATTTCTGTGGTTAGAAAAAGGATGCTCTCTTATTTTAAAAGAGCTCAAGGACGTTAAAATCGTCTCAAGGTGAGATATCGAATTTCAAAACGTCATGTAAATGTTTCGCTTACAAATTTTTATGCCAGGATTGTGAAAACATATTTTTTTGTTTTGTTTTCAATGATATTTACTACATTATGATTTCTTGGGGTACTGATTTTAAATATGCTATTCTTTTCAGTGTGAAAAAATTTATAATGGTAGTTTACTTTAAAAAGTAAACATATTTTTCAATTTATTTGATAAAATATAAATTATTGCTTAACGATTGTATTTTTTCTTTAACTTACACTCTACTGCAAATTTATTGGTGAAATAATCATGATGATATAACTTTTTAAAGTGGAGAAATAAAGTAATGAATTTTCAACCTATTTTATTTTATTTCTCAGCTCCTAAGCCCCATGGGACGAAACACTCAGACATGTGTAGACTATTTTTGATGCAGGCTTTGAGAAAGTAATTCAATTTGAAGAATTATGAAATATATCAGGTCTTAAAAAAAAACTAGACTTACTGAAAGAAAACGTGTACAGATTCTACACAGCAGTAAAGTGGCCCTGACACTCATTGCTGACGAAGGCTACCAAAGAGTAGCCGAAATGTCCTTAATACAGATTTTTAGAAAAATCGTATTGATGTTTTCTTAGCCGAATCCCAACTATTCCCTGACTGCTTATCACTTTGACGACTAACTATCTACACCTTATTAAGATATTCTAGTTTATACCTAGATTGGAAAAACTTTGATGCAAAGAAGGGAGAAAAGTTCGTTTTGATTATATATATTTTTCACGTAATATGAAATCAAAATATTATCTTTTTCTATTCATAGCTTTTAAAATAAAACTAGTGAAAAGAACGGAGCGCAGGAACTGCGCTATGATGCACTAACGTATATAGAAAATAATTTCGGGGGGGGCTGGGAGCACTTAGGCGTTTGGTGGGTTTTAAGGTCCTCTGGACACCTAGTAGACCAGGGTAAATGTAGAAGACATTTTTCGTGGTTATAGTTTTTTTTTTACATGAAATGTTCTCAACAAAACGAAAGTTCGGGGGGGGGGGGGGGGCTGCAGTCCCCCCCTTATATACGCCCATGCTATGATGACGCAGTTCCTGATATCTGGATGCGAAGCGGACGAGAATTCGTTAAATTTGTGCTTCTTATTGTACAAGAATAGGCCATGAAACATGACGATGTTTTATTAAGCTGGCTATCGAGGAGGCATCGCTTCGAGCTAGTCTTTAACCTTAGTCCTTTAAATTCCAATCTAATATTCATACCAGCGGTAAATCTATTATTTCAAAGCGCGCCTTCCCTCGACTCTCCTCGGATTCCGTAATAAACTTAATTTATAGCTAAGTAATTCCCTCCGCACGTAGAGTGGGGGGGGGGCTGGCTGAAATATTGGCATACTTTGAAAACACTCAATTCCGCTTTATGTACAATGAGAAGGATGGCGAGCTCTAGAAGCCGTCGATTCTATTTTATGGATGACGAGGAAGTGCTACAGCAATTCTACAGAAAGGACTTGAGCACGTGTTATGACGAAGGTGGGCGTCTCCTTTCTATATAGGGAGAACTTTTATACACTGCCGGACAAAATTAAAGGATCACTTACAAATATTTAAGTTATTCTTACATTACAGAAAAAAAATTGTATTTTTTTTTTGTCTCAGGCTGTACTTTGTATTGGCACTTATCAAGATTAATCCTCTACCTGCTTGAATTCCGACCTGTTCATGGGAGAAGGATCAATTATTCCTTTTCTTTTCTCCCTTCCTGTCAGATAATGGTTAGTTGTTAGCAAAGATTCATCTTATTGAATATTTTCTAACATTTAACAGACATCAGTTTTAACATGTGAGTGTAGTAAGAACGTTGTAATGACCAATAGAAGAGAATTGGCCGAAGAGGAAACAATTCGTACAGTTGCTTTGAGTGAAGAAGGGGTTCCTTAAAGGCATATTTCACAACGGCTCCAGCGGTCACAATCCGTAGTGTCCAGAGTGCTTAATAGGCACCGTAAGACTGGAGGGCATACCAGGAGGACCGGACAAGGTCGGCCGAAGTCAACTTCCCTCCTTGGCGCCAGATTTTTGCAACTTCATGCACTTCGGGATCGCTGATCAACTGGGAACATCCTGCGTGGCCTCCTCCAGAGGTTCAGAAATGTGCAAATTTCAGAGTGAACCGAGAGAATTCGACTCAACGATTATGGATTGACCTCCCACCCTCCAGCAAATAGACCTCCACTCTCCAGGGAACACCGTGTTCAGTGCTTGAGGTTTTTTCGGGAACACCTAAACTGGAATCATGAAGTTTGGAGCCGTGTGTTATTCTGCGATGAGTCCAGGCTCTGTCACCGATCTCCAGATGGACGGGAAAAGGTATGAAGAAAGGTATGCTATTTTCACTCTTTCTCCAAGGGTTGCATTTGGTGGTGGGTCAGTAATGTTGCGGGGAGGCATAAATCTAAATTCCCGTACAGAATTGGTTCTTCTGAACAGAGGCTCCATAACTGCTGACAGGTAGATTAGGCAGTTACGTGAGCCACATGCCATACCTTTTGCCAGAAAAATCGAAGCTGACTTTATTTTTATGCACGATAATGCCCGACATCATGTCGCTCAATCAGTGCAAAATTTCCTCAAGCAAGAAAAAATTGAAGTTATGGTTTCGCCACCCAGATGTTCAGATATGAACTCCATAGGATATATATATATATATATATATATATATATATATATATATATATATATATATACAGCAGGGCCGCCACATCTCAGAGCCGGGCCCAGGACCAGATCACGGGTCCCCCTTCTCAGAGCCGGGCCTCCACTTCTTAGAGCCAGACTGAAAATTCTAGTACTATGCTATAGGACTTTGGACATTTTAAAATTATTTTCATCTTGAGTTTTGAGCGAAATAAGAATAAAAGCCATCAACCGGTGCAGAAAAGTAACTTTCGGTACTTGCAGTTTTATTACGACTCCTAAAGAAATATACTGGTCTGGGACTGCACTTGTTTTGTCGTTTATGTACATTACAAAAATATAGATCCAATTCAAATAAATATAGGCTACGCCCGTCTATATGTCTAAACCCCATTCTTTTTACAAGCTCATAACCTATACATTTTTCCCAATTAGCGAGGCCCGGCCCGGGCCCCCAAGGCCCCCGGGCCTGGCACAACTGTACCCGTCTGTCCCCCCCATGTGGCGGCCCTGATATACAGCGAGGGTCATAGGATAAGGAGGAATGCCGAATTAAAAGAGTTATTCGCCGAGCTTTATACAGGGTGTCCCGATTTTAATTGGCAAAACTCCAGGAGCGTGTAGTGGACCAAGAAACTAAGACAAAAATTCCTTTGGAGGTTTGCTCGTTTTTGCTTCGTTTTGGAGAAAATGGCATAACAAAAAACGTAACAAGTTTTCACTTATGTACTAAGTTCTTTACATAATGCTGCCAGGAAATGGTCGCCTTCATTATGAAGTAAGAACGACCGAGTCTCTTGTTGTCTATTAAAAGTTAACAAAAAGACTCGTCGATTAAGCACTCTTCTATTTGTGAATCAGCGCGCATACTCTCGTACCGCTCCTAAAGCATTACCGTTGCAGAAACCTACACGAAAACTAAATCAGCATCAAGAGATTGATTTTTAGTAATTGGTTTCTTGAAACAATTCGCAATGACAATTATTTTTTTATTTAAAATTTAAATAAGTAAGTACAAAAATGAAAACTTGTTTCGTTTCTTGTTTTACGATTTCCTCCAAAATAAAGCAAAAACGAGCAAACCTCTAAAGGACTTTTTGTCTTAGTTTTTTGGTCCCTTACACGTTCCCGAAGTTTTGCCATTTAAAATAGGGACACCCTGTAAAGGAAGAATTATCAAGAATAAAACATTAGGTAGGATGTTGGACAGTAAGCCGAATGCTCATATGGTTGGAAGGACTGAAGTTGAATGCCCAGAACGTGGTGGGGGTTCTTAAAAAAGAAAGTACACCAACCGTAATGGGAATCGAATCAATGGCACTCGAAATACAGTATTTACGCCTTGAGACTCAAGACGAGTTGTCATTAGAAATTTTTTAATGGTTTATATGTTTTCAACCTTTCGCGTTGATAATTCGCGTGTTTTATGATTTATTTAAGTTTTAAATTTGAGCATTCCGTTCCTAAGGTTGTGGATTTTTATGCACGAGGATTGTTTTGTCCTGACCTATGAATCATGAAACTTCGGCTTATTTCGTCAGATGTTCTGGATTGCGCCATCGGATCGAAGTCAAAGGTTAACATTTCTCCCTATAGGAAGAGCGGAAAGACACTTAAATATTTGAAGGAAAATCTGATATTTTTCAGTGTCACCTGATATTTTCTATTGATATCTGATATTTTGGAACGTTCAGCAATGTAGAGTTTAAGGAAATTAATTGTTTTCATTTCGCCATTCGTCATAAACGAATGCAATATTTAAGTGCCCTCCTGCTTTTGTGATATTTATGTATTGTGAGGTTTTAGAAGGATATGAAAAGGAGGGTTTGTTGAAAGGATCATTGTCCTTCTGGGTGGTTGTGGTGTATTTTGTTGTCCTGCAGGACATCGGCCTGGTCAGGGGATGGACCGACATGGACAATGCCAGCTTTTAATCAAACCACCTTTTGTTTTGCCTTTGTGTTTCGGAGCAACTTTGTCTTCAACACAAATATTTTTGTATTTCGAAATGGCTACCTTTATTTAGGTCATTTCTCGTCCGGCACGGGCCAATAACCCTAATATTTCTTGATTAACTTCCACGATTCCAGTGCCGAGATTAATCATTTTGTTATATTTTATATATAACTATTTGTTTTAGGCAATCAGGGAATAGTTGGGATTCTGCTTAGAAAACATCAATACGATTTTTGCAAAAATCCTACATTGGTCTCGACCTGATCCTATCGTCAGTAATGAACTCGCAGTGAAGTGAAAATGAGTGGTTAATTCAAGAAATACCTCCTAATAAGCATAGAAACCTTTGATTAGTTTGAATGTTGGAGGTAAGAGAAGTATTAGTATTCATATTTTAAAATTATTTATAAGAAAGGTAACTAGAAGGTTATAAGCATTGGAAGGTTATAAACATTAGAAGGTTATAAACATTGGAAGGTTATAGACGTTAGATGGTTATAAACATCTTTCCACGCAATTTAATAAACAAGGGAAAGTAAAAACAAAAATGAGAATTGACAATGTTCTAAATTTTATTTCCTTTGATATATATAAAAAAAAAAAAAAAAAAAAAAAAAAAAAAAAAAAAAAAAAAAAAAAAAAAAAAAATGCATTGAAATCGGTTAAGATTTAGAACCTGTAGACCTTTTTGAAAGACAATATGTGGGTTGGCGCCCAATATTGTTTCGTCGGGCAAATATCGGTCTAGAAACAAACAAGTTTGAATGGCGAAGAATCGGTGGCCGTTGGATTGGACCGGATTGGATCGGGTCGGGACCAATGTAGGCACCTCAATTGAGATGCATGTGTTTGTTTTTCTTCCGACTGTCGGTGGCTACTGTATCGGATCGGAACGGGTCCAGTGTAGGAGCACCCTAAGTCGAACTGCAAATCGGAACGGTGCTTTTTGCCTGCTTGGAATACTCCGAGGCTAGGGTTTAGGTAGAAATACTCCATGGTTGAGGATCCCATTGAACCAAAAGTAGTGTATTTTATACCGACAAAAGGATAACCATCACTCTTAACTAATTTTATTTCAACATAAGTTTTATTTATTTTTTTAAATGTACAGAGAGCATATAAGCAGACAAAATTAATTTGATTAAACCTTCAAAAGTCTTGGAATGCAATGAGAAAGTTTCTTAATCCCACAAAAATAGGAAATTCACGAAAGTTGCTTTTCAAACCGAAAGCACCGGGGGGGGGGTGGGATGTAATCCGCAACAATGGCTGTTTGATGGCTTTCCTCGGGAAACAAGGAGGATTTTCCAGGAGCGATAGACTTTAGAACTTAGGGTCAACTGTTTTTAACTTTACTTAAATTTAACAAACTCTCTTTTAGCGGTTTTCACAAAATATCCTCATTTGTTAAAATCTTATAACAAACTTCCAGGAATGAAATATGGACATTCATTAATTTAGCATATATATACACAGCACACGTATATATATATATATATATATATATATATATATATATATATATATATATAAATACAGTAGAACTTGGATAATTCGAACCTCTGGGGACCGATAAAAAAGTTTGAATTATCCAAAATTCGAATTACAAAAGTTTTTGAAAATAAAGAGGTAAAAAATCGAATTTCATATTTTCTCACATTTTATTTAAACAATAACAAATATTTCATAAATTGATGATTACGTACATATGTAATAAATAATTTTTAAAAAAAGTAAAAATAAAAGTCTATTGTTTTGAAAAAAGTCATTTTCATGGGCAAGAATGTTTTCATTATTTTTCAGGTAAGTTGATAAAGTGTTAGGAGGAATTCTAAAGACCTTGGCAATTTCAGATTTTTTCTTTATTCCATTTTCAACTTCTTTAATTGCAGCTATTTTCTCTGGCAACGTTAAAGTTTTATAACTGGTAGGCTTCGACATCATAAATCAAGAAGTCACTGAACTGCGCTGTACGCCGGTAATTCAAGGCACAAACAATACAACAGATCTAGGCACTGACTGACTTATAACTGAATAAGAAATGAGAGGGATGGTGGAAGGGAATTCTAGGATAAAACTTGATGGTGTATGTAACTACAACCCCTGGAAAGGAGGAAGCGCGACCCTCCAGTCAGCAGAACTCCTAGACTCCAAAAACTATGGGTCATGCCATATTAATTAACACACTTTTTTTACCTCTCATAGATGGAACGACTTCTTGTCCCGGAATCCTTACATCCGTATCTTACTATCCTTCTTACCGATGGGACAATATTTAAAAAAAAATTAAGATCGAACATCTCCCATTGGAGGTAAAGACTCGTAACAAATTCGAATTATCCAAAATTTTATTCGAATTAACCACGATTTTTTTACATTGTTTATGCCCTAAATTCTAGGAACTGAGAGAAATATTCGAATTAACCACGATTTCGAATTATCGAAGTTCGAATTATCCATGTTCCACTGTATATATATATATATATATATATATATATATATATATATATATATATTTATATATATATATAAATATATATATATCCCTTGCTTTAGCCGAAAAAGTCATAAACATAGTTTTCTTGTGAATGAAGGGTTTCGAGCTATTCTGCTCTCCTCAAAGGATATTTCCCACAATTGTTTAGTATTATACATATATTGTATCATGGATATAGTACATACTGACAAGAGTGCACTGCAATTAGCGCATTCAATAAATGATTACAATGTAGTTTTACTGTTATCATTAGCGTTATCACGTCATCGATTTAGATAAACATATATACTGTATGACAGTCGTAAGTAAGTGTTGGCATGTTTGTTCCATATGAAAATCTTATGGACAAGCGTTTCCGTTGGTTATTAAGTCACATTCTGTGGTAAAAATAAGTCAGTTTCTTTTTTAATTAGATATGTGTGAATATGCAGTATGAATTGTTTTAAGTGTGTTCTTTTGTTTGTATTTTTCAAGCGGATTTCCCAAGTTTGTAACACATATTTTAAGTGTTTTATTTCGATATTTTATCATAAAAAGTGGTACATAGGCGCCGACTCCACGGGGCGTGAAAAGGCCGGAGCCCCCTCAAAAATTCGTTTGGAGGGCGGAGCCCCCCCATTATTTTGAAAAAATTATTAGGTTTAGAAGAAAATTAATACTCATATATATATATATATATATATATATATATATATATATATATATATATATATATATACACACACACGAATATATATAGGGAGAGCTATATATTCATTGCTCTGTATAAGCATAATTATTACTGTAAATTAAATTAGTTTTTTTTTACGAAAATACCGTGCGTGTTTATGTTTTATTTTTTCAAAAGGAAACAATTTTTCAGGCTTGTCGAGATTTCCGGACAGTCGAGTTATCAAGAGTCCAGTTTTCGGGTTTCTTATGTTGATCATATGACGCTAAAATGCTCAATGAAACTGTAAAACTTACTAATTTTTATCTGAAGTTTAGAGAATTTCCCGGGCAAGACTCCCGGTATTGGCCTCCCAATATTTTATAAGTCTGCACCCCTGAAATGGTAACTACTGCACCCCTGAAATGGATACTTTTTGCTGCGGCTTTAGCATTATCAGCAAATTCGTTTCCCTAATTTAATATATATATATATATATATATATATATATATATATATATACATAAGAATTTGTTTTTTTTTAGCAATATCTTTTGGTTAATATGGACGTCCCATTTCCTGCACGAATTCCTGCATTTCCAACTCATATAGAATGATGGTAGATATGTATTATTATTATTTTAGTAGTTCAAATACTTCTTTTGTGCCCTAAGAAGGATATCAGAAAAATATATATTTAGTACATAATAATTTGTCTAAATTAATGAAGACAATAATATCGTTTTAAAGACAAAAGGCAATATAAGAAGAAAGATGCCCTCAACAAAGGAATTCCAGTGTTGCCCCAATATTGAATTCTCCAGCCTTATCTCCAGTGTTGCCAAATTGGGAAAATAAAAGGGGAAACACCTTTTTTTAAGCCCAGCCTGTCACTGCCTTCCTTTAGACCCTCGAATTGAACCCTTTGATCTCGATACACTCGAGGGGAGAGGATTTCTATTTATTGTTTAACCCTTCTTTACGAACAAGCGAAAGGCTTTATATTTTAATCAAAAAATTTATACTGATATTTAGTAGGTGATAATAATTAATGAAGCTACATTTTGAAATAAAAGTATGTTCTTTTTGTCAATTTTTCAGTTTGAATTTCAAGCCTTCACTAGGGCTTTAAAACGAAACTGTCTGTCACGCAAGAACTGAATAACTAAGCCAATTTCTCAACAAGACTGCGCTGTATTCCCGAAGAAGTTGCTTAAATTAACACACACACACACACACACACACATATATATATTTTCAAGCCGGATGGAATACCGTCCTCGAGTCTGTTTAACATCTCGAGTTGAGGCGGGATTAAGCTACCCTCCCTACCGTGATTAAATGGACAAACACAATTATGCTAACCATAAACAAACCGGCAATTTGCATGATTAGTGTTCTGTTTGCTTCCATAAACAAAGAGAAACAACAAAAAAATAAAAAAGTATTTACTCTCGGCGAATGTTTTTATTTTAATAAAAAAAGTAGAACAATTATCGATAAATTGAAAAAAAGTGATTTGAATATCCGCTTATAAATGTGAACTTGATTGTTTGTCACCTTTTCTAAATATCCATGGAAAAGGGTATTTTTCAACGAACCCATTTTATTGTACCGGGCATTCGAATTTATTAAAACATGTTTTCTCGAATGCAGAATACTCCGCTAAGGAATTTATTATTATTTTAATAATCGAGTAATAATTTTCCAGATGTCTGTTTCCTCAAAAACAAAGTTATTAATTGAAGGGGTCGGGTGCCAAGCAACATTTTATCAAAACCTAACTGTAGCTGCTATATGTTGGATATTACGTGGGACTATCAGTTGAAATGGTTAGGGGCAACAAGATTAAGTTGCATACAGAGCTTGCAGTCATATTTTAGTAGCATTAGCATCATAGACTGATAGTCCCACACAATATCCAATATATAGCAGCTATAGTTAAGTTTTGTTAAAAATGTTGCTCCGACCCCTTCAATCTACCCCCATCGACCGTTATTGTATCTTCTTGCAACGAATCTCTGTAGATATCATGCCCAACTAATGATGAAAAATTGTTGTAAACGGTACAAAATGTGTCTCCTAGACAGATTGTGTGGTTTTACTCCACAAAAAAATTAAAAGTTGAATTTTTAATCAAGTCAGCTGTTTATTTCAAATATAAAAGAAGAAAACTATTCTTGATTTTAGCGTGTTTTCTCCCTTCGTCCTTAGAGAGGCAGAAACCGCTTATTATGGGAGTAGAGACAAATATATATATATATATATATATATATATATATATATATATATATTTGTCTGGTCGCTCTCTAGCTGGCTCAACAATGGACCATTTAAATGAAATTTTGCCAAGTTCGATGACCATGCTCACGCTTTTGCGCCACTAGGCTTTAAGGTACACGTTTTATAGGTATTTGTACTTTTGGGATCTAATAAAACCATTTCCAATACCATATTTATAACCGTCGTTAAGGGAAATAGAACAAAACTATATTTTTCATGGGATTTTAGTTATATTCTCATATATTTGGAACCCGGTTGGGAAATCGTAATAAATCAAGAGACTCTATTCGAAAGCTTATTAAATTTCCTAGAAATAAGGTTCTTATGCAAATTTTAAAAGGGTGGCAACCTATAGATAGCCCGTCCTAAAATTCTGAGTTAATTATAATTGAAGTTAAAATTTAAATAAATAAATATTTTATTTACTTAGATAAATATTTATGAATATAGGTTAAACCAACTTCCAGAGGAAGGTATCCTCCAGCTATATAGGAAGGTATCCTAAGGTATTATGCAGCTCTTGCGTAAAGGAGTTTTTAATTTATTGTATACTTACTTTAAAAAGAAATAACTTTTATTCAAAATCCTGCATAATTAACATCCGCTGGAATAAAGCCCATGAAGTACGATAAATAGAAAATTTAATACCATGAGAAGTAGTGTTTTAATAAAGATGTCTATATCCAAATATCGTCGATACAAATGCAAAGTATCGAATGTGAAAAGTGGTTTGGTAGCTTATAGATGACTTTATATATTTTTATTAAGATATATACATATTTAAAAAATACAAATATATTTAACAAACTGTGACGATACGTCACATAATAAGATCCTCTATTTACGTATCTGTCTAACATTATTTGTACAGGTAATCTGAAAACCAGATATATCTATCTTTGAGAATAATATTACACCAATCTATTTCAAGCATTAACTAAATCTGAACATAAACAATACAGACACAAACTAAACTGTTTGATATGAACAAATTGCAGCATTAAATACATTTTAATTGGTAAATTACTGTGTAGCGAAAAACAATAACAATAAAAACAAGCAATGTAGTAATAATGTGCAATATTAGTATATGGATAATGATAAGGAATAATGTAATAATAATAATGTGTAATATAAGTATATATATAATAATAAGGAATAAATGTAATAATAATAATATTAATGAATAAAATAATTATATAGATATAATAATGTACGCTATAAGTCTATAGATAATAATAATGTATAATGTATGTATAATGTAAATATAAACAATATGGATATAGTGCAGTAATATACGCTTATGTATATATGTGTGTGTATGTGTATGAATTCTGTAATCATGTCATCATCATTTATTGTCAAATCATCATATCTCCATTTATTGTAAAATCATCATTTATTGTAATCACTGTTATTATCATTTATGTAATCATCATTTATTTTGTAATCATGTAATCATCGTTTATTGTTATAGAGTATATCGCTAAAAACTGCGAAACTTTTAATAAATAAATAAATAAAAAATATATTTTTATCCTATAATATATTTTAATTAGACTTAATGCAAATTCGTTAGTTTGATATTCTGTAATTGATAATTATATTTCTTTAATTTTCGAGAGTTTGCAACAACGTACATCAGTCCAACACCAATCAGAAAATTTGAAAATGAAAAATGCGTTTTTCTCATTCGATACTTTGCACTTGTATGGACGATATGTACCCACGCCCTTTATGATAGCCTGCAAGACCTGAATGTCTTGCGGGTTTAGCATACTCTGCCAACTTCTACCAACTCCGGCATTGAGTTCGAACTTCCCTTTTCTGGTTAATTTCCTTATCAAAACTGATATAATTTCCTGTAAGGACTTAATTAATCCACTGTTTCAATATTCGCTAAGCTAATTACATCACAGTATTATTTTTGTTGTTCTTGCGAACGTATATAATGATAATAAAGTCAACAGTTAATTCTGAAATAGTGTTCTGTAGATCACTGAGGATAAATTTTTAGCGCGATTCCTCCCTCCTTCCATAGGCAGAATGTGCCCGCTTCTGACGTCAACCCGATGACCAAATCTGAAAGTGCTGATGAGAAATGAGGAGCTTAGTATCAAAGTTGGACAACTCCATTTTTTTCAGTTTTGTGATTTTTGTCGATTCTTAAGTGGATTTTTATGCTGCATTCGATTATACAACTGTTTTTCATTAAAAACGGACAGAAAATAGGTAAAATAGCGTTTATTTCAACCGTTCAGAATCAAAATATGGACAATTCCAACATAGTTTGGTTTTAAAAAATGACAACTCCATCAGTAGCCAATGAGAAGCTTGCATTCATGCAATCTGTTCCCAACATGCATTGCAAATCCATCATGGCTGAATGTTTATTGTTACTTGTAATAAGTGCATTTGGCGATAATTATTATTAATAACTAGCTGTTATCCGGCACACTGTGGTTCCGAATGCCGGATTTTGGGACAAAACCTCTAGGTACTTGAATCTTTCTGATTTAGGTATGATTTTTGAAGAATTTCTTTTGTGCCGAGTCGAATGAGACCACTACCAATTCTATAGAATAATTATTTTATTAATAAACGGGCTTTATATAACAACAACCGTGAAAAACAGCAAGTATTTAATTTAAAATATTCATACTTTACTCAAGTGGTAGAGCTATGTATCCTTCCAAATGTATTTCCAAGACCTCAGGTGAATAAATTAACAGCTAATGTGGTACTGGTAACTGTTCTCGACATATTCATCTTTATTTAAATTTTCGCGTATAACAAATAAATATTGACAGTTTCACACTAGATATTAAATAGATCTCATCGTTAATGTTCAGTTATTTGCTATTAAAAACTTTTCAACAACTCTCTGCAGAAAATAATAATGGTTAACTCGTTTTTCATAAAATAATCGCATCGCTAATTGATAACTTTATTTTATTAGCTGTGCACAGGTATGGCGGAGTACGGCGATGGAAATTATAGCACAGCCACTTCAATACATGTAGTTATAGGTAAAACTGTGCGAAGAGGATAGCTAAGTACCACTTTTTTTCTTAACTTAATAAAATAAGGATAATTTAGTTTCATTTCAGTTTTGTCAAACTGTATTTAAATAACATTTTTCATGTAATTTTTAACTATATAATTTTGATTTAATACATTAGACATAATTACATTATATTAAAACACCCTCGAGCATACCAAATTCATATTTGTTTGGTTTAAAAAAAGGATAGGTTCAATTTTCAAATGGCTCCCTTTGGTTTCAAAAACAGACAACTCCATGACTTGGTTTCAAACATGGACAACTCCACTATTTAAAGTATAATTACGGCCTTAATACTTATATAATTTTGTAGTGCCTTTGAAATAATGTTTCTGAGGCCTATAAGAATAACATATAAAAAAATCACCATGATACTGACATCAATATAGTAGATATGGTTTTTTGCCTCTCCTGTAAAAAAAGCAAAAGTGGAGTTGTCCAACTTTGATACTAAGCTCCTCAAATGTCCACGTTGTTAACTCCATAAGCTTTCATAATTCGGGTGGTTTAAATTTATGTATTTGCAAGGTTAATCGCATTAAGTAAATGAAAATAGGTACTCAAAGAGGTAAAACTAAACCAAAAATGACAAATTATTTTTGTTCCAGAGATATACTGTTCTAAATGGTATTTAGAAAAAAAAACCTTGTTTTCGCAAAAAAGCTTCACTTTTCTCTCCTTGACACATGATTTTTCAACGTTATCATACTTTTTCTAAAAGAGGATTAAAATTGATTTAAGCCTATAGCACTTTCAACGTTCACAAGCATCTTCTTCAAACCGCAATAACTGTTCAAAAAGTCTATAATACTAAAAAAATCTAGTTAGCGAAAAAGTTTCAAGAACCACTTACACTTCCAAAAAATATTCTACAAACTGCCCAACCTCACAAAAGTTGTAAAACGCAATTACCTTTCTAAAGGTGTACTCAGAGCTGAGATTATCTCTAAATTTCAAAATGTAATTGGAAATTTAGCCGGAAAAATAGCTAATAAATAAAACTGATGTGTATTATGTTTATTTTTGCGATCTTATCAGAAATAAATGAAACTTCTTCTTGATGAAATGGATATTTTGTGTGTTGCAGGAAGTTTTACATTAAAATCGAATAAAAAAAAAGTATTACTACGAGAAATTAAAAAAAAGATGCTGGAACTTCCTCCTTTTGGAGGGTGGGTGTAAATTCGGCAAAATTGTTCTTCCCGCTGTTATATTACATTGCTATTTCATAGAAATATTGAGGTTTTATTGTCCCGGCATATTTCACCAGAGGTATAATACAATAATTACTACAACGATAAGAAATTTCAAACGAGATCAGGCAGCATTTTCCGCCGAGTTAGGAGAACAAAATCAGAATCGTATTCCCCTCAAATTGATAGCAACCCTGTGGTTACAAAAATGTGTGCCGATGAATCGTAAATAATTTTATAAAAATGTAAAAAAACTTATTCTTACTTCTTTCAACTAATGCTTACTTACTTCGTGGCATTATAAAATCACATTGAGAATTATTATTACATAAAGTACGGCATAAAATATAAACCTATATAGAGATATGAATAGAGGACTAAAAATTACTAAATAGACTTCTATGGGTATAAATAATGATCAGACGGATTAATTAAAAACACTTTTAAGTATAATTTTAGCATTTTTTAACATTTATTTAAATAGTTGTTTATTTATAAATTGTAAAAACCTACAATTAAAAAAAAATATATTATTATTAATAGTGTATTATTTTGAATTTGTATATGTTAGTTTGAGGCTTTGAAATAGAATGTTAGTTACAATTTCTAGGGGTTTCTGGTTAATTATTTCTATCTGAATGTTAGTTATTTGTTCAGCAACTACTCTAAAGTGCAAGCTCTATAGTTTTTTTTTAAAAGATATAAGTCAAGACGTATAAAATGAAGAGTATTGTATTCGACGCGTATCTTTTCAATTTACAGGCTCAATGCGTCAAAATAAAATAAATTAAATTAAAAAAGAAATAAAACAAATTGTGTAAAATGTATATACACATATAAAAAAAAAAAAAAAAAAAAAAAGAATAAATATTACAAGTAAAGGTATAACAAAGTTAGACACGAATACTATTTTTTTTTTACGGCCCTTCGGCGTCTAGGCCATTAGCGCTTACATTTAGGGTGCAGCGAGGAATTTTCCCAACGAACCGTGGGAAGAGAAAATTCCTGCCGCCGGTGGGGATCGAACCCGCCATCTCCCGCTTATGAATCTAAGGCCTTAGCTACTAGACCACGGGAGACCCCTACGAGAACTCTGTTATATATATATATATATATATATATATATATATATATATATATATATATATATATTGACCATTTGATACCCATTAAAGACTGGGTGAAAAAATCATTCATTATTTGTGATATGTAATTTTGGCTACTCTTATGTCTAAAGCTCCAATTTTTAAGTATTTTCTCTTTTAGTTTACGCTGATGGAAATCGTTTTGTTGAATGCTGAACACATTCTTCTATGGTGAATTACCCCTCCCTTAACAAAAATACTATTTAAATAAATTCAAGTGCCTTTTTTTTGGAATTTCTGATTAGGAATACATGATAATGAAGACGTATCTTTACAGAGAACTACGTGACGCATCGAAACCCCGTTTTCACGGTTCTTCCTTGTATTGCTAGTACATTTTAAAAATATAATGCAAAATATGGGTAAAGAGGAAACCCTTTTCTTCAAAGGCCTATTTGAGCCTTTAGAAGTGTTATTTTCTTATGTCCGCCATTTTATAGATCTCGACGAGAACTACAACTTCGTCCTTATGAAAAATGTTGATATCTCAAACCGTTTAGTAGTTATTTCTCTTGTGGCCCGCTTATCTGGGCCACCCTGTATATACAGTTAGTAAAAAAAGTCTACATACACTTATGATTATTTTGTTTTAATCAAAAAAGAGGGTTAAAAGCGAAAGAGAAAAAACCATGAAACAATTTATTTATTTTTTCCTTTTAAATATAAGCTCTTTTGATGAATTTGGTAAATTTTAAAAAAATTTATAACGCTAATAAAAAATAATATAGAAAAAGTAACAATAAATTTCGCAAAAAAAGTCTGCATACGCGGCAAATAATGTAATAATTATCAATACAAATATTTAACAAAAATTATCTAATGATCAGTGGGACCTTCCTTATTTGTTATTACCTCCCTCAGACGACTGTTCATTGTGCTAACTAGTTTTCTTGTAAATTTTGGATCGGTTCAACATGTAATGTTGGAATGGGCCAACATGTATAACTAGATGTCCTAAAAGAAAATCTCTGACCCAGTACCACCAAGTTAGGCCTAAGATTGAATTTTATTTTTCAACAAAACAACGATCCTAAACATTGTGCCAGAAGGGTCGAAGAATGGTTGCTGTACAATGCTTCACGTCAGTTAAGAACACCACCACAATGGCCTGACCTTAACACCATAGAGCACCTCTGTCAGGATCATAAAAGAAGGCTGAGGCATCACAAAATAAAAAATAAACATCAACTCTCAGAGGCCCTTAAGGAGGATGGCTGAAAACCGATCCAACATTTACAAGAAAATTAGTTAGCACAATGAACAGTCGTCTGAGGGAGGTAATAACAAATAAGGAAGGTCCCACTGATCATTAGATAATTTTTGTTAAATATTTGTATTGATAATTATTACATTATTTGCCGCGTATGCAGACTTTTTTTGCGAAATTTATTGTTACTTTTTCTATATTATTTTTTATTAGCGTTATAAATTTTTTTAAAATTTACCAAATTCATCAAAAGAGCTTATATTTAAAAGGAAAAAATAAATAAATTGTTTCATGGTTTTTTCTCTTTCGCTTTTAACCCTCTTTTTTGATTAAAACAAAATAATCATAAGTGTATGTAGACTTTTTTTACTAACTGTATATATAAATGGTCCGTCGTGTAAAGTGTGTCCTGATACCCTGAGGGCTTGTAAACAAGACTTGCATGATATAATTAGGATAAATATGGTAGAAAAATGAAGCTGTCATTCTCTCAAGAGGAGAATCGATAAAAAGTTTTAAGGGAGCTGGTCTATTTGAGGAAAGCTGTTTAGTTTGAGCTGAGTTTATTAGGATTGTCGATTAGAAGGACTCAAGTTGTTTGTAAGTTCATTACTCAAGCAGGGTTTAATCAACCAATTAAGACAACCTTCCAGACTAGTCTTCCTGGCGGCCTTCTAGGAAGTTAGGGGTTGGGGGGCTTGCTGTCGCTACCTGGAAATTTATTAACACCTTATTACATTAAATTAATTAACAAAAATATTTGTTATAAATTAGAGTATTCCCTCCCAAGATTCCTGGGCATATTAATGAGGAACAATTTAACATTCCAGAATAATTAGCATGATTATCCTTGGATCTAATTATGAAAATGTGAAACATATTGTAGGAAAATCCTTCATATTTCTTCCCTCACAATCTTGTAATAGCACGACTATATAACATAGGCCAGGTTTTTCGTGTTTATTTATTTTTTATGTCGCTTATTCCTAATTATTTTAATTGTTGTGTGTATTAAAATTGTTTTTTTTAGTCTGCTCCTCCCACGTTTATGGCAACGAACGCGGATTCACTATATCCGGAAGCGTACAAAAGAAATGTCGCTCTCACCCCACACCAAAAATATAGAAGTAAGTTTTCCTAATATTTTGTGTGGGATAATGAAATAAAAGGGGCCATTTTTTGATCTCTCGTCTTAACGCAGAGTATTTCCAGGCATTCCTCGATAATAGAGTGTCGTGGTTCTTGGAGGAAGTCCTTTTGGCACAAAGATTGGGAGGCTGGTTCCAAGTCCACAGTTTTCCAGCCGACAACGGGAGGGCCGTCCGAAATTGGTTGGACACTATCCATGGCGTTGGATAGGACGTGGTGGGCCGGTATTTTGGTCGGTTCGATCTTGGATTTCTTAGCATGGGGACACATTAAAGATTTTGTCTACAGGTAGCCCATTGGCTGAAGGGAGCATCTAATCCATCGCATCAGATGGGCCTGGGAACAGATTACAGGAGAGCATTGCACAAATGCCGGCCTGTCTGTCAATGTGCGCTGTGATGCCTGTATTGTTGCAAAGGGCCAAACCTCTGAACAGTTTTTAAATTGCTTATTAGAAATTATTATTTTATGATTATGTATGCAGTCCAGTGTTATATTTAAAAAAGTTTTAACAACTGAAAATTTTATTTTATTAAGAATAGAAAGTTTTTTTTGTTTTGTGTTCCATCGCTTTCATCCGAAGAAAAGTAGCTACTTTAAATTATGCCGAACTTGCAGCTTTATATGCCGTCATTTAATTTTTTCGACCAAGAACATTTTTTGTTGTTTTTTTTGGGGGGAGGGAGGGGACGGGAGCGGGTAGAGGGAGAGGAAGATAAAACATATACTTTTAATGATTTTTATACAGGCATTATGAAACAATGCCTTTTCACAATTGTGTTTTAGTTTTTTACGTTTTTCTCGGAAACGAGAGTTATGCCAAAGGATTTTTTTTTTCTTTTTTCATCCTGCATCGATTAAGTTTGGCCTTTTTGTTTTGGGACAACCCTGTATGTATGTATGTGTGTGTATATATATATATATATATATATATAAATATATATATATATATGTATATAATGAATAGACATCATGTACAAATGGAGGCTAACCATATTTGGTGACAGCTTTCTAATCATTCCAAAGAATATATATATATTTTTATTTTAAATAATTTCCTCCCTTGGAATGAAAATATGCTTCTGGCCTATTTATAAGATATAAGTCGTTTCATGAGATTTTACTTTTTTTTTTGTTTCTCTTTCTCTTTTTTTTTCTTTTTTAATTTTAAATTCATATTTGACAAACATTGTGCCTTAATGAATGCCGAAAAAAAGCGTATACTTAAATTGACATAAACGTTCGAGGGGTTTATTTACTTCATTTTTTTATCGTAACAAACGCTTATATGTAAGTTGGAATATTTTTGGGAAGACAAAAAAAAAAAAAAAAAAAAAAAAAAAAATGAATCAATTTTTTAAGACGCATTGAGCCATAGACTTTTGATATATATATTTTTTTATTTAATAAATTCCAAAGATTTAATTACCTGTACACTTGAGCCCCTGCTGAGTAAGGCCGTGAAGCATGGAGCCGCAATGGTCGCAGAAGGTCGGTGCCAGGTAGGTGGTGGTCTCAAACTTATGTCTCGAGAACTCGGCCTAAGTGAAGAAGTCTCAGGAATCGGGGGCGAAAAGTCGGAAGGCCCTTGGGCCCCCTCTCCCGCCCCCGCAAAGGAGGTATACAAAGATAGAGAGGAAGGAGAGAAGATAAAAAAAAAAAAAAATGGAAAAAAATAGAAGCATCCAATGCTCTTTGGTCTAATTAATTGTAGGCAGCTCAAAAGAGTTGGCTTGAGAAAAATTAAAAAATAAAATAAATGACATTAGTACTTGACAATATTTTTAAAATGAAGTATTGATCTCTTACTGACATTACTAAAATCCCACCAATCCAAGATCACGCAGTCTCGGAGTTTCTGTCACTAACCAATAACGCTAAGGCTTGTTACTAATCTTGGTTTTTTTTTTTTTTTTTTTTTTTTTGCAAGCGAAGAATTTCTGTTAAGACTATTGTACTAAATTATTTTGACAATTTAAAATACTTAAAAACAGGGCTCGAAAATAATTGTTAACTTTTAATTTAAAAAAAGTATTTTTTAAACTTTTACGTTTATTTTCATTATGAAAAAGTAAAAGTTATAAAATAACTTTTTGGGGTTTAACTTTTTTTTAAAAAGTTTTTTTAACTGTTATTCTTCAAATTAAAAAATAAAAGTTTTAAAGTAATTGTAATTAAAATACTTACTAGGAAAAGGTTAAAGTAATAAATTAAAGCTACTAATGTTTATTTTTTATTTTTTTCATCTACAAATATACTTCAGTAAATAAAAAAATTACATTTTTAAACGAAGAACAATGCACTTATTTTAAAGAATTAATTCAATTTCTATAATAATTTATCCTGTAAGTTTGTGGAATTTAGATTATATCTATAATCACTTAATATATACTTTAGGGTTGAAAAGGCTCTTTCAACACTAACTTGATTAGCTCTCCAGTATTTTAAGAATCTAAGAAATAAATATCTACACACGACAAAAATCCTATCTAAAAATAAATAAAGTTTTTTTGTTTTCATTTATTATTATTATTTTTTTTACGAAAAGTGTCTAAATAAATAGAGCATCAATTTATTATTTATATTTGTAGAGAGTGAATATATAGATATTAATAGAATACTATAAAATCAAGCCAACTCTCGTATGCTTTCATAAAATAAAATAATTAAAAAAAAAAAAAAAAATCTTAAAACTAGAAGTAGGCTAACATAAAATATTAATTCAATGCTAATGAACCCCGGTTGTTAGGGCTTATGATTAATTAGCAAAATCAGTCAAAATATAAAAATGCACAAGTACCACACACATTAAGAAAACAGCACGCATTAACGGGGCAAGTAAAAAACAAGGATAAAACACATCAACTGTTAACATCCAGAAACTCTTAACAAAAATCCTCTAGACTTATCAAGGGTTTAGCCTGCTTGAGATCATGCCGCGAATCGTAACATGGAGCGCACGCAATATATATATATATATATATATATATATATATATATATATATATATATACATACATATATGTATATATGTTTAAATCCACAAACAAAACCAAAAAACAAGAAAGAATTATACAACTCAAATAATGGAAGAAGGATACAGTGGGTTGAGAAAAGTCAAATACATGGGTTTGTGTGAGGAAGTGGTAATGAAAGCAAGGAACATGGTTCGAGAAATCCATAAATTCATGCAGGTTAGCAAGCACACACTGCTTCGTCCCTCTAAAGAATTTTTTAGTATTGAATAAGTAACAAATAAGTATGTAATGAGATCAGTCTAAATTAAAAAAGAAAATATACAATTATTACCCTTTATCTATATATATATAAAAATCACGTGTCTGTCTGTTTGTTTGTTCCTTATACAAATCTACACCGTTTGACCGATTTTGACCAAACTTGGAATAATGGTAGGTCTTGATACGAGAAATCTCCTAGGCTAGGTCAAAAAAATCTACCAGCTGTCTGTCTGTATGTTTGTCCCTTATACAAATCCACACCGTTCGTCCGATTTCGACTAAACTCGGTACACATGTAGATCTTAATCTGAGGAGTGTCGTAGGCTAAGTCAAGAACGTCTTATAGCTGTCTGTCTGTATGTTTGTCCCTTATACAAATCCACACCGTTCGTCCGATTTTGAATAAACTCGGTGCACAGGTAGATCTTAATCTGAGGAGTACCGTAGGCTAGGTCAAAAAAATCTACCAGCTGTCTGTCTGTATGTTTGTCCCTTATACAAATCCACACCGTTAGACCAATTTTTACGAAACTTGGTATACATGTATGTCTTGATACGGGGGGTGTTATAGGTTAGGTCAAAGTCGTCTAGGACTCACAGTTGGGAGGCCACGGGTTCATAACAGTTACAGATTCGTGTTATTAGATTTTAATAATACTTATTTGGTGTCTAATTTATTTAGGCTTTTCTATATGCAGAAAGAAGGCGAGGCATGGCACGCCGGGTAATGGCTAGTTATTATTAAATTATAATTATTATTATATCCTCAAAATTCAGATGTTTTACTAGAATAAAGAGCCAATAAAGTCAATATGTTCTGTATTTATTTTTAAACTAGCACAAACAACCCTTTGTTACCGCTATCCATCAACTCCCCCCCCCCTCTAAACTAGCACAAACAACCCTTTGTTACCGCTATCCATCAACTCCCCCCCCCCCTCTAAACTAGCACAAACAACCCTTTGTTACCGCTATCCATCAACTCCCCCCCCCCTCTAAACTAGCACAAACAACCCTTTGTTACCGCTATCCATCAACCCCCCCCCCCCTCTAAACTAGCACAAACAACCCTTTGTTACCGCTATCCATCAACTCCCCCCCCCCTCTAAACTAGCACAAACAACCCTTTGTTACCGCTATCCATCAACTCCCCCCCTCTAAACTAGCACAAACAACCCTTTGTTACCGCTATCCATCAACTCCCCCCCCCTCTAAACTAGCACAAACAACCCTTTGTTACCGCTATCCATCAACTCCCCCCCCCCTCTAAACTAGCACAAACAACCCTTTGTTACCGCTATCCATCAACTCCCCCCCTCTAAACTAGCACAAACAACCCTTTGTTACCGCTATCCATCAACTCCCCCCCCCCTCTAAACTAGCACAAACAACCCTTTGTTACCGCTATCCATCAACTCCCCCCCCCCCTCTAAACTAGCACAAACAACCCTTTGTTACCGCTATCCATCAACTCCCCCCCCCTCTAAACTAGCACAAACAACCCTTTGTTACCGCTATCCATCTACCCCCCCCCCCTCTAAACCAGCACAAACAACCCTTTGTTACCGCTATCCATCAACTCCCCCCCCCCTCTAAACTAGCACAAACAACCCTTTGTTACCGCTATCCATGAACCCCCCCCCCCCCCCTAACCATTTAACGAATAATTAACCATAGATTCAACATTCGCTTGTTTCATACTGATATACAGAAGTCAATATTTTCTGTGTTCCTTCGTTCCAAAAATCAGGAAAAGCATCCCCTAACCATCGCTAATCGTCGCTACTATTAACTGTCACAAAACATTTGTTCAACAATGTAACTGTTACCTAAACATTCGCATGTTTCAAACACGAACAAAGAGGTAAAAAATACAATATGTTCTTTATTCCTCCTTAATATATATATATATATAAATTCCGAAATGCAACCCCTTATATTCGCTAACTTCCAACCACCCCTTAACCACGGTGTACCCATTTTTGTTCTTATTTCTTTTTTCCCCCCTACAAACGTATTTAATTGTAGAATAACGTTGAAATGAGTAAGGAATCTGGTTTACTTCAGAAAGATGAACTAACGCCCTTAATGTTTACGTAACATAGGCGATAAAACATATAAACTTCAATGAAAAAATAATCAATTAAAAATAAATGCCCTTATTATTGATTGTCAACCTAAATATTATGCCCATTATTTAAATAATAATACTTTTATGTGTTGTAATTACTATTATTATCACTAAATATATTCTATTCCACTTTATATTTTATATTTACTAATCATAGGATAAAGTGTGAATTTAATATTGTGAAAATCAAGTCTCGTAAACTATTGAAATATTAAACAAATAAATAATTTTTATATCTTTATATAAATGTATGTATGTTAATAAATTGTATATATGTGTTTGGGTATTTATATATGTAATTATTAAGTATACTTTATTACTTGTTTTTAGTAATGTATAAATTAAATTTATTTTTTACTTAATTAATTGTTTTTTTATTCTTTAACTCTAACAACATTTAGATTTAATTTCCTTAATATTTTATTCATTTGTGGCATATATTACATTAAACTACAAATTTTAATTCTTATATACGAAAAAATTGGTTGATTATGTTCAGAAAAAAATCAAAAAAAAATCATTGATAATGCTATCTTTTCTGACATTATAGTATTTTATTTCTTCATAATTATATTTATTATTTTAATTGTTTTACAATTCTTTTGCGTAAAGCTCAGGGTATACATTTTTGGACAATGCGTTTTGTAAGTAATGTAATTTTCTTATAAAAATATAAGACAAGCAAAATATCGTAAATATTTAAAAAAAAAATTAGAGGGACGAAAGCAGGGGATAGTCACACAGAAAGAAAACGTGAATAAACACCACAGAGATTTTATATTTTATAAAATATGTTATAACCAAAATTAAAAAAACAACACAATAAAAACAAGATAAGAAAGAAGAAGAGAAATGAGGAAGTTAAAAACAATACAAAAAAAAAAAAAAAATAAAATAAAAAGAAAATGAAGAGAAGTTGGATTGTCCGACCTTCACATTTCATCCCCTGATGAATGACCCCATAGAGAAGGGAGCCACAATGATCGCAAAACGTTGGAGATGAGTAGGTGTGGACTTTGAACTTGTGCTTAGTACGCGAAGCCTAGGGGGCACATAGTCACAAAACTAGCTAGTAAAGCTAATCACAAACTAGTCAACACTTAGCTTACAACAACACAAACTTAATATTCAACAGCTTTAGGCATAATTACATTTAGAAATATCAACACCAATATATTCGTACTTTTTTATTGGTGAATAGGAATGTAAATAAATTCGTATTCATATTTGAGAATAAACATTTATTTGTATTCACTTGTATAAATAAAAATACAAACTTTTATTCAGATGTTAGCTGTAAAATCAAATAAATTCACAGCAAAAATTGAAAATATTAAAAAAAAAAAAAAGAATAAAAATAATCACATTAAAATCTATGAAAACAAGTGTTCTCACATTATAATTTGTGAATATAAATCTGTACCCCGGAGGTAAAAGACACATTGTCCATTTATTTATTAAATTGACTTAACAACATGTTCTTAACGTGGATTTTTCAAACCATATAATGGTATAGGGCACTATGTCCTGTTCCCATAAATAACGAAGATAAGGCACTGAAAAATAATATCATGTCCGTTTTCAATGGAGGTAAAAGACATCATGTGGAGGACTTGGTTTTGTTTGACTATGATCAATACTTCCAATTACCTATCAAAGCCAATAACAATGTGAAACATTTTCTTTAAAGTAACAAAGAACAATTTCGAATAGTTCAAAGTTATGGAAAATTGGCTCTCCTAAGCAATTACAAATATGCGACATGGTGTCCTTCACCTCCGGGGTACAGAAATGTACTCACAATGAAATTCACAAACATACTTTTTACATATTAACGATAAATTGAAGACAATTTTTATTGCGTGCCTAAGGGTGAAAACAAAGTGGAGCGGCGAGGGTAGAGGGTAGCTGAGAGGGGTTTGACCCTCTCAGCTACCCTCGCCGCTCTACTATGTATTAGGGTGAAAACATAGTGGAGCGGCGAGGGTAGAGGGTAGCTGAGAGGCGTTTGACCCTCTCGGTTACCCTCGCCGCTCCACTATGTTTTAGGGTGAAAACATAGCGGAGCGGCGAGGGTAGAGGGTAGCTGAGAGGAGTTTGACCCTCTCAGCTACCCTCGCCGCTCCACTATGTTTTAGGGTGAAAACATAGTGGAGCGGCGAGGGTAGAGGGTAGCTGAGAGGCGTTTGACCCTCTCGGTTACCCTCGCCGCTCCACTATGTTTTAGGGTGAAAACATAGTGGAGCGGCGAGGGTAGAGGGTAGCTGAGAGGAGTTTGACCCTCTCAGCTACCCTCGTCGCTCCACTATGTTTTAGGGTTAAAACATAGTGGAGCGGCGAGGGTAGAGGGTAGCCGAGAGGGTAGACGAGAGAGGTTTGACCCTCTCGGCTACCCTCGCCGCTCCACTATGTTTTGGCAAGTGTATATACATGCATTATTTTCAACCCTCTCGGCTACCCTCTACCCTCGCCG
Source organism: Gonocerus acuteangulatus (assembly GCA_946811695.1). Taxonomy (NCBI): domain Eukaryota; kingdom Metazoa; phylum Arthropoda; class Insecta; order Hemiptera; family Coreidae; genus Gonocerus; species Gonocerus acuteangulatus. The sequence continues at coordinate 116,929,381 of OX328124.1, read as the reverse complement.
CTCCACTATGTTTTCCCCTAATTCAATTTAAATGAAATTTGAGTCTTTACAGATAGCGAGAATGAAGAAAGTCCATATTATAGGCACATAAAAACAAAATAAACAAGAAGTCTTAAGTATTCGTTCTAACTTTTTTCACCTCCCCCTAACCATAAAGACTGACATTCCGTGTAAATTGTAATAAGTGCGAAAAATGGTTTTCAATTTTATTTTGGTTTATCGTTATTAGGCAAAACTTCACAACTTATTTTGCGAATTTCTGTGTAAATACAGTTATGTTCATAAATTATAATGCCAATACATTTACATTCATAGATTTTAATGCCATTTTTTGAAGTCACATGATTTTATGAGAATATTGACATTTTATTTACATCAAAGTATGTAAATACCAATTTATTTAAAATCCTTTCATATTTAGAAATATGGGTAGTTCAAATAAATTCGTATTCATATTTATAAATCAAATTATGCCCAACTCTGATATTGAACTACTAAGTTATTTTAAACAAATATAAGTAATAAAGAAAACTTAGAAATGGAAATGAATACACAATTATGATGAAATAGTGAGCTGCTTGAGAGGAAGAACCTATTGATAAATAGTCCAGTTTGTTTATAAAGTGTCTTATATCCGCGGGCCTCAATTAAAATATTTTGATAACCACTAAATATTGAGGGTGTTTCGAAATGACAGTTATAAATGATACTTCACATGAAAATGTTTTCTTTCTTAACACCACACGGATGAAAATCAGACCTTACTCATTTTTTCTACTAATTATCCTGATGAGAGCTAAAACTTCTCTAGTCAATTTTGCAATATCTGGTGTTTCAAAATGAATATTGGGGTTTTGTCGATTTATAATTTTTAGTATAAACTTAAGAGTTTCAAAATAATGACTAACTCGAAACAGTTAGTTCTGTTTGCACCACATGTATCAAAATCGGGCCATACGTTCACCAATCGCCTGGTACTAGCGCTTTCTAACGGGTGGCGACGGAATGATTGCGTGCAAATGTACTCTGGTGCCGACTGAACAGTTTAAGTCGCTCATTACTTTGACATATAACAGTAAGTTTAATGTAACATGTTATAAATTATGTAAGAGGAACTCAAACAGTTTTGTTTGTTGGCACCAATGCACATTTTGCCATGCAACCTTTTCGCCCCACCCTGTAGAAAGCACTAGTAGACAAAATGGCGACTCGTGAACTGGTGTTTCGAGTCGTTCATTCTTTTGACTTACCATTTATAAGTCTTAAATTTAATAAAATAAATAATATAAATCGATAAAAAAATAAATATTAATTTTGAAACAACAGATACTGCAACATGGACAAGGATCAAACTTATTTATTTATATATTTACGGAGCCCCACAACAGCAAGGAGATTTGCTCAAGTAAATGGAGGATCAAACTTATAGCTCTCATCCAGATAACTCAGACGCTTCATTGATCAATCCAAAAATATCTTGCTTTAAGGAATAAGTGCTCACTCAAATGTCGGTTTTTCATATTTCACCGCATTTCTGAAAACTACTGAAAAACATAAAGAACGACGCGCATTTTAAGATTTTTAGATTAGAATTTTTCCATAAAATGGCCGTCAAAATTTAATGTGTTTCAAATAATAAAATAGAAAAATTGACCTATATGTACCTAAAACAAGACTATTATGAATTATGTATTGGGTGGAAATATCTTATACTTCATAAAATGAGAGATCCTTTAACCTCAGCGGAGTTTAACAATAGAAATTTACAGCTCAATAAATTCTAAATTAATTGACAAAGCAAAATGCTTGACAATTTTCCAGTTTCTTGTGGAATTTGACAGAACCATGAAAATAGTATGACTAGAACCAAACTCAAACAGCAAACATTTCAATATAATGTGCAGTTAATGTGACATTCTCAAAATTGTTAAATATAGTTTGTGAGGAGCTTGTATATTGTGAGGGCGAAGAGATTAAAATGTGTAAAACATTTCCAATAAATTGTTTGCTAAAAATGATTTTTTGATGTTTTTTATACACATTAATCTCTTAACCGCCACAAATATTAGGTGATATTCATCGCTTAATCTATGTTATTAAATGCAGTAAAACTAGGAATGGCAGAACATTGGAGGGAGGGATGAAAACAGTGGAAAAATAAACATTTTTTTTTTAAATGAAGTAATTTAATTATTTTAATAATTATAAATTTCTAAGACTGAATGTTTATGTTTCCACTTTTAGTTATTATAGATGCATGTATCGCCGGGAGGGCACATCTCAATCCCTAGATGCATCTAGAGTCAAGAAAAATGCATTGAGGGTGAAGGGGAAGAACAGACAGAATATTATATGGACAAATATGCAATAAACATGTCCACATGTAACAAGACAATGGCCTAAACTGCATTCGGGAAGATTTCGTTCAGAACTTCGACATTCACACAAACACACACACGGTTACAGGGTAATTGGTCAGGAAAAAGGGTGAGAAATGGGGAGACACGGTAATAGAACGATTATTAGAGCAATTGGTCTGAAGGAAGAGTATTGGGTCAGGAAAAAGGGTAATAGATCGGGAGACAGGGTAATCGATCAATAGAAAGGGTAATCGATCAGGAGAAAGGTTAATCGATCAGGAGCAGGGTTAATCGATCAGGAATGAGGATGACTGATCAGTAGAGAGGGTTTTTGTTCATTGAAGGGAGATAATCAATCAGGTGAGAGGATAATCCATCAGAAGAAAGGTTATTCGATCAGGAGCAAGGTTAATCGATCAGGAGAAAGGTTAATCGATCAGGAGCAAGGTTAATCGATCAGGAGAAAGGTAAATCGATCAGGAGCAAGGTTAATCGATCTGGAGCAAGGTTAATCGATCAGGAATGAGGATGACTGATCAGTAGAGAGGGTAATTGTTCATTAAAGAAAGATAATCGATCAGGTGAGAGGATAATCGATTAGCAGAAACGGTAATCGATCAGGAAAGAGGATGACTCATGAGTAGAGAGGCTAATTGTTCATTGAAGGGAAATAATCCATCAGGTGAGAGGATAATCGATCAGAAGAAACGGTAATCGATCAGGAGAAAGATTAATCGATCAGGAGCAGGGTTAATCGATCAGGAATGAGGATGGCTGATCAGTAGAGAGGGTAATTGTTCATTGAAGGGAAATAATACATCAGGTGAGAGGATAATCCATCAGAAGAAAGGTTATTCGATCAGGAGCAAGGTTAATCGATCAGGAGAAAGGTTAATCGATCAGGAGCAAGGTTAATCTATCAGGAGAAAGGTTAATCGATCAGGAGCAAGGTTAATCGATCCGGAACAAGGTTAATCGATCAGGAATGAGGATGACTGATCAATAGAGAGGATAATTGTTCATTAAAGAGAGATAATCCATCAGGTGCGAGGATAATCGATTAGCAGAAACGGTAATCGATCAGGAAAGAGGATGACTCGTGAGTAGAGAGGCTAATTGTTCATTGAAGGGAAATAATACATCAGGTGAGAGGATAATCGATCAGGAGAAAGGTTAATCTATCAGGAGAAAGGTTAATCGATCAGGAGCAAGGTTAATCGATCCGGAGCAAGGTTAATCGATCAGGAATGAGGATGACTGATCAGTAGAGAGGGTAATTGTTCATTAAAGAGAGATAATCCATCAGGTGCGAGGATAATCGATTAGAAGAAACGGTAATCGATCAGGAGAAAAGAAGGTTAATCGTTAAATAACATATCATATAATATTTTAATAGAATAAATACGAAAGGACCAGTTATTTAAAATAAGGGATCCTGAAAGATAAAATTTAAACGTGGCCAATGTGGATGTAATTTCCGTTTTCTAGCAACGAATTGGGCTATATAATATTTAATAACATTGCCAAAATGATGATGAAACGAAATCAGTTCATAAACAGAGGGCCCTGAGAGCTTACGTCAAACAACTGACTCTTTTTATATACTTCTTCCACATTCCGAAGGAAATTGAGAAATCTTTAACTGAGTTTGGATCCCAGAAAGGACACGTCTGTCGATCCTAACTGCCTGAAATTGAAAATGCTTTATATATACGTATATATTATGTACGTCTATATATATATATACATGTGTGTGTGTGTGTGTGTGTGTGTGTGTGTGTGTGTGTGTGTGTGTGTGTGTGTGTAAAACCATATATACAAAACGTGAATGTAATTTTTTTCTATTTCCTAATTTTTTTTTTTAAATATTTTCCTTTCTCATTTTTCAAAATATATATAAACCCGCTACATTTCCGTAGCAAATGATTGCACGAGTTTGTTAACAAACAATGGTCCTGGAGGGGTAGCGCAAATTCTCTACTCCAGTCTCCGAGGGGAGTGGGGTGGAGGTGTTAGTCACCCAGCTCCGGACTCTAAAAGCAAATTGATAATAGGTTTATGGAAACGCGGTGTGATGACGCAGTTCCTGCGTTTCGGTATTTTATATTCATGCAACGGTAGCCTCGCTAAGGAAGTCTGCATTATTCCCTCTATAGGTGGACGATTATTTTGGTACATTATGGTTATTTAGGGAGGTTATGTTTTACAGCTTTTTGATTAGGTATATTGCTCATATATTTGAGTTTTTTATTCCAAATCTAAGGTAGGAACTTCTTTAAGACAAATGATAAATTGGCAATATTCTGCTCTCGCCGTAATCCTCCATCTTGACTTGGTAATGGTCCACCATATCTTCCATTTAGAGGCGGTAGGAGCTAGAAGTGACGACCCGATCCCCGCCAAAGTGGCTAATCCTCCTCACCAAATCTAATTCCTGTCCCACTTTCGTCTAATAGGGAGTCGCACACGAACCTCTCCTCGAATCAGACTAATGGAAATGGCAAAATTCCTGCGTATTAGTCCAAAATCACTCGAATTACGAATTCGGCAGTGGATTTGAATGAATTACTCTCGAGAGATTGGTATTAATGGTACGTCGGAGAAAACTAAGTTCCATTAGCAGATCCATCCATCTCGATGAGATTTGATGTCATGACGTTGACAACGTGAGGCAACGTTGTAGACTTCATGACAGAATCATCGGATAACGTTGGATAAATGATTAGTACATTTCTTTCCCGATGCAAGAATCATGTCCGAATAGGAACGTTGGCGTCACAAATATAGCGGCTATTAAAATTTCTGTTGTATTTATTTATAAATAAGTATAGGCTACTTCAGCGATTTCGGTCATTCAAGATGGTACCTGTATGATCTAATGAACTAGCATTGTGATAAGAAAATTGATTCACTTATTCCTATAAACAGGCGTAGGGAAATGTCTGTAATATGCCTGAAATCCAATGGTTATTCAGCAGATGTCTTCAGAACAGATTGTGTAGTTTATTGTTGTGTATGTTAGAGAATATTGTGTTTATATGTCATCTCGTGTATTGCATTCTGCACTCCGTAAGTAGGTGTTTTACGGTAAAGCCTCTATTGCATATATTACAGGTTGATTTGTTAAGTCCTGTCATGAGATAGTCGTGTGTTAGTCTTGTGGGGCCAATTTGGAGTCAAGGAAGTAAAATTTTTCTCGTCTGTTGTCTCGGTAGCTGGATGCCCACTCCTGAGTTGTAGTTTTGATTGTACGTAATTTATTGTCGGTTAGTCGACAATAAAAAAAAAATTGTGTTTTATATAGATAATATCGTTATTGTGGCGTTTCAGAATCGGCGTGCCGCGTCTACTAGATCGTAGACTCGAAAGGCGTCCTTGATCTCTAAATGCAAAGTATTTTAATGAAAATTTTGAATATCGAAAGGGTTAAAAAAAAAAAAAGATCTTTAGTGTGCTCAAGATATGAACTCAGGTCCTCCAGCATATTAGCACAGTAATCTACCTCTGAGCTAACCTCGCCCCCGTTGAAAGGATCTACAATTTATTAATGCTGACTTAAGTGTACAGTTAGAGTACATTTGGTGAAAGCGGAAAGAAAATAGGAAAACCCCATTTGATGGAACATTGAACGAAGGCGAGGTAAAGAATAGTCGGGTCTTCTTTGTAATTAAGACCACCGACCCGTATTTGCTCAGCCACAAAGAGCTTAGAAGGGAGTAAAGCTCTTATCTCTTTCATCTCCTTATTTCAACAAACCATTTTCTTATTCAAATGAGGTAGATAGAAATATACAATTACTCCTTACGTTTTAGATGATACTGTCGGCGTTTGTATGAGAACCGAACAAAACAAACAAAGAATTTATTAATCGTTGGATTTCGGCCAGTAGAGGGGCGATAAGGAATGCAACATTAAAATGAAAACTTGCCGTGCACAACATTCCCCCCCCCCTTCTAAACTCACTTTAGAACGTTCGATTTAAATAAGAAAACTATATTCTGCAAACTCGAGCAGCCAGAAGTGGGAAGATACCTTAAACTATAAATTAAGAAACGGATACAAATAAATTCATTACTACCTACGTGACTTATTAGGTTTGAGCGGTATGGGCTGTGTTCGGCGAGGGATTTCCAACCGCAACAAAAACACGAGGGTCAAGGGATTCATTGATCGGGCATGGTGCTCGCAAAACAGAAAGCAATGTTAGGCCGAGAAACTCAATCCGTTCAATGATTCAGCTCGGATCAGAGAGAAACGCAAGTAATGACTTTTCTCATTGGGTGTATATGGGATCAGAATTTCTTACCGGCTGGGACTACCAGTGTGTTCTAGCCAACTTCAAAACTCTTCTAACAACTGTTTGGTGCACGTGGGCGTGAAGGGCTGGTTCGCCCTCGTTGCAGGGCTGGTTGCCTTGCATTTTTACATACAAACCAACGTGTGAATAAGTACTTGTCACTACGTTAGTATACTAAACACTTGTAGCAGTCGCATAACGAGGGTTTTAGCTGAAGTTAACTTCCCACTAATGCCAACATGATCAGGAATTGACGCTGAATATAAACTCATAACGGTCTACTGAAAACGCCAATAACCACTGAAGAACATGGTCTCGGGCCCCTACATCGGCTGAGATTGTTTAGGAGCGACGAATCCACAGGTACATTACCCACCAACGCATAGGACACTGAGGGAGTCCTTTCTTAACAGCCTGTAATTCAAGGTATCAAGGAGTACGTCCTGTGAAGTTATAATTTTTAGAGCACATTGCCAAGAAAGACCATTTTTCTATGACGCAACAACTACAATTTATTTCTTTGTTGTTATTTTAATAAATATGTATTGTTAAGATCTTTTGCCTGACATTAGCCAAAAAGCAGTATGACATCTTTATCAGGATGGTTCCACACTTTACAGAAAAGACTATTGTTTATTAATCTTCTGGTGAATTTGCTATTTTAAATATAGATATAATTTATATCAGACTCGTCCGTTTATTAACTATATTGAAAGCAGTTGCTGTATCAGTACAGAAAGTAAACCGACTGACTGCCTCCTATCTCCACTAGGACCTTCCACTAAAACCCCTTGTCATACACGATTTAAAAGACTAACTGACGCAAATTCCATTACCTCTACTTATACTGGCTGATGTAAATGGCTTATGTGGGATCTGGAATTCCACAAGAACTGATAACAGAGGACGAAATTTAGAACCAACATTTGGAAGCTTCGACAAACATGGCTGTGAGTATTTTTATTTATAACATAACAGGCGAAGTGAAGTTTCAATAACCTTTAATTAATTATTAATTATTTTAAGACCCTTATTATTTTGAAAATTATTTTATATATATATATATATATATATATATATATATATATATATATATATATGTATATTTAATATTTATATATGTGTGTGTGTATGTATATATATAAACGATTCGATTTTTTTTTTATTTCCTTTTTTATATTAGTTTTAATTTGTCGATAAAATCATAATTTTTTCCTCATCTCAGTAGGAGTTTAAAAGCTATCTGGTTACATTCAGACTTTTTTCTCATTTTTATAATAACATAATTTATTATATTGTTTTAAAAATGGTTTGTTTTAACGCCCATTAATATTTATAATATTTTACTTAAATCCAGCTATTACTTGTAATTATATGTGGCTTATTTTTTACGTTAAAGTATGTTTTCAAACTTTTCAGCGACTTGGAATGGCTTCAAAAAACACAGTAATGACAACTACCCATCTCGTGCAAACTAAACATTAGGCCAGCTGGTGTACCTATCTATCGCGACTGCAGAATCTTTGCCGTCAGAGGAGAGTAAGGGTACGGAACATGGGCGTATATAGAAAATAATTTCGGGGAGGGGGGCTGCCGCCCCCCTTAAATACGCCCATGGTGCGAGTCAAGACAATATGGATACGCTGGAACCTGACTAGCGACATATCGCTGGAGGAGCGATATACGGCATATCGACCTCACGCAGATTCTATCAGCTGTCATAACAAACTCGGCAGGGAAATTAATTATTACCAACTTAAACAGCAATTCATTATGAAACTTGCTAATGAAAGGAAAGCAACTAAAGCCGAGAGGTTGTTTTTACTCTTCTTCGTGTTTATGTAGAATCTCTTTGTTTTATGTGAGCTTCGTGAATATTTTCAAACTGTTAGAATTTATTAATTCATACGAAAACACAACTTTTATACGTTTGAATTTTTAATGCGTTCTATGTCGGTAGGAGCATTAAATATTCCCCTGGAACAAATTAATTTAGTTGGTCGTTTTGTGCATTTTTTTTTTATATTAGCCTGCTATGAGGTGTAAAATAATTCCTGAGTACCGGATTAAACTCAAGGATAGTGTCCATCCATTAGTTCTAAAATTAATCAATTTTCCGTCAAACAGAAAGCGGAAGGCTTTTCAGAGTAATATTGCATAATCCTGCTCTAACAGAAGCAGGAATCCTAATTCGGGAAGGATAAATAAATAAAATATCTTTCAGATATTCACAAACATCATGGCGGACAGTCTAAAAGAGTATTTCATGATGTTCCTGATTGATAACAGGAAAGGAAACGCCAGGATATCCCGTATATAGAGTTAGCTGAATACTGCATAAACACTGAACTTTGGGGCTTTTAGCACTTTCCTCCGAAGGAAAGTAGCTATTGAGGTTGCACTCATGACGGAATTTTTGAAAAATTTCTTCTAATCTTTATCGATCCTACCTAGTAGAGACCGAAAATGACCCCAGTTAAAATTTATATATATATATATATATATATATATATATATATATAGTTATATATATATATGTATATATATATATATATATATATATATATATATATATATATATATATATATACAGTGAAACCTCCCTATAGCGGACACCTCTATAAAAGGACTTTTTCTCGCAGTCCCGAATTTTTCTATAGGTAAAATAAACCTCTATATTGCGGACACTTCTGTACAAAAGACACGGACAGAAAAATTTGATTTTTTACCTCCTTACTACGGACAATTACAGCTAATGTTATTTATAGAAGCGTTCCCATCGGTGTACGGTTCCAGAAAAATGCATTAACAATAACAAACTCTTTGCAAGAATAAGATATCTCTCTCTCTCTCTCTCTCTCTCTCTCTCTCTCTATATATATATATATATATATATATATATATATATATATATATATATATAAAGAATAGTGACTAGTAATATCTTCCTAGGAATTTCACAACTGGAACCTCTTCCTTTTCAGCAGAAGCATATGATTTCCCCGCTGGCAGATTACTATTGTTTTGCCTACGCGGTATCACGGTTCCGGGAATATTCCTCTGTTACTCCTTACTCTGTTCGGTTCACATTCCTTCCGCAGAACTTCCCTCTCTTCACTTTTCAGTTGGTTTTTAGTTCTTGTTGAGTAAGTAAGTATCGTGCTTACTCTTCAATATGTCAAATCAGAAATCTCTGACACTTAAAGAAAAAATTTACGTGATAACATTTTCCAATCGCGATAAATGTGGTGTGCGTAAAGTTGCCGAGTTTTTTAAGAGAGGGAAAACACAAGCAGCAGAAATATTGAAAAAGAGAGATGAAATTTTGAAGAAACGGACGGAAAATTGTAACAAAAATGTTGTCCGAGAACTAAGAACTTCTTTATGCTTTAAACTTTTTAGAATAAAAACTTTTTTTAAGTTTATACTTATTGAACTTCTTTGTATATACTTAAAAAAACTTGCTATGGGTAATTATTAAATGGTTAATTAAAACATGAATTACAAATCCGGTACGTATCCATCTCGACCAACCCCTCTGTATAGCGGACACTTCTCTATAGTGGACAACTTTGGTTCTCCCAGAGGTGACCGCTATAGAGAGGTTTCACTGTATATATATAGTTATAAATGTGTCCGTTAACACGATACAGGCCGGAGTTTTTCTTTTTTCGCCAAGAAACTTGGTATGTGGTATTCCCCCATCCAACGATTGAACGAGTTCGTTAACCAACAAAATCGGTCTATCCGGAGGGGGGGGGGGGTTTACTCCAGAGCCAAAGTAATTATTTGTCAATACCAGCCATAATTTTTGTTATATTTCAACGAAACTCGGTATTTGTTGTGGTCAACTGAAGAGAAAAATTTGTTGCAAAAATAAACTAAATCGGTTGACTAGAAGGGGGAGTTTACTCCGGACAAAAATTATTAATTTGCTCATACCCGTCGTAATTTCTGCTGTATTGTAACGAAACGCGGTATACGTCCTGGGTATCTAATAAGGAAGAAGTGTTGTAAAAATGAACTAAATCGGTCTATCGGAAGGGGGGGATTTACATTGTACTATGTTTGAATTGAATTGAAACAGGTGTTATTTATGTTTTTATTTTATTTATCTAAATGGGTTATTTTAAGCAAATTATTCAGGAATGCAATCGACACTACCCAATTTTGAGGAAAGTGCTTAGTTATGCAGCTCCTGCGTGACGGACTGCTTTTTAGCATTTTCGTAACGCTTGGAGTCATTGAGATTGCACTCTTGAAAAATCGTCTGCGTACACAAGATACCGTAAATGACGGATAGAAAGAAATAACACTTTATTAAAATTATTTGAACTCAGGCTGCCCAAATGAATAGGGCTGCTAAGCACACAGCTGAACAATGAATCCAAGGATAAATGTCTAGATGAGTTATCTTGTTTTAATCTAAAGGGAGGGTTATTTCCGGGGATTTGGAAGTTGTACTTATGATTGGCTGATATGGTGGTTCCATTATGGATCTTTATTTGATTTATTTTTTTGTTTCAACCGTAAATATGATGGTTGGTCACTAAGGAGTCTACTAATATTTGGCAGGAGGCTATTTATACCAAGGTTTCCATCGGTAGGGCTCCTCCAGCTCCGAACCGTAGCTCTTTAGCAATGTATTTTCTTTTGCCAAATTCCTCTATAAATAATAAGATAATAAATGAGAATCAGTCTTGTGTTTTATCTCAATAAGTGAACACTAATTTAAGTAAACACTACAGTACGCATTTTTTGAAAACTGATTTTTTTCTCTCGATCGATTACATTGTCTTGCTCGATGTAATTTGTATCGAACTTAATAATGGGGCCAATGATACAAGCGAGTGCCCTGTTTGTTTTGAATTTGACAATATCGGCAAACCTGGAGGACCCTTTATTCGATACAGGACACCATTTCAAAGTAGAGATAGTTATTTATGTTTGTACTTCATGTTATGGTGGCGACGAGTGATGAAAAGAAATTTTCCCATCACATGTGCTGGTATATATATATACCACAAGGGCCCATAGAGGCAGATACTGTAGAGGTATCTGATTCTTGACCATACGGCACACTTGGGAGATAGTATTTTCCCGGCCGCCTGATTTTTCCCTTTGCAGGTACCCATTAACTAATTAAATAATAAATTAAAGGCTGGGTGGGACGATCTGGTACCCCAAATCCAACCCCCAAACGACGACCCCTGAAGATAACATAAAATCTTTAGTGTGCGCTTGGGTTTTAAACCTGGGTCCTCCAGTTCACTACTCGAGTGCTCTACAACAGAGCTAACCTCGCCCCCTCCCCCATATATATTTGAGTGGTTGCTTGTGACAACGCCATAGAATTTATGTCACCGCGAAATTTGAGTTAAGAAATAATTAAACGAGGTCATTATTAAGAAACTTCGTGTTTTAATCATCTTATTTTCAGAACACTATCATTTGACTTCTTGAACTCCCAAATGTCATTGGATTGCTTGAAAATCTATCTATCCAGAGGATTTATCTAATCTTAAACGCTTGATAGACAAATACGAGAAAACCTTTCTACGTCAGAGAACGACAATGGCCGTTCTGAAAGAGAAATCCCTGGTCTGGAATCAGAGGAATTGTACACCTCCAACCAATAATTGTAGAGCTTTTCACTAGAGGAGGAATGAAAGATATCTTCTCAATTTGATTTATTTATTTCGAAGAAAAGGTTCAAATTCAGGCAAACGGCGATTCGCTGGACTGATCCCTCTCGGCGGGGGATTTCCCTTGAATTTCCAATAACGATTTCCCCATTATCGAAATAGAAAGGGAAAGAGATAGAAAATCCATTAAGACGAAGCTTGGGAAACTCGGGTAGCCCCGATTCAGGAGTTTAATCCTTGCGGGGCATCCCATTCTTATCGTAAATCACGGGGAGGAGCCTTTAGTGGGAAGGAGAGAGGAAGAAGATGAGAGAGAGAGAGAGAGAGAGAGAGAGAGAGAGAGAGAGAGAGAGAGAGAGAGAGAGAGAGAGAATGTATTGCTTAACTAACATATAGATAGTGTGAAAGTGTTAGTGGCTAGGAGAGAGAGAGAGAGTGATAGAGTTAGAACCTTTTAAAGGGTCTTAGCTCAATCCGGTGTCCGATCTTTCAAGTTAAGCGCCTTACCTTCGATGTAGGTTTACCTCAATCTCACTCCTCAAGAAATATCATGCTTAAGATGTTTTCCTTACTGGAGGTATTGGGGGGGGGGATTTATGTAACGTTATGAAGAAAGTTTGGTTTTTGAGACCAAAGCTTTGAATAAAAGATATTGAAATAGGAAGTTATGGTCACTGTGAATAACCCGACTACTCTTCGGGTTAAGAAAAGCTTCTTTAGAAGATTAGAATGATTTAGTCTATTTCTATCAGCTCATCCCATAAGTAATGCCGGGTTTTAGTATTTTGTCTGTTTATGTTCCCTCCTCTTAATTTAAAAAAAATTATTATATCATTAAATAAACTTCTATTTTTCTTGTTTTGGTAGGTGAAACTTATTTATTCTCTGCTCAAATTTCATTTGAAATATATCTCCAGGCATCACTTACCCCATGTTATGCTTCGGGAATTCGATATAAGATAAAATGCTGCTTCAACGTATCGAAAACTTGTAGATATATATGACAACAATGTTACTAGTGGGAGACAAGTGCAGCGGTGGTTTGAACGATTTCGAGCAGGAAACCGCAAGACGAGCCTCGTACAGGTCGACCAACAGAACATGACGACGAACTCCTGCAGGCTACTGTAGAAGAAAATACCCCCCCCCCCCTTCGTCCAGGGTGTATCTGTAAAAACGTAGCTCAACATATTAGTACGGAAGGCGCAAGCTAGTTTTCGCCGGAATATTTTAAGAACAACTAAAATAACAATAACTGAATTATAAAATACGCCCCCCCCTTCGTCCAGGTTGTATCTGTAAAAACGTAGCTCAACATATTAGTACGGAAGGCGCAAGTTAATTTTCGCCGGAATATTTTAAGAACAACTCAAATAACAATAACTGAATTATAAAATACCCCCCCCCCTTCGTCCAGGGTGTATCTGTAAAAACGTAGCTCAACATATTAGTACGGAAGGCGCAAGCTAATTTTTGCCGGAATATTTTAAGAACAACTCAAATAACAATAACTGAATTATAAAATACCCCCCCACCCCTTCGTCCAGGGTGTATCTGTAAAAACGTAGCTCAACATATTAGTACGGAAGGCGCAAGCTAGTTTTCGCCGGAATATTTTAAGAACAACTAAAATAACAATAACTGAATTATAAAATACGCCCCCCCCCTTCGTCCAGGTTGTATCTGTAAAAACGTAGCTCAACATATTAGTACGGAAGGCGCAAGTTAATTTTTGCCGGAATATTTTAAGAACAACTCAAATAACAATAACTGAATTATAAAATACCCCCCCCACCCCTTCGTCCAGGGTGTATCTGTAAAAACGTAGCTCAACATATTAGTACGGAAGGCGCAAGCTAATTTTTGCCGGAATATTTTAAGAACAACTCAAATAACAATAACTGAATTATAAAATACCCCCCCCCCCCTTCGTCCAGGGTGTATCTGTAAAAACGTAGCTCAACATATTAGTACGGAAGGCGCAAGCTAATTTTCGCCGGAATATTTTAAGAACAACTCAAATAACAATAACTGAATTATAAAATACTCCCCCTCCCCCCCCCCCCCCTTCGTCCAGGGTGTATCTGTAAAAACGTAGCTCAACATATTAGTACGGAAGGCGCAAGCTAGTTTTCGCCGGAATATTTTAAGAACAACTAAAATAACAATAACTGAATTATAAAATACGCCCCCCCCCTTCGTCCAGGTTGTATCTGTAAAAACGTAGCTCAACATATTAGTACGGAAGGCGCAAGTTAATTTTCGCCGGAATATTTTAAGAACAACTCAAATAACAATAACTGAATTATAAAATACCCCCCCCCCCCCCTTCGTCCAGGGTGTATCTGTAAAAACGTAGCTCAACATATTAGTACGGAAGGCGCAAGCTAATTTTTGCCGGAATATTTTAAGAACAACTCAAATAACAATAACTGAATTATAAAATACCCCCCCACCCCTTCGTCCAGGGTGTATCTGTAAAAACGTAGCTCAACATATTAGTACGGAAGGCGCAAGTTAATTTTCGCCGGAATATTTTAAGAACAACTCAAATAACAATAACTGAATTATAAAATACCCCCCCCACCCCTTCGTCCAGGGTGTATCTGTAAAAACGTAGCTCAACATATTAGTACGGAAGGCGCAAGCTAATTTTTGCCGGAATATTTTAAGAACAACTCAAATAACAATAACTGAATTATAAAATACCCCCCACCCCTTCGTCCAGGGTGTATCTGTAAAAACGTAGCTCAACATATTAGTACGGAAGGCGCAAGTTAATTTTCGCCGGAATATTTTAAGAACAACTCAAATAACAATAACTGAATTATAAAATACCCCCCCCCCTTCGTCCAGGGTGTATCTGTAAAAACGTAGCTCAACATATTAGTACGGAAGGCGCAAGCTAATTTTCGCCGGAATATTTTAAGAACAACTCAAATAACAATAACTAAATTATAAAATAGACATTTGCATATAATTTTTTCGGCAGCTTAAAATGCATTTTACACATAAAACTTGAAAATGCATAAAATTAATTTTTTTCTGAGTTTTGAAAAACCTGAACGAAATATTTTCCATATTTGGATTTGCTTCTAAAATCTAAGACACTCAAACTTTTAAAAATATTTTACAAATTTAAAAACGTTCATTTGGAAGGCTTGAGGATAATAACTGTAAAACATGCCTAAATCTGTCCAAATTCACCAATTTTCAATCTGTAAAATGGTTTGAATGCTTTTTTTTTTTTTTTTTTTTTTTTTTTTTTTTTTTTTTTTTTTTTTTTTTTTTTTTTTTTTTTTTTTTTTTTTAAATATGTAAATAATTTCATGATGATTTTGATAAAATTCGGAAAAAGTGATTCTTTAATTAAAAAATCATTTTGCAAACGGGTTTAAAGAAATTTGGTGGTGGGTCGTTTTAATATTCAATCAAAATGTTCTTCCCGGAATATGAAGTACATAAATGTATTTTAAGCTGCCGAAAAAATTATATAACAAACGTCTATTATTATAGTTCTTGCTGTTTTGCAAAGCAGCGAATAAAACATTTCTAGATACATTTATGGGCAACTTCATTACGGATCTTTTGACGCCTTAGGAAGGTCTCTAGCGTGAATAATTTTGCAGTTATGAGCGAAAGAAGTACTAAAAACCGTGACGTTTTTTTATGTGAAAAATGATAAAGGAAGTTTTGGATGTCCGCTATTGTAATTTGTGTTGATCCGATGACATTTTCTCCAAACTTAGCGTGCCTCAACGTCTAACATAAAGCCGATGCGTCTTGTTCTTCCAATGATCAGAATATCTGGTTTATTGTTGTAATCGGGTTATTTCACCACAATATTACCGTAAAACCCTTATGATTATTAAAGTTCTTTTTTTTTTTATCAATTTCTGGGCTATGTATATTTTGCCAATTCTTAATACTGCCAACGGCACGTGGTTTTCTCTGGCTGTTAACCAAGTTCTGCCCACGCCCGAGGTTGCTTCACTTATGATCTACGGGAGCCTATCTATTCAACGTGGCATTAGCTCTTAGTGATAATTAAAGTGAACTCATTAGTTAACTAGGTTTGAAAAAATTATCGGGGGTATTTCTTGTCAGAAATTATTTATATCCATTTTTTTGTGGGATTGAAGAAGTGGTTGTTGGAAAACTACGAATGGAAGCATTGTCCATACGATACTAGTTTTTTCAAGTTTTGCCTGACGAGCATCATAGAAGTCAGTTAGTATACTATCTTTTTTATGGGGTGTTAACTTCTAGGCTTTCATACGCTTCTCACGAGATAACTCGTGTTCCACTCTCAGTACCCCTGACGCTCCTCACAAGTTTACTTGTGGCCTTACTAGCCTTAGGGTGCACCTACACTGGACCCGTTCCGATCCGATCCAATAGCCACCGACTGTCGGAAGAAAAACAAACACATGCATCTCAATGGAGGTGCCTACATTGGTACCGACCCGATCCAATCCAACGGCCACCGATTCTTGGCCTATCAAACATGTTTGATTCTAGACCGATTTCGGACCGATCAAGCATAATGGCGCCAACCCACATATTGTGTTTCAAAAAGGTCTACAGGTTCTAAATCTTACCCGATTTCACTGGCTTTTCTTTTTATCAAAGGAAATAAAATTTCCAGCAGCTTTGTCGGAGTCTCCCGTGGTCTAGTGGCTAGCGCGCTAATCACTCATTTTCACTTCACTATGAGGTCATTACTGACGAGCTGTGACTAAATCGGATCGAATCGGGTCGAGACCAATGTAGGCACTCACGTCGGCCGCTGTCGTACAAACGAAATCCGATCGGATCGGATCGGGAGAAATACGAGTCTAATGTAGGTGTAACCTTATATGTCCCTTCTCAAGCCTAGTGCTATCAGCTCGTATAAAATCGGCGGGACCTTGCGACAATAAGAACCGTTCTTAGCTTCATTAAATCCACGTCATAGATCAAAGTCTCATACCTGAGTTATCTAAAGAAGTCATAATGAAATATTGCGCTACATTTTCTGAGAATGTTTAGAATCTGTAATTGCTATTAATTTTCTGTAAAGGTTAAAGTAACCGAGGCTTTTTATCTCAATTATCTTGTAATTGCTTGGCGTTTTCATTTTATTATTTGCGAATAGTTTCACCCGGTTCTTCAAATATATAATTTTCCTTTTCATCAAATCTTCTTCGTATATTAATAGAAATCATGCATTGTGCAAGTCTATTATCCATATATATATATATATATATATATATATATATATATATATATATATATATATATATACATATAAACTCGTCTAGGACAGTTCACAGGGCAGGGGTTCGAAACTGTGAGCCCGAACGGTTACACATTTCCGTCATTAGATTTTAATATTACTTATTTGGTTTATAATTTGTTTTTGATTTTCTTGATGCAGAAAGTAGGAAGAGGCACGCCGGGTAACAGCACACACAAAAAAAATAAAAAATGTAGGGGTATCTGATTCTTGACCATACGGTGCCCTAGGGAGATAGAGTAGTCAATACTATGCTCCGGCCGCCTGGTTTACCCCTTTGCGGGCACCCATTAATTAATTAATTAATTAAAGGCTGGGTGAGCCTAGGGGCGATCTGGGACCCCAAATCCAATCCTCGAACGACGACACGAGAAGATAAAATCTTTAGTGCGCGCTCGGGTTGTGAACCTGCGTTCTCCAGTTCATTAGTCGAGTGCTCAACCACTGAGCTAACCTCGCCCCCGGGTAACAGCTAGTTATCTATAAAAAAATGTAAACTCCTACAATTGCCATTGTTATGGATAATTGTTGGAGGTTGAAGCTGGTGTACCTAGCAGCCTATTTTCAGGGTCTCTCTAACACTGTTTTGTTGCTGTTTATATCTTTCAGTCACAATTTGGATCTTGTTTAGTAGTTGAGCTGGGGAAGCTAGACGGATAAGCATCGAGCGTACCGGGGGCTACGAGTGTTTTCATTCGCCAACAATGAAAGAGTTAGGCTACGTTCATGGTGAGGATTGATTCTGCGATGCTACGATAGCTACTCCGATGAGCGCTGCCCCGATGTATTCTACATCGATGGAGGGTGTTCATGCTGACTCACCATTGCATTGGTTCTTGCTGGGAGTAAAGTAACCTTCAGCAGTGAATTAGATTTTGTTTATGAAAAAGCTCTGCTTATGTTAGTGAAAAAAAAATGAGTCTTTTATAATTAGTTCGCGATGTTCCTGACAAAGAAAAAGGGATTGGTTTCTTACTCGGAAAAATTAATGGAATCCTATTAATTTTAGCGAGTTGGATAGACTAGAGTCGCTAAAATTAATATAATTCTATTAATTGCGATTTGGATTGACTAGAGTTTTCTTATATCTTCTTGAGCGAGCGGAAACGCATAGCATGTAATGCTTAATAAATGTAAAATATCAAAAAAAGAGAGAGAGAGAGAAAAGGAATAAAATATGTTTGTTTACAAATATCGTTGTTTGTTATCCTTCATAACCTGCAAAAAAACCAACTTTAATGCTTAATAACTTTTTTCATAGTTGAGAGAATTGATTTTGATCATATTAACCTTTTTATTAATAAATATTGCTTGCCATTATCCAATATGAATTATAACCGTAGATAACGAGTCAAGTAGTAATAGATAACCAGCAAAGAACCTGAAAGTTAATCAGTAAGCTTATCAGCGAGTACAAGTAACTGTTATAAATCACTACTGCTACTTCAAAAGTAACTGGATGTGGTCTTCGCAAAAAGACCCAATTTTCTTTCATCTCGACAACGATATAACCAAAAAAGAATAATCACACAAGATGAGGAAGTAACGCTCATCGGAGTAGCTATCGTAGCATCGCAGAATGAATCCTCACCATGAACGTAGCCTTAAAGCTATATAAAAGGTTATGCACCTTGTAAAATGCCAACAGTAACTAGGTTTTGCCAAGCGATGACATGAAGCGATGTATTTGACAGCCGTCTATGTAAACTATGAGTTAATATGACCGTTGCCTGCTATTTAATTACTAAAGATATTTAACCACAAGTCATTACTATAATTGTGGATTTCCTTGACCATCCGTCTCAGTGGACCGTTATTCCAAGCCGGATAGCCTTAAGCTGTAGGATTGATTAACCGCTGTCTGGCTATCAATCCAAAGAGAATTATCGGAAAGCGGTCACTTGAAGCTTAATGACTTTCCGAGAGATAGCGCTCAAATTGCTATTTCCTACCAATAGAAACCCTAAGGCTTGGTTTTCACGGGACAATAATACGAAATCGTGCTTGCTTTCGTGGTTCTTGCTTCAAAAAATTTAAGTGGGGATGAAGCGTGAGATAGCGTGATCGTCCAAACGTCCACGCTTCAGTATTTGCTTGAAACACATGGAGGAGCTTTTACAAGAAAGTATTTTGGCCAATAAGTTACGGGAATGTCAAGTTAATATTACAATACGGAAGAAAAAAACGCTGGGGGGTGAGAGAGTGGATCAAAAACAGGAGGAATTTGGTGCAACCAATTTATAAAATTTGGAGCTGCGATATGATTACCCTGAAGATTTTTACAACCTACTTCGAATCACGAAAGATCAGTTTGATTTTCTACTGACATTAGTTTCCCTTCAAATCAAAAAATCTGGGGACTCTTTTAAAACATTTTTTGTTATAAAGTATGAACACACACACGCTCTCTATACAAACAATTGTCTCGTTTTATGAATTCCCGAATTTTTATATTCTTTGCAAGATGGATTATATAAAATCCTCTCATTTGTATAATTCTAAAAATTTCAAAGTTTCGTCGTCTTGGAGTTTAATTACGCAAGACAATGGCTCTGAAATTTGTATTTTTTTATTTTAAAAAACAAACACTTGTTGCATTGAGATCTTAGATGCGACTGGCGAGATTGGTAACCAAGCTTGAAAATCAAACATGTTTAATACCGTTCGTGAGCATTCGTGAATTTGCCTGACACCCGATGACGTCAGAGGCAAACTCAGGCCACCTAGTTCACGCGAGGCAATTCCACGAATTACAGGGGTGCCGCCTGAAAACGGGGCTTAATACATACACTACTCCATGCGTAACCGAAATCGGTCGTTTTGTAGTACCGAAAAATAGCCATTTCTTTCAAAAACTGGGAAAGGCAACGTCAAGATATCTTCGAAAAGTGTACACTGGAGACTATTAACGCAAAATAGTACGTATTGTGACGTGTTTTGTGAAAATTTTGAGGCGAAAAAACAAAACAGATGGGTAGATTCTGACGGTTAAGGAATTTGTTTTATTGATTTATTAATTAATATTAGCTTTTTATGATTTTTTTCTGATTAGTTTTTTTTCTTTTAGACTCTGTGCCTCATCACATTATTCTCTTAGATGACAGGGCTATGTAAATAGGATTATTATTACTGATAAATGGGCCCGGTAGGGCTATGCGAAGTACAGGCTGTCAGAAAAATAACGGTCATCCTTTGGCCAGATGATTCTCCAATGAGTGATCGTAAAAAATAACCCCCAAATTGGCCTCAATTGAGCAAAATTGAAATGTTTTTCAAGGTATTTTTTTTTTCTCTATTGCCTATTTAGAATCTACGAGTCATGAGGAAGATAAACGTCGACGGCACTATAGGTCAGAAATGACTCCTTACGGTCAAAATGACCATTATTGACGAACAAGTGGGTCATTCCATTCCAACAGACAAATGGTAGCCGATATTGATTTTTTTTTTCCATGTCCTACAAGCATTGACTAACGCGTAAATGCCTCGTTTGAGTTTTTTTTTTTTTTTTTTAAATGAACTTTTAGTATAAAAAAACTATAATTGTATTGAATAAGGAGCCACTCAGCAGTAATTATTGAAGAACCATAACTCACATTTTACAATTGACAGGAATGCCTTCATGAGGTTATTCTCGAAGCTTATCAAGAGCTCTTTGCCATAAGCTATCAACCAATCGCTAAAATTACTCATTAGGGATTTTACAGGTATGATTTTCATGAACGAGCCAATTTTTATTTAGTGAGGACAGGTAGTAGACCACTAAATCACTAGATAGATGACACCATTCACCATATATATATATATATATATATATATATATATATATACACACACACACACAACCTGTACAATTGAAGCTATTTTGATAAGTTTGGTTTTCTTTTTGCTCAGAATTGTTTCATTCTCTCTGTATAAGGTATTTTTCTACCATCATATTTATATTATTATTTGACATCCAGGGTGCAGCGAGGAATTTTCCAAACGAGCCGTGGGATGAGAAAATTCCTGCCGCCAGTGGGGATCGAACCCACCATCTCCCGCTTATGAGTCGAAGGCGCTAGCCACTAGACCACGGGAGACCCCGATAATTTGTTGTTGCTTTAATGCTTGCTACTATCAAGCTTCTTCACTCATTTTTTTTTAAAAAATCTCCCTTACAATAAATTTACAATTAACCTTTTCTAACACAAACATTTTTTACGCCCCTTTTCAGAACATTTGCGTCAAACTTGGTCTATTTATTTTGCCTTACTTTGATTTTTATAAAATTCCAGGGCTGTATTTGGCCTCCTTCTTCAAGAACTCATATGTGGGTTGTGAAAAGTCTTTCTAAATGATTTTACACAAACATTGCTATTTTTAGAGAGTGTCCCCATTTGTATAAGATATTCCTAGCTGGTTGAACGAGGATCATGAACGAGCTGGAGATGAAGAGGTTAATTGCTATAAACACCAAGAAGGCAAGAGAAGAGAGATTATAAACAGTTTGTTTTTAATCCGACACGAAGAAAGGGACCCGGTAATGACACGATTTGTCCTACATTCTCTCTGGGGATTAGTTTTAATCCTGTCCGGCATTGTTCGCAGCGCTACAGTCGGCATTCTTCTCAATGGCATCGGGGCTCCAATTAAAGAATTTTGTAGCTTCTTGTTCTGTGTGTAGGTATTTGTGTGCGCTTATTCTGCTACCGGCATTTCTCAGCTGCCGAAACAATTTTTGTTCTGCCCCAACGAAACTGGGCTCAAAACATTCCCGTAATTAATGAAAACGCCCTTCCTTGTATGCTTGTATAATATATATATGGTAATACTACCTTGTAACTTTTACCATTTTTTTATGGGCAAAAATTGTTCCTTAACTAATCAAAAATAATATCCAAGAGTGTATATCTGAGGAAACATTTTTAAATGGGGGGGGGGGACGTAGGATTTTTTCGATTCATTGAATTATAAAGACTTTATGACAGATTTCCGACGGATTGATTTGTAGAAATTGAATAATTGTTCACCATTTTCGAATAAATTAATATTTCATAAAAATCCTACGTACTTCACTAGATTTAACCTTTTTCTTTTAAAATAATTTCAGTTTTTCGTTATAGATTAAAATTTCCGCCTGCAGACTATCGTCCGTGAAAAAAGAGGGTTACCGTTCGTCTGTCACAGCGCCACCATTTTTGTTTTCAATAAATTGAAACATATTTTTTTTGGTTACGTTAACATCCTATATGGGGGCGAGGTTAGCTCAGTGGTAGAGCACTGGACTAATAAGCTGGAGGCCTGAGTTCAAATCCCGAGCAAGCACTAAAGATTTTTTCTTCTAGTGTCTTCGTTCATGGGTTGAATTCGGCCTCCCTGACCGTCCCTAGGCCAACCCAGCCTTTAAATAATTTAATAATGAGTACCTCGGCGCTAATGACCTAGATGTAGAAAAAAAAAAAAAAAAAAAAAAAGAAAGCTTGCGAATTCTATAAAAAAAAATAAATAATGGGTACCTTGGTTGGTGCTAATGACTCTAGCAGTCGAAGCAGCCAAGGGGAAAATCTGGCGGCGGGAGCATAGTACTGACCACACTATCTCCCTAGTGTGCCGTATGGTCATGAATCAGATACCTCTATAGTATCTGCCCCTAAGGGCCCTCGTGGCCTCTTACGGGACTGATTTTTTTTTTTTTAACATCCTATATAAAACGTTATAAATATAAATAATTAAAAAAAGGATTTATTTATTTGCTATTTATAAATTCAAGACATTCCCTTAATAAAATGTATGGAAGTGGATTGTATCTCGGAATGAATAAAATAATAACTAAAAATAAATCTAATGAAACTATTTCCAAGGTTGTCCAAGAATATAAGCGTTGTCCAAGAAAATAAGCGTTGTCCAAGAAAATAAGCGTTGTCCAAGAAAATAAGCGTTGTCCAAGAAAATAAGCGTTGTCCAAGAAAATAAGCGTTGTCCAAGAAAATAAGCGTTGTCCAAGAAAATAAGCGTTGTCCAAGAAAATAAGCGTTGTCCAAGAAAATAAGCGTTGTCCAAGAAAATAAGTGTTGCCCAAGAAAATAAGCGTTCTCCAAGAAAATAAGCGTTGTCAAAGAAAATGGAAAAATCAATTTTTCCTTGGTTTTACGGATAGATTCTTGAATATCTCGAATGTGGTTGATTTTTCGTAATAAATGCAAATAATCTAGTCGAAAGCTTATTAAATTCCTAAAAATACGGTTCTCCTTCGATTTTCGACAAATTGATCTCATTCGTAAAACTCTGTGCTTGAATGGAATAATTTCCTCTTAAGATACAGTCAGTTTCCTGTTGTGGTGCCTAATATCTTGCTTCACTTTAAGATTTTATGATACATTTTTACGTTTGTTTACGATTTTTATGATAGATTAAAAATCGACATTAACTGTTACTATTTTAAGCTAATGACACTGGGGATCTGAATGTTTACACAAAAACCTAAACACCAGCAATATAAACTAAAAAACTGACAAACAAGGCATTT
The DNA here is from genome assembly GCA_946811695.1 of Gonocerus acuteangulatus. NCBI lineage: Eukaryota > Metazoa > Arthropoda > Insecta > Hemiptera > Coreidae > Gonocerus > Gonocerus acuteangulatus. Next base: position 116,905,293 of record OX328124.1, on the reverse strand, counting down.
CTTCTATTTACGGGAATATTTTTCAAAAACTCTCCCGACCTCCCACCTAGTATTTTTCCCACGCCCCTTGTGTATCATTCCATTAGCACCTTTTTCTCCTTTCCTGTCATAAAATGTCGTAAACAGGCCTTTGATCCCTACTGACCCCCCTCCCTCCGCCTGGTTTGTTTTTCAGTTTCATATACCCTAGTAGATTCCTTTTTTCTTAGACACTTCCACAATGGTTACTTAACAGTCAACTTTGGTCTTCCTCTGCCTCCCGGCATTTTCATTGGTATGTAGTATCTTATTTCTTTGTTAAAATTAATTAATATTATTATTAGCACCTATTTACTTATATAAACTTCAATAAAATAGCCTTTTTTTCTTCTTTTTTTGTTATGTTTCTATTGATTTTCATTCTAAGAACTCATTTTAAGAATTTAAGACCAATTTGTTCTTTTTATAATAAGTTAATTGTATTTATAGTTCTGTTACTTATCTCAATTATAAACTTTTTTTTTTCTATATTAATTTCTGTTTTTCTTGACATTTTAGCTGACGAAGGCTACCAATGACGTCCTAAATATCGATTTTTTTTTAAACAAAAATCGTATTGAGGTTTCTTTAGCCGAATACCAACTATTCCATGTTTCCTTATCACCTCGACGGCTAACTATCTAATCTTCATCATATATATATATATATATATATATATATATATATGTATATATATATATATATATATATATATATCGAGAGAGATAATAATTGCAAGTAGAATTCACTATCTGAAGCGTTGATTGAGTAATTTAAACATGAATGGAATAAATCTGAATACAGTGCTTTATAATGAGATCAAATGTAAATTGTATTAATAAATTAGCGGAGGACGTGTTTATGCCTGTAATGGTAGATAAAGGCGGAAACTACTAATAGTTCACCATGATTGAGTGTAGGAGGTAATTCTCTCACAATGAGGGTTGTACTCTGCATTTCTAGGGGTTGTGGGAGGGTGTGTACAATGTTTGGGCTAGGTACAGTACCTATAGTCGGAGAGCTGGCAACGCACTTTTCATGAAGTGTTTTATGCACCCTGAAATTTTGCTATAGTGTACCTCTTGGGTAGATAAGAAGGTAAGTATGTGTTTCCTGGACATACCTTGGAACACCAGCTACCGCGCATAGGGGAAAGGTGCAAAACAATATTGCCCAAAAAATATGTTTTATTCAGAAGCCAACTTTTATTAATGAAAAAAATTACAAATTAAGGCAATTTTAAAATTAATAATAAATAAGGCAGGCACTTTTAGTGAGGTTAAATTTATTAATTTGTAAATTTTTTTAAGAAAAAAACAAAGTACCTAATTTTTATTTGTAATATTAAATGAAGAGCTCTATTCACGCTGCGATTTAAACAGCGTCTTCAATAAACATATTTGAAAATAATTACAAAAGGACAGACACTTTTGTGGGGTTTAGTTATCAGGAAACATGAAAATATATGTTGCCTATGATAGACTGCAATACACTGCGCGTAACCGTAAGAGTGCATGAGACGACCGTGCAGTGTTGGTTGTTTTCTGTGCTCTCATTGGTTCTTGCTCACATGATCTGGCTTCTGAATAAAACTCTATTTTTGGGAAATATTTTTTTTGTACCTTTCCCCTATGCGCAGTACCTGGTGTTCCAAGGTATGTCCAGGAAACACATATATACCTTCTTATATATCCAAGATGTACATTATAGCAAAATTTCAAGATGCATAAAACACTTCATGAAAAGTGCGTTGCTGGCTCTCGGACTACTAGAAAAGAATTAGGAGTATCAATATCCTGACAGATACCACATTAATTTTTATATTTTTCGAGAACAAGAAACTAAACTCTTTAATGCCCTTAACCCTAAAACTACTAACTAGCGGCGTATAGCGATAAAGAGATATGTACCACCAGTGCTAACGTCGGCATATTCGGCCAGCCCTCACACTGCTCGCCACTACTATCGTCGGCATATTCGGCCAGCCCTCACACTGCTCGCCACTACTATCGTCGGCAAATTCGGCCAGCCCTCACACTGCTCACCACTGCTAACGTTGGCATATACTGACACCCCTCACACTGCTCACCACTGCTAACGTCGGCATATACCGACACCCCTCACACTGCTCGCCATTACTATCGTCGGCATATTCGGCCAGCCCTCACACTGCTCGCCACTACTATCGTCGGCAAATTCGGCCAGCCCTCACACTGCTCGCCACTACTATCGTCGGCAAATTCGGCCAGCCCTCACACAGCTCGCCACTGCTATCGTCGGCATATACTGACACCCCTCACACTGCTCACCACTGCTAACGTCGGCATATACCGACCCCCTCACACTGCTCACCACTGCTAACGTCGGCATATACCGACACCCCTATTCAATTACCTAGTAGGTCTGTCGTATTGTACTGTTAGTAGTAGGTTTGCCTCTATATTCATTCTGTCAGTAGATGTTTTATGATCAGTGTTGAGTCTGAATATTCAAATTTTGGGCTCTCCTTTCTCGTGTTGAGGCGTAAGTGTGTCGGACGTGAATGGCCGATTCTTAAGCTACATAATACAATACTTCTTCTCTCCTGTTTCTTTTGCTTGTTGCCATTCACCAACTGTTTTACTGTTGAACATTTTGTGAAATATGTAAGCACATAGTCCAATATCGGAGAAAAGCGAGATCTGAGACTTTATCAGCTGCTATATTTAAGCGGCCGCGCTTTGAGCAGCTAAATATAATGTGAGTTAGTACTTTAAGGGAAAAACCGGGAAAATTCTATTTTTGTACTTTTCCCCATATTAATATCCCTCAGAGGTTACATAATATCCTTTGAGCTAATAAAAGCCCACAATCGTTATATCCGACAAGGATATGCTCGACTTGAAGTGTTTCCCCACACTTATGTGGATGGTGTAAGCCTGTTAGCAAGCCAAGCGGCTTAGCTATTACACAACGCGGTGGACTGACGCCTTATGCGCGCTCCTTCACTGGTCGGAAGTTTGTCAATTTAATCTTCACACATCTGGATGGCATATCTAGGCCAACGTATTATCCGGATGGCACCATCGGATTGATATGATATGCGTTGTTTCGAGGCCGGTAGAGGAAGACGAAAAAACGCGGTAAAAGAAAGACCGTTCCGCTTGATTATTAAGGGGTAATAAAACCTTGTAACTTTTTTTTATACCATATTGCTTTTTATAAAAAAATAATACCATTTTAACTAATCAAAAATCATATCCAAGAGAGTTTCGATTTTTCAACTAAACTCCCGATACTCTTCAACATTTTATCTTTATTACAAGAATGAAAAAAACTAAAAAGAAAAAAAATGAGCTTTTCGGTTTAATTAACCTTTAAGTCGATTTTTTCCAATCGGGCGATACGCTTTCAATTTTCACCCGATCAACTTTAATTTTTTAACTGGAGATTTTTAACGATATTTGCTGGTAAAATGCGTAGGGATTTTCCCATTCATCGAATTATTACGATTTTACATTTTCGAGTTCATATGCTTGCAGGTACTCGTTTTATAGGCCTCTTAACGTGTAAAAACGAATTAAACCATATTTATAGCGATATCTGTAACCGTTTTCAAGAAACATTGAAACACCTATTTTTACAAGCTGATTTTCAATTTTGGTATTCAGAAACGATTAATTCAGTTGTAACTTGTCCCAGACGTTTGATATTCATTTAATTTAAGATAGATAAATTTTGGTTCCGTTTGGAGTTAATGAAGTACTAGAAATAAAATATTTCATTAACGGGCATGAAAAGTTTTGGGATTTGTGTATATTTTCTAAAATATCTCGGAAACGGTTGGGAAATCGTGGAAAGTGGAAGGTGACCATTCGACGTCAATCCGAGAAATAAGTGCTTAAAACTTTTTAACGGGATTTTTTTGGTGTTTACCTAACGTTTTAATTGTTTATTGTTTTTTTTTAATTGCATTTAATAACGAAATTAGTATTTTAATAAAATAAGGTACCTATGGAAATAAGAAACGTATTGGTAACAGTGTTTCCCATGGCGAACTTTGAGAAGGTGGTGGAGTCATTTCCGCTTAAAATACTATAAGTTCCTGTTGTGGCGCCTTAAATCTTCCTTCTCTTTGAGATGTCATTTTATATTTTTCACGAAAGATCAAAACCTACCAATAACTGCTTCTACTCCTTTACAAATGACACTAGAAATATGAACGGAACCGCGCTAAGATAACGCAGTTCCTGCGAGTCAGACTTTTTTGTTATCGACTGAAAATGCCGCCTGCGGACTATAACTCGTGAAAAAAGAGTTTCGACAAACATAGCGCCGCCTGTTTGTTTTCGAAGAATTAAAACTTTTTTTTTTTATTGCTTTAACATACTATATAACACTTATGACTTATAGTCCGAGAGCCAGTAACCACACGATTCATGAAGTGTTTTATGCACCCTGAAATTTTGCTATAATTTACCTCTTGGGTAGATAAGAAGGTATGTATGTGTTTCCTGGACATATCTTGGAACACCAGGTACTGCGCATAGGGGAAAGGTGTAAAAAAATATTCCCCAAAAATAGAGTTTTATTCAGAAGCCAACTATCTTTAATGTAAAATAAAGAAAATTTTACAATGAATAATAAATATGGCAGACACTTTTAAGGGGTATAACACGTAAACAAAAAAAAAAATTAATTGTTTTTATTCTAATATTAAACGAGAGTTTCATACGCCCTGCCATTTAAACCGAAACAGCTGTACAAGATCATATGAGCAATAACCAATGAGAGCGCAGGGAACAACCACAACTGCGCGGTGCACTCATTCACTCTTACGGCTATACGCAGTGTATTGCAGTCTATCATAGGCACATTTATTTTTATGTTTCCTGATAATTAAACACCACAAAAGTGTCTGCTCTTTTGTAATTATTTTCAAATATGTTTATTGAAGACGCTGTTTAAATCGCAGCGTGAATAAAGCACTTCATTTAATACTAAAAATAAAAAATTAGGTTCTTTGTTGTTTTTTTTTTAAATTTACATTTTAACCCCCTTAAAAGTGTCTGCCTTATTTATTATAAATTTTAAAATTGTCTTAATTTGCAATTTTTTTCGTTAATAATAGTTGGCTTCTGAATAAAACACTATTTTTTGACAATATTGTTTTGCACCTTTCCCCTATGCGCAGTACCTGGTGTTCCAAGGTATGTCCAGGAAACACATATATACCTTCTTATCTACCCAAGAGGTACATTATAGCAAAATTTCAGGGTGCATAAAACACTTCATGAAAAGTGCGTTTCATCCATTAATTGTAGATAATGACTTTGAGTTTGAGCACACAAGGCAGTATTAACCCTTTTATAAATTATTCGTATATCACCACCATAATGTGAAAGAAAGAGACATACAAATATAATAGAACAGGAGAGAGAGATAATGTCGAGGCATATAATAGCCCATTGAATTGGCAAATGAAAAGGCTGTATTAACATTGTAAAGAGGACTTGTGCTTTGTTCTATCTTTAGAAAGATGGAACCCAAGGTAGCCATCTTATTTGAATAATTCTAAGAGGGGACTTTTTCAAAGAGACCTACTCGATTATACAGCGAGAAAATTAACCGCATAAATATTTAGTATATTTTATATTTTTTCAGTTTTCCTACACATTTATTTTTCAATTAATAATTGGTTCTAATAAGTGGTGCATCCAAGATTTATATGTTCTAATAGCTTAATTACTGTAAGAAGGGAGAGTAACCCAACGACACTTACTGTAACAGGGGATTGTAACCCAACGTCACTTATTACAAGTGGGGATTGTCATCCAACGTCACTTACTATATGTGGGGATTGTAACCCAAGGTCATTTTCTATAAGTGAGGATTGTAGCTCAACGTCACTTATTATAAGTGGGGATTGTAACCCAACGTAACTTATAATAAGTGGGGATTTTAATCCAACGTCACTTACTATATGTGGGGATTGTAACCCAAGGTCATTTTCTATAAGTGGGGATTGTAACCCAACGTCACTTATAATAAGTGGCGATTTTAATCCAACGTCACTTACTTTAAGAAGGGAGAGTAACTTAACGTCCCCTAATGTAAGAGGAGAGTGTAATCCAACGTAACTTATTATTAGTGGGGATTGTAAACAAATATTAATTATTGTAACTAAGCATCGCAACCCAACGTCAGTTACTATAAGTGTGACTTGCAAGTCAACGTCTCTCATTATAAGTGGAGAGTCTAACGAAATATTATATTATAACTGAGGATTGCAAACCAACGTCACTTATTATAAGTGGGGATTGTAACCAAATATTAATTATTGTAACTAAGCATCGCAACCCAACGTCAGTTACTATAAGTGTGACTTGCAAGTCAACGTCTCTCATTATAAGTGGAGAGTCTAACGAAATATTATATTATAACATAATTGGGATTGTAAACAAATATTAATTTTTATAACTCACACGGCGCTAATGGCTCAGAAGTCGATGCGCCGTAATAAAAAAAATATAACTTACGATTGCAACCCGAAGTCACTTACTATAAGTGGTGATTGTAACGCAATGTCACTTATTATAAGTGGGGATTGTAACCTAATATTAATCATTATAACTGAGGCTTGTGACCCAACCTTCACTTACTGTAACTGGAGATTGTAACCCAATGTCACTTACTATAAATGGGTATTGCAACCTAACTTATTATTTGTGGATATTCTAACGTAATATTAGCTATTATAAGTTGAGATTGTAATGTAATAATCCCATGATAATAAGAATATAACTAAAAATTGATATTGCATCCCAACCGCAATTATTGCAAGTCGGCGTTGTAATTATTATAAATGGAGATTGTATCCAAGCATTAATTATTTTAAGTAGGAATTGTACCGCAATGACATTTATTTTAACTGCAGTGTTTCACAACTTGTAGCGGGATTTTGCAATTTACTAGAAATTGTGAGGGCGTACGATTTAAACAAAACTCAGATTCGGATCCTGCTCCTCAAAATACATGTACACATGTAGACGGGTCTGGTCAAATGTTAGGACTACATTTTTTTTGTGGTTGCTAAGGTTTTATTAATATAGACTTTACTTTTGGCACATAAATTTTTAGAATTGGAATTGTTGAAAGAAAGAATGATAGCAATAAATCACGGAGTAGAAAACTTAAATAACCACTACTGCTATTACTAATATGGGCTAAGTAATATTTCAGAGACGAGGCTAGCTCGGTGGTAGAGCACTAGAAGAGTAGGCTGGAGGACATGAGTCGGTGGTAGAGCACTAGAATAGTATGCTGGAGGACATGAGTCGGTGGTAGAGCACTAGAATAGTATGCTGGAGGACATGAGTCGGTGGTACAGCACTAGAATAGTATGCTGGAGGACATGAGTCGGTGGTAGAGCCCTAGAATAGTATGCTGGAGGACATGAGTCGGTGGTAGAGCACTAGAATAGTATGCTGGAGGACACGAGTCGGTGGTAGAGCACTAGAATAGTATGCTGGAGGACATGAGTCGGTGGTAGAGCACTAGAAGAGTAGGCTGGAGGACATGAGTCGGTGGTAGAGCACTAGATGAGTATGCTGGAGGACATGAGTCGGTGGTAGAGCACTAGAAGAGTATGCTGGAGGACATAAGTCGGTGGTAGAGCACTAGAATAGTATGCTGGAGGGCATGAGTCGGTGGTAGAGCACTAGAAGAGTAGGCTGGAGGACATGAGTCGGTGGTAGAGCACTAGAATAGTATGCTGGAGGACATGAGTCCGTGGTAGAGCACTAGAATAGTATGCTGGAGGACATGAGTCGGTGGTACAGCACTAGAATAGTATGCTGGAGGACATGAGTCGGTGGTAGAGCACTAGAAGAGTAGGCTGGAGGACATGAGTCGGTGGTAGAGCACTAGAATAGTATGCTGGAGGACATGAGTCCGTGGTAGAGCACTAGAATAGTATGCTGGAGGACATGAGTCGGTGGTACAGCACTAGAATAGTATGCTGGAGGACATGAGTCGGTGGTAGAGTACTAGAAGAGTAGGCTGGAGGACATGAGTCGGTGGTAGAGTACTAGAAGAGTATGCTGGAGGACATGAGTGGGTGGTAGAGCACTAGAAGAGTATGCTGGAGGACATGAGTCGGTGGTAGAGCACTAGAAGAGTAGGCTGGAGGACATGAGTCGGTGGTAGAGCACTAGAATAGTATGCTGGAGGACATGAGTCGGTGGTAGAGCACAAGAATAGTATGCTGGAGGACATGAGTCGGTGGTACAGCACTAGAATAGTATGCTGGAGGACATGAGTCGGTGGTAGAGCACTACAATAGTATGCTGGAAGACATGAGTCGGTGGTAGAGCACTAGAATAGTATTCTGGAGGACATGAGTCGGTGGTAGAGCACTAGAATAGTATGCTGGAGGACATGAGTCGGTGGTAGAGCACTAGAATAGTATTCTGGAGGACATGAGTCGGTGGTAGAGCACTAGAATAGTATGCTGGAGGACATGAGTCGGTGGTACAGCACTAGAATAGTATGCTGGAGGACATGAGTCGGTGGTAGAGCACTAGAATAGTATGCTGGAGGGCATGAGTTCACACCTCGGGCACGCACTAAAGAATTTATTTTCTAGTGTCGTACATAGGCCCAGCCAGAATTGAATTAATTTATTAATCAATGCCTGCAATGGGGAAAATCAGGCTGCCGGAGTATAGGACTGACCATACTATCTCCCAAGTGTGCCGTAAGGCCAAGACCTCTATAACTTTACAGAATCTGCCGGTTATAGGACTGATTTTGTATGACAATATTTCTCTTTTATAGATTAATTTCAATTATAGTAGAAATAAAGTTTTAATATGTTTCACTAAGGAGAATTCTGAATGTCCGTCCTTGCTTGCAGAGAAGGAAGATCTTGGGCAGGAATGAAAAACTACAAGTTCTTCACGAAACGCTTTATTTTGGGCGGTAAGCGTTTTCAGCAGCTCCTGCTAACATCCTCAGAGCTATGACAGGATAAATAGAAAAAATATTTTGGTGCAAAACAATAACAACATGGACCTTTTAATTTCTAATTCTTTTTTTAATGTTAAGATTCAATTTGTTATCGTTTTACAAAAATCGTATTCTGCCATAACACTGATGATAGCACAATGAGCTCCTGAAAGCCCTTAGTTCACAAAATAAAACGTTTGGTGAAAGAATTCACTTTTATTGTTTCTAATTAAAATAACAAAAAAAAAAAAAAAAATAATAATAAATGCTTTTCGTTTGCGTATAGGTAATATACGATGCGAAGAATTGTATATATATATGTATATATATATATATATATATATATATATATATATATATATATGAATAAATGTTCGCCCTCATGTCAAAATGTAAGGATAAAGGACGTATGACATGTTATAAGGATCAGGCACCCACATTCACACAACACAACAATACCTACCTTGAAACCTCTTCCTCGCTATTGATAAATAAGATCTTTTAAACTATAGACATTGTAACATATAAAAAAAATTATATTTATAACCACCAGCAAATTATAAAATGAATATACATTTTTATAAAAAAAGAACAAATAATGAAGGTCAAACCACATAACATAAAAAAAAAAAAAAAAAAATTATTTTGTGTTCAAATATTTTGATATTGTGTCGAATAATAAGAAAACATATATATAATGAATGATGTAAATTATTATTATATATTAAGTTTAGAGCTATATAAAATTTATATTGTCATTTGCTGTGAAATAGTTAAAGTATTATAGCGTTTACCAGACTCAAAATGGAAAGAAACAAAGTGTCTAAAATTGATATTATTTGTACAAGATGTATCTTACACAAATAAATAAATAAATAAATAAATAAATATATATATATATATATATATATATACATATATATATATATATATATACATATGTGAGTGGGAGAGGAGGGGTGAAAGGGGCAGAGAGAGAATGCGCTGGCTGATGGATCCCAAAAGGAGATAAGGTTAGAATTAAGTTTTGCCTTGCCGGAGGTTCTAGTTACGTGAGAGGCAACCATAAAGATTAGATGAATAGCTGTATATTACAGTTTTCATGCTGCATCAATCTTAAATGGAAACAAGGATATTAGGTTTAGTAGTGTACTTGGTGAACAGGAGAATAACTTAAGTCCCCCTGGTTTGACGCAGAATGTGAAGTAGTTACCAGCCTTAAAAATCAGGCTCTGTGATAAAAAGATGCACAAGAAGGACCCTCGAAAAATACATACTTAGGAGAAGGGAGGAGAAACGGCTGCACGGAAGGAAAAAGGAGCAAGAGGATAACGAAAAGGTAGAACAGCTGCATATCAGTAAGGAATTCAGAGACTTCTTTCGCAAGGTGAATAAAAGCTTAAATGTCAATAATAGAGAATTAGCACAGTCAATTCATTTATTTGTTCTTGCTCTACATGTTTCACACCTCAGGTGCCTCTTCATGAGCCAAAAACTCAATAAATTAAAACATACAGCCTAATTGTATTAAGGAGAACCTTCCTGTACAATGGCCACGTCCAATATGAGGCTAATATTATCTACTCATAGCGTCTATCAGCTGTGTAAATATTTAAATAGTATATTTTTTAATTTGCGAAACAAAATTTAACTAACCTTTATCTCTTGACAAAATCTAAAAATTTATTTTATTATAATAGACTTATCTGGCTCTGGATGAGCGATTTTTGGATTCTATCGATTTTGCACAGCTGATGCTATATAATAGATAGATAATAGTAACCTCATATTGAACGTGGCCATTGTACTGGAAGGTCCACCTTAGTACAATTAGGCTGTAAGTTTTAGTTTTTTTCGTTTTTGGCTCCTGAAGAGGCACCTGAGGTGTGAAACATGTAGAGCAAGAACAAATAAATGAATTGACTGCGTTAATTCTCTTTTATTGACCTTCCGCATGAAAAATATTGGATTGGAGAAGATTCGGTCTCTATAAAATATAAAAGCTGAAATGGTTTCGCCCCGGTACAAAGTTCGTGCAAAGATGATGATGCGAACCTTCTTACTAAAAGGAGGAAGTCTTAGCACAGTGGAGGAGACATTACGAATCCTTGCTTAATGATTGCTCACACCGATTAGAGCAGGAGGCTGCAGTGGCAGCCAGGTCAGATCTCGAGCCCCCCTCTGAGGATGAGATAATCCAAGCTTTCAACAAGCTAAAGAATAACAAGGCTGCTGGTCCAGACGGTCTGCCTGCTGAATTGTTCGTTTTTGAGAAAAGAAGTTCTAGAGAAAGACTAAGCTCCACTCACTTATACATAACTCTAATTCGACCTTCTGTATGGCTCTGAGTCTTAAACAACCTCTCAATCCTGAGCCCTATTACGCTGGAACAGCAACATTGCAACCCCAACTTCTAACATACTCAGTAATTTGTTGCTAATTAGTTACACTATTTTCAAATTTGTTGCTCCGGCCGTTTCCGAGAAAACGTGGCTGTACTACCGTAATATTACGCCAGCACAGCCACCCCCGTAACTTTTGATCTAATTGTCTGACGAAATTCAGACTGGTACCATAATTTGTTGCTAATTTGTTGCTCTAGAATGACACCAATCACGAATTTGTCGCTCCAGCCGTTTCCGAGAAAACGTGGCTGTGCTAGCGTAATATTACGCCAGCACAGCCACCCCCGTAACTTTTGATCTAATTGTCTGACGAAATTCAGATTGGTACCAGAATTTGTTGCTAATTTGTTGCTCTAGAACGACACCAATCACGAATTTGTCGCTCCAGCCGTTTCCGAGAAAATGTGGCTGTGCTACCGTAATATTACGCCAGCACAGCCACCCCCGTAACTTTTGATCTAATTGTCTCACGAAATTCAGATTGGTACTAGAATTTGTTGCTAATTTGTTGCTCTAGAATGACACCAATCACGAATTTGTCGCTCCAGCCGTTTCCGAGAAAACGTGGCTGTGCTAGCGTAATATTACGCCAGCACAGCCACCCCCGTAACTTTTGATCTAATTTCCTGACGAAATTCAGACTGGTGCCATAATTTGTTGCTCTAGAATGACACCAATCACGAATTGGTCGCTCCAGCAGTTTCCGAGAAAACGTGGCTGTGCTAGCGTAATATTACGCCAGCACAGCCACCCCCGTAACTTTTGAACTGATTGTCTCACGAAATTCAGACTGGTACCATAATTTGTTGCTAATTTGTTGCTCTAGAATGACACTAATCGGGAATTTGTCGCTCCAGCCGTTTCCGAGAAAACGTGGCTGTGCTAGTGTAATATTACGCCAGCACAGCCACCCCCGTAACTTTTGAACTAATTGTCTCACGAAATTCAGACTGGTGCCATAATTTGTTGCTAATTTGTTGCTCTAGATTGACACCAATCACGAATTTGTCGCTCCAGCCGTTTCCGAGAAAACGTGGCTGTGCTACCGTAATATTACTCCAGCACAGCCACCCTTGTAACTTTTGATGTAATTGTCCGACGAAATTCAGACCGGAGCCATAATTTGTTGCTAATTTGTTGCTCTAGATTGAGTCCAATCACTATTATTTCAAAATAGGTCTAATGTACTAAATTTGGTGTGGTTATTCCAAAACTGTAATCGTTTTTGTTTTTTTTTCTACCACGTACTTTTTTTACACAAATAGCAGTTGTACCTTAAATGTTTTAATGTAGCTTTGTGTATATAGAACTGAAAAGCAACCAGAATGCGAACAAATTGTGCTGATAACATTGTTGAATTTATGAATGTGCTTCATAACAACATAACAATGTAACAGACAAAAATAAATGCCTTATGGAAAGTGCAATCCATGTTAAAGTAGCTTTAAAAAAAAAAAAAATCCCTCACCTACGTATAAATGATGAACAATTTGAAAATCTTACAACTGAAAGCTCTAGATGTTCGGATCCGGTTAGGCGAAATAAACTATTTAACTTTTTTTTTGTTGTTTTTTTTTATTTATTTTTTTACCTAGTACCTAGTAGCTACAGGAAATTCACCGCTTCCTCCCTCATTCTTAACTCTCTTAGCTTGTCCACGTGATGCTTTGTTTACATACCTGGTAACAACACCTCTCGCAGACTCAATACGTTAACTAACATTGTCAACGTTATTAGAATAGAAACAATTACATACTTTTCTCTGTTATAATTAGGGACCGGATTCTTAGGTTTTCACCTATTTTTTTCCGTCCTCCTAAACATGATAATGATAGGTTTTTTATACGATTTGCGTCTTGTACTAGCATTCATGCAAATTTGGAAGTACCTAAAAAAACCTAGTCAGGATGATATCACCTAAAATCACCTAAATAATGATGGAATGACCTAGACAGACCTAATCTTTAAAATAGAAGATACAATTCTATGAACTAATTTCCTCCATAAGGGAAATTTTACTAGGAGTATCGCTTCCCCCAGAGCCCCATTTTAACGCGCTGAGGAAAACATAATAACAATTGTTGACGCTTCGGATATGAATGAAGCAGCTGCCATTTCTAAAGCTTCGATGCTCCTCCAGAACAACGAGATCCATGCTGCATTCGCATTCCTAAGAGCACATTTCTTAGATCTTCCTAATCTCATTGGAAAATTGGAATGGTCAACACTGGAGCTAAAAGATGCTATGAAATACTCCCCTATGACGTCTTGTGACGTAAACGGGTGTATCTTTATCTTTTTCCGCTTTTAAGACGGTTCTCTAAGACAACAGAAAGAATTTCGCCGTGGAAAACCTAGGCACCTATATGGTAGTTGACTGTAACAAGGGGTAATACCTAGGCACCTATATGGTAGTTGACTGTAACAAGGGGTAATACCTAGGCACCTATATGGTAGGTTACTGTAACAAGGGGTAATACCTAGGCACCTATATGGTAGTTTACTGTAACAAGGGGTAATACCTATTTTAGTTTCATATTTTCCCTTCTAAATTTTTACAAGATTTAATTATTTCATTTTTAACTTAGTTAAATACCCTTCTATAGGCAGTGAAATTCTTCCTGATGTTCTTTAGAAGTTGGAACTCTTTAGCAGAGAAAATTAAAAAATCTCCTTTAAATAATTGTTTTGTTTTATGTTCTTATTTACGTTTTTTATTAATGTATGTTTTATTGTATAATTTAATTTATTCATCTTTCTTTTTTTTAAACATCGTTTTATTTATAAAATGTATTTTATTTAAATAAATTTCATTCACTTTGTTTTTTTTAAATAAATATTTTGTTGAATATTTGGCCTACTTATTCTTTTTTTTAAAATAATAACTTATATTTCATCATTTTTATTTGCTCATATTTTTTTTTTTCGTTTCGAATGTTATTTTTTGTTTATTTTTATGTCACTATATATACATATTTATTGATGAATTATAAATTAACCAAATTATTAATGATAATAATATAATAGGTTAAACTTATTCTTCGTACCTATTGAAACAAATTTATCACCTAAAAAAACCTAAAATGGATTTTTAAATAAAAACCTAAAAAGGCCTATTTTTTTAACCTACCTATTGAAAACATTTTTATCACCTAAAAAACCTAAAATGCAATTTTAAATAAAAACCTAAAAAGACCTCTTATGCCTGTTGCAAAAACCTAATTGGGTGCTTATTTTATCCTAAATCTCCGGTCCCTAGTAATAATCTATGAATGACTTATAAATAAATAAAAATCACAGCCTTTATATTTATTTAATTAAAATATGAATAAGTGCTGCATAAATAATGTAAGAATTGTTAAAATTTGTTTACTGATTTTGCGGATGATGAAGTGGTTACTTCTCCAGATGTGGATTCTGGAGTTGGAGTAATAAATGCCGCTATCAGAATATTCAAGGAAAGTGGTCTGGAGATTAACCCAATGATTCCTCGGCTATTATTATTATTATTGATAAGGGAAATTTAGTGAAGGGAAAGCTTTTTTTCAAGCGAAATTCGCGCGAAAAAAATCGCAATGCTTACATTTTTGAGCTCATTTTCTTGCAGGTACTTACTCGTTTAATAGGTTTCTTAAAATAGAAAACGAATGAAACCATTTTTAAGACAATATCTGTAACCGTTTTTGAGAAAAGTGGAACAAATGTTTCTGTTACTCATTTATTTGGTGGGTACTTAGAATCATGGGATTTAATTTAAATATTTTCTACAACTTTGAAATTCACCTAAACAAAGATGTTTAAATTTCGGTTACATTTTGAGTTACGTATTCGAGAAAAATATTAAGGGATGTCCCGTAAATGTGTAATCAAATTTTGAGAATGGATAGTACACTTCAAAAGGAACAGGGAAGTTTATATAAAGTATGGTTCGAATCTCAGTAAGGGAGATATTATACTTTTTCTGTTTTCTTAAATATTGCTTATTTTTTTACAAACAAAGCTACAGTAGGCTCCGTCCGAGTTGGTCGGACAGAAAATCAAATGATACCCGGAGGTTTAGTTTCAAAGCTGGTAAGGGAATTTATACATTCAGGGATTTGCATACTTCAACTACCTATCTTCATATTACGTATTTACATTACCTTTATACCTCATGTATAACAGGCCAGTGTATATATGGTATATATATATATATATATTATTTTTTAGAGTTCTTCGCTGGGGAGAATTATTGGTCGATTGGGTGCTATTTCGCATAAATCCCATTCTGCTTCGTCAGACAGTTGTCCATGCTTATATATATTTGTTTCCTCCTTACAGTAACCCTGCAAGAAGGGAGTTTATTTTTGTCTGCAAGTCTCATGCAGTAAATACCATACCACTTGCATTTGTATATTAACTATATATATATATATATCGACCGACGTCGATTGTTTTTTTTTTTTTTTTTTGGACAAATCTAAATATGATTCTAAAATCTACATTAAATTTCCGATTAGAAACACTCGTTCTTGAAATATTGCCATGTAAATTAGGATTTTCAAAATGTCCTCCTTTCTGTTGCCTACAAATATAAGCTCGACGACTATCAGAATCCAGGGCTATACGGAGGACGTCTGGGTCTTCATGAGCTGGCGCTGCTTATGGATCCTATTGATGAGTTCAATTATGTTTAGAATAATTATTGTATTGTAACTCGGCGCTAATGGCCAAGTTGTAGATGCGCCGTAAAAAATAAAATAAAATAAAATAAAAAAAAAAAAAGATAATTATTTTCAATATGTTCTTCTATCATATTTCTCCACCCTTAATCAGAGCAAAAAGAGTGTGAACGTAGTGTGGGAAGGATGAGACACCACAATTATCGTGTAAAATTAGAGAATATGCTTAGAATGGCTCCTTCACACTAAAGTACATTTACTGGTTTTGACTTACGAATCAGTAAAAATTAGATTCAAATAACTTTTTTTCTGAAACAACGAGATAGCACATTTAAGCTTATTAAATAAGGCAACCTTTAAGACGGAAATAAAACCTGTACCTAAGTCTACAAATAGCTGATCAAGAAAATATTGAATAATTGAAGAAAACACTAAAATCAATAGTTCACATCTATATGGCTCTTAGTATAGCTTCTAATTTACAAGTCAATATTTCACTAACGGATGTTTCTTATTAGGGAAATATAATGTAAATCCTAAAAATGTGTTTTTTATTTACGATAAGATAACCAGAAATCCGTGTTTTTTTTTTGTTTTTTTTTTAAGATAGACAAAATGTTCAGATAGAACGTTCATTTCTGCTCCTCTGAACTAAAAATGAGGTGCAGAATAAACCCCTAAAGTTATGACACCTCAATGCGGGACACCCTGCATAAAGAGACAGATGTGTGAAAAAAATTAATCGGACCGGGTTTATTTTTATTATCTGGTAGAAAGGATCGATGCAGATTTGAAGAACTTTTAAAAACGTCTTTCACGAGAAGAATCTTAATTAAAACGTTCCTTATAAAAGTGCTAAAAGACACATAATAATACACAGGTCGTAAAATAATATCAGAAAAATACCTTTTCGATGTATGCTTGAACGTAAAAAATGGTAGAAACATCAGTTTTGCGTTTGTTTGAATTTTAAAAGGTTAATCCGTCGTGTTATATAGTTTAATCCGCAAACGTGAAGGCAAATACCTAGAGACCTTCATTTGTAAGATATCAATTTTTCATCAGTTCTACGTAGGTGGAGGATATTTAAAAAAAAAAAAACTTATGTAGTATCTTGAGGCTATTGTAGCAACGATTTTTGGAAACGACTGGAGCAACAAATTCGTGATTGTTCTCAATCCAGAGCAACAAATTATGGCACCAGTCAAAATTTCGTCGGACAATTAGATCAAAAGTTACGGGGGTGGCTGTGCTGGCGTAATATTACGCTAGCACAGCCACGTTTTCTCGGAAACGGCTGGAGCGCCAAATTCGTGATTGGTGTCATTCTAGAGCAACAAATTAGCAACAAATTCTGGTACCAATCTGAATTTCGTGAGACAATTAGATCAAAAGTTACGGGGGTGGCTGTGCTGGCGTAATGTTACGGTAGCACAGCCACGTTTTCTCGGAAACGGCTGGAGCGACAAATTCGTGATTGGGGTCATTCTAGAGCAACAAATTAGCAACAAATTCTGGTACCAATCTGAATTTCGTCAGACAATTAGATCAAAAGTTACGGGGGTGGCTGTGCTGGCGTAATATTACGCTAGCACAGCCACGTTTTCTCAGAAACGGCCGGAGCAACAAATTTGAAAATAGTGTACCAAATTAGCAACAAATTACTGAGTATGTTAGAAGTTGGGGTTGCAATGTTGCTGTTCCAGCGTAATAGAGCTTCAATCCTGTGAGCATGGCGTTTGAGAGATAGATTCTGAGGAGGCTATATGGAGGCTGCTCATATCCCTTCGATACCCTCCACACTTCCCGCCTACATCCGGTTCACCTCCGGATCACATCCTATTCTCTTCTCTAATAAACTGGGCGCAAAGGGGAAGCCAGCAGAAAGCGCTAACTTCGTGTCGCATTTTCGTTCTATATTTTCGGAACGTTTTGGAACAGTTAGGTTTAGAATACGATATAGCATGTTCCACCGCAATATTTCCGCTTAGTTGTTTTACATAGAGAATTGATTCTCCGCCACTATTTG
Organism: Gonocerus acuteangulatus; assembly: GCA_946811695.1. Classification (NCBI taxonomy): domain Eukaryota; kingdom Metazoa; phylum Arthropoda; class Insecta; order Hemiptera; family Coreidae; genus Gonocerus; species Gonocerus acuteangulatus. The sequence continues at coordinate 116,887,192 of OX328124.1, read as the reverse complement.
TACACTGTGAGGTTCAATAGGAACTCGACAACAGAGTAGAGTCTATTGGTGTTCCTAGTAAACAGGGATGTCAGAGGAATCCTCTAACAGTTTCCAATCAGTGTGGATCAATGATGTCAAATTGTAAAGCCCAACAGGAGTAAGTCTCACACTTGATTGTTTAGTGAACGTAACTGCAATAAATTTTCATGAATTACATTGAGTAAATTGTTTTTCTCGAGACAAGTGAAAAATAAAGAATTTCGGTTTCGATTATTTCTTTATTGTGTCCCGCTTCAATGGCGATTAGACAAAGAACAGTATCCTCTGAACTTAGCAATTCTAGGAAATCAGCATGGTTATTGGTGTTGGAAGAACAGTATCCTCTGAACTTAGCTATTCCAGGAAATCAGCATGGTTATTGGTGTTGGAAGAACAGTATCCTCTGAACTTAGCAATTCTAGGAAATCAGCATGGTTATTGGTGTTGGAAGAACAGTATCCTCTGAACTTAGCAATTCTAGGAAATCAGCATGGTTATTGGTGTTGGAAGAACAGTATCCTCTGAACTTAGCTATTCTAGGAAATCTGCATGGTTATTGGTGTTGGAAGAACAGTATCCTCTGAACTTAGCTATTCCAGGAAATCAGCATGGTTATTGGTGTTGGAAGAACAGTATCCTCTGAACTTAGCTATTCCAGGAAATCAGCATGGTTATTGGTGTTGGAAGAACAGTATCCTCTGAACTTAGCTATTCCAGGAAATCAGCATGGTTATTGGTGTTGGAAGAACAGTATCCTCTGAACTTAGCTATTCTAGGAAATCAGCATGGTTATTGGTGTTGGAAGAACAGTATCCTCTGAACTTAGCTATTCTAGGAAATCAGCATGGTTATTGGTGTTGGAAGAACAGTATCCTCTGAACTTAACAATTCTAGGAAATCAGCATGGTTATTGGTGTTGGAAGAACAGTATCCTCTGAACTTAGCTATTCTAGGAAATCAGCATGGTTATTGGTGTTGGAAGAACAGTATCCTCTGAACTTAGCTATTCTAGGAAATCAGCATGGTTATTGGTGTTGGAAGAACAGTATCCTCTGAACTTAGCAATTCTAGGAAATCAGCATGGTTATTGGTGTTGGAAGAACAGTATCCTCTGAACTTAGCAATTCTAGGAAATCAGCATGGTTATTGGTGTTGGAAGAACAGTATCCTCTGAACTTAGCTATTCTAGGAAATCAGCATGGTTATTGGTGTTGGAAGAACAGTATACTCTGAACTTAACAATTCTAGGAAATCAGCATGGTTATTGGTGTTGGAAGAACAGTATCCTCTGAACTTAGCTATTCTAGGAAATCAGCATGGTTATTGGTGTTGGAAGAACAGTATCCTCTGAACTTAACAATTCTAGGAAATCAGCATGGTTATTGGTGTTGGAAGAACAGTATCCTCTGAACTTAGCTATTCTAGGAAATCAGCATGGTTATTGGTGTTGGAAGAACAGTATCCTCTGAACTTAGCAATTCTAGGAAATCAGCATGGTTATTGGTGTTGGAAGAACAGTATCCTCTGAACTTAGCTATTCTAGGAAATCAGCATGGTTATTGGTGTTGGAAGAACAGTATCCTCTGAACTTAACAATTCTAGGAAATCAGCATGGTTATTGGTGTTGGAAGAACAGTATCCTCTGAACTTAGCAATTCTAGGAAATCAGCATGGTTATTGGTGTTGGAAGAACAGTATCCTCCGAACTTAGCTATTCTAGGAAATCAGCATGGTTATTGGTGTTGGAAGAACAGTATCCTCTGAACTTAGCAATTCTAGGAAATCAGCATGGTTATTGGTGTTGGAAGAACAGTATCCTCTGAACTTAACAATTCTAGGAAATCAGCATGGTTATTGGTGTTGGAAGAACAGTATCCTCTGAACTTAGCTATTCTAGGAAATCAGCATGGTTATTGGTGTTGGAAGAACAGTATCCTCTGAACTTAGCAATTCTAGGAAATCAGCATGGTTATTGGTGTTGGAAGAACAGTATCCTCTGAACTTAGCTATTCTAGGAAATCAGCATGGTTATTGGTGTTGGAAGAACAGTATCCTCTGAACTTAACAATTCTAGGAAATCAGCATGGTTATTGGTGTTGGAAGAACAGTATCCTCTGAACTTAGCTATTCCAGGAAATCAGCATGGTTATTGGTGTTGGAAGAACAGTATCCTCTGAACTTAGCTATTCTAGGAAATCAGCATGGTTATTGGTGTTGGAAGAACAGTATCCTCTGAACTTAACAATTCTAGGAAATCAGCATGGTTATTGGTGTTGGAAGTGTGTGTGGTTATGTAATTTTTTAGACGTAGGGTGTCTAGTATCGATGGAAATAAAATATCTTATACGCCAACATTGCAGGCCTTCATCAAATAAGGTTGTATATTGGTGTGTTCTTGAGGTAAGTGTTGATGTACTGGCTATCATTGCCTAGGAGTTCTTGCATATCGTATCACACGGTATGTTGTAATTGCTTCTTCTCTAGTAGTCTGTCAGTAAATGTTTAATCGTAAGTCCTGTGTTACATATGTTGCATATTGGTTTGTGGCGTCTTGTCATAGGAAATTCGTGAGTACTGGATGGCCATCCCTCAACTGTAGTTTTTTATGGTCCGAAGTTTATTGTCAGTTAGTTGTGTCCATTAATATTGCCAATGACGTTTTATGGTAGATTTTGTAGCTGTTGTTAAGTCTCTGACAGTTATTTGTTGTACGTCATAAGTCTGACAGCATTTTTTGCGTGATAATCGGCAATTGAACTTTTTCCGAGTTCTTCATGTCCCGGTAGCCAGTACATTGTTGTGTTTCTGTTTAGGGTTTGCGTCTTATTCAATATTTCTGTCAGTAGTGGAGGGGTTGTATATCTGTCTGTAAGTGTTTTCAGTGAGCTTAAAGAGTCAGTAAATTTCTGTCAGTAGTTGATGGGTTGTATATCTGTCTGTAAGTGCTTTCAGTGAGCTTAAAGAATCAGTAAATAGTACTATGTCTCTGTAGTCAGGTTCGGGTATGTTGTTCAGACCGATGAGGATGCCATGGAGTTCAGCTGTAAAGATACTAGACTTATCGTTAATTTTCTTGCTTATGATTTGATCTCCTATTGCAGCTGCAGCTCCCACACTTTCATCTGATTTAGAGCCGGTTTTCATTATTGCAAACAACGAAGTAACTTATATATATTTCCAAACTTCAGAATGATCTACAGTTATCCAAGCTAACACATTTAAACTATTGTTGCGTTGGGAATAGGCGAAATATTGGGGGGAATAAACTATTTTATATACAGATTTGAGGGGTTTTAAATATACCGAACACTGTCAGGAAACCGTGGGAAAGTGACTAACGCTTCCGAGCAAGTAAATATTGTGGCAAGTGGTGTTTCATGTTTCAGAGGTGTTGCTTTCGTTCATTTTACGCGGTTATTAAAAAACTTTTAAAAGTAAAAATACTTTTGCAACATAACTATGCGACAAAAACGATAAAGCTCTTTCTTTTTTTTTGTTGTTTTTTTTTTTGACGTTTTCTCACTCCATCCATCGGGAGATACTCACTTATGACTTCAAACAGATGATGATCCGATTTTAATGAATTTTATGTACGATAAAGAAGATTATATGTTATAGAGTAGATTACATAGGTTTGTCAGGTAGAGCTAAAGCATATTTATGTTCCTGAATTTGAGCAGAAGGCTCTAAACGAAATAACTTTTTCAATTCCTGACCTGAGCAAAGGTCACTTTCGGTGCTTGTAGTTTTATTACGACTCCTAATGAAATATACTATTCTGGGACTGCACTTGTTTTGTCTTTCATGTACTTTAAAAACAATATAGATCCAAGAATGGGGGTTAGAAATATAGGCTACGCTCGTCTATATTTCTAATCCCCATTCTTTTTACAAGCTCATAACCTATACATTACCATATAACCAATTAGCCCGGCCTGGGCCTCCACGGCGCGATAACATCAGGAATAATTATTATATTGAATCATGCTAAGATGACGTTTTACCATGTTAAATACTCATGGTTCTCGATCTACTAATGGGGGGTCATCATGTCAGCAGTTTAACAAGATATAAGAACTAGGGAAATATGCGAACATAAATAATTTATTTATTGGTAATTACATTCTGCGTATGAATACATCCGATAATATGATATATGATAGAATATGAGGGTTCCGTGCTGAAGGCCTGACAATGTCATCATCGATTAGTGTCAGGAGGACGCTCAGATGACGTTGAAGGGAGATCCCATGAGTCGAAGGGAGATCCAATGAGACACAGACATTGCCACACTTGAAGGAAGAGTCTTTGCTAACACTTCACTTGTGGGGCACTGCAGTAGGGCCGCCTTCATAGACAGAGTGGATGCGAAAAAAAAATATATAGAAATTTGTTCTAAAAGGGAAAAAAATATTTAAAAGAGCGGATAATGCAGGCATTTCATTGCGAATTAAAAAAAAAAAAAAGGACCGGACGAAAAAATGGAGATTAAAAATCTATCACTTGCTGGAGCTTAAGTTATTTATCACATTCGGAAACAATGAAAGACCCCAACGATAATATTTTCTTCATACTTATTCATGAGCTAAAAAAAGGGGTTCATCCCTCCCACTACCCCTAGCTTTCGCAGTAATAAAATTGGGGGAGGGTTCTTCCCAAATTTTCCCAAGTCTTTCATCTACAACCTCATGGTAGGAAGTGGAAAACTTATTCACTTTTCAAACATTTTCATGAGGGCTTCGGAGGTTAGTTCGTTAGATGAATGTGTTTATAAAGTTCGACTCGCAGGAACTACTTCATAATACGGCGCTTCTGTTATTTTACTAATTCAATTTAAACACCTAATCCAATGATATAGGTATCGGAAAAAAGTGAGATTTAAGGGCCAGAATGCACAGGAAACTGACAATATCCTCAGCGGAAATTACACACTTCGCCTTCCGTGAGGGTTATTTTTGACGACCCAATAAGCTATTTCTGCATTCCCTATAAGGCATTACCTGGAATGGTTGAGTTGACGGGCATATTTGCTGGCACTATTTCTGCAGTATGTGCAGGGATCAAGGAGTTGTGGGGTATGTTAGCTGATCCTATGGGGTATTTCTGCAGTATGTACAGGGATCAAGGAGTTGTGGGGTACGTTAGCTGATCCTATGGAGTATTTCTGCAATATTTCCATTGATTGAAGTGTTTTGGTGTATGTTTGCTGATTCTATGAGGTATTTGCAGTATGTGCTAAGATCGAGGAGTTGAGGGTTTTTTTTTTTTTGCAGCTAGAAGGTATTTCTGCAGTATGTACTATTATGGTGCAGTTTTGGGATACGCTTGCATCCTTAAGAGGTATTTCTGCAGTATATCCCTATGGGACTTGTGTCCCGGAATAAGAATAAAACATTTTCATTTCATTTATATCCTGGGATCGAGGAGTTGAGGGGTATGTTTGCTGATACTATAAGGTATTTCTGCATATGTACTGGTTTGGTGCAGTTTTGGAGTACTTTTGCGTCACTATGAGGTATTTCTGCAGTATGTACTGGTATGGTGCAGCTTTGGGGTACTTTGCGTCCCTATGAGGTATTTCTGCAGAGTGTACTGGTATGGTGCAGCTTTGGGGTACTTTGCGTTCCTATGAGATATTTTATACAGTATGTGCTAGATCGAGGAGTTGAGGGGTATTTTTGCTGCAGTTTTGTGGTACGTTTGTGGACCTATGAGATATTTCTGCAGTATGATCGAGGGGTTGAAGGTTATGTTTGCTGCAGCTATAAGATATTTCTGCAGAGTGTACTGGAATGGTGCAGTTTTGTGGTACGTTTGTGAACCTATGAGATATTTCTGCAGTATGATCGAGGGGTTGAATGTTATGTTTGCTGCAGCTACAAGGTATTTCTGCAGAGTGTACTGGTATGGTGCAGTTTTGTGGTACGTTTGTGGACCTATGAGATATTTCTGCAGTATGATCGAGGGGTTGAAGGTTATGTTTGCTGCAGCTATAAGGTATTTCTGCAGAGTGTACTGGTATGGTGCAGTTTTGTGGTACGTTTGTGGACCTATGAGATATTTCTGCAGTATGATCGAGGGGTTGAAGGTTATGTTTGCTGCAGCTATAAGGTATTTCTGCAGAGTGTACTGGTATGGTCCAGTTTTGTGGTACGTTTGTGGACCTATGAGATATTTCTGCAGTATGATCGAAGGGTTGAATATTATGTTTGCTGCAGCTACAAGGTATTTTTGCAGTATGTACTGGTATGGCCCAGTTTTGAGGTACTTTCGCGTCCCTATGAGGTATTTCTGCAGTATGATCGAGGGGTTGAAGGTTATGTTTGCTGCAGCTATAAGGTATTTCTGCAGAGTGTACTGGTATGGTGCAGTTTTGTGGTACGTTTGTGGACCTATGAGATATTTCTGCAGTATGATCGAGGGGTTGAAGGTTATGTTTGCTGCAGCTATAAGGTATTTCTGCAGAGTGTACTGGTATGGTGCAGTTTTGTGGTACGTTTGTGGACCTATGAGATATTTCTGCAGTATGATCGAGGGGTTGAAGGTTATGTTTGCTGCAGCTATAAGATATTTCTGCAGAATGTACTGGAATGGTGCAGTTTTGTGGTACGTTTGTGAACCTATGAGATATTTCTGCAGTATGATCGAGGGGTTGAATGTTATGTTTGCTGCAGCTACAAGGTATTTCTGCAGAGTGTACTGGTATGGTGCAGTTTTGTGGTACGTTTGTGGACCTATGAGATATTTCTGCAGTATGATCGAGGGGTTGAAGGTTATGTTTGCTGCAGCTATAAGATATTTCTGCAGAGTGTACTGGAATGGTGCAGTTTTGTGGTACGTTTGTGAACCTATGAGATATTTCTGCAGTATGATCGAGGGGTTGAATGTTATGTTTGCTGCAGCTACAAGGTATTTCTGCAGAGTGTACTGGTATGGTGCAGTTTTGTGGTACGTTTGTGGACCTATGAGATATTTCTGCAGAATGATCGAGGGGTTGAAGGTTATGTTTGCTGCAGCTGCAAGGTATTTTTGCAGTATGTACTGGTATGGTGCAGTTTTGAGGTACTTTCGCGTCCCTATGAGGTATTTCTGCAGTATTTCCTAGGATCGAGGAATATGTTTGCTGACACTATGAGGTATTTCTGGTAGGCTTTAGGGGTTGAGGGTTATGTTTGCTGCAGCTAGCTGTAAGGTATTTCTGCAGGGTGTGCTAGTATAACGGGGGAAGGGAGAGCATGGTTGGTGGTAGAGCTTTAATTTAATCAAATAGAGGTCGGATCGGATGGCAAGCTTTTATCGACCTAGACTCCATGCTCTGTATGCTGTATGAGGTAGAACGGACGCGCCTGCAATACCCAGCCGTCTCATCTTCACCACAAGCAAAGATAACGAAGGAGGTCATGACAAACCGGCGGGGGCTTAACTCTTTTTCAACTTTTATTACCCTGAGTTTGAGGGGATACTGCAAAGAAAATCAGTTTTTTCTTGGGTTGTCAAAAGCACTTTTTCGTGGTTTGTCAAAAGCAATTTTTCGTGGGTTGTCAAAAGCACTTTTTCGTGGGTTGTCAAAAGCAATTTTTCGTGGGTTGTCAAAAGCACTTTTTCGTGGGTTGTCAAAAGCAATTTTCTCATGGACTGGCAAAAGCACATTTTCATTGTCTGAATTACAGATTTTTTAACACACTAGATATATTTTTTTCTATAAATACTCTTAAAATGTTACCAAATATTTGTATATCTTAAAATGCACCTGTCTATGTTGTAATAAAGGTTATTTAGTAAATTTCGTTAAGGAAATTCAGATATCCATATATATTTCACATCGGCAAGAATTCTAATTTGCGAAAATTTTGCAAACACAATTTTACGATAACATTAAAGGGTCTATTTTGCTATTTGAGTTCCTTCTGTCTTTATAAAGTGCACAAGGGATGATGGGGCTGTGCAGGATGTTTGCTTAAATTTCATTGCTGTAGAATGAATCTGGTTTTGATTCAAAATAATTTGAATGTTCATTTAGTAAATCCTGTTTAAAATTTAACTTTTTTCATAGTATAAACTTTTGTAAAGCACACAATAAATTGAAATCACTTGGGAAATGTACGAGGGAGTAAGATAGATGCGGAAAAAGCTCTCAAATTAATTAATTGTCGATATCGATATGTTAATATGTTACGAAGTTCTTTTAATTTTCATAGTAACGTTTTGAAATATATTCAAAATTAACAGTGATGTTTTATTACGATGATTAATGCTCCAAGTGATTTTTACATAAAGTTATACTTAAAACACGATCTACTTAATGAACTTTCAAATAATTTTGCATTAGAACCACAGTCTTTCTATAGCAAAAAAATTTAAAAGTTATCTCTAAGATAGAGAGAAATTTAAGATAGTTTGTTTATTTGTTTTTTAGGGAAAAAAACTACGTGGCTATCATTGCCCGAATTTTTAGATAGTGAAGAAACCATTGATTTAAATGTTAAATTGTGTTTCGTTTACACTATTTTAAAATTTCCCAAAAATACACATGAACTTTCGGGCTGACCTGATACATTTATATTATAATAATTTATTATGATCGGTCTTCCCATGGTATGGTGGATAGCGCATTTATTTATGATCGGTCTTCCCATGGTATGGTGGATAGCGCATTTATTTATGATTGGTCTTCCCATGGTATGGTGGATGGCGCATTTATTTATGATGATGGGTCTTCCCATGGTATGGTGGATGGCGCATTTATTTATGATGATCGGTCTTCCCATGGTATGGTGGATAGCGCATTTATTTATGATCGGTCTTCTCATGGCATGATGGATAGCGCATTTATTATGATCGGTCTTATCATGGTATGGTGGATAGCGCATTTATTTATGATATGTCTTTCCATGGTATGGTGGATAGCGCATTTATTTATGATCGGTCTTCCCATGGTATGGTGGATGGCGCATTTATTTATGATGATGGGTCTTCCCATGGTATGGCGGATGGCGCATTTATTTATGATGATCGGTCTTCCCATGGTATGGTGGATAGCGCATTTATTTATGATCGGTCTTCTCATGGTATGGTGGATAGCGCATTTATTATGATCGGTCTTATCATGGTATGGTGGATAGCGCATTTATTTATGATATGTCTTTCCATGGTATGGTGGATAGCGCATTTATTTATGATCGGTCTTCCCATGGTATGGTGGATGGCGCATTTATTTATGATCGGTCTTCCCATGGTATGGTGGATAGCGCATTTATTTATGATCGGTCTTCTCATGGTATGGTGGATAGCGCATTTATTATGATCGGTCTTATCATGGTATGGTGGATAGCGCATTTATTTATGATTGGTCTTCCCATGGTATGGTGGACGGCGCATTTATTTATGATCGGTCTTCCCATGGTATGGTGGATGGCGCATTTATTTATGATCGGTCTTCCCATGGTATGGTGGATGGCGCATTTATTTATGATCGGACTTCCCATGGTATGGTGGATAGCGCATTGATTTATGATATGTCTTTCCATGGTATGGTGGATAGCGCATTTATTTATGATCGGTCTTCCCCATGGTATGTTGGATAGCGCATTGATTTATGATATGTCTTTCCATGGTATGGTGGATAGCGCATTTATTACCTACCTAAAGAGAAACTGGCTCGAGCCCCGTCTGCAGAAAGTTGATTTCCTTCATCTATGTGCTCGATGAAAACATTTCCTGCTCCACCATAGATCTTTAGGAAGGTGGCAACCTATAGATAGCTTGGTATTAATAGTCTAGATGTCGAAGTACCGTACAGTGGTGGCAAACGCCAGATTTGAGGAGAAAAAACTGTAGGTACATGAATCTTTTTAATTTTGGTATCATTTGTTAAGTATTTTTTTGTGCTGAGTCGAATGAGACCACTACCAATTCGATAGAATAATTATTTTGGAAGATAAACGGGGTTTATATTTTAAAAAACCTCTGAAAACAGCAATTATGCAAATAAAAAAAGTCATAATACACTCAATGAGTTGAATAAATTAACAACCAACGTGATACTGTTAACTCTTCTCGACGGATTCCTCTTTATTAAAGTTTGGGCTTATTAAAATTTTTACAGTTTTAGACGATATAGTAGGTGGATCTCATTGTTAATGTTCAGTTACTTGTTAGCACAAAATGTTGAACAACTATCTGGGCAAAATAATTATGGTAAACCCATTTTTCATAAAAAAATCGCAACGCTAATTGACACCTTCATTTTATTATGCTGTTTGGCGATGAAAGTTTTAGTACTTCAACTTCAATGCATGCACTTTTAGGCAAAACTAAGCGGAGAGGATAACTAAGTACCGCTTTCCCCCCCCTCCAAATGAACTAAGGATAATTGAAATTTATCACAAATATCTTTTCAATTTGAGCGCAACTTGCTCATGGTACTTTTTAGCAAACAAAAATTTTCTTTTAAAATCTACATATATACAAAAGACTTCCTGGGTTCACTAAAAACTGTGAGATTTCTACACGGTGAGACAACGGTTACAAAAAAAGTGTTTTGGGATCAGAATTAGTAATAAAATGGAAAAGCAATATTATAGCAAACAGGATGTAAAAACAAGTCAACACACCTCCACTGTTTAATTTTGGAATTAAACAGTGGAGGTGTGTTGACTTGTTTTTGCATCCTGTTTACTATGAAGAACCTTCACCAGCCAACTAACCACAATAATTAAACAGTGGAGGTGTGTTGACTTGTTTTTGCATCCTGTTTACTATGATGAACCTTCACCAGCCAACCAACTACAATAATTAAACAGTGGAGGTGTGTTGACTTGTTTTTGCATCCTGTTTACTATGATGAACCTTCACCAGCCAACCAACTACAATAATTAAACAGTGGAGGTGTGTTGACTTGTTTTTGCATCCTGTTTACTATGATGAACCTTCACTAGCCAACTAACCACAATAATTAAACAGTGGAGGTGTGTTGACTTGTTTTTGCATCCTGTTTACTATGATGAACCTTCACCAGCCAACCAACTACAATAATTAAACAGTGGAGGTGTGTTGACTTGTTTTTGCATCCTGTTTACTATGATGAACCTTCACCAGCCAACCAACTACAATAATTAAACAGTGGAGGTGTGTTGACTTGTTTTTGCATCCTGTTTACTATGAAGAACCTTCACCAGCCAACTAACCACAATAATTAAACAGTGGAGGTGTGTTGACTTGTTTTTGCATCCTGTTTACTATGATGAACCTTCACCAGCCAACCAACTACAATAATTAAACAGTGGAGGTGTGTTGACTTGTTTTTGCATCCTGTTTACTATGATGAACCTTCACCAGCCAACCAACTACAATAATTAAACAGTGGAGGTGTGTTGACTTGTTTTTGCATCCTGTTTACTATGATGAACCTTCACTAGCCAACTAACCACAATAATTAAACAGTGGAGGTGTGTTGACTTGTTTTTGCATCCTGTTTACTATGATGAACCTTCACCAGCCAACCAACTACAATAATTAAACAGTGGAGGTTTGTTGACTTGTTTTTGCATCCTGTTTACTATGATGAACCTTCACCAGCCAACCAACTACAATAATTAAACAGTGGAGGTGTGTTGACTTGTTTTTGCATCCTGTTTACTATGATGAACCTTCACCAGCCAACTAACCACAATAATTAAACAGTGGAGGTGTGTTGACTTGTTTTTGCATCCTGTTTACTATGATGAACCTTCACCAGCCAACCAACTACAATAATTAAACAGTGGAGGTGTGTTGACTTGTTTTTGCATCCTGTTTACTATGATGAACCTTCACCAGCCAACCAACCACAATAATTAAACAGTGGAGGTGTGTTGACTTGTTTTTGCATCCTGTTTACTATGATGAACCTTCACCAGCCAACCAACTACAATAATTAAACAGTGGAGGTGTGTTGACTTGTTTTTGCATCCTGTTTACTATGATGAACCTTCACCAGCCAACCAACCACAATAATTAAACAGTGGAGGTGTGTTGACTTGTTTTTGCATCCTGTTTACTATGATGAACCTTCACCAGCCAACAAACCACAATAATTAAACAGTGGAGGTGTGTTGACTTGTTTTTGCATCCTGTTTACTATGATGAACCTTCACCAGCCAACCAACCACAATAATTAAACAGTGGAGGTGTGTTGACTTGTTTTTGCATCCTGTTTACTATGATGAACCTTCACCAGCCAACCAACCACAATTGTAGAATATTATAGCAGTATTTTACAAGTTATTAGATATAAAAAAAATATCAGTTTAAAGGAGATTGAACACCTTCGTTTTGGGTTTTCCCCCTTGCCGTAAAAAAAAAACAAATGTTTACGATTAAAATAATATACACGTTGCTTTGTTAATAGCAATACTAGCTCGTCTGATGGGATGATGTTGTTAAAAGGTTTCGAAACTATGATAATGCGACATGGGACGACAAGATATCTTCCGATTAGCATTCTGCGATGATAGAAATAACCGTAAGGAGAATTGCAAAACACTTCTTCATCCTGACGGCTATACTACAGCTGATGAATTTCAAAGATGTCTCATTTAGTTTCGCGTCCACGTCTCGTTGTGATCTGCTTGCTTTCTCTAAGGACACTCTTTAAATCCAAGACGTGCTTGCGAATCAAGTTGAAGCACTATTTTGCACAAGATGTGCTTAGTATGGTAACCGGATGAATGCATTCAAGTTCTTACTAATTGCAGTTAAGTCCTCTTTGCATTTAAAACTAGTCCCAGGAGAAAATTCTATCCCCCTAAAACATCTTAAGTGAATAGAATTCGAAAGATGGGTGGAACCTTCTGAGTGTTTAATAATTATTTTATTCTGCAACTTTTCGGACCTTATTATCCTTCTTCAGGCACATAATCTGTAATCTGCAATATATATGTGTGTGTATATGTGTATAATTTAAATTGTATACTTGGAAGTATATCTAATAATTGTATTAAGCAAATCTTGGTTGCGGATGTAATTCGAATATTTTAATAACATCTTTATAGAAAGATGTGGTTATAATGCATTAATAATAAAAAAATGCTAATAAGAAATTTAAAGATAATATATATGGCTTGACCTTCATTATATAAATGTTCTGTTTATTGTTTTCATTATTAGATACTAAAAACATCGGAATGAAATATAAGAAATATATGCTTACATCTGAATCAGGGCCTTTATCTGCCCCTGGACAGGTAAAAGAGACGAACTCATGGCACCTTTTGTGAACAACGAAACTGCAAACTGAAACAAAAAACAAAACACATATTACATACTTAAAATAATATAAAACATATCTAAATTACCAATATTGTTTTACTTTTCTTTTAATAGATGTATTAATTATTTTATTTTATTGAACAACTTTGATGTTCTTCGCATATTCCAATCATGCATCATCAGGGGGCATCTATAACTGCATTATGCATCCCAAAAAGTGAATCTTCTTACTGAGAAAATCAAAGGCAATAATTTTTCTTGTGTCCTTGAATGAGGGTTTATCTGGATACAAATTCATTAATGCACCCCTGGTGGCAAGATTCTTGTTTTCTTGCAGTTGCAAGAATAATAATGCCAACATCACATAGTCGGTCACCCATTCACGTACTGACCACGCCCGACGTTTAAGTAGGTAATTATTAAAAAAATGGAATTTATATTATTTTATTGATTTAAGAATACTTAACAGCAAAATCCCAGAGTTTTTCTTTTAAAATCTAATAGTTTATACTTTTAAGAATGTATCCATGGAAAAAGAACTCGACTTTATGGAGCGCCTTTTATATTTATCGATTTTTGAAATTTTTATTTTTTTAATTTATTTTAAATTGAAATTTTGTTTTTAAATAAATATACTTAGTGACCAGAAACATAACCGATAGTAAATATATTTTTCTATATTCAAAATATTATTGTGACCATTTTGGTGAAAATCCCATTGAGATATCATTAACGTTAACAGAGTAATGATTTTTTTAGTAAATGAAAGTCGCTTTGACTTAAATCGTCAGTAAAAGCAGAAACAAGTTTTATAGACAACTTTAAAAATTCATAAATCAAAAAGTATTGAATATATCTAACTAAAATTTGGAATACATCATTAGAATGACCAGTTCAACAAATAAAAAAAGTTTCTGGCAATTCTGAGGACATGGGTTTCATGGCCTGGATGATCTGACATGGACTGACCCCAACAAAACTCGCTATATAGCATAAAGAACTTATGCGAGAGATGTTCTGGGAAAATGAGAAAAATCGGTACTATTGGAGTATATTTTAAACCGCTACGTGAGATCACATTGCGGCCTAGTGAACAAAGTTCTGAAACTCTGCAACCAAAATACCTAAATAGCTTTCTAAACTAAGGAAACAATAAGATAGGTGTAGCTGAAATATATATTTAACAGACAGATTGGTTTGTTTTTGAGGTTGACCTCATATCGCAATCCGTCGGCAAGTGCCGACTAAAAAATGTAACGTTTCAGAACCCATAGTTCAAGAAAATTATCGTGGTTTACATTTTTAAATCTATCTGGTTATAGTCTAAATTGATTTCATCCTTAGCTTTCGCTAAATATTGATAAATATAACACTATCTCCCTTGCCTGACCTCTTAAACCCTTCACCGATCCTAAATGAGACATGATCAGTTTTTATTGTGTTTCAGGTCAAGTGTAGTTCATCAAATGGTGGCACACGCAAAGAACAGAGATTGAAAGGAAATTTTTCCTCGAGAACTTCTTGCATGGAAAATAAAACGTTTCCCTCTTTTATTATGGGCTATAGTTAACCACTCCGCCACCATGAGACCTCCGGAATATTGCTTTCTAACCATTTATAGATTGATGGAGCGACGCTTAACCCCTGCTCGAGGATGAGCAGCCCAGAACCTTCCTCCTATATCTATATAGTATAGACATGGTATATAGCCTTTGCCAATTTCTCAAGCACCGCTGAGCAAAAGGCCGAGGACCTGAGGAGCTCACCGTTCACCAAGCACCTGTATAGATCACTAGACCGAGCTAAACCTGGGCTCTAGCTATCCTTGTTCGTCCTGCTTTAAGCTCTAAAAAACCAGCTTTGTTGCCGGAAGTGGAGTATCTTATGGGCTATTTCAAGAAAGAACTGAGCAAACAAAATCAATGTCAACGACAAAGAATAGACGATTTCCTTCAAGGTATTTATACTCACCAGGACAAAATTGTTAAAAAAAAGGTCTGTCACGCAGTAACTGCACAACTAAGCACAAGGTTGTTTAAAAAGTTGTTTCAAATATCCTACATAAATAAAAATTAAACAAACATGGTTTTGCTATTTTATATTCGTTATGCCCCGTTTCTATTAATACAATTCTGCCCTGCGACATGTCGCACGACATGTGCCGGGCACAAATCGCAGATTGGAAACCATTAGCAACAAGGTACAAAACATGCGCCGCGACTTGCACCTAGGGTAATGGAAACAGACCGCACCTTGTGCAAGGAACACGCGCATGCGCAAAAGACCGTTTACACATACTACCCTGTCTAGTGTCCACAGAACCTAACCTAAAAAGTGTCTAATCTTCACATATGTTTAACATGAGTTATACATCATTCTAGCATCAAATACCTCTGCGACATGTCACAGAGAATTGGAAACAAAACTGTGCAACAAGTCCCGGGCACAAGTCGTGCGACACGTGCCGGGGATTTGTCAGGATGGAAACGTACGTTAATGATCACCTGACAATTAATAATCTTTTATATTTTTTTTTTCTCTAATGAATAATAAAATAAATAATAACATTTGGAAAACCCGGTGGCCGTGAGTGCTAAGGAGTGACAACTCCGTTCCTAAGGTCGTGGGTGGTAACCGGTAGAAAACCCGTCCCAAAAATCGTTGTCATGTGTAAGTAGAAGTTAAATTGTATATATAAATACATATATATGTACAATTTCAACCGGGGTCATTTCCGGCATCTGGTAGGCTTGATTAATTTGAGAAAGGTATGCTTGGAAAATTGTCTAAATTCATTAGACTTCAATAGCTATATTCCTTCGGAAAGTGCTATAAATAATTCAAACCTAAGATAAAGAAACCGTACAAAGAACGAAACTGACCCCAGTATCTTTGGCTGTTATAGTATTAATTAGCGTGGTTCCTCCCTCCGACTAGAAAATCTGACGTTTCAGATCCCATAGATCACGAACATAACTGTGGTTCAAATTTGTGTGTATATATATATGTGTATATATATATATATATATATACATATATTTACAATATATATATATACACCTTCCTATATTTACAATCTCCTGCAGTTTAAATCTGCTGTCCATTCCCGTGGTACCCGCTCCCGTCCCTCCGATCTCTATCCTCCCACTCATAAAACAGCCTTCTTCGACCGTTCCTTCATCTCCCGAGCCTCCTCCTTCTGGAACTCTATCCCTCTTTCCATTCGACACTCTCCTTCCTTACCTGTCTTTAAATCCCGCCTCTTTGCTTTTCTCCTATCCTCCCAGGAAGACGCTTCTTAAAATTTCACCACCAGGAAGACCTGATTACCTTTGTAAATTATATTGCTGTTTTTTTCTCGTGTTTATGCATTTTCCTAGTTTATATCTTTTTATAGCTCCCATTCCTTTAATATTTATTCAACTTTTTAATATTTATTTGTTTATTTAAACTCTTTAATTTTATTCCCATCCCCCTCTGAACATTGTATCATCATTGCCCCATTCCAATGAATGTACATATTTACTTATATTTCATTTTATTATTTAAGGCTTCACATATAATATTTGTGTTAGTTGCTTTATTTGTTTTGTTCTTTTATACTTTTGTTTTTCTTTATTCATATTTATATTTTTAGGTTAAATTTCTTTATTGTTTATTTTGTACTTATTTTTATTCTTATGGGACGAAGTCCCAGAATAAAGTTTTTTTTTTCATTCATTCATTCATTCATATATAAATACCTGTTCGCTCTCTCATCGGTTCAAAAATGGTCCAACTTTTATGAAATTTGGTACAACATTCTTTCTTCTAATTTGAAAGGTCACGTTCGTTCGTAAAATGGTTTTTAGAGCGAAAAAAATCATAGCGTCTAAATTATCTCGTTCACATGCTTGTAGTATTATTATAAATTACCTCCTTCACATGCTTGTAGGATTATTATAAATTATCTCCTTCACATGCTTGTAGGATTATTATAAATTATCCCCTTCACATGCTTGTAAGATTATTATAAATTATCTCCTTCACATGCTTGTAGGATTATTATAAATTATCTCATTCACATGCTTGTAGGATTATTATAAATTATCTCCTTCACATGCTTGTAGTATTATTATAAATTACCTCCTTCACATGCTTGTAGGATTATTATAAATTATCTCCTTCACATGCTTGTAGGATTATTATAAATTATCCCCTTCACATGCTTGTAAGATTATTATAAATTATCTCCTTCACATGCTTGTAGGATTATTATAAATTATCTCATTCACATGCTTGTAGGATTATTATAAATTATCTCCTTCACATGCTTGTAGGATTATTATAAATTATCTCCTTCACATGCTTGTAGGATTATTATAAATTATCTCCTTCACATGCTTGTAGGATTATTATAAATTATCTCCTTCACATGCTTGTAGGATTATTATAAATTATCTCCTTCACATGCTTGTAGGATTATTATAAATTACCTCCTTCACATGCTTGTAGGATTATTATAAATTATCTCCTTCACATGCTTGTAGGATTATTATAAATTATCTCATTCACATGCTTGTAGGATTATTATAAATTATCTCCTTCACATGCTTGTAGGATTATTATAAATTATCTCCTTCACATGCTTGTAGGATTATTATAAATTATCTCCTTCACATGCTTGTAGGATTATTATAAATTATCTCCTTCACATGCTTGTAGGATTATTATAAATTATCTCCTTCACATGCTTGTAGGATTATTATAAATTACCTCCTTCACATGCTTGTAGGATTATTATAAATTATCTCCTTCACATGCTTGTAGGATTATTATAAATTATCTCCTTCACATGCTTGTAGGATTATTATAAATTATCTCCTTCACATGCTTGTAGGATTATTATAAATTATCTCCTTCACATGCTTGTAGGATTATTATAAATTATCTCCTTCACATGCTTGTAGGATTATTATAAATTATCTCCTTCACATGCTTGTAGGATTATTATAAATTATCTCCTTCATATGCTTGTAGGATTATTATAAATTATCTCCTTCACATGCTTGTAGGATTATTATAAATTATCTCCTTCACATGCTTGTAGGATTATTATAAATTTATAGGTTTCTTATCGTAGGAACACGAATGAAACCATTTTTAAAGCGATCCCTTTACGAGAAAAATTAATACAACTTCTTTTCTAATCTAGGCGCACGGTAGTGCGCCAGGCCAAGTTCCGGCCTAAGCATACTGTGTGTATATTACAGGAGGTCTTAGAGCCGATTTTTACCCTCTCATAACTTTCAACCAGGTAAAGATAAAGTTATGAAATTTTACACAGGTATTATACTACTAGATGTGAGTAAAACTAGAAATTTTCATAATTCTACATCGAATAGTTTCTGAGATATAAGCGATCGACAATCGGGATTTATAGGACTCACTCACTCACTCACTCACTGACTCATCAAAATTATTAGGCACTTCCCATGATGCTAGAGACTTGAAATTTTGCATGAAGATAGATATGAAGACTTTATTAAAGGAAAAAATCGAAAAATCGCGAAAAGTTGTGTTTTACTACGCTTCCGGGGCGGGGGTGTTCCAGTTTTGTACTTCCTTCGGAAACCCATCATTCCGTCCGAAACCCATGATGTGGGGTATCAAATGAATTGTCTCGGTATGAAGAACCTATATTAGATGTTTTAAGAAACAATTAGGCGCATATAGGCTCGGTAAAAATCTTATACCAGCTGTCTGTCTGTATGTTTGTTCCTCTTACAAATCCGTACCGTTTGACCGATTTTGACCAAACTTGGGACACAGATGGGTCTTGATACGGGGAGAATCATAGGCTAGGTTAAATTGTCTATCAGCTGTCTGTCTGTCTGTTTGTTCCTTATACAAATACACACCGTTTGACGGATTTTGACAAAAATTTGACACACATGTCGGTCTTTATCCGGGTAGTGTCATAGGCTAGTCAAAATCGTCTATCAGCTGTCTGTCTGCATGTTTGTTCCTTACACAAATTCACACCATTTGACCGATTTTGACCAAACTTGGCACACAGGTAGGCCTTGGTCCGGGGAATGCACTAGGCTAGGTAAAAAAGGTCTTTCAGCTGTCTGTCTGTATGTTTGTTCCTTATACAAATTCACACCGTTTGAGCTATTTTGACCAAACTTGGCACGCAGGTAGGTCTTGATACGGGAGTGTCATAACACCTATGACGTTTTGTACTTTTTGTTCCATCGAAATGCCATCATTTCTTCTGAAATCCATCATGTAGGGTATCAAATGAATTGTCTTGGTAAGGAGAACC
Source organism: Gonocerus acuteangulatus (assembly GCA_946811695.1). Taxonomy (NCBI): domain Eukaryota; kingdom Metazoa; phylum Arthropoda; class Insecta; order Hemiptera; family Coreidae; genus Gonocerus; species Gonocerus acuteangulatus. The sequence goes on along the minus strand of OX328124.1, from coordinate 116,867,613 downwards.
TATATTTGATGTTTGAAAAAAAAACATTTCGACGCATCTTAACAAAAAAAGTTGTGACTTCTTTCTTAAATGTAGTAAATAAAGTCGTAGGGGTTCACTGCATAATATACTTCAAAGCAGATACTAAGTTTTTCAAAGTCGAGCCATCTAAATTACAAAGTTTAGGATCACAAACCCAAAATGTCTTTGTTCTTATATTTTTCTGGAAGGGCTTCTGCACTTTCCCTATTGTGATTTTTTTCCTCGGGATAAGGTTCCTGTGTTTTACAGTGTAATAGTGTAGTTAAGAGAGCAATCAATTTGTCCTCTAGAGTAATGTCATCTGGAAGAGCTTCTAACTTTTCTAGTCTAGTGATTAGATGTATGTCGGTTGATTATTGGTATCAAATATCAAGCAGAAAGGAGAACCTTATGCAGAATCCAAAGACCCTGGTTTTATATGAAGTACAAAAGCCAGTAGGTATGCGGCAACTAAATTCTATTTAATTCTTAGAAAAAAGTAATGAGATCCCCCAAAAACATAAATGTGAAATAGAGGCCAAGTTCCTGCTCCCACAAAGAAACAATCCCTTCCTCAAAAATATCCCCTCTTAAAACCCCCCAAAAACGCCTTGCCATTCTACACTCCAAAAAAGTAGTATGAGTTGGTGTATTAATTCAACCAAAAATATTTGCCAATACAAGAGATGATACAAGAAAGAAATGTCCAAGTTCATTACTTGGAAGACCTCATAGTTACTTACTAAGAACAGTAAAGACACTTCAACTAACCTTTAAAAACAACAATAAAAATTCTTATATCCTGTTACTAAAATATCACTTTCCTCAACCAGGTATATTCTTAAACTTGGCAATGTTTTTTTTTTGTGCCGAAATTATCCTTAGAGAAAAACTAAACATTGCCAAGTTTAAGAATATACCTGGTTGAGGAAAGTGATAATTTAGTAACTGGATATAAGAATTTTTATTGTTGTTTTTAAAGGTCAGTTGAAGTGTCTTTACTGTTCTTAGTAAGTAACTATGAGGTCTTCCAAGTAATGAACTTGGACATTTCTTTCTTGTATCATCTCTTGTATTGGCAAATATTTTTGGTTGAATTAATACACCAACTCATACTACTTTTTTGGAGTGTAGAATGGCAAGGCGTTTTTGGGGGGTTTTAAGAGGGGATATTTTTGAGGAAGGGATTGTTTCTTTGTGGGAGCAGGAACTTGGCCTCTATTTCACATTTATGTTTTTGGCGGATCTAATTTTAATTTTGGGTATTCAGAATCGATTGATTCATTCGAAACTTGTTTAGATGTTTTACATTCATCTAATCAAAGATAATTTGACGTAACGCTTGACAATTTGTGGTAAGTGGAAGGTATACACTCGAAAGGTTACTAAATTCCTCACAAAAAAAATCTGATGAAATTTTCGATGGGCCAATGTCAATCGGACATAAAAGGGCTTAAAACTATGAAATTGTTTAACTCGTAGGCTTCCACGGTCCGAGTCATTACAAATGTTATAGTCTTCTGGCATTGACCGTGTCAAAAACTTCTTTGCCGACGTTTCGCTAGTCAAACTGCGAGCTTCCTCAGGGGTTAGTCTGAGAGTCCAGACTAAGCCCTGAGGAAGCTGGCAGTATGACTTGCGGAACGTCGGCAAAGATGTTTGTGACAAGGCCAATACCAGAAGACTATAATATTTCTTATGAAATTGTTATTTTAAAAGCACAATTGGTTTAATCCATTCCTCAGATATTAACATGGGCGTATATAAGGGGGGGGGGGGGGTCTGAGGGGGCTGCAGCCCCCCCCCCGAAATATCCTCAGCCCCCTCCGAAATTATTTTCTATATACGCCCATGGACCTTAATAAGTCCTTTATGTACATAATTATTTTACAACGTTTCGGCCATCAGGCCATTTTCAATATCTAGAAGGAAAATAAAGTAAGTGTTACAATAAAAATAAAAATAACCCTCTTAAATTCTTAATAAATTAAATAATTTGCATTAATTTAACCCTATGTCAATTATTTTATACTTTAATTTACCTTATTTCTAGCAGCCTCTTTTTTAAAACTTTTAAGTTTAGGCCTTGTCATCCTGGCAATTCTTCTCATAAAAACTAAAAATATATTATTATTTTTTTTTTTTTTTTTTTTTTTTTTATTTTTTTTTTTTTTAACGGCGCATCTACATCTTGGCCATTAGCGCCGGGCTATCTACAGGTTGCCACCCTTTTCTAATGCCAACAGCACGTGGTAGGTCACCCATTCAGGTATATATTATTATTGTCAATTATACTAATTCTACTAAAATTACTTACGTAAGGTTTTAATAATGTAATTATAGTACAATTAGTATAACTGATATCTAATAATAATAATATATAATGTTTAGTATATATATATAGACTGACCTCAGAATTTCCTTGTTTTTGGGGGGAAAAAAAGGATAATTTTTAAAAAGGGAAATTGAAATTGTTAGTTATGTTCTTTTCAACAGGTTTTTGTCTCTGTTTATCTAACTTTTTAACTGGTTGTTGTTTTTTTGATTGCATTTAACAGTTAAATGGGTATTTTAGGAAAACAAGGTAAGGAAATGAGAAACATTGTAATAATGGTTCCGAGAGCGAACATTAAGAAAGAGGATGAAAGTAATTTCCGCTTAGGATACGTTCAGTTTTCTGTTGTGGAACTTAAAATCTTATATGACCTCTTTGAGATTTTATTTTTTATATTTCACAAATGATTAAAACCTGCTAATAACTGCTTCTATTCCTTTACTAATGGCATTAGGGATATGACTGGAACCAAGCTAAGATGACGCAGTTTCTGCGAGCCGGACTTTTTTAATTGAGTTTCCGGTGTATCTGTATTAGCACCACGCTGTCTCTAGGTTATCATCCTGTAAAATTACATAGTGGAACAGTGACATTTTTTAGTGATCCCAACATCGAGAGCTGGCAACGCACTTTTCATGAAGGGTTTTATGCATCCTGAAATTTTGCTATAATGTACCTCTTAGGTAGATAAGAAGGTAAATGTGAGTTTCGTGGACATACCTTGGAACACCAGATACTACGCATAGGGCAAAGGTGCAAAACAATATTGCCAAAAAGTAGAGTTTTATTCAGAAGGCAACTATTATTAATGAAAAAAATGGCAAATTAAGGCAATTTTCAAATTAATAATAAATAAAGCAGGCACTTTTAAGGGGGTTAAAATGATAATAAATAAAAAAAAAACGAAGTACCTAGTTTTTGTTTTTAATATTAAATGAAGTGCTATATTCACGCTGCGATTTAAAAAGGCGTCTTCAATAAACATATTTGAAAATAATTACAAAAGGGCAGATACTTTTGTGGGGTTTAATTATCAGGAAACATAAAAATAAATGTGCCTATGATAGACTGCAATACACTGCGTATAGCCGTAAGAGTGAATGAGTGCACCGCGCAGTTGTGGTTGTTCCCTGCGCTCTCATTGGTTCTTGCTCATATGATCTTGTACAGCTGTTCCGGTTTAAATGGCAGCGCGAATAAAACTCTCATTTAATATGAGAATAAAAACAATTAAGTTTTTTTTTTTTTTTTTTTTGTTTTGTTGTGTTATACCCTTGAAAGTGCCTGCCATATTTATTAATCATTGTAAAATTGTCTTAATTTTACATTAAAGATAGTTGGCTTCTGATTAAAACTCTTTTTTTCGGAAATATTGTTTTGCACCTTTCCCCTATGCGCAGTACCTGGTGTTCCAAGGTATGTCCACGAAACACATACATACCTTCTTATCTACCTAAGAGGTATATTATAGCAAAAGTTCAAGGTGCATAAAACACTTCATGAAAAGTGCGTTGCCAGCTCTCGGACTACAAGTCAACCTCACTCGAGCCAACATCTCCAACAAGAGAATCCAGCGGGATAGCCTCTTGACAATGTGGAGACACCTATTTTAATAACAAGTATATGTTTAATATATTCTTCGTACCCTTGGGAAAAACAAGTAATATCTTCGAACAAGCTGATTTTAGTTAATTACCAAACACCAGCTGATACAAGATCCGGTGCTTTATTACACCATAAAAAAGCTGTTTACAAGTCCTTACTTCTCAACTCCTATCCTGTTTCTGCTTAATACATTCAGTCGTTACTCCACGAGGAAAGATAAACCATCTCCTAACATTTGATGACACTTCACCGCTTTATTACACTTTAGTGACTCTTTTATTCCTTTCAACTGCATCGGGTAAACAAAAAACAAAGTTGTAAAATAACTTGACGACTCCATTAATTCGACAACTTCTACAGTAATACGAAGACAAGGTATAGTTGGGATTCGGCTAGGAGAAAAACGTCAGACTTTCAGGAAGAGATCTGTATTTTGGACGTTTCGGCTGCACATTGGCAGCCTTCTTCAGCTAAAAAATACAACTTATAAGTAAGAAAATAAATATACAACTTGTAAGTAAAAAAGTCCGTCACGCAGGAGCTGCATAACTAAGCACTTTCCTCAGAATTTGGGTAGTGTAGACTGATTTCCAGAACAATTTGTTTAAAATATCCTACATAAATAAAATAAAAACATGAATAGTTCTCTTTTAAATTTGTAATGAGTAACTGATCAATTAATAATTTGCTTCCAGAGTTATGTTTACACATGGTACCTATTACACTTCGTAATAAATTCAAAAAACCTCATATTATCGTATTTTGATCTAACGCAGGAACAGGATACAGTCACTCTAGTGGTAGAAAGCGCTCCTTGCGGCGGCTTTGTGAACCTACGTCTGACGGGCTTTTCTATTGAAATATATTACAAATTAAACCCCCGTTTTCCGATTGACCGATTCAGCTCATTTCTACAACACTTCTTCCTCATGAGTTACCCACGACGTATACCGCGTTTCGTTGCAATACAGCAGAAATTACGACCGGTATGAGTATATTAAGAATTTGGGTCAGGAGTAAACCCCGAAATATTGCGCAAAGGAGAGGAAGAACACCACTGGAGAGAGAAGCCGTCTCACAAATCAATCATATATATATATATATATATATATATATATATATATATATATATATATATAAATTTTAACGGGGGTCATTTTCGGTGTCTACTAGGTAGGATCGATAAAGATTTGAAGAAATTTTTCAAAAATTCCGTCATGAGTCCAACCTCATAGCTCAATAGCTACTCTCCTTCGGAGGAAAGTGCTAAAAGGCAGAAATGAGTGTAGTACAGTATATACTACACTCATTTCTGCCTGTTTTTTACTTACAAGTTGTATATTTATTTTTTTACTTATAAGTTGTATTTTTTAGCTGAAGAAGGCTGCCAATGTGCAGCCGAAACGTCCAAAATACAGATCTCTTCCTGAAAGTCTGACGTTTTTCTCCTAGCCGAATCCCAACTATACCTTGTCTTCGTATCTCTGCAACGGCTAACTATCTCCATCTTCTACAGTAATATATACATTATAAGACTATGGCTATTACTTATTTATTTATTGGACTTTCGCAACTTTTGTGGACTAGTTTTTAGATGGATGAATATAATATTTCGTCGATACAAATGCAAAGTAACGAATGTGAAAAAATACATCTTTCATTGTCAATCTTTACGAATTTCTGCTGGACTTTTGTACGGCAAATTCTTGAATCTTAGATCACTCTATTAAAGGGAAAGTATTCCACTATCAAAAGGTCAAATCTGCCGAATATTTGACTGTCCAAAAAAAAAAAAAAAAGGTATGAATAAAGGCTTTTCCACTCTGAAAAGTGGTAATTTTCACATTCGATACTTTGCATTTGTTGCGACGATATTATCACCATGATGAGATTGCAAGGACTACATCAGCGGTGTGATCAGGTGTCGTCAGTGTGTTTTCTATGTATTTTTTTTGTTCAACTTTTATGTAAAACTTACAATAATCATTAAACATCAATTTCATCAAGAATAATTTTCATTTATTTCAGATAATATCACGAAATTAAACATAATATTACTTTTATTTATTCGATATTTTTCAGAGAATTGAGAATTCCAATTACATCATGAAATGGAGAGATGGTCTCACTTTTGAATAACTGATTAAAATTTACAACATTTGTGAGATTTGGCAGCCTGCAGAATTTTGGAGTGGATGCGCTGTTCATAGACTTAGATTTTAATGTAAACTTTAAACAGTTTAGCATACGTCTGAACTCTAGAGGAAGTTCTCCGCATTCCACATGGAGACTGTTGGCCGGGCTTGATCTAAAAGCTCCACCTGCAATCCGTAAGCCTAAATTCTGTATCGGGTCCAGTATTTTAAATGTACTGGACTTGGCAGAAGAGTACGCAACACTTCCGTAGTCCTGAAAGGACATGGTATGTTCACGGTATAGTCATTACACTTCTGTAATTTTTTGTATAGTCATTACACTTCTGTAATTTTCTGTATAGTCATTACACTTCTGTAATTTTCTGTATAGTCATTACACTTCTGTAATTTTCTGTTTAGTCATTACTAGAGCCCGGAAGATAGGCATTTATTTTTGGTTAAAATAGGCAGGCAAAAAGGCACTTGAAATACTGAAAATAGGCAGTATTGTAATTAAAATAGGCATTTATTAGGAGTGAAGGCAAAGAGGAATCTCACTCATTATTAATGAAAATATGTATTTTAAATACTCATTCATTTCTTTATTATCAATTTATCACAGAATTAGTGTACTTACTCTTACTTTCCCTTCTTGCAAGCAACAAAAAGATGCTTTTTCAAAGTATCAACTCTCATAGACCTTCTAAGAAAATTTTTTTTTCATTATGGAAAAACTTCCTCTGCATTATCTTATCATTTATAAATCCGGAATACCAGGTAACTACACCATTGCCACAGCAAAAGGGGTGTGAGAAGGAGACGTACTTCTCTCATCCTCTCTCTTTCCTCCTATTCATTATGCCTGTGCATTCCTTCTACCAAGGAAGGCTCTGTTATTTACAGAGGGTCAATCCACGGGTTGGGAAAATAAGCTTTCAAATTGATATTTGTGACAGCAAAATGTAATTTAATTTGTGAAACCTTTTTTTTTTTCGACGAACTGAAATTCGAAATTCGTTATGTGCTTTTTAAAATGCTTAAATCGCAGAAAAAAATTACATAACGAGCAAAAAAGGCAAAAAAAGGCTTTGAATCTTAAAATAACCAAAATAGGCAAAATAAAAATTGTCTCTACACTCCCAAAATGCACGGAAACAAATTTATTTCTATCTGATTCTTCAATATATCCATTCAGATAAAAAAGACATTTTGCCTAACTTCCGGGCTCTAGTCTGCATTACACTTCTGTCTGCTCCCCACTTAGTATTGCATAGAATCCTTAAGAGCGTTGTACTTATCACACTGCCCTGAGGCACTCCGTTTTCTTGCCGGAAGATGCTGGAACCTGTGATTCCAACTTTTACGGGAAATTTAATACAAAATTGAGGAAATTTCATTGAATATTCCATTCGGATAACTTCGGAGAGAATAGTTCGGCGCCAAACTGTATCATCAGCTAGTAACTATGAGGTCTATAGTCGAGTGATTCGATCTGAAGCCACATTGATACTCTGAAAGGAGTTGATTCTGTTCGAGAAACCATACTAGCCTCTTATTCAATATTCTCCTTAAATGTACAGCTTGTCAGAGCTATTGGTCTATAATTTTTAGCTGATGATGCATCTTTATTGGGTTTCTCGATGGGTACAATTATTGCTTCGTTCCAAACTGATGGGTAATTGCCGGTTTCAAAAGTATTATTATATTGTTTTAACAAAATAGATTTACCAGCATTGGGGTGGGTTTTCTCCATCATATAGCAAATCCCATCACTCCAACTTGGGCATGTACTAGTAGTAGTTCATTCAAGGTCAGAAGTTCGTTAAAGGGATGTTGGAATTTTGGGGTTTTGAGAAATGGGGAACTTTCTAAATTAGTTTTGAATTGAAGGGATTTTAATGTGAGCTTTTTGTTGCTCGATACAGAGCTAAATTACTCGCCAAAAATATTACTGATTGTTTCGGGGGTAGAAGTTATAATATTGTCGTGCTTTAAGGACGAAATTAGGGATTTATATTTTTTATGATGAATTTTATTAACCATGGGCCACATTTTGATCGGAGGGCCACATTTTTTTACTGTTCATTGAGTTCAGGAAATTTTCCTAGTATTCCCTCTTACTTTGTTTAATGACATATTGTGACTTGGCTTCTTTTTTTTCCTTTGTATTCAATAAGAAGTTCCTGACAAAGATTAGCGTTAAATAACCGGTGATCCTTTTTTCTTTCAGTTACTGACAGCTTATTTATCGTTTCAACCAGAACTGGGTGTTTTTTTATGTGCTTGGAGTCTTGTTCATTGATGCATCTGCTGGTAATTTTATAATTAATGAAAAATGTTCGAAGTTCTGTATTTCTTTTAAGTGGTCCAGAAAGGAATTTTGAAATTTACTCCAGTCGGCATTTTTACATTATATATTGGGGTCGATTTGAAAACTATTGGGGTTAGGGCAGGAGTTATTATGATAGGGAAGTGATCACTGCCGTTTCCCAAGTAAATCCAGTAAATATTGTAGAAGAGCAAGTAGATACATCAATATTGCTTTATGTTCCGGTACGGAGGCATAAATGTGTTGGTAAGTGCGTATTGAGTTGGATGAGGTCGTTATTTTCGAAAAATTTTTTGATAATTTTGCCTCTTGCATTGGTAGTTTGTGCTTCCCAAATTAAGCTTTCCGCGTTCATATCGCCAATCAGGAGTAGAGGAGGTGATTTGAAGACGTTTATAAAAAAATCTTGCTTGAATTAAAACCTTCGGATATTCTAAAAGGCATTAGATATTTGTGAAACAGTTTTTCATATTTCCGATTTGAAGTATCTAAACACTTCTCTCCGCGCTTTGGATCTTATATAAAATCCTTTTCACCCTAAAATATTTATACATTTTCATTGAATAATATTCTCCACGTTCATTGAGCCATAAATAGGAGTCGTGTGAAAGAAGGAATAGCGAAGCATGATGGAGCATAATTTAGAGGGTATTATTCCTCTCCATTCTATTTTGGGAGATGGTTCTTCTCGGTTTTATTTATACTATTCAAACAAAATATAATAAGGTTTTTGAGGGTTTTATCTTCTTTTTGTATAATACAAAGGAGGAAATTAGTAATGCAATTACAGAAAGATTATTTTTATTTTGTCTACATTAACATCAATATGAAGTTGTTCCTTCATGTTGGTAGAAGATAAAAATTAAAATTAGGTTATTTTTAGAATAGAGTCCGACAGTTCCGTTTATTATCAGTCAGAAAAAAATATGTTTTCATGACTGTTCAGAGACTGAAGGGGTTCCAAAACAACTGTGTAACTTTCACCGAACCTTCAAAAAATGATATTTTTTCGTCAAAATGTAAAAACTTCAGTAATTAGTGTTAATAACTTTTTTCCTCCCTACAAGTTTCGCGCACTTGTAGGGCCTATATGTTACAAATATATATATATATATATATATATATATATATATATATATATATATATATATATATGGAGTTTTTCACATTCTGATTGATGATTTTGCCGGGCGGCGAGGCTTCTGAATCAGACCGAAGACGGATCTGCGACGTGTGAGAATAGACCTTTAAAGTTCAGAATAGCATAAATATTTTACAGTTAAATATCCAGGAATTGGAATCAGTGATCCAAGCGGTAAAAGTAACAACCCGAGGTTTAGTGGCTCAATTCAGTATCAACAGAATACAAAATAAATCCAAACTTCTAATGAACCGAGTTTTTTTGTATTGTACATCATTCTGTTTATACACCAAAGAGGTATACCGGGTTTCATCACAATACACCAGAACGGATGGTATCACCAAATTAGTAATTTGGGCCCAGTGCGAGCCAACCATTCTAGTAATCCGATTTAGTTCATTTTTCTCGAGCATATTTTTTCACTTACATTCCTTCGGAAAATGCTAAAACTGCGGTCAGTATTAGCAAATTAGTAATTATTAATTATGCTAAATTGAAGTTAATCTATTTGCAACACACGCGACAACGTTGCGAAATGCTGCCAGGATGTAATATGATTGAGGCGTTGATCAATGTTACAGCCCGTGACATGGACTCGAACATGATTCGCTTCATATGAAGGACATCGTATTACAGCATCTACATGCTTCGTACCATGCTGATGATTAGTGATTCCTACCGTGCATGATATTAGCACTTGTATGTACACACCAATACACGAAGAACCAATTTATATTGGCCTCTCGTTGGGAACTGTGATTGGGAACTGTATTTCACATTCCTCCTAGTATAAGTTTGTTATACACTTTAATAAACTTTAATGTAACAATAATACTTTAGGTATCTGCTTTGCTGAGATGCCGACCTACAACATTGTACCAATGGTTCTCTAGGTTTCTTCTTTGCCGAGGTGCCTGCCCACAACATTGTACCAATGGTTCTCTAGGTTTCTGCTTTGCTCAGGTGCCTACCCACAACATTGTACCAATGGTTCTCTAGGTTTCTTCTTTGCCGAGGTGCCTGCCCACAACATTGTACCAATGGTTCTCTAGGTTTCTGCTTTGCTGAGGTGCTTAACCACTACATTGTACTAACGGTTCTAAAGGTACCTGCTTTCTGAGGTTCCTACCAACAATATTATACCAATGGTTCTCTAGGTTTCTGCTTTCCTGAGGTGCCTACCCACAATATTGTACCAATGGGTCTCTAGGTTTCTGCTTTCCAGAGGTGCCTATCCACAACATTGTACCGATGGTTCTCCAGGCATCTGCTTTGGAGAGATGCCTACCCACAACATTGTACTAATGGTTATCTAGGTATCTGCTTTGTTGAGGTGCCCCCCACAACATTGTACCAATGGTTATCTAGGTTTTCGCTTTGCTCAGGTGCCTACCCACAACATTGTACCAATGGTCCTCTAGATTTCTGCTTTGCAGAGATGCCTACCCATAATAAAGTCTCACTGTTTCTCTAGGTACCTGCTTTGCTGAGGTTCCTAACCATAATAAAGTCTCACTGCTTCTCTAGGTACCTGCTTTGCTGAGGTGCCTAACCATAACATAGTCTCATTGTTTCTCTAGGTACCTGCTTTGCTGAGGTGCCTACCCACAATATTGTTCCACTTCACCTCTAGGTATCTGCTTCTCTGGGATGCTACCCGCAGTAGTGTTTCACTGAACCTTTAGATTCGCCAGTAACAAGCTAGGTATTGTCTAATGGACCAAACTACTACAAACACTGCACAGACACGAATACCCTATCTCTCCCCTGGAGGTATATTACCAAAGCCTTTGGACGAACAACACTCCCGCGGCCATAACTTCATAAACGCCCGATGTTCGAGTTTTAACGATTATTTATGCGGTGCTCTGGGATCGCTAGGATATTGCACCCCCCTCCCCGCTCTCTCCGACGCCATGGTCTCGTCGGGTTATATACAAAACAGAGTTAGGGCTTGTTACAAACCTCAACTTATAAGCAGAAGATATTGCCTTACATTCCTCTGCTTGTGAAGGCTTTGTTGGTGTACATTGGCCTCTTGAGTTACACGCAGAAATGAAACATTAATGAACTCCTCTTGTGCGATCATTCTGTTGTTTTAGTAAGAAAACAAAATGTTTAAAATATAAAGGTATATTATTTTTAAGTAAAGATGGAATGGTTGGGATTCGGCTAAAAAAACCTCAATATGATGTTTAAATGCCTCCCGGCATTCCCATTGGTATGTAGTATCTTATTTCTTTGTAAAATAAATTAATGTTACTATTAGCTACTATAGTTTTCATTGGTATGTAGTTTCTTATTTCTTTTTAAAATCAATTAATGTTACTAATTACTATTAAAATCAATTATTGTACATATTTACTTATATAAACTTCAGTAAAATAACCCCCCTTTTTTTCTTCTTTTTCTGTTATGTCTCTATTGATTTTCATTCTACACATTCTAAGAATTTAAGACAAATTTTTCTTTTATAATAAGTTAATTGTATTTATAGTTCTGTTACTTATCACAACTATAAACTTTTTTTGTTTCTGTATTAATTTCTGTTTTTTTTTGTTAATTTAGCTGACGAAGACTACCAATGAGTAGCCGAAACGTCCAAAATATAGATTTTTTTTTAACAAAAATCATATTGAGTTTTTTTTAGCCGAATCCCAACCATTCCATCTTTACTTATCACTTCGACGGCTATCATGATGTATTATTTTTAGTTATTTAATAGGTTATTCAAAATTATAGTAAAATTATACTTTTTATAAAATTAATAGAGGGCTTTTCGTGACTTATAAAGTACTTTATTTAAATTTTTTATCAATCTCTTGAATCTAATAATCTAATAATGCCTATTTAATCTGAAACATAACCTACCTCGCTTCGATAGTAATTTTTTGTCTTTCGCTTAATGGCGATGTACACCTTACATGTTTTACATTACATTCTTGCCTATATACTTATATCAAGGATATATTAATGTAAGGAGTAATCGACTTTCAAAAAAGGATATATCCAATATTCAGGTGACACAAAAAACGTCTATCTAGTAGAATTCCTTTAAGAAATTAATCTTTACGAAGCCACACTAACATTAATTTTCTTATTTTTGATGAGATATAACATATTCCCCCCCCCCCCCCCCCCCCCAAATAGTTATTTTCATCACTAGCACCAAAAGTGGTTGTTTTCGGTGCGCGGGCGAGTTTAACGCGCGAGGGGTAACCGAGCGCGGAAATTAGACCAAGCACCGAAAACACACTCTTGGTACGTGTTATGAACAATACTTTTCATTATACTACTCATACTTGAGAACATTAAAACCCTTTTATATTTCATTAATAACTTAAAGATACAGTAAAAGAAATTAAATTGACATTTTTTTTTTATTTGAAAAAAAAAAAAAACATCTGTTTATTAACCTATAATAGAAGAAAAGTACTTATACATTTACATTAATATTTATAGTACAATTCTGATTATTCATTATATTAAAACCTTTGATCAAACTGGGCACACAGGTTGGTCTTGATCAGGGGAGTGTCATAGGCCAGGTCAAAAACGTCTACCAGCTGCTGTCTGTATGTGCTTTTTTTTTTTTTTTTTTTTTTTTTTTTTTTTTTTTTTTTTTTTTTTTTTTTTTTTTTTTTTTTTGACTTATTCACTTCTATATTTACATTATTTTTTTATTTTTTTTTTATTTTTTTATTTATTTATTTTATTTATTTATTTATTTATTTTTTTTCTTCCTTCTCTTCTTATTTTCACCTTTTATGTTACTAATACGTTTTCCCCTCTTAAGAGTTACTGCTTTTCTCGTTTTCCCGACTCTTACGTTGTTTAATAATTTTGTTCATTATCAAATCTTGGATATACCTTATTCACAGTATCAACAACAGTGCTTCTTCTTTTACACCTTCTTTCACGAAGTAATTGTAAACAGACCTTTTTTTTTAAAACAAAAATCCACACTGTTAGACCGATTTTTACCAAACTTGGCAAACATGTATGTCTTGATACGGGGGGGGGGGGGGGGTGTTATAGGTTAGGTCAAAGTCGTCTAGGACTCCCAGTTGGGAGGTCACGGGTTCGAAACAGTTACAGATTCGTGTTATTAGATTTTAATAATACTTCTCTGGTTTCTAATTTATTTAGGCTTTTCTATATGCAGAAAGTAGGTGTAGCATGGCACGCCGGGTAACAGCTAGTAATATATACATTATTGTCTGTATATTTACATAATAATATTTTTCTTTTATATATATATATATATATATATATATATATATATATACACATCATGCATATATTTTAATTTAATGCAAAACTATAATATCATTATCTATGTATGAAATAGAATTTCAAATAACCTATTTCTTAATTAAATACTCATAGACCCGTAAACATATTTTTTACTAAATACAGAGCTTTCTATATTTACTATTTATTTATTATTGAACGCCCATTTATACATAGCAAAGATTTTCGGGACGGATTTTGTACGGGGTACCACCCTTTTCTATCCAGGATAGAACTGATCACAAACACCCATCACCCCTTATGAGAATCGAATCGACGACCTGAGGTACGGAGTGCACACGCCCTAACACTCACGGCCACCGAGCCTATTTATTTTTTCGATAAAATATTTATTTCTGTATATATTTTCTCATATTAGTGAATATGTCATCATTTTATTACAATAATATTAAATAATTTTAATGTAAGATTTTATAGATATTTGTTATTTTTAAAATCAGATATCTCTACAGTATCTGCCTATCTGGGCCATCCTGGCCAGTTACGGGACTGATCGTTACTACGGTTAATATCATATTCCTGATTATAAACAGAAACCCCGTGGAAATATCACTTCTTCGTGGAAAAAAGTTCTTCACTTGCAATTTATTAAGTTATTTATATATATATATATATATATATATATATATATATATATATATATATATATATATATATATATATTACATTAAAAATCAAGGAATTAAATTGATGAATAGAATGTGCACTCATTTTTGTGCATGCATGACAAATGTGTGTGTGGTATTTGTCATACTGTTTACACCTCTGAACGTACTGTTAATACCGTCTTGAAACAATATATATTCATAAAAATGCTGGCATTGGTGGAAAGTGGGTATAATGCACTATAAGGTTATTCTGAAAATCAGTCTAATTGCGTTGTTAAGATCACAGAAAGAGGGAGGTGAACCAAAGGAACTTTAATAAAACCGGAGTACAAGATCCATGTTAGTCCCTACATTTCAGATTTCACGATGAACACTGAAATTATTTTTACGTTTGAAGGAAAATACATAAAATAGCAAAGTAATATATATTATTGAAGGGAATGCAATACTCTACAACCCTATAACCGTTATTTATTATTTTGGTACATCGTTGAAGAGTTATCCGGTCAAAACGGGGGAAAAATATGCGGCAAAAGGGTTTTTCCCCAAAATGACAGACTTTCAAGAGCGGATATTTCGAAAACTAAAGATATCTCGAAAAACTTTATTGAATATAACTTGTAGGAAATTTAATCAGCTTTCATTTGTTATAGACTAGTCATGTCGCTAGGACGTAGGGTTTCCGAGATATAAGTGAAACCCCGAAAAATGGGACCTTGTCCCCCTCCCCCCGGCTTAAAGGCTAGGGGCGAGGACTTTTGATATGTTCACCTCCTATCTAGCCCAAACAAAGTTACGAAGTCAAAAATTGTGTTCCAAAAATTTCCATCTATAACTGTTCGTTGACTGGACTAATCGTGTTGGGATATTTGAGAGTTGAATCAGCTACCAGAACATATCAAACTTCTTAGGACTAAAATATCATTAATCACATACATGCATCAATCACCGGTCTCCTAATCACCACCAGCCAACACCAATACATATGAACATACACGTATATATATATATATATATATATATATATATATATATATATATGTGTGTGTGTGTGTGTGTGTGTGTATACAGGGTCCGTCCGGAAAGTATTAGGACTGATTTTTTTTTCGCCGCGACTGTATTTCGGAACGCACATGCGCCGACTGGTCCCTATCTAACGAACGAGCGACGAGTTTTTGTGAGTGGTACAAGCCGAAAATGCAACGTTCGTTAGAGCAGAGGTCGGCGATTAAATTCTGTGTGAAACTCGGTAAATCTGCAAGAGAGGCGTTTGATACGTTCAAGCAGGCTTAACCAGATAATACTTTAGCAAGAAGTGGTGTGTTTCGGTGGCACAAGGCCTTTTCGGAGGGCCGGGAAGAGATCGCTGATGAAGACCCTGCTGGAAGATCTTCGATTTCGACAAACACCGACAATTTGACTCGTGGACAAACCATCAACTCCAAGTTCTGCGTGGAAGTGCTCAAGAGACTCAAACGAAGGGCCAATCGGGTCCGAAAAGAAATCGCAGCCGAATGGAAGTTGCACCACGACAACGCCCCGACTCACACCTCCTGTCTTGTGACCAGCTACCAAACCAGGCGCATTCCAACGCTTCCCCAGCCGCTTTACAGCCCAGATGTGCCCCTCCCCCCCACGGACTTCTTTTTGTTTCCTCGCCTTAAAAGACCGATGAAAGGAAAGCATTTTGAGACGACAGAGAGGATCCAAGCAGCTTGTACCGCGGCTCTAAAGGCTATTCCGGAGAATGCCTACCGTGACACCTACGGTAAATCGCGCTGGGAGCGCTGTATCGACGCAGGAGGAGCCTATTTTTAAAGTTTTTAAAAAATTGTAACGGTTGGATCAATAATTTTTTTAAATCGACTCGCTCCTATTATATTCCGGACAGACCCTAAATGTATATATATATATGTATAATTATTTTTCTTTTTTTTTATTTATTTTATTGGCAGGGGGTCGAAAGTACCCCCAGAAGTAGAAATATTTTGCCCAACATGTTTTGTGCTTTGTGTCGCACCTCGCCAGGGGCTTTCCTTGTTAGGAAATCCGCTCGTCGTGTTCCTCAATGTTAGTTCCTTTGAGACAGGCATAATATTGCATTATCTTGTTTTATGCCTGACTCAAGCGAAAGAATATGACGAGAGGACTTCCTAACAAGGAAAGCCTTTGAAGAGGTGCGACACAAAGCACGAAACATGTCGGGCAAATGATTTAAAATAAAGTAGTTAATTTAAACGGATGGCCGACCCCCTGCCATAAAAGGAAATAAGGAAATATATATTGGGTCATCTTTCATAAGAAATAATATTAAAATATATACACCGATACCTCATTTTTTTTTTTAATAGATTTGGACCAAACTAACACGAACAATGCTATTGTGGCTTCAATGCAACACGAACATACCAGCACTGTACGACTGCACGCTTGTGACTTAAGACAGAAAAACTGTACGGACCAAACATATAGGACCTATTGCAAATGATTATTTCACAAAATCAATAGGGCTTTACAAACATTTGCTAGAAAGCTTTATTTTAAAATGGGTTACTGGATAAATCATTCTGGACAAAAAAAAAAAAAAAATAAATAAAAAAAAAAAATAAAAAAAAAATAGAATCCATCGAAAAATCCTACAACCCCGATCGTTTTAAGTCATCAGAGAGTTTATAATAATCCTGAATCGTTACCCTAAGGGCCTGAACCTTTAAATGCCAGAAATTTTATAATAAATCCGATCGTCATAGCGGCCATCATTTAACGAAAACTGGCCAAGGTGGGAATGCACAAATAAGTGTGAGGATATTATTAGGTTCTTGAAAAGGTATTAATTGCCTAAAACTTGGCCTAATACTATGATGATATGACTTTCATAGGCAAACTGTTTTTGGGAGAGGCCTGGAACTTGGCCTCTTTTTTTTTCAATGTTAGTTTTTTTGGGGGGGATATCAATACTTTTTGTAAGTGAGTTTTGACTTGGCGCCGTCGACGTTTGCTTGAGGAGGATGGCGCGAGGACACGACGTTTAGTAGCGCGTCGAGCTTTTGTCGGGTGTATTTTGCGTTTATACGAAAAGCCTTGGGTAATGGCCCCAACTCAACTTTTCAGTGATTTCGGATTTTTTCCTTCAGCTTGAGGTTCTCCTTACCGAGAGGAATCCTTTGATACCCCACACGATGTGGTTCGGAAGGTATGATGGGTCCGTAGTCAAACACAACTTTTCAAGATTTTTCGATTTTCGCATTTAATAACACCCCATCAAATCATCCGGCAAAATTTCGAGTCTCTAACTTTTCGGGTAGTGCCTATTAATTTTTGATGAGTGAGTCCTATAAATTCCTATTTCCATCGCCTATATCTCAGAAACTCTTTAATGTATAATTTTGAAACCCTCCAATTTTACTTACATCTATTATTAAAATACCTCTGAAAAATTTCATAAGTTTATCTTCTATTTGTTCAATGTTATGAGCGGGTGAAATTCGGCTATAATACATCGTCCAATATAAACAGAGTGTGCGGTTTACCGTGTGCCTAGATTTAATCCCTATTGGGCACCAGTGTCGCGTCCAAAAGTGTGACAATTCAATTACCGTCGAGCCAGTAAACATCTTCTTCGTTAAGAGTAGTTTTAGAACTGTAAGAAAACAGTTCTGAACACAAGTTTTTTATTCTTAGTTTCATACCGAAAAAGTACTGTTTGATTTTTTTCCCCTATTATTGTACTCGAAATACCGGTAGAAACAAATGTTATTAATTTAGTCAAAATAACTATATTTATTTTGACTAAATTAATAACTATATTTTGGGGTCTCCCGTAGTCTAATGGCTAGCGCGCTGGATTCATAAGCGGGAGATGGTGGGTTCGATTCCCACCTCCGGCAGGAATTTTCTCATCTCAAGGCTCGCTGGGAAAATTCCTCGCTGCACCCTGGATGTCGGCGCTAATGACCTAGAAGTAGATGCGCCGTAAAAAAAAAGAAAAAAAAAAAAACTATATTTTTTCACATACTCCAGGCAACGTCATTGGAATTTTTAGCAGGAATGCCATACATCAAAAGAATTTTTTAATATTTTTAAACCCGGTCATGAATAACTGGCAATTATCTGCACCTTCAGATCAGGTAATCGTGTCGTAAGCGTGTTTCTGCCTAGGGACGGTAAGGAAACTCTTGAAAAGCCTTTTAGGTTATCAGAACCTCCTTAATCGCCTGCTGTCTAAATATTATTCCACTAAAAGAGAGTTATTACCATCCATTGTGAGAGGATAATATCTTGCGGGCGTAAATTCTCCAACACGACCTATTATGACGTTTGCGAATAGAAGAGATAACGTCAGCCATTTTTCTGCTCATGACGTGGCCCCGTGGCCGTTATTATTTATCGACAGCTATAAGAGTATAAGACCCTAGAGAAAGCTCATGAAGTTTTTTGAGTATTTTATGGACCTTCCATCGGAGAGACATTGTCTACGATAGGAGAGACAAGTCGACAACTCCTTGGGGACGGGGGGTGGAAGGAAGGATCCCAGAGGGTATTGGAGAATAAAGGAAGATCCTTAGGGAGTCAGGATGGGAGAGCAGTTACCTTCCTTTCAAGTACCGTTCTAGGAGAATTGTCGGCAACATCAAAGGAACAACCTTATTTCCCACGGCATAAAGCTACAAAGGGGCTGGTTTTTATGTCGACTGTCAATAAAGTAGGGAGTATATACTTTCGCAGTATAGCAAAATTTATAATTTGTGTACCCCGGAGGTAAAGGACACCATGCCCATTTAAATTGACTTAACATGTTCTTATGTGGGTTTTTTGCCCCATATGATGGTATAAGGCACTATGTCTTGTTCCCATAAATAACGAAGATGAGACAGGGAAAAATAAAAAGTCCGACTGCGTCATCTTAGCGCGGTTACGTACATCTCGAAGAAATGGAATAGATTAGCATCACAAATCACAGGAAACTGACAGTAGCCAACTTACACAGAAGCGGATAATTCTTAATCTTTATAAGTCAATACAAATATGTACTGAAAACGTACTTACTCTTCGACATTTGCTGAGAAGGCTCTATTCTAAACAACCAAACATTTTAAGTATCTTGTTTTACTAGCATATTCGTCTTACTGTTATAATCAACTGTAAATATGTGCTTCATGGCGAATAAAATTCCATTCTGTCGTGGGTTAAATCTTTCTATAAAATAAGAAATAACGACAACTTCAGTTGGAGGCTATGAGGAAGGTTATATAGATATGAGAATTCAAAACAAACTATGCATACGTCATCATGATTAGCCACAGCCATCTTGATTACCACAGCCACTCCAAACTTATTGCCAATACTTTTCCCCGACTTTTTTACTAATTTTACTGATAAATGCAATTTAAAACAAAAAAGAACCAATTAAAAAGTGAGATAAACAAAGAGAAAAGCCCTTTCAAAACAACAAAACTAACACTTTTTAAGTTTTAAGCGCTTATATCACTGATTGACGTTGCCCTATCGAATATTGCTTCAAAACCTTTTTTGTAGAGAATTTAGTAAGCATGGTCACCTTCTACCTACCACGATTTTCCAACCGTTATCGAGATATTTACGAAAAATGTATGAAGATCCGAAAACTTTTCATGTCTATTAATAAATTAATTTTTTTCGCATACTTCCTTAACTCAAAATATAACCAAAATTTAAACATCGTAGTTTGGATTAATTTCCAAGGTGTAGAAAATATTTCAATTGAATCCCGCGATTCTAAATACCCACAAAAAAATAATGACTTACAAAAACATTGATTCCACTTTTCTCAGAAACGGTGACAGGTATCGCCTTGAAAATTGTATCATGCGTTTTTCTATGTGAAGAAACCTATAAAAAAAGTACCTGCAAGCATATGAACTCAAAAACGTAAGCGTTACGATTTTTTTGCGCGAATTTCGCCCCAAACACTATCTTCCAGTGGGCGGATTCTGCTGGTTAACGAACTTGACCTTTCAAATTAGACGACAGATTTTCGTACCAAATTTCATCAAAATCGGACCATTTTTGAGCTTGCTAGAGCGCGAACAGACAAGAATATATGAATATATATATATATATATATATATATATATATATATATATATATATACAAATTTGAACCACCTATATTTTCGTGATCTATGGGGTCTGAAACGAGAAAGTTTCTAGTCGGAACTTCTGGATTGCGTCATGAGGTCAACCTCATAAGCGGGTTTTCCCTATGGAGGTAGGGAGTAACCGCGCTAAAACATGTCTGTTTTCATTAGAGGTAAAAGACACCATGTGGAGGACTTGGTTTTGTTTGACTATGATCAATACTTCCAATTACCTATCAATGCCAATAACAATGTGAACAAATTTTCTTTAAACTATTTCTATAAGTAACGAAGAAACAAATTTTAATAGTTCAAAGTTATGTAAAATTGGCCCTCCTGAACAATTAAAATATGTGAGATGGTGTCCTTTACCTCTGGGGTACAGATTTAGTGCATTACATTCTACACATCCAGTGTCCCTGACACTGCACCATGTTGACACACTAGTGCGGTTCCTTCATCCCTAAATGCGAAAATCCTGCTGATGACTTCGACGCCACGAGGAACACTTATTTGTAGTCACTCTGAACCAGTAATTGTAATTGTAATTAAATTAGGAATTACGATTACATTGTATTTGCAGTTCATGAATTAAAAAAACATCAAGAATAATAATTGAATTAAAACGTGAATTATAATTACATTGTAATCCTGCAAGGTAATTGAAGCACTAATTATGTAATTGTAATTCAATTATAAGTGTACTTATCACCAATCATGATAGTAATTAAAATATGAATTTTATCGAGAATTGTAATTCAATTACAATTCAAATATTTGAGTTTTTTCGATTACTGAAATTGATATTAATTTTTTTTTTGATGCTTCGACAGCTAGGGTCATTAGCACCTATAATTGATATTTTCAGCTTTTTCAATTGCACTAAAAAAATGTAATTCATAATTACAATATCATTTGAATTAATACATTGTAATTAAAATTTCCTCAACACTTTTTTCAAATAACTACGTAATTCCAATACTTGAGTTCTATTTAATTGAAATACAGTTAATCTAAATTGAATTATTTATTCAATTACTGTAATTCATATTTTCAGACTTTTCAATTACAGTTAAAATATGTAATTCATAATTCCAATATAATTACATTTAAATTCGAATTTTCAGACTTTCCAATTACAGTTCAAAAATGTAATTCATAATTCCAATATAATTACATTTAAATTCGAATTTTCAGACTTTCCAATTACAGTTAAAAAATGTAATTCATAATTCCAATATAATTACATTTAAATTCGAATTTTCAGACTTTCCAGTTACAGTTAAAAAATGTAATTTATAATTCCAATATAATTACATTTAAATTCGAATTTTCAGACTTTCCAATTACAGTTCAAAAATGTAATTCATAATTCCAATACAATTACATTTAAATTCGAATTTTCAGACTTTCCAATTACAGTTAAAAAATGTAATTCATAATTCCAATATAATTACATTTAAATTCGAATTTTCAGACTTTCCAATTACAGTTAAAAAATGTAATTCATAATTCCAATATGATTACATTTAAATTCGAATTTTCAGACTTTCCAGTTACAGTTAAAAAATGTAATTCATAATTCCAATATAATACATTTAAATTCGAATTTTCAGACTTTCCAATTACAGTTAAAAAATGTAATTCATAATTCCAATATCATTACATTTTAATTCAAATTTACACAACAATCGTTTTATCGGACAGATTGTTAATAATTTCTGAAATAAGCAAGACAAATAATACCTCCTGTACTTCTAATATAGTAATTCTAATGAAAGCCATCTAGCTTTGATCTGATGAGATTTCTAGATACTCACGATTAAGTACAATAAGCATTCTAATTTCGTTAGAATCGTGTGTACTGGGATAGTTGGCACTTACCCGACGTACAGTAACCATCCTATAATCCGGCACGTTCGGGACTTAAAGCATTCCGGATTATTGGATGCAAGTTACAAAAAGTCCGATTCGCAGGAACTGCGTCATCTTAGCGCGGTTCCGTTCTTATCTCTAGTGTTTATGAAGGCATAGAATAGAAACAGTTATTACTTTATTTAGATCAATAGCGAAACAGCTATCCAAATGAAATCTCAAACAAACCAGTCTTGAAAGGTCTTTGTTGATTTACAATCATACCTGTATGGGTCAGCTATACCATAAGTCGGGCAGAAAGGCCTCGCTCAGAGGCATTTGGAAAGCCTTGGGATCTCTCTCTTTGAACGCTACATTTCTAACAATAAATTGATCTTCTTATTTTACTTAATCTGTTTTATTGTCAAATACATTATCTGACTATAAGCAATTTAAAAATAACAAGGAATAAAACAGACAAAAAGAACAGTTCGAATAAGCGAAATCAATTACTTTAAAGTTTTAAGCACTTATTTCTCCGATTGACATCGCCTAATCAAAACTTTCATCAGAACCATTTTTGTAGAGCATTTAGTGAGCTTTCTAATGGTCATCTTCCGTTTCCCATAATTCTCAACCTTTTTCGAGATATTAAGGAAAGTATACAAAGTTACCAAAACTTTTTGTCTGTTAATAAAATATTTTATTCTAACCCTTCCTAAACTCCAAACGTAACAAAAATTTCATCATATTAGTTTTAATGAATGTAGAACATGCAGAAAATGTTTCAACTGAATCCCATAATTCTAAGTACCAAAATCAAAGAGAAAAAGAACAGTTCGAATAAGCGAAATCAATTACTTTAAAGTTTTATGCACTTATTTCTCCGATTGACATCGCCTAATCAAAACTTTCTTTAGGACCATTTTTGTAGAGAATTTAGTGACCTTTCTAATGGTCATCTTCCGTTTCCCAAGATTCTCAACCTTTTTCGAGATATTAAGGAAAGTGTACAAAGTTACCAAAACTTTTCATGTCTGTTCATAAAATATTTTAATCTAACCCTTCCTTAACTCCAAACGTTACATAACTTTCAACATATTAGTTTTAATGAAGTTAGAACATGCAGATAATGTTTCAACTGAATCCCATGATTCTAAGTACCCAAACCAAAAACGGAATTCAAAAACTATTTTTCCAATTTTCTCGACAACGGTTAAAGCTATCGCCTTGAAAATGGTTTCATTCGTTTTTCTAGCCTAAGAAGCCTATAAAAAGAGTACTTACAAGCTTATGAACTCAAAAACGTAAGCGTTACGATTTTTTCTGCGCGAATTTCGCCCCAAACGCCATCTTCCAGTGGGCGGATTTTGCTGGTTAACGAACTTGACCTTTCAAATTGGACGACGGATTTTTGTACCAAATTTCATCAAAATCGGACCATCAGGGAAGCCATAAATGAGCGAACAGACAAATATATATATATATATATATATATATATATATATAAATAAATATATACATATATATATATATATATACAAATTTGAACCACCGTTATTTTCGGTCTCTAGGGGTTCTGAAACGCGCAATTTTCTAGTCGGCACTTCCGGATTGTTTCATTGTATCAACCCTATAAGCGGGGTTCCTCCCTATGGGGGAGGGAGGAACCGCGCTAAAAAATGGATAGTGGTGAAAAGTAAACGAAATGTAGAGTACAAGACAAGAATATATTTAATGTAAAATGACTAAAATAAAATGGGGTGGGGATTTCGCTGAATTGATGCATAAGAACTGAAGAGGGGCACTTATCATGTTTGGCCTTGACACCCCCGCTGTGTCGGACCATAGGATGCCGGATTGCAGGAAGTTACAGTACTTCTTTATCTCACTGCGTCGCGTATCAATTCTTTGAACTTGTTTCAAGGACAAGTATGCTGAACGTAGAGTGTAAATTTTCTTACATTCCAGAACCTAAATTTAATGAAGTACACGCAAAGATCTTTCGTAGATCCAGCTGGTATTCTTAATGACGAAGCCGGATATCCTCTTTGTCCAGGACGCAGACTCTGTATTGTGTTAAGGAACACTTGAGACCCGTGGCGCAAGCAAATATCATCTTAGTAGTGGTACACATCCGCTTTTGCTAGCGCACATAAAGCACCTCACTTGCAAGTGCGCATATTATCTACGGGATGGCGCTAATGGCCCAGACGTCGAAGCGCCGTAAAAAAAACAAAATAAGAAATTATCAATGGGAATGGCGAATAGCTGCAGACCCATAGAACCTCGCAGACCGTCACAGAATGGAGTCCCACCTAAGATCCTCTGCCTGCGCAAGATTGTGAAGGGGCTCAGAAATTAGTAGGATCTATCTGAGGGACATATATGTCTCACCCTATTTCTTGGAACCAAATTGGTTTCAATACAATAAGTACAGCAATATAATAACATAATTCAATGCAATAATAACGTGGCGCGTGAAGCATATATAACCATAAAACTTATTATTCAAAGGATAGGCCTTAAATGTATTGCGCATTCATACATATGAGACAATTTTGCTTGTGACCCTCTGTTCTCCCTTCTTGGATGGTAAATTTCTCTTCCCTTCCTCTCCATACTCCCGTAAACTCCTATTATTGCTAGTGAAAACATCAACAGGAGCTTCATACTTCTTGTGTTGAAGTGGATACTGGAAAGCAATATCTGAGGATTCTCAACAACTTCCTCCAGCACAAAGAGGGCTTTGTTAGGCCCCTTTATTAGGAGGACAAGGATATATTGCAGAAAGATTTAAGGGACATGTTAGCGCAGTTTCGTTCTAATCTCTAGTGATGTTTGGAAAGCTTAAAATAGATGCAGTTAAATGTATTATCTTAATGTTTCGTAAAAAATGTAAACTGACATCTCAAAGAGAAGTGAGATCTGAGTTGCGACAAAAGAAAACTGACAGTATCCTAAGCAGAAATTCAACCTTACAAGCGGGTTTTTTTTTGTTATGGACGGAGGAAGGTAACCCGCTAAAATATAGCTCATGAATTATTTTTGATAGGTAAACGTTCTCGTATGATCCGAGCATAAAAATTACCTCAATTTTTTTGCGTACATCAGTTAATTTTCCCTATCATTGAGGATGTACACTAAAATTAAAAATTAAAATTAGTCCTACTATAGTCAGACCGCAAACAAAAGAACCAGAAGGGGCGTGGCTGGAGGGGACCTAGGCATTCCCCCATATGGGCTGGAGGCAGCGCGTGCTGCGTGAACAACAAATGAACCGTGTCCTGTTGATTACCGAAGATAAGCAACGTCGGGCGTGGCCAGTACCTAAATGGGTGACCGACCACGTGCAGTTGGCATTTTAAAGGGCGTCAACCTATAGACAGCCCGGCGTTCATTGCCGAAGTGTTGATTCGTCGTTAAACACACACATACTCACACAAAAATACGTTTTTGTAGAATAGATGTTAAGCTATTGAATGGATCCTCTTACCACGATTCTACAACCAAAATTCAAGTATAAGAAAACATTTTTTGTAAAACATAATCAACATTTGTATTTGATAGTATGGAAATACGTTTCAAATCAAGCTTTCCGTTTGAGAATAATCGAAACTAAAAGTCTGTTTTTCCACTTATCTCGAAATCGGAGGATACCGCCTTGTTATGTTCGATTCCCCTCGACAAGATTCATAAAACATTTTGACCTGGGAGCCAATACGCGCAAAACCGTAAGCACAACAATTTGTTTTATGCGAAAACCAGCGAAAAGAACTTGAATTTATTTGATATTTGAAATGCAGTAATAAAGGCCACTGTAAATTTTGTTTGGAGAACAGTGTAATTAATGTTAAAACTGAAATTAATTATGATATTAATAAGGTAACAATATGCTAGTGTTGTAATAGCCCAATCTCTGAGAGTTAATCAACATTATTTCGTGCCTACAACATGGCCAACAGGTTCTAGTTGGGGGGGGGGATGTTGTGGTCTGAGCCTCCCCCCACAATCCAAAAGGGAATTTCCACAGCTGGAACATTCTCCGGATCCTAGCTGGTTCTAATTTAATCCCACGGGGACCAAAACCCTCATCCCACCCGCCGGGATAACTTCCTAGTGGAGAACTTCACAACCATTTCGGCCGGATCGGTGAACTTTCGACATGAAACAGCCTCCGTAAAGTTAGGTCCGGGCTAAACATGCTTTTCCGCGGGTTATCAGGAAAATAGGCGGGAAGAGGAGGTAGATTCGATGCCTGTCAAATCGGATGACAGCTGTCAAGGGTTTTTGCCCCCCCCCCGTGTCTGTTCGGGCCTCTCTATCTACTACCAGGGTACAACCCTCCTGCAGAATCGTTGGAACTGATCTGTGCCGGATAACAGGTCCAAAAATAGAACCTCTTGTTTTATGTTTCCTTGCCCCAAAGACTATCGCTGCGAAACTAAACGTCTCACAAGAACGCATTTGGATAGCTTGTAATAGAAACAGTTAATAGTCAAGGTACATTCGTGTGGCTAAATAAAACTACATTTTATCAGAAAATGAGTTTTATTTTTGCCGGCGCACAGTGTAACGTAAAAACCTGAATTTTTGCCGGCGCACAGTGTAACGTAAAAACCTGAATTTTTGCCGGCGCACAGTGTAACGTAAAAACCTGAATTTTTGCCGGCGCACAGTGTAACGTAAAAACCTGAATTTTTTCCGGCGCACAGTGTAACGTAAAAACCTGAATTTTTGCCGGCGCACAGTGTAACGTAAAAACCTGAATTTTTGCCGGCGCACAGTGTAACGTAAAAACCTGAATTTTTGCCGGCGCACAGTGTAACGTAAAAACCTGAATTTTTGTTTTCTTATATTTAATTTTTAATCCTCTAGCTAAGTTTAGAAACTTTTCATGGAATTAAAATCGTATAAAACTTATAAATATTATCTTTATTTTGATCAAGAAACACTTTAGCAGCATTATAAACAAGGCAAAGTCTTCAAAATCTGCTTTACACCAACAATTAGTTTGAACCAGAGTTGGGCAAACGTTAGCGCGCGCTAAAAGCTGATACCTCTCCGCTAATTCAGCGAAACTGTAGAAAGCCAGCGCTAATAATTAGCGGTTAGTGGCGGCAGTGCGCTAACCGCTAATCTATTTATGAAATATCGTAATTGCTAATAGCTTAAGCTACAGTTACAACTTGTAACTATAGCTTAAGCTATTAGCAATTACGATATTTCATAAATAGATTAGCGGTTAGCGCACTGCCGCCGCTCTCCGATAATTATTACCGCTGGCTTTCTACAGTTACGCTAAATTAGCGGAGAGGTATCAGCTTTTAGCGCGCGCTAACGTTTGCCCAACTCTGGTTTGAACCTCTCCCGTTGAAGATAGTACTGTGTTTTTATTAAGTCATCCGAAGGAAATTACGTCAAAACTATTCCTTTTTTTATCTGATATAATTGATTACGGGTAATTACTCCCTTATTATGTATCCTGAATTATTCTTCATTAATTTTTGACAATTTTATTATGCACAAAATTTCGATAGACCATAGCAAAAAAACTTCATCTGAAAACATCCCAAGTTTTTTAGAGCTTAAAGTTCACCTCAAGTATAATGTACTGACAGCAATTTAGTTTTCCGAAATTTGCCGATTTTTATTTTTAGATCCATAAATTTATTTTTTCTTCCAAATTTGAAAAAATGTGGATAAATCCAAGAAAACGGTATCAATCCTCGGGCAAATGATTCAATTTGATCTGCAGGATGATCCTAAAGAAATGTTAAGCAATATTAGAAAGACTGCCAGTTTAGTCTTATATTGAATGTAAAAAATTTGGGAACGTGTTCACCGCAGAGGAAAAATTCTTATATAAATACTGGTTGAAACAATATATCAACTTAGAACAGAGTTGGGCAAACGTTAGCGCACGCTAAAAGCTGATACCTCTCCGCTAATTTAGCGAAACTGTAGAAAGCCAGCGCTAATAATTAGCGGTTAGCGGCGGCAGTGCGCTAACCGCTAATCTATTTATGAAATATCGTAATTGCTAATAGCTTAAGCTATAGTTACAACATTTTGTAGCTGTACAAAATGTTGTAACTATAGCTTAAGCTATTAGCAATTACGATATTTCATAAATAGATTAGCGGTTAGCGCACTGCCGCCGCTAACCGCTAATTATTAGCGCTGGCTTTCTACAGTTTCGCTAAATTAGCGGAGAGGTATCAGCTTTTAGCGCGCGCTAACGTTTGCCCAACTCTGACTTAGAAGAAATTGTTATTAATTTTTATCAAGGAAAAAGATATTCACGCCCTGATGGCACTTCTGGCTTCCTTAGAGGCAGGCATAAACAAGAGTTTATTACTACATTATATGTTACTGTTGAATTATATTTTATAATATTGTTATTAATAATATTATTACCTGATATATTATTTCTATTAATATTACGAATATTACAATTAATATTATTATAGCCGTATAGTATGCATTATTATACTATTGTTACATTGTTTTGAGTTGATTTCAATTAATAAAAATGTTTATTTGAAAATAACTGGTGGTTAATGATTTTTGTCCATAATCTCCACTACTTCGTTACACTGTGCGGCGTGTCGGCTTGAAATTCAAGCCTTCACCAGGGATATATAACAAGTAGGACAGAATTAATTCTAATTTATATCCATATGGTAAATGTGTTTTATAGCTAGAGCTAAAATACCGATCCCTGGCTATTAACTGTTTCTTTTACAAGCTTTCCAAAAGTATAAGAACTGAAACGTGCTAAAATGAGACAGATCTTGCGAGTCGGACTTTTAGTTTCGGAGAGACAGTCTTTGATCGGCCAAGGAAACCTAAAGCGAGAGTTTTTTTTTTATTTGAAACTACTATCGACATAGATTCAACAAATAAACTAAGGATAATTTAGATTCATTACAGATATTATTAATATTCATTAATATTATTATTATATCATTACAAAACCTAAATTCACGAAGTTCATAATACGTTTTGGCAAAAAAAAAAAAAAAAATCTTTTAAAAGCTAGATACACATATCGTCGATAGAAATGCAAAGTATCGAATGTGAAAAAATGCATTTTTCATTTTCAATTTTTCTGGTTGCTTTTGGACTGGAGTACATTATGGCAAACTCTCGAAACGTCTCGAAAAGAAAAATAATTATGAATTACAGATAATCAAAGTAACGAATGCGCATTAAGTCTAATTAAAATATATCATAGGATAAAATATATATAAAGTCATCTATAAGGTACCAACAACTTTTCACATTCATTACTTTGCATTTGTATCGACGATATGAGACTTCCTGGTCAATAATAATTTTTCAGGTATAAATTAAGCGATATAAAATATTTTTTTTACTTTTCACTAAAAACCGTGTGATTTCTACTCGGTGGGAATACGTTCCATGGGCGTGTATAAGGGGGGGGGCTGCAGCCCCCCCCCCCCCCCCCCCGAAATTTTGAGTTGATCGGTAAAAATGTTTCATAAACCCTTAAAAATCAATTAAATAAGATCACTTAGTTCATAAAAAATATTTTATTTTGGGTGTAAAAGCGTTTTAGTTGGTTAAAACTATTCCAAGTTCTAAATTGTTAGTATTTCATACCCCGGAAACGGTCGCAGCCCCCCCCCCCACCAAATTATTTTCTATATACGCCCATGATACGGCCAGGTCAATGAAAAGGTCCTTTGTGATCAGAACTTTAATTAAAATTGATAACCAATATGAAGGGTGCCAAAAATAGTGCCAAGCAACATTTTTAACAAAACTTAACTGTAGCTGCTATATGTTGGATATTATATGGGACTATCAGTTTATGATGATGCTACTAAGGGATGACAACAAAGTGGTCTGTATGCTACTTAATCTTGTTGCCCCTAACCATTTAAACTGATAGTCCAACGTAATATCCAACATTTTCAACAAAACATAAATGTAGCTGCTATACGTTGGATATTACGTGGGACTATCAGTTGAAATGGTTAGTGACAACAAGATTAAGTAGCATACAGAGCTTGTAGTCATATTTTAGTAGCATTAGCATCATAGACTGATAGTCCCACACAATATCCAATGTATCAGGCTGTACCGTATGAAATGTCAGTTTTGGACTTGCCGATTTCCTTCAAATGTCTAGAAACTGTCGTGGCTCCTACTCCGAGTTCTTTGGCATATTCCCTAGTGCTTTTTGAGGGACATGCTTCAACCCTTTCTTTCAGCTGGTCATTGTCAAGCTTAGTTTCTGGCCTTCCTCGCTCCTCGTTGTCAAGGTCAAAATTTCCACTTGGAAACCTGGAAAACCACCGGTAAACAGTTCGTTCATTCACCGTTCCCTCCCCGAACGCCGTGTTAATGTTCATACACGCCTCAGCAGCGCTATGACCGAGCTTAAATTCATAACGAAAAAAAAATACGGATTTCCGTTTAAGTTTTATTTTTTTCTCAGAGGATCGTTCTCACAACACAGTACGCAAGTTACTGATTAAATTTGAGGAAGCTCCAGCCCACTGGTCGGAGCAGAAGGGAGCTTGTGTAGGCCCCTTTCAACGTCATCTGAGCGTCTTTCTGACGTTAATCGAGGATGAAGTTGGGAGGCCTTGAGCACAGAACTTTCATATTGTATCATTCATCACATTACCTGATGTATTTATATACAGGATGTAATCTATATATATAAAAATCAAGTGTCTGTCTGTTTTTCTGTTTGTATGTTCCTTATACAAATCCACACCGTTTGACCGATTTGGACCAAACATGGCAGACAGGTAGGTCTTGATACGGGAAATCTCCTAGGCTAAGTCAAAAAAATCTACCAGCTGTCTGTCTGTATGCTTGTGCCTTATACAAATCCGCACCGTTCGTCCGATTTTGACTAAACTCGGTACACATGTAGATCTTAATCTGGGGAGTGTCTTACGCTAAGTCAAAAACGTCTTATAACTGTCTGTCTGTATGTTCGTTCCTTATACAAATTCACACCGTTCGTCCGATTTCGACTAAACTCAGTACACATGTAGATCTTAATCTGGGGAGTGTCGTAGGCTAAGTCAAAAACGTCTTATAACTGTCTGTCTGTATGTTTGTCCCTTATACAAATTCACACCGTTCGTTCGATTATGTTTGTCCCTTATACAAATCCACACCGTTCGTCCGATATCGACTAAACTCGGTACACATGTAGATCTTAATCTGGGGAGTGTCGTAGGCTAAGACAAAAACGTCTACCAGCTGTAGTATGTATGTGTTTTTTTTTTTTTTTTTTTTTTTTTTTTTTTTTTTTTTTTTTTTTTTTTTTTTTTTTTTTTTTTTTTTTTTATAAAAATCCACTCCGTTAGACCGATTTTCACCAAACATGGCATAAATGTATGTCTTGATACGGGGGTGTTATAGGTTAGGTCAAAGTCGTCTAGGACTCAATGTTGGGAGGTCACGGGTTCGAAACAGTTACAGGTTTGTGTTATTAGATTTTAATAATACTCTTTTGGTTTCTAATTTTTTTGGGGCTCTTCTATATGCAGAAAGTAGGTTTAGCATGGCACGCCGGGTAACAGCTAGTAATCAATAAAGATATATATATATACATATATATATATATATATATATATATATATATATATAAAATATATATATATATATATATATAAAATATATATATATATATATAGGAATAAAAGAGCTTTAATTCTACATGAATAACAATGATGTTTTCTAAATAATGAAATAAAAAAGGGAAAGGATTAAATCGCAAAGTAACCAAAACTGACATTTCATACGGTACAGCCTGATAGCAACGACAGTTAAGTTTTGTTAAAAATGTTGCTTGGCACTATTTTGCCCCGACCCCTTCATATAAAATTATTATTCTACAACTAACTAAGTAAAAAAAAATATATACATATATATATATATATTAGTTCAAACGCGATTGAACACCTTCGGTTTTGAGGTTTTTTTTACATCTCGGCACCACTGTGCGTCGTAGGATTGACGTAATAAGGAAGTTTCCCCTCTTTTAGCGGAAACATCTTAAGAAAGTCCAAAGGCCATTAAGCTTTATCAAGTGGAAATTAATCCTGTAGAAATGTATTCTTTAAGGAACTTATTCCAAAAACATTGATAACCTTGGAGAGAGAGAATAGAGGGGCTTGTTGATAGGACGAGAGTAAGTCCCAATTGATTCTGTTATCTTAGTAAATATCCAAGGTTGGAATCAATTCTAAAGAATTCTCTCAAACGAGTTTTAAATAGATTTCTGAAGAGACCATTGAGGAGACATTCAAAAGCTATTTCGGGCTTTCATCGTTCTTCACTTTGACCTTACGAAGAATATGGAGGCAAAAAATGATAAAGGGCCAACTATTGATTTTGAAAGGAATTTTAATGGAATTTGATTATTTTATTTTTCATTAACTTGTTGTTCCACACTTATCCTTGTTCAACTAAACGTCACTGTTGTCTTCCTTCATCTCCTAGGCATTTATATCTGAAGAAGACATCCAAAAACCATACCGAAACGTTTGAAATATTTATTTTTCTGAGTATCTAGCGTCTTCTCTTAGCCGAACTTCTCATCTTTTCAACGGCTCATTATTTGCATTTTACAAAATTACAAATATCAACATTTTTTATTTTTTATTATTTGTTTATTTGAAATCTGTACATAAATCATTTAGTACAATCGTCAAGTTTGTTGACACAGATATTACATAAAAGTAAAATAATTGAACAAAATAAAAATAATGAAGTATTTGGAAGAAGCCAACCATTGTTGGTACTTCCTAAGGCGGGTAAACAAATGTATTAATGATCACAATGGGATCGGCTATGTTAGTTTATCTCGGGGCCAATGTCTTTTAAGCCGCCTGGGAGGACCAATATCAACATAAAACATTTTTTTTTTTTTTAAATGAATGCTAATCAAACTTAGAACAACTTTGTCTAGCCAGAATTTTTGTTTTTTGTTTCCCCTGTTTATTAATTTACATGTAAATAATTCATGAACTTTTACAATTGAACATAAAATAATATTTTATTTTTCTAATAACCTAATATCTGCACCGATATCGTTGAAATTAAACATTCAAATCCTGATTAGACATGGAAAAAGTCAAAATCTATTTTCAAATAATTCATAAATCATATTATTTCAATTAATCTTATTGTTGAATTAAGATAAATTTGCGCTTTGAAGATGTCACTCTGAATTTTTCGACTCTAATCAGGATTTGAATGGTTAATTTCAACGATATCAGTGCTGATATTAGGTTAGAAGGAAATTAAAATACTATGTTCTGCACAATTGTAAAAGGTCGTGAATTATTTACGCGTAATTTAATAAACAAGGGAAGCAAAAAACAAAAATTCTAGCACAGGCAGACAACGTTGTTCCAAATTTGATTAGCTTTCATTTTAAAAAAAATGCATTGAAATCGGCATAAAGATTTGGAGACTGTAGCCTTTTTAGAAAGACGAAATGTCCTTTGGGCCCACTGTATAGGGAGTTTCGACGTTTGGGCCCACTGTATAGGGAGTTTCGACGTTTGGGCCAACTGTATAGGGAGTTTCGACGTTTGGGCCCACTGTATAGGGAGTTTCGACGTTTGGGCCCACTGTATAGGGAGTTTCGACGTTTGGCTCCACTGTATAGGGAGTTTCGACGTTTGGGCCCACTGTATAGGGAGTTTCGACGTTTGGGCCCACTGTATAGGGAGTTTCGACGTTTGGGCCCACTGTATAGGGAGTTTCGACGTTTGGCTCCACTGTATAGGGAGTTTCGACGTTTGGGCCCACTGTATAGGGAGTTTCGACGTTTGGGCCCACTGTATAGGGAGTTTCGACGTTTGGGCCCACTGTATAGGGAGTTTCGACGTTTGGGCCCACTGTATAGGGAGTTTCGACGTTTGGGCCCACTGTATAGGGAGTTTCGACGTTTGGGCCCATTGTATAGGGAGTTTCGACGTTTGGCTCCACTGTATAGGGAGTTTCGACGTTTGGGCCCACTGTATAGGGAGTTTCGACGTTTGGGCCCACTGTATAGGGAGTTTCGACGTTTGGGCCCACTGTATAGAGAGTTTCGACGTTTGGGCCCACTGTATAGGGAGTTTCGACGTTTGGGCCCACTGTATAGGGAGTTTCGACGTTTGGGCCCACTGTATAGGGAGTTTCGACGTTTGGGCCCACTGTATAGGGAGTTTCGACGTTTGGGCCCACTGTATAGGGAGTTTCGACGTTTGGGCCCACTGTATAGGGAGTTTCGACGTTTGGGCCCACTGTATAGGGAGTTTCGACGTTTGGGCCCACTGTATAGGGAGTTTCGACGTTTGGGCCCACTGTATAGGGAGTTTCGACGTTTGGGCCCACTGTATAGGGAGTTTCGACGTTTGGGCCCACTGTATAGGGAGTTTCGACGTTTGGGCCCACTGTATAGGGAGTTTCGACGTTTGGGCCCACTGTATAGGGAGTTTCGACGTTTGGGCCCACTGTATAGGGAGTTTCGACGTTTGGGCCCACTGTATAGGGAGTTTCGACGTTTGGGCCCACTGTATAGGGAGTTTCGACGTTTGGGCCCACTGTATAGGGAGTTTCGACGTTTGGGCCCACTGTATAGGGAGTTTCGACGTTTGGGCCCACTGTATAGGGAGTTTCGACGTTTGGGCCCACTGTATAGGGAGTTTCGACGTTTGGGCCCACTGTATAGGGAGTTTCGACGTTTGGGCCCATTGTATAGGGAGTTTCGACGTTTGGCTCCACTGTATAGGGAGTTTCGACGTTTGGGCCCACTGTATAGGGAGTTTCGACGTTTGGGCCCACTGTATAGAGAGTTTCGACGTTTGGGCCCACTGTATAGGGAGTTTCGACGTTTGGGCCCACTGTATAGGGAGTTTCGACGTTTGGGCCCACTGTATAGGGAGTTTCGACGTTTTGGGCCCACTGTATAGGGAGTTTCGACGTTTGGGCCCACTGTATAGGGAGTTTCGACGTTTGGGCCCACTGTATAGGGAGTTTCGACGTTTGGGCCCACTGTATAGGGAGTTTCGACGTTTGGGCCCACTGTATAGGGAGTTTCGACGTTTGGGCCCACTGTATAGGGAGTTTCGACGTTTGGGCCCACTGTATAGGGAGTTTCGACGTTTGGGCCCACTGTATAGGGAGTTTCGACGTTTGGGCCCACTGTATAGGGAGTTTCGACGTTTGGGCCCACTGTATAGGGAGTTTCGACGTTTGGGCCCACTGTATAGGGAGTTTCGACGTTTGGGCCCACTGTATAGGGAGTTTCGACGTTTGGCTCCACTGTATAGGGAGTTTCGACGTTTGGGCCCACTGTATAGGGAGTTTCGACGTTTGGGCCCACTGTATAGGGAGTTTCGACGTTTGGGCCCACTGTATAGGGAGTTTCGACGTTTGGGCCAACTGTATAGGGAGTTTCGACGTTTGGGCCCACTGTATAGGGAGTTTCGTCGTTTGGGCCCACTGTATAGGGAGTTTCGACGTTTGGGCCCACTGTATAGGGAGTTTCGACGTTTGGCTCCACTGTATAGGGAGTTTCGACGTTTGGGCCCACTGTATAGGGAGTTTCGACGTTTGGGCCCACTGTATAGGGAGTTTCGACGTTTGGCTCCACTGTATAGGGAGTTTCGACGTTTGGGCCCACTGTATAGGGAGTTTCGACGTTTGGCTCCACTGTATAGGGAGTTTCGACGTTTGGGCCCACTGTATAGGGAGTT
Organism: Gonocerus acuteangulatus; assembly: GCA_946811695.1. Taxonomy (NCBI): domain Eukaryota; kingdom Metazoa; phylum Arthropoda; class Insecta; order Hemiptera; family Coreidae; genus Gonocerus; species Gonocerus acuteangulatus. The sequence continues at coordinate 116,831,428 of OX328124.1, read as the reverse complement.
TCGACGTTTGGCACCACTGTATAGGGAGTTTCGACGTTTGGGCCCACTGTATAGGGAGTTTCGACGTTTTTACAATTTAGGTCACCATGATACTGTTCCGTCGAAACATGTGATAAAATGATTGGTTGGGTCTTTTTGCGAAGATCACATCCAGTTACTTTTGAAGTAGCAGGAGCGATTGTATCAGTGATTCAGCGCATGCGCATAACTCCTTTGCCTTCCTATTGGAGGATTCCGATGACCAATTGTATTGGTTCTTGCTGGGAGTAAAGTAACCTTCAACAGTGAATTAGCTTATGTTTATGAAAAAGCTCTGCTTATGTTAGTGAGAAAAAATGGGTCTTTTACAATTAGTTCGCGATGTTCCTAACAAATAAAAAGCGATTGGTTTCTCACTCAGAAAAAATAATAGAATTCTATTAATTTTAGCGAGTTGGATAGACTAGAGTGGCTAAAATTAATAGAATTCTATTAATTTTAGCGAGTTGGATTGACTAGAGTTTTGATATCTTCTTGAGCGAGCGTAGCGAGCGGAAACGCATAGCAAGTATGCCCTTAATGCTAAATAAATGTAAAATATCCAAAAAGAGAGAGAGAGAAAAGGAATAAAATATGTGTGTTTACAAATATCATTGTTTATGTTATCCTTCATAACCTACAAAACAATTAACTTTAATGCTCAATAACTTTTTTCGTAGTTGAGAGAATTGATTTTGATCAATATTAACATTTTTATTAATAAATATTGCTTGCCAGTATCTAATATGAATTATAACCTTAGATAACGAGTCAAGTAGTAATAGATAACCAACAAAGAACCTATAAGCTAATCAGTAAGCTTATCAGCGAGTACGAGTAACTGTTATAAATCACTTCAAAAGTAACTCGATGTGGTCTTCGCAAAAAAAACCCGATTGGTTAATAACTTTGAGGGGAGAGGATCTGAACATTGATGTTTCTGGTCATTATTTTTATAAAACATTTTTATGACTAACACGCGCTGTTTTCCATTTCACTGATCCATGATATGTGAAATGGCAGACCCGCTGTGCTGCCACCTGCCCATTTCTGCCGCTACTCATTTCAAACATTCCCCTTTTTCTGTGTCACTCTGTACGTCAATATGTCGTACACTGCACTTAATTGATAGACTCATAATAGAGCTTTATAATCCTGCTGCAAGGACTGGAAAATACTAGAAGAAAGGTGAGCGGTAAATATTCATAAGAAAGGAAATCAGCCAAAGTTAAGGGGATGTCTCATTAATGAGGTCATCACGAAGAGTGGGGGGAAGAGGAGGAGTGGTGGGGGTAATGGCAATGAAAAATACTAGAGGGGGGGGGGTAGAAAGAGGAAATTATGCATTTTACGAAGAAAGGGTTGGAGTGCCATTAGGGGAAGGATATTCCAGTCAAAGGGTGGGCTTTTATCAGCTTTAGGAGGGTAGATATCTAATAACTTGAAAACATTTATATACTTCTTCTTTTTACCATTATCATAAATATAAATATATATATATATCCCTAGAAAAATGAGGCAGAAAAGGATACCGCCAGCAATACCAACATGAGAAGTACAACACAATCATTACCGGTAGGAGATAATTCTTCCTTGTGAGTACAGAGTATTTTAAATGTAGCACAAATCATCAATGGAATTCACAAGCATTCATGCACTAAATGTAGGAATCTTCTGATACATACATAAAAAAAAAAAAAAAAAATGTATAATTCATAGCACATCTGCTATTGGCACACAGGTAGGTCTTGATACGGTAAATCTCCTAGGCTAGGCCAAAATAGTCAAATTTGATCAAAAGGTCAAAAGTTTTGTTCAAGAAAAATTGGCTGCACTGAACCATTCAGATTATGACGGCCATTTTGAATCGACAGCCATTTTGAATAATGTCTCAAATTTATTTGTTGATGTTCCTGATAATTAGAATAACTCGAACTCATTGATGACTTTACATCATTATATAATCATGTAATGGAGTTTATTTCAATTTTATATCAACAGTCACTTTCTAACTAAGGAGCGCTGGCCTTTTTTTAGCGCGGTTCCTCCCTCCCCCATAGGGAGGAACCCCGCTTATAAGGTTGATGGTGGGTTCGATTCCCAACCTCCGGCAGGAATTTTATCATCCCACGGCTCGCTGGTGAAATTCCTCGCTACACCCTGGATGTCGGCGCTAATGACCTAGATGTAGATGTGCCGTAAAAAAAAAAAAAAAAAAACACAAAAAAAAAAAAAAAAAAAAAAACACTGGAACCGCGCTAAGATGACGCAGTTCCTGCGAGTCGGACTTTTTATTTTGATAAGAGCTATCTTTTCGCAGGCTCTGGTGGTGGCCTCGTCGTTTTTTTTTCCAGAACTGCTGTGGCGCTGGTCTCTGTTGGCTGTCTCACGAACTACATCTAGACAGATATAAACAAATTCACACCGTTTGACCGATTTTGCCGTAAATGGGTATACAGGTAGATTTTGATACGGGGAGAGTCATAGGCAGAAAGTAGGTGTAGCATGGCACGCCGGGCAACAGCTAGTAAATAATAAATTCACATCTCCTGCTACCGGTGGGAATCGAAACCACCATCTCCCGTATATGAATCCAAAGCATTAGCCACAAGACCACGCACAGTGGCCAAAAATCGTCAAAAGGCGCTCAAAATTTGATTTTTCGAAGTGTTTTCTCCGAACACTTGGGCTTAAATATGTGTTAAATAACTCATAAGAGTGCCATTTCTTGTGTTTTAGGCCCCCACCGTTGATTGCAGGACGGTGGTTAATCATTGAAGTACCAGAAACGAAGAAAATTTCCCAAATCCTCATCTACCAAAATCGTTCCTTCAACTTTACTGGTTCAGACCGATAAGGTTGAAGTTTTTGTCATATTAGTGGGATGTTCGAAGGTCAAAAGAACATTTATTTTTATTTTTTGAATCGTCATCATGGACGGGGCTACTGAAAAATGAAAAAAAAAAAAATACACATATCAGATTTCCTTTTGTTTTATAGCTTTTGCTTCTCTTTAATTTCGGGCTAAAATTTTCCGTGGGCAGGTATAGAAAGAGCCCAGACTGAAATTAGCTGCGTAAACCTGCATTCTTCGGTGCGAGAGGTGAACGAACTCGGTAAATGACTAACAGACATGTCTAGAGTAGACGCGCCGTATCTCTATGTAAACTTGGAATCAAATCGAAGACGGATTTCTTTTTTTGCACTACTCAAGTCAGTGTCGACAGGAAAAAATGTCTGAGGTGATCCAAGTGAAACATCATGTCCTAGTTGAAATATTGTTTAATTCAAACGACAAAAGTGTGCTTTCGGTATGCAAGTAATTGACAGTACAATATCCCAAAAGCCGATGAGCATATTTCGTTAATCCAACGGGAATTATCTCAAACTGTTGTGCTGACATTTTTTTAAAAATGTGGGCTGAGACCAGTACGAACAGATGTATTCCTTTAGAACAAAAAAAAAAAAAAAAAAAAAAAAAAAAAAAAAAAAAAAAAAAAAAAAAAAAAAAAAATCAGTTCTGGCCCGATGAGTGTTTTTCGAATGGGCTCCAAGATCACCTGAGCCAAGTTCTGTTCAGGGGCGGGGGCCGACCACCAAACGATTTTACTGATTTAGGAGAAAGCTATGAAAGGCGAAGGGCTCAGTCCTTAATGGAAAATACTCAATCAATGAGCTGCAGTTTGCACTAATGAGTGCTCTGGGAGATGTGCGCTATTTCATTTTTAGTTCACTCCATTTTGGTCAGTCCACCACGGCAAAACACTAGTCAAGGAGAAATTTTATTTGTTAGTTTTAAAGTTGTATCCTATTTTTATTTGACAAAGCAGTGTGTATTAAAGTGACAACTTTAGTAAAAATATTTAAATTCGATAACATTTGAGTGACTCATCAATACATTTATTGTGGTTATAAGACTGCTAAGTGTGCAAAATTTCAGTTTTCTAAGTCAACAAAATCAAAAGTTATTGAGTTTTAACCCTGGATTGACACTGCCATTGTCATCTACGTTAATGAGACCGTGGGGTAAAATTTACCCCATACTTTGAAAATATATAAAATAGATATATTTCAATTTTTTCTTTTGCAAGAGCAGGAACATCAAGAAATAAATTCAAACAGGAATAAATCTGCCGAATGTTAATTAAAATTCACAAAATAGCTAGGAAATCCTAAGACTCAATATTGTTCATACAACGAATAATTATCAAGTAAAAATTTTACTAATCTGAAAATATTTTTTACTAACAATAAACTAGAATGGTCAAAAGCTATAAAAAAATAGGAACTCTAGAAAAATACAATGTTCTGTCCAATTGAGACTCGTTAACACATTTTGGTGATCGGTGTGCATGGCCCTTCTACACACAGAACATTGCGTTTTCGTCTTCCTAAAGGTTTTCTGTTACAAGATAAACATTTCACATGTTTGTACAAGATAAGGAAAGATGTTGAAGGTCCATCAGAAGCTGATTAATTTTCCAAAACAACAAGCATCAGTGGTTTTGGTATGTTCTCCAGTTGGAAAGTAACAGTCACATGAGCTTTCACCAGTTCGTAGTCCAAATCAAAGATAACAATCTTTTCTGTGGAATTTTCAGGCCATTTTGTCACTTGGAAAGCCGCAACATGAAAGTAATCGACCCGTGAAGATTTATCAGATCAGCGAAAAAGTCATACGTTAACTACACCGTGGCGTTAAAAATACCCCAAACACAGCTCGCGACCTTCTCATGCAGCGATTAGCTGACAACTGGCGTTGTCTTTTTTTTCTTTTTTCTTTTTTTGTTTTTTTTTTTTTAATTTCTTTATTCAATAAATATAAATATTACAATTGTAATTCAGTTACAATATAGTGTTCCTCTAGACCACATAACTTCGAAATTATTTATTATAAATGAACTTAGATACTAATGAACAGTAATTGTAATGCGAGAGAAAAAATAGCCTGGATTCTTCTCGCTATCTTATAGACTTTCTAATGATAACAATAAGTAGGGCTTATTGTTTACAGCTTTATGTCTTAATCCAGTCTGTGTTTGTCTTTATTGGTAGGATGGTGTCTAGTGTCTTTATTTTAGTAAGATGTGTTTAGTCCTCTTGTGTATGTATCTACGGGTGCTTGATTTGTCATAGTTACCTATTTTTTTAATTAGTGGATTGGTTTTAAGTCTACAAGATCTAAAAAATTTTGAGGTCAGCCTGTGGATATAAGTTTTAAGCAGAGGTAAGTTAGTAATTTTGTGCAGTATTTTAATTCTGGTGTAGATGGGGAGGTTTAAGGCAATTCTAATGCATTTATTTTGCATTACTTGAAGTTTTTTATAATTAGTGTTTGAAGTGTAGCTCCAAACAGGGCATGCATAGGTCAATACTGGTCTAATACATGCTTTATAGAGTAGAATTTTGTTTTTAGTGCTTAGTTTAGATTTTCTGTTAAAATAAGGGTAGATTTGGCAGAGTGTTTTGTTTGCTTTGTTACATATTTCATTGACGTGATCTGTGAAGGTTAATCCTTTGTCTAGTGTTATTCCTAAATATTTTATATTTTTTGAAAAAAGGTATAACAATCTTTTTGACTTCGAGTGGCTGTTTGAGGTCTTCTTTTAGTAAATATTATAGTTTGTGTTTTTTGAGCGTTTACCTTGAGTTTCCATTTTTTGAAATAGCGGTTCAGCCTTTCTAGGCTCAATGATAGTCTATTTTTGATGGTATCTAGACGATATGATGATGTGTATATAGCTGTATCGTCTGCAAACAGGGATAAATTGGTGTTTTTGATTTTGGGTATGTCATTAATATATATATTGTAAAGGGTGGCACTAAGGGCCGACCCTTGCGGCAGACCATTTTCTATATTTCTTACAGATGAATTTGAGCTGTCGATTTTTACCGAGAATGTTCTATTGGATATAAATGAATGTAATATTTTGATTAGGTAGGGAGGGAACTTTAATTGATTTAGTTTATATATAAGTCCTTCGTGCCATACAGTATCGAAGGCTTTCTCTACATCTAGAATAAGGAGACCGGAGTGTTTTTTATTGTTAAATCCTTCGGTGGCGTTGTCTATATTAGGTCAAACCAGATAATACACTTCCGATTATTTAGGAAGAAGGAGGGAGTCTGTATGATTTACAGAATTTAAGAAACACGCCATAGAACAAAGTGTGGGGTATTTTTCACCCCACGGTGTCAATCCAGGGGGGTTAAGCGCTTTTTGACCACTGTGCCACGTGGAGACCCCTAATTTATTTTTTATTAATTAATTGGAGAAAATGAATCTGATTTTGATCACACCAGGTAGTGGAATTTTATACAACTCTATTCTTCAAATTATCTCATGCCGGATATGAAGGACCCTTGAAAGTAGTCGTCGTGTTTTCAATAAGTCATACTTAAATAAGATTTATTAATTTATTAATTAAGAGTATCGCAACTTTTGGCGACTTGCTCTTTAACAGTAAATGAAGATATTACAAAATACTTTTTGCACATTGTGTATATAACAAGTCAGTACGTAGTACAGTAGTATGTGAGGTAATTAATAATAACAATAACATTCTTTATATATATATAACAATAACTAAACGGCTAAACGGTAATATAATAGATATTAAATAGTGTGAGAAGAAAAAAAAAAAAAAAAAAAAAAAGAAAAAAAAAGTGGAAAGAGAAAAAAAATGAGGGGGGTAGAAGAGGTAAGTAAGGTTAGTATGGTGGTAATATGTGGACTATTTTCGGCTAGTAAGTCGTGAGGAATTGTTAGGTTGTCTCGTAATCTGGAGTCAGTAAGTATGTGTTTAACTGTTGATGTCTCGTTACAACATGCGCATACAGGCCTGTCTTATCGTTGCATTAGATAGGTCTCGTCAGAATAACTTGCTCTCGTATCTGTCTATAGCAAAAAAAAAAAAAAAAAAAAAAAAAAAAAAAAAAAAAAAAAAAAAAAAAAAAGAACTAGAGAAAGTTGTGAATCGAATCCGAAACGGTTTTGCCTGAGAATAGAGCTTCACCCTTGAATGAACTCGAAAATAATAATGGGGAAGGGGGGTGTATCCCCCCCAACTACCTTCGCCCTTTATTATCCAGGCTAGGCTTCGGCAGAGCCTCTTCCGTCGGCAATGCAATTACCTTCCTGTTTCAAGGGTTTTACAAAGTCAATCCTTCTACTTCATTCATAACGGCTTCTGATAGAGAGTTTCATACCTAGAGGATTCATACATTCATTCATAATCCTTCTTTTGTAGGATTTTGATAATTAGAGGATCCTCCAATCATTCATAATGGTTCTGTGATAGAGAAGGTTGACTTGAGTACAATAGCTGTAAATAAGTTTATGTTTAGCTCTTGATGAATGTGTGAGAGATATTACTTGTCACTTGGGTAAAGCGTAGAGGGAGCAAGGCAGGACTAGGAGAGGGAGGAGTAGCAGCCAGCAAGGTCGCCATTGCCTAGGGGCGCCTCCACCTTCCCCTACCTGTCCACATCCAAGTGACAAGTTATATGTCTCACACTGTAGTAGATTTGGGTATAAGAAATCATATTTATTAATTCATGACACATAATAGTTTGTTTGAATAGGGCCACTTTTCAATAATTTAAAATCATTTCATATACGACGAAAGGTCAATAAAAACAGAATATACCATACACGCCAATCTATCAGCTTAAAAAAGAAACATGTCAAAGTGTACAACAAAATTTTATAAAAACAAAACAAAAAAACACGACAAAAAAGTCGTTAATAAGAATATATGCTTAATTTTCTAGACAAAAAATTAATATTTAAACTTTGCCCAAATTTAAAATTTCATTTTTCCAGATTTTCGATTTATATTTTCAAGTAAGCTTTAGCTGCGTAGTACTCTATCGATACTACACAGTTGATTGAGGACATAAGTAATTTTTTTTTAAATTTTTTACGGCGCATCAACATTTGGGCCTTTAGCGCCGACATCTAAGGGGCAGCCAGGAAGTTTCACAACAAGCCGTGAGATGAGAAAATTCCTGCCGCCGGTGGGGATCGAACCCACCATTTCCCGCTTATCAACCTAAGGCGTTAGCCACTAGACCACGGGAGACCCCGACATAAGTAATTATCTCAGTTTTGACGTGCCTTTTGGTAGGGTAAGTTTACACAAAATGTGGCATATTTCTGAAATGAATAATATTTTCCAATAACTTCTTTCCGTTACTTTTTATTTCTTCCGACTGGACAATGGCTTCCCACAGTTAGGCCAATAAAAATGCTTAATGTATAATTTCTTTACACAAGTTATTTGAAAGTAACAAAAATGGAATCCACATTTTTATCGACAAATGAAATCCAATTGTTCAATTTATCCCTCAATAAACCTCCACTTCATTCGCATAAATTAAACGCTTACTAAATGTCAAAGTTTTCCTGAAAGTATTGAATCTTTAATCCGTTTGGGGGCTGAGGAAAAAAATCGCGAAGAAACTCTGACTCTTCGAGAAAATTATTGCGTTATTGGACTTCCAGAAAGTGTCTTTTGTCAATGGAGTTAATGAATTAAATCACTGCATTTTTAAAGGAAATTTGGTCTATTTTATGATGGAAAAATTAGAATTTAATTATCTTGAACAAGTTTTGAGCAATCTTTTCTTATTCAATGAAAAACATGACTACGTTAAAAAAACAGAAGATTGGACATAACTGCTTTTCCCTTCGGAATCAGGCCATACTTCTAATGAAGTTTTTTGTTGGAATGATGACCAGAATCAGCTCCTAGAGTTTGGCTACTTAGACCTGAATCACCCTGTGTATATATATATATATATATATATATATATATATATATATATATATATGATTTGGGAAATTAGGTTGATTATAATATATTGAAATAAAGTTATTATCTGCTCTATGAATGTTTCTCTTTTATCGTGAATTAAATATAAAAATTAACTTACCTTGACACTGAAATCCTTGCTTTCCAAAGCCCCTGAAACAAAGATAACTGCATTAGATTTTTCGTCGGCAAAGCTTTTATAGCTCGAGCGGAAAGTGGAAATATTTTTTTTTTTTTTTTTTTTTAAAGAAGACTGAAAAAAAGGAGGACAAATCAAAGAAATGTTACAGAAAAAAGAAATTCTCATCGAAGACCATTTTGCCATTTTTTTCTCTTTTTTTTTTTTTTAAAGGTAATTTTTGTGAACATATATTCTAACTGGATTTACATCTGAGGGAAGTAAATTGAAAATTAAAGTCCGTTGATAATAGGTTAGTGGAACTCTGGAAGTATGAGGGAACTCGCTAAGATGACGCAGTTCCCGCCCGTCGGCCATTTTTTTTTGTTATATTTATTGACATTACTTTAGTAGTGTTTTATACAACTTAATATTGAATGGCTACAATATAATAAATATAGTGTAGATGGAGATAGTTAGCCGCTGTAGAGATACGAAGACAGGTATAGTTGGGATTCGGCTAGGAGAAAAAACGTCAGACTTTCAAAAAGAAATCTGTATTTTGGACGTTTCGACTGCAACGATGGCAGCCTTCTTCAGCTAAAAAATATATACAACTTATAAGTAAAGAAATTGTACAACTAGTAAGTAAAAGACAGGCAGAAATGAGCGGAGTATATATATCAATACAATAAATGTTAACCAATCTTATTTTTAAAAAAACAATGAAAAATACAGTAGTTGGAAAATAACCAACATGTAGAAAGTGTTGGTAAAAACAGTGAGAAAAAAAATTAAACAGTAAAAACAACGAACATTTTTTATGTAGTGAAAAACAAAATCTATTTTATAAGTGAATACAATTTTTAACAATTAATATATAGATACATACCACTAGAGAATGCCTAGGGGGGAGGGAGGAAGACCTCGATGACAACTCAGGTAACCATGGTTGGAAGTATGAACGACCGCTAATACACAAGGGGTCTTTATAGTTAAGAAAAGGGGTGGGGGGGGGGGGGGCGGGAAATCGGTGAAGATGAAAGAATCAGGCTGGGTTGTAAAAGGCGGGTTGTAAACCCCGTTTTAAGAGGTGTTAGGAGCTTTGGGACACACAGGTACAAAATTGTCTGGAGCCTGGGAACAAAGATAAATTTTTCATTGTTTTTTTAAAAATAAGATTGGTTAACATTTATTGTATTGATATATATACTCCGCTCATTTCTGCCTGTCTTTTACTTACTAGTTGTACAATTTCTTTACTTATAAGTTGTATATATTTTTTAGCTGAAGAAGGCTGCCATCGTTGCAGTCGAAACGTCCAAAATACAGATTTCTTTTTGAAAGTCTGACGTTTTTTCTCCTAGCCGAATCCCAACTATACCTGTCTTCGTATAATAAATATAATTGAAAAAGAACATTTCAAATTAACTTCTAACATTTCTGTTTTTCCGTTTTTCTTTGGCCCCGTCTGGTCAGCTGCTCAGAAATGATTTTTCCAGCGGACGAAAATAAACGTTCTGAGCGTCCAGATGAGCCAGGAACAGAAAGGTATTTCCTGGCTACATTATGTAGTTGGTTTTATTCGCCAGACAGTTATTTTTCTTTCCAGAATTGCAGCGGACAAGCTTTATTCAGCAGTGGATATTGCTGCAAGTAATTTTGTATAGTTATAATCGAATCTGTTTGCATGTCCTCAGCTTTGTATCTTCATCTTTTTTTCGTTGAACATGTATGAGAACGCTGCGTCTCTTTTCAGTCGTAGGTAGTTTTTGAATTTCGTGTGTAGACGTAAAAGCAGCCAATAAAGCGGAATCAGAAGTGTCTGTACTAGTAGTTTCGTCTCTGCAAACCACTCTAAGCTAAAGCATTTTGTAGACACATGTGAGCATTGCAATTGATTAAAAATGCCTTCTTCTTTCGCCGAGGGTCCAACAGAGCCGCCAAAGCAGGAATGGTTCTAGTTTCATAAGGAAACAGCCGGCAGGATACACTGGCTCCCCAATCAAGGCATCCCTTACCAGTATCTGTACGAGCCGGGAGGATACACTGGCTACCAACGAATCAAGGCATCCCTTACCAGTATCTGTACGAGCCGGGAGGATACACTGGCTACCAACGAATCAAGGAATCTCTTACCAGTATCTGTACGAGCCGGGAGGATACACAGGCTACCAACGAATCAAGGAATCTCTTACCAGTATCTGTACGAGCCGGGAGGATACACTCGCTACCAACGAATCAAGGAATCTCTTACCAGTATCTGTACGAGCTACCACTCCTGTAATTATTTACCTTCCGAGCAGCCGCGCCAACTGTTGGAACACGGGCGGTCGCGCGGCGCACTTAGTGCACCATCGTGTTTATTTTCGTATTATTGTGATTTAAACGAATATTTTTTACTAACTGCCTTTGATTCTGTCGTTTTAATGAGCTCGTCGCCAACGTTGCGATACTCACAATAAATAAATAAATGAATATTTATTTATTTTTTTATTTACTGCTATATTATTTATTGTAGGTAAGGTATTAATGAATATATATATATATATATATATATATATATATATATATATATAAATGGTAATGTAAATAAGCTTATTTTCTCTTTTAAAACAAATTTTTTGCATTTATAACTTCATTTATTTTTTAAAAATAATTTAATTTACAACAAGATTGAATATATATATATATATATATATATATATATATATATGTATATATATGTATATATATATATATATGTGTATATATATATATATATATATATATATATATATATATATATATATATATATAGACATTAATGTCTGAAAAATACTTTAAAAAACAATTAAACATTAAAAGATATTTAAATAAATGTGGAAATATACATGGTAATTAAATGCTAATACTACGATCTATTCAGAAAAATCAGTGTCCTGTCACCTTTTACTGAATTTAATGCAAATTAGCTCAAGCTTTACATATTTATTGCATGTACTACACGTTATTTTGATGTTTATATTTTTTTGTTGTCCAGAAATATGACAAAAGACACTTTCTTTTTCTTCGGAGTTGATTTTTCTATTGTTCTTTTTGACACCTTGGGAATTTTGTTAACAAAAATTGTTTTGTATCGGTAGGAAGTGACGGAACGCGCGCTCTGGACTGCAAACGTTCATTCATGAGCTAAAATTCAAGATTCTTGCATTGGTCGTGCCGATCAGTGCGTGCGCCATCAAGCTCTTCGAACGGTTGACAATCTAGAACTGAGTAATGCGTGAAAGGGTAGAACACCACTCGTCACAGTAGGCGTGGTAGGGTTTTCCCTTGGCATACCTGAGGTTTGTGGGCCGTAGGGTTTCCCGGAAATTTCTTACATGACGAAATGGCGCACTCAGTGCGCCAGCGCGAGTGCTAGAGGGTTAATACCAAAGCCCTCCAGATACTGAGAACTTCAAATCTATAAAAAAGTAAAAAATATATCGATAGCTACTATTGATAATCATGAGCTATCGATATATCGATAGTAACTATCGACTATCGTCCATCCCTATAAGGGGGTTTCCTCCCCAAGGAAGGAGGAAGGAACCGCGCTAATAGGCCTGAAGTCTTGAGGAAACTACAAGGGGTATTAGAATCAGACCTAGTCCTCCATGTTGGCATATCCCCACCAGGCTAGGAATTAACTCCAAACATCCGGAGAGACTCCTGAAGTTGTTCAACTAATTATCGGTCCATTCCTCTAAGTTGTGAAGTTCGCCGATCCGATCTAGGTGCCGGTAACCTCCGTCCAATACACTCATGGCAGGCTTGTCTTTTTAATTACTTTCCAACCGAGCCAATTTCACGTTTCATTTACCTCTAAGGTGTTTCGGTTTCGTTCGTCGGACGATAATAACATTCTTCGGACGCACACGCGTTGTGGTGAAAAGGACAACAAACGGTAGACGTTCCTTGGACAGCATTTGTTATTTGTCGGCGGGTTTCCGCATTCCTTAAGGGAAGTACGTTTTATGGATGACGCAATCCAGAAGTACTGACAAGAAATTTCGAAATTGATAACACACAGGCTTAGAAGCGTATATTGGCAACAATTTCGAAGGACCCTAAAGCTAAAATTTTAACTATTTTAGTGGAAAATCGTGAGTTTTGAGGTCCTCTAGTCGCCTAGGAAACCAGGGAGAAAGTTGAAGACATTTTTTGTTTCAATAGGCTTATTTTACACGAAATGTCCTCACCAAAACAAAATTTTGCGGTGTCTGCAGCACTCTCAGGCCCCCCTATTATATACGCCCTTGCAGAGGCGAAAAAGAAATACAAGTTTGCCAAATTTGAGAGTATTTATAGATATGTATATTATTTTTTAGGGTTCTTCGCTGGGGAGAATCATTGATATTGATATGGCAATCAACCATAATCTTTTTGTTACCTGTTATGCAAGCTTGTATTAATTCACTAAAGTCATGTATGCGCATTAATTCACTAAAGTCGATCTAGAACTGGGTCAAAATAGCAGTTGTGAGTTTCTAATATGATTACTTTTTATATATAGTGATTTCTTTTTTGGTTATTACATTCTGTATATGAATAAATCTGGTAATATGCTATATGATACAATATGAGGGTTATGTGCTCAAAGCCTCACAACTTCATACTCGATTAACGCCAGAAGATAATATTTAAATATTGATTAAATCTAATTGCATTTTATTTAAATGATGATCAAACTTGCTCTGGATAATCTTTTTTAGCCAAAAATCTCCAAAATTAAAAAAAAAAAAAACTAAATTTGGATCGAAAACCAGAAACCTTGTAAGTTGTTTCCATTTTTAAGCTGTTTCCCCAAAAATGGTTAAATATAATGACAAACTAAACTGGATTTTTTTTTTATTTCTTTCAAAAAGCAGTTGATTGACAACCCAAATTTGTTTGAAAACTTTGACCCGGACATGGGCCCTTTCCAATTCTGCTGTGAAGGCAAGAAATTACTTATGTGCTAGAGGAAATGATTAGCAAAAAATAATAAAGTGAAAAGATTGACAGAGTTATTAAATAAAGCAATTAGAGGTTAAGCTAGTGGTATCAAGCTCTCCATTGTTCATGATGAGAATAAAAACCAGGAGCCTACAACCCAGCTGACTTCACCGCCTCTTCTACTCCCCTGTGTCGTCCTGCTGTTTGATCTTCTCCTCACGTACCAAGTCCAGGTTTTTTCTCTCCGTCCAGTCTTCCGAGTGGTAATCCTCTTTCTCTTTCCCACGTATATTAAATTCGAGGAACGATTCTAGATCATTCTTGACGTGTAAGTTGTGAACGGATTGTTATTACGTTTATTACACAACCATAATGGATAACTTGGCTGGAAAAAGGTGAACAAAAAAATCGGAAAAGGTCGGATGGACAATAAATCTTGCTAGAACCCATTCAACAAAATCACCCCTTGGCTTGTCTTGTGTATCCCTACCGATATATTCACTTGATAGGGTTGGGTTGGGTGTTTAAGGGCAGAAAACGTCAAGGTCATGACCGCCACTTGATAGGGTTCCGCGGGAACAACCAAAACATAATCATACGTACCGATACTGATCGTCTTCCAGACTGTTGGTACTGAGAGCAGCATAGGCGTGTATAGAAAATAATTTCGGAGGGGGCTGGGAAAATTTCGGGGGGGCTGAGACCATTTCCGGTGTACGGAATACTAACAATTTAGATCTTGGAAGAGCCAACTTAAACGCTATTACAACTAAAATAGAACACGTTTTATGAACTAAATGATCTTATTTAAATTATTTTTAAGGGTTTTATGAATTTTTTACCGATAAAATCAAAATTTCGGGGGGGGGGGCTGCAGCCCCCTCAGCCCCCCTATATACGCCCATGGAGAGCAGTTCTCAAGTTTCGGCTATCAAGAACCCACGACCACGTCCCTCTGACATTTGAGCAACTCATTCTATGCAGCCAGTTGGACAGCATCCTCAGCGAGAAAGATCTCGATGTCCTACATCCTCAATACATGTACCGTTCCTAATATTCTAGTCTATTCTAGCAGCAATTCCAAGCCATTATGACTTAGCAGTCAGGGAATAGTTGGGATTCGGTTAGGAAAACATCAATACGATATTTGTAAACATGAGTTTTAGTGATGTTTCGGCTACTCTTGGGTAGCCTTCGCCAGCAATGAATGCCGGAGAGAAAGACCAATGTTAACAGGTAACTTTGGCTTAACTGAAAGCCTTGGTCTTTCTCTACCCCCAGAAACTCATGGCTGAATAGCCGAAACGTCCTTACTTTGCACAAATAGTATTGACGTTTTCCTAGCCGTATCCCAGCTGTTCCCTGACTGCTTATCACCTCTACGGCTAGGTAGGTCTTCGTCCGGGGAGTGTCATAGTCCAGGTTAAAATCGTCCAGGACTCACAGTTCGGAGGTCAGAGGTTCGAAACTGTGAACCCGAACATTTAGAGATTTGCTTTATTAGATGTTAATACAGTGGAACATGGATAATTCCAACTTCGATAATTCGAAATCGTCTTTAATTCGAATATTTCTCTCTGTCCCTAGAATTTAGGGCATAAACAATGTAATAAAATCGTGGTTAATTCGAATAAAATTTTGGATAATTCGAATTTTTGACGAGTCTTTACCTGCAATGGGAAGTGGTCGATCTTAAATCTTGTGAGGGCTGACGGTGTTATCACCATGCCCTAAAAAAAAAAATGTTGTTCCTGTCATGTACATAATGGATAAAATAAGCATTATTATTATTATAACATTATTATTATTATTATTATTAAATCTTGTGATAATATTCTCCCCTGGGGTAAGAAGCATAGTAAGATACGGATGTAGGGGTTCCGGGACAAGAAGCGCAGCGGTCTCATAGTCTAGTTCTTGGAGTTCTGCAAAGTGGTGGGTCCCGCTTCCTCCCTTCCAGGGGTTGTTATAGTTACGTCCTGTCGTTTTATCATAGAATCCCCCCCCCCACCTTCATTTCTTATTCAGTTATAAGTCAGTCAGCGTCTAGATCTGTTGTATTGTTTGTGCCTCGAATTTCTGGTGTACAGTGCAGTTCAGGGAGTTGTTGATTTAAGATGTCGAAGCCTAGAAGTTATAAATCTTTAACGTTGCCAGAGAAAATAGCTGCGATTAAAGAAGTTGAAAAAGGAATAAAGAAAAAAATCTGAAATTTCCAAGGACTTTGGAATTCCTCCTAACACTTTGCCAACTTACCTGAAAAATAAAGAAAAAAATCTTGCCCATGAAAATGACATTTTTTCAAAAGAATAGACATTTATTTTTACTTTTTTGATAAATTATTTATTACTTATACTTATAAAATGTATTTCTTTTTTAAATTAAAAAATGAGAAAATTTGAAGTTCGATTTTTTAGCCCTTTATTTTCAAAACTTTTTTAATTCGAATTTTGGATAATTCGAACTTTTTTTACCGGTCCCTAGGGGTTCTAATTATCCAAGTTCTACTGTATTACTTATTAGGTTTCTAATTTATTTTTGCTTTTCTAGATCTTGCAGAAAGTAGGTGCAGCATGGCACGCAGGCCACAGCTAGTATATATATATATATATATATATATATATATATATATATATATATATATATATATATATTTCAAAAACAAGTTATTTCTGTATGAAGTGGTTTTGAAAGGACTGGTTTTTCCTCCATTTTTACGTTTTATTAAGCGTCAAACCCCAAAGGATATTTATGATTAATGGACACTAATCCCTAAATGACAGACAGCGAGGTGGGTTTGTTTTATGCTATTCCAAAATGCAGGGATCTATTGTTCTATCGACAGATGAAGAAATCTCTACAGTTATGGTTGAAGTTTATGTAATTTGTAAAAGCGTGGAAGTATATTCTGTTTCGGCGCTGTAGGATTTACAGGGCTCCGCATAGGGCAGGACTTGTATTAAAGATTAACGAGTTCGTTAGCGCTCCCCCCCCCCCGTTCTACCGCGGGCCCCAGTTTCAAGGCCTTAAATTATTCAGGGAAAAGGGAGGCTGACAATTAGCCGTCGAGGACACATGCAGGATTACATCCACGGTCCGAGCTTTGTATACTGGCGTCGTTCGAATATTCACAAGTATTGGATTTGCGGTTTCGAAATAATAATACTGCTTTGAATGTAGTAAAAGTCATGACTACATCAATAACTGTCATGAAACTCATGCACAAATCGTAATGTTGTGTTTTTTTTGTTTTTTTTTATGGGGCCACTGCTGAAAAAGGCCAACCTACTAAAACCTTGAACGTGGGACCCGAACACAGATCGCCCACTGAGAATCCATAGTGCTGATTAGTAGACAACAGGAGAATCTTTTAAGATCAAATTAGACAAGAATTTACCTCGTTTGAACTGCAAGAAGGAAGAATGGGTCTTCCTAAGACAATAAGAATAAGCTTCTCATTTCCAGAAAGAACTATCTTGTTCATCTAAAACTACAGATTTTGCACGATTGCTTTGACGAGAAGGGGAAAAAAAAAAGGTGCAGAATTTTGTTGGCAGATGATAGAACTTACTATAGTATACCAAATCCCTTTGGATGCACACTGCAAAGCCGTTCAACATACAAACGTCTTGACGCATCTGAAATCAGGACATTGCGCAAGGGTGCACCTCCATTGGTACCGATCCGATAGCCACTGACTACCGAAGAATACAAGTACACGAATCTCAATGGAGGTGCTACATTGGTCCCGACCCGACCCGATCCGATGACGAGCGATTCTCGGCCATTAGGTGGTATTTCTTAAACTCATTTTCACTTCCCTACGAGTTCATTACAGGCAGCTGTGACTAGATCGGGTCGGGACCAATGTGGCACTCACGTCGGCCGCTGTCGGTCGATGTCGTCCAATGTAGGTGCAGCCGCGCTAAAGATATTGATCCAATCATCAGCTAAAGATATTGATTGAGGAAGACATTAAGACACATTTCTGGGCATTTAGAGAAGAATGAATCATTTGAAGGTTGTCATGAATGCAACATCAATGGCTGTATAACTTAAGAAAGTGCTAAAATTATTGGCCAATTACATAAATAATCTAAAGCCTAACTTCAGGTCGACAAACTAAGATATCAAAATGTCTTTTCAGTTAGTACTTGTTAAGTTTCAGGAAAGAAAAATATTTCTAGTCGTGTAGAAAGAGCTGAAGGACATACTACAAACACGTGTAGCCTTCTAAACATGTGTATACTTCCCTCAGTGTAGAGGAATTAGTATCAGATACCAGCTGGCACGTGTCCAGAGGTTGAAGGACCACCTGGCAAACAGCCATGCTTTATCAGGCTAATAGTCCTTGTTAGCTTTATCAGGGAATACACATTCGAGGGATAAATGTTTCGTCTTGTTTTATCAATAACAGGAAAAGTACGCTCTATCTTTCCTTTCCTTGATTTAACGGGGAGGATCTATCGGGGATTACGCGGATGTGCAAAACCGAGCATTCAAGCCATGGAGTACATAAATCAATTTATTTGTCCTAAAAAATATGTAACAATTATTTCTTTTTACTGCAGGATTTTATACGCGATGGAATTAAAATGGTCTCATCTCAGGCCCTCAGAACATCATTCTCATTGAACGTCAAACGACGTTCAGATGACGTTGAAAGGGGACTATAGCCTGTTCAGATAGATGGTGAAGTTCGGAGAAAAAAGGGTCATGGTCTATATTACCATGGAGTAACTCCACGGGAATAAAATCGCTCTTTTATAACCTTGTTGTATTAGGTTTAAATTGCTTTCAGTCTAAGGATTGGCTAAATATCGATAAACATTAACCACTATTTCCCTAGTATGATCACCTAGAGCCTTCCATGATTAACGAACAAACAAACTAAGATCATTTTTATTTTGGACCAAAAATATTAGTTTTTAAGACAAATAAAAAGAAAAACATAACTGTTTATTTAAATGGCTTGGAAAAGGCCTGAGGCGTTGGGCTGTTGCGTCTCCAAGGTGGTAGTTCGTGGCGATAGAAAGGAGAGCCGGTTGGATACGGTACGTTCGGTTCAATTCTTCGATGTGAAGTGCGAGTGGCGTTTCGAACGAAGCAAGGGGCGTCGACTGGAATCCGCAGGACTTAGTTATGTAAATTCTGAAGTATTTTGATGTTTGTCGCGTTGGTTCCATACCACATGGGGCAGGCGTAAATCAGTATTGGGAAGATAATGGTCTTTTAAAGGAGTGTGACTAGTGAAGGTCAGAGTGATGTACTTCTGTACATATGTGGTTATAGTTTTGAGAGTCGTTTGTGCCTGTCTTAACTGTATGTTAACGTTTACTTTCCAAGTAAGTCGAATTTCAAAGTGTAGTCCTAGGTAACATACACCCTGGTACTTCGGACATCGAAGAACTGGAAGGACATCTAATCGGATTTGTGGAATTTCTTTGTTAGAGAACGTCCGAAGTGAAAATATTTTTACCTCAGTTATGGTTGAATTAAGGAGTCGCCATTAGCTCAACCAGTGAGTCAAGGGTTTGCAGATCTTCCATGATAAACGAGACATAATAAATTTTTAGTGTTGGTATGTGTTGCCATACGTGACCCTTCCGGACTTACATTAGTGATTGGCCATATGGCACACCGGAGCCTCCTGATTTTTGCAGAATTAATTATTTAAACGCTGGTTGGTTGGCAGTGGTTTCTACGATTCCCAAAGAGCGAATGGCAAAATATGCGAACTCTATAATCAATATAAATTAACGAGATGGAGATACGAAGTCAAGAGAGTTGGGATTCGGCTAGGAGAAAAAATGTCAGATCTTCAAGCAGTAATCTTGGACGTTTCCGCTGCACTTGGGCAGCCTTTTTCAGCACTAAATAATGCCCAGCGGGGAAGGAGGAAGACCAAGAAGGAATTTAGGTGACCAAGGTTAAATTTTGAACAACTGACTTGAATCAACATATAGCCATGGTCAACTAAATGTTTTCTTAAGTAAAGATGGAATGGTTGGGATTCGGCTAAAGAAACCTTAATATGATTTTTTTTTAATAAAAAATCTATATTTTGGACGTTTCGGCTACTCATTGGTAGCCTTCGTCAGCCAAAATGACAAGAAAAACAGAAATTAATACAAAAATAAAAGTTTATAATTGACATAAGTAACAGAAATATAAATACACTTAACTTACTATAAAAGAACAATTTGGCCTTAAATTCATAGAATGAAAATCAAAAGAAACATAACAAAAAGAATAAAAAAGGCTATTATATTGAAGTTTAGGTAAATAGGTGCTAATAGTAACATTAATTAATTATAACAAACAAATAAGATACTACATACCTATGGAAATGCCTGGAGGCAGAGGAAGACCAATGTTGACAGTTAAGTCACCATAGTGGAAGTGTCTAAGAAAAAAGGAATCTACTAGGGTAAATGAAACTGAAAACAAACCAGGTGGTGGGAGAAAGGTCGGTTGAGATCAAAAGGCCAGTTTATGACATTTTTATGACAGGAAAGGAGAGAAAGGTGTTAATGGAAGGCTACACAAGGAGCAGGGGAAAATACTAGGTGGGAGGTCGGGAGAGTTTTTGAAAAATATTCGCGTACATAGGAGAAATGCCTTGTTTGTCAGTTTTGTAGTTTACATTGTTTTTGTTTAGGTTTATGTGTATGCATTCAGAGATCTGTAGTCTTTTTTTGTTTCGTTCTGTAGAAAGAATTTTCGTGTCGTCGAAAATGTTTTCGGCCGAAAATGTTTTCTTGGTCTTCCTTCCTCCCCCCTAGGCATTATTTAGTGTCAAAGTGAAGCCGAAACGTCCAATATAGATTTCTGCCTGAAGATCTGACGTTTTATTCTCCAAGCCGAATCCAACCCATCTCTTGAATACGAATATAAATTAACTTTAGATAACCCGTTGTCAAAAATCGTTGTCTTCATAAGTCATAAGTGGCATTAAAATTTACATAATAATAGTAATGCCACTACATTATATAGCAAGAAGCAGTTGCTTAACTCCATCAATGGAAGAGCAACCAATGTATTCTGATAGTCTTCAGCCCCTTTAAAATGTTCCATAAGGCGCAAAGAGCTTTACTATTCACATCTTTACCATATACAGAGAGGAAGTTTGAAGAATTTGTTAAAGAAAAACTCTACCGAATCTACCTTTAATGGCGGGACTACACAAGTATGGTTGTATAAGAGATGGAAAACTTCAAATATGGTAGCCAACTTGACTATTTCTTTTATCAAAGTTTTCCCCGCCTTTCCGACATGTTCCTATTGTAAGTTTTCTGCATTTCATAAAGCTCTCATGGCTTCAGTTTCTCTTCTTCATCTATTATTTATGTCTCGTCGGCCATCTTCTGGGCTACTAGCCATTCCAAGCAAATCGATAGTATAATCCGTTAGAATTAGCATGTAGAATTTGAAAAGTAACAAAACAATTTTTTTAAGTTTATTTATTTAAAATCTCGACAAAAATATCAACACACCTATATTCGACAGATATCGCACTAGTATTTCTCAAGCGAAACAAGGCGCGCAAAAGACAAATATTAATTAGAAGTTTAGCACTGTCGAATGGACGTAACTATTTTTTGGTTTGGACTTATGGAAGAATTGTTGAAAAATAATTTTCTTACGCTCTCTCTCACTACACACACACACACACACACACACACACACACACACACATATATGTACTTAAAATGGACCTGTAGTTAAGCTGTATATTTAGCTTACTTATGCCCCTGAAGAGGCATCAAAATAGATGTTAAACCGGTACGACAATTTTAATCAAAATAACTAGTATGTAAAAATGTATTTTAGCATTTGACCTTCTGTCTATTTTATAAAAATAAAATCGTTCGCATGGAAACAGAAAAATTATAAAAAAAACGTTTATGGTCATATTATTATTTGTAAATATATTTTTCCTATATTTTCTAAGTTTTAAGGGCTGAGATATGAAAATGCACCCCTAAATAAAGGGTGGTCCAAAAATGCCCCCCCCCCCTTAGACATTCTAGGAGGAAAGTGGGTTCTAAATCTAGAAGAAGACAAACCCCAAAGATGATGCAGTTTCTATGTGGGTGATTTTCTTTCGCTGCGCAGCTGTGTATTTTGTGTTGATATCAACAAAAAAATATAATTTTACAATGTCCTTGGATGTAGTAAATCCCAGAGGGAAAATTTAAGTGCCGACAGTAATAAAGCCCTGAATATTCATGGTAGCCTGTTGTCCTACTTAGCCACTAATGGGCTTTGAGTTTTAAGGTCAACTCTGGGGCTAAAGAGGGGGGGGGTTACACTTTAGACGGTGAGGAACACTTTATGGCACTTCATGAAACTATTTGTAAAAGAAAATGGAGCGACAATAAAACGTTCTTGGAGCAGGTATAATCTGGTTTATACCGCGTTTCCTTCTTCACTAGACAAGGAGAAACCCCGCTTAAGCCGTAGACCATGGACGAAGGGAGGACGGAGAAAACCCGCTAATTACTTGAGTTGAATATTTGCCGTTCCTAAAGCTGTCCATTCACGTTCCGATTTGCAGTACGATTTGTGGTACAACTTCCGAAGTTAGACCACAATCATGAATGGGCTTGTGGGATTTTGGGAAGTCAAGTTGGACGAGTCGGAACATTTATAGGGACGACTCGTACGCCCGACATCCGACTTGGCAACCTAGTTGGAGTGTCGTGGGAGTTGTGTGTTGAGGGAGTCGGACCAAAGTCGTCCAACTTATCTCAAACAGTGCTAGACCTTCGAGGAACTTCTGTCTGCTACCGATACATTTTCCGGCTCTTGAGCGACGTACACAGTCGTGAAAACAGACTAGGACTAAAGTTGGATCGCAAGTTGGATAGCAAGTCGGGGCGTGAGTGGAGTCGACTATCCAACTAGTAGTCCTACTAAGTCGAACTGCAAATCGGAACGTGAATGGCCTACTTAACTATTATTCACAATACTAAATTCTGTCTACATTTTGACAACATCTACACAACAGCCAACGCCAGGTAGGAACCAGTTTTTCTATGGACCAGCACTGACAGCCCCTGATATGCTAATAACCGAGGAGCGACGACTGGGCCAATAGCTTGTTCTTGTTTGAGTTGTTATGACAGGCGACTGACCATCACCTAATTAGTGACATTTCTTCAGACCAGAATAACAATAAAAAGGAGATATCGTCTGACCTGTTCTTCTAGGAGAACTCACACACATTGGGGTGTTTTATACCCCGGATTCCAGTCCATTTTCCTAGAATACATGCTGCAAAACATTTCTCCCAGATGAATGAGGTAATTAACCTTTTCGCTATCTCTAGGATCTATTTCATATTGAGATTCCCACCTCGTTATCACCCCAAGATCCCAAGATTATCAATGATTACATCGTTTCCTGTTTGTTGAACTTTACGCTAATGCTTCGTATTTTTTCTTATTAATGGACAGATGACAGATTTATTAATGTAGATTATTTTGAATAAGTTTTTTTTACTGGCCACCAGCTGTTTCCAATGCCCTTCTGACTGCTACCCGACAAGGACCAGGAGTGCTGCCCCATTGGTAGCTTTGATTCTCTGCTGTTCGGCAACGTCCTTGTGTACAGCCCCATTGGAAGCAATAACTGAACGCTAAGCGGCCCTGGCCGTGTATATTGCCCCATCGGCAGCATTCATTCTCTACTGCACGGAACGGACCGGGAGTGCTGTCCCATTGCCCGGCTCGGATTTTGTGTAGTGTCTCATTGGGAGCTATGATTCTCTGCTGCACGGCACGGAACTCGTGTACACCTCCATTGGCAGCAATGATTCTCTGCTGCACGGCACGGACCTCGTGTACACCTCCATTGGCAGCAATGATTCTCTGCTGCACGGCACGGGCCTCGTGTACAGCTCCATTGGCAGCAATAGTTCTCTGTTGCACGGCACGGACCTCGTGTACACCTCCATTGGGCAGCATTCATTCTCTACTGCACGGAACGGACCGGGAGTGCTGTCCATTGCCCGGCTCGGATTTTGTGTAGTGTCCCATTGGGAGCTATGATTCTCTGCTGCACGGCACGGGCCTCGTGTACACCTCCATTGGCAGCAATGATTCTCTGCTGCACGGCACGGGCCTCGTGTACAGCTCCATTGGCAGCAATAGTTCTCTGTTGCACGGCACGGACCTCGTGTACACCTCCATTGGGCAGCATTCATTCTCTACTGCACGGAACGGACCGGGAGTGCTGTCCATTGCCCGGCTCGGATTTTGTGTAGTGTCCCATTGGGAGCTATGATTCTCTGCTACTCGGCACGGACGTTCTGTACAACCTCATTGGCTGCAATGATTCTCTAAAGACCGGCACGGGCCAAAAGTGCTGCCCAATCGGCAGCAATGATTCTCTGCTGCACGGCACGGGCCTCGTGTACAGCTCCATTGGCAGCAATAGTTCTCTGTTGCACGGCACGGACCTCGTGTACACCTCCATTGGCAGCAATGATTCTCTGCTGCACGGCACGGACCTCTTGTACACCTCCATTGGCAGCAATGATTCTCTGCTGCACGGCACGGACCTCGTGTACACCTCCATTGGCAGCAATGATTCTCTGCTGCACGGCACGGACCTCGTGTACACCTCCATTGGCAGCAATGATTCTCTGCTGCACGGCACGGACCTCGTGTACACCTCCATTGGCAGCAATAATTCTCTGCTTCACGGCACGGACCTTGTGTACAGATCCGTTGGCAGTAATGATTCTTTGCTGTACGGCACGGACCTTGTGTACTGATCCATTGGCAGCAATGATTCTCTAAAGGCCAGCCTAGACCGTGAGTGCTGTCCCATTGGCTGCAATGATTCCCTGCTGCACGGCCCGGACCTTCTGTACAGCCCCATTGGCAGCAATGATTCTCTCCTGCATGGTACGCACCTTGTGTACAGCCCCATTGGCAGCAACGGTTCTCTGCTGCACGGTACGCACATTCTGTCCTGCCCCATTGGCAGGTATGGTTCTCTACAGCCTAGACTATACGTTCTGACACAGCCCCATTGTCAGGTATGGTTCTCTACAGCCTAGACTATACGTTCTGACACAGCCCCATTGGCAGGTATGGTTCTCTACAGCCTAGACTATACGTTCTGACACAGCCCCATTGTCAGGTATGGTTCTCTACAGCCTAGACTATACGTTCTGACACAGCCCCATTGGCAGGTATGGTTCTCTACAGCCTAGACTATACGTTCTGACACAGCCCCATTGTCAGGTATGGTTCTCTACAGCCTAGACTATACGTTCTGACACAGCCCCATTGGCAGGTATGGTTCTCTACAGCCTAGACTATACGTTCTGACACAGCCCCATTGTCAATTACCTTACGACAAACGATATCGTTTCTCAGATATCTTTATTTCAAGGTATATGGTATGGTATACTAATGTATGTGAGCATTATTCAAATAGTTTTAACATTCTTGTCCCTTGGCGATATAATTAAGACGGCCAGATTTTTTAATTTTTTTTCTTCTTTGAATCACTAATGGAATAGAGAGGAAATTAATGCTACCAAAATTAAATTCTGAATTTCAAAATTTAATGTCAAAATTATTAATTTTATAGTCCCAAAATCATTACCGTCCGCTGTCCCTGAACACATTTATTACACTTTACTATTTTTTTTAGGGGGGAAGGATATTATATTTTTTGCTCATGTGATGTTTCATTTTAGCATAATAATATTTAAGTTGAATTCATATAAATTTAAATAAATTTAAAAAAAATCTAACTTCGCAATAGCGCCTTTAAAGTTGTCCCTCAGTTTTGACATCATTACCGTCCGCCTTTTTTGAATTAACGAGAAAACCTATCAGGATGGAGCAAATTGTTTCCAAATAGATGTTGGAGCAGCTCTCTCAAACTGATTTTTGTTGTCCAAAAGGTTCAGAAGAGAAATGTTGTATCAGTTTTTGCGATGTGTTTTATCTGGTAAATCACGATTGGAGTATTTTGCTGGTCATTACCGTCTCCCATTTGATTACTCAAAACATCCATGGAATTTTTTTTTCGTCTAACAATTAAATAGTACTTCAAAAACTACGTATTTTACAATATTTCTTATTAATATAATTCTTTTAGAAAAAAAATTAAAAATATTTTTGTAACAAATATCATTACCGTCCGCATCATTACCGTCCTACTCTACATTGGATAGTAATTAGAGTTGGCATAATTTTATTTATAAATAAAAATAAGAATTTATGTGTACCTCATTTATTTGTAAATACGAATATAAATAATTTCGTATTCATAAGATTGAATACGAATTTATTTGTATTCACGTATGTCATATATAAATGCAAATAAAATTGTATCGACAAATTTTTCTGTAAATAAAATTTAATTTAGAGGAAAAATTCTAAATATACACAAAAATTGTGAATATTCACAAAAAATCAAGTGATTACAAAAACATTCACATTTACGAATACAAATAAATTCACATTAAAATTTGTGAATAAAAATGTATTCACAAAAACATTCACAACATAAATTATGTATTTGTGCGTATAAACAAAAAGGTGATATTCGAAAGGTTATTGAAGGGAGTATTCTGCTGGATATTGAAGCTAGTATTAGGAAGAATATCGAAGATGCTATTTGGAAGGGTATGGAAGAAGGTATTAGGAAGGGTATAAACGGTGGTATTAGGAAGGGTTTAGAAGGTGGTATTAGGATGGGGTTTTTTAGGTGGTATTAGGAAGGATATTGAAGATGGTAATAGGAAGGGTATTGAAGATGGTATTAGGAAGGGTATTGAAGATGTTATTAGGGAGGACATTGAAGAGGGTATTAGGAAGGGTATAGAAGGTGGTATTAGGAAGGGTTTTGAAGGTGGTATTAGGAAGGGTATTGAAGATGTTATTAGGGAGGACATTGAAGAGGGTATTAGGAAGGGTATAGAAGGTGGTATTAGGAAGGGTTTTGAAGGTGGTATTAGGAAGGGTTTTGAAGGTGGTATTAGGAAGGGTTTTGAAGGTGGTATTAGGAAGGGTTTTGAAGGTGGTATTATGTCACTTGAAATGCTTCCAGAAACGTCTGCACCTGATGTTACTCCAGTAGAGGGACTCGGTATAATGACGACATGAATTGACGATATTTGGAATTGCCTGATTGCTTTTAAATATTCAGAAAAAATATTCAATATTCTTCGTACGATTAAAAAAAAAAAAAAAAAAAAAAAAAAAAAACAGTAGTGGGTGCATGACAACCTAGCGACAAAAATTAAGCATCACACGTATGTTCAATTGGTACAAAAAAAGTTGATTAATTTTCAAGTTGATTTTATAGTATTTAAACGCAGTTTAAATATGTATCTCATTTTATTAACTAATTTAAAGTTTAATCGAACATAACCAACGAAAAACATCCGTGAAATCAAAACAACTGTTTCTATAAATTAATCCCTTTAACCTAATATCACACTTCTCCCTCCTTCAAGAGGATGGTTGTGGATTGTCTTCGACAGCCCCGACCCTTCGCCTCAACTGGTCCGCGTGTTTCCTCTTCTTCAGGCCTTCGACGAGTACTTCATAAGATAGGTCTGATGTTCTCTTGAGAATGATCCCTGCAGTCCAACCATTCTTCTTCTCTGACTGAATCCTGACTTCTTCCCCTGCCTGGAACTCTCTAGGTCGTGCAGATCTGTCGTGATAGGCCTTCTGTTTCCACATTCTATCTTCTACCCCATCTCGAAAGTTTGGAGACACCCGATCCAATAACGTCGGAAGTCGTCTTCCAAGAAATAAGGCGGCAGGTGACATACCAGTTGTTTTGTGAGGGGTATTCCTGTAAGACAACAGGAAGCGTTGCAGAGCTAAGAGGGATTTGCCAACTTCTTTCCTACAAGCCAACCATCTTCTCTTAAAAGTTCGAATGAACCGCTCCACTAATCCATTCGTTTTGGGGTGGTAAGGAGTAGATGTGACATGTCGAATGCCATTATCTGAGCAGAACTTCCTAAATTCCTGTGAAGTAAATTGCGGCCCGTTATCTGTCACTAATGTCTTGGGTACTCCCTATCTGGAAAACCACGACCTTAGCTTTTTTACAAGAATCTGAGAGGTTGTTTTCTGAAGCATTTCAACTTCGGGCCATTTTGTCAGTCCGTCTACACCTACCAACCACTGACTGCCGGCAAAAGGACCTGCCAAATCCAAATGAACTCTCTCCCAAGGGGCGTCCGGGAGATTCCAAGGATACAGAGGTACTTCTGGTTCTTGGTCTCTTCCTTCCTGGCAACTTTGGCACCGTTTCACATACTGCTCGAGATCCAGATCCATCCCCGGCCACCATGTGTAGTATCGAGCCAGAGATCTCATTCCCTCGATTCCAGGATGTCCTGCGTGTAGGATTTTTAAAACTGCCTTTCTTAACGAATTTGGTGGAATAAACCGTCCTAACCTAGTTATGACTCCTTCTTCTACGGCCAGTTCCTCCTTTTTCAGCCAATATGGTCGAAGAGCTTGGTCTTCTGCTACCTTTCTCGGCCAACCGAGCTGAATAAATTCCTTAATTTTCCTCAGTAGTGGGTCGTCCCTAGTTTCCTTTTGTAGTAGATGTCGGTCCGTCAATGTGTCAATCTTCTCATTTCGCAGTGCTCTGAGAGATTTGATTTCTAACCGTTCTTCCTCCGATATGTCCAACGTGTTTTGCGGTAATCTTGACAATGAATCAGCTAACGTATTGTCTTGCCCTTTACAATATACCACTTCATAGTCATACCCCATCAGCAGAATAGCCCATCGGATTAACCTATTATTTGTTACTTTTGGCAAATCCCTCTTCTCACCAAATATACGCAATAGAGGCCTATGATCACTGATCAGCTGAAATTTCCTTCCCCAGACAAATTGATGAAATTTCTTTACTCCGAACACTAACGCCAGTGCCTCACGATCAATGGATGCGTAGTGTTCCTCAGATTTATTCAACTTTCTTGAGGCAAATGCTATCGGTCGCTCCGACCCGTCTTCCATACGATTTAAAAGTACCGCTCCTAAACCTGCTTCCGAGGCATCGCAACGCAAAATCAGCTGTTTATTTATGTCATAAGGAACAATATTGTCACTGGTTGCGAGCGTATCCTTTATTCGCTGGAAGACACCTTCCTCCTTTTCAGTCCATCTCCATCGCATTTTATTGCTGGTCAACTTATGGAGATCCGCGCAAATTGCATGGAGGTGGGGGATAAATTTTTCATAAAAGTTTACCAAACCAAGGAAAGCCCGAAGCTCCTTAACCGTTTTCGGAGAGGGGGTGTCCTTAATTGCTTGAACTTTGTTTGGTGTCGGGTGAATGCCCTCTCTGTCGAGCTGATGGCCTAGGTATTGCACCGAATCTTGTACAAACTGACATTTTTCCAGCTTTAACCGTAGTCCCGCAGCCCTTATTCGTGCAAAAACCTCCTTAAGAAGACGCAGATGTTCCGTCATATTTTCTCCCCCCACCACTACATCATCAAGTAAGACCGCTACTTTGGACACTCCCGCCAGCAAATCGTCCATAAATCTTTGAAATCTAGCAGGGGCGTTCGTTAACCCGAAACACATGCGACGATAACGATAATATCCTACGTGGGTCGCAATGGTTAGTAGTTTGCGGGATTCGTCTGCCACCTCCAGCTGTAGGTACGCATCCCGTAAATCCACAACCGTGAAAACAGTTGACCCCACCAGTTTTGATACTAGGTCGTCAAAAGTCGGCATTATATAAAACTCGTCAGCTAACACAGGGTTCAGAGTCACTCGAAAGTCACCGCAGATTCTCACTGCCCCGTTTCCCTTATCTATATTTACCGTTGGAGTAGCCCATTCTATCGGAGTCATCGCTGGATCCACCTTTTCAATAATTCCCTGAGACTCGAGTCGACGTAGCTCCTGCTCCACCGGCTTTTTCAGTGAAAAAGGGACGCGTCTAGCTTTAAAAGCTTTCGGGACAGCAGACTCGTTAAGATGCAGCTGCACTTTTACTCCACGAACCGTGCCCAACTCAGGTCTAAAAATATCTTGAAATTCGTTCAATAGATTAGTAATATTTTTCCCTAAAGGTCCCTCTTTCTGAGGTCTATTGTATGGAGAGGTGGAATTAGCTGAACCTACTTTTCTGACTGCCACATGCTTTGGTAAGCTCAGTTCAAATGCCAGAGACCATGGTAATCCAAATAGAGGCCCATCATTCTCATCCATAACTACTACAGGAAGACTTAACGTCCGCTGATCCAGCTCAACCTTCAAGTTCGTCGTGCCCAACGATTTTAAAATATTTTTTCCATACCCTGTTAGCGAGCCTCTGTACTTGGATAATTTTGGGCACCCTAATTTCTCCCACCAATATCTGTTGATTGTCGACACACGTGCCCCTGAATCATACTCCATTCTGCACCACTGTCCATTAAGCTTAACATCGATTGTGGCCCTTGGTGCTTTTGTCTCGATTGCCCGAACGACTGTGGGCTCCACCTCATCTTCGCTTCCACTACTCCTACTTCCTGTAGTCACAGCCCTCACTCCTTTGGCCGAACGCTTGCAACACCTAGCATAATGACCTCGTCTAGAACAGCGCCTACACACAACCTTCTCGGCTGGACAGCTCCCAAGTCGGTGCTTTTCAAACCCGCAGGCCTGGCATGTCGGGGATTTGGAAAATGAACTAACCTTCTCAATAGAGAAAGTTCCCTTGTCTTTCTCGGTTTCCTGCTCTGACTTCTCTAACACTAATCCTAACTGTAAGACCTGCTGAAATGACACGGGCTTGTTGGCAGTGTCGACTCCATCCGGCCATCTTTGTCTCACCTCGGCTTCAAATTTAAGGTGGCCAACACCAGCCACAAAACGGTCTCGGAGTCTTTCGTCCAGGCTAGCCCCATACGAACAGAACGAGCTAAGCTCCTTCAATCGATTTGCATACTCCATAATAGACTCTCCAACAGGCCTATTTGCTTGCTCAAAGTTTATACGGCTAGTAAAAATCGTAGTTGAAGGCATATATATTGCTGTGAATCCATTCACTACTTCTGAATAGGTACAGTCGTCCAAGCTTTTAGGAAAAAAGTAATTCTGAATTGCAGCTAAACATGTAGTCCCTACATACGCAAGTAGAAGCTCTTTTCTTATTTCACTCTGCTCTGGTGATCCAAAACCTTTTAGCCTGCAAATACGCTCAAAATGATTTATATAACATTTCCAACTTACTGAATTATCGAAAGCCTGGAAACTGAAGGCAGCAATCCGCCGTGCCAAACTAAACTCCTCCCTTCCTTCTTCTTCCATCCTCAGTGGGACAGATTGTTTTCTCGGCATCCTCGTCGCCAATATAGTATTTAAACGCAGTTTAAATATTTATCTCATTTTATTAACTAATTTAAAGTTTTATCGAACATAACCAACGAAAAACATCCGTGAAATCAAAACAACTGTTTCTATAAATTAATCCCTTTAACCTAATATCACAGATTTCTGTAAAATTTGAGAACCAAAAAGTAAAATCTATCTGAATAATGCTCATATACTGACGTGGTTTGCCTCTAATACGCCTGCGTCCTGCTAGATGGCATAATCTATGAATCAACACCTCAAGGATTTCCATCGATGAACAACATTCCTCCTCAGACTATAGATTTTTCCTTTATCTTCGAACTGGCGATATCCCAATACTCAGTTCTTTCCCTACCGCAAGCTGTGGTTGGATTTTCCTCCCACAACTGCATATTTAGCTAAACCCATTCAAATCTGATTCAGTATAAGATAAGCGCAATTTATATCTTTTCCACCCCGCCGAGTGTCACTTTTCACATAGTTGCACCTGCACAGTTTACCAATTACTCTTGTTTTACTTTTCTTCATAATGTTTTTATTTAAGACCAATCCAATTGGTGAAGGCTTTCCTCACAACAAAAAAGTGGTTTTGGTGGATTCTTAAGGCAGATATTTTTACTGGTCAGATATTCGTTTACAGGGCAAAATAAGGTGTTTCACGTACTTTATACTAAATTTTTTTTTTTTTTTTTTTTTTTTTTTTTTTTTTTTTTTTTTTTTTTTACAGCGCATCTACATCTTGGCCATTAGCACCGGGCTATCTACAGGTTGCCACCCTTTTATAATGCCAACAGCAAGTGGTCGGTCACCCATTAAGGTAATGAATGACCTTTATACTAATTAACCTTAAATTTGGCAGACATTCTTAAAGACTAGTGTTTATTGCGTTTCTCAAAGGAACTCGTAAAAGAACGTTTGCTTTCTCACAACGCACGTATTTCTGTGGATAGTTCGGCTTATTAAAAACCAAACACTTCTGTATAAGTAATAACGTTTTAACAAAAATGATATTGCATTAGTGTGCTGGGATAGAAGAAAAGGAATGAAAGGGATAAAACATAGAGAAGTGACTCCCATTCCTGACGTCCCTTCATCCAAAATGGATGCCACCCAAGGAGGGAGACCGAATACAAAGGCTCTTTTGAGTCTGAGCTCTGGAGAGCGGCTCAAATATTCAGCATGGACACCATTGCCTACTCATAGAGTTGTAAAATTATGGACAGTACATACACTCTATAGAACTATCCAACTAGCAAGAATGCTTCAAATGAACGACTACACGATTTAATTTTATAAGAACCTTTCCCCAGCTTAACCCTTAGTTACTAACCTTACTTTATACCACTCGCACTAACCTCGGGTCATATTGACCCGTAACTAAAAAAATAAGGAATAATTATATGAATACAATAAAAAACACATTCCACAAGTCTTAGGACAATCAAATTTATCATATAAATATAATATATAGACTTAATGAACCCTATCAATCGTCAATTTGACCCGAGGTTAGTAACCAAGGGTTAACGGTCGCATATTGAATATTATTTATTTTAGTTATTTCTTTTCAACATTGGAGTGAAAGGTGGAGAATAAAAAAATAAATAATCAATCCGGAAAAATGTAATCAGGTATCATTCAGTCTCAACCGGAGATCATGTCTTCCTGTATATTTCAAAAACACTCCACTACCAGTATCCAGCCAGGTTCGATATCTAGGATTATACCTTGACAGCCGTCTGTCAAGGAACCCTCACACGTGACTGAAAAGACAATAGCTGAACAAAAGATACGGACTACTTAGACGACTTCTTGGACCCTCATCTAAATTATCCATACAGAACAAACTAACGATATACAAAACAATATAACAACATAACATAACAAGTAAAAAGAAGAAAAAAAATACATATTTCATAAAAACAAAACGAAATAAAAAAAATTGGGTTATCCCAAAAAAGCTATGAACTCATTGGGATGACAAAAGATAGGTCCTTTAAATATTAATCAGTTTGTAGAATAAAATAAAAATACAAAGAGAGTAGATACAAAATAGGGTTTCTGACTCACTTTAAGAAAACCCTCAAATTCCCCCCAAAAAAAAGGACGAGCAAAAAAAAAAAAAAATCTTGTCATATTTTGACGTTTGATGTTTCTTAAAAACGAAACGAAAAAAAAAGGGTTTCAGGACCACTTAAAAAAAACCTTAAATTCCCCCAAAACCGATCGCCGTTATTTGGTCGATTTTCCATTTTTTTTCTCACATTCCCAAAATTAAAAAAAAATGTAGCTATATATAAAAAAAACAACGTAACAAATAAAAAGAAGACAAAAAAATTACGTATTTCTTAAAAAAAATTATGTATATATATATATATATATATATATATATATATATATATATGTAGATATATGTATATATAAATATATATAAATATAATTTTATGCCCGACATGTTTCGTGCAATCACTTTGCCCTCCCCCCCGTTTTAGGGGTTTTTCTTGTTAGGAAGTCTTCTCGTCCCATCCCCAATGAAGGCAGGCGTAATTCCCTACATTTGAAAGAAACGAGAAGAACGCCAATATTTTTTAATAAAAGTGAAGTTTTTTTTATACCAACCTTTTTAAGCATCAATGCTGGAGAATGAACCATATTCAGTGTATCTATATCTTAAGTCGTTAAAATCCCGACGGGAGCACTGTAGAAATATTGTTTAAAAACATTCAGCAGTATCGAGAAAATACTACGAGTGTGAGTAGGCGGCGATATTGAGATGTCAGCCTCTATTAACCAGGAGCCTAGCTCCATTGATAATAGGCTGCTGTCTTATCACGTTCACTTCGAACGGCGCTACAAAGGGCCACTATCACATGTCCTCCATTCAGTTATACTTTACCACCTTGGAGCAGGAGAACACAAATTCTGCTCTTACTCTAACACATAGATGTTTTCCAGCATGGACGGTTTTTATAAAGGTGTTACTTGAATCTGATCTAAGCAAAAAATTACAAATTTATTATGGCTGTGTTATTATTTCGTAAGTTATGACAATCGTCAACACAAAAAACAAAACAAAAAAATGATGAGTGAAAAATTTATTTAAATAACTAAAATAGATAAATAAAATATATTTTATATTTATCCTCGAGAGTTGATAGAAAAATAATATATATATATATATATATATATATATATATATATATATATATATATATATATATGTATACACACATATACTTGTACTACACACACTCACAACCTTAACTATAAATAAATATATATAAAAGGGGTCAAGTTGGATCAATGGAACAGCACTCCATTCATGCTATGCAGGACCCAAGTTTGAAGTCAACCTCGCACCTAAAAAATTACTGTCATTCAGAGGTAGAAATTTGGATGAGAATATTTTCTAAGACCACCCTGAAAATTATTCTGCTTTAGCATAACGCTGACACCTCACAAGCTCCCAAAATTGCAGGAAGATCAAGAAAGAGATACCTGTACTCAAAGATCGTGTGTGGTGTGTAAATCACGTGTCCGCCAGCTGTCTGTCTGTATGTTTGTTTCTTATTCAAATCCACACAGTTCGACCGATTTGGACCAAACTTGGCAGACAGGTAGGTTTTGATGCGGGGAGTCTCGTAGGCTGAGTCAAAAACGTCTACCAGCTGTCTGTCTGTATGTTTGTTCCTTATGCAAACCTAATATAATGTATATATAATAATAATAATAATAATAATAATAATAATATTTATTTGTAATTGAACATTGTCCTTACAAATATGATCGGGGTAAATATATACAATTCATGAAAATTAAATTAGAGTAGACTCTTATAGAACAAGTAAATAAAATAAGCTTTTATAATACAGAATAATTAAGAACTGATATTTCGGTTCGTTTACTACACGCTGCGGTTGCCTCTTTTCCTCATTACAGCCTCCAAGTAAATGCAAAAGGCGTTTATATCGGTGATGTTAGAGGTAGTCAGGAAATAATATGTTGCGGAGTTGTTGGTGTGTTCTTCAATAATAGGTTTCAGAGTATTTCTGAGATTGGAGTATTCAGGACATCGCCACAGCAGATGCTCCAAGTCTTCTTCCTCCAATTCACATTTGGTGCATATTTTGTTCGTTTCTATTTTGTACCTTTGACGGTGGATGCTGAGGTAAAGTGTCTTCTTGTTCGCTAATCTTAGTTGACTTATGATTCTTTGTCTATTTATGTTCATATTTATTAGAAGGTAGCTGTTGTAGGTATGAATTGCACGATATATGGTACTGTAGGAGGTTGTGTTGATATGCAAATGTATATATATATATATATATATATATATATATATATATATATATATATATATATATATATACATACATATTTATAGCAGAATTACTTAATCCACGGACGAGGAAGTGCTACTTGAAATTGTTTCCAACTACATCTAGAGCTTATCCTCCTGATTCCCATGTCCTGACAGGTTTCCTGTAAACACCGATAGCAGGATAATCCTCCTTTATGCAAGGGTCCCAACCTAATCCTCTTAACAACTATTCCGCTTCTTATCGCAAAGTAAATACATATTCTATCTGAAGGTTATCCTGTCTAGTGTAGCAGGCGAGATTTTGAAATCAGACCAAGATTGTAAATCTATTTTTCTTTTTGTTTTGGTTGCTATTACGGTTATGATATCTATTAGGTGCAAAAATAAATAAAATACACAAATGTCTGTAACGCTTGGACCTGCAATCCTAAGCAAAATGAAATCTGCTTTAACTAATTAATTAAGAGATATAAACGTTTATATTATTATTCTTTTTTAATTAGCTGGATGAATCTAAATAAAGATTATTTTTGATTGCTCGCCCAAAAGGCATAGTTCTTATTCTCTTCGGCCTGCTGGGACGTTTGCAAAAATAAAACACATTTAGTTTTATTAAGAACACTACCGAAAAAGGTTTTGCTTTGATGAATACTAAAATTCGTCAATATATTCTGATATTCAGTAATATAATTAAGAACGTAACTAGAAATTCCAATAATTTAACAGTCTAAGCGAATAGATATTACAACTAAAAAGTCCGACTCGCAGGAACTGCATCATCTTAGCGCGGTTCCGTTCATGTCCCTAGTGTCATTTGATAAGCTTAGAAAAGAAATAGTTATTTTTTTTTATATATTTCGTAAAATTGTCAAAATCCTCTGGAACATCTCGAATAAAAATGATGTTAAGGCGTCAGGGAGACCGACAGTAGCTAACTTATACACAGAAGCGGAAATTACACAATCCGGCTCTCTTTCTAAAGCAAAGCTCTATAAATCAATACAAAATATGCCTAATAAAGCCTTTCTAGTGGACACAGAAGCATGGGCGTATATGAGGGGGGGGGGGGCTGAGGGGGCTGCAGCCTCCATATTATGCATGTATATAGGTATATTATTCTATATATTACGGGTGGGGCAGGGAAAATTTCGGGGGGGGGCTGAGACCATTTCCATTGTATGGAATACTAAATATTTAGAGCTTGGAATAGTTTTACGTAACTAAAACGCTATTATACGTAAAATAAAATATGTTTTATGAACTAAGTGATCTTATTTAATTTATTTTTAAAGATTTTACGACAAGTTTTTATCATCAATTCAAAATTTCGGGAGGGGCTGAGAATTTGAGAAACGGAAGAATACCATTAGAAAGCTTACTAAATGCTCTACAAAAAAGGTTCTAATGAAAGTTTTGATTAGGCGGTGTCAATCGGAGAAATAAGTGCTTATAACTTTAAAGTAATTGTTTTCGCTTATTCGAACTGTTCTTTTTGTCTTTGATTTTGATACTTAAAATTATGGGATTCAGTTGAAACATTTTCTGCATGTTTGAATTTAATCAACACTAATATGTTAAAATTTCGGTTACGTTTGGAGCTAAGGAAGGATTAGAATAAAATATTTTATTAACAGACATGAAATGTTTTGGGAACATCGTATACATTCCCTAATATCTCGAAGACGGTTAGGAATATTGGTGAACGGAGGGTTACCATGCGAAAGCTTACTAAATGTTCTACAAAAAAGATTCTGAAACAATTTTTGATTAGGCTAAGTCAATCGGAGAAATAAGTGCTTAAACTTTGAAGTAATTGATTTCGTTTATTCGAACGGTTCTTTTTGTTTGTTTTTATTCCTTGTTATGTTGTTTTTAATTGCTTAAAGTTGGATAATGTATTCGACAATAAAACAGATTAATTAAAATAAGAAAAACAATTCATTGTTAAAAATATATCAGGCTGTACCGTATGAAATGTCAGTTTTGGATTTGTCGATTTCCTTCAAATGTCTTGAAACTGTCGAGGCTCCTACTCCGAGTTCTTTGGCATATTCCCTAGTGTTTTTAATTGCTTATAGTAGCCAAATGTATTTGTCAATAAAACAGGATACGTATAATTAGAATCAATATTTTGTTTCTTAGAATTCGAAGATGCCGTATGAATATCTAGATTACAGTACTGGTGTTGATTTCGTTCTTTAGAATTATTCTTGGTATTCCCTATTTTCATCTGTTACCCATAGTTTTTTATTGTTAGTAGGTTTTTCTTATTGATTATAGAATATAAATCTATTTGGATATAAAACAGGATACGTAAAATTAGTGACAATATTTCGGAGATTTCTGAGCGAAATACTTTTAAGATTTTCTACCACCACGAACGGCTTTTTTCCTCTATTTTTATCCACTAGATAGGCTTTATTTTGCATATTATTCTATATAAGTTTTATTCAGCAGGGGATTCTGATGAAATGTCGTGTTTTTGCTGTGGATTTTAAATACGATGTATCTAAGATTGGATAACATTAGCGAGTCTACATAGTTAAGAACTGACGACGGAGGATTACTTCTTGCTATGATTTAGTCTACATATGTATATTAAGTCCTAAATCCAAAAAATAAACTTCACAACGGTTAGATACTATGAGCGAATATGGCGGTTCAATGCCCGTAGAAGCAGAAGGTCCGCAGGAAATTTACCTGCTAAGAGTTAATCCTCAAGAGCTGTAAATATACCCCAGGTACAAATACAAAGCCTAGGCGGAGAGCACCCCAAAAACACAGATCCAAACATAGGTTATATACTAAATATTCATAAAGACTACTTAGTTGTAAACCGATTCATCAATTAGCAATCAATAGTTTTCAACAAAGGTTATATACTAAATATTGATAAAAAGTATTTAATTAGAAAAAAAAAAACCAATATTCCACAAGACTTGTTTTTGGTCCATTTGTATCTTCTCCATAGACTTAATTAGGTATATTATTCTATTGTAGTTGGGCAACTAAAC
Source organism: Gonocerus acuteangulatus (assembly GCA_946811695.1). Classification (NCBI taxonomy): domain Eukaryota; kingdom Metazoa; phylum Arthropoda; class Insecta; order Hemiptera; family Coreidae; genus Gonocerus; species Gonocerus acuteangulatus. Next base: position 116,792,819 of record OX328124.1, on the reverse strand, counting down.
TTTGTTTTATTTTGTTAAATAAAGTTTTTTTCTTGACTTGTTATTCGTCAAGACTTTTATTTGTCCTTGTGTATTTACTAGATAGGTTTTATTCGGCATATTATTCTATATAGGCTATATTAGGCAGGGTATTCTACTCAATCTTGTGTACTTCTTCTTGATCCTTCTGTACGTGGGCGTATATAAAAACAATTTCGGGGGGGGGGGCTGAGACCATTTCCAGGGTATGGAATACTATATATTTAGAGCTTGGAATAGTTTTAGGCAACTAAAACGCTATTACACGTAAAATAAAATATGTTTTATGAACTAAATGATCTTATTTAATTTATTTTTAAGGGTTTTACGAGAAGTTTTTATCATCAATTCAAAATTTCGGGAGGGGCTGCAGCCCCCTCAGCCCCCCCCCCACTTCATATACGCCCATGCTTCTGTATCCAATAGAACGGCTTTATTAGGCATATTTTGTATTGATTTATAGAGCTTTGCTTTAGAATGAGAGCCAGATTCTGTAATTTCCGCTTCTGTGTAAAAGTTAGCTACTGTCGGTGTCCCTGACGCCTTAATATCACTTTTATTCGAGATGTTCGAGAGGATTTTGACAATTTTCACGAGATATACAAAAAAAATAAGTTTATTTCTTTTCTAAGCTTATCAAATGGCACTAGGGACATGAACGGAACCGCGCTAAGATGCTGCAGTTCCTGCGAGTCGGACTTTTTGTTTTTTCGTCTCGAAACTTGGTATATAGCATTCAATTAGCAAACGATTGAACGAGTTCGTAAACGTCAGACTTTCAGGAAGAAATCTGTATTTGGACGTTTCGGCTGCACATCGGCAGCCTTCTTCAGCTAAAAAATACAACTTATAAATAAAAGAAATAAATATACAACTTGTAAGTAAAAAACAGGCAGAAATGAGCGTAGTATATACATATACATATATCAGTTACTCATTACAAATTTAAAAGAGAACTATTCATGTTTTTATTTTATTTATGTAGGATTTTTTAAGCAAATTGTTCTGGAAAGCAGTCTACACTACCCAAATTCTGAGGAAAGTGCTTAGTTATGCAGCTCCTGCGTGACGGACTCTATTTGCAATTGAATTGATAAGTAGACACGGAGAGGAACGGAACGCGGAAACTCAGGACTCGTGACGTAGTATCCTCGAAGTACATGACGTAAGAGCATTCTAACATGGCTACCGTCGGGATTTGTGGACACTTAAAGCACCAGACACCGCCGAGTCAGCACCAGGAGTCTTCTTCCAGCAAACCTCTATATAATCCCCACTCCTTTCCTCTCCAGCTCAGTACCGTTGTAATAGCCTTATCATAAACATCTATATTCTGTATTCTGTTTACCAATAAAGTTTTTTTTCGAAGTTCGTGAGTGTTAAAACTTAAATGGCGCCCGAACAGTGAAGCCGCACTGCGAAGTTCAAGTAGAAGCTACAAGCCCAGCTAAGTAGACTGCCGCCGCTTCAACCTAGAAGTATCCAGGGACTTCACACTTCAGCAGGAGTATATCAATACTTATCCAGCGGAACTCAACCCTCATCATAAGCTACCACAGGAGGACTTCGGAAAAGGACTTGAGGTACAGAAAATCAGGCACTTTGACACTATTTTTAAGAACTTTTTTTGTTTATATATATACCACCTACTTATAATCAATGTCAATTCATAGTTTACAAGATCGACTTGCCCAACACCGACAAATTAACGTTGACGATCCAATTGACAACCCCGTAGACATTCCACCAATCATGACTGCTTACTCCATGACCAAAGAGGATTACCACCATATTCCTACATATGATGGTAATCCCGAAGACCTCATATATTTTAGTGATGCTGTACTTGAAGTTTTTAATGCTGTATGTCATGCAAGTAATACCTTTAAAGACCAAAATCATGCGCGACTTCTAACCTTTGTAAAAAGCAAGCTCACTGGTAACGCACGTCATTGCCTTCTTACCAATAAATTCACTACAGTTACACACCTAATAGACTATTTACAACAAAAATTCAAAGACTCACGCACAATTGAACAGCTATCGACCCAATTGTTTAACACCAAACCTTATTATAGAGAACATCCCTTACATTTTATAGACCGTATTGCGAAAATACGTGCCCTCATATTCTCACGGGTCAAGATGGACAACGAAATCAACCAGGAAAACTACATTAAATTCAAAGATACCGAGATCAACTATCATATCACATCCCACCTACATCCCAATTTATGCGATTTCTTAAAACAATTAAAACTCGACTCGTTGGATGATATCCGTAATGCAATCCAGAATGAGGCATCGCACATTTTGGATAGATTATATAACGTTCACACCGATTCGGAATACCAATATAGACCACGACGGCCCACGAGACAGTTTCCAAGACAGGATAATAAATCACGACGCCATCCTGACGGCTACTTTGATCATTCAAGACCGAAATTTGACAGTTATCCTAGACAACCGTATGACTCATATCTTGACGACTCTCGAAATAAATTTGACACTTATCCCCGACACCAATATGACAGTTATACGGAAGGACCTCAACAGTCTGATTCCAAGCCCCGTGATTATCAATGGAAACAACCACAATGGGACAGACCGAAACATACAATGCCAAATCATTCACACAAACCACATACTCAGGACTGGGACAGACGTAAGCAGGACGAATTTTTTCGAAACACTCCCCCTCGCCACGAATCACAAAACACGGTATCGATGAGAACCGTTCGCTCAAATACACAACCGGTAAACCACATAGACGATGATGACAGACTCACACGTCTAGAGACCCAATTATCTACACTTACAGACAAATTTCAGCATTTTTTAGAACTCGGGGACAAACCACCAGCCCCGAATATACACTAGCCCTGACGGAAAACCTCCCACATTTCACAGATAAAAAGGACACAACCTGGCTACTGGACACAGGGTCTACAAAAAACTATATCTCACCACGTTCCTTACCCGAGGGAACTCAAACTAACTCGGAAGACTTTTACGTAAAAACACGAACGGGACGCGAAAAAGGCACGCAGTCAATCGAACTGGACCTGGCTCCATATTTGGGTTTGAACTCTTCTTTTTTTATTAAATTTTTTATATTTCCATTTAGTGAAAAATATGATTTTTTAATAGGCTTCGAAACTATGAAAAAGCTACATTGTCAAATACACTGCGATACAGAAGAAATTAACTTCCTTAACGGCAAAGTTATTATAAGAAATAATAAAATAATAACCGCACTTAATGATAATTCCAGAGAAAATCAACATAAAAATTTTACCGAAACAAAAAAATTAATTAGGCGAGACCACCTCAATAATGACGTTACAGACCGCTTAGCTGCCTTACTGGCAAAATACTCAAAAATACTAAAGGCAGAACATGGACCACTTCCTTCCACAAACCTACTTAAACATACAATTAAACTAAAAACGGACAAACCAATTTATACGCGTAACTACAGATATCCCAATCATTTTAAAAAAGACGTAGAAAATGAAATTCAAAATTTATTAAACTCTAACATTATACGGGAAAGCAATTCTCCTTACAACTCCCCTATCTGGATTGTTCCAAAGAAACTCGACGCTAGTGGAAAACGCAAAGTCAGAATGGTTGTTGATTACCGCAAATTGAATCAAGAAACTATTCCAGATAAATTCCCTCTTCCGAACATTGAAGATTTACTAAACAAGTTGCAAGGAGCCAAGATATTCTCCACAATTGATCTGGCTTCTGGTTTTCACCAGATCGAAATGGACGAGGAATCTATTCCTAAAACGGCTTTTTCCACCGAATTCGGTCATTTCGAATGGCTACGTCTCCCGTTTGGTCTCTCAAACGCCCCTCCGACCTTTCAACGTGCTATGAATTCCATGATAGCTAACCTCCCCAAAGCACTTGTTTATGTTGACGACATAATCATTTATTCTAACTCCCTAGAGGAACGTTTCCTCCATCTAGAACAGGTTTTTAAACGACTAGAACAACACTCTCTCACTATACAACTTGATAAGACTGAATTTATAAGATCGGAACTACCATTTTTAGGTCACATCGTATCATCGGCCGGCCTTCGACCCAACCCTGACAAAATTTCAGCAATCCTTAACTTCCCCATTCCTAAAAATGACAAAGAAATCAGACAATTCCTAGGACTTACGGGTTACTACAGACGGTTTATTCAAAATTACGCCCATATAACTAAACCTTTAACTTCTGCCCTACGTAACGACTCCACCATTGATCCTAGTACCTACACTTCCTCTGTTCAGCAACTAAAGGATTTGATGACAAACGCACCAATTCTGCAGTTTCCGGACTGGAATCTCCCGTTCACCCTCACCACTGACGCTAGTAACGCGGCTGTGGGTGCTGTACTTTCTCAAGTAATGGACGGCAGAGATCACCCTATCGCCTTTGCATCCCGGACATTAACCATGACTGAACAGAGATATTCCACCATTGAAAAAGAGTTACTTGCAGTCGTATGGGCATGTACTCACTTCAAACCCTACCTTTACGGCAAACACTTCACGCTACACACGGACCATAAACCACTTACCTGGATTTTCACAATGAAAAACGCAAATACTAGACTGATGAAGTGGATTTTTCAACTAGCCGATTTTGAATTTAACATTAAACACATCGAAGGGAAAACTAACTACGTAGCCGATGCTTTATCTAGAATTCCACAAACAAACGACAACACTTTACTCCTAGCGACTAACGAGATTGACCCAGACTTAGAATTAGACAGAGCCCTCGAGGAAGCTATGCAAATCGAGACGACTTCTAATTATGAATCTCTCATCGAGGACTTGGACAACGCACTTCGTACCAACAATATTGCTGACACACACGATACAGACCTCGCAACGGTTCATAGTCAGGAATCCTCAAACCAACAAGTTTGGATAGTCGACGAGGATAAACCAGTAAATATTGAAAAATATCAAATCTTTATACAACGGGGAGACAGACAAGTAGATGTAGCTCGCCCATTTAACAAATTTCGGTATTGCCTAACCACCGCGTATCCATGGAAACAGGACCTCGAAGAATCCCTACTGGAAATCCTGAAACCTAATACGACGTACGGACTTTACTGTGAACCTAACATTGAAACTGTACGTGACGATTACGAAGGTATTTTTAACGCTATATCCAAAATTATACAAGATTCCTACCCATCAGTTAAAATCAAACGCTACAAAAAGAAAAGTTTAGACATCGAAACACAAGACGAACAAAAAGAGCTTATTGACCAATATCATGTAGGTAAAACCTGTCATCGAGGTGGACTAGAAACATACACCAAACTAAAACGACACTATTACTTCCCTCGGATGAAGGATCACATCATGACATACATAAATAAATGCGACACATGCCGAAAAACAAAATATGACCGTAGACCCATCAAAACTAAATACTGCTTGACTCCTACACCTGACAAACCTTTTGAGGAAGTAATGATTGACACTTTACACTTCGAACGGAAATATATTATTACGATTGTCGACACATTTTCTAAACGAATCTTTGCTAAAACCACTGACACACTGAACGGTACGAAAATCGCGGAAATCATCATTAAATACTTGGATACATTTCCTGCTCCAGAAAGAATGAAAATGGATAATGGTCGGGAATTTAAAAACGGTCTCATCCAAAACCTTTTGGAATCACAGGGCATCAAACCAATATACGTCACCCCTAATCACCCTAATTCTCTTGGCCTTCTTAATAGGACTCATTCTACTCTTATTGAAATATTAAGGACTGTCAAAGAACAATTTCCTACGGACACACTAAAACAAAGAGTACGATCAGCTACTATAGCGTTTAATAACAGTTTAAATCAACATCTTAAACTCACCCCAAATGAGATAACCTTTGGCCTTAATAACCATTCCCCTAAAGATATTCAAGTAGAACTTAAAGAAAAATTGGTAGAGCAATACCATAACAAAATTAAATTACTACACTCCTGTATTAGGAACAAAATAATTAGTGAAAAACAAGACAGAACAGACAAACTCAACATTAACAGAGAAGACCCCGTCATCCCTCACACAACGTATGCCAAAGTACAGACACGAACTAAAGGTCAAAACCCATACAAGCCTGTAATGCGTATGCAAGATGGAAAAAAGGATATTATTGTTCATACAGATAACCTACAAAGGGCACGTAAACAATACCTGACACAACCCACTGGAACAAACCGTATCATTTCTGTTACAGATGTCGACACTAATGCGGATCATGTCTCTATGCACAACGCTAACATTGACACACCAATACCACGTGACTGACGTTAGCAGCTCACCAGGAGTGATATCTGTCAAACTACCTGACTCTTATTTATTACGAAACTACTACACCATGACATATTACTTTGACTACAATAACCTCTACAAAGAACTCCTCGATACCGAACGGATGTTACCAAAATTTCATGACTTCGACCTGTATAATACTACTCAGCACTTACTCCAATTTACGAAAGATAAAATTAGAATGCTTTTCAACATCGATAACCGACCTAGGACCAAGCGCGGTATAATCAATGGGCTTGGATCGGCAATAAATTGGCTTACCGGTAACTTAGACGCTGCAGACAAAGAACGATATGACAAGATACTACAAGAATTGGAAAGGAACGAATATCATATCGAACATAACATCCAACATCAAGCCCAATCCAACAACGACTTAATTATGACCATGCAACATGATATAAACATACTCAACAAGAATAACGAACAAACAGCACAAGTTATTAACTACATTGACATAGACGAGAAACGTATACACCTTAACGAAATTTACAGCACCATAAACTACCTTTACATACGACTCACTGATATTGAAAATACCCTCGAATTTTGCAAATTAGGAGTTACTCACTCTTCAATAATGGCCGAAATCGATCTCACAAGCATCAACAACGTAACCTTAGCCTCTCTAGACAAAGAAATCCTATGGCTTACCAGTAAATTAACATGTTTCACTAAAGGAGGTCTTCTACATCTCTTTATCTCTCTTCCATTAAAATCAGAGGTCTTTACTACCTTCTACTTTCTACAAGTCCCCGCAATACAGGACAAGACAGTCATAACAACATTAACTCCATATAAACTAATTTTAAGGAATGAAACAAACATGTATGTTGGACAATGTAAATATATTGTTAGTAATTATTTTTGTGATAAGGTTAGTTTAGTAAATAATACCTGTATATACAACCTTTTCTTAGGGCAATCTACTAATTGTACTACTACTACAGTCAATGCTTCTCCTTTTATTAAATATGTTGATGAAATTGATTTGTATCTTACTTATAAGACTAATATTGTACACATATCCAATATCTCTAATCCTGTATTTCTACCCTCTTCAGCTCTCATTAGCTTAAGTAGTAATGAATCACTGTTAGAACACCCAAAACCAACAACTTATACTATAGATTCTGAAATATTACTTCTAAACCATAAGCCTAATAATATTGAAATGTTCAACATAAGCTTTACTAATCTAGAACTACCTAAACTTGACAAACAAACTTTCGAAGACTTAGAAACAATTAATTATGTTAATGCTAATATCACCCATGTATTCTTTTATGCCATAACTGTTTATCTTCTAGTATTTAACTTAATTTCACTGCTTAAACACCATTGTAAGTCAAAGTGTCTGCCATCATCACCTCATGCATCGCCTTCTTCACACTTACAACCTTCACCAGGAATTCCACTTCAGACCTTCAACCCTAATATGTCTTCAAGTTACTACAGCCCTTGGAAACTACCATCATAAAATTCTCAGAGGACTTCGAATCTTCAGGAGGGAGGACTTAAAGCACCAGACACCGCCGAGTCAGCACCAGGAGTCTTCTTCCAGCAAACCTCTATATAATCCCCACTCCTTTCCTCTCCAGCTCAGTACCGTTGTAATAGCCTTATCATAAACATCTATATTCTGTATTCTGTTTACCAATAAAGTTTTTTTTCGAAGTTCGTGAGTGTTAAAACTTAAATGACGAAATAATTCAACAATTCACACATTGGAAAGAAAGTTTGATGCTAAATTCCAGATGAGTTTAAGTTGTAAACTTGGAACAGTTGATTCAAAGTGGTAATCATACAGAACTAAGTTTTGAAGCAGCAAAGTTAATAATTGAAGGAGAACTTAAAGAAAGCAGCTTTACATTTGGGAATTCACGTCTTACTTGACACATCTTATGTCAATACGAACATGGACTCCAATGATTTTATAGACTAATATCTTGAAATTTATGATTTTACACATGTCATGAGTTTATATTTCAGATATGAGCGACAAACTGTCCTAAATTCAAGTCATGAAGAGGTTTTCTTGCTCTGTATTGTTCTTCGGAATGAAGGACGCTAAAAAAGAAACAGTAATCGCTTGATGTATCTACTCGGTTGAGGGTGTAGATGATAAAACATATACTTTAATAATTTTTATACAGGCATTATGAAAGAATGACTTTTAGCACTTTCCTCCGAAGGAAAGTAGCTATTGAGGTTGGACTCATGACGGAATTTTTGAAAAATTTCTTCAAATCTTTATCGATCCTACCTAGTAGACACCGAAAATGACCCCCGTTAAAATTTATATATATCTATATATATATATATATATGCATATATATATATATATGTGTCTGTTAACACGATAGCGGCCAGAGTTTTTGTTTTTTCGTCACGAAACTTGGTATATAGCATTCAATTAGCAAACGATTGAACGAGTTCGTTAACCACCAAAGTCGGGCCACCGGAAGGGGGGGTTTACCCCGAACCCAAAACACTTATTTGACTATGTCAGCCGTAATATTTGTTATATTTCAACGAAACTTGGTATTCGTAGTGGTAATATAGAGAGAAAATTGAGATATAAAAATGAACTAAATCGGTTCATTAGAAGGGGGGGTTTACTCCGGACCCACAATACCAATTCGCCACTACCAGCCGTGATTTTTGGTATATTTCGACGAAACTCGGTATTCGTAGTGCTAATCCACAGTTAAATATGTGTTGTAAAAATAAACGAAATCGGTTCATTAGGAGGGGGGGTTTACTCCGGACCCACAATACCAATTCGCCACTACCAGCCGTGATTTTTGGTATATTTCGGCGAAACTCGGTATTCGTAGTGGTAATCTACAGGTAAATATGTGTTGTAAAAAGAAACTAAATCGGTTCATTAGAAGGGGGGGTTTACTCCGGACCCAAATTCCTAATATACTCATACCGGTCGTAATTTCTGCTGTATTGCAACGAAACGCTGTATACGTCGTGGGTAACTCATGAGAAAGAAGTGTTGTAAAAATGAGCTGAATCGGTCAATCGGAAAGCGGGGGTTTAATTTGTAATATATTTGAATAGAAAAGCCGGCAGACGTAGGTTCACAAAGCCGCCGCAAGGAGCGCCTTCTACTAGTGTGACTGTATCCTGTTCCTGCGTTAGATCAAAATACGATAATATGAGGATTTTTGTATTTATTACGTAGTGTAGTAGGTACCATGTGTAAACATAACTCTGGATGCAAATTAATAATTGATCAGTTACTCATTACAAAATGAGAACTATTCACGTTTTTTATTTTATTTATGTAGGATATTTTAAGCAAATTGTTCTGGAAAGCAGTCTACACTACCCAAATTCTGAGGAAAGTGCTTAGTTATGCAGCTCCTGCGTGACGGACTTTTTACAATGGTGTTCTAGTTTTTTGCGTTTTTCAAAAACGAGAAATATGCCAAAGGACTTTTTTTTATCCCGCATCGGTTCCTGAAGTTTGTTTAGGTGACACCCTGTATGTATATAGATGTATATAACCTCGAAAACTGGTGCTCAAATACTGGTTTCAAATTTTCACCGGACAAATCGTAATATAGTTTTCTAAAGAAAGAGGATCGGAGAAAAACCCTGAACTTTGTGAGAGAAACCCTGAACTTTGGGGCAGTTAAGCTTGACCGAATAATATTCGATTAATGTCCGTTTTCTCATCTTAAATAACTCCTTTTCAAATGCAAGAAAAGTTTGAATCGGTTCATAAAAAGTTGGGGTTTACTCCAAAAACGAATTATTGCTTTTTCCTGTTAGGGCCGTTATTTTTACTTCCTTGGTCTTAGAGTCCCACCTGGAGCAGGGATTTTTCTTTTTTCAGGCCCCTTCGGGAAAATTTCCTGCGGCAACGTGGATTTTGGCGTTAATAGCCTCGCTTTTGAAAGTACTTTTGATCGCACATTTAGCAACACTAGTACTATAACAATTGAGAATGATACACTCGATCCGGCAAAAAAAAAAAAAAAAAAAAAAAAAAACAAACAAAAACAGTAAATTAATCCTCTCCGACTGATAGTAGAAAATATACCTCGACTATAGTATAAAATAGGAGAGCAGAGGTGGTCCTTGCTCGGCTCAGGATAGGCCACACTAGATTGACTCATTCTTATCTAATGTCGAGGAATGAACCACCAGAGTGCCCAGCTTGTGGTGTCATCATTTCCATCAAACATATTTTCACTGAATGCCGTTTCTCCGAGAATGAAATGCCTCTATTTGACATCACCGGGAAGATATGGGTGACGAACCGACTAGGATTACTAATTTATTTGATTTTTTTAAAATCCACGGAACTCTCTAATAAACTGTAATAAAATAATATATATGTTACATAATATAACATTTTCAAGCATTAAAATTAAAGATAAGAATGTATTACATTAAAGTTTAATAATAGTTTATTGCATTTATATAATTATAATATGAGATGTCTAACTCTATAATCAATGGCCTTATTGACCTTAAAGGATTAAACGCTTAAAAGAAAAAAAAAATTCTAGTCTTTCCTTTATCGAGGAATCTGCGCAGATTGCGCTGCTGTAGTGTTATGGATTTTTTTTTTTTTTTTTTTTTTTTTTTTTTTTTTTTTTTTTTTTTTAACAACCCATAGCCTTCGATGGCAATTAGCGCCCCCATCTTACTAAGTAGGATTCCAGAAGGAGAGGGCATTCACCAGGAAGGCCCGTATCTTAAGAATCTCGGGAACCTGATAGAATGCAACCAACCCTGAAGGCCTTCCTGGAACATATTCCATTAGTTGAGTAGTAAGAGGTGTCCTAAAATATTATATTTATACAGGGGAAAAACGCAAAAAACTAGAACACCATTGTGAATAGTCATCCTTTTATAATACCTGTATAAAAAATATTAAAAGTACATGTTTTATCATTCACACCCGAGTAATTGGCGATTACTGTTTCTTTTTTATTGCTCTTCCGGGGCTGGTCTCGAACCAACTCTCCTTCAAGTCAGCATTGTTAGAGGGCGTTAACTAAAAGAATTATATACAATCGAATATAATAAACACAGACATTTTTACACAATATGGAACAAAAAAATAAATAAAAACCTCTCTGAAGCGGAAACACAGTATTTTCCGCTTCGGCTATACCCGGTCGTAAGGAGCTTTAAAGAAAATGTGATGCAGATAATCCTCAAAACCCTTTTTTAGCATAATAATTCTTCGCGACGTCACCAGCTTACAATGAAGGGGCGTGGGTATTGGTGCTCGTCGAGCTGTGAAGGGAAATATTACCTCTCTGGGTGGGGACACTTTTCTAACCTCTTTGGGAGCTAAAATTCATCATGGCTGCCTCTTTTTATAACCTGCTTTAGTAAAAACCCCAAGGAATGTAGCTGTTAGAATTGATTTTATTCTTCAAATCACCATCAAACATACCTGACTGATAAAAGGGTACTTACGTATTAGCGTCAAAAGGGGAAGGTTAAAGAGGCGGGTCTCGTTCAGAGATCTGGATCATGGATAACGCATTTCTATTGGTCAATCACTATCAGAGATATCATCTATTGTGTTTATAGTAACCACCTTTGTCTTTTCAACGCAATTCATTTGTGCTTTATTTACCCACGCAATTGTTGTTTTTTTTTTGTTACGCGATTTCAGTTTCTGTGCGAGATAGCGACATCAGAATAGCTAGGATGAAAGCTACTGTTTCGAAGTGATGCTAAATTGTTTATCAGTCCATTATCCAGCGAAAAACCATCCTTGATATATATATTATCAACGAGTTGGATTGACTAGAGTTTAGATATAACCTTGAACGAGCGTAGCGAGCGGAAACGCATAGCAATTATGCTATTAATATAAGTGCGACGCGTTTTCGCTAGCTAAAGGTTATATCATAACTCTGGTTAACCTAAATCGTTGATAATCCCGTCGCCATATTGGCGAAAACTGATTTGACTCCTTGATCCAGATCTCTGACCCGGTGTAGATCCAGTTCTCTGAGACCCGACTCTTTAACCTGCTTTGACGCTAATACGTAAGTACCGATAAAAGTCCCGGTACTAACGTATTAGGTTAAAGATGTGGGTCTCATTCAACGATCTAGATCATGGATAACGCATTTCTATTGGTCTATTCCTACGAGCAATTCTATTGTGTATTTGTTGAAAGGCCTTGTATATAATAAAAATGCATGTATGTATTTAGTACAGTTGGATTCAGTGGTTCGAAACTCGGACGCGCAATAAAGGTTTTACATTATAGTGTCATCGTTCAGGGTAGGAATCAGGGTCCCAGACCGTCCCTAGGCTCACCCTGCTTTCAGGGGGCACCTGTAAAGGGAAACAAGTAGTGAAGCAGGATCAGAGGTATGAAGCGGAAGGTGAAATGGTTTTAAGATACAAAAATCTCCCTAGGCAGAAACCCCGCAGTATTTCAGGTAAAGATTTATAACATCTTAGCTGCGGATTAAAAATTGAATATGGAAGGGATTTGTCGGAGGAGAGTAAATATCCTTATTGACAGCCAGGCAGCTTGCAGGGCAATAGGACGGCATTAGATGAAATCAAGAATGCCCAACGAAGCTAAACGAATTGGGACATAATAATAATGTTATCATTTACTGGGTTCCGGAACATCGAGGTATCTTGGGCAAAGAGAGAGTATACGAATTGGCAGGATTAGGCTCGGAAGTGGCTCCTATAGGCCCTATGTCATTTATCAGATTGTCGGTAGCCTGAGCAAACGAGGCAATTAGAAGAAAAGCCTGGTGACCAAAACTGAAAAACCAACCTGTACAATATGTAACAGTGACCTAACCGTACAACATATCTTAACTGACTGTCAATCACGACTTAATTTGGACATTCCTTACGACATGACAGAACTGCTTGGAGATGGCAGCCCTTATATTGACAAGATACTCTCAAACGTAAAAGACACCAACATATTTGACCAAATATAAAATAAAATAAAATAGAAATAACATTAAGGTGGACCAAACAGCTCTTCCAAAAGGTTTTTTTTTCTACTCCCAGCTGATTGCAGCATTTCTAAAACTCGCTTAATTTTTGTGAATCGGCATTGCTTTGATGATGCACAACTAACCGTGATTAGGATCAGTTGGCTGTATAATTAGATTTATACGTAGAATTGAAATTCCTAGAATTGTATATATGTACTAATTATCATAACTGTATATGTATATAGTATTTATTGTATAATTGTAATAATAATTGTATTAGGCCTTAGTTATATATACAGAATGTACATATATAGACAATAACGTAATATACTGCAGTAATATATATACATGATGTAAGTATAGACAATTATGTAGGTAATTTAATATAATGAAATAATATTTAAACGATATAAATATATAGACAATAATGTGAGATGGGGTCTCCCGTAGTCTAGTGGCTAGCGCGCTAGACTCATAAGCGGAGGATGGTGGGTTCGATCCCCACCAGCGGCAGGAATTTTCTCATCTCAGGGCTCGCTGAGAAGATTCCTGACTGTACCCTGGATGTCGGCGCTAGTTGCCAAGATTTGTCGATGCGCCGTAAAAAAAAAAAAATAAAAAAAATAATATGATATAATATCATGAAATAATATATACACAATGTTAACATGTAGACAATAATGTAATATATATATATATATATATATATATATATATATATAAATGTAAGTTGTACATCGCTATAAAGCGTTAACACAAAAATAAAAAAAAAAATAAAAAAAAAAGAAGAAGAACCAACGAAAAATTTGGGAAATTTCTTTTAGATCTCAGAAAGGCTTCTTCTTGGGTATAGCCAGAATCGACTCGAGAGAGATTGTGACGAATGTGTCTGGCCTTTGTACAATGAATAAGCACATACATACCATGAAGATGAGGTTAGGTCATCTGTCTGCAGATGGTGTGTGGACAAGGATGACACGCCTAAGCACATACATACCATAAAGATGAGGTGAGGTCATCTGTCTGCAGATGGTGTGTGGACAAGGATGACACGCCTAAGCACATTTGAAAGTGTAGCACATGAAGAAAGACGATCCTACATTTTCCAACCCTAGTTGATGACGAAATGAGGAGGTCAATTGAAGTGAGACAATACCTCAAGTCCATCAGGAGTTTAAGATAAGGTTGGTTGATCTAGGACTCGCACAATAGGAGAAAAAGCCAGGTGCACCCCGTTATGAGGAGGTATGATTCACTATCTAATCTAAAGGGAGAAACCAGGCAGCTTCAAACAAAACTTTCTTTTTATCATACCATATATATATTATGTTTATTTAAATTTAAATTTTAACGTTCATTATTATTAACTGAGAATTTTCGGACGGGTTATCTATAGGTTAACACCCTTTTCTAGCCAGGATAGGGCTGATGCCTTCTCTTTTTTCTGGAGGGAAGCCACCATTCCATAGTGGGAATGGAACCCATGACCCTTGGCACCGGGTAACAGCTAGCATTCTATATTTATGCCAAATCTTTTGATTCCTGCTCTACATGTTCCACGCCTTTCTGGTTTGGTTTCTTTAACAGTTCATTGGGGTAAATATATATATATATATATATATATATATATATATATATATATATATATATATATGTATATATATAAAACATCATATGTACTGTATAAATATGAATTCATTCAGGAGAATAGAGTTGTCCATTATGGGTTACTCACTGAAATAAATACCGACTAAAATATCATCTGTTACGGCATTGTTACATAACTTGGAGAACCTTTAGAGAGGAAATGTAAATCGGAAACCTGTCAAAATATTAAAACATCATCTCTCTGATAAGAAGAGTGTAGTGATAAGAGGCATAGAGAGAGATGGGAGGGGATGGAAATCGATAGCCAGGGTAGGAATGCACCTAGCTCCCTCTACAGGCAGCATCCTGGCTACCGTCTGTCCGCTCTATACACACTTTATAGGATAGATGGTTAGGATATAGATATAGAGTTATCCATCTACAGGCAGCAGCCTGGCTACCGTCTGTCCGCTCCATACACACTTTATAGGATAGATGGTTAGGATATAGATATAGAGTTATCCATCTACAGGCAGCATCCTGGCTACCGTCTGTCCACTCCATACACACTTTATAGGATAGATGGTTAGGATATAGATATAGAGTTATCCATCTACAGGCAGCATCCTGGCTACCGTCTGTCCGCTCTATTCACACTTTATAGGATATATAGTTAGGATATAGAGAGGGATATAGACATAGAGTTACCCATCTACAGGCAGCAGCCTGGCTACCGTCTGTCCACGCTATACACACTTTATAGGATAGATAGTTAGGATATAGGCTGGTATATATTTATTAATGTTTCTAATAGTCATTTGGAAACACCCATTATATTTGCGAGCACTACCAGGAAGTGTTCCGACATGGGTGTTGTTGGGTGAGGAGGCTGTGCACGGGTTCGGGTTATTATTACCTCGGATGGAGCATCACAAGGTATAGCCTAAACTCTATGAGGGACAAAATCTCAGTTTTTTTTTCAGTAGTTCAAGGTCCGCAATTAAAAATAATATTATGAAATAGATACAACACATGCTGTCTAGTCTTGCCCGCTCTATCCAGCTAAACCCCTCTAAAAATACTTAAAATTTGAATATCAAAAGAACATTTCTTAGCGAGTGTTTAGATCCTAATGGGAGTGCCCATGCAAAATTTTTAATTTTTGTGTCAAGTTGTTTGGGCTGGGCGATGATAAGTCAGTGGTGAGTGGTATTTAACAATTATAATAGAATTTTAACCTTTACTGGTTAAACTGGTAACCTATAGATAACGGGTTATCTCTAGGTTATCTGTTTCTTGACAATAGTCCAGAACACCCCGATGTCAAGAAACATTATACTTTAATTAATTATCAATTGATGAATAACTTATAGTTTGACGGGAACCGTGGTATTATAAACGGCACTGAAGTATGTAGTCGCGTTAATTTTGCTGATACATTATTTGACGCAATAAAATAACTACTCATCTGCCGTGACGAAGCAGATTTTCTTTTCTTAAAGAAAATATAATTAGGAAAAGACCATTTATAGTAAAATGTCTGAGATATTTTATTTCTGTGTAAAGGAAATGTGGTTGGCGGACAGGGGAGGTCCCTGAGGGGTTTCGTTCTCCTGATAGCTCCTATTTCCGATATTAGCAGGAAATGAACAATTTTCCTTCAGAAGGGATTACTGGGGAGTTTTTTCAATAAAACCGATTGGTTTTGGCCTTTAGTGTAAGCGATTCCTTCGAAAGATTATACCACTCTACCTATGACTTTAAGATGGAGATTATTCAATTATTAGAGATTCTTCAATTAGATAGATTCTGTGCAGCTTCCCTCCTCACGAGCTTCAGGACATATTAGAGCCCGGAAGTTAGGCAAAATGCCTTTTTTATCTGACTGGATATATTGAAGAATCAGATAGAGATTCTTCAATTAGATAGATTCTGTGCAGCTTCCCTCCTCACGAGCTTCAGGAGATATTAGAGGCCGGAAGTTAGGCAAAATGCCTTTTTTATCTGACTGGATATATTGAAGAATCAGATAGAGATTCTTCAATTAGATAGATTCTGTGCAGCTTCCCTCCTCACGAGCTTCAGGAGATATTAGAGGCCGGAAGTTAGGCAAAATGCCTTTTTTATCTGACTGGATATATTGAAGAATCAGATAGAGATTCTTCAATTAGATAGATACTGTGCAGCTTCCCTCCTCACGAGCTTCAGGACATATTAGAGGCCGGAAGTTAGGCAAAATGCCTTTTTTATCTGACTGGATATATTGAAGAATCAGATAGAGATTCTTCAATTAGATAGATTCTGTGCAGCTTCCCTCCTCACGAGCTTCAGGAGATATTAGAAGCCGGAAGTTAGGCAAAATGCCTTTTTTATCTGACTGGATATATTGAAGAATCAGATAGAGATTCTTCAATTAGATAGATACTGTGCAGCTTCCCTCCTCACGAGCTTCAGGACATATTAGAGGCCGGAAGTTAGGCAAAATGCCTTTTTTATCTGTCTGGATATATTGAAGAATCAGATAGAGATTCTTCAATTAGATAGATTCTGTGCAGCTTCCCTCCTCACGAGCTTCAGGAGATATTAGAGGCCGGAAGTTAGGCAAAATGCCTTTTTTATCTGACTGGATATATTAAAGAATCAGATAGAGATTCTTCAATTAGATAGATTCTGTGCAGCTTCCCTCCTCACGAGCTTCAGGACATATTAGAGGCCAGAAGTTAGGCAAAATGCCTTTTTTATCTGACTGGATATATTAAAGAATCAGATAGAGATTCTTCAATTAGATAGATACTGTGCAGCTTCCCTCCTTACGAGCTTCAGGACATATTAGAGGCCGGATGTTAGGCAAAATGCCTTTTTTATCTGACTGGATATATTGAAGAATCAGATAGAGATTCTTCAATTAGATAGATACTGTGCAGCTTCCCTCCTCACGAGCTTCAGGACATATTAGAGGCCAGAAGTTAGGCAAAATGCCTTTTTTATCTGACTGGATATATTAAAGAATCAGATAGAGATTCTTCAATTAGATAGATACTGTGCAGCTTCCCTCCTTACGAGCTTCAGGACATATTAGAGGCCGGAAGTTAGGCAAAATTTTTTTTTTTTTTTTTTTTTTTTTTTTTTTTTTATTGAATATTTACAATCTGTATACATATGTTTACATATAATACAATAAGTAAATATGTATCTCATAAACTAGCACAAGGAAGAATAGAGGGGAGAAGGCAGCCATTGCTGACACTCCCTGAGGAATTATAAATATTTCATTTATGTATTACAGCTGGTCCCTAGGCCACTTTCTTTTCAAGCGTCTCGGAGGATTGGAAGGGATCGCATCTGTGGAAAGGGATTGGGCAAGGGGATTGGGATGAAAGGATAGCTTGGAATGAAAAGTGGAGAATCGGGTTTTAGCTAATTCAGCGACAAAGGGAATTTCGAGGTCTCGGTGGATGATATTATTGTTCACGTAGAAGGGAGCATTAAGGATCCGGCGAAGGACTTTGGACTGGAAGGTTTGGATTCGGTTTATGTTGGAAGGTTTTGCTGTACCCCATAGTTCAATGCCGTATGTCCAAATCGGTTTAATAATAGTTTTGTAGGTTGTTAGTTTGTTTTCAGTACTGAGTTTTGATTTGGGACCTATTAGTCGTCTAAGTAGGCCGTAGCGTCTGTTTAGTTCTTGTCGTTTTGTTTTTGTGTGCGTGTTCCAAGTAAGTCTCTTGTCGAGGTGGAAGCCTAGGTATCGAACAACATCGGATTTGGGAATGAGGTTAGGCAAAATGCCTTTTTTTATCTGACTGGATATATTAAAGAATCAGATAGAGATTCTTCAATTAGATAGATTCTGTGCAGCTTCCCTCCTCACGAGCTTCAGGACATATTAGACGCCGGAAGTTAGGCAAAATGCCTTTTTTATCTGACTGGATATATTAAAGAATCAGATAGAGATTCTTCAATTAGATAGATACTGTGCAGCTTCCCTCCTTACGAGCTTCAGGACATATTAGAGGCCGGAAGTTAGGCAAAATGCCTTTTTTTCTGACTGGATGTATTGAAGAATCAGATAGAGATTCTTCAATTAGATAGATTCTGCGCAACTTCCCTCCTCACGAGTTTCAGGACATATTAGAGGCCGGAAGTTAGGCAAAATGCCTTTTTTATCTGACTGGATATATTGAAGAATCAGACAGAGATTCTTCAATTAGATAGATTCTGCGCAGCTTCCCTCCTCACGAGCTTCAGGACATATTAGAGGCCGGAAGTTAGGCAAAATGCCTTTTTTATCTGACTGGATGTATTAAAGAATCAGATAGAGATTCTTCAATTAGATAGATTCTGTGCGGCTTCCCTCCTCACGAGCTTCAGGACATATTAGAGGCCGGAAGTTAGGCAAAATGCCTTTTTTATCTGTCTGGATGTATTGAAGAATCAGATAGAGATTCTTCAATTAGATAGATTCTGTGCAGCTTCCCTCCTCACGAGCTTCAGGACATATTAGAGGCCAGAAGATAGGCAAAATGCCTTTTTTATCTGACTGGATATATTAAAGAATCAGATAGAGATTCTTCAATTAGATAGATTCTGTGCGGCTTCCCTCCTCACGAGCTTCAGGACATATTAGAGGCCGGAAGTTAGGCAAAATGCCTTTTTTATCTGTCTGGATATATTAAAGAATCAGATAGAGATTCTTCAATTAGATAGATTCTGTGCAGCTTCCCTCCTTACGAGCTTCAGGACATATTAGAGGCCGGAAGTTAGGCAAAATGCCTTTTTTATCTGACTGGATATATTGAAGAATCAGATAGAGATTCTTCAATTAGATAGATTCTGTGCAGCTTCCCTCCTTACGAGCTTCAGGACATATTAGAGGCCGGAAGTTAGGCAAAATGCCTTTTTTATCTGTCTGGATGTATTGAAGAATCAGATAGAGATTCTTCAATTAGATAGATTCTGTGCAGCTTCCCTCCTCACGAGCTTCAGGACATATTAGAGGCCGGAAGTTAGGCAAAATGCCTTTTTTTCTGACTGGATGTATTGAAGAATGAGATAGAGATTCTTCAATTAGATAGATTCTGCGCAGCTTCCCTCCTCACGAGCTTCAGGACATATTAGAGGCCGGAAGTTAGGCAAAATGCCTTTTTTATCTGACTGGATATATTAAAGAATCAGATAGAGATTCTTCAATTACATAGATTCTGTGCAGCTTCCCTCCTCACGAGCTTCAGGACATATTAGAGGCCGGAAGTTAGGCAAAATGCCTTTTTTATCTGCCTGGATATATTGAAGAATCAGACAGAGATTCTTCAATTAGATAGATTCTGTGCAGCTTCCCTCCTCACGAGCTTCAGGACATATTAGAGGCCGGAAGTTAGGCAAAATGCCTTTTTTATCTGACTGGATGTATTAAAGAATCAGATAGAGATTCTTCAATTAGATAGATTCTGTGCGGCTTCCCTCCTCACGAGCTTCAGGACATATTAGAGGCCGGAAGTTAGGCAAAATGCCTTTTTTATCTGTCTGGATGTATTGAAGAATCAGATAGAGATTCTTCAATTAGATAGATTCTGTGCAGCTTCCCTCCTCACGAGCTTCAGGACATAATAGAGGCCGGAAGTTAGGCAAAATGCCTTTTTTATCTGACTGGATATATTGAAGAATCAGATAGAGATTCTTCAATTAGATAGATTCTGTGCAGCTTCCCTCCTCACGAGCTTCAGGAGATATTAGAGGCCGGAAGTTAGGCA
The DNA here is from genome assembly GCA_946811695.1 of Gonocerus acuteangulatus. Taxonomy (NCBI): domain Eukaryota; kingdom Metazoa; phylum Arthropoda; class Insecta; order Hemiptera; family Coreidae; genus Gonocerus; species Gonocerus acuteangulatus. The sequence goes on along the minus strand of OX328124.1, from coordinate 116,772,134 downwards.
AAATGCCTTTTTTATCTGACTGGATATATTGAAGAATCAGATAGAGATTCTTCAATTAGATAGATACTGTGCAGCTTCCCTCCTCACGAGCTTCAGGACATATTAGAGGCCGGAAGTTAGGCAAAATGCCTTTTTTATCTGACTGGATATATTGAAGAATCAGATAGAGATTCTTCAATTAGATAGATTCTGTGCAGCTTCCCTCCTCACGAGCTTCAGGAGATATTAGAAGCCGGAAGTTAGGCAAAATGCCTTTTTTATCTGACTGGATATATTGAAGAATCAGATAGAGATTCTTCAATTAGATAGATACTGTGCAGCTTCCCTCCTCACGAGCTTCAGGACATATTAGAGGCCGGAAGTTAGGCAAAATGCCTTTTTTATCTGACTGGATATATTGAAGAATCAGATAGAGATTCTTCAATTAGATTGCTTCTGTGCAGCTTCCCTCCTCACGAGCTTCAGGAGATATTAGAGGCCGGAAGTTAGGCAAAATGCCTTTTTTATCTGTCTGGATATATTGAAGAATCAGATAGAGATTTTTCAATTAGATAGATTCTGTGCAGCTTCCCTCCTCACGAGCTTCAGGAGATATTAGAGGCCGGAAGTTAGGCAAAATGCCTTTTTTATCTGACTGGATATATTGAAGAATCAGATAGAGATTCTTCAATTAGATAGATTCTGTGCAGCTTCCCTCCTCACGAGCTTCAGGACATATTAGAGGCCAGAAGTTAGGCAAAATGCCTTTTTTATCTGACTGGATATATTAAAGAATCAGATAGAGATTCTTCAATTAGATAGATACTGTGCAGCTTCCCTCCTTACGAGCTTCAGGACATATTAGAGGCCGGATGTTAGGCAAAATGCCTTTTTTATCTGACTGGATATATTGAAGAATCAGATAGAGATTCTTCAATTAGATAGATACTGTGCAGCTTCCCTCCTCACGAGCTTCAGGACATATTAGAGGCCAGAAGTTAGGCAAAATGCCTTTTTTATCTGACTGGATATATTAAAGAATCAGATAGAGATTCTTCAATTAGATAGATACTGTGCAGCTTCCCTCCTTACGAGCTTCAGGACATATTAGAGGCCGGAAGTTAGGCAAAATGCCTTTTTTATCTGACTGGATATATTAAAGAATCAGATAGAGATTCTTCAATTAGATAGATTCTGTGCAGCTTCCCTCCTCACGAGCTTCAGGACATATTAGACGCCGGAAGTTAGGCAAAATGCCTTTTTTATCTGACTGGATATATTAAAGAATCAGATAGAGATTCTTCAATTAGATAGATACTGTGCAGCTTCCCTCCTTACGAGCTTCAGGACATATTAGAGGCCGGAAGTTAGGCAAAATGCCTTTTTTTCTGACTGGATGTATTGAAGAATCAGATAGAGATTCTTCAATTAGATAGATTCTGCGCAACTTCCCTCCTCACGAGTTTCAGGACATATTAGAGGCCGGAAGTTAGGCAAAATGCCTTTTTTATCTGACTGGATATATTGAAGAATCAGACAGAGATTCTTCAATTAGATAGATTCTGTGCAGCTTCCCTCCTCACGAGCTTCAGGACATATTAGAGGCCGGAAGTTAGGCAAAATGCCTTTTTTATCTGACTGGATGTATTAAAGAATCAGATAGAGATTCTTCAATTAGATAGATTCTGTGCGGCTTCCCTCCTCACGAGCTTCAGGACATATTAGAGGCCGGAAGTTAGGCAAAATGCCTTTTTTATCTGTCTGGATGTATTGAAGAATCAGATAGAGATTCTTCAATTAGATAGATTCTGTGCAGCTTCCCTCCTCACGAGCTTCAGGACATATTAGAGGCCAGAAGTTAGGCAAAATGCCTTTTTTATCTGACTGGATATATTAAAGAATCAGATAGAGATTCTTCAATTAGATAGATTCTGTGCGGCTTCCCTCCTCACGAGCTTCAGGACATATTAGAGGCCGGAAGTTAGGCAAAATGCCTTTTTTATCTGTCTGGATATATTAAAGAATCAGATAGAGATTCTTCAATTAGATAGATTCTGTGCAGCTTCCCTCCTTACGAGCTTCAGGACATATTAGAGGCCGGAAGTTAGGCAAAATGCCTTTTTTATCTGACTGGATATATTGAAGAATCAGATAGAGATTCTTCAATTAGATAGATTCTGTGCAGCTTCCCTCCTTACGAGCTTCAGGACATATTAGAGGCCGGAAGTTAGGCAAAATGCCTTTTTTATCTGTCTGGATGTATTGAAGAATCAGATAGAGATTCTTCAATTAGATAGATTCTGTGCAGCTTCCCTCCTCACGAGCTTCAGGACATATTAGAGGCCAGAAGTTAGGCAAAATGCCTTTTTTATCTGACTGGATATATTAAAGAATCAGATAGAGATTCTTCAATTAGATAGATTCTGTGCAGCTTCCCTCCTCACGAGCTTCAGGACATATTAGAGGCCGGAAGTTAGGCAAAATGCCTTTTTTTCTGACTGGATGTATTGAAGAATCAGATAGAGATTCTTCAATTAGATAGATTCTGCGCAGCTTCCCTCCTCACGAGCTTCAGGACATATTAGAGGCCGGAAGTTAGGCAAAATGCCTTTTTTATCTGACTGGATATATTAAAGAATCAGATAGAGATTCTTCAATTACATAGATTCTGTGCAGCTTTCCTCCTCACGAGCTTCAGGACATATTAGAGGCCGGAAGTTAGGCAAAATGCCTTTTTTATCTGCCTGGATATATTGAAGAATCAGACAGAGATTCTTCAATTAGATAGATTCTGTGCAGCTTCCCTCCTCACGAGCTTCAGGACATATTAGAGGCCGGAAGTTAGGCAAAATGCCTTTTTTATCTGACTGGATGTATTAAAGAATCAGATAGAGATTCTTCAATTAGATAGATTCTGTGCGGCTTCCCTCCTCACGAGCTTCAGGACATATTAGAGGCCGGAAGTTAGGCAAAATGCCTTTTTTATCTGTCTGGATGTATTGAAGAATCAAATAGAGATTCTTCAATTAGATAGATTCTGTGCAGCTTCCCTCCTCACGAGCTTCAGGACATATTAGAGGCCAGAAGTTAGGCAAAATGCCTTTTTTATCTGACTGGATATATTGAAGAATCAGATAGAGATTCTTCAATTAGATAGATTCTGTGCAGCTTCCCTCCTCACGAGCTTCAGGACATATTAGAGGCCAGAAGTTAGGCAAAATGCCTTTTTTATCTGACTGGATATATTGAAGAATCAGATATAGATTCTTCAATTAGATAGATACTGTGCAGCTTCCCTCCTCACGAGCTTCAGGACATATTCACAAGTATCATTTTACTAGAAATGTATTTTTACATTGTTTTAAATTCTAAATAAATAAATAAAGTAATAAATAAGATAGAGATACGTATGTTTTCGAGCATTTAGGAAGTGTAGAGCCAATTTTCATTTTGCCTTTTTTGCCTATTTTGGCCTTTGTTTTTTTTTTGCCTATTTTAGGATTTAAAGCCTTTCTTTTTTTCCTTTTTTGATCGATATGCCATTTTTATTTCTGCAATTTCACATTTCAAATAGCAGATAATGAATTGTTATACATCGAAGACGAGTTCGTACAAATTAAATTACATACTGCCATCACAAATATCTATCTAGAATATTATTCCCTGTAAATCGTTTATTCATTTGAAATGGTCCCACAGTGGCACAGTTGTTCACAAATTCATTCATCTTACTCTCGCCGGATGGAATATGGCATGACGATGTCCTAATTTTTTCACTGATCCGGGAACTTACACGAAAAAAGCAGCTAAAGCCTTGAAAGTTCTCTTTCCTAAAACCTCACACGCCTAGCCCATGGCCTACACAAAATTGCTGAAGAGATAAGAAGTATCCTCACGTGCATACGTTAGCTTCGAAAACCAAGAAAATCTTCCTGAAATCACCCTCCCAAATCCGGGGTTTCAAGGACATGGCACCAGAGTTCTCTTTACCTCCATAGCCAGTTCTCAGCAGATGAAGAACCTGGATCTCAGCAGTCATGTATTACAGCAACAATGTACAAGATACGTCAGGTAGTCGTGACGTACCAGTAGACAAAGTTGCTTTAGTTGCGACGTTGTTGGAACATAACGAGCTCAGAAACGATGTGGCATTTATAAACATTATGATGTGATAACGGAAGCAATCTTGAAGATAGAGAAATGAGATGATCTGCTGATATCATCTATGGTGATCTTCGAAGATGAAGTAAATGCAAGCACCAGGAGATAAATGGAGCAGTGATAGTGAAAAGTCTAAACGTGTTCTGATTCCTAATGTGGACGTTAAAGAACAATCGTGATGTTCTGAAGGGTGAAAATTCTGTTTTTTGAGATGTGTCCTTCCGATATAGCTGGTCTCAAATTTGCGCCTATTACTTCAGTGGAACGTTCCTTTTCCATGATGAAAAACATTCTTTCTGACTGGCGTCTTTCTATGACAGTTAAAACATTGAAAAGCACCTTGTTCTTGCTTGTAACCAAGGAAAAGGAGATTAAGTGAACTAATTATGTGATAAATTGATAATAAAGAAACGAATGAGTATTTGAAATACATATTTTTATTATTAATGAGTAAGATTCCTCTTTGCATTCACTCCTAAATATTCCTATTTTAAAGGCATTTATTTATTTAAAGTGCCTTTTTGCCTGCCTATTTTAACCAAAAATAAATGCTTAACTTCCGGGCTCTACTTATCTCCTAATGTTTCAGGACTGAATTAGGTTTCCATACCCAGACTTATGACTTATTTCAATAGTTTCTTACTCAAATTATTGTCATAAAATGCAATAACCTTTTCCTTACTTCTTTCTGTAAACAAATTAGTAATTTGCCCCTAAAGGCCGTTATTTTTACTTCCTTCCACTAACTTTTGTAGCCATCATCTATATCTAATTATATGTGCTATAAGAAAAGATATAAAAAAAGTAGGCCCTTCAGAAGTTAGTCTACTCCAGAACAAAAAAAATCGTCTAAAATGCATATTTATTTAAGAAAAAGGCTTCCAATGCCATGAAGAAGTCTATGGCGTGAATGAAAATGGCTCTTCGAGGTATGCTGACATCATAGCTTTTCAAGAGAAAACAAAAGCAACATATATAATTGATCCGACAATCAGATATGAGACAAACGATCCAATGCAGGCAGAGGCAATTGATAGAGAAAACAAGGCTATATACACAAAACGCATAGGGACATACGAGGAGAAATTTCAAAAAGCGTATGGGTATAACAATTATATTGTGGAAGGGCTGTGATACAATATGGTACAACAGGGACGATCCCCAAAGCCACTAGTGACTTCCTTGAAACACTGGGACTAGATACAAGCAAGCTAGCTAGGCGGAATCAATTCTTATTGATTCCCTGGGGATTCTCAGCTATCACATTTATGGAAGCTGAACAGCTGCTAATCATTCTTTGGGAGATCATTCTTTTTTTACAGATCACCTGGAGAATTAATAAAATTCAAATTCCCCTTCTAAAATATTACTTATAAATTCATTTTTAAATATAGCCTTACTAAATTTCTTTTTCTTGCCCTCCAAACTCTAAAATAAAGTAAAGGTCATTCCCAAAATTAATTAACTACATTTTCAAAAGAATTATTAGCAGGCTGTGTGTATAGCAACCCAATAGACTTGGGCAGCAATCTTTATTTGTTTATTTCGTACTTACTAGTTGCACCGAGAAGTGGGTCTCGTTCAGGGATCTGGATCATGGCAATATGGCGGATCGTGGAAAGATGGCGACCGAAAGACGATTTATTAATATTAGCAAGGAGTTGGATTGACTAGAGTTTCGATATAACCTCGAACGAGCGGAGCGAACGGAAACGCATAGCAATTGTGTCATTAACATAAGTGCTAATGTTTCCTAGGTTATATAACATTAGGACTTATGTTAATTGCATAATTTCTATGCGTTAAGTTATATCGAAACTCTAGTTAACCCAACTCCCAGTAATATAGATCACTGGTTTGTCGGTGGAAAATGGGCCGATATGCAATTTAACATTGCTTCAAAAGAGTACTTGGTCATTGGTAAATCCCAAATACTCATTTTCCTAGCCGAAAGAACAGCACAAAGAACACGACAACACTAAGAAGTGAAACAAGAAAAAAAAATATAACTTGTAAAAACACAAATCTAACAGTAAGTGAACAGAAAACGATGACTGGAACGGAAGAAAGAAGAGCCAATGAAATTGCCCATAGGAATGAACCAATAGAAACGCTTCATTTGAGTTCTCATTTCATGATCCGGATCCCTAAACGAGACCCACTTATGAAGATCGGTGCAACTAGTACGTAAGTACCGTTTATTTAATAAGGCTTTTCTTTCTTTCTTTCTATTAGAAATATTACTGAGATATGCAGGTCTTGCGTAACGTAATTCTTTAATTGGGATTGTGAGAGTATTCAATAGAAGAAGAGAAGATAGTATCAAGATTGTTATCGTGTGCAGAGAACGGGCATGACAAAGCGACAGTTTCGGATGTATATAGTATTATCAGTACAAGTTCTGGGAGATAACATCATATACAGCTGTTATGGAGGTGTAATGAATATACACAAAACATTGCTGACAGTGTGTAGTTTATTAAGACATTATACAACTTGACAACAAGGCAAGATATGTTGTAATGACCAAAACCATTTCAGGACAATTATGCAAATAAAAATTGATACATTCTAATGTAAAACATACTTTGACTAAACACATTGTCAACACGACAACTAGATAATTCATCATGATGATTAGATAGTTAGCCGTCGAGGTGATAAGTAAAGAAGGAATGGTTGGGATTCGGCTAAAGAAACCTTAATACGATTTTTGTTTAAAAAAATCTATATTTAGGACGTTTCGGCTACTCATTGGTAGCCTTCGTCAGCTAAAATGACAAGAAAAAGCAGAAATTAATACAAAAAAAAAGTTTATAATTGAGGTAAGTAACAGAAATATAAATACACTTAACTTATTATAAAATAACAATTTGGTCTTAAATTCTTAGAATGAGTAGAATGAAAATAGAAAGAAACATAACAAAAAAAGGAAGAAAAAAGGCTATTATATTGAAGTTTATATAAGTAGATAGGTGCTAATAGTAACATTTATTAATTATAACAAAGAAAACAAACAAGGTGGTGGGAGAAGGTCGGTAAGGATCAAAGGCCTGTTTATGACATTTTATGACAGGAAAGGAGAGAAAGGTGTTAATGGAAGGATACACAAGGGGCATGGGAAAATACTAGGGGGGAGGTAGGGATAATAATAATAATAATAAGATAATTCAGGAGTGATGAATGAAACATCTCCAGTGACGGCTAAAGGGGTGGGCTTGAGGGGGGCTTAGCCCCCCAGAATGAAAATTCACAATATTTTTCGATTAAGTCAGAAAAAGAAATTGTTTAGGAAGTAGTAATAAGTTCTAATTAATGTATGTTCTTTGTTTATCAAATACCTCCTTAATGTTTTCCAGGTGCCTGGTTATACAAATCTGATTCTACACCCCCCAGGCACGGCGGTAAGCTCATACTAAATTAGCCCCCCCAGAAATGTTTGTCTAGAGCCGCCAATGAACATCTCTCCTATCATGTATTGTGTAGCGGCTTCTGAATGCTAAGGAGGATATTTTCAAGAGGAATCCATGACACAAACCAAAGGGCTTATCTTGTGTAAGTGTTACGATGATTCAGTGATACGTGTGATTAAGTGATACGATTTATTCATCATAAAATGTAAAATAGTAATAAGGAAGATTAATTATATATACAATATGAAAGTATGTATTATTTAAGCGTTTGTCCCGGCTTACTCTAGAGGGGCCATGGGCGTATATAGAAATAATTTCCGGTGGGGTGGGGGTTGAGACCATTTCCGGGGTATGAAATACTAACAACTTAGATCTTGGAAGAGTTTTAGCCAACTAAACCACTATTACACCCAAAATAGAATATTTTTATGAACTAAGTGATCTTATTTAATTTATTTTTAAGGGTTTTATGACACATTTTACCGATCAAATCAAAATTTCGCGGGGGGGAGGGGGCTGCAGCCCTCTCAGCCCCCCTTATACACGTCCATGGAGAGGGCGCCATATATTCGATGTATCGCAACAGAAAACTGTCCTAAAACAGAAGAATGTATGAGTTCGGTAATCGAAAAAATCCTCTAACAGAAAACTCTATGAAAGTTATATGAAACTACAAACATAGCAGCCGTAATTTTTGCCGGCGTTCCACGAAACCTTTTATACTTATTTCATTCAAAATCAATGAATGAGATCCATTCTGAATAAAAAAATAGCAATCTAAGGATATTGAGGCGCTGATAGATAAACTAATGGAGCTAATAGCAATACGAGTTCTTGGTTTAACAGAACCCGTCCTACGAGCCGAAACATACAAGCGACCCTATCAGAGGTAATGTAACAAGTTTGATTCGGGTAACATTGTTAAATTGTAACAATTGCCCTTGGAAAAATAACGAGATAATCCACGAGTGGTCGAGAAGACTAATGATACAATGGTTTATCAGACCATTAATCCTGCCGCTTCTCGCTGACAATGACCTGGTGACCTTGTATCAAGTTCATGGACCAGTTGGTCCTGCTCTCCTTGTATCTCTAGACTTTCATGTCGGGTGTTTCGGAAATATGTAACCCACAAGCAAAAATACAAGATATACTGTCTTATGATATCTTTCTTTTCTCCGTAACATCTCATATCATTTAAATTATAATTGTCATAGTCAGTTTAAATTATATAGTCTTAGTTTAAGTTATAATAGTCTTGATTTATATTATAATTGCCATATTGGATTTTAAGATAATGACTGTAATGGTCTTTAACTAATAAATGATATAATCTGTAACTAATTATTTTTAACAATTTTTAACTAAACAAAGCATAACACCATTACACACAGGCAAAGAACTACACCTATCTCACAAACTCACAGACGTCTCAAAATTTAATTAAATACCTAAAGCAAATATTTATAAAAGAACCCAAACCTTTTCGAACTAACATATTGGAAGGCGCAAATAACCTAGTAGTAGAGCGCCAAACTCCATATCTATCTATCTATCTAGCTTTTTCTCCGTAACAAAAGTCTGAGGTCAAGCTTAATTAAAAACACTTTATTTTGATCATCACCTATAACCACAATTTTTTTTATTTATTTCATCTTCTTAAAAATAACGTAGGCCACTTATTAAGAAGTTAACGCTTACTTTATTTTTCTTCTAGTTGTTTAAAAATGACCTAATGGGGAAACGTTAAGTTTAAGAAGATGAAATGAATAAATAAATTAATTTGTGGTTTGTGGAGATGATCAAAATAAGGTGTTTTATATACAAGATGTATATTTTTGTCGAATTGGGCACACTTTAATAATTCATTCATACCGACTAGGAAGGACAGAATAACTTTCAGATTTTGTAACGAGACTTTGACCGTTAAACATATACAGTAGGGTTCCGATTAACCGAGGTCCGGTCAACCGAGATCCCGATTAACCGAGGTGTCAAGCCTGAGGGGGGGGGGGCGGCGAAATAAAATCGATGTTTTTTCCTGCAAACGTCACATCAATAATCCAGCCCATGGAGTAATTTCGGACTTGAAACGATACTAGAAAAATAAGCTTTTGTCTGAAATGCTATTAGCAGAAGAGGAAGGGTTAATTCAAAAATTAAAGAAAATATCTATTAAGGATGTGATTTATATGGCTGCTGATTCTTGGCATTCTGTAACAAAAAGCACAGTAAATAAAGCCTGGAAAAACCTGTGGCCTCGAATTGTCCATGATAGCCAGACAATTGACGAACCTCCAACAAATCAGCAGTTGTGGGATTTGTTAAAAGACCTCAACTCCTCGGATATAATGGATTCCGAAGTTATAGATTGGTTAAGCGACGACACAATAAACAGAGCGATAGTCCTTACGGAAGATGATATTATTAATGAGGCAATGAAGTCCAATCCCGAAGAAGATGTTGAAGAAGATGTGGAAACCATTCCCCCAAAAATAAGCCATGAAGAGGGTTTCAATCTGCTTGACAGATCCCTTCTTTATTAAGAAAGCAGAAGCGATGTACCGCCAAATGAACTCATGATTCTAAGAACATGGAGGGGCACAGCTGCTGCCGACAGAAAAAGTTCATTTAGGCAAGCCACAATTAAAGATTTCTTTTTAAAAAATAATGTCACGGTTTCTGTTATTATTGTTATTACTATATATTATTATGCATTATTATTATTAAACATTAGTTTTTTTTAGCATATAAGTAGTTTTTTATTTTAAAACAACCTACATTGCCAATTGCTATTGGTATGGTTCCGATTAACCGATTATTTCGATTAACCGAGGTAACCTTGGCCCCCATCAACTCGGTTAATCGGAACCCTACTGTACTTAAGAACTGCAGACAACGTAACAATGTAAATATACTTACCGCTTACGGGACTTACTGAAAGAAAGTAGCCCAAATATAGCTTCATTTTGTTATTGATACTTTATCATCGACGGTGCCTGTAGACCAAATAAACACTTATTAGTACAGCCCGGAAGTTAGGCAAAATGCCTTTTTTATCTCAATGGATATATTGAAGAATCAGATAGAAATAAATATGTTTCCGTGCATTTAGGAAGTGTAGATACAATTTCTATTTTGCCTTTTTTGCCTATTTTGGCTATTTTAAGATTTAAAACCTTTTTTACTCGTTATGCAATTTTTTTCTGCGATTTAAACATTTAAGCATTTCGAATGTCAGTTCGTCGAAAACAAAAAAGGTTTCACAAAATTCACAACATTTTGCCGTCACAAATATCAATTCGAAAGGTTATTTTCCCAACCCGTGGATTGACCCTCTGTAAATAACAGAGCCTTCCTTGGTAGAAGGAATGCACAGGCATAATGAATAGGAGGAAAGAGAGAGGATGAGAGAAGTACGTCTCCTTCCTCACACCCCTTTTACTGTGACTGTTGTAATTACCAGATATTCCGGATTTAGAAATGATAAGATAATGCAGAGGAAGTTTTTCCATTATGAAAAACATTTTTTCTTAGAAGGTCTATGAGAGTTGATACTTTGAAAAAGCATCTTGTTGTTGCTTATAACAAGGGAAAGTAAGAGTAAGTACACTAATTCTGTAATAAATTGGTAATAAAGAAATGAATGAGTATTTAAAATACATATTTTCATTAATAATGAGTGAGATTCCTCTTTGCCTTCACTTCTAATAAGTGCCTATTTTAATTACAGTACTGCCTATTTTCAGTATTTCAAATGCCTTTTTACCTGCCTATTTTAACCAAAAATAAATGCCTAACTTCCGGGCTCTACTTATTAGGCAGAAAATTACACATTAGTACAATGTGGTGAAATCTGTACAAATCTATACTGCTTATATATTCGCCTGAGAACGGACACACAAATATATGGGTATATATGGGTATATATATATGGGTATATATGGGTATATATATATGGGTATATATTTGTCTGTTCGAATTTTTGGGCAAAGTTCAACCCTTTTGTATTAGTTAAATGAAAATATCGTAGAAGTTTACACGAATTTCACCACGCTGTGTGAAGTGGTGTTTATGTGAAAGAAATATTCTTTTATGATTGTCTTACACACACACACACACACACATTTATATATATATATATATATATATATATATATATATATATATATATAAAAAAACGAAAAAGAAAAAAAAAAAAAAACAGAAAACTTTCTTGGGCAGTTAGGGCGGACTTACTACTTTCACAAATACATTTTAATATGGCTAATTATTAAACTGTATAAATGTATATAAACTAACGAACAGGTATTAGTAAATGCTTTTTAGCGCGGTTCCTCCCTCCCTCATAGGGAGGAACCCCGCTTATAGGGTTGATACAATGAAACAATCCGGAAGTGCCGACTAGAAAATTTTGCGTTTCAGAACCTCTGGAAACCGAAAATGATGGTAGTTCAAATTTGTATATATATATATATATATATATATATATATATATATATATATATATATATATCTATGTATATATATATATATATATATGTATATATTTATATATATATATATATATATATTATATATATATATATATATATGTATATATATATATACATATATATATATTATATATATATATATGTATATATATATATATATATATATATATATATATATATATATTTGTCTGTTCGCTCATTTCTGGCTTCCCTGATGGTCCGATTTTGATGAAATTTGGTACAAAAATCCGTCGTACGATTTGAAAGGTCAAGTTCGTTAACCAGCAAAATCCGCCCACTGGAAGATGGCATTTGGGGCGAAATTCGCGCAAAAAAAATCGTAACGCTTACGTTTTTGAGTTCATAAGCTTGTAAGTACTCTTTTTATAGGCTTCTTGGGCTAGGAAAACGAATGGAACCATTTTCAAGGCGATAGCTTTAACCGTTTTCGAGAAAATTGGAAAAATAATTTTTGAATACCGTTTTTGGTTTGGGTACTTAGAATTACGGGATTCAGTTGAAACATTATCTGAATGTTCTACTTTCATTAAAACTAATATGTTGAAAGTTTTGTTACGTTTGGAGTTAAGGAAGGGTTAGAATAAAATATTTTATGAACAGACAAGAAACTTTTTGGGAACTTCGTATACTTTCATTAATATCTCGAACACGGTTGGGAAATCGTGGTAAGTGGATAGAAACTATTTGAAAGCTTTCTAAATTCTCTACAAAAAATATTCTAAAACTATTTTTGATTAGGTTATGTCAATCGGATAAATAAGTGCTTAAAACTTCAAATACGTCTGTTTGGTCTTAAGAACGGGTTTTTGTCGTTCTTTTTGTAATTTTTGTCTCTTTCCCTTTGTATATTATTGCTTTTTATTTTTGTAATTTCTTATGTTGGGAAAATATTGTGTGTAAAACAAGATATGAAAAATGAGACCAATTTTCTGTTGCTAGAAATAATGTAAATTTTGGGAACTTTCATTAATATCTCGAAAACGGTTGAAAATCTTGGTAAACGGAAGAATACCATTAGAAAGCTTATTAAATGCTCTACATAAAAGGTTCTAATGAAAGGTTTGATTAGGCGATGACAATCGGAGAAATAAGAGCTTAAAGCTTTAAAGTAATTGATTTCGCTTATTCGAACTGTTCTTTTTGTCTGTTTTTTATTCCTTGTTATTTTTTAATTGCTTATAGTTGGATAATGTATTCGAAAATAAAACAGGTTTAGTAAAATAACAAAAACAATTTATTGTTAGAAATATAGAGTTCCAAGATTCCAAGACCTTGTAACTAGCGGGAATGTTTCTAGTGATGCCAACCCTTCCAGGTAAGATTGTAAATCCTACCTTTCAAGACTGTTGGAACCAAAACAATAACTGTCGGGGTTCGGTCACTGCTACTTTTATCGTAAAAATGGTTTTATTGTGCCACGTTTCGGCTTGAACTTCAAGCCTTCATCAGGGCTGTAAATACAAGTAGGACATATTTAACACTAATATATGCACATATCTATGTAAATATACCTAACATATATATATATATATATATATATATATATATATATATATATAAATATATATATATGTATACATATAATATATATATATATATATATATATATATATATATATATATATGCATATACACATACACATATACACGCACACATATGTACATATATATGCCCACATACATACACATATGGGGTATGTATTATTAAGTAGCAGTGACCGAACCCGGACAATCCCTACCTTGCATCATCAACGGTCAACGATCTCCTCTCAACAAAATAATTACTGCTTCTATTTTAATCTTTCGAAATTAGACTAGGGATAAGAATGGAACCGCGCTAAGATGAGGCAGTTCCTGCGAGTCGGACTTTTTTATTGTTGGTAGGTATCTAAAAATACACGAAAAACGTTCCAATCCTAAAATAATACTGATTAGAAAACAAAAAGAATATGCTGGTTGATGAAAAAAATGTAAACAAACCCGTCCCCACGGATGATTGCACCGTGCGTGAGATTTATGGTTCTTGCACTGTGCAAAATGTTTGATCTTCAATATCTCCCATACTAGAAATAACGTTTGATAGATCTACGGAATCCATTTTAATTGAAAACTCAATTCAGAATTTTGGTGTTTGGATGGTTTTTGCATTGGGTTCATACGGAAACGGGCAACGACGGAAGAAGTTAATGACTGACTGAAGGAGGCCATTCACGTACCGATTTGCAGTACGACTTTTGGCCCAAATTCCGAAGTTGGACCACAAGTCGGATCATGAATGGGCTTGTTGTGTTGTTGAAAGTCTAGTTGGTCGAGACGAAACATTTAGAGGGACGACTCGATGGTCCGACTGGCGACGGAGTGCTTGAACTTCGCACATCTTTGGTCTGCACTCGATACATTTTTCGGCTCGTGAGGAACGTACACAGTAGTGAAAACAGACTAGGACTAAAGATGGATCGCAAGTTGGATAGCAAGTCGGATAGTGAATGGGCTTGTTGGAAGTCTAGTTGGACGAGTCGGAAAATTTAGAGGGACGACTCGAAGGTCCGACATCCGACTGACGGAGTTGGAGCGTGAGTGGGGGAGTCGGATCAGAGTCGTCCACCTGAGTCAGTGCTTGACCTTCGGGCAACTTCGGTCTGCACTCGATACATTTTTCGGCTGTGAGCAACGTACAGCGTCCTGAAAAGAGACTAGGTCTAAAGTTGGCTAACAAGTCGGAGCGTGAGTGGAGTCGACTATCCAACTAGCAGCCCTACTAAGTCGTACTGCAAATCGGAACGTAAACAGCCTTCTTAAGATATCAAGATACATTCCGAATGAAAGTACTACTGCTTGCCAATCCGTTTGCTGGTTGATTGATTGCCTATCAGAAGGAACATTCTAGCTCCATTCATTAGTTCCGTGGCTATTGGGATCTTCTAATTACATCATAATTAATGAAGAGAATCATTAATTATTCTACAGTTAGTCTTGTTGATCCCCGCCTTAATTTGCACATCAAATATTGCAGGCCTAACCTGCATTTCCTTTCACTTAGGAGAATAATAAGAACATTTAGTATCAATCATAAATATTAATATTAAAAACTGTAGTATGCTTTTGATTGTTTACTGTCTACTTACCACGATTTCTCAACCCTTTTCAGATATTTAAGAAAATGCACAAAAATCCTAATAATTCTCATGCCTGTTTATACTCGTAAAATATGCTTCTCCAAAACTTACTTAATTCCTTCCTAATCTTACTTTAATTTAAAATGTAAATATCTTAGTATCCATGAATCCCAAAAATTTGGAAAAAGGTTTCAAACGAATACATCTTTTCTAAATACCCGAACTGAAAATAAGTTTAAAAAAACTAATTTTATTCACTTTCTTAAAGAAGGTTGCCGATATCGCCTTGACATGGTTTCTTTACTCAAAGAGTATCTACTAAAATATTATTTATTTTTTTATCGGTACACTTGGTAGTATAATATGTGATACAATATGAGGGTTCTGTCCTCAAGGCACCCCAACTTCATCCTCGATTTACGCCTGAAGGACGCAATGACGCCTGAAGGACGCACTTGGAAGTATAATATGTGATACAATATGAGGGTTCTGTCCTCAAGGCACCCCAACTTCATCCTCGATTTACGCCTGAAGGACGCAATGACGATCAAAGAAGCCTACCTAAGCTTTTTCTGATCCGATCGAGTGGCTGGAGTACAAGACAGATCGGTGAGTTACACACATTGAGGCACTTGAAGGTAGAGAAAGCGCTTCACTTGGTCACTGTTCTTCTTTTGGCTAGAAAAATGAGTCTTTGCGATTTACCTACGACTGAAAAATATGCCATTCAGACAGTTGGAAAGGTTACCACACTAACCTTCCCTAAAATTGCTTAAATATCATGTCGGCCCATTTTCCACCGAAAAACAAGTCATCTGCATGATCAACGAGTTGGATTGACTAGAGTTTCGATATAACCTTGAGCGAGCGTAGCGAGCGGAAACGCTTAGGCAGTGCTAATGTTATAAAACGTAGGAAACCAGTAGCACTTACGTTAACGGTACAATTGCTATGCGTTTCCGCTCGCTACAGGTTATATCGAAACTCTAGTCAATCCAACTTGTAGATAATATTAATAAATGGTCTTTCTACAAAATTGCCAAAACTTCTATTGAGTTCTCATTTCATGATCCAAATCACTGAACGAGACCCACTTCTCTCTAACCTGGTGAAGCTAGTTCGTAAGTACTATATATATATATATATATATATATATATATATATATATATATATATATACACTTATACGTCTAAATTTGTATAAGGCACTCCGGATTGCGTCTACGGGTGTCCCCCGTCATAGTACCGGACATAAGACGCCTGATACTCCTATAAGCCTTTCAGTTCATAGCCGATACTTCTTGCTAACGAAATCCCTAATACAAGATGAGTAGGTAAGGTAAGTAGTTAGGAGCCACCTGTTCAAAGAGGTCGCTGGGTGGTAAGGATCCTTATTCCAAGGAGGTAGAGATGAAAAGAGGGAAGCGACTATTTATAGCGACATCTAGGTGTGAACAAAGGGAAGCTACGAGTACACCCCCTCCACCCCTCTTCATACTCCAGAATACCCTCACTTCTGAATATTCCTACCCCCCCCCCCCCTCCCTAACGTCGGCTAACAGTAATTGCACTACAGTTCTCCTGAAAAGAATTTTAAATATGTTTATATATAATTGCGAACCCTTCTCAAAAACTAGGGCAGGCTCACTCGACTTATTTTCGTATTTTTTTTTTGGTATAGTAAACGCTTTTTATTTATGCCTGAGCCATTTAAAACCTTAAAGTCATTTCTTTATTTTCCCGTATTTGTTCTTTTTTCACACAATGTTTTCGTTTCATGTGCCCGCGACTTCGTCCGCGTGAATAGTGACTTAGGGCAGCATTTTGGATATATATTGTCGATACAAATGCAAAGTATCGAATGCGAAAAAAACGCATTTTTCGTTTTCAATCTTTACTGATAGCTGTTGGAGTGATGGATGGCAAACTCTCGAATCTAATTTCACTCAGTGAAAGGTGAGAGTAACCACAGTCAAAAAGTTGAATCTGCCGACTATTCCAAAAGCAAAGTAATGAAGTTTTTTCACTCTGAAAACTGGTGATTTTCACATTCGATAGTTTGCATTTGTATCGACGATATCTTTAGGTTTATTCTGGATTATAAACATCGTCGTATTGGTACTTTAAATAAATCTACTTTACGGTAATGCATCTATATACACGATATTAGGCGTATAGCCATCGGGGATCAAGCATACAGGCTGCTAGGATTGCTAAAACGTGACAGAGCCACTAAGCTGACCCCTAAGGGTACGTTCATGGTGAGGATTCATTCTGCGATTCTACGATAGCTACTCCGATGAGCGCTGCCCCGATGTAAAACAAACACATGTATTAAGGTGGGAGTGTTCATAGTGAGGATCCTTACTTCCGATGCTATTCTCGCACCCGCGCAGTGACCGCGGGGAAGAACAAATATTTTGTTTTCTCCTCGCAGTGAGGAGGGAAGCTGCGATGTGGGCCTGACTGTGATTGGTTCCTTCAAAAGGACTCTAGTGCGCAGGTCACCTACCCTCTCTCATTACTTCATCTTGTGTGATTATTCTTTTTTGGTTATTTCGTTGTCGAGATGAAAGAAAATTGGGTCTTTTTGCGAGACTACATCCAGTTACTTTTGAAGTATTTATTTAGTTAAGTGATTTATAACAGTTACTCGTACTAAGTTAAGTGATTTATAACAGTTACTCGTACTCGCTGATAAGCTTACTGATTAGCTTACAGGTTCTTTGCTGGTTATCTTTTACTACTTGACTCGTTATCTACGGTTATAATTCATATTAGATAATGGCAAGTAATATTTATTAATAAAAAGGTTAATATGATCAAAATCAATTAACTGACTGTCTGGCATCAATGCTGACTCACCATTGCATTGGTTCTTGCTGGGAGTAAAGTAACCTTCAACAGTGAATTAGCTTTTGTTTATGAAAAAGCTCTGCTTATGTTAGTGAGAAAAAATGAGCCTTTACAATTAGTTCGCGATGTACCTGACAAAGAAAAAGGGATTGGTTTCTTACTCGGAAAAATTAATGGAATCCTATTAATTTTAGCGAGTTGGATAGACTAGAGTCGCTTAAATTAATATAATTCTATTAATTGCGAGTTGGATTGGCTAGAGTTTTCTTATATCTTCTTGAGCGAGTGGAGCGTAGCGTAGCGATCGGAAACGCATATCATGTATTGCTTAATAAATGTAAAAGATCCAAAAAAGAGAGAGAGAAAAGGAATAAAATATGTTTGTTTACAAATATCGTTGTTTGTTATCCTTCATAACCTGCAAAACAGTCAACTTTAATGCTTAATAACTTTTTTCATAGTTGAGAGAATTGATTTTGATCATATTAACCTTTTTATTAATAAATATTACTTGCCATTATCTAATATGAATTATAACCGTAGATAACGAGTCAAGTAGTAAAAGATAACCAGCAAAGAACCTGTAAGCTAATCAGTAAGCTTATCAGCGAGTACGAGTAACTGTTATAAATCACTTAACTAAATAAATACTTCAAAAGTAACTGGATGTAGTCTTCGCAAAAAGACCCAATTTTCATTCATCTCGACAACGAAATAACCAAAAAAGAATAATCACACAAGATGAAGTAATGAGAGAGGGTAGGTGACCTGCGCACTAGAGTCCTTTTGAAGGAACCAATCACAGTCAGGCCCACATCGCGGCTTCCCTCCTCACTGCGAGGAGAAAACAAAATATTTGTTCTTCCCCGCGGTCACTGCGCGAGTGCGAGAGTAGCATCGGAAGTAAGGATCCTCACTATGAACACTCCCACCTTAATACATGTGTTTGTTTTACATCGGGGGAGCGCTCATCGGAGTAGCTATCGTAGCATCGCAGAATGAATCCTCACCATGAACGTACCCTTAGGGATTGTTAAACCCCAGGGTATATAAAGTGTCTGCCAGAAAGCAGACATTCAGACAACAATTTCATTTACCAGAAGAGAAGGAAAAAGAAAAATTGGAGACATTTACGTGATAAGTGGCAAACAGCAAACCGAACAAAAAGTGTTATTAAGAAACGTTTTGGTGAGTGGCTTGATAGAATTTGGATTACGATACACAATCAGATGTAGAAGATATATCTGCCAGTAGTGGGAGGCTATCGAATATTGAAGACGTATTTCAGTTTTTACTATACTCGAGCGATCCGTATATTTCTAGTATGAGTGCAGAAATTCGTCGACATAAAGAAGTTATTCCTTCACAGGTGAAATAATTTATTTATTGAATGAAACGTTACTTGAGCAAGAATGATTTATTAGTTTTGACAACTTAATTTTGATTATATTTTTTGTTCTATTGTTGTGTTTTCAATTATTATTTTCGATGTATTTTTTTCCCAATTATTATTATCTGTAATACCTAGTCTTGAAACTTTTTGTTGTTGTTGCCTTTAAAAAATTTACAAAAAAAAATAAAAAATTTTAATTTTTGTTAACACTTAAAACGAAATAAAAAACGGCCTTTTCTGCTGAAAAAGTGAGGAAACCACGGTAAGACTAAATTTCCGACCCCTAAAATAGGGTATATTCGCGATCAGGAAGTCATTTTCTATATGAATCCGTGATAAAATAATTCTGTCCAGCTAGATCAGTTAAAAATACCACTGTGGGGCGGGGAGTCATTTTCCATGTCAGGTAGAGAGGTATCAAGGGCCATAAAAATATTTCATGAAAGGTCTAACCAAAATTATAACTGTTTCTATTTCAACCTTTCCAAATGCCACTAGGGATATGAACGGAACCGCGCTAAAATGAAGCAGTTCCTGCGATTCGGACTTTCTTCCTCTTCATCTTCTTGAGAAATCTAATTTCTGACACTTGAAGGCGGGATCTGTGTTTCTTTGTTAGCGTCCATGATTCCGAAGAGTAGGTCAGAATGGGGAAAATCATTGAAATAAATACCACACATTTTGCTCAAATCGCTCACATCATATTATTAGTCCATGTTGCGTTGTAATGTCATAGGTAATTTGTGGCACATGAAACATGTTGGCATTAACTCCAACACAAAATGTGTCAAGAAAGACCTGAATTCCCTAATAGAAACCTGCTTTCTTTAAGTTCTCCTTCAATTATTAACTTTGCGGCTTCAAAACTTTCTTAATTCTATATTATTACCACTTTGAATCAACTGTTCCAAGTTTACAACTTAAACTCATCTGAAATTTATCATCAAACTTTCTTTCCAATTTGTGAATTCTTGAATTATTTCGTTCCACTATTCCCGACGGTAGCCATGTTAGACATGCTATTACGTCATGTACTTCGAGGATACTACGTCACGAGTTCTGAGTTTCCTCATTCCGTTCCTCTCTGTGTCTTATTATAATTTCAACAAATATTGTAAAAAATAAAAATGAATTTAACCAACCTATAACTAATTTTAATACTAATAATGCAAACCAACTAATTAAAACCAGCGAAATATGTGAAAGTAGATATTCCGGGTTAGATCGCGTGGTATCTTTGTAAAACTACATTTTTTAAAATAAGAAACTGAGTTTCATTTTTACCCACGTTTCGGCTTGAATTTCAAGCCTTTTCCTTCACGAATATAAAATAATATCATTTCCGTGAGGAATAGGTATGCCTCTATTTATCGCTCTGATGAAGCGATTTATTAATAAAAATAAAATATCTTTTTTTTTTTAACATTTATTTATGAGCATCCATGCGCATCTAAGGCGTTTCGCTCCAGTTATTGCATATATACATCTAAAAACAAATGGCATACATCTAAATATATATACACATACACACATACATATATATACACACACACATGTATATATATATATATACACATATATACATACACACACACACACACACATATACATATATATATATATATATATATATATATATATATATATATATATATATATATTACATCTATTATTATACATCTATAAACAAATTATATGTAGAAATGGCAATATATTCACATCTAAAAACGAATAGTATATACAAATGACAATATATATATATACATCTAAAGACAAATGGTATATATATATATACATTTAAAAACAAACAATACATATATATATATATATATATATATATATATATATATATATATATATATATATACAAATGGTATTATTTATATACATCTGGTTGATCAATCGGATTACATAATTAGACATAGTTACTAATTCATTAATTACATGTTATCGTTCTTTACAGTTTACCAAGTGGCGTAATACCTTCCTTATGTTTTGTACTGCAATTGTTTGAATATAATATTGAGATGGGGTTAAAAAAAAAAAAAAAAAAAAAAAAAAAAAAAAAAAAAAAAAAAAAAAAATCTAATGAATAGGCAACTTTAGGCAATATCTGACGACATAGTAAATTAGACAATATACCTACTCCTAAAATAGTGTCAAATGGTATTTTCCGGGCAATTACAGGCGATTTCCAAATTAAATTAAATAACAATATTTTCTGCTCGTTATAGAAAAATAGGTGATTTTTTAAAAACCTTTTGTGCCAGTTTTTGTTTATTATAATACCCTTAAAGTGTACTGGAAGCAAGAATAATTTACAAAAAGGAATAAGAGATAACCATGAACGTGACCAAGAGTTCACGACCAAGTTAATAAGCCAAGGTTCTTTTCGATACAGCAATTATAACCAGGCTTTTGCCTGGTTATATGCAGGCATATATAATACCAATGTCTGTTTTTTTATTGCATTGGTATTATGTAAAAACCTATGCAATGATATGGATAAAACTCAATCTACTCAATCGAAAAGGTTTTAGCAACGAATACAATCAAAATCCAAAATGAAGGTTTATTTTTTCCAAAAAAGGTTTATTTTTCCTCCAATGTCCAACAACATTGGACATTGGATGTGGGATCGCACACTCCCAAACAAGATTCTTCCAAAATAAAACAAAAAAGAAAAAACAAAAAAAAAAACGCTCCGCTGTATGTGCGCGCGATCCAATAAGATTACATGGAATTGATTTTGTCGCTCCAAATCTTGCCGCTGTGCTCCGCTCAGCTGTATGTGCCCGCGATCCAATAAGATTACATGGAATTGTTTTTTTTTTCGCTCCAAATCTTGCCGCTGTGCTCCGCTCAGCTGTAAATGTGCGCGATCCCATAGGATTACATGGAATTGATTTTGTCGCTCCAAATCTTGCAGCTGTGTTCTGCTCCGCTGAATATGTGCGCCATCCCATAGGATTACATGGAATTGATTTTGTCGCTCAAAATCTTGCCGCTGTGCTCCGCTCAGCTGTAAGTGTGCGCGATCCCATAGGATTACATGGAATTGATTTTGTCCCTCCAAATCTTGCCGCTGTGCTCCGCTCCGCTGTATGTGTGCGCCATCCCATAGGATAACATGGAATTTCTTTTGTCGCTCCAAATCTTGCCGCTATGCTCCGCTCCGCTGTATGTGTGCGCCATCCAATAGGATTACATGGAATTGATTTTGTCGCTCCAAATCTTGCCGCTGTGCTCCGCTCCGCTGTATGTGTGCGCCATCCCATAGGATTACATGGAATGAATGTACAATCAAATCATACACAGCAGTATAACCGCTTTAAACAGAAATCTAATAGAACAACATTCAACGTCTTCTAAGTTGATAATATTCCTGGAACGAAATCATATTTCCCAAATGCATCAATACCATAGAAGAATAATGTACTTTTTTATATCATCGGAATATATATTTTTTATTTCTCTTTCCATTATTCTTTTTATTTTTGTTGTCATTTCAATTCCGTTTTATTGTCCCCAGGAGATCTAACCTCTCATCTGCACCCTATCCCCATCCCGCGACGAAATTGGATTTTCACGTCTGGGCTATCACCTTTTATTGTCATCGGATTCATTACATATTTTATATCAAAAGCTGTCTTGTGTTGGTATAAAACCATTTTATCCCTACCAGAATGAAATAATTATTCATCCATGGTTCTGCATCGAACCTAGGAGATCCGTCTTATTAGTAGTACCTGAAAGTTCTAGTGTTTTTTTCCCCTCAAAACTTTTCAAAATTGTTTAATTCAATTCTACTCATTAAAACTTGTAAATTAGGTTTACTTGAAAACCAATTAATGCGCTACCATTTTTTTAGATACGAATTTCTCTTGTGTTTCACTTCGTGGATTCTTCTTGACCTTTCATTTTAAATAAATTATTTTTGTGACTCAAAATCGGGCTATTTTTGTAGACAGTAGAACACGGCCCTTAACGGACGAAATATTGCTGAGATATGCACGTCTTGCGTGACGTAATTTTTTAATTATGATTGTGAGAGATATGAATAGAAGAAGAGAAGATAGTATCAAGATTGTTATCGTGTGTAGAAAACGGACATGACAAAGCGACAGTTTCGGATGTATATAGTATTATCAGTACAAGTTCTGGGAGATAACATATGACAATATGGCGGATCGTGGCAATATGGCGACCGAAAGACCATTTATTAATATTATCAACGAGTTGGATTGACTAGAGTTTCGATATAACCTCGAGGGAGCGTAGCGAGCGGAAACGCATAGCAATTGTGCCATTAACATAAGTGCTACTGGCTTCCTAGGTTATATAACATTAGGACTTATGTTAATTGCATAATTTCTATGCGTTAAGTTATATCAAAACTCTAGTTAACCCAACTCCCAGTAATATAGATCACTGGTTTGTCGGTGGAAAATGGGCCGATATGCAATTTAACATTGCTTCAAAAGAGTACTTGGTCGTTGGTAAATCCCAAATACTGATTTTCCTAGCCGAAAGAACAGCACAAAGAACACGACAACACTAAGAAGTGAAACAAGAAAAAAAAAATGTAACTTGTACAAGCACAAATCTAACAGAAAACGATGACTAGAACGTAAGAAAGATCAGCCAATGAAATTGTCTATAGGAATGAACCAATAGAAACGCTTCATTTGAGTCCTCATTTCATGATCCGGATCCCTAAACGAGACCCATTTATGACGATCGGTGCAACTAGTACGTAAGTACCGTTTATTAAATAAGGCTTTTCTTTCTATGAGAAATGTTGCTGAGATATGCAGGTCTTGCGTGACGTAATTTTTTAATTGGGATTGTGAGAAATATGAATAGAAGAAGAGAAGATAGTATCAAGATTGTTATAGTGTGCAGAAAACGGACATGACAAAGCGACAGTTTCGGATGTACATAGTATTATCAGTACAAGTTCTGGGAGATAACATCATATACAGCTGTTATGGAGGTGTAATGAATATACACAAAACATTGCTGACAGTGTGTAGTTTATTAAGACATTATACACTATCTTGCCTTACATGACAGCAAGGCAAGATATGTTGTAATGACCAAAACCATTTCAGGACAATTATGCAAATAAAAATTGATACATTCTAATAACGTACTTTGACTAAACACATTGTCAACACGACAACTAGATAATTCAGCATTATCATGTATGGAGTGATGAATGAAGCATCTCAGCTATTGTGAAGCGGCTTCTGAATGCTAAGGAGGATATTTTGAATCAATGGCACAAACCGAGGGGCTTATCTTGTGCAAGTCTTTTCAGATCATCAAATTTAAAGTAGTATTTTATTTTATTTTATTATAACTTACTGCCTCTAAAAATAGGCAGTAAGTTATAAAATAGTAATAAGGAAGGGTAACGCATACTTGCATTACCCGATTCGAGACCGATTGCACACCGTGTGTGTGATTAATATCCGAGGCTATAAGTCGGTCTGCACACAGTCAGTGCAATAACAGTGATGTGCAATTATCAGTTATTCTGAGTAAACTAGTCGTCGAAATATGATTTTTCTTGAACTAATGAAATCTGTAAAGTACAGGAAAACAAATTTTAGCATCGGTTTTACTCTGTACCAAAAAATATAAAAATTATCTGTATTTTCATTTTGCACATTCCACACATGGTGCTCAATCCACTCCTCGCAATAGAAATTTCCGAAGAGCGAGCAGCACACCCGGTGTGCAATTTTTATGTAAATTAACTTACGAATTGGATGATTTTCATAGTAAACATGTGTTTTTTTTTTTCATAATTAAAAATGAACAATTTTTACAAGAAAAAAAACGTCGCTCCTTGGAACCATGTTCGAAAAAAATCGTCGTCTGGAATGGGTTAAAATTGGTCCATTTTTTGAGCAAGGTGGATAGCGAACAGACTAGTATATGTAGAAATTTGAACCATCCTTATTTTCGTATTTTCCATCAACCTCATAAGAGGATTTCTTCTGTAACTACGGGGGGTGGGGGGCCGAAAGAATCATTAATAAATTGAAATAAATAAAATAATTTGAGCAATGAGACATCTTACAACGAAAACATTTTTCGAATATACTCTACTGGAGTTCGGCCTTATGGTAAACATTTACAAACGCATTTTCCTTAAAACTACCTTTTATTGAGTTCGCCATTCGTTTATTAAAATTATTTATAATTAAGTAATGGTATGAAATATTTTAATTTATAATAATAAAATTAAAATATTTCATACCATTAATTAATTATAAATAATCTTAGTAAACAATTGTAAAATAAAGTAATATTTAATGGAGTAGGTCGGGAAGGTTATACTTAGGTTAATGCTATGTTAAATGATCTGTGTTTAAAACAACTAAAAATAAAGCACGATAGTAAATATGTGGTGGCAAAGTAGTGTGAAGTGATCAGTTTTTTTCAGATTTTATCGTTGAAATAAAACTGTTGTCAGAGGAAATGTTTTAGTTTTAGTGTTTTAATGGCATGGTGTACTTACCAATTCTGAGGAACTCAGCTCACATCTTACAGATTGATGTCAAGAGAATCCGGCATTTCGAGGTTTCTGGAATTTCTTTTGAAGTAAGATCACATACAAACGAAAATCACTGAGCTATGTCACTTCTATATCTTGAACATAATTATAATTTCTTTGTATTAAATTAATTTGATCGGCCATTTGCAACTGTACGTCACACAGTGGGTGAGCGCTTCGTCACAAATACGTCACAAGCTACGTCACAACACGTCACGAGCACGAACAGTTATAAGTTATTAACCTTTGCATGGACCATAGTAAACATGATCGCACTCATATAATAAATAAATTACTTTAATGTTGGCTATAAATAGATTGAAGTTTATAAACAATAACTGCAGATACTTTCAGCATATATTCGAAATGTTTAAACTTTAACAAACTTGATATAAACTAATAAAAAACTGCTATAATCCAAGATGCTCCCCCCGCACTGATTGAGAGCTGACTGATGCTGAGAGAGTTGGACCTGTAATCCCTGTGGTATACTAAACCTTTATCATACCTACTAGAATTACAGTAATTCCTTCAGAAACATAAATCAATTGTTTATTTTATAACTATATAAATTTCTCACAAATCATGGCTGTGGAAGAGAAGTTAGATGCGATATTAAGGAATTTTGAATGCCTGTCAGAGGAAATTGCAAAAATAAAAAATGACCAAACTCAAATGATGACTTCTCTGAATAACCTAGCATCATACGGGGAAGCTATAAATAAAAATAAAAAAGAAATAGCCTATCTGAGAAAAGAAAATGATAAACTAAAATCAAAAGTAGATAGCCTAGAGAAAACATTAGATATTTCTCAGCAGGACAAACTTTCTAAATCGATTAGTATAACAAATATTCCCTATAATGTTAATGAAAATCTTGAGAACTTATTGGAAAATATCTGGAGAGTCCTTAAATTACCTTTTGTGAAAACAGATTTTGATTGCTTCTACCGACCCATGAAAAAAGATGGCGCCCATTCCAAAACGATAATTGTAAATTTTTTACGGAAGATCGACAAAGAGGCGTTCTTACAAAATGCTAAAGAAAAGCGATCTCTCCTTAGTTGGGAAGAACTAAGCATATCTTCGGATAAAGAGGGCAATGGAAATGAAAGGATTTTTGTTAGCGAAACCATGTCACGGAAGTATTATTCCCTTTACCTAAAATGTAAAGAATTACAAAGAAATGGAGCGCTCAGATATGTATGGTTCAAAGGCGGTAGGTTACTTGTCAAAGAAATAGAAACTTCGAAGGCTATTACAATAAATTATGATGAAGACCTTTTTATGTTTTACCATAAATTGGAAAATAAATACTACACAGATTCCGATGAATTTAATAAGAGTGAAGAGGATATGGAGAAAAAAACAGAGCCGGAAGTACACAAGACCCCAAAGAAGAAGAGGAAGAGGAAACCCAGATGGAATACTTCCTGACTGAATGGAGTAAAGTCTGGATCAAGAGGAACATCCGATCAAAATGACGGTTCTAATAAAGATATTAATCCAAATCAACCTTTCTTATCGTCATCTCCACAACAGGATATTAGCAAACACCATACAGATCGGACAAGAAAAGGAAAGCTGAATGAAAAACTCAAAATATTATTCTGGAACTCAACTGGGTTTAAGAATTTGCTGGAAGAAGTGAACCAGTTTACGGATTACGGACTCGTGTGCTGTTCGGAGAGTTGGCTGACGCTTACACCTACTCTACCAGCTGACTCCAAGTTCAACATTGCTGCAGCTGCACCAGCTATCAAAGAGAAATCTCGTGGAAGAGCTAGTGGTGGGTTACTAATACTAACTAATCCCAAACTAACTAAACCTCTAGTTATAGATGTAACTAACCATTGGATAGTACTTAAATCTTCGTTTAGGAGAGAGATACTCTATTTGATTTTAATATATTTTAGGCCTTCATTAGACTTACATGTTCTTCTTAGATATGCTAGACCAAACATTAACAGATTTAAAACCAGAACCCAGTGCGACTACAATAATAGGTGGTGACTTTAATTGTCGCCCTGGTATCCAGGATCCCCTTCCAGATAATCTTGACTCCTACTATCTCAATTTCTATCACGATTCTTATGATAAAGCTTCTAATACGAGGGGGCGTATTTTAAGCGATTTTATGTCTAATCACGGATTTGTCCTTATCAATGGGAGAACATTAAGTGATACTCCTGCTGGGTTCACATCCTTCAGTCCCGTCGGAAACAGCGTCATAGATTTAGTCTGGTGTCAATTACCTAATATAAATTCTATCTGTGACTTAGAGGTTTTACAAACTATTCATACTTCCTCCCATTTGCCAGTATTATTAACGCTCAACATAAATAACTTTCCTCAAAGAACTAAAATATTATCAGAAATTCAAACTAAAACTTTTATCAAATGGTCCGCCGACAAAACTAAAACTTTCATTGATGTGATGATGGCTAATACACAACAAGGATCTGCAGGAGAATCAGTCGATTCTATGAATGATACGCTCATTAATACTATTAAAGATGCCGCTGAGGTATCAGATATGAAAGTTATTCATACATATACAAAAACAAAGCCGGCCTATCGGAAAAATAAATGGTTTGACAAAGAATGCATAGATATCTGGGAAAAACTAAAATTGTGCTTGAAGACATGCCGAAGGAATCATTTCTCGGAATCAGACTTAAATAAATATATTTTGTTAAGGAAAGAATATAAGTCTCTGATAAGAGAGAAGAAAGATAATTATTACAAATTAATTGCCGACTCGTTTGGTAATATTAGGGATAGTAAAACATTTTGGGATACTGTAAATAAAATTAACCGGAAAAATACAACTTGTAATTTCATTAGCCCTGATAATTGGGAGAATTACCTTAAATCAGTTTACAAAGCTACAATAAGCCTAGATACAAACTTTTATGGCGTTACACACCCATTGCTTGATTCCTATATCTCTGAAGAGGAAATCCGGCAAAGCTTGCATTCTTGTAAGGCTGGTTCATCACCTGGCCCTGATGGGGTTGCTTACGATTTCTATAAGGCTCTCCCAGAAATGTGGTTACATTACCTCGAGATTTTTTTTAATAAAATCCTATCAGAGGAAACATTTCCCTCAAGTTGGTCAAATTTACATATGTCTATGATATACAAAAAAGGAGACAAACGTGATCCCATAAATTATCGTGGGATTGCATTGGCGAATTCTATCCTGAAGGTCTTTACCCAGATCTTATTAAACCGATGTTTGATATGGGATGAAGATGTTAAGGTCCTACCTGAATGTCAGACCGGTTTTCGCAAAGGCAGGGGTTGCATGGACAATGTTTTTATTTTGACAGCCATCATTCATATGCACTTAAGACTGGCAAAAAGATCTGTTTATGTAGCTTTCATTGATTTTAGAAGGGCGTTTGATTCCATACCTCATTCTTCTCTCTGGCATAAGCTTCATGTGCTAGGAATGAGCCCAAAAATCTTGCGGCTACTTATGAAACTATATAATAGCGCCACCGTTCAAATAAAACGAGGGTCCGAAATTACTTCTAAAATAAAGGCAACCGAAGGTCTCTTTCAGGGTGAGGTTTTGAGTCCATTTCTGTTTGCTTGCTTTCTGTCAGATATAGAGGTGTTCTTCAGAAACAAAGGAGCTAGTGGTTTAAGTATAAATGGGAATGAAGATATTATAGTATTATTGTATGCTGATGATTTAGTTATTTTGGCGGACTCCCCAGTTGACCTTAAAAAGAAATTAGCTATCTTAGAGGAATATAGCAGCTTGAACTCTTTATCGGTTAATATATCAAAATCAAAAATATTGAAATTTCACAAAGGCAAATGCAAAAATGACTCCAAATTCTATTATTCTGGTCAAGAAATTGAGCAAGTCAAGAAGTTTGTTTATCTTGGTGTTTTGTTCTCGTCGTCAGCACTATTTCTAGAGGAAACAATTTATGCAATTACAAAATTTAAATCTGCAATATCTACTGTCTTCAAAATTTTGGTAGGGTCTAAATGTCACGACTGGGATGCCACAACTAAACTCTTCCATGCATTGGCTAGATCCAATTTAGTGTATGCAGCTCCAGTTTGGTCTTTGAGGTATCTGAGATATTTGGAGCAAGCAGAAACTGGGTTTTACAAGAAATTATTTCAACTAATTGGAAGTACTCCGAACTACATGATTCGATTAGAGGTTGGAGGTGACTATGTTTCTGTACAAATTATGAAATCGATGCTTTCGTGGCTCTATAAAATTTTATCTATGCCCAATGATAGATTACCAAAAATATGTTATAATCGACTATTAGCACTAGACCAAACCCCCACAAACAATGTTAAATTTAATTGGGTATCTCAAGTCAAAAATATATTTCATTCATTGGACCAAATAAATATCTGGTTAACGCAGGATCCAAATGTAATTAAAGGGAACATTCGTAATATCCTAGATGCTTATAAAACTGCTGCACAAAATAGAGATCTCGATAAAATGAGAAACTCAGGATATAGTCCAATATATAAATTTATTACACCATCCACGGGACATCCTCATGACTTTTTAACGTTAAGATTACCTTTTGTAACTCTCAAAATTATTGCACAACTCAGGACTACTAGCAACTTTAATATTAAATTTTGTATTAAAAGTGTTAATTATAGCATTAATCCTAAAGAAATGTGTATCCTTTGTAGATCGAATGCTTATGAAGACTTGTATCATATTATGTTGCACTGCCCAATTTACACGCCTATCAGAGAGCAATATCTACCATTGAATTACCCAGCAGATAACGCTCAATTGCATGAGATCCTAAACAGAGCCTCAAAAGAGGATTATTTCAAAATATTTCTATACCTTAAGAATATGTTAAAGCTCAGGGCTTCACTGCTCGGAGAATAATTCTACTTTGTTTTGTTATTGTTTGAATATTCCTATTTTTCCTCCTGTTTATCTATTTTTAAATATATTATAGAGTATATAAATATAAATAACTAGGCTACATAGAATATTTTTTATGTATTATGATTGCCAAAACAATATTTATTTAAATAAATGTAAATAAGTTATTTTTGTAAATTATTAAGTTAAAAATATTATTAAGATATTGGTGCATGTTAAATAAAAATTAGATTAATGCATGACCCTAGTAATACTAACATTAGTTATACTAATCACATTATATAAGGCCTACTCCTCGCTATGGGGAAACCTTGTAAGCGATAAACAAAAAAAAAATAAAAAAAATAAAAATAGTTGAAATAAAAAAAATGAATTGATTAGATAGTAAATTAAATAATTAGATATAATTAATGCATTCAGTCCTCCATTAAAGAAGCAGACTTAAAATAAGACATTAACCATCCAATCCAAAAATGAGATTTCCTCGTAACTTAGACTAAATTACATTAACTTAAAAAAGTACATGACCTAAAAAAACAATATCTGAATATATTATAATAATGCACTATCACACAGATTGACAGATTGAAAATTGCTTATAGCCCAAACGTTTCTGTTAACAAAAATTAAATAACCTAGTATGTGACATGCCGCACCATATGTAACTTGAAAATAAAATATATGAGGACTGAAGCTGTTACCAACTAGGAACAACATTTTAATCTTCAACTTAAGATCTACACAATAATTAGATATAAATTTTATAAAATTATTAAACATACTTGTAGAATTCTATTCTTCAATAAATTGTTAATATCCCTGGAAAGATTAGGAAAAGCAATGAAAACTCCTATGGAAAAGTGGAATGAAAGGATGGAGAAGGATCCTGTAAAAGGAAAAGACCAGGCAAAGACATTGGAAGAGATCGAGGTAAGATCAACTATTCCTCGATATTTGATAGTGGCAATCCAAGAACAGTCAACCACATTCAACGATGTCAATCCTTTCGATAGTCATCGCTGGATCTGTTCCTTTTCAAAAAATATACAGGTTAAGAAAATAAAGAGAACAGGTTTACTGTTTCTTGACTCACCGAATAGTAATGTAACCAAAAAATTATTAGAACAATCCACATTCAATAGGATGAAAATATCTGTCCAGCCTCATAAAACCCTCAATCAATCACGAGGAGTTTTTTACTGTTCCGACCTTCGAGATTTCAAAGAAGATGACATTCTTCAAGAATTAACATCGCAGAATGTTATCAACATTAGACGTCTTGGAAATCCAGCCAAAAAATCGGCATTATTCGTAGCAACTTTTGACACGCCGAAACTTCCTGACAAGCTGTTCATTGGGTATATATCTGTTAATGTTCGTGTGTAAATTCCACCGCCTCTCGTCTGTTATAGGTGTGGATCCCTTGGACATCACCGGACTGCTTGAAAGAGAACAGATTTGCAGAAAATGTGCCCAACCTCAGCATGATAATGAGTGTTCAACGATTAAATGTTGTCTGTGTGGTGGGAATCATCGCACAACTACAAAATTCTGTTCCGTCTACGCTAATGAGTTCGAGGTGAAGAAACTGATGGTTACCAAAGGTCTTAGCTACAACTAAGCCAAGAGACAGATTAATGGAACACGAACAACAGAAACATATGCCAAGAAAGCGATGAAAAACGATCCAAATTCAGAAGATAAACTCACTACTTTAGTCGAACTATTTAGAAAACGGATTGAAATTTTAGAAAATCTATTGATAAGGAATCGCTGTATTCCTGAGTCTCCAAAAGCGAATGAAAACTACACGACACCGGAAGATAGTACAACCAAACGGTCTAGCGGAATAGTCGCATCTTCTCAGAAATCTGGCCTTAAAGAAGTTCCGGAAACACCTACTCGTCAAAGCGAAGGTCTTAAGGAAGAAACATAGAAACTACCTCAGGGACGGCGGAATCGAACAAAAACACCAACTAACAAACTACAGGACAATGATAGAACTAAAAAACGGTAAAACATGGCCATTTTAGCTATTTTAATGTTCTTTGTAATATTCGTTTTACTTAATTTGGTGTTTTATGAATTTATTTGTTTTCCTGCAAATATGATTCATATAGCTACACTTTTCGAATTACTTATCTTTGAGTCTTTCTATCTTCTAATTTTATTAGTTGTTTTCAATTCGACAGTTCCTGTCTTATGCATAAGATATAAAACACAGTCCTCGTATTGCAGTATCCTTCTTTGTGTTCGTGAAACATTTTACCTCATCCTCAGCTTTATCATTTTTCTGAAATTGAAACTTGATCAGTACTATTTTAAAATTGCCACAACTTCTTATCTATTTCCTCTTTTAAGGTCCAAATTTATTTTAGGTTAACTTTGCCTTAACAACGTTTCTCTCCAAATGATAGGCGACTCGCTGAGAGATAATATGGGTCCCAGCAATACAGATTTAAATGCTTTTTATTTATTTAACTGTTTTAGAAAACTGGTGTCTTATATTTTTATGACAAACTCACATCATGTCTGTGCTGCAGTGGAACATTAATGGAATTGCAAGGCACATCGAAGATCTGAAATTACTCCTGAGCCAGTCCAAACCACAAGTCATTGCACTACAGGAAACACACCTTCAACAAGGTAAGGACTTCAGCATACATGGCTATTCCCTCTATAGGAGAGACTACTCCTTGGGTGGTAGAGCTTGTGGCGGAGTTGCGATATTTGTAGAGGATAACATCCACAGCGAACCTGTTCCGCTGAGGACGACTATCCAAGCTGTAGCAGTCTCAGTACACTTACCTTTTCGTCTAACTGTTTGTTCTGTTTATCTGCCACCAGGTGAACCCATAGACGTTCACGAACTCAATGACTTACTGACACAATTACCAACTCCTCTATTATTCATGGGGGACGTAAATGCAAATAGCCAAATGTGGCATTCAATGGCCAATAATAGTAAAGGAGTACTACTACAACATGTATTTGAACAGAACGACTTGTTATGCCTCAACACAGACTCACCGACCCACCTCTGCCCAAGAACAGGAACACTTACAAACATAGACGTAGCCCTGTGTACTCCTTCAGTGTATACACGTTTTTCATGGGAAGTTAGCCAGGACTCTCATGGAAGTGATCATTTTCCCATCTTTATTAAACGGAATGCACTTACGCCTACTTTCCAGGGAATAAAACGGTATAACACGAAAAAAGCCGACTGGGACACCTACCAAAACCACATAACGAACGAACTAATGACTTCACACACAAGGACAATTGAAGAACTTAACTCTGTAATTCTTGAAGCGGCAAACTCAACCATACCTAAGACGAAAGACAACTACAGAAAAACACCAGTTCCTTGGTGGAATGATGATTGCAAGACAGCAGTTAGAGATCGAAGAAGAGCCCTTAATTTATTTCTTAGAAACCCATCTGATATCAACCTTCAAAATTATAAAAAGAAAAAGGCGAAGGCTCAATGGACTATAAGAAACAGTAAAAAGAAATGTTGGATAGATTTTGTATCAAACTTGAACAGAAACACACCAAAACAAGAAATATGGACGAAGATAAGACAGATACAACATAAGACCTACAGACCCCCCATAACGGGAATAAAGAACTTAAACACTACTGTAACTGACCAAACTGAAATAAGTAATTTAATAGGCATACATTTTGCCACAATATCCAGTAACGAGAACTACACGAACGAATTTTCACAATACAGAAATAACGTAGAAATGAATATCCTTCCGATTACGAACCAACATAACCATCCTTTGAATGACCCGTTTACCTTAGACGAACTAAAACATGCACTGTCGACAACTCATCTCACAGCACCTGGACCTGACGGACTAACTTATGATATGTATAAAAATCTACCCAACATAGGCCTTGAGACCCTTTTAAATATATTTAACGACATATTTCAGAGGGGTGCCTATCCTCCCTTCTGGAATGAATCTATAGTTATTCCTATGTTAAAAAAAGGGAAAGATAGTAAGTTAGCTTCAAGTTTCAGGCCCATTAGCATGACTCATTGTTCTGGGAAAATACTGGAGAAAATGGTGAATAAAAGAGTCATTTGGTTCTTAGAAAACAAAAACCTTCTCTCCGTATTTCAATGTGGTTTCAGGCCAATGCA
The DNA here is from genome assembly GCA_946811695.1 of Gonocerus acuteangulatus. Taxonomy (NCBI): domain Eukaryota; kingdom Metazoa; phylum Arthropoda; class Insecta; order Hemiptera; family Coreidae; genus Gonocerus; species Gonocerus acuteangulatus. The sequence goes on along the minus strand of OX328124.1, from coordinate 116,737,072 downwards.
CTCTACTATGCACCACATTGCTAGGCTGGAAAATGATATTTTAGATGCCTTCCTAAATAAAAAATCCATACTAGCTGTATCATTAGATTTAGAGAAAGCCTACGACAGAGTCTGGAGGAGACTAATACTGTCTCAGCTGCTAGAATGGGGTGTACAAGGCCAAGTCATGCTTTACTTGAAGAGCTATCTTTCCCGAAGATCATTCAGAGTGAGGATAGGTACTGCTCTTTCAGATGAGTTTCTACAGGAGAATGGAGTGCCTCAAGGAGGTGTGCTGAGTACGACTCTCTTTAATATCGCAATAAATTCCGTTACTAGATGTATTACTCAAGGAGTGTCATATTGCCTGTATGCCGATGACCTCCTTATCTACACCACATACACGGACATCAATAAAGGTAAACAACAGGTACAGAATACACTACAGGAGTTAGACAAGTGGTGCTCCGTAACTGGCTTTCAATTTTCTAAAGACAAGACTAACTATATAATATTCTCTAGAAAAAGAGCAGACCAAATAGCCCACTTAACATTACATCAGACAATCATTGACAAAACGGACTTACTGACTTTCTTAGGAATGACACTAGACAAAAAACTAACATGGTTACCCCACTTGAAAGGACTTCTTACCAAATGCAAAAAGTCATTGAATTTGTTAAGAATCCTTAGTAATACAAAATGGGGTGCTGACAAATGTACCATGCTTACATTCTATCGATCTTACACCAGGTCTCTTCTGGATTATGTATGTATAGCATATTCATCTGCCAGTCCTACAACCTTAAGACTACTCGACACTATACACAACACAGGACTCAGGCTTGTCACAGGAGCTTTCAGAACCAGCCCTTCAGATAGCCTTTGCGCCTTGGCAGGAGAACCCCCACTGCAGTACAGGCGTGCAATGTTGTGCTCTTCATTTTTTATAAAGTCAAAAGGACTTGGAACGCCCTGTGTCCAGAGTTTCCTGGAAAATATACATTTTAATAAATACATAGCATTAAATTCCAAACGCAAACCATTTACAGTTAGATCATTAGAAGATAGAAGGAATTCAATTTTAAGGGAATGTTCAATTCTTACAAACAAATTTTCAGACACACCACCATGGAAATTAAGGAACTTAAGAATTGACCTGACGCTAACCAAATACAAAAAGACAGAGCCGACTTCCACACTATTTTACAAACATACTATCAACGCCATAATGAGACAAAACCCGAGGACATTATACACTTATACTGACGGATCCAAGACTGCCTCTGGAACAGGGGCAGCCGCTATTGTGAATGACAACATTTATCAAATTAAATTACCTGAATTGACGACCATATATACTGCCGAACTCTACGGAATACTTTTAGCACTGACTAACGTTCATGAAGCAGAAACTGACACGATTACCGTTTGTACTGACTCCTTAAGTTCCTTATTGTCCTTACAGAACATTTACAGTACACATCCTATTATCCAAAGCATATTTTCACAAATAAACATTCTACGAAGTATAAACAAACATATTACTCTCCTATGGCTACCTGGTCACGAAGACATAAAAATGAGTACAGCTGTGGACATACAAGCAAAACTAGCTACCAACCGACCTGAACCCGACGTAAACACAGTGACGACTTCTGACTTAAGCAAAACCATACACACTAACACACTGTATGAATGGGAAGAAAATTGGCTGATGAGTGAATGTAAATTAAGAGAAATTAAGAACACGACCAAAGCCTGGGTAACAGAATCATTCACTCGACAAGACGAAGTAATTTTATGCAGACTCCGTATAGGCCACACCCGACTTACCCACTCATACTTACTGGACAGACAGGAAAGACCAATGTGTAGACTATGCAACAGAACATTAACTGTAAAACATATCCTGACGGACTGTAGACAACGCAGCAACTTAACGATTCCTCATGACTTACATGACCTACTGACAGAAGGTAGTCCGTACATTCAAACACTTCTCACATATTTAAAAAATACACACATTCACTCGAAAGTATAACTATATGTCATTGTTAATGGAAACATTTTATTCTTTATTATTTTATTGTATATAATATTTTTATATATATATTTTTTTAATTTTATTTCTTTTTTTCTTAATACTTTTTGTTACCTTCGTTTATTTTATAACCAACTGACTATCACTTGACTACCAACTGACTAACTTTGATTCTGCCGTTCTTATGAGGTCGTCGCCCTTGTTGCGAAACTCAACAACAATAAATAAATAAATAAATAAATAAATAAAACATACTTGTAGCATCGTGTGTGTTATCGTGTATAGTGTATTCGATTTAGCTGTTTTATTAGTGAACCTAACGACTACTTGTACAGGTAATGGATGGTCTAGTTACAACAGCGGTCTTGTTCGGGGGTGTTGGCATTTCAATTGTAGATTTTGGTCAACACGCTTCCTGTATCGTGCCGTAGTGTGAGGAGAGCTCTTTATGGTGGGGTTCCATTCCTGTGGGGATATGAATCGATACCAGCCCGCTATACGATGTGGGATTCTCCTCGTTAACATTTCAAATAAAGAAAAAGGATTTTTGGGCCAACTTTCATACTTTCTCAACGCATTTTTTAGAGTACTAGTGAGCGCAAATTTATAAATAAATACGAATTTGAACGATTAATAAAGTGCTTTGCCACAATTGATAAACTCTTAGACCACTATGGATAATATCTTTGGCCACTGCTGATAATACCTTTGGCTCTAATTGCCAAATTCTTTGGCCCCTACAGAGAATGTGTTGGGCCACAATAGATAATATCTTTGGCTACTGTTGATAATGCCGTTGGCTCTAATTCCGAAATTTTTTTGGCCACGATTGATAAATTCTTAGGCCACTATTGAAAATGGATTTGGCAAAAATTGATAATATCTTTGGCTCTAATTGACAATGTCTTTGGCCATGATTGATAAAGTCTTAGGCCGCTATTGAGAATGGCTTTGGCCACTATTAAGAATGTTTCTGGCCACTATTAAGAATGTTTCTGGCCACTATTGATAAGGTCTTTGGTTCTAATTGACAAAGTCTTTGGCCATGATTGATGAAGTCTTAGGCCGCTATTGAGAATGTCTTTGGCCACTATTGAGAATGTCTTTGGCTCTAATTGACAAAGTCTTTGGCCATGATTGATAAATTCTTAGGTCACTATTGAGAATGGCTTTGGCCACTATTGATTTTGTCGTTGGCTCTAATTGATAAAGTCATTGGCCACGATTGATAAAATTTTAGGCCACTTTAGGCAACGGGTTGGGGCATTGTTGATAATGTCTTTGACCACTATCGATAATGTCTTTGGCATCGATTAATATATATTTGGCGTCTGTTAGAGTAGATATAAGGCCCAGAAAAGCGGAAATTAGCACATTCGTCAATGCCTTCTCACAGAGGTGATACAGCGAAAGCTATTTCTAACGATTTGAGACAAGAAGGAGAATCGACCTCAACAATAGAAGAGCTAAATCTGCCTGGTAGGTAATGACTTGTAGTGATATCATCAACATATACTCAGGGGATGAAGAAATGGCAAAGCAGTCTTTTGGGAGTGTGAACAACTTCCTTCCTGGCTCATGTCTTATCAATTTTTAAGGCAAAACCCTTGCAGAAAAAAATTCCAGCAGAAGCTGACTAAACTATGAATTTCTTAAAATCAGCTGATTCAATGATTCAAGATAAAAATCCTATTCGAAAAGTTAATATTCTTTTCTCTTAGTTACAAATGGAATTCAAAGGCTTACTAAATTAGAGCCCTACATACTTCAGATTGGAGAAAGCATCGGGTGAACCCCTCCCATGCGGGATGTAGAAATCACCATTATTGGTGTATTATAATTATTCTTTCATAAGTCAAAATATTGCGATCCATTCATATTCCGGTTCAAGTTCACACACACACACACACATATATATATATATGTGTGTGTTTATTGAGGGTGAGAGTGTCGACATGCTCCACCCCTTGGCTGAAAGCTTTGGGTCAGTAGAGGGATGTAGGGGAGTAACTGACCCATGAAGCTCCCAACACGAAACCTCTTTCCGTGCAACTAGACTTGTCCCAGTCCTGGGAGGAATTTCAAGAAGGCACGAAGCTGGAGTCTCAATACATAAAGGCTTTAGTAAATATTGTGTTTATCTGATATCCCTTTTACTTGGATATTATTCATCCGATCCATAAGAAGCAATAGGAGAAATATTAGAGGAACATTACATTCAGAAGAGAGAATATTCTGCCCTTTGAAGGAACTAAGAGGAAATGAAGATATTACCACAGCTTCACACACTGCACACTGGTTAGAGAAGAAATAATTAAAAATAATTAAATAGTTAAAAAAAATTTTGAAAATGCGTTTTTAAAAATATTTAGGCATCTAAATAAGTGTTATAATATTTTACCTTAGATTGTATTCATTCAGGGAATTTGTATTGCGTTTTATACTAAAACACTTAGGTATTGTAAGAAACCGCCAATAATAAAAGATTTTTTTGACTATGAACCCATTCTCATCCCATTATCAAACTTGGTATACTAAATACTGGTGATTCAACCTATTTTATATAAATTTTTGAAAATTTTTAAAAATGCTTTTTTAAAAATATTTAAAATTAAAATTTTATTTCTGATTTAAAAAAAAATTTTGTTCCCATAATCTATCATTCAAAAGGACATATAAAGAGCTAAAACATGACACCCTTTCCATGTTTTTAACATAAATAGGAGAGGAGTTCTGATCTTTTAAATGATGTACTGCAGAGCGATTTTGACAGGTTTTGACAAACTTTACTAGGCCATATTTTGGAAACCGTTTGAGATATTAAGCTGAAATTTGGTGGTTTTCTTATTCCCTATGAATGTAACCGATGTACCAAATTGCATCACAATCCGAGATGGTGAGGGAAAAAAGTGTGTTGATTTGATATGGAATGACCCTTAACTTTGATAAAGTATTCTAAATGAAGCAAGAGTATTTTAATATTTGATAATGCCTTCTATATATAATATACGGCAATTAAGGTCTACTGAAAATAAATGTAACTTATTGTTTAGAAGCATTTAGGTCCTGCCTGATTGCAAATTATGTCGGTGAAAATATGATGAGAATCGACTTTTTCTATTAAAATAATTCATAAATTGCATGTACTCAAACTATCACGCACACTACTCACGCAGTTCATTAATCGATCCTTGTCGATACTTTTATGCTTTATGGGTCTTGCTAAATATTTAATACTTTTAAACATTAATTACAACTCGATGTCAGAAACCAAAATGTATATGTATTTATATATAAATATATATATATATATATATATATATATATATATGTATATATTTATATATACCTGTTTGTATATAAAGGTGATAGTGACCACAATATTTGTATTGCACCATTTTACCTTTAGAGCACATGGGAACGGGAGAACATTTTGAAAAAATTTCCTAGATGGGGCAAAAAGGCAGGAAACACGTCGGGTGGAAAACAAAAAAGAAATTATTATAACAAAAAAAAAGTTCGTTCCGCAAAAGTTGTATAACTAAGCACTTTCCTCAGAAGATAGTGTACACTGCATTTCTGATTGATTTGCTTAAAATAAACTTTATCAATAAAACATGAATAGTTTTGCTCTTTTATGTTAGAAATGAACAGCAGAGACAGGATACAGCGCCCCTAGTGTAGAGGTAAAAACCAATGCTAGAGCTGGTTTGGCGTTTTAATTAAATTTTTACATAATACCGGGTAAACCCTAACTTCTAATAAACAAATTTTTACATAATACCGGGTAAACCCTAACTTCTAATAAACAGATTTAGTTTTTATTTAATACCGGGTAAACCCTAACTTCTAATAAACAGATTTAGTTTTTATTTAATACCGGGTAAACCCTAACTTCTAATAAACAGATTTAGTTTTTATTTAATACCGGGTAAACCCTAACTTCTAATATACAGATTTAGTTTTTATTTAATACCGGGTAAACCCTAACTTATAATAAACAGATTTAGTTTTTATTTAATACATATCTTTGACTCTAGATACGCACTAGGTATACCGAGTTTCGTTACAATTCTACAGAAATTACGACCGCTACGTAAAAGTTACGGACTACTTAGACGACTCCAAGGACCTTTAAATTTACATAAATGACAAAATAATGATATATAAAACAATCATTCGACCAATATGGACATACGGACTTAAGCTCTGGGGATCTGTAAAACCATCCAACATCAACCGAATACAGGCATTCCAGTCAAAAGTGCTCCGTAAAATTGTTAACACTCCTTTCTATGAATCGAACAAAGCCCTTCACAATGATCTTAACATCCCTTTTGTCCTTGACCTTGCTAAAACCCGTCTCCAAATGTTCCACTCCAAATTGTCTCACCATCCTAATCCTGAAGGTCTATCCCTATCTTCCCAATCCCATCCAGACAATCCTCCCAGGGGGCATAAGAGACAGTGTCCACGATTTACTCACCTGATGTCATGATCATTGAAATATTTATTTAGGCAGCCCCGGAAGTGCCAACAATGGTTGGCTTCTTCCAAATTGTGTACGGTTTTTTATATTATTTTACTTTTACCGTTTTACTCAATTTATACATAGCATATATCAGCTAACTTGATCATTAGTATTTACATGTTTTGTACAGATTTCAAATAAATAAATAAATTAATTATATATATATATATATATATATATATATAATTAATATTAAATATATAATTAATAAATATAATATAATTAATTAATATTTTTAATTAATTTATATATATATATGAATTCGAACCACTAGTGTTCCTAGTGACCTATGGGATCCGAATCGACCCATGGGGAAATGACTCATCGGTACCTACGGATTGCGTCATTAATTCAACGTCATAAGCGGGTTTCCTCCCAAGAAGGAAGGAAGAAACCCCCTAAAAGATCCTTTCTTCCCCCGTCGTTGGTAATTTTCCCGGAAACCTATGACATCATTACAAGAAAATAAAATTAGTTCGTCTTAAAATAATTAAGGATTTATAATTATTTTAGATTTTATTAACGGATATTGATTATGTTCTACATTTATGCCTTAGTATATTAAAGAAATACTATTTTTGACATTTACCTTATATTTTTAGTTTATATTCCCGCGTGACCTTTTCTGGCCTTGTTAGTTACGGTTCAATGCTCTTTTTGATTCCATTTCTAATTTTAGTTTTATTTTGATATTTCAGTATTTCGCTTCCCTTATTTATATTTTTACTCATTTGGCATTTGTTTATAAATTACTAGCTGAATACCCGTGCTTCGTCACGGCAGATAAGTAGTTATTTTATTGCGTTAAATAATGTTTTATTAAAATTACGTTACTATACAATTCTGTGCAGTTTATTACAGCACGGTTCCCGTCATACTATATTTTATTCAATGGGCGTTAAAATTTAAAAGTTTATGTTTCCAAGAAGTCATATGGTAACACCCAATATATTTACGAGTATTACCAAGGTTATAGGCGAGGAGGCTGTGCAAGGGTTCCGGTTATTATTACCTCACCTGGAAAACCTAAGGATATGCCATACATCACGGTTTGACTGGGACTGTCCCGGTATTTTGCAATTGTTTCGGTGTCCCTCCCGGTTTTATCAATGTCCCGGAAAAGGCTTTAAGATGTAAAAAGTAATGAATTCATGTTTATAAGAATCTTTTATAAATCGGTTACTTTTCTACAATCAACATTTTTACTACTGCTCACAGTGTCAAAGAAATCAGAAGTAATCTAACTGTAAAACGCTGGAACTACCTGCACAGCGCTGCCAGCTGCCAGACACTACTATTTGGCTGAGAGATTTTTTTAAGAAAATCAAGTAGCAAAAAAAGTTCCGTTTATATTTTTAAGGTTTGGGTAGACTACCAGTTCAGGATTCCCCCTTCCCGTTAGTTGCTAGGCTTAAAACTCACCAACCATTTTGCTTATAATTTGTACTCTTTTTATCCCCCCCTGGTATGCCAATCCCATATTAATGTGTCCCGGTTTAACTCTCCAAAAATATGGCAAGCCTATCTGACGGGGACAGGCAGAAAAGAAACGCAATTAAAACTCTATGAGGGACAGTTAATTTCTAGTAATTCAAGGTCTGCCATCATAGTTTAAATTAACCTCAATTAGAAATAAAACTATGAGATAGATAATGTAAGGTAACAGCTGTTCTTTATCGTCCTAGCAACGCAGGCTGCCTAGGCTTGCCTTCTCTAACCAACTCAAACTTTAAACCCCCCTAAAAATGCTTAAAAATACGAATATTAAAAAATCCTTTCTTAGCGAGCGCCTACGTTATATAGGGAGTGTCCATGCAAAATTTCAAAATTTTCTGTCGAGCGGTTTGGGCTGGGCGATGATAGATGAGTGAATGAGTGAGTGAGTGGTATTTGACAAATATATAGTAGATTTATAAAAGAAAGGATATAATTATTAACGCTTTATTTAAAGTACATTAATTAATAATGAATAAAAGTGAAAGTTAACAATAATAATAGTGAATTAATATGGCAGAACGGCTAGCACGACGCACAGTGGTGTTAGAGAAAAAATCCTCAAAACGAAGGTGTTCCATCGCGTTTAAATTATCATTTTTGTATGCCTAATTAGTTGTAGAATACTGCGCAAATATTGCTTTTCCAGTTTATTAATAGCACGGTTTTTGTAATATAAAACCAGTTTATCTTCCAAAATAATTATTCTATTGAATTGTCAGTGGTCTCATTCGACTCGACACAAAAAGGTACTTCCAAAATGATATCGATATCAGAAAGACTCAAGTAACTACAGGTTTCTCCCCAAATCGGGCTTTTCACAGCAATGTGCGATGGGCCGCTACTGAGGAAGTCTGGGTTCAATTTCCAGAAAGCATATGACATTTTTGCGCCAAAAGACAACATATCCGAAAGCCTGGCAAAATAATATCTACAATCATCGAATTGAGAGAAATAGAAAAACTATTTTGTGGTACACTTGATTCATAAAGTGGCTGCTTATTGATTTTTGGTGGGAATATCCCGTTACTTAGGATCTAAAAGTCTTGGATATGCTGTATGCATGGATTTGATTTAGTTCCTTGAGCGCATTCGATAAAATTCGCTAAATAGACTGGCCTTTAGTTTTGGAATAGAATCAAGTATGCTGGAAAAGAAACAAACAGAATACAATTAGATTACATCCTTCGTGGCTTCATGTGCCATTGAATTCATGACGACCGATTTTGTTGTAAGTAGTTGCCTCTTTCAGAGGTAGGACTGTATTAGGATAGAGAGGTTGAACAAAAGACCGAAGTGAGAACGAATCATCGGAGGAACTAGTCAACTAGAGAACGATTAAAGGAAAGAACGGCTGAGTGAATCAATAGTTCCATATCGAGAAGGCATATTAAAGGCCTTGCTTTAAGTAGTTGCTACTGACTCTAGCAAGACCTCTTTAGTCTTTTAGAAGAAGGACTGTATTAGGATGGAGAGGATGAACGAAAGACCGAAGTGAGAACAAATCATCGGAAGAACCATTCACCCAGAGAACGATTAAAGGAAAGAACGGCTCAGTGAATCAATAGTTCCGTATCGAGAAGGCATATTGAAGGCCTTGCTTTAAGTAGTTGCCACTGACTCTAGCACGACCTCTTCAGTCTTTCAGAGGAAGGACTGTATTAGGATAGAGAGGATGAACGAAAGGCCGAAGTGAGAACGAATCATCGGAAGAACCATTCAGCTAGAGACGATTACAGGAAAGAACGGCTGAGTGAATCAATAGTTCCGTATCGAGAAGGCATATTGAAGGCCTTGCTTTAAGTAGTTGCCACTGACTCTAGCACGACCTCTTCAGTCCTTCAGAGGAAGGACTGTATTAGGATAGAGAGGATGAACGAAAGGCCGAAGTGAGAACGAATCATCGGAAGAACCATTCAGCTAGAGACGATTACAGGAAAGAACGGCTGAGTGAATCAATAGTTCCGTATCGAGAAGGCATATTGAAGGCCTTGCTTTAAGTAGTTGCCACTGACTCTAGCACGACCTCTTCAGTCTTTCAGAGGAAGGACTGTATTAGGATAGAGAGGATGAACGAAAGGCCGAAGTGAGAACGAATCATCGGAAGAACCATTCAGCTAGAGACGATTACAGGAAAGAACGGCTGAGTGAATCAATAGTTCCGTATCGAGAAGGCATATTGAAGGCCTTGCTTTAAGTAGTTGCCACTGACTCTACCAAGACCTCTTCAGTCTTGCAGAGGCTTTATTTAGTCCTCTTAGTTTCTCTTGACTGCTTAAGCCTCCTAAAGTCTTCTCTTTGTTTCTAAATTCATCCCTCATAGGGCATAATAGTAAGGGAATAAGTCTCGCTCTTTGGGCTTTAGGAGCATAAATCAAAGTTATAGCTTCATCTTCATTCCATCTACTTTTGTTGTGATTATCTCTATACTGTAAAGAAGAAAACACTTTTAATTATAAATTCAAAGGTTCATTAAAAAGGGATTAATGCTAAAAAAAGACAGACCGCGTTGACAGCTCCTATTCATGGTGTCCACTTTAACTCTCGGAATGAACTTATCAAAGTTTAAATACAAGAACTAGAAAGGCGAACAGTAAATTTACAGGATTCTGATTAAAAGATCAATTGACTACTAACCAAGACTATTGAATGCAATCTAGCTAACTTATTGAAACGGCCCGTTCTTGGGCTTAGGATGAGGCAGAGACGAATCAGATACAGGAATGTGGGTGTGGGGATGAAATAAATAATAAGAATTTCGGGAATGCCTAGGGATTTGAATTATTCCCCAAGACGGAGGGACGCTGGGGTCCGCGAAACATTTAGAGAAAAATGGTGATTTACCAAAACGG